>CM055912.1:33507929-34912929 GCA_029582155.1 Panopea generosa
CTGGGTCATACCAAAGACTTTAAAAATGGTACTAGAAGCTTCCTCGCTTGACGCTCAATATTTAGAAGAGAGTTCTAGGTCTGGTCGGCCCGGTGTCAGTATAATGTGACTGGGTGGGGGTATCATACCATGTGTCTGCGGCATGATACTCCAGTTTGACAGCGCGAAGAATACTGTTTCGAGTAGACACCGTCGCAATATGACTGAAAAATTGTTGAAAGCGACGCTCAACAACAACAACGACAACAACAACAACAACAACGACGACAACAACAACGACAACGACAACGACAACGACAACGACAACGACAACGACAACGACGACGACGACGACGACGACGACGACAACGACAACGACGACGACGACGACGACGACGACGACGACGACGACGACGACGACAACGACAACAGTTTTCATTTAATAAAGGCGGTGTTCCATGTACCTATTATATTATAAATCATCTGTGTAGTCTAGTAATTTTGCTTTATGCTGAATAAAAATTTGAATGACAATTATCAATAAGCAATTATAATTAAAGTTATAATAAAATTGTGCTCAAAGCAGGAAATGGTAATTAGATATTAATCAGATATTGGCACATTCTGAGTGACTCCTCGGTGGGAAAGTAATTGTTAATCAATTAAGTCAAATTACAAATATAGCCTACAAGCATAATTGATATAAATGCAAACAACAGATAACGGCCAGCTTTATTGACATAACAGCAATATAGAATTGCCTATGGCATACACTATTTAAACATAGGTGGTGTACATAGGTGGTGTACTCATAAACAGTCAAACAACGCAAGCTATCAAATCTAGACATTACATTTTAAATATTTCAATTCAGTGCATATAGTTAAGAAGCCGTCATTGAATTCAAGGTAGTTTTTCTAAGCATACACGTCTCAAAATATATATCTTGATGTATTACGCACTAGTCTTTTATTTGTAGATGAAACTAGATTTATATATTTATTGATAGTGGGAAATGATATATGTTTTAAATACTAAGTTCTTGTTGTTCTATATTTTGGACAACATAAAAGAAAATGACACTTTGATTTAACAACATTAATGTCTCACTACACAGTTACGCCCCCTTTTTCCCCACGGTAACACGCTTCTTACGTTTAAAAACAAGGCCTATGTAATTTGATTTTGATATACTTTCAAAATGGTTCATAGTAGTTTTTCTAGATTTCTTGCTGCAGATTTCGTATAGCATATACTGCAATAAGACATCACTGGTGTTAAAAAAATGACTTTTACAGGATTTCAACATATGCATGTATTTATGAGCATTTGAGGACTTCTTTTAAAAAAAAAACAACCTGGTCAACCTACACTTATTGTGCATTTTTATGTGGATTTACATTCCTGCTATGAAATAAAAAAAAAATAAAAAAAGTTTCTATGTTGAATTCTTTTTTTACATAGAACAAAAAACAAAATTCAACTGTGTAGTGAGACCTTATTTTACATAGAACAAAGAACAAAATTCAACTGTGTATTGAGACCTTACTTTACATAGAACAAAGAACAAAATTCAACTGTGTAGTGAGACCTTATTTTATATAGAACAAAGAACAAAATTCAACTGTGTAGTGAGACCTTATTTTACATAGAACAAAGAACAAAATTCAACTGTGTAGTGAGACCTTAAAGGAACATACTTAATATCTTCGATTCCCTCTTTCTACATGTGTATAGCTGCCCGATTCTATTTCTAAATTATGGGCACTAAGACGTTAACATATCAAATCTTTGTGATTATATTCGTTTGAAATAAAATCTAAGTAATCTTCATGTTAAATCTTCTTTCAACTTATTGTAATATTGTAGTTTCAACATAGTTTAGTATATGTTTCAGCATAGTCTGAACGGATGCAGTCCAGGTTTGCATGTCTTTGGTCTCTAATTCTCTGTTTAAACAATATAGAATAAATTACATTTGGATTTTAATTTAGCCATATGTCTCCAAATCTAAGGTTATTTAAGAACGACTCCATACATTTGGCCCAACATTTATTATTTTGAAAGTAACATTGTTCATTAAAAGATTTATACAAAATTAAAATCAGTTGCTTCATGATCTTAGGCCCGTACATAAGTGAACGCTTAGAAATCACAGATATAGGAACCTCAAAATTTAACGATGACATAACCTGATTGCGGCTTAAGAGTTTGATACATTGGAGAAAGAGTTATATAGAAAAGAGAAAAAAAATGTGATTATATATTTATAAATATATCTTAACAAGAGAGGATGTTGTATTATTATAGTTGGAATTTTTGTATTATATAAAAAATATGAACTGGTTTATATTTGTAAAGATGCAGTTAAATCAATATGCAAAGATTGAAGGTGTCAATCTAAGGAGATGGGATAACACGATAGTTAGCCATGGACTTTATGTCATTCAGAAATGTTAGGTTGTGTTGTTGGTAAGATATGTGCGTGTTTAATGTAGAGTTAGTATTCAGGTTTGTCATATAATGTTGGCGATGATATCATATTGTACGAAACCGAACAGAACAGAAATTTTATTTAGACTTGAGCATCGTAGCTCATCGTCATATACAAACATATTTTTAATGCATGCAATCTGATTTCTACAATATAAAATATATAGTTCTATATCAATATTAAGAATGAGTTTAAACAAAATTAGTAAAATAGTATTCGTCAAGCAGTATTAGTATATAAATAATGATATTTTTAATTAACATATCTATGTAATATCAGTATGTGAATTGTTACACATAATTTATCAGCTTATATCTGCATTTGAAAACATTTGTCCAAAATGATGCTAATTATGTTGACAACGATTTTCAGTTTGTATTTAATAAATCTATAAACTTTACCAAACTTGGTCGACCGGTGTAATATGTTTGTATATACTCATCTCTTATATGATTGTAGATTGGACAAACAATGATAACATTCATGTAGTTCCTTGATGGCGAGATTACAAACAAACTAAAATCGTTATGTACGGGTATGGAATAGTTCAGACTGTTCATGAAATGTTCTGTAATGAATAGTTGGTCGGCAACGCTATCAGGTTTATCCTGAAGAATAGACTATATATCTGATTACTTCAGAATCACCCTGTACAACGCAACATAGATGTTGATCGTGTAATCACCGTGTTTGCGTCATGCAAAAGCAGAAAACTAGAGATTTTCTAAAGTGACTTTTTGCATTGCAGTATATATAAACACTCCTCATCAGTACTGTACGGGTGGATAAGTAGTCCAGTGGTTAAGGGTTGGTTTGTAAACTCAGGGATCGCAGATTAAATCACCTGTTCCTCCAACTAAAACACTTATCAAGCTTTCGGACGGGACTTTAACAAATATCGACGTTCCATGTATTGATGCTTAACATCAGACATGTAAAAGAACCAGGGACGCTACAGAAGTATTATCTGTGTCTCTGCACTATCCTCCCAAAATCGAAAATTACTAATACTCTTCTGGATGCGTCGCTTATATAGGAAACCGATGGTGACGATCAATAAAATTATCATCATCAATGTACGTGCATACATATATATGTACCAGTTATTATGTCAATTTATGCGTATCTGAGTGATAAACATTCAACACATGTTGTTTGAAAATAGCATCCACTTGAAACCATGAAACAGAAGGCTAATTCGATTGTCCCTTTTTTAGAGTAAACAAACCTTAAAACAACACATTTGTTATCAATGGATTTGGTTATAAAACATCCAATTCAAGGTTAGAATTAAGAATATCCAGTCGCATAAAAACAAAAGAAAAATATACGCCAAAACGCATCTACGACAGTTTAGCTGGAAAAGATAAGGGGAGCATGCCCATGGACCCCCATACAACTGTGCCTACACATCGTTTTCAGCCAAGCTACGTCTCTGGAACCATTTAATTTAATCATATCATTGTATAATGCAAGTAAACTCCCTCAAACAACAATGTTAAAATATATTTGCATATTACAAAAAAAAGTAATGAATTGCATCGAAAGTAGGAAGGAATTGGTAGTAAAACAAAACATGTCCGTGAGACAGTGCGCTGGACTTTTCGCACTGCTTTGTCAATACATACTAAAGAACTGTCTAAGTTATATTATTTGTTACACACATCCACTTTTCACGACCAATGGGATGTTATAAAAATATTTTATTTCTATTTATAATTTAGAAATTGGGTTGGGCCATAAATTCTTCCAACATTAAATTCGGCCCTCTCCGTGGGTCAGATGAGTGTTAAATATGAAAAATATACAAATGCAGAAAATGGGTATAATTGTCAAAATCACCATCAGAGGTATGGCACATAGCTGGGAGGCTATGATTAATAACACGAGGGCGTTCGTGTAGTTTCAGATCAATCGCATATGAGGTTACAGAGATATGTGCATGATATCAAGATGCACGGGCAACTTCAACCAGCATTTCCAAGTCGACTAATGATCATAATTCGCATAAATTTCTACCAAGAGTTAATTAACTTGATTGTTTGATAACCTTGAAGACTTGGTGAAGTTTCAAATCAATCCAGTAGGTGGTTACTGAGATATTGGCATGGTAGTAACTTGCATACCAAATTTTAACCGAACGTGTGACGGCGATGCTCGTGTAACAAAGAGAGAGATACAGAGAGAGAGAGAGAGAGAGAGAGAGAGAGAGAGAGAGAGAGAGAGAGAAAGAAAGAGTTGATGTAGGAATGCTTCATCGCATTCTTAACTTGTGAAATAACAACCACACTAACGAAAAGCAATTAAAAAAACACCATTCCGATACCACACGTGTTATCAACAATGAAACAACGTATCTATAGCATACCGTCCATTTTTTTTTTAGTTATATCGTATATCAACATTTCCGGTTATAATTCACACTTTACATCCACGAGAACCCCCAGATTTGTAATAGCAGTTTTCAATGTTAAAATGTGGTCAGGACGACTGTTCGGTCAGTTTCAAACTGTTAGTGATCATATTTTAACGAGGGTCTTTTTTGCACGTGTGGGTGGGTCATTAAATAACGGTCGGGTCAGTTTTCAATGTTAAAAATTGATCACTCATCAAATGATCCCATGGGTCACTTTTCAACGGGGTCAAAATTTAATGTTACATCGGCATCAAATTAAATACTAGTGTGTCCTGTCTAAAATTTGCCAAACCAATAAATTTGGTGTCGACAATGACTTATATACTATGGAATTACCTGCAACACATCTAGACAGGGTGGAAAAATTTACATACATGAACTGATAGCTTTATATGTGTAGGATCCAGTTAAGGATTCATGACTACTCACATGCTATATAAAAGACAGATTTATAAACCCGTTGAATCATATAGATACAGTGAATTCATATATATTTAATTTCATAAAGGGAGATAATTAAATTCACAACAACGGAATTTACGATTTTTGGGATCTTTTCAGATGCTCATTCACAATGCATGATATATATATGGAGATAATTATTTGTGAATAACCAAGACATAAATATACAGACCAGACTACGGCGAGTGCGCCTAGCTACAATGCAAACCATAGATACAATATCAAGGCCTCTGCCAAACCAATAAATTTGGTGTCGACCATGACTTATATATTATGGAATTACATGCAACACATCTGGACATGAAGTAAAGGGTTAAACTAACTTACTGTTTATACGATGGTCCACGAACGATTTTAAAAATCCGTAATAGCAACAGGCGCCTTGCTAAATCCCTTTTGTAATACGCATTGAATTCTCATTAATTTTGGGAGAGTGTGTGTGGGCATAGGAAGTCAGCATAATTGTGTTTTTTAAGACAATTATGTTAGTATAACAATAGAATACTCCGCCAAATCTTACGTAGATTAACAATAGACCCATTCATCTAGAAACAATGATTGTGCAGCGCTATTATTCAATAAACTAAAGAGGTGAATCCGTTAACTAGCGTTTGCTATCAGGTTATGTATAAGATTATATATCGGTGTATAATGAATGACAATTAAATCTTAAGCATACTATGATATAAATCTGACGATATATTATTTTGAACAAATACACGACTGACCAAATTCAAACAAATGCAATTAAAACCTTATACTCAATTTCACCGACTTCGCTAACATTTAGGCAGATCGTGTACTTGGTCTTATATCTGTATGATTATTAATAGCTTTTATAGTGTCTGTGTTGTAACTCATTCTCTTACTAAAATTAAACTTATGCCAAAATTAAACATAAATGAAATTTATATATCGTATAGAATTTTATACATAATTATCGCATTATTTTATTGTGTCTCTCCGTTTGTCTCTACTGTAACAGTGCATGAGAGAATTTGTTTAAAGTATTGAGGTGGTTGCAAATTTTTAAGTCTGTCTGTCTGTCTGTCTGTCTGTCTGTCTGTCTGTCTGTCTGTCTGTCTGTCTGTCTGTCTGTCTGTCTGTCTGTCTGTCTGTCTGTCTGTCTGTCTGTCTGTCTGTCTGTCTGTCTGTCTGTCTGTCTGTCTGTCTGTCTGTCTGTCTGTCTGTCTGTCGGTCGGTCGGTCGGTCGGTCGGTCGGTCGGTCGGTCGGTCGGTCGGTCGGTCGGTCGGTCGGTCTGTCTGTCTGTCGGTCGGTCGGTCGGTCGGTCGGTCTGTCGGTCGGTCGGTCGGTCGGTCGGTCGGTCGGTCGGTCGGTCGGTCGGTCGGTCGGTCGGTCGGTCGGTCGGTAGATCATTTACCTTGTACCTCGGATCATAATTATTTGTTTTAAAAGACTGCGCGTAATTATTTTTATTTACTTATGTCAAAATTCACCTTCGTAGAGATATAAGGCTACATCATAGAAACATTTCGGAACCATAACACCGTGTACAAAATCCGTTTGCTCTCGAAAATGAAGTGCATGTGGTGTTATTTAATAAAATTCCTTTTCGGACATATACAATTAGCAATTAAAAGTCAATTTATGGTACAATCCTTGGGGACAAATGTAATAAAATCACTTGGTAACCGTCCGTCATGTCGTAAATTTACACAATTCGTCAGTGCGGCTTCGCTTCGAGAGGTGATTACAGACAAACAAAGTATCGTATCTGAAAAGAACCTGTGTGCGTGAACAGGGTATGCATAAATATATCGTACAACATTCCCCGATTTTTTTATTTTCTTTCTTAAACACAAGAAAAGTACGTAAACATTGAAGACGACTCACCTTTGTTGTAAATATTTGACCGGACCATCACCGGAAATGCTACCGAACATTTTATTGCATCACATTTATTTGATAGTTTGGAAGATTACCAGGCATGATAACGCCAGACTTAAAATGATCGCATCCACGAACTGATTTAGAGAATTCTGCATTTCTTTTATTACATGTGCCAAAGATTACTCATATGGCCCGTTCAACTGAATGTTATTTATTGAAAAAGTGACCCGGTTGTGAAATATATTTTTTCAATAATATGCAAGGCAGCATGGATATGCAATATTAGATACCCGATTCGTGACCTATCAAAATCGCAGGCGCTATCTTACTATAGCGTTTAGTGGTGTTCTTGAGAAAGACACGTTTTACACATATGCTAAGTATTGGTTCTACCCAGGAAGACTTTAAGCATAATTTGCCTAAGCTGTAAGAACTTGTATTACAATCGAAATAGAATAAATAAGTTTAAAGAAAACTATAAAAAAAAATGTTAAGTTAGCTATGTATAGTAAATAATGCAATGGTAGAATTCTTTTTTACCAAATACGTTATCGAATGTGTGTAAGTTTACATTTGCACAAAGGACTGTACAAGATGGTCTTTTCATGAAAATGTTAGAGAATATAGATTGGTTAACTGTAAGTTGTATTTGAAAAATATATAAAGCTTTATAACATCGCATGTCAATATCATACATATATATATAAACTATATACAAACGTAAACAATAATGACAATGATCTCACAAAATTAAACAATGACGTCATCAACTCAAATTAGAATAGTACATGGCGTTAATTATAGACTTTCCAATTTGTGTAATTGATTTGAGTTTGTTTTGCCTATGTCATTAATTATTTCCTAAAACCTCGTACAAACGAATAATCATCTATGTTCACCAGCACTTCATATTGTTTGTGGTCTGTCCTTGTTGCCAATGCGGAATGTTGTTCCTAGAATTGGTCATATGATTGATTTTGGCGCTAGCTCCTCGCTGCTATTGGCAAAACGTGTTTGTTGTTTTTTTTTCTTGCGTCAAAAGGTTCTTTTTAAAACCCTTAATTCTCGATTGAGACTCAACTAATTAATATTAATTCCTGTCAATAACTCTTTAATATAACACATTTTTAATCGGCGATACTTTCAAAGATAATGTACCTATATTAGTTTAATTAGTAAAACACACATTCCCGATCAAAATTGGCGAAAAATGCGTGTGTGTTTTTCGAAGGATACTTAAAAAGTAAATATTAAATTCTGGCCATAGTCCCTTGATATAACACATTTTCAATTGCCGATACTTATCAAGTTACCTGTACAAGTTCATACTAAATAAACGCCAACTATCCCTTTAAGTGCTGAACGCCAAGCAAGGATGCTTCTAGTACCATATGTCTTTGGTATGACCCGGCCAGAGATCGAACTCACGGCCTTCTACAGTACCAGCTATTTTTGACCAGACCTGTTAAGATTACAAAAGTCTTACTGGATAGATGCATTTCATACCGATGGTTGCAACAACAAATAGAGTAGGACACAAGACGCTAACATGTGTTGAAAAGCAACAAAATGTCCAGTTGGGGATTCGCCGCGAATCGCCAAACTACCAACCAGCTGCCAGTTGGGGATTCAGATTTTATATTAATTTACATTTATTATTGATTATATCTTTAAACATATTAACACAAGTAAAATATGTAAATGAAATAGTAATTATAATAACGAATCCGAATCCCCAACTGGCAGCTGGTCGGTAGTTGGTTATTCGAATCCCCAACTACCAACTGCGAACTACCTACTAACTTAACAGTCATACTTAAGTCACGGTGAAATCGAAATTCAAAATGCAAGTTCTGTTGTTTGCCGTTGTAGTGTCTCAATGATATATCCGGTCTAGCTCTAGCTGCACAAATTGACTACAGTTTCGTACGTTTGTTTATTTCGTCATGACTTACGTGCTCTGCATTTTAGAGTGTTTAGAAATTAAAGCAGCCGTTTCACAGAATAGTTAGACCGCTGCGTGGTCTAGTGGTCTAGTGGTAGAGCGTCCGTCTCGCATGCGGAAGGTCGTGGGTTCAATCCCTGGCCGGGTCATATTAAAGACTTTAAAGATGGTACTAAAAGCTTTCTCGCTTGACGCTCAGCATTTAGAGGAGAGTTCTACGTCTTGTCGGCCCGATGTCAGTATAAAGTGACTGGGTGGGGTATCATACCATGTGTCTGCGGCATGATACTCCAGTGTGACAGCGCTTAGAATACTGTCTCAAGTAGACACCGTCGCGATATGACAACAACAACAACAACAACAACAACAACAACAACAACAACAGCAACAGCAACAGCAACAGCAACAGCAACAGCAACAGCAACAGCAACAGCAACAGCAACAACAACAACAACAACAACAACAACAACAACAACAACAACAACAACAACTACAACAACAACAACAACAACAACATAAACAACAACAACATAAACAACATAAACAACAACAACATAAACAACATAAACAACAACAACATAAACAACATAAACACTAAATAAGTGCTCACACATTCATTTAATGGTAATTGAGCGTAACTCCCGTCAACTAAACACCATACAACAGCAACACAGAATAGTTAAAAGAGAAGGCGATTTCTTGGACTTTGTCAATAATGTAGCATGCATATTGTTCTTTAGACGCATGAACAACCGAGATCTATTTAGTATAAACATCTAAAGCTCTAACCCACATTAAGCATGAACGAAAGCGATCTATTTAGTATAAGCATCTAAACCCCTAACCCACTTTAAGCATGAACGAACGCGATCTATTTCGTATAAACATCTAAAGCCCTAACCCACCTTAAGCATGAACGACCGCGATCTATTTAGTATAAGCATCTAAAGCCCTAACCCACCTTAAGCATGAACGAACGCGATCTATTTAGTATAAACATCTAAAGCCCCAACCCACCTTAAGCATGAACGAACGCGATCTTTTTAGTATAAGCATCTAAAGCCCTAACCCACCTTAAGCATGAACGAACGCGATCTATTAGTATAAGCATCTAAAGCCCAAACCCACCTTAAGCATGAACGAACGCGATCTATTTAGTATACGCATCTAAAGCCCTAACCCACCTTAAGCATGAACGAACGCGATCTATTTAGTATAAACATCTAAAGCCCCAACCCACCTTAAGCATGAACGAACGCGATATATTTAGTAAAAGCATCTAAAGCCCTAACCCACCTTAAGCATGAACGAACGCGATCTATTTAGTATAAGCATCTAAAGCCCTAACCCACCTTAAGCATGAACGAACGCGATCTATTCAGTATAAGCATCTAAAGCCCTAACCCACCTTAAGCATGAACGAACGCGATCTATTTAGTATAAGCATCTAAAGCCCTAACCCACCTTAAGCATGAACGAACGCGATCTATTTAGTATAAACATCTAAAGCCCAAACCCACCTTAAGCATGAACGAACGCGATCTATTTAGTATAAACATCTAAAGCCCCAACCCACCTTAAGCATGAACGAACGCGATCTATTTAGTATAAGCATCTAAAGCCTTAACCCACCTTAAGCATGAACGAACGCGATCTATTTAGTATAAGCATCTAAAGCCCAAACCCACCTTAAGCATGAACGAACGCGATATATTTAGTATAAGCATCTAAAGCCCTAACCCACCTTAAGCATGAACGAACGCGATCTATTTAGTATAAACATCTAAAGCCCCAACCCACCTTAAGCATGAACGAACGCGATCTATTTAGTATAAGCATCTAAAGCCTTAACCCACCTTAAGCATGAACGAACGCGATCTATTTAGTATAAGCATCTAAAGCCCTAACCCACCTTAAGCATGAACGAACGCGATCTATTTAGTATAAGCATCTAAAGCCCTAACGCACCTTAAGCATGAACGAACGCGATCTATTTAGTATAAGCATCTAAAGCCCTAACGCACCTTAAGCATGAACGAACGCGATCTATTTAGTATAAGCATCTAAAGCCCCAACCCACCTTAAGCATGAACGAACGCGATCTATTTAGTATAAACATCTAAAGCCACAACCTACCTTAAGCATGAACGAACGCGATCTATTTAGTATAAACATCTAAAGCCCCAACCCACCTTAAGCATGAACGAACGCGATCTATTTAGTATAAGCATCTAAAGCCCCAACCCACCTTAAGCATGAACGAACGCGATCTATTTAGTATAAACATCTAAAGCCCCAACCCACCTTAAGCATGAACGAACGCGATCTATTTAGTATAAGCATCTAAAGCCTTAACCCACCTTAAGCATGAACGAACGCGATCTATTTAGTATAAGCATCTAAAGCCCTAACCCACCTTAAGCATGAACGAACGCGATCTATTTAGTATAAACATCAAAATCCCCAACCCACCTTAAGCATGAACGAACGCGATCTATTTAGTATAAGCATCTAAACCCCCAACCCACCTTAAGCATGAACGAACGCGATCTATTTAGTATAAACATCTAAAGCCCTAACCCACCTTAAGCATGAACGAACGCGATATATTTAGTATAAGCATCTAAAGCCCTAACCCACCTTAAGCATGAACGAACGCGATCTATTTATTATAAACATCTAAAGCCCCAACCCACCTTAAGCATGAACGAACGCGATCTATTTAGTATAAGCATCTAAAGCCTTAACCCACCTTAAGCATGAACGAACGCGATCTATTTAGTATAAGCATCTAAAGCCCTAACCCACCTTAAGCATGAACGAACGCGATCTATTTAGTATAAGCATCTAAAGCCCTAACGCACCTTAAGCATGAACGAACGCGATCTATTTAGTATAAGCATCTAAAGCCCTAACGCACTTTAAGCATGAACGAACGCGATCTATTTAGTATAAGCATCTAAAGCCCTAACCCACCTTTAGCATGAACGAACGCGATCTATTTAGTATAAGCATCTAAAGCCCTAACCCACCTTTAGCATGAACGAACGCGATCTATTTAGTATAAGCATCTAAAGCCCTAACCCACCTTAAGCATGAACGAACGCGATCTATTTAGTATAAGCATCTAAAGCCCTAACCCACCTTTAGCATGAACGAACGCGATCTATTTAGTATCAATATCAAAAGCCCCAACCCACCTTAAGCATGAACGAACGCGATCTATTTAGTATAAGCATCTAAAGCCCCAACCCACCTTAAGCATGAACGAACGCGATCTATTTAGTATAAGCACCTAAAGCCTTAACCCACCTTTAGCATGAACGAACGCGATCTATTTAGTATAAGCATCTGAAGCCCAAACCCACCTTTAGCATGAACGAACACGATCTATTTAGTATAAACATCTAAAGCCCCAACCCACCTTAAGCATGAACGAACGAGATCTATTTAGTATAAGCATCTAAAGCCCCAACCCACCTTTAGCATGAACGAACGCGATCTATTTAGTATAAACATCTAAAGCCCAAACCCACCTTAAGCATGAACGAACGCGATCTATTTAGTATAAACATCTAAAGCCCTAACCCACCTTTAGCATGGACGACCGCGATCTATTTAGTATAAACATCTAAAGCCCTAACCCACCTTTAGCATGAACGATCGCGATCTATTTAGTATAAGCATCTAAAGCCCTAACCCACCTTTAGCATGATCGACCGCGATCTATTTAGTATAAGCATCTAAAGCCCTAACCCACCTTAAGCATGAACGAACGCGATCTATTTAGTATAAACATCTAAAGCCCTAATCCACCTTTAGCATGAACGAACACGATCTATTTAGTATAAACATCTAAAGCCCCAACCCACCTTAAGCATGAACGAACGCGATCTATTTAGTATAAGCATCTAAAGCCCTAACCCACCTTTAGCATGAACGAACGCAATCTATTTAGTATAAGCATCTAAAGCCCTAACCCACCTTAAGCATGAACGAACGCGATCTATTTAGTATAAGCATCTAAAGCCCTAACCCACCTTAAGCATGAACGAACGCGACCTATTTAGTATAAGCATCTAAAGCCCTAACCCACCTTTAGCATGAACGACCGCGATCTATTTAGTATAAGCATCTAAAGCCCTAACCCACCTTAAGCATGAACGAAGGCGATCTATTTAGTATAAGCATCTAAAGCCCTAACCCACCTTAAGCATGAACGAACGCGATCTATTTAGTATAAGCATCTAAAGCCCTAACCCACCTTAAGCATGAACGAACGCGATCTATTTAGTATAAGCATCTAAAGCCCCAACCCACCTTAAGCATGAACGAACGCGATCTATTTAGTATAAACATCTAAAGCCCCAACCCACCTTAAGCATGAACGAACGCGATCTATTTAGTATAAGCATCTAAAGCCTTAACCCACCTTAAGCATGAACGAACGCGATCTATTTAGTATAAGCATCTAAAGCCCTAACCCACCTTTAGCATGAACGAACGCGATCTATTTAGTATAAACATCAAAATCCCCAACCCACCTTAAGCATGAACGAACGCGATCTATTTAGTATAAGCATCTAAACCCCCAACCCACCTTAAGCATGAACGAACGCGATCTATTTAGTATAAACATCTAAAGCCCTAACCCACCTTAAGCATGAACGAACGCGATATATTTAGTATAAGCATCTAAAGCCCTAACCCACCTTAAGCATGAACGAACGCGATCTATTTATTATAAACATCTAAAGCCCCAACCCACCTTAAGCATGAACGAACGCGATCTATTTAGTATAAGCATCTAAAGCCTTAACCCACCTTAAGCATGAACGAACGCGATCTATTTAGTATAAGCATCTAAAGCCCTAACCCACCTTAAGCATGAACGAACGCGATCTATTTAGTATAAGCATCTAAAGCCCTAACGCACCTTAAGCATGAACGAACGCGATCTATTTAGTATAAGCATCTAAAGCCCTAACGCACTTTAAGCATGAACGAACGCGATCTATTTAGTATAAGCATCTAAAGCCCTAACCCACCTTTAGCATGAACGAACGCGATCTATTTAGTATAAGCATCTAAAGCCCTAACCCACCTTTAGCATGAACGAACGCGATCTATTTAGTATAAGCATCTAAAGCCCTAACCCACCTTAAGCATGAACGAACGCGATCTATTTAGTATAAGCATCTAAAGCCCTAACCCACCTTTAGCATGAACGAACGCGATCTATTTAGTATCAATATCAAAAGCCCCAACCCACCTTAAGCATGAACGAACGCGATCTATTTAGTATAAGCATCTAAAGCCCCAACCCACCTTAAGCATGAACGAACGCGATCTATTTAGTATAAGCACCTAAAGCCTTAACCCACCTTTAGCATGAACGAACGCGATCTATTTAGTATAAGCATCTGAAGCCCAAACCCACCTTTAGCATGAACGAACACGATCTATTTAGTATAAACATCTAAAGCCCCAACCCACCTTAAGCATGAACGAACGAGATCTATTTAGTATAAGCATCTAAAGCCCCAACCCACCTTTAGCATGAACGAACGCGATCTATTTAGTATAAACATCTAAAGCCCAAACCCACCTTAAGCATGAACGAACGCGATCTATTTAGTATAAACATCTAAAGCCCTAACCCACCTTTAGCATGGACGACCGCGATCTATTTAGTATAAACATCTAAAGCCCTAACCCACCTTTAGCATGAACGATCGCGATCTATTTAGTATAAGCATCTAAAGCCCTAACCCACCTTTAGCATGATCGACCGCGATCTATTTAGTATAAGCATCTAAAGCCCTAACCCACCTTAAGCATGAACGAACGCGATCTATTTAGTATAAACATCTAAAGCCCTAATCCACCTTTAGCATGAACGAACACGATCTATTTAGTATAAACATCTAAAGCCCCAACCCACCTTAAGCATGAACGAACGCGATCTATTTAGTATAAGCATCTAAAGCCCTAACCCACCTTTAGCATGAACGAACGCAATCTATTTAGTATAAGCATCTAAAGCCCTAACCCACCTTAAGCATGAACGAACGCGATCTATTTAGTATAAGCATCTAAAGCCCTAACCCACCTTAAGCATGAACGAACGCGACCTATTTAGTATAAGCATCTAAAGCCCTAACCCACCTTTAGCATGAACGACCGCGATCTATTTAGTATAAGCATCTAAAGCCCTAACCCACCTTAAGCATGAACGAACGCGATCTATTTAGTATAAGCATCTAAAGCCCTAACCCACCTTAAGCATGAACGAACGCGATCTATTTAGTATAAACATCTAAAGCCCTAACCCACCTTTAGCATGAACGAACCCGATCTATTCAGTATAAGCATCTAAAGCCCTAACCCACCTTTAGCAAGAACGACCGCGATCTATTTAGTATAAACATGTAAAGCCCTTACCCACCTTTAGCATGAACGAACGCGATCTATTTAGTATAAACATCTAAAGCCCTAACCCACCTTAAGCATGAACGAACGCGATCTATTTAGTATAAACATCTAAAGCCCTAACCCACCTCAAGCATGATCGAACGCGATCTATTTAGTATAAACATCTAAAGCCCTAACCCACCTTTAGCATGAACGAACGCAATCTATTTAGTATAAACATCTAAAACCCTTACCCACCTTTAGCATGAACGAACGCGATCTATTTAGTATAAGCATCTAAAGCCCTAACCCACCTTTAGCATGAACGACCGCGATCTATTTAGTATAAACATCTAAAGCCCTAAACCAACTTAAGCATGAATGAACGCGATCTATTTAGTATAAACATGTAAAGCCCTAACCCACCTTAAGCACGAACGAACGCGATCTATTTAGTATAAACATCTAAAGCCCAAACCCACCTTTAGCATGAACGAACGCGATCTATTTTGTATAAACATCTAAAGCCCTAATCCTCCTTTAGCATGAACGACCGCGATCTATTTAGTATAAACATCTAAAGCCCAAACCCACCTTTAGCATGAACGAACGCGATCTATTTAGTATAAACATCTAAAGCCCTAACCCACCTTAAGCATGAACGAACGCAATCTATTTAGTATAAACATCTAAAGCCCTAACCCACCTTAAGCATGAACGAACGCGATCTATTTAGTATAAATATCTAAAGCCCTAACCCACCTTAAGCATGAACGAACGCGATCTATTTAGTATAAACATCTAAAGCCCTAACCAACCTTTAGCATGAACGATCGCAATCTATTTAGTATAAACATCTAAAGCCCAAACTCACCTTAAGCATGAACGATCGCGATCTATTTAGTATAAGCATCTAAAGCCCTAACCCACCTTAAGCATGAACGATCACGATATATTTAGTATAAACACCTAAAGCCCTTACCCACCTTATGCAAAAACTTTAATTGCATATTCCAATATTTTTGCTTTTTTAAAAAAATCGGTACCGTTTGGAAATGATACACATGTGCGTATCGCGATCGGCGTGCCAGAATTATATAACTGTGAAATAGATTCCTGTAATACCGTGGGGGGAGGGTGTAGGGGTGTAGAGCGGCATACATTGCTGATTTATATTTGGAACCAAAGCCTAGATATTGAAATGGCTAAAAAGAAAAATAAATGTTACAGGAGGGGTTTACAACTAGGTACATAAAAGCTTCGGCACGAAATGTTCCATGCATAAAGCAACAGTGTTCATTGTGCCATCGGCCTAAGCTAGAGTGTGCATTCCGGGCCGACATTACCCGATGTAGGTTAATATATTTTTAAGTAACGTGTTGTAGTCAAATGACTCCCACCAGCGGAAGTAGAACCACATTCGCACACTTCGCTCTGAGTACGCTCCTGAATATCCAGACGGTCGGCAGGAACTATAAAATGTACACATGTTCCCAAAATTGACACGAAAAATCACTTATATAAGTTTGAGGTCACCCCCACCCCCGCCTCCCCCACGCACACTATCCGCTCGCGATGCGGTTCGAACCAACAATTCTGAAATGACACAGAATTGTTCAGAAATCCGGTATCAGCAACACATTTTCAAATGTGGTTTCTAAAATTCTGACCATTTAACACATGGCACGAAAAATAAATCGCTGCGATACAAAGCCGTGAAAAAGAAGAAAAAGACCAGACAATGCGAAAGCCTAAACTAGAAGAGGTCAGTAACGAATGTGCCACTGGTGGTGCTTGAACCTGGATTTTTTTTTTGACATTTCTTTATATTTATTTTAATTTTTTGTTTTACGTTGGTTGTGAAACAAATTGTTACAACTCATACAAATCATACCCGAAGGCTTGAATATGTAGAATATGTACTAAACATATCGAGAATAAATGTCTTGCTGAAGGACACCAAACATAGCCGTTTATGGGTTCGAGTCTTTGCCACTGGACCACGCGCTCCACATTTTCTTTCGCTTTTTTTGCTTTTTTTATAAATCCAATGTATGGTTTTGAAGTATATTTATGCTTCACTGCTAAAGGTGGCCTTGACTGCTGTATGTATCGTGGCTGGACACACATGAAATAAACCTGTATAAACTGGTCATTCATAAGATAAAATCTTAGTTTTAATCACAAAATATTGATGTTTGTCCAGCCTGTGTCAAGTCAATGGTAACAGCTTTTAATAAACTTATGATCTCTACGATAAAATCTCATTTCTAATTACATAGTTTCGACATTTGTCCCTCCTGTGTTCATTAACTTTCATACTTTATAATCCAACTAACACAAGGCAACATGCAGTGTCAGTGTATGTGTAGTTTATAAATGATACCAAATGCAACTTATTATTTTTTTTTGAATGAGCTTTAACGCCATTCTAGTTTAACATATTTCAAAACTACGACGTTAGCGGTGAGAGGTAAGTGATCTTGAGACGGTGCCTTAGACGACTCTGCCAACGAGGACCCCCCAAAACAGACAGACAGACAGGTAGGCAGGCAGGCGAAGACACAAATAGAAAAAAAAGAGAATACGATTGCTATTGAAAACTATATAAAATGTCAAAGAAATAAAATACCAGTGCGTGATTAATTACCGTTCGTGATGTTTTTTATTTACAATATCACCGCTTCATTGAGTACAGGAAGCCCTTATTGATGTTTTTTTTTATTAAAATGAAAATAATTAGGCCCCGAGGCTTTAAACCATGTTTCATGCTCAACACAAATTCGTACTCAAAATACAATTTCTAGGAGTCACATACAACCCCAGTCTAAAGCAGAAACACTTGACTGAGTCTCGAATTTTAGAGTATTAATGTAGAAGAGAGGAAGAAAGTATATGTATTTACGTTAATTTTGTTATAATGAGTTGATTCATCTTTGAGTTGAGAATGAAATCTTGAGTTGAGCACGGAAAAAAATATTTATAACCTCGGACCCTGGTCTCTCACAATAGTCCGTATGCAAACATTTGCTTCTCTTTTAACAAGCAATTCAATTGATCTCAGTATTATTTCAATATTTGCATGTGTATCATATAATGTAAAATATCCGTCAATCCCGTATTGCGAATACCGGGAGACTCAGTGGTATGATAAATGAATTGTGCATACACACTCATCTATTGTGGCAACGGTAGCCTACGATGTTGCGTTCCCGGTCCGGATAGCTCAGTCGGCAACACGCGCAACTATCAAAATGTGATTTCAAATATCTACCAGACAACAGTCTCTGCTATGTTTGCAACTTACAGATACATTTTGTCAAATTATAGTAGATCTAATACAATCTAGACGAAACGTAATAGTTTTGATATAAAAAGAAGTTCTCGAATGTTCTAAAATACATCCATTTTTTAAAAGAAATAAAAGTAACTTTTTAACACCAACGATGACTTTTTAAGTATATACTCTATATATACTGTCAGCATTGTCTCATTTTACCTGCAGCAAGATATCTCAGTCTGTATAAACCATTTCAAAAATATTTTAAACCAAATCAAAACTACTTTCTTTAGTGCAAGAATCGTGTTATCAGCATCAATAAAGGGGCACAACTCTGCAGTGAGTGGTGAGGTTATAAGTTGATTCGATGCCCTTGTATCATAAATCCAATATAAACAGTGTTCTTAAAATAACCTTCTTTGGTCACGTGATACCTAAATAAAATAATTTGATAGTAACCGTGAGGAGGAAACAATTAACCATTTGAAATAAACCATTTCAAAAATATTTTAAACCAAATCAAAACTACTTTCTTTAGCGCAAGAATCGTGTTATCAGCATCAATAAAGGGGCACAACTCTGCAGTGAGTGGTGAGGTTAGAAGTTGATTCGATGCCCTTGTATCATAAATCCAATATAAACAGTGTTCTTAAAATAACCTTCTTTGGTCACGTAATACCTAAATAAAATAATTTGATAGTAACCGTGAGGAGGAAACAATTAACCATTTGAAATAAACCATTTCAAAAATATTTTAAACCAAATCAAAACTACTTTCTTTAGCGCAAGAATCGTGTTATCAGCATCAATAAAGGGGCACAACTCTGCAGTGAGTGGTGAGGTTAGAAGTTGATTCGATGCCCTTGTATCATAAATCCAATATAAACAGTGTTCTTAAAATAACCTTCTTTGGTCACGTGATACCTAAATAAAATAATTTGATAGTAACCGTGAGGAGGAAACAATTAACGAACATGCTTGGCGTGGATATAGTAGATGACTATGTGTTCAATATGTAAATCGAGAACTTTAATCAAAGGAACTTGGATATGTTAATTGTTATATTTTACGAATAATAGAGATATGTGTAAGTTTTATTCAGCTGTATACATGAATGATGCATGGATTTAACACGTAAGTAGTGTAAAAATGACGGGTTCCGCGGATATCTTTAACCCGCCAAAACAAAAATGGCGGGTCTCAAATCAAATTTGTTATAAAATATGTATTTGCAGTTTTGTCGGAGCTAATGTGATTTTGTTAAGAGTGTCGCCTTTACCTTTAAAGTTAAAAAACTAGAGATCTATACAATCATTATTATCTCAACATGCCGTTTTATTCAGTAAGAACTAATATATGGATTGTCAAATGATTGCAACGGTTGATGGGGAATCGTGTGCTTCCGTATAGCCGAGTCACGACCACCGTCTAGTTTCTTCGCCGCTTTATTAGCACTAGTCCACTTCCGGTACAAGGTCATTGAGACGCCTGCAAATCCCACAAATCCCGTCCCGAGGACTATGATCGTTATGATAAAAATGGCGACGTTTAGACACAGAGTCTCCTTTGTAACAATTTCTGGAAATAAAAAGGAATGTTTTGAGTTTCAGAACAACATGCGAACTATTGACGCATCTGCTTTAGAATTCTAAGCTACTTCTGTAGAGGATGGGGTTGGAAGTGAAGAGTAGAGGAATGCTCCATTATTAGTTTTAGTCAAGGACATATATAGACAAGGCAAAGCAACTGATGTTATGAACGCTCAAGTATTCACGCAAAATTTTGCAAAATGTCGTTTTCAAATATCCTAACTTCCATTCATCTCAGAAATACAAATCAAAATTATTTCTTTGAACAATACAATTCTTTACAAAACGAGACCATTCCAAACAAATAGTGTTTAAAATTTTTGAAAAACTTTTGATTATAAAATTTGTATACGGCAACTAAAAAATCAAGTAAAGTACTTGCAATTTAACTTCAAACTACGATTTTTGAATTAAAGACCACGTTGTGTGTTTATAACATTGTAAAACATCTAAGATTACATACACGTTACATTTTATGTAAAAGAAATCAGCTTGTGAAATTTGAATGATTAATTTGCCAAATTATTGATTCTTCACATGATATTTTGTCAACATTTTCAGGGGATGCAAGTTTCCTATTCTTCTATGGAATTCCTTTCTTCAACTAAACGATACATATAACTGTGTGCAGCATAAACTTTTAATACGGTTAGTTAGAAGTATAAAACAGAACTGAACTATAGATTTGTGTAGCTATTGATACGTGTTGTAGTTAAAGCGTTTGACATGATACATATCACAGATATTCATTTGATACATTATTTAGAAGTACATGCAAATCACATTTTAGAATGGAATCAACAGATCTAACTTAAACTGTCCGCAGACTGAGTTGTTTCCCGCACTAGAGGTTCTCTAACGCGTGTGTGCGTGTTTGTGTGTGTGGCCCATTCACGTGTATAAACAATGTATATATGTATATGTTTCGACGAGATACTGTATGTACAAGTCAAATGCAATATATGTTTTGTTCTTCTGTTCCGTATTTCATCAAAATGAGTTTCCTATCATTTTAATATATGTATACTTTGTTATATACCAAATTATGACACATGGCCTATAACTTAGTGTCTTATCTTATATATAGTATATGACACATGGCATATAACTTAGTGTCGTATCTTATATATAGTATATTACACATGGCCTATAACTTATTGTCTTATATTATATATAGTATATCATACATGGCCTACAACTTAGTGTCTTATTTTATATAGAGTATATGACACTTGACCTATAACTAAATGTCGTATTTTATATAAAGTATATTACACATGGCCTATTACTTATTGTCGTATCTTATATATAGTATATTACACATGGCCAGCCTATAACTTAGTGTCTTATGTTATATATAGTATATGACACATGACCTATAACTTATTGTCGTATCTTATATATAGTATATGACACATGGCCTATAACTTATTGTCGTATCTTATATATAGTATATTACACATGGCCAGCCTATAACTTAGTGTCTTCTATTATATATAGTGTATTACACATGGCCTATAACTAAGTGTCGTATCTTATATATAGTATATGACACATGGCCTATAACTTATTGCCGTATCTTATATATAGTATATTACACATGGCCAGCCTATAACTTAGTGTCTTCTATTATAAATAGTGTATTACACATGGCCTATAACTAAGTGTCGTATCTTATATATAGTATATGACACATGGCCTATAACTAAGTGTCGTATCTTATATATAGAGTGTATTACACATGGCCTATAACTAAGTGTCTTATCTTATATATAGTATATGACACATGACCTATAACTTATTGTCGTATTTTATATATAGTATATGACACATGGCCTATAACTTAGTGTCTTATCTTATATATAGTATATTACACATGGCCTATAACTTAGTGTCTTATCTTATATATAGTATATGACACATGACCTATAACTTAGTGTCGTACCTTATATATAGTATATGACACATGGCCTTTAACTAAGTGTCGTAACTTATATATAGTATATAACACATGGCCTATAACTTAGTGTCGTAACTTATATATAGTATATTACACAGGGCCTATAACTTAGTGTCTTATGTTATATATAGTATATGACACATGACCTATAACATATTATCGTATCTTATATATAGTATATTACTCATGGCCTTTAACTAAGTATCGTAACTTATATATAGTATATTACATATGGCATATAACTAAGTGTCTTATCTTATATATAGTATATGACACATGGCCTATAACGTAGTGTCGTATCTTATATATAGTATATGACACATGGCCTATAACGTAGTGTCGTATCTTATATATAGTATATTACACATGGCCTGAAACTAAGTGTCTTATCTTTTATATAGTATATTACATATGGCCTATAACTTATTGTCGTATCTTATATATAGTATATTACACATGGCCTATAACTTAGTGTCTTATCTTATATATAGTATATGACACATGGCCTATAACCTGGTGTATTTTTTTATATATACTATATGACACATGGCCTATAACTAAGTGTATTATCTTATATATAGTATATTACACATGGCCTATAACTTAGTGACTTATCTTATATATAGTATATGACACATGGCCTATAACTTAGTGTCTTATCTTATATATAGTATATGACACATGGCCTATAACTTAGTGACTTATCTTATATATAGTATATGACACATGGCCTATAACTTAGTTTCGTATCTGATATATAGTATATGACACATGGCCTATTACTTGGTGTCTTATCTAATATATAGTATATTACACATGTTCTATAACTATGTGTCTTATCTTATATATATATAGTATATTACACATGGCCTATAACTAAGTGTTTTATCTTATATATAGTATATGACACATGGCCTATAACTTATTGTCGTATCTTATATATAGTATATTACACATGGCCTATAACTTAGTGTCTTATCTTATATATAGTATATGACACATGGCTTATAACTTAGTGTCGTATCTTATATATAGTATATTACACATGGCCTATAACTTGTGTTTGTTTATGCATTACACCGTGTGTAAGAATTATCACTGACGGCGGAACCAAGGCGTTTTATTTGGTCAATACGTAATACAAGTTCATCAATACACGGTTATACAGTTATAAGTTTTGTATAAATAAAATCTAGACAAATCCATGTTATACCCATTTTGATATGGTCATACAGTTAAATAGTATCTAGACAAATACGTGACATAGATGACATCGTTTTAATGGTTAGGTTTAACTTGTAACGGCTTATAATTGTGTTTTATTAGTAAAAAAGTAATCGAAGTTGATAACAATAATAATACTAATAACAAAAATAATAATAAAATAAATAAAAAATAAATGAATTGATAATAGTATTGAAAATGATAAAAATAGTGATAATAATGATAATATGATGATGATGATGATGATGATGATAATGATGATGATGATGATGATGATGATGATGATGATGATGATGATGATAATAATGATGCCGATAATATTAAGAAAAATGTTATGTAGTATTTTATTACAATGTCATATATGGACACAGCGGCCTCGTACAAAAATTGACACGTAATTAGAAACTACCCAAAATAAAGTTTATTTTTTATTATGATTGTAATTTATTTATCAGTCTCAGACAACAGTATTCTTATCTGACCGAATGTTGGATACAGTAAAACAAATGGCACTTAGCCATGCTCATCTTAATAATAACTGTCCATTTTACTCAAATACTAATTTGATTCTAGTCTTTAAGACACATTCTTATGATAAAATACATGGTTTTGAAACTTTTCATTTACATGCACCTGAGATAGGTGGCTTCATGTGAAATACTCTCTTTTACCAAGCTATTCGGGACTTGAACAGTCTTCCAAGAAAGTAAATAGAATGAAAAAAACATATATTCATTTATAAAAAAAAAAGTGAAATTGAAACTCAATAAAATCATAAAACAACATATTGATTTATTAATCTCAATAATTTATCATTCTGTACAGTATTTCCGATTTCTTATGTGACATATTTGTCATAATTCAAGTCTTTCTGTAATCCAATTTGATATATATTCTTTGACCATACATGCATGAACGGAAAATTAACTCTTAAATCTACTACAACAAAAACTAGTCAGAGTTGTCTTTCTTGGTTCTATTATAAGTAACGTATGTGTTATAAGTAATCTATAGCTTTGCTGAATAGAATTAAGTCCACATAGCTGATGTAGCCATTACCATGTATTTTTTATAAGAACCCATTGAAAATAAGTTATGAATAACATTTGATAGGCTATCCCGTATAAAACACGAGGTTTCTCTATGCGTGCACCGGCATTTGAACGAATAACTTTGAGATATTTTGTATTTCAGACAGCTTATAAACAATTTCCGAACAAGTCTAAAGTATATCTCAAAAATATATCTCAAAAATATATCTCAAAAATATAAGTTCTTCAATTTAACAGTAATATATGACAGTAGATAATAGTTAATACTGTGATTCAGTATTTGTAATGGTTGTGAAATCGTATATCTGTGATAATAGTTGAATTCATGTCCTAGACATTCACGAAAAATGATAATGATAATGATAATGATGATGATGATGATGATGATGATGATGATGATGATGATGATGATGATGATGGTGATGATGATGATGATGATGATGATGCTCATACGAAATGCTGGACATGTCACTTTAGATGAGAATCATATGTGTCGTAATTGCGCTTGTATATTACATGTAGAGTATATGTTTATTATATGTTTACTATATGTATGTTATATGTACATTTTATATCTATTATACGTCTTGTATATGTAGATTGTATGTGTATTATATTTACATTCGATGTATAATTTATGAATAGTACATGTATATTATAAGTATATTATATGTATATCATATGAATATTATCGGCATATTATATGTATATTATATGTTTCTTATATATATATATATATATATGTATATTTTATATGATTCTAAGTACATCATATTTATATCATATGTGCAAAATATGTTTATTGTATGTATATTCATTTGCGCAATATATCATCTCGGATAACTGATGTATACTTACGAATGTCAGAGTATTTTTCAACTATTTTGACCTTTGCCCCTACATCCATCTCGAAGTTTTCTGTCTCTCTTTTCTCTCTCTCAACATTATCCGTTTGTTTCCACGAACCATCTGCAGTAATCTCCCCTATCTCGTTATGTTTCATGTTGGTTATGTCCCTTCTTCTACGACCCCATCCGGTGGTTTCGCCACAGTCCGTCTGAATTGAATAATTTCAATATTTGAGAATGTTTAATTTACATTTTGACGTTTTCAGATTTCCCATATTTTGCCTTTTTATGCATACGATTATTTTTCTTAAAATACGATTATTTTTCTTAAAATTACACCCCCCCCCCCCCCCCCCCCCCCCCAGCTGAAGTCACTGCTGAGGTCGTAAAGATTCTCAATGACCCAGTTTGGTACAAAACACTTTAAACGAGACATAGTTTCCTTCCCCACCAAAAGTTTATATAGAGGATCTTACATGCGAGCATTTTTATCGTTAATTTATTAAACGAGTTGGGAAAAATATATTATGCGAGGCTCTGCGGAGCATTATATTATTCCCCTCACCCCACGAACGAGTTTAATAAATTCAATATATATTTAATAATGAATAAGCACGAACGTAAGATTCGTTTTATAACATAAATCAGAAAAAGTTTACATCATTTATTTAACAGATCACTTCTATAAGGAATGAGACATAATCAGTCATATAAGTTGACGCGAGTCATCTTGTCATTTATATATTCTGGCAAGTCGGAAAGTACTTCGGCAATTTACGTACGGGAGCAAAGTTATACGAAGAACATTGAGCGATGAATCAGAAGTGACATTACACAAGGTTAATATCAAAAATATGTAACAGGTTAATGACACTCCTGCACCATAAATTATGTGATAAAATTATTTATTTTAGCTTGGTAGCTCTCGAATCCGCTTCCCGGGTAGAATCAGTACTAGTGTGTGTGTGTGTGTGTGCGCGCGCGCGTGTGTGTGCGTGCGTGCGTGCGTGCGTATGTGTGTGTTTTGAGAGGCATTGGGTCGAGCTGGGAATCGAACCCAAAAAACTCTCACAACCCGATTTACATATATGTAGTTTAACTGTCTAAATGTATATGTTTTAAGTTACTTATCACATTAAGATATGACAATTGTAAATTTCTGTATAAAAACACGTTCTATTGCGGGAAAATGGATTATTATCAAAATAATCAATTGTTAAAAGCTTGCTATTTATTGCTTAGATGTTTCAATTAAATCGACTAATTAAAACAATCTGTTTTGTAACATTTTAGGTTTTGGTTTTAAATAAATATTTTTTAAGTCTACAGACGATACATGTATTAATATTCAAGTGTCAGGGTATGACTTTCATACTAATTCCCTTCTACCTCACCGTCTCCATAAACAGAACAAAAACAACACAAATTCAATTAGATATGTTTAATTGTTACCTGCATTCGAGAGTACAACAAGCTCATATCATGCATATGCATGTATATTTTTTATAATTCAATATGATGATGCAAATATCTCTACAATATAAATATTGTCCTTTAAAAATTATTTTACTAATAATTGTGTGTTTATGAAAAAGAAGCATCTTATAATTTCTACATCTTAAATAGTCCTGCTTTATTAAAACCCACTTGTACTTGTCGCACTTTCAACGCTGAATGACCGATTACCGCCAAATGTGCGCAGATGACCCGTGCACATAGACTAACTCCCTCTATCGGAGACTCTGTTATACAAGAGACAATTACTTTCTTCAGATTCAAATTTTCAAACAAAGAAAATTATATTGGTTTAAGGGATGCAATTTAATTGCATGATGTAAACAGCACGTCAAGATTAGTTAACAGTTTTTATTTGGATTAATTTGGATAGAAGTAATTGTAAGATAATCACCTCGTCACAAGCGTCCTTGCATACTTGTAAAATACACGAGAAGTTCATCTGTATGGAGCCACCCTCAAGATTCGTCGCCCTAAATGCCCCGAATTCGCTTATGAGGTAACCCGTCTTGATCCGGGAAAAGTCCGGGAATAAATCTGAGTCCGTGGCACAGCTGTAGAGAGACAACGAATTACATCGAGCGGCTAATAAGTGATTATTTCAAATTTAGCTATACATATCGTTGTTACGATAAAAAATACATATCGTTTGTGATAGATAATACATTTACATATGCATATCGATTTAAATTATATATATTATAATGTGCATATTAATTACAAAGTTTGGGATAACAATACAGTATATTATATAATGCTATTATCAAAAACATACTTGTTTAAGACCCATAAAAAATTGTTTCATAATTTATGATGTAAACTAATACAAAATTGGTATCAATCGAGCGACGGCAAAGTCTAGATTTTGATTCTGTTATTTATATTCAGATATAGTTCTTGTGAAATATTTTATAAACAAAGTGCATAAAAACGTTACAAATTGAATGTAAGCATATTTTACATAACAGATACAATATAGCCATACGCCTTAATAATTAACAGACGACAAACAGTCTGATAACATCAACGTTACGTAAAAAACTCGGAAGCGGAATCTCAATAAAAGACGCTTTTATTACATGTGGTTGATTAGATTACACCTGAAGCATATTTGGAGACGGTATCAATATAATACCGATTATGCATAAAAGGAGATATAAGAAATAACATAATAGGAGATGTGTCATGCATTGTGACGTTTACATTCATAATACCGCATAGACTACAGGACAATTATAGCAGACATGGTACACGGATATTGAATCAGGACATGTTTACATTGTCAATACTGTAAATATGTGTATAAAAATCAATTATGTGGACACTACTTATATCATTAATTTAATATTATAAAAAATATTACTGTGGACACAACTAATATTACATTGTGAAGTGAAAACGATTATTGTTACTGTCATTTTGTAATAAGTATTGTGTATTAACTATTCTTAGCGAATGAAAATATGAAGAAACAATATTTCAGTATTAAGTTTGGTATCATAATAATTAATCCAAAATTATTAGTTCAAAGGATCAAATAACCATTATACATACAATAACATTGTAAAATTGGATATAATCACGAGTTCTTACATTAAATCCAATATTTCCTGCAGAAATAACACAACGGAGAACACAATAGCTATACACTTGCAACAAAGAGAGAGAGAGAGAGAGAGAGAGAGAGAGAGAGAGAGTTAGGGAGAAAGAGAGAGAGAGAGAGAGAGGAGAGAGAGAGTGTGTGTTTGTATGTGAGAGAGAGAGAGCGAGATACAGAAAGAGACATAGAGAGTGAGAGAGAGGGTGAAAAGATAGAGAGAGAGAGAGAGAGAGAGAGAGAGAGAGAAGAAAGAAGGACAGAAACCGACTGAAGATGACGATTACATGATAAGATACGTACAAGTTGTCGATGATGACGATATCAGACGCAACACAGTACCGGGCCTTGATATCGAAATCCTCTGTAATAGAAAACGATCCCACATTGACTGATATCTAGATATAAGTAAACTGACAATATAGTTTTACAACAAAATAATTATATACCGCCCCCTGTAATAATTGTAGTGTATATATTTATATTTGGGCAGGAAATTCCATTATTTTGTTTAGATTGGGTATTTAGAAATGTGTACATTTAATTATATATGCTAGTTCATATGTTAATTAATTTTGAATGAGGTTTAACGCCATTTTCAACACATTACTTGTATATACGGCAATCCGTTGTGTTTTTTTTTGGTGGAGGAATGAATACCTCGTGCTCATGAAAATGACCAACCACAACCAACCGCCTCTCTGCGAAGAACTGCTTACTGTTTTCTGAGATTGAACTAATAACCTTGACAGTGGACGGTAAATGATACCTCTTAGACCCCTCAGCCACCGAGCCCCACCCCCACCCCGCCGCTATATTTGTCAACATATAAAGTAAAGTCCGATTTGACTAAAGAGTAAGAAAATAAACACATTTGCTATTATAACAGCCATTCATATATATTACCAGTCCATTGTTGACCAAGCTGTAGCGACATGATTAACGTGTCTGTAAGTCTGACCTCTGTCCCGCTGACCTCTTCCTCTGACACGACCTTGTAGAACGTCATGGTTGCTGAGGGTTTCACAGTCATGTTTAGACTGGTGTCGTCTCCCTTGTCCCTATAATAAACGTGTTGCTATATAAAGTAACGCCCGCTCCAATATTACAAGATATTTTTTATTGATGTTCTTATGAAATTTATAAATATTTCTGTTCTCCATCAAAAAATTTTCATAAGTGTACGTTTAAGATCCTCCTTCTCCTCCTCCTCCTCCTCCTCCTTATCTTCATCATCATCATCATCATCATCATAATCATCATCATCATCATCATCATCATCATCATCATCAGCAGCAGCAACAGCAGCAGCAGCAGCAGCAGAAGTAGCTGCAGCAGTATCTTCATCATCGTAGTAACATCATCACCAATCATCATCATCACCATCCGCATCATCATCATCATCATCATCATCATCATCATCATCATCATCATCATTATCATCATCACCATCATCATCAGCAGTATCATCATCATCATTATCAGAGCAACATCATCATCAATCAATTATCAATAATTATTACCGCCCTCATCAATATCCTTATCATAATCATCAACACCATCATCGTTATCGTCAGCATTATCGCCAGCATCATTATCTTCATAATCATCATCATCATCATCATCGGCGTCGTCGTCGTCGTCGTCATCAGCATCCTTATTATCATCACCATAAAAAATCTTACCTCGCATTAACTTTTACAATTTTGAAAACAGATGAAAGTCCACAGCAGTCAATGAAATGTGTCGAGACAAGACATTTTCTGATGATGATGGTGGTCTGGCCGGTGGCGTTTAAAGGTGTTTGGAGGCGCAACATGTAGTCTTCTATAAAACTGACATAAATCACCGTAAGATGCAGAAAGCTGTGTACATTGACCTGGACGTGGATAACATAATCCCGTGTAGAGTGATATCTTGAAAATGTGTTAGCTCAAAATTTAGACATATTCTTCCGATATGATGTCCAGGTAGAACCATCGTGATATCATTATGACGACAGGGACACGCTATGCCACGACAACACGATTGCACGATGACGAAGACACGATGCTAGGACAGCACGATTGTGATGGAGAGGAGGCAAGATGGCGACGATAGAGCGATGGCAAAATGGCAAGATGACGAGATATTATTTGCTGTCGTGGCATCGCTCCATCACGATCGTGCCTACGCTCCATCTGTATCGTGCTGTCGTAGCATCGAGTTTTCGTTATCGTGTTGCGGTGGCATCGCGTGTATCTGTCGACATAATGAACTCACGATGGCCCTATCTGGACACCATATAAGAGGGATATGTCAATGAAGTTTGAGCCATCGCGTGTCTCTGTCGACAAATCGGCCCTAACGGATCACCATAGATCTACTATTACATCTTAACTGACTACACTCCTAGTTTATGCATATTTATGCCGTCGTCCGTTGTCATAATATAGCTCGTTGTATTGTTGAATGCTAGCTCAGTCGAGATGATAAACCGATTTGGATATTTCTTTAATTACAACTTTAACTCACTCGGTGTTTTTGGAGTTCGTGACGATAAGATCACCCCTGTCTGCTACACAGAAAATGGGAATTTGCTTATCAGCCCCTGTCTGGAATCCCTGATTCTTCTGAATAACAATCTTAAACAGCATTTCCTGAAAACGAACAAAATGGTTAAGCTATATTATCCATGTGCGCATATCGTGAAAATGTTACTGTATACGTACCTGAAATAAAGTAGAAGAATTTTTTTTAGACGTAAGCAACATAGCTCATCGACACTTGCAAGCATATACAGTCAAACTTGTGTAAGCGGTCACCTGTATTAAGCATCCACTTGTCTTAAGCAGCCACATTTGTTATTTGCCATTTCTTTTGTTTCAAAGCAAATTAATCTGTGTTTAGCATTACCTGTTTATAAAGCCACTTTTGCTCCTTCCCTTGACTGGCTGCTAAAGACAGGATTGACTATATAATGCTTGTAATGTGATATTTACAATATACATGTACAAATATATATAGTTATAGAGTATTATTTATGGTTTTAAATAAAATACAATGTAGTAGATGCATAATATGATTGTTCGGCAAGCAATATTAATCAATAGTTATTAAAAATGTTTACGTTTATGCATGTTATATGTTATATGATTTTTTATCTGAATATTTTGATGTCAAACTTGTTGCGTCACAAACGTCAACTCAGATTATATGTTATTACCCTTTACTCCATAGATACGCGTTTTCCCGCACCAATCACAAAAAGGCCTTTAAAAACAGTGCAGGAAAAGTTCAGATTGCTCGTAACGAGCAATCTGAACACTTCCTGCACTGTTTTCCACTATGTCAGTTAAAATAAACATAATTCACCCAATAATTCAAAAGCCTTCTATATTAAGTGTCCAAAGACGTCTGTATTAGGTGTCCAAAAGGCGTCTATATTATAGGTGTCCAAAGCCGTCTATATGAAGTAAAGGATTAAAATCAATTGAACACATTTATTACCTTACAACAGTACAAAGCTTATTACAATGTTTCTGTACCGGTCGTGTAAAATACAGTCAAACCTGTGTACGTGATCACCTCTGTTAACCAGCCACATGTCTTAAGCAACCATGTTTTCTGTTTCCCATTCCTATGCTTGCAGAGTAAATTAACCTGATTGTATTAAACACCAACCTGTCTTAAAAGGCCAGTTTTGCTCCTTCTCTTGACTGGATGCTTAAGACAGGTTTGACTGTAAATCGGATTCCAACAATACGTATAACGGACACATGGTGTATAACATTTATGTAAGTGGCCAGAAGTGGAATGAGGTCAGGAAAACAGTCCGAAAAACTAAGTTGTCCGTTTATTAAGAGTTACTGTTAATAAAAAAAAATCACTCGTTTTTTTTGTATTTCGATATTTCTTTGCTTAACTCTTCAATATTGGAGTCAGAGAAGGCTGGAGTTAGAGTCAGTTTCATGTTGCATATCGAATAACGAAATACGAATATCGATCTAACTTTAATATCCCAGGTTATTTATATCTGTAACTGATCTCATATGGAAACATGCATGTTGAAATGAATATAAAACGCTAACGGTTTGAAAACAACAACATTGGTTTCGGATGGTGTTTCATGCGAAGCTGAACTTTGATTGTTGTTAAAATTAAAAGTACAGCGTACTGAAAAAATCGCTCTGAAAAATAAAAACTCAGATAAAATTCTGACAGGAAGTTTATTACAACTTTTCTATGTTAAAAAACATGTTGGTATTCTCATTTATTTTGCAACATACCGCTATCCTAAATGTCTGAATGTAACTGGTTCCCTGCACCCACTTAATGAGTGATAGTACTGATCATCTGTAACACTTGCTTTTCTAAAAGACGTATTGACATATTCATATCATAGAAAACAACACAAGATTAATTAAACTGACGCGGGCCGTCAATCAAACAATTTGAAAATCCAATCAGCGTTCGATATTGTTTCTAGGTCCAACATTTTCTTTAGGCAAGCGAACGGTTTATTAGTAAACACTTTATTGTATAACATTGTATTTACTTGCAAAAACAAAAATCGCTTTCGCATCAGGTCAACTGATTTGCGAAGCGTATTATGCATACCCATTCTATTCCACAGTCCAGGAAATTGAACTCGTACAGCGCCAAACCGTCTGCAGTCACTTGTTTGCAGTTATCTCCCTTCCCTTGTATATAAATGAGACCGTTATCGGAGGCCCCGTATGTAGACACAGTCAGCTTACTTTTGGTGCAACTCTCCACGTTTACTGAATAATAAAGCATGATCCGTGCACTATTCGGAAATGTTTCCTTGTTCCTATTTTCTTGTTCCTATTTCACCGACATATACTTAAATACTTAAAAAAAATAAATCTAAGAAAAGCAACTAAATGATCACGATTTTAGACTGTTTACAGTACAAATGCATATTGTTTCATTAATACTGATTAAATAATAGATAAATAACCAGTCAAAACTTGATTTTTAAGTATCTAAGTAAACTCTTGGTGAAGCAGAAGCCAGCTTTGTTTCCTTACCTTTCTTTAATTACTTCAAATTTTAACTATTTGTCAAAATGTTTAAACTAATTTAAAACTTATTTAGATTGGTTCGAGTTGGCTTCCTAAGAAGAACCAGCTGTGAATGTTTTTGTCAGAGGCCATTGCGATGAGCTGGGGAGCAATCTGTTGTTGTTGTATGGTGTTTATCGTCGCTTTCAACAATTTTTCAGTCATATCGCGACGGTGTCTACTTGAGACACTATTCTAAGCGCTGTCACACTGGCGTATCATGCCGCAGACACATGGTATGATACCCCAGCCAGTCACATTATACTGACACCGGGCCGAGCAGACCTAAAACTCTCTTCTAAATGATGAGAGTCAAGCGAGGAAGCTTCTAGCACCATTTTTAAAGTATTTGGTATGACCCGGCCGGGGATTGAACCCACAACCTTCTGCATGCGAGACGGACGCTCTACCACTAGACCACGCCGCGGTCACTAGGAGCAACCCGTAAACTCTGTCGTAAGCGGGTAGCGCTTTATCCACCGCCAACTCGTCCTACCACGTTAAAAGTTGTACTTTTTACGTACGTTGAGTACATCTTGTTCGACTGAATGTATTCAGACGAGTTAATATTTAATTTTATAATAATAATAATAATAATAAAAATAATAATAATAATAATAATAATAATAATAATAATAATAATAATAATAATAATAAAAATAAAAATAGTAATAAATAAAAAATAATAAAAGTAATAATAATAGTATCAATGACAATAATAAAAATGATAATTATAATGATAATAATAGTTATAATACAAAATTATTATCATTATTATTACTATTATTATTTTTTTTATACTATTATCATAAAATGGAAACCATATATGGAAAATGTATCATTTTTTTAGTTAAGTGATAAAATGAATCGTAGATCCGTGATAATTTATTGTTTAGTTTATTAACCTTGTTTGCAAAATAATATAATACTAGACAGCTATACATTTATTAGTCGTTTTATACTGGACTATCTTTAACTCAGACACTTGGCACGGAATAAGAATGAGAACGTTACACCCGTTTTACTCACATAAAGGGTTGAACTGCGACATTACTCCACCCACTACAACAGCCATAATAGCCACGTACTCTGTCGTCATTATAGCCTGTAAACACGAATATAAATATGATAAAATCACCATCATCATCTCATCACGTGACACCTTAACAATGTGTATTAACCAGGTTCCCGTTTCTCAAAAAAATTACTTACAAATAAATACTTTAACATTGCTTAATTTTGACTGGTTATTTTAATATTCTTAAACCAATGTCTGTGAAATAAGATGCAGTTCTACTACCAGTCTAAAACAAGGATCACCTGCATGCTTTTCTTTGATTCAAACTCCTAAGTACATAAGTACTTATGTATATACTTAAATATGTTGTTGAAACAGACAGGAAGGAGCCAGTGTGGTAATTTTTATATATTATAATTAGTAATGAAGTTTCGAGTTGTTGATATTACCAAGCAAAGAATGGGAATCCCAGCACGCTTTAAATATTGATGTTGTTTTTAGTGTGTTATCTAACGTTTATAGCGCCCGTTGAAATATCATATATTTAGGAAAGTTGTACGTGTATATATAATATATAATAGTATATGATATTTATAATATTTAAATTTGAAATAAAATTGATAAAACTTGACATTTTTATCCTTAAAAAAAAACCTGGTGTGATATACAGAACATCCAAACTTGAGAACGATCGGAATTACAGTATGCTCGCAACTTAAGTACGTTTGCAACTTGAATATGTTTCAACTTCAGTACGCTCGCAACTTGAGTATGCTTTTAACTTGAGTACGCTCACATCTTTGTTTGTAATTTAAGAACGCCCGCAACTTGAGTACACCTGCAACTTGAGTACGGTGGCAACTTGAGCATGATCGCAATTTACGTATGCACATAACTTGAGTATGTTCGTAACTTGAGTACGTTCGCAACTTGAGAAGATTGTAACTTGAGTACGCCCGCAATTTGAGTACGCCCGCAACTTGAGTGAGCCCGCAATTTGAGTACGCCCGCAACTTGAGTACGCCCGCAATTGAGAACGCTCGCAACTTGAGTACGCCCGCAATTTGAGTACGCCCGCAACTTGAGTACGCCAGCAATTTGAATACGCCCGCAACTTGAGTACGCCCGCAATTGAGACCGCTCGCATCTTGAGAACGCTCAAACTTGTATACGCTCAAACTTGAGGTAGCTCCAAACCTGAGTACGTTCGCAACTTTAGTACGCTCAAAACTTGAATACGCCCGCAACTTGAGTACGCCCGCAATTGAGAATGCTCGCAACTTGAGAACGCTCAAACTTGTAAACGCTCAAACTTGAGGTAGCTCCAAACCTGAGAACGTTCGCAACTTTAGTACGCTCAAAACTTGAATACGCCCGCAACTTTAGTATGCTCAAATTTGAGTACGCTTGCAATTTGAGTACGCTCCCAACTTGGGTATGTTCGTAATTTGAATACGCTCGCAACTTATGTATGTTCTAACCTTGAGAACACTCGCAACTACGTTCGCAGCTTGTCTATGTTCATCATTTGTATACACTCGCAACTTGTGTACGTTCGCAGCTTGTCTATGTTCATCATTTGTGTACGCTCGCAACTTAAGTGTGTTTGCAACTTGAAAAAGCTCGAAAATTGAATACAGTCTCAACTTGAGTATGTTCGTCACTTGAGTACGCTCGTTACTTGAAAACACTCGCAACTTGATAACTCTCGTAACTTGAATACACCTCACCTTGAGTATGCATTCAAGCTGAACCGGTTTAATTGTTCCCTTTTTCATATAAAATATTCGAAATACAAATCATTTGAAACAAATCAAGATAATAAATGGCAGTGCAGAAATAATGACAAATTGTCAAGTTGAGATGATTCGTGATAAAAGAGTCAAATTCTCAAAGAAATGATTTCGAATAAAATTTAATACAAAGTCAACCTACCAGCATATTTTCTATTTTCTCAGATTTCACCAAGACGAGAAACGTACGTTATATCTGCGGGTAAGTACATCCGTAATGGTGTCCAATCACACGTCTGTACTATTATTTATATATATATAGGTCAAAACAGTTTTTCAATAATTGAATTAATAAAAGAATTACAAATATTGTCATATGTGAGAAGAAGCATAAATATTTAACAAGTTCAATAAATCTACTTGGTCAGATCGCATATTTGCTATAAGATAGAACGCTCGTGTATTGCTTCGATTCTCTGCACTCTTCTCTTTCTTCTTTTTCTTTTTTCTTTTTTTATTATTCTTCTTTCTTTTTTATTAACCGTAGTTACCTTCGTCGGTACATTTTTGCCGTATTTATATGATTATCAAAAAGCCGATAGCCTTCTTCTAATTACTAAGTTGATGCCTCAGAGTGGGCGCTGCACTTTACCAGGAAGGAAACGATGATGAAGAAGAAGAAGAAGAAGAAAAAAAAGAAGAAGAAGAAGAAGAAGAAGAAGAAGACAAATATTAGATTGAGTATAAAAGTACAAACACAAACTGTTGATTTCTATAAGTCTAATACTGGATATTTGACAATGACAAATTACAAATGTCTTTTTAAGCAATCTAGACCTCCGGCACATAATACATAATTACATTTATATCATGTAAAGTGAAAATTGACCACAGTGTAACAAATATAAAACGTATATCAATAGATAGATAAAAACTGATTTGCATTTGTTTACATGTGAAGTGATAAGAAAAATAAATTTATTCTTTTGAATACTTCCAAAACAAATTTACATAGTATTTTTAATTATTGCTCTTTTGTTATACTCAGTCCTCTGTAAAATGAATTTAAATTAATGTTAGTTACAAAATATTGAAAAGGCATTTGCTGCGTAAATAATAGGAACATTTTATTTATACATGGTATTCATCTTCAACTTCTCCAGCTGCACAAAGTATACACATTCTATCTTCTAAGCAATTCTAATTCTAAGCAACATTACTGTGTCTTTCAGTTTCTAAATATAATAAAAACATTATGTGAGCTGAGCATCTTAATTTTGCAAAAGCAATTTTAAATTTCAGAGGTATTGATAAAGTAAGATATTTTTCATCATTTAAAAGAGATGTAAAATTTAAAAGTAAAGATTTAACATATTTGTGTGTCATTTCTACATTTATAATAACGTTTATTTTTATCAATATATAATACCTGTTTTAATCGAAAAATATGAAGAGGAACTGAGACATATTTATTGCAAAATTTTCTGTAGATTTCTTGGCAGAGCAGATGTCAACACACAGTAAAATGGAAGTTTCGTTGTTTTGACTGGGTCTTTTTACGTATTCAAAGCATGCAAAATATATTTATTCATTCTTTAAGAAATAAAAACACTATAGTTTTACACCCTATATATACAATCAAAACACGAGATAAGCTATAATGTATTGTTTAAGACAGAAGCTATTTCACAGTTTTACTTTTAACAAATAGACACATTTTGTTATGAGTATTCTGTCAATGTTGGGAAGATTTGATTTCGAATTATCGACCTTTAAAAAAGAGACAAAGTATCCAATGAGTTATTTTGAACATCTGGTGGTTATTGTTCTCTATGGTAGTATGCCGTCACATTTATTGGAGCTACATTTTACAATAATTTTGATACCATTCCAATACTGTCTTGCGTTCTTTTTTTAATTTATCACATGATTTACGGTGCAGGAGTGTAATAAACTCATTACATATGTTTTATATTAACCTAGTGTATTTTCACTTCCGATTCAGCGCTCGGTGTTTTCCGTATAACTTGGCTCTCGAACGTAGATTGCCGAAGTAATTTCTGACTTACCTGAATATATAAATGACATCGATTTGTCATGGTTAAATGTCGTTATTTTGAGACGTTACGTCATACGATAACTCACGGAAACTAATATGACAACTCGTTTTATAAATTCAACAATAAATAAGCACTCATATAAGATTATCTATTTAAGCCATTTTGAGTGAACACAATATACAAAAACTCACCGTTGTTAAGATGCTTGAAATAAGTCAATTTTAAGTTATGGGATTTTGGTGCTGGCGTAAAATTCTAACCAGTGGATAACTCTTTTAGTGCCAACGAGACTCTGCCGAGTTACCGCCAAAACAGTGATCCCAAAAAGACGGATTTTCAATCTGCACCGAATAACCATGAAATATACTTTTTTTTGTATACAACCCTAACTTTGTGATTTTTAAAGAATTTTTATTCCGCATTTATAAAGTAGTGCAAGGATACCATAGTATTTATGAATGGCGCGAAAGCGATACAAGCGCGAGTAATTTCGGTCTATCGTTTTTTGGATTTCCTTTCATTTACCATCTTCTAAATCAAATTATAACTGTATCAGAAGTTGTATAAACATTCGTGGAAATGGAATAATTTCTAAAAAAACCCCACTTTAATTGGATACTCATTATGGTAAATAGATGTTGGATTAGGCGCCGTCTCAAGATCCCTTTCCGTTAAGGACGTAAGTTCGAGTTCCAAACGCTCCAAACATTTTATGTGAGAAGGTTTGCCAGTTATTTGCGGAAAACAGAGGTCTTCCTCCGCCAGAAGAACTGAAAATGCCATATATAACCTGAAATATGTTGAAAATGGCGTAAAACCCCATTTGTTATAACGGGATACATAAGGCATTTCATATATCTACGTCGGGTCCGATTAGCTCAGCCGGTTACGCGTCTGTCTATAAATCCAGGGGTCGCGAGTTCGAATCCTCTGCCTGGCAACAGTCTCCTTGATGATTGATATACGACATTGTGTCTCATTATCATTTGTCTCTCACCACTGATTCAAGTGGGAAGTTATCAGTTACTTGCGGAGATGGGGTGTGCTCGAGTACTGGTTAATACCAGGAAACAGTGGTTAGGTTAACTGATCGTCTGTTAGCCCTCGATGGCATAAAATGACGCTAAATATTCAATCAATCAAACAATCAATCATTTATCTACTACGATAATTCTTGCTTTGTTACAAATACAGCCATATTTCGCAACCTTATCCGATATTATAGAATTTGCCTCAGGGATATAACGTTAATTTTTCAAAAAAAAAAAAAAAAAAAAATGATCACCATGAATATGTTTTACAAGTGACCTTCGTGGTCGAGCGGTCTAAGGAGCCGTCAAGATAAGTTCCCTACACTGCTGAGGTTGTAGGTTCGAACCGCCTTTCGCTCTAAAACCTTTATGTGAGAAAGTTTGCCAATGTGCTGAAAATGACGTTACAGCCTAATACATGTAAAGCCATATTTCGTCCGTTTTATACAGTTTTAAATTCAACGTATTGAAACATAGTTCAGTCAGAAATGTAATTGTCTTTTCTTAATGTTTTATTTTTATTTTAAAACACACATTCACCTGAAGTACTTGTGGGTACTCTTTATTATGTTGAATCCGTCTTCCTAACGAAATCTGAAACAAAATATTACAATAAAATTCACGAGTCAGTTCCAGCATACGTAATCTATTTTTACATTTGTTTTATTTGTCAGTTGGTGTTGTACGGTGTTTAACGTAGCTTTCAACATTTTTTTCTCAGTAATATCGCGACAGTGTCTACTTGAAATAGTATTTCAAGCGCTGCAACGCTGGAGTACTAAGCCGCGGACACATGGTATGATACCCAACCCAAACACATTTTACTGACCTGGGTCGAACCCACAAGCATCTTCATGCTAAGAGGACGCTTTGCCCCTAGACCGCCACTGCAGAGGTAATCACTGCAGACGTAACCGCTGGAGACGTAACCACTGCAGACGTTACGACTACAGACGTTATTACTGCAGACGTAACCACTGCAGACGTTTCCATGCAGACGTAACCACTGCGGTCGCAACCATTGCAGACGTAACAGCTGCAGACGTAATCACTGCAGACGTAACAACTGCAGACGTTATCACTGCAGAGACAATCAAACATAAATCATTTACGAATAGTAATTAGAAACATAGAAGTAATACCCGGGTTCAAATCTTACTTTACAATTTTAGTTTTGTGTTGTTATTGTAAGCTTTTGTCACATATTCACAAACAATGTACACTCAAACCTTTACAAGAGGCCACCTCTATTAAACAGACACGTGTCTGAAGTAGCCACATTTGTTATTTTCCATTGATTTATTTTCAGAATAAACTAACCTGCATTAAACTACAACCTGTCTTAAAAACAACACTTTTGCTCCTTCCGTTGACTTGCTGTTTAAGACAGGTTTGACTGTATACATGTAACTTGCGACAGGACGCTGTTTCTTTTCAGATTCATTCTGCCGTCTTCCTTTTCCAAAAAACAGGATATGCCATATATAACATGACATGTGTTGAAAATCGTGTCAAATCCCATTGAAAAAAAACAACAAAAAAACTTGTTGGTATGTTTTTAAACAGCTTAAACTCTAAATTTGATAAATCATGTACATTTACTTACTTATTTTTTAAATTTACAATCTCTTAAACATGAGTTTAGTAGATTGTAACGATCGTGTTACACTCCAGCCATAGTTGATCATTCCTCCCCAGCCACCTTCGAACACTGACTCTGTCCCGGGGGTGACGTATTCTCCGTTTGGATTGAGGTATGAACAATCTTTAAACCACCAACCAGCATGATATAATTTTGCACAGTCCCTGTCGCCGTAATCATGGTCTACGTCTTTCGTACTGAATCTTGATCCATTGTTAAACAGCAATGATCCTAGTTTAAAACAATATATAACGTCAGCTACTGTGATGAAATATGCGAATAAATGCGATCATGGATTCGTTGCTCTACCACTGGGCCACGCGTCCCACATAATTACTTGTACAAAAGTTGCTCTACCACGGGGCCACGCGTCCCACATAATTACTTATACAAAAGTTGCTCTACCACTGGACCACGCGTGCCACATAATTATTTATATATTAGTTGCTCTACCACTGGACCACGCGTCCCACATAATTACTTATACAAATGTTGCTCTACCACTGGGCCACGCGTCCCACATAATTACTTATACAAAAGTTGCTCTACCACTGGGCCACGCGTCCCACATAATGACTTATACAAAAGTTGCTCTACCACTGGACCACGCGTCCCACATAATTACTTATACAAAAGTTGCTCTACCACTGGGCCACGCGTCCCACATAATTACTTATACAAAAGTTGCTCTATCACGGGGCCACGCGTCCCACATAATTACTTATACAAAAGTTGCTCTACCACTGGACCACGCGTCCCATATAATTACTTATATATTAGTTGCTCTACCACTGGACCACGCGTCCCACATAATTACTTATACAAATGTTGCTCTACCACTGGGCCACGCGTCCCACATAATTACATATACAAAAGTTGCTCTACCACTGGGCCACGCGTCCCACATAATTACTTATACAAAAGTTGCTCTACCACTGGGCCACGCGTCCCACATAATTACTTATACAAAAGTTGCTCTACCACTGGGCCACGCGTCCCACATAATTACTTATACAAAAGTTGCTCTACCACTGGGCCACGCGTCCCACATAATTACTTATACAAAAGTTGCTCAACCACTGGACCACGCGTCCCACATAATTACTTATACAAAAGTTGCTCTACAACTGGGCCACGCGTCCCACATAATTACTTATATATAAGTTGCTCTACCACTGGGCCACGCGTCCCACATAAATATTTATACAAAAGTTGCTCTACCACTGGACCACGCGTCCCACATAATTACTTATATATAAGTTGCTCTACCACTGGACCAGGCGTCCCACATAATTACTTATACAAAAGTTGCTCTACCACTGGACCACGTGTCCCACATAATTACTTATATATTAGTTGATCTACCACTGGGCCACGCGTCCCAAATAATTACTTCTACAAAAGTTGCTCTACCACTGGGCCACGCGTCCCACATAATTACTTATACAAAAGTTGCTCTACCACTGGGCCACGCGTCCCACATAATTACTTATACAAAAGTTGCTCTACCACTGGACCACGCGTCCCACATAATTACTTATACACATGTTGCTCTACCACTGGACCACGCGTCCCACATAATTACTTATACAAAAGTTGCTCTACCATTGGGCCACGCGTCCCACATAATTACTTATACAAAAGTTGTTCTACCACTGGGCCACGCGTCCCACATAATTACTTATACAAAAGTTGCTCTACCATTGGGCCACGCGTCCCACATAATTACTTATACAAAAGTTGCTCTACCATTGGGCCACGCGTCCCACATAATTACTTATACAAAAGTTGCTCTACCACTGGGCCACGCGTCCCACATAATTACTTATACAAAAGTTGCTCTACCACTGGGCCACGCGTCCCACATAATTACTTATACAAAAGTTGCTCTACCACTGGGCCACGCGTCCCACATAATTACTTATACAAAAGTTGCTCTACCACTGGACCACGCGTCCCATATAATTACTTATACATAAGTTGCTCTACCACTGGACCACGCGTCCCACATAATTACTTATACAAAAGTTGCTCTACCACTGGGCCACGCGTCCCACATAATTACTTATACAAAAGTTGCTCTTCCACTGGGCCACGCGTCCCACATAATTACTTATACAAAAGTTGCTCTACCACGGGGCGACGCGTCCCACATAATTACTTATACAAAAGTTGCTCTACCACTGAACCACGCGTCCCACATAATTACTTATACAAAAGTTGCTCTACCACTGGACCACGCGTCCCACATAATTACTTATACAAAAGTTGCTCTACCACTGGGCCACGCGTCCCACATAATTACTTATACAAAAGTTGCTCTACCACGGGGTCACGCGTCCCACATAATTACTTATACAAAAGTTGCTCTACCACTGGACCACGCGTCCCACATAATTACTTATATATAAGTTGCTCTACCACTGGACCACGCGTCCCACATAATTACTTATACAAATGTTGCTCTACCACTGGGCCACGCGTCCCACATAATTACTTATACAAAAGTTGCTCTACCACTGGGCCACGCGTCCCACATAATTACTTATACAAAAGTTGCTCTACCACTGGGCCACGCGTCCCACATAATTACTTATACAAAAGTTGCTCTACCACTGGGCCACGCATCCCACATAATTACTTATACAAAAGTTGCTCAAACACTGGACCACGCGTCCCACATAATTACTTATACAAAAGTTGCTCTACCACTGGGCCACGCGTCCCACATAATTACTTATATATAAGTTGCTCTACCACTGGGCCACGCGTCCCACATAAATATTTATACAAAAGTTGCTCTACCACTGGACCACGCGTCCCACATAATTACTTATATATAAGTTGCTCTACCACTGGACCACGCGTCCCACATAATTACTTATACAAAAGTTGCTCTACCACTGGACCACGTATCCCACATAATTACTTATATATTAGTTGATCTACCACTGGGCCACGCGTCCCAAATAATTACTTCTACAAAAGTTGCTCTACCACTGGGCCACGCGTCCCACATAATTACTTATACAAAAGTTGCTCTACCACTGGACCACGCGTCCCACATAATTACTTATACAAAAGTTGCTCTACCACTGGACCACGCGTCCCACATAATTACTTATATATTAGTTGCTCTACCACTGGGCCACGCGTCCCACATAATTACTTATACAAAAGTTGCTCTACCACTGGGCCACGCGTCCCACATAATTACTTATACAAAAGTTGCTCTACCACTGGGCCACGCGTCCCACATAATTACTTATACGAAAGTTGCTCTACCACTGGACCACGCGTCCCACATAATTACTTATACAAAAGTTGCTCTACCACTGGGCCACGCGTCCCACATAATAACTTATATATAAGTTGCTCTACCACTGGAACATGCGTCCCACATAATTACTTGTACAAAAGTTGCTCTACCACTGGACCACGCGTCCCACATAATTACTTGTACAAAAGTTGCTCTACCACTGGGCCACGCGACCCACATAATTACTTATACAAAAGTTGCTCTACCACTGGACCACGCGTGCCACATACTTACTTATATATAAGTTGCTCTACCACTGGACCACGCGTCCCACATAATTATTTATATATTAGTTGCTCTACCACTGGGCCACGCGTCCCACATAATTACTTATACATAAGTGGTCTACCACTGGGCCACGCGTCCTACATAATTACTTATACAAAAGTTGCTCTACCACTGGGCCACGCGTCCCACATAATTACTTCTACAAAAGTTGCTCTACCACTGGACCACGCGTCCCACATAATTACTTATACAAAAGTTGCTCTACCACTGGACCACGCGTCCCACATAATTACTTATATATTAGTTGCTCTACCACTGGGCCACGCGTCGCACATAATTACTTATACAAAAGTTGCTCTACCACTGGGCCACGCGTCCCACATAATTACTTATACAAAAGTTGCTCTACCACTGGGCCACGCGTCCCACATAATTACTTATATATAAGTTGCTCTACCACTGGACCACGCGTCCCATATAATTACTTGTACAAAAGTTGCTCTACCACTGGACCACGCGTCCCACATAATTACTTGTACAAAAGTTGCTCTACCACTGGGCCACGCGACCCACATAATTACTTATACAAAAGTTGCTCTACCACTGGACCACACGTCCCACATACTTACTTATAGATAAGTTGCTCTACCACTGGACCACGCGTCCCACATAATTACTTATATATAAGTTGCTCTACCACTGGACCACACGTGCAACATAATTACTTATATATATAAGTTGCTCTGCCACTGGACCACGCGTCCCACATAATTACTTATACAAAAGTTGCTCTACCACTGGACCACGCGTCCCACATAATTACTTATATATAAGTTGCTCTACCACTGGACCACGCGTCCCACATAATTACTTATACAAAAGTTGCTCTACCACAGGACCACGCGTCCCACATAATTACTTATATATTAGTTGCTCTACCACTGGGCCACGCGTCCCACATAATTACTTATACAAAAGTTGCTCTACCACTGGGCCACGCGTCCCACATAATTACTTATACAAAAGTTGCTCTACCACTGGGCCACGCGTCCCACATAATTACTTATACGAAAGTTGCTCTACCACTGGACCACGCGTCCCACATAATTACTTGTACAAAAGTTGCTCTACCACTGGGCCACGCGTCCCACATAATAACTTATATATAAGTTGCTCTACCACTGGACCACGCGTCCCACATAATTACTTGTACAATAGTTGCTCTACCACTGGACCACGCGTCCCACATAATTACTTGTACGAAAGTTGCTCTACCACTGGGCCACGCGACCAACATAATTACTTATACAAAAGTTGCTCTACCACTGGACCATGCGTCCCACATAATTACTTATATATAAGTTGCTCTACCACTGGACCACGCGTCCCACATAATTACGTATATATAAGTTGTTCTACCACTGGACCACACGTCCAACATAATTACTTATATATAAGTTGCTCTGCCACTGGACCACGCGTCCCACATAATTACTTATATATAAGTTGCTCTACCACTGGACCGCGCGTCCCACATAATTACTTATATATAAGTTGCTCTACCACTGGACCACGCGTCCCACATAATTACTTATATATAAGTTGCTCTACCACTGGGCCACGCGTCCCACATAAATACTGATATATAAGTTGCTCTACCACTGGACTACGCGTCCCACATAATTACTTATATATAAGTTGCTATACCACTGGACCACGCGTCCCACAATATTACTTATATATAAGTTGCTCTAACACTGGACCACACGTCCCTCATAATTACTTATATATAAGTTGCTCTACCACTGAACCACGCGTCCCACATTATTATTTATATATAAGTTGCTCTACCACTGGACCACGCGTCCCACATAATTACTTATATATAATTTGCTAAACCATTGGACCACGCGTCCCACAATATTACTTATATATAAGTTGCTATAACACTGGACCACGCGTCCCACAATATTACTTATATATAAGTTGCTCTAACACTGGACCATGCGTCCCACATAATAACTTATATATAAGTTGCTATACCACTGGACCACGCGTCCCACAATATTACTTATATATAAGTTGCTCTAACACTGGACCACACGTCCCACATAATTACTTATATATAAGTTGCTCTACCACTGGACCACGCGTCCCACATTATTATTTATATATAAGTTGCTCTACCACTGAACCACGCGTCCCACATAATTACTTATATATAATTTGCTAAACCATTGGACCACGCGTCCCACAATATTACTTATATATAAGTTGCTCTAACACTGGACCACGCGTCCCACAATATTACTTATATATAAGTTGCTATACCAATGGACCACGCGTCCCACAATATTACTTATATATAAGTTGCTATACCACAGGACCACGCGTCCCACAATATTACTTATATATAAGTTGCTCTAATACTGGACCACGCGTCCCACATAATTACTTATATATAAGTTGCTCTACCAATGGACCACGCGTCCCACATAATTACTTATATATAAGGATAAGAAATGTATGTCTCTACTAAATATTGATTAAATATTTATTTTATCTTTAAGACATTGATAGCTTTTTTTCCTGATATACTCCCTTTAAGGCAGATAACTGTATAAGAAAATAAAAAATGAACTAGACGAAAATATTTCTGTGCATATTGAACATGTTTCTTTGCATGAATAGTTTCCGGGTCCTGACATGATATTGAATTCATTTTAACTAGTTCTATCATTCACAACTCTTACATCGTTTTATTTTACGGCATGTTAAGTTATAATCATTAAAATTGTGAATGTTCAGTGGTATATATAACTTAGTACGTTTATAACAGTAAAACAGAGTTGAATTTGATGTGTATGTTAAAATTCACTTTAAGCCAAAAGTAACATATTTAAGAAAATTAAAAGTAAAATGATCAATGCCGCTTTCCGAACGTAATGTGACAAAAAAAAAAATGACAAACTTTAAACAAACAACAAAACTACATATAATATGATTAAACTTATTTGAAAGCCACCTGTGCACATTTGTGGAAATCGTTATATTTCGTTACATCCATGGAAAAATAACAAATTTATGTTTGTATTATGGCTAGGCGCGTTCGCCGTAGTCTGGTCTGTACATTTTTGTTTCGGTTATTCACAAAAAAATATCTCCATATAAATCATGCATTGTGAATGAGCATCTGAAAAGATCCCAAAAATCGTAAATTCCGTTTTTGTGAATTTAATTACCGAACGAACGAATCATTTTTTTTTAAAATAAGAAAACCTATTTGATCACAATGATATCTATAAATGTATTTTCAAATTTCATTAATTTTCAACGAAAACAAGACAGATGAGGACCAGATACGTTCAGGTCTCTCTTCGCAATTACCTCCCCTTAGTAACGGTAACAAAATTATTGCGCCCAAGAAATTAGAGCTTTGTTATTCAGTTGTGTAGTATTGTTGTTAAAAATGCTTACAGTAGATCTTTGTGCATTTGAGAACATTGCAACATTTTTATGAGTTCTGCCATGTTTAGATGACATTAGGGTCTGTTGGATGAAGATTTAAAAGTTTAACTATACGTAGTGATACACTGAATCAAATTGTAATTAAATGAAGAGGTTCAAACCATCAAAATTGTAAAAAAAAATTATCTGGTCAACCCCATGTTTTTTCTGCATATTTTGACCAACAGAGGCCAATCTATGGAAACAAGATACCTTTAGAACCTTTGGCAATGTGTTCTGTGTTCCAGAAGTGCATTTCTCTATAAGTAGGACAGTGCAAAATAATTGGTGTGTGAGACGTTCAGATACTGTAAAACTATACAGATATGTCATGTAGTCGCCAACATCGCCATAGAAAATCACGATTTCTACAAATTACTCGGTGTTGATAAAACAATTCAGGTACAATATAGTACACAACTAATTTACAGGTACAATACAAGTAGTATACGCATGGTGTACAATTGGAGAAAATAAGCCATAACATTTTTTTTCTCTTGTAATTTAATGTTCATATTGAATGTATAACTACCATGTAACTCTCTTGCTCCATGTACCTCTTATACATTGTCTGTTTAGGCTAGAAACTTTGTAATTTTGCTTGATGCTGAATAAAAGTTGTTGTTGATGTTTATTGTAAATAAAATATTGTTTAAACTAAGTAGTATACAATGGTATACAAATAAATTAACTACATAAATCACTAGACACTACATGGCAAATTGTGAGATTTTATAAATGTCTCTAAGATACAAACTAAAAACTTACACGCAGTATTGACGGTTGAATCGTTGGATTGCACCAGTCCACCGATGTTTAACTTATAATTTGATCCAGATGATATGTAAAAATCTCTAAATTGCTCAACGGCAATTGTCCCATTACTGTCCATGAACTGCAGGTAAACATCGCTGGTCTTCTTTTCCGTCATCTCATGGATATACTTCAGGCCTAGGACGATGATTACAAAGACAAGGGCACAATCACATTTAGTTTTAGTTGTAACTAAACATCAAAATTAAACAATTGAATCAGCTTTACATGGTTCTATTATTTATTTTATTATGAAGACTGAGTAGTTATGAATTGAACGCACTCGTGGTTTAAAAATCATTTCGTTTACATATTTTTTTCATTGTCAACATGACCTATATAATATCAGAGTGTATCCGAATCTCCAAAAATGCATTTCCCAGCGTTTACCACAAATGAATGTTTTCTCCGTTTCGCTTATTGCTTGCTATTATCGTTTTGTATTGTTCGTTTTGGGTATGTTGATCGTTCATTCGGTTACATCCAAGAACCGTTCGTTCCGTTGCGTCCATTTATCCATCGTTATGTCTGCATTTCTAATGCAGACGCAATGCGTTTAAAATGCATTTGGAATACGTTTAATGTGCGTTCGTTGGTGTTCAAAACCAATTAAGGCCTGTACTACATTTGCATGGTAACCACATTCATGTTTATTGATATTATAAAATAGCTGTGTCGCAATTTCAAATGTAACATTAAATGATATATGTAAAAGGAAAATTAACATGACAAAAGCCATACTTTTATATGGATATTATAAAGCAGTTTCAATTTCAAATGTAACATTAATTTTAGTGACATAGGTAAATGAAATATGTGTATCGTTGTTTACATACCCATCCAATGTTCGCCACTCACGTTACCAAATCCGTTTTCGTATTCCGAAAATGTTCTATAAAAATCCAACGCGCCATTAAAACGATATTGAAATACCTGGAAGTAATGTACAAGTACACATTACTATAACATAAATTTATGATTTCAATTAGACTAAATGAGGAATTATGTAGCTGAACGTCCATGTGACACCAACAAAATCAAAGGTAAAGGGTAGTGTGTGTGTGTGAGGGAGGGGGTAGGCGGGGACAGGGCGTTGTCGTGAACAAGAGACACATGTTAACTGTGCTTCTATCAAGGCTGACATCTGACGGTGAAAACACAATATTAAGTTAATGCTTTATATCAACACAAACCATAACTTAAATGGAGCCCGTGTGGTTCAGGCTAAGAATAGAATCACTGTCGATCTCTGCAAAAATCCTCCGAATGGGTGTTCATTTTATCAATTTTGGCATGTTTACTATTGTGGTTAAACTACCAACACCTGTGTGGTTTTAGGGAGCCTATATGAGGGATGGCAAGAATAGGATCTCTTTGGCTCATGCATGTCGTAGGAAGCGACAATTTTAGTAAAACGATATATTTGCTGAAACTCTTCAGTTCTGCAGGTATCAGGATTCTAGGTTCATTTTGCATATTTATTTGTTGGTGTTTTTTTTCATTTGTAAATTAATTGGTTGTTTTTGTACATGTAGAGTGAAAATGGAATCTTCATTCCTGTCAGCGTCGGATAACCTATAATATGGTACGCCGTAAAACACTTTTCATTCATTCATTCATCGTTAATGGATACAATCAAATAGCATTAAAAGCAAGTTTAAACCGAACTTGTTTTCACTAATTTAAAGATGCTATGTTCCAGCTTAACATTATTTTTTTGTTTTTTACTTTTTCAAATAAATTCAGAATATGTCTTTATGTCATAATGTATTTATTATGTTATTTTGTTGATATATGTAAGAAAGATTTTTGTAGCGTGCTAAGTAGGTCGTTTATGTGATTTTTACGATGCTGCGGCAAAAAAAAAGTATTTTACGAGGCTCTGATGGTGTGGATGGCGTCAAGAAGTATTTAAGTACTGTTTATATTTAGAATGGAGATTTCGTTTCAAGTTTACCACTCCGATCAAAATATCGATTTCGTCAAATTTTAATGGATTTGATAAACCAAATCATTGGGTTTCATTTATTTATGATAATAATTTGCTTTGTATCCATTTAAAATAGTAAATCTTAAGACATTTATATTGTTTTTCCTTATGTACTACCTTTATATAATGTTCGATGAACAATCACGCACATTTTGGAGCCAAAACCAACTATATTTATTCAGTTTGTATTATTGTCAAAGCAAGCATAACGCCATTAGTTTTATGGAAAAAATGTTAATACATTCTTATTTATGAAGTTTTAAATGATTTAAATATTTCATTTGAATATTGATATGATCATTTAGTTATACTTTCATAGGTGTAAATATTTAAATATTAATACGACCATATAGTTATACTTTCAAAGGTGTAAATATTTGTATATTAATACGACAATATAGTTATACTTTCAAAGGTGTAAATATTTGTATACCAATACGACCATATGGTTATACTTTCATAGGTGTCAATATTTGTTTCATTTTTACAAGGTACGTAATAGAAAAAGGGACAGGTATCCAAATACATAGTTGACCACTTTGGAGGCAAAGCAAAAAATGAAATAATAATAAACTGTGTTATTTACCGTCCAGCCCCCACCTTCTGTATCCATGTCACAATAGACTTGTATCACGGATTGGGATTGGACCAATCTAACTGTATACACACCGCTGGTATGCCCGACCCCGTAGTGTAACACATCATAACAGTCTGTTGATAGAACTAAAAAGGAAAACAACTGTATTTAATACGTACGTTTTGATACAATCTTGTGTACACACGTATTGACTTTTGATTTTTATTCCCATGCTGTAAAACCATTTACAACGTTTACAACCCTCTTCAGATACGTATATAAATTGGTTGTGATAATTTGTTCCACCAAATCAGGATGAAAGCAATAATTTAAGAGCTGTAGGATGATATACACACACGGCCTATCATTTGTTCTTATTATTTCTCTACACATGTTTTAAGTGGCGAAATAGCCAATAATTATAGTACATGTAAACTGAATAATACTAAAAAAGTAAATCAGGATTTTTCAAAACTTTAAAATTGGCTAAAAAAATGTTTCCAATAAACATGGCTTTATGAGGGGTGTTCAAAAAGAAACCGGACACATCTTCTTTCGTGGTGATCATGTATAATTATATTAAATGTCCCCAAATTGCCATGAGGACATTTTTTTTAACATGCCAAATGATTTAATGAAAGGTGATTTCCTAACTTGACTACACGCCTAGGTAAGACTAAAATAGATTTCCCGATTAAAACTGAACGTATTTTATGACGCTTCAAATAAGTCACGTGATTTCATTTTGATTTTGATTGATCTGTCATATTGGGTTCGCATGTTGTAGAATTTGTTTCGTTATATAAGCGATGTCTATTTTTAGAACATATATTTCGTTTCATGCACCAGTGATCAATATATAATTGATAACATAGAACATAAACCTGTTTTATATAAGAACTACTTTAAATATCTATATAAAATATTTGCTATCTTTGGAGAACTTTCTTAATTATCTTTCTACATAAAAATCTATTTATTTTATGTGTTAAAATTCATTTGTTAAAACAAGTACAATGCCGTGTTTTGGTTAAAAAAATGAATATTTCATGAAAATTCCAACAACTTTCATTTTCACCCCGTTATAATTTCAATTCAGAGAAAAATATAAAATAATTGATAACTGGAAATAGTCTTCATTTTATTATCATCTTTACTTTGGTACCAGAAATCATTGAATTCAGATAAAGATTCAAAGACTTATTAAATAAATAATAAAGGTGTCCAGCCGTGAATATTATATTGATAAAAACTTGCCAGTCTCTGCAATTACATGTAAGTTGAAATAATAAGAATAAGAGATCATACGAGATTTGGAAATATCTCATAATGTAGATGTCATCATCACTTAGTGTACTTTGCTGTAGATCATTAGAGATCAGAAGGGTGGTTTCACCGTTCTGAATTTAGTTTTTGTTTTGGACTAGTAGTTGTTGTTGTTGCTGCTGTTGTTGTTGTTGTGGAGCATATCAACACGATTATTCACTCTAGCACATAATTCATTTTCAATTAGCATTATTATTTCTGAACAGCTTCATTATAATGTTCATATAAACCCATAATAAAATATCTAGTATGCAGATAAATCAAATACAACTGTATGTAAAATGGTCTGGATACAAGTTTATCTCAACATTAGAGAACTTGTGGCCAAACCCTTTTGCCTAAAGTTGTTTTGTAAATACGGGACCAGGACATTTGTCGATTAACTTACCGGTCTCGCAATGATCGCCGTGGTAACCTGCATCGCAAATGCATTTGTAACTTCTCACATCGCTGTTACATTGTCCGTGCATACATGGACTTGATTTACAATGGTCTGTATATATATATTGGCACGCATACATTAGCTCAATTATCAAGTATGTGAAATAACCAAATTGTAGATAGCAATTTAGCATAGTTAACCAATTTTTAAAAAAAAAAAAAAAAAAAAATGACGGATAAATGTAAATTAAATATGTTCCAGAATAAATTTGATATGTTTTGAATGTAAAACAAAAAAAGCAAAAAGTCATTAGTGCTTTCTACATTTAAAAAAAAAAAGATTTGGTATCTTTATAATGTTCTGTTACTATGTACTGAATGATGATATGGTTCACACGGAAACGGTATATTTGGCTATACTAATACATTTATCTGAAGCCACACTGACTGTCAACGTAGCGAGAAGTTGATAAACAATCAATTAAGAAAATGAACAAATTGTTAAACATTGATGCAGTTAATACAAGTTATACATACATGGCCCATCATATTTCCAATACAAAATTCTGCGAAAGAGCCAAATATGATTGTAATAATAATTCGTTTTCACCATTTTTTAATAATTACTCAACAACACAATTGCAGCTCATGGATCGTGAATGAGTAGGCCCTATTGCCCACGTGAAGATACATGGTAAGTCCTATTTGGGGAAAAAGGCTTTTTTTACCTCGAACAGATTGAAGGATAGAGTGACAATACTAATAAAAGCTTGCGCCTTCTTGACGATGCTTAGCAAATAATGTAGATCTACAGTAAACATAAACATTGGACAAGTTTTTCAATAAAGAATAACGCATTTTTCATAGAAACAAAAACAAGAAACATTCTTCAATATAAAACTATGAAACAATTAAAATCAAATTGAATAGTTGCCGGGAAAGTTAACCTATTGACATTTTGTCGTATTTACCTGGTTCAGCCATGGCCGACGTACAGTTAGTATTACACAGATCGCGGTCGCAGCACGCGTCACACACGTGAACCTCGTGACTACGTCTATGGAACGGAGCTTCACGTTTTCCAATTACAGCTGAAGGGTCCATCGGCGAGTGGCGACATGCCTGTATAAACAATGTACCAATCAGCCGTTAGAACTAGTCATCAACAAGGTTAACCATCCGTCCAGTTGTCGCACAAATAAAGACGAAACGCACGAAGGTCGAATAAATGAATGGCTTAACGCGTTAAACGGGAAAGCAGTGTTGTGGGTGAAGTATTAACTGCTTGCACCAGATGACGCGGGTTCCATACCACTTTCGATGTGACGGACTCTCCAAACAATCATTTAATACTGGTTCTAGACAGGCAGCGAAAACGAGAGCTATTTATCTAAAGTCTTACTTTTCTTCCCAATTGAGCTAAAATAAGTATAAACTGTTGCATGGTGGTCAGCGTTGTTTCAACAATTTATCAGTCATATTGCGACGGCGTCTACTTGGGACAGTATTCCGAGAGCTGCGGCAATGGAGTATCATGACGCAGATGCAAAATATGATACCAAACACAGTCACAATATACCTGACACCGTGCCGACCAGACCTAGAACTACCCTAGTATCTTTTTTCAACTCTTTGGTATAGATTGAGTGGGAATCGAACCCACGACCTTCCGTATGCGAGACGGAAGCTTCACCACTAGATAACTCTGTCGTGTCAACTTAAAAGGTCAACAACGAATTGCATAAAACCCCATCATAATAGCTAGTTACTCTCTTGGACAGAATGCATGATATATCAAGCGAAAAAAGAGATTAAAAGGGAATGTATCAAGATTTTTTCAAACTTATAAAATTGGCTAAAACATGTTTTTCCAATATTCTATGCCGATATACTCACTGACCCCGTATTGCCAAACATTTATCTTTTTTTAACATGCATAAAATAATATATTGAAAAGGGCTTTCCTAATACGGGCTACGGACCTTGGTTAGGCTAAAATAGATTTCCCGCTGAAAATGGCAACTTATTTTGTAACGTATTAAATGAGTTGCTTAATTTCATTTTGATTTCAAATTTACCAGTTATACAGGTTTACGCGTAGAAAAAAAGGTCATCTAAGAAAGAGTCCGAATGACTATGACGTCGTGCACGGTAACGTAACACGACGCTAACGTTAATATTGTGTTAAATGTAATATGACGTTTTATTCATGTTTTTCGTATCATTTATTTTACAACAAATAGCCGATCGGAATATCAATTGCTGCAATGGAATCATGATTTCTACGGATATTAAATGGATCAAAACCAATGATATTACTGTACCTACGTAAACTATGAGAATACAGTATAACTTGTACATAACCAGCGGCATCCATAGGTTTTCGCCGTATTAAAAGAACGTCAAACTGACGTTGTAAATATTTGATAGAGGATATCGGTAATGCTTGGTACGAGGTATAAATGATTTTCCAATGTTTTCAATATTTTGGGACACTAACGAAAACTACATTTATTCGTAAATATAATTTTCAAAAGTCAATATTCTGCGTTAAAATTTCAGCGGTAAATATGGTAAAAATGTGAGGACAGACGTTATTTTTTTGGTAAAAATGCTAAGAGGCGATAAATCATAGAGGACATTTTAAATACGAAATCTTTACCATTCAGAGCAGAGGGAATATATTTCATTTCACATAAGCATGTTCCACTGAAAATTTACTTCAGTTTTATATGATTTTAAAATTTATGTGTTCGCGATTTTCTCCGAAATAATTAAATCAATCAAATACGTTTCAATTATTTCTTTCAAATAACGTTGGCGGACAACACCTTAAAAATGTTATATCTCATAATCGCAATATGAAAAAAAATCATCAAGTACCATATAATAAAACAATGAAAATATACATACACATTTTCAATGTAATACTAATTTTTCATCTTTACTATTAAATATGGCTTTTTAGACGAGTCATTTGTTTTTCGGGACATTCAGTACATACGTAATGAACCGCGTGTTCCGTAATGGCCGTTAAGTTTGTTGTAATAAAACACATATGTCTGTAACCGGAAATTATGTCATTTTCTCCAGTGAATAGACCTGATATCTGTTCTTTCGCACCATTTTTTAACATAACATTTTAGGCCGGGACACGGGGAAAATGACGTTAAATGTGACTTATCATTAAATTAAAATATATATCAAATCAATAGCATAGTTTATATCTGTCAACTAAAAATATCGTTCCACAACCTTTATTTTGATGCATAGAAAGCATAATTCCAAAAACGATCAAGTACTCGCGAACTATTTTATATATATCGGGTATTAGTTTTATAACGCAAGTACCATTACGGTGCGCGACGTCTATACGAATGTCGTCAAACAGTATTGAAGTGCCGTCCAGTTTTAGAATGGGGATTTCGTTTCAAGTTAACCACACCAGTTTAGGTATCGGTTTTGTTACGTTTTGGTTGATTTGACATACTAAGTCATTTGGATTATATTTATTAATGATAATGAGATGCTTTTTATCGAGTTTGATAATAATTTGACTTTTTTTAAGACATTGATAGTGTTATATCCTGATATAATAATCCTTTTAAAATCAATATTGCATTTGACATTATTTGATTATTAAGACAGTGTGTAATTCTATGGAATCATTTGCCATGTTTGACTTTGTTTGTAATAATACACGTGTAAAATTTATCAACCTGGTATCTGAAATACTTACGTGGTGTGATAAACATTTGCTGGAAAATACGGTATCGGAAAATTCCAATTTTCCAACAAAGTTACAAACCTGAAATATATAATACACACACATATATTATATATGGAGATAATAATTTGTGAATAACCAAGACAGGAATGTACAGACCAGACAACAGCTACAATGCAAACCATAGATACAATATCAAAGTCTCTGCCAAACCAAATACATTTGGTGTCGACCATGGCTTATATACTATGGAATAACATGCAACACATCTGGACAGGGTGACCAAATTTACATACATGAAGTGATAGCTTCATATGAGCAGGATCCAGTTATGGATTCATGACTACTCACATGCTATATAAAGGACAGATTTATAAACCCGGTGGATCATATAGATACAGTGAATTCATATATATTTAATTTCATAAAACAATGGAATTTACGAATTTGGGATCTTTTCAGATGCTCATTCATAATGCATGATATAAATAATATATATATATAAATGATACCCACATATATTAATACACATATATAAAACACTTTACTTGTATATATTTATGCATATTTTATTTTCATGTTTGTATATGTATGCATGAGAGAAATAAAAGATTATTGTTGTTGTAAAAATCAATGCGAATACTAAATTTGTTTTGCATTGATCAAAAATGTTTATATATTTCTCTGACCTCTGCGTAAAAAGTACAAAACACAATTGAAGATCTACTTTTTAACATTTTAACATATCTCATTGAACGCTTATAAAATGTCGGAGTACACCCCACCACACCTCCTTAACTCCATCGAATTTTTAAAATCCGCTATATTTCTACTGAAAAAACCTGTGTTCCCTTTCAGATTTTGTGTTGCGCCCCTAAGTCAGGCCAACTCCCCTTAAACTGAAAGTCTAATTCCGCTCATGAAACAGGTGTATAAATTCCCATGCAATGCATCCTGAGCAGCATATACGTGTACCTTGTTAAAGTGGGTACCGACCCTCACCCCGAACCCACAATGTCGTTACATAAACAAACAAGAACATGTAAAACGAGTGTAAATTAGAAAAAAAAAGCCAATTATTTTTTTATTTTTTTTATCTACCCCGAATTAAATATTCCTATTGCTCAATACAAACCTCTCCTACAGCACAAAAGTCGATATCATGACATGGCTTTTCCTCTGTGTGTATGGGGCAGTTAAAGCATACAGGCCCTCTGGTATCTGGATAGCCTACGTGGACATAATGGAGGAATACAAAACAGTATAGTAATGATTTATAGTTGAATAAGCCCTGTAAGACGCGCTTGTAGCAGTTAGTGTACTGTCAAACCTGTATAAAGCAGCCAGTTAAGGGAAGGAGCAAAAGTAGCCTTTTAAGACAGATTGCTTCTTAATACAGGTTAATTTTCTTCTTAAGCATATACATGAGAAATAGCAAATGTAGCTTCTTCGGACAAGTGTCTGCTTAATAATGGTGACCGCTTACACAGGTTTACTGTAATTACAAGTGGAAACATATTATTGTTGTCCGCCCCACCTCCCTTCCCCTCTCTTCTCTTCCCTAATAATTCGTCACCATTTTTCGGAATATGTATTACAAACATTTGGTTAACTACCAATATCATTGTTATTTTGAGTATAGTTCGTGACCCATCGTGTATTGCCGAAGAGCTTTATCGGAAAGAGATAACCATTAATATCTTTATTAATAAACATCCGTTCGAACTTATACTGTTCGTACACATACATTCGTATTGCATTTGTAGTTTCATTTGGTCACTTTCTCATCGATTAGACAAACATGTCGTTCATGGTGGTAAAACTTTTTAGAAGAAGATTTTTCTCTCAAATTCCGTGATGGTGGGAAGAGCAACCCCAAATTTAAATTCGATAGTTTCCGGAAGTTTTATTCGCTTTTCATAATTTACTAATTTAGTGAGCGTTAGTTTGAAATCCTGTTAATGACTACGATGGTGTCAGTCAATCATATACCTGGTTCCCCGCACGCTGCCGAGTTACACAAGTCAGACTGGCAACACTGTAAACAAGCGTTTGATGACGTTGTATTAGTTGATCCAGATCCTTTAGCGCATACCTGTAGAAAATAATTGGACATATTGATATGGTAGACTCAGTGACGTTGTTTTATATGGAGTTAACCTCAGATAGGCTCGAATTTTATTTGTGTAAATTGTGTGGATATCTTAAATAAAAAAAAATGTTTTTGTTGAAGAAGAGCATTCCATTCCCCTATTCACCACAACTTCTTAATTTTGTTTGTCCGACAACCTAAGAAACAATAGAAAAATATAAATACTAGTAAATTTAAAAAAATCTTTTCACTTTATAGCTTTATAATTTATCAACAAAAATAACTATTACAAAGAAATGAAATACTTTTGTTAGATTCCACTCATTGAATAGACAAATGATCACGTGATTCCTAGCTGTCAATATGTAACTTACAGAAGTTGAAATGCATCCAAGGTTGTATACGTAATAACCGTATGGCGTTAACACTTTCTCAGCGCTGCACGACTACAAAGAGAAATGATAACACATATGCAAGTAAATGACATCAAGTTGTTCTAGTCAATTTGAAAAAACATAGACTGATAATCTAGAAAAAGTGCGCAATACCTGGGTAAAAAACACCGGTACCGGTGCACCGGTATTTTTTTATCTTAGCGGTGTACCGATAAAACATACACCGTTGCTCAGTTATAGTACGGGAGCTAGAAGGGTCCACCGTGCACCCCCCACCCACAAACCTCCGAACCAATATTTTTCTGAAGCCCCATGACGCCCTGATCACGAAAATAAATGTTAACATTGCGTAAGTTGGGACGAACTTCCGGTTATGACGTCATCAAGATGGCTGCCATAGTGAAATTTACCCAAAATGTGAAAATTATCATAAAATCGTTATTTCCCGATCAAATTTAACAAATGAGGTATCAAAATGACCGCAATAGAATAACAAACACATCTATTAACAAAACCAACTACTATAAAAAGATTTATTTCTAAAAAAATGAATTTATATCGATTTTGAGGTCAAAATTGAACATTTTCACAAAATAATTGTCATTTTTTTTTGTCAAATTTCGTCCATGCCTGAGAGTAGTTTTTCGAACCCCATTCAATCAACATAAAACACAGATTCATGACAATTTTCAGGAGCGGTCAATCACAACTTCATGAAGACTGACGCCATCATAAAACCTAAAGGAAATACAGTCTTAGCTTTCTTGTTTCATTTGGTTAGAAAAGCAATAAAAATGACCATACTGGAATATCTGTTCTAAATATTGCATTTTTTGTATGTTACAGAACAAGCATATCGTGATTGGTTCTAATACATATAACGACAGTGATGCAAGGTTCCTCTGGTACCGAGGATCCCCCAAAAGATGATGGCCTGCCGTCAAAGAGAAGACGTTGTGAAAGTTGTAAAGCATCAACGTCCGATATGAAACCAAGATGTGTTATCCATATTCAGGGATTATAATGTTGACAACTGCAGTTATTGACCAACATGAAAGATCGCAACAAAACACTGGACAAAATAAAAGAAGTACGATCCCGAAGACTTTGCCAACCAGTCGGTTCTATACATAGAATGCAACAGGTGTGTGACCTCATTCCCGAAACATATACAGACTATGATGGATATCATCGTGAATGTTATCAGAGGTTCAGCATGAATCTTAAGCGCCTTGAGGTTCCTCCAGATACGCCGGAAGCAACATGTTCATCCAAAACAAGTCGGCGATCTTCAGATAACAGTGATACCACTATCTTCAAGCCCAATTGTATATTTTGTAACTCCGAAGGGCGCAAGAAAATCAAGGTGAAGGGTAACTGGACAAGTGAAGAAACCTCTAAGTTTGAGTTTGATGGTTGGAGAAGAGTTCTAGAAGTAGCAGAGCAAAAATCTGATGAACAAATCTTGACTAGAATAAGAGGACATGATTTGTTTGCATGCGAGGCGCAATTTCACAAGAGCTGTAGTGTACATTACAGACCTAAAGCAGTGGAGAAGTACTGATGACGAGAAGAGGACACAGCAGGAAAAGCTTGAACTGGCACACAGGACAGCGTATCAGAATGTGTGTGAGAAGATTGACAAAGATGTGATATGTGACAAAAAGATTGTCACAATGTGTGAGATTGTTCAGGTCTATATTTCAAGCCTGCATGATACGAAGTTCGCCAATCCTAACTATCGCAGTGAGAAACTGAAGGTCAAGCTGGCGAAGGATGTCAACTATTGTGGGAAATTATCATTCTGCCAACTTGATAAGCAGACAAAGTTTACACCATGCATTGTATACAGCTCGGATATTGATGTAACCATGCTGTCAAGAGTGCATATGCACTAGGTTCCACTTACATAATTAAGGATGCCGCCACTCACCTACACCAATTGATTCTGCGTAGCTTTGAACAATCGGCTGATCTGAAATGGCCACCAACATCAACAGACTTAGAAAACAGTGAGGAGATACTCCCACTGCAGCTGAAGAAGTTCTTAAGTTATGTGATCACTGGGACACCAACTGCTGACACGTCACGAGCCAACAGGCTGGTATTTTCTATTGGCCAAGACATATGCAGGGCCGCTACCAATGGAGAATGGAAATTACCAAAGCATGTGCTTATCTGTATGACAATGCGACATCTGTTCAGAAGCAAACAACTGATCACCTTATTGAACTGAATGGGACACTCAGAGAGTTACTCCTTCTCTCTTGAACTTGAGACAGCTATTGCTCAGGCTGTAGAAGAAACATCAAGTTTTCTGTCCACCCAAATTGTTCGTGATCCTGATGCTCCATCGGTATTTCATTCCGAATTTGACAACTTTGATCAGCTCTTGAACGATCTGACAGGCATGGGGTCTATTCACACTGCTCATGGTATTATGATGCAGGACATCGAAGGAAACCCAGAGCAACAGGGGGGTACTCGTCCTGAAAATCCCGGCCGTCAGCAGAAGTTGAGCCCGTTCTCTGAAAACAGATCAAGTCGGGAATCTTCCTGAATTCTATATAACACAACGAAAGAGTCCATCCCTCACAATCCAACAGTTGACATGCCCTGGAGGCGAAGAAGCCCTAAAACGTGCCATGAGACGCAATTTTGTCTGGGTTCTCATTCGCATGATGCGTAGAGCCTCACAGGACGTACCTGGTTGGACAGGCTTCACATCCTTAACTGGTATGCCACCAACAAATCTCATCACCATTGACTATTACCCAGTCATCACCCAACCCATCACCGATTATAAGACCGTGCAAGAATGTCTGAGATATGCTGAAGAGGCCACACATGAAGTAAACCAGCAGTATGTCATAACAACCTTCGACTTCGGAGTCTGCATGAAGGCATATCCATTGCTTTGGAACAACCCTAAACGATATGAGAAGCACATTGTTTTGATTGGTACCTTCCACCTCGTGTGTGCTTATCTGAAGATGGCGGGGAAGAAGATGGATGGCTCTGGTTTGTCTGACATCCTACTTGAAGCAGGGCTGATTGCCTCTGGTTCATTGCAAGGTGTGATATCCGGAAAGCACTATGACAGGGCGATGCACTGCTATAAGACCATGCTGGAGTGCTTGGAAAGGTTGTTATTGGAACAATACATGGCTCACCAAAATGAGCAGGAACTGTTCTCTTCCATCCCAGCAGACTCGATGAAGAAGTTGGATGAGTTGTTACAATCGCTCACAGAAACCAAATTGGACGCAGCATTAGATAACGATGCATTCAGTAACTACATCAAGGGTTACCTGCAGTATAGAGTGGAGGTCAGTGAAGGCAGTCACGGAAAAACTGCCCAACTTTGGGCTTCCTACATGAGTCATATATGGCTAGTACTCTCTCTCGTACAGGTTGTTTGCTTTCTGGAAAAGAGTTGACCAAAAATAATGACAATTATTTTGTGAAAAATTGAAATTTTGAGCTCAAAATCGACATAAATTCAATTTTGTTCGAAATGAATCTATTCATAGTAGTTTTTGTTAACAGATCTGTTTGTTATTCTATTGCAGTCTTTTTGATACCTCATTTGTTAAATTTGATCGAAAAATTTTTTCACATTTTGGGTAAATTTCACTATGGCGGCCATCTTGATTACGTCATAACCGGAAGTTCGTCCCAACTTACGCAATGTTAACATTTATTTTCGTGATCAGGGCGTCATGGGGCTTCAGAAAAATATTGGTTCGGAGGTTTGTGGAGGGGGGGGGGGGGGGGGGGGGGTGCACGGTGGATCCTTCTAGCTCCCGGCCTATTAAAATATGTCGGTGCATCGCTATTTTATTTTTGCTCCGCGTTATATATTACCGATGTATCGACATATTGAAATTCATCAAGAAGATATTTTGTAATGAAATCAATAATAATAAAATCACTTCAAAAATATGTCCTCGAAGTACTTTGTTATGAAGTAAACCGGTAAAAGAAGAATAATGCATTTGCTTTTAATGCATCTATCGTGTTTATTACATGAATGCAAATCTATTTAAGTTGAGAACTTACAGATATTTGTTTTTAAGACTAGTTATGTTATGTTCAAGATATTCTGAACTATCACGTCCTGAGCATGTGCATTAGCACAGGTCTGGACTGAGTCTCTATTATTTAATTCACAAAGCTTGATAAAAACACAACAACAACCGCGGAGAGGTAAAACAATCCTTAAAGTAAAAGGTCACTGGTCTGATATCGGGGTTTAATGAAACTATTACGATTGTAAGTAGTAACCTTATTGTTTTTAATAATTGTCCAGACAATTTTTCGATAAGAACATACCTACCTCACCGTCGAAACAATCTACGACTTGACGACAATGCCTTGGTTGTACAACACCGTCACACTGTAGGCAAATAAGTGCCTCAACTGAAATAAAGAGTTATCAGAGCAAAGTGTACTGTTATTCACATATCTTGATATTTAATGTGACGTTGAAAGAAGAGCGAGGTTGGATCCGCCCGTAAATCAGGTTTAAGCTCCCCTGTGTCGGTTTTGCTACTGGCCGTTTCAATGTTGTTGTTGTATGGTGTTTAGCGTCGCTTTCAACAATTTTTCAGTCATATCGCGACGGTGTCTACTTGAGACAGTATTCTAAGCGCTGTCACACTGGAGTACCATGCCGCAGACACATGGTATGATACCCCACCCAGTCACATTGTACTGACACCGGGCCGACCAGACCTAGAACTCTCCTCTAAATGCTGAGCGTCAAGCGAGGTAGCTTCTAGTACCATTTTTAAAGTCTTTGGTATGATCCGGCCGGGGATTGAACCCACGACCATTCGCATGCAAGGCGGGCGCTCTACGACTAGACCACGCCGCGGTCAGCCGTTTTAAGGCGGGCTGTGTATGTATTTTACTTATCATGATTATGTAAAAAATATATCGATTATGTTTATACTATTAGTTTAAACTCATTTATTTATGTCGATTTCGATAAAAGCCCAGAGCTTATAAGAGCCGCTATCGAGTCCGCTTCCTGGGTAAAACCAGTACTGAGTGTTGTTTTATGAAAGAAATCTGGTCGAGCGAGAGATTAATCCCTCAAACTCTGGTGTGGGCGACCAACACTACCGCAACGTTTAAACTTTTGTGATTGCTGTGTGGGATAGATAAGCCACACGAACTTCATCGAGAGTTATATCGGGAATGATTTTACACAAGGTTAGTGTATAAACAATAATTATACTCGGTGTATTTTACTCCTATACCGTTGTATAAGCATCAGTGTTGTTATTATGAACAATATTACTACACACACAATTGACACGTTATATAGGGTGTATCCAGTTTTATTGGTGGAGGAAGACCTCAGAATGAGTCTTAGTAGAACCACCATCCTTCCGCAAGTAACTGGCAAGCTTTCTCGCATAAAGTGTTTTAAGCGAGCGGGTTTCGAACCTAAGATCTTAGCGGTGAGAGTTTTGATCGCTTATGTCAGAGGTTGCGTGTTTGGCACGCTGGGGTATAAAACAATACGTTTTGCTATTTCAAACCCAGAAACTGACTTCGGAGTGATTCGTATTTTCTCTGAACTTACTTTGCATTCAAGGAATTTTAATAAGTACAAACTTATTTTTCAAAATTTCTTATGAACAGATACCCGATCCATCTTTATTTAGTTAAACAATATTGTATAAACAATATAAATGGTAGTCCTATATTCAATATGCTTATTAAGTTACAAATGAAAACTATCCAGAAGAAAACTACAATACTAGTAGCGCATAAGTATCTGTTTCATGGTTTAAGTAAAGTGTTATCATTACTATGCTAAATGGTGGTTAGATGATGTCTTGTTTCAGAAGCATTCCGTTATACACAACATTTTATAAGCATGGTGTTATTTATTATTTAGTGCGTACTAGAGAGAGAGAGAGAGAGAGAGAGAGAGAGAGAGAGAGATCCTTTGATTTACTAACATATTGTATCTAAACATCTGTAATATGTTGTTATCTAAAGTTGGTCATACAGGTACTTAACATAGTATCATTCCGTACCTGGGTAACTGATACTGGGGACTGAGGAATGACAAAGAGTGAAGTTTTATAAGTACGACGCTTAAAACCACTAGTCAAAACATTTTTGGTGTTTCATGCTGTACTTATACACGTATGAGGCAAAGATTTGCACGCCGAATAATTTCACCTACAGAAAAGGATCTGTCATTTTAAACAATTCAGTTAAAGTAAAATATTTTAGCATTTAAGCGCGTGGTCCAGTGGTAGAGCATATGACCCATGATCCAACGGTCGAGAGCTTGATCTTCGCCAAGGCTATGTTTAATGGTCTTAAACAAGACACCTTTTTTCCACATATGCGTAGCACTTGTTCTACTCAGGAAGATTTCGAGCGTGATTTGTCTAAGTTGTAATAACTTGTTTCACAATCAAAGTAAAATAAATAAATTTAAACTAACAATAACAAAATGTTAATTAGTAAATAATCAAACCTAAGAGATAAATGTAAGATACACAAGGGAAAGTTGTCATATACACAAGGGATAAATGTAGTTATACTTAATGTAATGAAATTTTCATTTTTGGGTGTAGCTTTGGACAACCGAAAAAAAATGCTCAAAAAATTCAAATCTCAGGCTTTACATATGGACAGTAGAAGCCAGAGATGTCATTCTTAACGTTATGTAAATGGTGCATTTTCAAAGTCCCTAAGTGTATTAAAAAATTTTTTGTCATATCCGACCACGTATATTTTCATTAAAAATAATCCACCACGAATCTGCAACATCTACTGTATTTTAAACAATTTGCCTATTTCTTAAAAAGAAAGAAGATAAAAGATCTTCACACATACTGAACAATACAAACTCATGTTTGCCCCATGAAAATAAATAATTTCAAAGTGAAGTGAAAATATATAAAAATTAGTATGTGTCCATTTAATGCAGAATTTTGGCAAATTGATTATCTTAAAGGAACACATTGAATTTAAACACTTACACGATTGTAGTTGCGATATAAAGGCAACTGCCAATGCCCAACGTAACACTGAAATAGAACGCACGTTTCTATATAAGTTTCTATGTAAGTTTCTATGTAAGTTTCTATGTATGTAAGTTTCTAGGTAAGTTTCTATGCAAGTTTCTTAAGTTTCTATGTAAGTTTATATGCAAGTTTCTATGCAAGTTTCTATGTACTTTTTTATGTAAGATTCTATGCAAGTTTCTATGCAAGTTTCTATATAGGTTTCTATGAAAGTTTCTATGTAAGTTTCTATGCAAGTTTCTATGTAAGTTTCTATATAAATTTCTATGTAAGTTTCTATGCAAGTTTCTATGCAAGTTTCTATGCAAGTTTCTATGCAAGTTTCTATATAGGTTTCTATGCAAGTTTCTATGTAAGGTTATATGCAAGTTTCTATGCAAGTTTCTATGCAAGTTTCTATGCAAGTTTCTATGCAAGTTTCTATGTAAGTTTCTATATAAGTTTCTATGCAAGTTTCTATGCAAGTTTCTATATAAGTTTCTATATAAATTTCTATGTAAGTTTTTATGTAAGTTTCTATGCAAGTTTCTATGCAAGTTTCTATGTAAGTTTCTATGCAACTTTCTATGCAAGTTTCTATGTAAGTTTCTATATAAGTTTCTATGCAAGTTTCTATGCAAGTTTCTATGTAAGTTTCTATGTAAGTTTCTATGTAAGTTTCTATGCAAGTTTCTATGTCAGTTTCTATGTAAGTTTCTATGCAAGTTTCTATGTAAGTTTCTATATAAGTTTCTATATTAGTTTCTATGTAAGTTTCTATGCAAGTTTCTATGCAAGTTTCTATGTTAGTTTCTATATAAGTTTCTATATATGTTTCTATGTAAGTTTTTATGTAAGTATCTATGCAAGTTTTTATATAAGTTTCTATGTAAGTTTCTATGCAAGTTTCTATGTAAGTTAATATGCAAGTTTCTATGTAAGTTTCTATGCAAGTCATATCTAACTTGACATCCTTAAATATCAGCAACAATATATATGTGCACATTTTAGTCCTTGTCTTTAGCATGAAGAAGCATCATGAATATCGATATAGCATCAAATATTTAATATAGTATGTACATGTAAGTTATTTACACAGTATAGTTTGTAAGTAAATTACTCAGTATAGTAAGCAAGTAAATTACTCGGTGTTCTATGTAAGTAATTTAATCAGTGTTCTATGTAAGTGATTTACTTAGTGTTCTATATAAGTAATTTACTCGGTGTTCTATGTAAGCAACTTAATCAGTGTTTTATATAAGTAATTTACTCAGTGTTCTATGTAAGTAATTTAATCAGTGTTCTCTGTAAGTTATTTACTCGGTGTTCTATGTAAGTAATTTAATCAGTGTTCTATGAAAGCAATTTACTTAGTGTAGTATGTAAGTAATGTACTCAGTGTTCTATGTAAGTAATTTACTCAGTATAGTATGTAAGTAATTTACTCGGTGTTCTATGTAAGTAATTTAATCAGTGTTCTATGTAAGTAATTTACTCAGTATAGCATGTAAGTAATTTACTCGGTGTTCTATGTAAGTTATTTAATCAGTGTTCTTTATAAGTAATTTACTCGGTGTTCTATATAAGCAACTTAATCAGTGTTCTATATAAGTAATTAACTCAGTGTTCTATGTAAGTTATTTAATCAGTGTTCTATGTAAGTAATTTACTCGGTGTTCTATGTAAGTAATTTAATCAGTGTTCTATGAAAGTAATTTACTCAGTGTAGTATGTAAGTAATGTACTCAGTGTTCTATGTAAGTAATTTACTCAGTATAGTATGTAAGTCATTTACTCGGTGTTCTATGTAAGTAATTTAATCAGTGTTCTATGTTAGTAATTTACTCAGTATAGTATGTAAGTAATTAACTCGGTGTTCTATGTAAGTAATTTAATCAGTGTTCTATGTAAGTAATTTACTCAGTGATTTATGTAAGTAATTTACTTGGTGTTCTATGTAAGTAATTTACTCGGTGTTCTATGTAAGTAATTTACTCAGTATAGCATGTAAGTAATTTACTCGGTGTTCTATGTAAGTAATTTACTCAGTATAGCATGTAAGTAATTTACTCGGTGTTCTATGTAAGTAATTTACTCAGTATAGTATGTAAGTAATTTACTTATTACAGTTTGTAAGTAATATTCTCAGTATAGTTTGTAAGTCAATTACTAAATATAGCATGTAAGTAATTTGCTCGGTAAAGTATGTAAGTAATTTACTCAGTGTATTATGTTAGTAATTTACTCGGTATAGCATGTAAGTAAATTACTCAGTATAGTATGTAAGTAAATTACTAAGTATAGTATGTAAGTAATTTACTCGGTATAGCATGTAAGTTATTTACGTTGTAAAGCATGTTTGTAATTTATACAGTAAAGTACGTCTGTAGTTTACACAGCATAGTATGTAAGTATTTTATTCAGTATGGCATGTAAGTAATTTACTCTTTATAGTATGTAGGTAAATAACTCGGTATAGCATGTAAATAATTTTCTTGGTATAGTATGTTAGTAATTTACAAGGTATAGTTTGTAAGTACTTTACTCAGTTAGTTATTCATTATAGTATGAAAGTAATGTATTCACTACTAATATTTGTTTCAATATTGTATGTACTAAGTGATTTACTCGATATAGTATGCAATAAGTAAATAAATTCACTCAATATTGTATGTACTAAGTTATTTACTCATTATAGTATTCAATAAGTAATTCACTCAATACAGTATGTACTGAATTGTTTTCTCAATATAGTATGTAAGTAGTTTAATCGTTTGAATTTGTAAGTAACACTTTCATAATAAATAACACAATTATTGTAAACCCACTTACTTGTTTCCAAACCAGGTTAGGCTACTATAACCCCAGGTCAGATCAACACTATGTCAGATCATACCACAAATTAGACGAGTCCGGCTTGTAAATGGTTATACAATACACGCCGCTGATGATAATTTGACATTGACCTTGCCAGATAACGTATCAATGTTTCCAAGCAGTGAATGAACTGAGTGTATTTGATGAATGTGCACGAGGTACATTCCTTACAGGGACATAGTCACCAACTGGATATCGGTGCGGCTGTATTGATATAACGATTAATCGATTACAATCGATAAATTAATTTAAATACTCATTCGATTCGATTATCGATTGTGAATGCCGGATCGATTATAATCGAAAATGATTTTTTTAGTTCTTTTGGTTTGTAATGTGATAACAGGAAACATGGTATTATTAACAAGTTGTATTAGAAGAACTATAATAAAGGCCATGAATTTGAAACATAATCAAGACTGTATTAGAATAAATATAATAAACGACATTAATTATGTACATAGCTAACACTTTAAAGTCTATAAATACACCAACAGAACAAAAAGTGAGTCTTTTTTAATTAATGACTACTTAACCAATTATACAATCTAGGATCAACGTTTAAAACTGTTCAAAAGTACTGAAGTGGTGCCTGGCGTTCTACGTTCTACAGTAGAAACACGCGTACATGTATCCCAGGGCACAGTGTTTGGACCCTTGTTATTCCTGTGTAATATCAATGACCTACCAGAACGAGCGAGTTCACAGATCAGCCTATTTGCAGATGATTGCCAACTATACAGGCCCATCCGGTATATTAAAGACCGAGAAAAATTCCAGAACGATCCTGACAATCATCTCTATCAATGGGCACAAAACAGGGGTATGAAGTTTAATGCCACACAATGCTACGTCCTCAGCTCGAAACCCCCCACCCCAGCTATTTTTACATCAACAATGAATTCTTAAAACAAGTCAATCGACAATCCTTGCCTTGGAAATTCCTGAAATGGAAAACACACATTAACAACATCGCCAAACGAACCAACTGAACATTAAGCGTCCTTAGACGGAATCTTAGGCACAGCCCACAGTCATGCATGAATAATGCCTACCTAGCACTCATTAGGTCCAAACTTGAGTACGGGAGTGTTGTCAGGGACCCCTACCAGCAAGGCGACATTGACCGACCAATCCGGAGAGCTGGGTCCGTTTTACAGATTATCATTTTTATTTATAGAATGTCCTAAATCAACTAAATATCTCCCGTTGTACCTTTAAGAAACTTACGGAAATATCCTGTCTGTAAGTAGACTTTAATTGTTTTACTTGACGGAATGAAAGCTGTTCAAGTAGGGGTGTTTTTTGTGTCGTCTGTTTATCATCGGAATAAGTGTATGGACCCTTGTATTAAACATGATTTACCACCAATATAACACGTGTTAAGCACACTTAAGTGCTTACTAAGCCATTTGGCCTTGCACTTTTTATCGACATAACATAATGCATACATCACTAACAATGTGCATGCAAATTATATAAAAAAAAATTGATAAAGATCGTAATAATTATAATTTTGTCTTCATATTTTTTTCAGTTTCAGATATTAATAATGGAACATAAAGAACAGCATATTCACATGTAAACATGGTTTATTGAATTTTATGTACATGTATATTGAAATGTGCTTTAAAATAACAGAATTATTACGACCGCTATTAAAAAAAAATATATTTAAACTTGGTAGAATTGTAACATTTGTGGAGTGGTACAATCGAAATGAAATAATGAATTTGACACATTCATAACACTAAATTAAAAGAAATTATATCTGAGCGGAAAATTGATTTCTGATCAACAACATGCTACAGTAACTGGTTGAAGGCGACATCCATTATTTGAATTTTCGTTTTGCGATTGAAACCTTGTGCTAATACACTTGAACCAGTTTTGAAGCATTGCCATTTTTATATTATTGATATTATACTCTGGATAAACGATATAGAAACAGTAGTGTAGTAAAATGAATCGACATATATTATGTGATGATTCATTGCCACTGCCTTTCTAATAGTAGTGACGTCCCACTACGCAGATGCGCTCCTTTTATTGCCATGGTAGCATGATTCTGGTGCTCGTTTTAAAACGTACTTTGCAATTTGGTTTGAACTATTAAAACTATTTCAATGTCGTTGTTATTTCAGCCTCCAAATGTGTAGAGCAAAAACTGGAATAGCGAATATTACAATAAGACATCAATATGTTACAGTTGTTAAAAATGACTTTTATAGAAATTTAACTGATACATGCATTTATGAGCATTTGAGGACTGCTTTTTTATAAAAAGAAATGTGAGGGTGGCACAGCAATGTCATTATAAAAAAAAACAAGCTGGTATTGTGCAATGCCAATTGTTTGAAAAAAACAGTGTAGTGAAACCTGAATTTACGTACTCAAGATATAAATCTACAAGAAACTGTAACGGACGAATTAACTTGGGAATGGTGTTGCCAGGAACTATTTCAGTACTTATAAAGAAATGTTCTAAAGTAGGAACACGCGTACAGATACCCAACGTTAGTTGTACAGTAGGAACACGCGTACATATACCCCACGTTAGTTCTACAGTAGGAACACTTAGTTCTACAGTAGGAACATGCATACATGTACCCACGTAAGTTTTACAGTAGGAACATGCATACATGTACCCCACATTAGTTCTACAGTAGGAATACGCATACATGTACCCCACATTAGTTGTACAGTAGGCACACGCGTACATGTGCCCCACGTTAGTTCTACAGTAGGAACACTTAGTTCTACAGTAGGAACATGCATACATGTACCCCACGTTAGTTCTGCAGTAGGAACACCTAGTTCTACAGAAGGAACATGCATACATGTACCCCACGTTAGTTCTACAGTAGGAACAGGCATACATGTACCCCACGTTAGTTCTACAGTAGGAACACGCGTACATGTACCCCACGTTAGTTCTACAATAGGAACACGCGTACATGTACCGCACGTTAGTTCTACAGTAGGAACACGCATACATGTACCCCACGTTAGTTGTACAGTAGGAACACGCGTACATGTACCCCCCGTTAGTTCTACAGTAGGAACATGCATACATGTACCCCACGTTAATTCTACAGTAGGAACACGCATACATGTACCCCACATTAGTTCTACAGTAGGAACACTTAGTTCTACAGTAGGAATATGCATACTTGTATCCCACGTTATTTCTACAGTAGGAACATGCATACATGTACCCCAAGTTAGTTCTACAGTAGGAACACGCGTACATGTACCCCACATTAGTTCTACAATAGGAACACTTAGTTCTACAGTAGAAACATTGATACATGTACCCCACGTTAGTTCTACAGTAGGAACACTTAGTTCTACAGTAGGAACATGCATACATGTACCCCACGTTAGTTCTACAGTAGGAGCACGCATACATGTACCCCACGTTAGTTCTACAGTAGGAACACGCGTACATGTACCCCACATTAGTTCTACAATAGGAACACTTAGTTCTACAGTAGGAACATTGATACATGTACCCCACGTTAGTTCTACAGTAGGAACACTTAGTTCTACAGTAGGAACATGCATACATGTACCCCACGTTAGTTCTACAATAGGAGCACGCATACATGTACCCCACGTTAGTTCTACAGTAGGAACACGCGTACATGTACCCCACGTTAGTTCTACAGTAGGAACACGCGTACATGTACCCCACGTTAGTTCTAAAGTAGGAACACGCATACATGTACCCCACGTTAGTTGTACAGTAGGAACACGCGTACATGCACCCCACTTTAGTTCTACAGTAGAAACATGCATACATGTACCCCAAGTTAGTTCTACAGTAAGAACACTTAGTTCTACAGTAGGAACATGCATACATGTACCCCAGGTTTGTTCTACAGTAGGAACACGCATACATGTACCCCACGTTAGTTGTACAGTAGGAACATGCGTACATGTACCCCACGTTAGTTGTACAGTAGGAACACGCGTACATGTACCCCACGTTAGTTCTACAGTAGGAACATGCATACATGTACCCCACGTTAGTTCTAGAGTAGGAAAATTGATACATGTACACCACGTTAGTTCTACAGTAGGAACACTTAGTTCTATAGTAGAAACATGCATACATGTACCCCACGTTAGTTCTACAGTAGGAACACGCATACACGACCCCACGTTAGTTGTACAGTAGGAACACACGTACATGTACCCCACGTTAGTTCTACAGTAAGAACACGCGTACATGTACCCCACATTAGTTTTACAGTAGGAACACTTAGTTCTACAGTAGGAACATGCGTACATGTACCCCACGTTAGTTCTACAGTAGGAACACGCGTACATGTACCCCACTTTAGTTCTACAGTAGGAACACGCGTACATGTACCCCACGTTAGTTCTACAGTAGGAACACGCATACATGTACCCCACGTTAGTTGTACAGTAGGAACACGCGTACATGTACTCACGTGAGTTCTACAGTAGGAACACTTAGTTCTACAGTAGGAACACGCATACATGTACCCCACGTGAGTTGTACAGTAGGAACACGCGTACATATATCCCACGTTAGTTCTACAGTAGGAACACTTAGTTCTACAGTAGGAACATGCATACATGTACCCCACGTTAGTTCTACAGTAGGAACACGCATACATATACAATTTAACAGCCATGAAGGCATTTATTTTGTTATAATATTGCATACTACAAGATTTTTGTTAATATATTTCATTGGCGAAGAAATCATTTTCATCAGGTGTTTGTTATATGCAGTTGAAAAAAACGTTTAAACCCAACTGCCAAACATTTGAAATTTGAAGGAGATGCACGTTATACACATGTTAATTCACGATCTGCAGATAGCATAGTGTAGCTGTGTAATTCACCATCAGCAGATAACATAGTGTAGCGTTGTAATTCACCATCAGCAGATAACATAGTGAAGCGTTTAATTCACCATCAGCAGACAGCATAGTATAGCGTTGTAATTCACCATCATCAGATAACAAAGTGTAACGTTGTAATCCACCATCAGCAGACAGCATAGTATAGCGTTGTAATTCACCATCAGCAGATAACAAAGTGTAACGTTGTAATCCACCATCAGCAGATAACATAGTGAAGCGTTTAATTCACCATCAGCAGACAGCATAGTATAGCGTTGTAATTCACCATCAGCAGATAACATAGTGTAGCTTTGTAATTCACAATCAACTGATAGCATAGTATAGCGTTGTAATTCACCGTCAGCAGATAGCATAGTATAGCGTTGTAATTCACCATCAGCAGATAACATAGTGTAGCGTTGTAATTCACCATCAACTGATAGCATAGTATAGCGTTGTAATTCACCATCAGCAGATAACATAGTATAGCGTTGTAATTCATAATCAGCAGATAGCATAGTGTAGCGTTGTAATTCACCATCAACTAATAGCATAATATAGCGTTGTAATTCACCATTAGCAGATAACATAGTGTAGCGTTGTAATTCACCATCAGCAGATAGCATAGTGTAGCGTTGTAATTCACCATTAGCAGATAACATAGTGTAGCGTTGTAATTCACCATCAGCAGATAGCCTAGTGCAGCGTTGTAATTGACCATCAGCAGTCAGTCTAATATAGCGTTGTAATTCACAATCAGCAGATAACCTATTGTAATGTTGTAATTCACCAACAGCAGATAGCCTAGTGTAGCGTTTTAATTCACCATCAGCAGATAGCCTAGTGTAGCATTGTTATTCACCATCAGCAGATAGTATAGTGCAGCATTGTTATTCACCATCAGCAGATAGTCTAGTGTAGCGTTGTAATTTTGAAAGATGTACCGTAATGCAGATTTAAATTAATTGGTTACAAAAGCTATCAACATATATATATATTTTATTCCAATCACTTTTAATATTTACCCAAATAATAAATGTTTTTAAAGTTTCTCCCATCATATTTTCAAACTAACGTGACGTCACTAGTTTCAAAAACAAAATAATCTCTTTGGTGAAAAGTTAGAAACATTTGTAAATGGCATAATTCCATATGGTTATATTCATGCATATCCTCTTGTGTAAATATCAATTAATGTGAACTACGTGTAAGCATTGACGGGAGTACCTTTAAAAACCACTTAACCAAGTTTAATATTTCCTTAACAATGTCTCATTTTCGCCTAAACAGTGCTAGCAGTGCCACGTTAACTGATCAGAATTTTACATTACAATGAAGCTTCTTGCAAGAGTTGTACTGGGAGCTATGTTGCTTAGTTGCTGCCTTGGAAATAATTATGACATCTTACAAAATAAGATTTACGCAATGGAGTCATCAATCCATCAGGTGCGTATATTTTTATACTGAAACATGGCTGATATGCGTCTCGTTACACTGTTGCATTCCTGTTTTTGTCACGGTTATATGATTCTTGTGCATTACAAAGTACTATTTTGGTTCGAAATATTTTCAAAATAGTTCATAGGTTGTGTGATTTCTTGCTGCTGATAAGTAGAACAAAAGCGTTTATATTCTTGCTATGGAAAACATACTTTAAAAACTTTTTTCTAGGTTGAATTGTTTTTACCGCGGAAGTCCTAAACATAATTCTATAAAAAATAAACAATACAAATCAACTGTGCAGAGAGACCTGAAATATTTCAAAGCAAATGTATGTAAATGTTGCAACTTAGTTGATAATCTAATGTTAAATACACTAAAATCTGTCTTAAGCAACCAGTCAAGGTAAGGAGCAAAATGACAGCTTAAAATAGGTTATTGCTTAATACAGGTTAATTCTCTGAGAAAGCATAGGAAGAGAAAACAGTAAATGCTTAAGACAATCCGCTACTTAATAGCGGTGACCGCTTATACAAGTTTGCCTCTATATGTTTATTAAAAACGCTGATTAAGATTTCTCCAGTACATGTATCAAATTGAAATTATTTTTTCTAGGATATCAGACTTCTGCGACAAAACGTGGAACAAAACACAAAAGAAATGGAAAAAGTTGTCGCAACTTTGAACGCCACCATCGCATTGTTTACAGGGAATTACACAAACGTTGAGAGCGTTAAATATCCCCAAAAGAAAGTATCAGAAATCAGCGATCAAAACGTTAACGTTATTCGTGCGATGCAGAGGGCAATACATGACGAGAAACGTTATGTCCGTGACGTACATGCTCGTATTGATGAAAAACTACAAACGCTGGCATCAGAGGAAAGTAACTTAAACGTCAAACTTGATTCCATTTTAAACGCTATTTCAAACATGTCCGATTCGTTCTCGACTAAGGTAACAAATCTAGAAACAAAATTGTCTGAATCACGTTCTTCAATTTTAAAAGAATTTAAACAACTGGGTAAAGAAACTAAAGAAGAGTGTAAAGAACTGCGTGAAGAAACTAAAGAAGAGTTTAAAGTACAGCGTGAAGAAACTAAAGAAGAGTTTAAAACTATTCATGAACATATTGATGACATTTCATCGAACACTGGTTTGGGACAAATATTAAACAAAATAAACAAGACAGCGAGTTCCTTTGATATAAAACAGATATGTGCATTACTGAATCTACCCCTGACAAATTGTGACACCAACGAATGCTGCATGCAGCTCCTAGTGAGCACTTACACACAGGGACCTTTTGTACGTAGAGGTAATGTAAGGTTGGCTAATACTTCTCACTCAGGCTCCTATGGTAAGGGCTTACGAGGACGTCTTGAAATATTACATAACAACGAATGGGGGACTGTGTGTGATGACGGTTTTGGTGATACTGATGCAACGGTTGTATGCAAGGAGTTCGGATTTACATCAGGGACGGCAAAAGACAAAGCTTATTTTGGAAAGGGAAGTAAAGGTGCAGGGCGCATATGGTTGGATGACGTTGGCTGTTCAGGCAGCGAGGTCAGCGTACTAGATTGCAGTAACCGGGGATATGGGATTGAGGACTGTACACAAACAGAAGATGTGGGTGTAGAGTGTACATAATATGTTGCTCTATTCTAATATCCAACTCAACATTTACCTCTTACAATGTAAAACTCTTCTTAACGCTCTATTTTGAGATACTAATTTAAATGATTTAGTTCAAATATTTGTATTTAATCATGACTTTTGCATATTACGTTGAAATGAAGCGTATAACAAAACATTTACGAACGTGATTATTGCGGGTGATGTGTGCATTCGGACCACCTCGCCAATTATCCCAATTGGATCTAATACCGAAGAACAACGGAATTGGCCGAGTGTCTAATACCGAAGGAAGACGGAATTGACCGAATATGTTCGATAGTGATGACTGTTGTCTGAGGTCTGGACTGAATATGTAAAATACTGAAGAATGGTTATAGACAGGAAGCTTGATATATTTCTAGATAATATTTTTGTTTCCTTTCTATTTTCATTTTTGTTACATATAGTCATGTCATATTGTATTCTTATCATATATAGAGGTTATTGTTACATATAGTCATGTCATATTGTTTTCTTATCTCATATAGAGGTTATTGTTACATATGGTCATGTCATATTGTTGTTTTCTTATATCACATAAGTTTTCTTGTTATATATAGTCATGTCATATTGTTGTTTTATCATATCATATAGATTTTCTTATTACATAGTCATGTCATGTACGCATTTGATAAGTATGCTTGATTTATATGTATCTGCGCATGTCTGTAAAAATATAAGCATAAAATACTAAACGTCTTGAAGCAGCTGTTTTAATTCAACTTCGCTACCATAAATATTTTAGGCCGTACCAACCTGATCATATGTTCGTCGGATTTCCCGTACCAAAATCAACAGACATGCAATAAAAATATTTTTATTTTTATTTAACCGCTCGCTTAAAAAAATAATTTCGAGAAAAAAAATCCGGTCATTTTTTGTTCCGTCCGTGACACTATCCTATCCATTCGGAACACCTCGCCCAATTCTTCGAATCAGACCTCGGGTGTACGACGCCGGACGATTTCCAACAACTATACTAGCAACAACGTTCGAACATTAACTAATTGTATTTTAACAACCGCACAAGCCAGACTGCAGATGATATCAGAAATTTTCAACGTGATTACACACGAGATGTGTAACAATCAAATTCGACAGAGCACGACTATATTAAATTGGCATATATCTCGTAGTTTTATCGGTTTTCATTATAGTTTACCGCCGAAACAACGATTAAGAAAATCAATATTTAAAACTGTCTACCAAAGACGATCTTTAACACGTCCGATTTTTTTTTTAGAAAAGTGCGACTTGAAATTCGAAGCACAAGACCAAAAATAAACAATCTGAAAAACTGTGAAAAAGAAACGACACAAAATCGTTTCAAAAATAGTTACAGTATTTATTCTTTCTACATATCAACGCAATTATAATTATTAAATCATTTGCAAACTATACATTAAACGTTTCTCGGCAATAAGTTTTAACACGAGGAAATTCTTGTTGAATCTCCAACGAATTTATTCATCGCGATTCGTTCGCCATTTTCTTGTATAAGGTATAAAGGCGCGCAGGCGCGACTTTTTAATCTCGGTTTAAACATCAGGCTATTTTCCGGTATTTGCCGTGTTTTTTTTCTTGGACGGGAAAACCCGGGATCAAAGTGGACATTTTATATACAGCAAATATCTACATAAGCACTTGATAATAAAGTTTAAAAAAAAATTCTACCCACCGACCCTGTTTTATTTGGACAAAATCACACTTACATGGTTGAATTTTTGCAAACAAAGTAAAACCATAATGCTACTTTCACCAATTTCATATTCATTCAGAAAACTTATTCGTGGTATAAGAGTAGTTGTTGTGATGAATAAAATTAGGATTCAGACTAATTAGGAAGTTAGAATGCTAGGTTTAAAAAAAGGTTACCCCCCACCCCAACTTTTATATGCTTTATTTAAGAAACAAAATTTTAATTAATAAAAACATTATTCTATATAACTCTTGTTATTAATTTATATTCTCTATATATTATGACAAAACACCATCGTTTATGGTTTAATATACTTGAATTATTAAGTAATTATGAAAAATTATACCGAAATGACAATATTTTCAAATTTTATGGCGCGAAAAAAAAATCTCCTTCATTTGCATCCAATCTCCCTCATTTCAAAACCCAATCTCCCTCATTGCTTTCCGTACAAGTTAGAATGATGGAGATCTTAGTGATGATGAGGATGAGTAGTAGATTGCGAGTTCTTGGAGAAGCCTGCAATTATTATTAATATTTTATTAGATGTAACAAATCAGTATTCTTTTACATCTTACATTCATTTGAATTGTCAGGCTTTAGCTGTAGTCGAGCTTTAATAATGTTAGACAAACTTATGTGATACCATGTGTTTAGTCTTTCAGTCATTGATTTTTTTCCGCTCGCTTCAGAAATTCTAAAATTAAAAAAAAAATATATTTTAATTTTTTTTCGCTCGCTCGCCCGAATTTTTTTTGGAAAAAAATCCGAAGAACACTGAATCAATTTTGTGTGGTCTAAACATATAATGTACCATACGACACGATATTTATCACAATGTGATACATGTAGGCGTTAACAGAACTTTTTTTGTTTGATAAAAAAATTACTACTTTCGTAAATATAACATGTCACATATTTATACGTAGATTTTGATATATTGCTATGTTTATACTTTCTATAATATGTTTATACTTTCTATAATATGTTTACACTTTCTATAACATGTTTATACTTTTTATAATATGTTTACACTTTCTATAGTATGTTTATACTTTCTATAATATGTTTACACTTTCTATAATATGTTTTTACTTTCTATAAAATGTTTATACTTTCTATAATATATTTACATTTTCTATAATATGTTTACACTTTCAAAGTATGAAGATAAATCGGAAGTGTTGATATGAATTAACAGTTCGACATCAACAGTGCTGTGTGTCATTTTAAAGGGAAAATATTAGGAATTTTCAAAATGTTAAATTCTGGTAAAACATAGCTAACATTTGCTAACTTGGGCTACGCGCCTAGGTGAGACTAAATAGATTTCCCGCTTAAAATGTCAACGTATTTTATGACGTATCAAATGAGCCACATGATTTCATTTCTATTTTTATTTTATCTTTATACAGGTTTACATGAAGTTATATTTGTTTATATTAGAAATAATCCAGCTGAGTATGCGAACGTCGCCAATCAATATACAAATGCTGTCTATTTTTAGGGTGCGGATTTCGTTTAAAGTTTACCACTTAAAATTAAATGTCAAATTTGAACGTTGTGGTGAATTTGACATACTAAATATTATTTATTAATGAAAGTGTGGTGTGTTTAAAATAATTATATATATTTAGACATGTATAACGTTGTCTTCCTGGTATACTCCCTTTTAAATCCCTAGTGGCATTTTTCCCCCTCTGACCGTTACAAAGCGTTACACAGATAACGTATATTTTATTTCCGGCACCAATTTAAATATTGTTTAACGCCATGTTAAACTGCAATTTGGGTTCTTTTCAGGTTATATATGGCATATGTAGTTTAATTGTTGGGGTGAAACCTCGGAATGAATCTGAATAGAACCACCGTCCTTCTGCAAGTAAATGGTATACCTTTTCACATAAACACATTGGAGCGAGCGGGACTCGAACCTAATACGAACTTAGCGATAAGATGTGAATGATCTTGAGACGGCGCCTTAGACCACTCGGCCATGGTTGCACCATCCCCTCCTCCACATTCCAACAGGGAATAAAGGAACACAACTAAAAATATATAATATCACTTGCATTGCCTTTTTTTAACAAATGCAAAGACCTTGAAATTACACAGTCAACATGCATTACCTATACATTATGGTAATTTAAAGTATTTATAAAAGTATCATTTAGACAATAAATATGAATGCCAGCGATAGTATTGTTAGTGTCAAATCGAAGACGTCAGAAACTCTGACTTCCCATACCAACATATATAAGAAAAATACGTGTAAAATACATAACACACAGCCGCAGACTTGAAAATGAATTAAGCGCCAGTAAAATATTATATTTACACCCAACGTTTGATACCCCCGGGTGTCAATTCCATATCTATCATGTGAACTTGTTTTACCTGAAGGCGCCATTTTTGCTGTAAGTCATGTCCAAACACTATATGAAACGAGCGATGAGATTGGATAGACTTTCCTTTATGAAAATGTGAAGTAACCAATCGTATTGAAGCGCTGCAAAGCAAGCGTAATGTCCCACGGGTGATGAATGGAGAGTATCGGAATGATTCATACCAGCAACTGACAAACAGGCAACTTTTGTATCAAAGGGCAATACATAGTAATTGAGCTCTGTTTAACTAAGTATCATTACAATCAATACACACACCACAGTTGTAGCCAGAACATGGCCGGGTCGGACGGAACCTGACCGGGTTTTAATATCACCCGAAGATTGACCTAACTCGCAATAAGGGAGACTTCGTTAATAATTGAGTTAAACAAGGTTCGATGCATACTTACTCACAAAAATTACACGTAATTCAATGAATCGTTAAAACATTTTGATTTGTGTTTTATGGCGTTCAAATATTTAAAGCAAGACACAAAAACACCAATAATACCCAACTATCGATCCTTTTCAGTATCCCATGTACCCGGTCATTCGAGTATAACAATTATAAAGATAATAAAACCCATCGCTTCACAAGCGGCTTTGGATTTCAGTCTGTACACAGCGGTGTAAGACTTTTCAATACATGATATTAACAACCTAGTTTACATTCCTAACAACCAATCAGTATTTGATCTTACATGTGTATTATAGTGTATTATTAGTATAACAGTACTTCAGCAAATACACTGTCACTACCAAGAGGCCCTGGACTACAATCTGTACCAAGCCAATGCGTTTCCCCAGATGACGTCATTAGATCCGATTGATCTGTGTGCTTAGGCATCCCACTAGCCTATCTAAGTTTTAGAAATATGCTTATGAAAAGTTTATCTTATTTCATATTTCATGAAAATAAATATTAATCATTAAACGTTAGTTAAATATCTTGAATAAAGACACATATTTTCTAAATATTATATAGTTAATGCATTTTAACAAACAAACCTATAAAGTTCGCCCTGAACCATTTTCGTACCGGAAATGATACTCATCACGGCAGATATTATACAAGATACGACAGTATCTAAAGGATTCATCAAACCACTTCAGCAGAGTAAACTGGGGGTTTGAATGCTGTTTCGGAGGAGAAATTCCTGATAATGTTAAAGGAAAAGTTCTATAAAAAATAGTTCTGATGATAACAAATCCCAGAATTCATGCGTTATGACAAAGGTCTGTGCGAAAGCGCCACCTAGTGGTAACACAATGGTACCAAGCGCCACCTAGTGGTAACATAGTAGTACCAAGCGGTTTAATATCATTCAATACACACTATTAAATGCGACAAGTTCCTGACAAACCGTCACGAGTAATTTGAATCTAGATCTGACATCAAAATTCAATGTCGAGCTGGCTCAATATTCGCCAGCTCGATATTGAATATCGATGTCGGATCTGGCTGGGTAGTCAAATCTATTGAAACAAAATAAAATGAAAATCGATCTCAGACCTGGCTCGTATTTCGCAAGCTCGATATTGAATATCGATGTCAGATCTGGCTTGGTAGTCAAATCTATTGAAACGAAATAAAATGAAAATCGATCTCAGACTTGGCTCGTTATTCGCCAGGTCGATATTGAATATCAATGTCAGATCTGGCTGGGTAGTCAAATTTATTGAAACAAAATGAAATGAAAATCGATCTCAGACTTGGCTCGTTATTCGCCAGCTCGATATTGAATATCGATCTCAGAACTGGCTCAAAATTCGCCATCTTGATAGGGTATCGATGTTAGATCTTCGATCTCAGATCTAACTTCACACACCAAATGGCTAATTGTAAATTTTGTTTACTTCAATATCTTACCTATATCATATATGCGTGAAGCGCATCTTGCATCTGACTTAATATAAAGTTCATTGATTTAAATACCACAAATATACATGGGTAAATTGCATGTTACAACTTGGTACACACATATTGCACTCTCTGAAATGACACATTGTTTGTTCTATATAGATGTATGCTACTGTAATCAAATACATTAACAACTGAATGATGCTGTAATCATGTCATAATTATATGACAAATTATAAAAACAAAATTAAAAATATAGAATTAAAACACTTAGAATCTAGTACGTATATATATTTTTTTGATTTTCCTGTATGTATACATTTTATTAATATGTTCATTTTGACGATTCCATAGTATATGTTCATTTTGATGATTTCTTCGTATATGCTGTTCCACTTTCTTCCCGAACTAACTAAATAAGTGCGTTGTTTTCATTTGTTATCATTTCTACATTATTGTACAAGCCCTCTCTCCCAAGTCTAAACCTCAACAGCCTATCGATATTTCCCAACCCAAAAATCGACTGTTCGCTTAGACCGTCCTATTCCAACTGAACCTCCTTTCTGCAAGCTTTACTATCAGAAAGTCAACTTGCAGTCCAAGTTGTCATAAAAGAGTGACAACTAGCATTGATATACAGTTCATATCTACTAACATTTTGGTCAGACAGGCCATCACTAATCAGATGCCTGACACATTACTTTTCAAAATATGTTTAGTTAGCTATTTATATACCTATCATATATACTACTTGTACAATCTTGCTTGCCTAGAATTATATCCTGTTATATGTACCTTATGATGATATCCAAGTCCAGATATTCGTTAGTAACGTGACACAGTAATTTCACAAGACTATCATACACATGTATCACTGATTAAAGTGACACCTCTTAGATTAACAACATTAGTAAAAAGGTTAAGAAATAACCAGTCTAATAAAGCGTATCAGTCAAAATTAATTCAACACATACATACTAGTACACAAGGAAACTTACTGACATTATTAAACATTGAAGACAAAAGTAGAATACTTAATACTTTGGAATAAACAGAACATTATCTCATAATCTTGTTACCGTCACTAAAGGGTAATTAATAGACGACCTTATATCAACATCTGATCATACGTGACCAATGAGAATAAATCATTTAGTGAAGCGTACGTATGCCAAGTATTGCATAACTTTTGGACCAGCATGTATCAAGCATGTAACCAGCATGTAACCACCAGCATGTCCAGCATTGGGTGACTAATACTTCTGTGACTTTTTACAGAATATAAAGTCTCACAATCATTCACTGGTAAGGTCGTCCGAATTGATGATGATGTCCAACATTGAACAGAATTTAGACACTTAGGTGTCCGAAAAATCGACATAGTAGGTGAAACTAAATACATTCAAAGACGATTTTCTTCTGTGGTTAGACAATAGTCCAATAAGTGACGGTTGTACTTTAGATTTAGCTCAAATCATAACAGTTTATCGTGGTCTCCGATGATGCCTGTATTTCTGTTACAGATATTTCTACTAAATATACGTAACAGGCCAAACGTAGCTGTACAATTTGAACCCTGAATTTAAAAAATGTATGTTTATATCACAAATGTTTCATAAAAAGGTAACATATTTAGATCATACAACGGTATACAACTTCTCTCTACATAACATTAGAACCATACATAGATGAAATGGCAAGCAAATGTAAACAGTTAAAAGGAAATGAATATGCATGTTATGTGTACATACAATATCTTTTTTTTCAGCATAAATTCTATGTCTTATTTTCTGAATACACTATTAAAAATCGAAAACTAATACAGGAAGGCGTTTATTTATCAATTGCTTTGAATACAAGCAATCAAGTATGCCTTTAGCATAGTTCATTAATAGAAACTTTAAAACCATCCCAGTTATTGTAAAACTTCCAAAGCTTGCATAAACATAAGTGGTTTTACATTAGTATATTCAATTAAATCACTTGCAAAATAATTACTTACAACATTACACAGCTGCCGCAATTGTCTGTTTTTGTGGTGTTTTTAGTGTACGTAACTCCTCGTGATTGTCAGATTACATTACAGACATTAACAAAACATTCGTAAAATCAGGCATTTAAATAAAGTTTACGACGACAAAGGGTAAATGGTTTTGATTATTTCTTGTATCAGGTAAATTTTATGTGAATCGAACTAGCAAAGGTTATCGGTAATAGATTCTTGCATACCAGTTCTAATTGCTAATATAGATTGTCGTTATAGGAGAAGATACTGTACGTTTTTTGCCTTTGTTCTGCTACTGGATTGGTCACTACTAGCATACCGCATGACGCATAGCTGTGGCTTTATTGCTTACTACTAGTATACTGCGTGGCGCATAACTGTGACTGGATTGTTCACGACTAGTATACTGCGTTGTGCATTACTGTGACTGGATTGGTCATGACTATTTTATTCGTGGCGTATAACTGTAACGCATGGCATTCCCATTATAGACGGAAAACTGTATTGTATAAGTCTGAATGATAAAACAGAACAGCATCATCAGAACAACATTCCATATTATTAAATATTTAACTTGTGTTAAGATATTTTTATTGCATACCGGACACAGAATCCGCCGGGTACAGAATTGTTCATCATACACACTTCTGACGCTCTGACGTAATGGCATTCATAAAATCCGCTCGCTATGAAACATTCAACTCGCTATGACGTGTTCATTCATAATTTTTACGGTATCCTTAAGAACAAGTATTTCATGGGATTTCGGCAGAGCGTCGTAACCACCAAAACAGTTATTTTCATGTACATGTACTGTATGATGTTGAACAATATGGAAGTTTTTCTATATTTATTATTGTAATATTGTCTGGAGATGGCACGGTTGAGGTCTGATAGGGGCGCTGAAGGTGCCAGGTTGTTGCAGTGTGCAGGTATCAACTTTCACAAAACGAATACTATTTATACCGTATGTTATGGGTACTAATTTTAACATATTATCGAAATAAATGTCTCTGTGTTCTACTCCAAGAAAACATTAGCGCATTGGCTAACTATAATAAACTGAATACACCTGGATAAGTACATACACACAAAAACTGCCATATTATCCCAAGCATCATAAAGGTCTAACTAAAAATTACCCCCCCCCCCCCTTACATGACGGTAGCAAGATTCTTACGCCCAATAAATTAGAGCTGTATAAAACGTTTTAGCATTCTTTTTATTCAACAAAGCATAAAAGTGTCATATTTCTTTATGCATATGAGAACATTGGAACATTTCCACGATTTCTGTCAAGTTTTCTGCCCTGTTTTCTAAAGTTATAACAGTTTATAGATGCGTAGTGATAAACTCCAAGAAATGGGCAGACTTACATGAAGGAGTTTACACTATAAAAAAATTGTGAAAAGCAACCAGGTCATCCCATATATATTTCGGCATAATTGGACCAACAGCGAACTATATAATGGGAAAAGGCACTTTTAGAACCATCGGTTATGTATCCACTGTTCCAGCAGAACATTTATCTATATGTAAAACAGTACAAAATTAATTGTTGTCTGAGACATAAACTTAATAATTCAAGGTCAGCTTACATTTCATTAGCCTATCTTGAGACACCCAACTGTGTTTGATAATTGTCATACATTTATCTCATACTTCTTCGTTTATCTACACTCTCATGACTGAAACTTCCATTTAATAAGTTACCTATAAAAGTGAAAATTCAAAGGTGTATGAACCATTCACCTGAAAACATGCCCTCGTTATTGACCCCTTCGCGTGTAGCTTCGAAAAAATGGAAAATAAAATGCATAAGCAATCAAGTTTCAGTCACAAACTTTTGACAGTAGAAGACAGAGATGAACTGTTAACGTATATAAACTTTGTTTGAAACTGGATGACATTTTCTGCACTAATGTAACCTGTATGAAGGTAGAGCGTTTTCAAAGTCCCTGTGTTTACAAGTACTGTATTTTACATCTCTGTGTTTGTCTTACGTTTGATGGGATTCTGTTTGATTTTCTTAGCTCGCCGGGACGAAGTCCAAGGAAAGATATTGCCATGAACCCGGTGTCGGCGTCGTCTGCAGACACCCAGGTTGAACTTTTCCGTTTAAGTTTAAGATATCTATGCAACCACTCATTTGATGTGAATGAAACTTCGCATCTGTGTTCACCATCATCAAAGGAACACAAACAGACAAGAACCATAACTCTGGATGCATTTTGGAACAGATATGACCCTTTTTGACTTAGACATCCAGATTAAACTTTTGCGTTTAGTTGGGTTTACGTTTAAGATATCTATGCAACCACTCATTGGATATGAATGAAACTTCACGTGTGTGTTCACCATTATCAATGAAACACACAGAGACAAGAACCATAACTCGGGGTTGCATTTTGGCACAGTTATGGCCTTTTTTCGACTTAATCTTTTAGGTTAAAGTTTATTATCAGGTAAGATATATATGCAACCACTCATTGGATATGAATGGAATTTTGCATGTGTGTTCACCATCATCAATGGAACTCTGGGTTGCAATTTAAAACAGTTATGGCCCTTTTTTATTTAATTTTTCAGGTTGAAGTTATTTTAATCTAGTAAGCTATCTATGCAGCCACTCATTGGATATAAATGAAACTTCGCGTGTGTGTTCACTATCATCAATCAATGGAACACACAGAGACAGAAACCATAACTCTGGGTTGCATACTGGCACAGTTATGGCCCTTTTTCGACTTAATTTTTCAGGTTGAAGTTTTTATCTGGTAAAATATATATAAAACCACTCATTGGATAAGAATGAAACTTCGCATGCACCATCGATGGAACACACAGAGACAAGAACCATAACTCTGGGTTGAATTTAAACACAGTAATGGCCCCTTTTCGACTTATTTTTTCAGGATTTTTTTTTATCAGGTAAGATATCTATGCAACCACTTATTGGATATGAATGAAACTTTGCACGTGTGTTCACCATCATCAATGGAACACATAAATATAAGAACCATAACTCGGAGTTGCATTTTGGCAGAGTTATGGCCCTATTGGACTTATTTTTTTGTTCTAAAGACACCCAGGTTAAGCCTTTGCGCTTAGTTGCGTTTAAGGTTTTGCATGGATGGTGAGATTCTTTACCATCGGCGAGCTTTTGTGTCTTCTGACAACTCTTGTTTATGTATCAATATGGCATTAAAAAAAATTCCGAAGTCTTTACCGCATACAATCGTATACATTGAGGTCAAATATGGTTGGGAAAAGAAATGCTAATGTGTTCATATACGGAACTGTACACGTTTTACAAGTGGAGTACGTGCATTGCTACAAGTGGAGTAACGTGCATTGCAACAAGTGGAGTACGTGCATTGCAACAAGTGGAGTACGTGTATTGCAACAAGTGGAGTACGTGCATTGCTACAAGTGGAGTACGTGTATTGCAACAAGTGGAGTACGTGCATTGCAACAAGTGGAGTACGTGCATAGCAACAAGTGGAGTACGTGCATTGCAACAAGTGAAGTACGTGCAGTGCAACAAGTGGAGTACGTGCATTGCAACAAGTGGAGTACGTGCATTGCTAAAAGTGGAGTAACGTGCATTGCAACAAGTGGAGTACGTGCATTGCAACAAGTGGAGTAACGTGCATTGCAACAAGTGGAGTAACGTGTATTGCAACAAGTGGAGTAACGTGTAGTGCAACAAGTGAAGTACGTGCATTGCAACAAGTGGAGTACGTGCATTGCAACTAGTTGAGTACGTGCATTGCATAATTCCATATGTAAATTGTAATAGCATTAAAATTGAGTTTCACTATTTAACTTGACAGACAACAATGGCAATAAAATATGGCTACAAAATACAGACTACATGTAACATAAGTGCGGTATTTAAATGTTTGATGGGTAAACACAAAACACGATAACATATTTTTTGGGATTTTTTTTAGATATTAGAAAAAATGCATTTCTATTAAAGGGGAGACTATGGCGATATGAACCTTATAATAGCTAGTTAGTTTGTGTTGTTTTTTTTCATTACCATTTTTATTTCATTACCATTTTTATTTTATTACCATACGACTAAACCCCCTCATATGCAACAAGCAACCGTCTGATTTAGCCATATTGTTTGGAGTGCAAGTTTCAGCATTTTATTTTGATTTTGTAAACGGCATCTTTGGAAGAAAGATATTAATCGGATATCATAAGATAACAATATGTTTAGTAATAACTATAGATACTTCAATTTTAAAATTTTATTGATTGTTTTTTCAATAAAAATGTCATTTAAATGATTTTATAGGACAATTTCGATAAAAAAAACCATCGATTGATGCAAATATTAAACATTTTGTTTTTGGAAATTTATTACTTAACTCGATTTTATATGTGACAAATACCTTAATTAAGAAATGCTGAAAGTTATATCACAATAGTATACACTAATCAAAATAAATTGCAAAATATCTAAGCGTTTACTGTTTCCTCAACAATATATTTGCATTCCTTTTTTGCCTATTACTCAAAGGCAATTTTTGCTCTCATTACTTTATACAATGCAGTCAGTGAAAAAACAGGTTGCAGGCCACAAATGCAATCCCTGATTATCGTTTAATGACGTGGATGCAGGTGTGCTGACTAATTAGAGTTTATCTTCACAATGCTAGGCTGAAATGGAAGGCAATATTAGTAAACGCGAATGCATTTCTTGCTTGGTTGACTATTAACCTAAAAAAATAATTAAGATTGCCATTTAGGTTTTATTATAAAAAAAATCTAATTCAAACGAAGGTAACAGTTTACGTCTGCATATCAATTGCAGTGAAATTGTCTCTTACATAAATTAAACGGTTTTACGAATCGCCATCCATGGACCGATATATATCAATAAATTCGGTAAAAAATAAATAAAACAAGTTTAATTGTCTGGTATTTCTCAATAAATCTCCCGAGATAGTGATCTCCACCTCTCACTATATATATGTATATATATATATATATATATATATATATTAACCTATAAGTTACCCAGATGACACAGTATCTTGGAAGAGAACGCCAAAGCTGTCTATATACTGATCGTATATGTATGAAAATATGGTTACCCGACATCTTATATTATGTGCCGTCATTTGTGAACTATTTATTACCGGGCTAATATCCTCAGAGGCACCGTGGATATCCTCAGGCGCACCGTGGACATCACTTTCAACTGTGGATAAGTTCTGTCCAGGCGCCGATATTTGCAGGCGAAATGGATCCCGTACGAGACAAGAGATTATCAAACAGGAATATTCATCGCCATGTTGCAGAGGTTTGTATGTAAAACACTAATGTAAATATAGTGCAAATGTGTAAATGGAGTGTATGTTGTATTCAGTATAATATGGAAAACACTAATATAAATACAGAGCTAATGTGTAAATGGAGTGTATGTTCTTTTTAGTATAATATGTAAAACACTAATGGTAATACAGAGCTAATGTGTAAAAGGCATAAATGCTGTATTCAGTACAATATGTAAACCACTTATATTAATACAGAGCTTATGTGTAAATGGAGAGTATGTTGTTTTCAGTATAACATATAAAACACTAAAGTGAATACAGAGCTAATGTGCAAATGAAGTATATGTTGTTTTCAGAATAATATAAAACACTAATGTTAATATACAGCTAATGTAAAAATGGAGTATATGTTGTTTTCAGTCTAATATGTAAAACACTAATGTTTATACAGAGCTAATGTATAAATGGAGTATATGTTGTTTTCAGAATAATATGTAAAACACAAATGTTAATAGAGAGTTAATATGTAAATGGAATATATGTTGTTCTCCGTATAATATGTAAAAAACACTATTGTTAATACAGGGCTAATATGCAAATGGAGTAGATGTTGTTTTCAGTATAATATGTGAAACACTAATGTTTATATAGAGTTTATGTGTAAATGTAGTAGATGTTGTTTTCAGTATAATATGTGTAACACTAATGTTAATACAGAGCTAATGTGTAAATGTAGTAGATGTTAATTTCAGTTTTATATGTAAAACACAAATGTTAATACAGAGCTTATGCGTAAATGGGGTATATGTTGTTTTCAGTATAATATGTGGAACACTAATGTTAATATAGAGCTAATATGTAAATGATTTGTATGTTGTTTTCATTATAATATGTAAAACACTAATGTTAATACAGAGCTAATGTGTTAATGGAATATACGTTGTTTTCACAGTAATCTGTAAAACACTAATGTTAATACAGAGCTAATGTGTAAAAGGGGTATACGTTGTTTTTTAGTATAATATGTAAAACACTAAAATTAATACCGAGCTAATGTGTGAATGGAGTATATGTTATTTTTAGTATAATATGTAAAACACTATTGTTAATACAGAGCTAATGTGTTAATGGAGTATATGTTGTTTTCAGTATAGTATTTAGAAGGACTGTAAGTGCCTTAAAGTTTATATTTGGACTTCCTTGCATTATTGGCACAAGTGTTTAGTGTAGTTATCTTTTGATTACATTAAAACAATTTATCTATGAGTCATAACTACATTTAATTTTCAGAATTATTCAATTAATTTCCTATCTTCTTAATTTATCCTGATTATATTTTTCTTTACATAAACAATGCCATTAATTTGTGACACGTTACGTGTAGCCTACCATTCATCACATTACATATAACACATAACATGTAGCACATAACATGTAATACATAACATATAACACATAGCATATAGCACACAACATGTAACTAATAACATGTAACATTTACTCTAAAAAATATGTATGTTTTTTTGGTTATAGGAAGAGTTGAGTCTATCGTGACTTTCCAATCGCAAAGATATTAGAATTAGTTTTCATTAACAAAATAAATAACAGTTGAAGGAGCATTATACAGTTACAATTTACACTGAATTAAAACATTATATATTGATGTGCACATGTAGCTATACTCCCTACTTGTAGAAGTTTAGTATAATGGAAATGATAAGTTTATGGTGGTCCACATATACCTTCAGTATATGGTCTCATTACACAGTCGATCCCCATTTTTTGACACTGTAGTTGGATTCTAGCACTTAATAAATTATATGTAATTTGGTTTTGAATATTCTCAAAATTATTCATAGAAGCTGTGATTTGTTGCTGTAGATGGTTAGAGCAATAGCTGGTACAGCATATACTGCAGTAAACAGTCATATTTTTATGAGAATTTGGCTTATTTCAAAAAAAATCTCTGAGTGTTCCTGTTTATAAAATATACTTTATAAAGATTAAATAACAAAGTGTAACTGTGTTGTGAGACCAGAAATGAATAACTATTTATTTCAAATGCTACCTTTTTTAAATACAATATATATAAAGACACGCTATATATATACAACAATTTATTAAAGTGACATGTACAATACATGTTAAGATTCACAACACCAGCAAAACAATGTTAAGAAATACCAGCCTAATAAGGCTTAATGATTACTCGTATTTTTTCAAATTTGGAATTATTTCAACACAAATATAATTTAACGGACATGACACTGTTCAACAAATCAATAACAAAATAAAATGTATTATAACATCTATCCATCAATGCAATGAAAAAAAGAAAAACAAGTGTTAAGATTAAAACATTAAAACAAGAATTTGCCTTGAAGTGCCTTGAGCATAGAATTGGTAATATCACGAGTGGTGAATACATGCCTATAGGTGTCTATCACGTTTTTTTTCTTTCATTGTATGAAAACAGTAACCATTTATTGTAATTTTACTATTTATTACTTATCATAATATTCTAAATATACAGTTACTGTAGAACTGTGTTACTCGAACACGGATGGCTCAAACACCACATACAGCAATCCTGGCCGAATTCCTATTTCAGTGAAGTTCAACACTACATCTTCTTTCAAAATTGATATATATATATAAATGTTTATTATCAGACTGTTCTTGCGAAGAAGACTGTGAGCTGAATGGTGATTGCTGCTTTCCGCATTTGAACAAGCGAAATAATACCCGACGAGATCAGCAGAAATGTATTACACCTACGACAGACAGTATAAAAAACAAACTAATATATTCATATTATATGAGTGTAAACAATTCTCAAACTGGTTGTAAAACGCATATTTGTCGTTCAAATGTACAGTGTAATCGATCAGTAGAGTGCGGTGACCAAACTGTTGCACCGTGGGGAAGTTTGTTTCCCGTGTATTCAAAAAGAACGAATCTGGTGTATAAAAACGAAAACTGCGCCATCTGTAATGATGTCACCGATTGGGTTCGTTGGAATGCAATACTGGTGTGTGACCGGTATGATGTGAGTGGCACTATGCAGCAGCATTTGCAGGAACTGCAATTCAATATTGGTGAATCCCAATCACACTGTCATATTGAGTTTATATATCCAGGCGCAACTATTGAAATTAAGGGCGAGCAATGCTTCGAAAACGCCAAAGACACTTGTCCTAGAGGCCTTAACTTTGAAATCGAACCTGATTGGAACATAACGCCATCTGACGTTGTAAAGACTTGCACAAGTGGCCTGTTTTCCCCTTACCTATCTTTAAGACATTGGTACTTAAACGTATTCTGCCTTTTGTGTAATGAAATGGATATCACACCTACAAAGTCGACACTTTGTGGAAAAGCTGACTTTGACATGAACTCACGAGGATTTTCTTCAGAGATATTCGTTACACTTCTCGACAACAGCTATATTGAATCTCTGCTAAAGACCAACCCAGACAAAGCTGCTACCCCATTGGCATGTAAAACAACGGTTTGTAAAATTGGTGTCAATAATTAAAAAGCAAATGTTTCCTAAATATCAATAAAAGAATATTGTAGGTTCACGCTGAATACATTATTTGATTGCAAAAAACTAAGGTCAAAATTGAATGAATATTTTTCACATATAAATTTCTGATATTATTATTTGAAAATTAATTCAATACTTTAATTTGTTTGTATTTTTGCTTAACAAACATAGGAGGAAAATAGATTTACATACGTAAATAAACCGTTTTAATAAACGCATTTAATATTTTTGTCATATATGTAATGAACTAACTCAAATAACGGGGTAATTGTGTTCATACCGTTTAGCTAGTATGTAATAAAACGGATAGTTTATTTTGTTTTTAATTCAAATAAAATATCACAATGCTCATAATCTCTGTTTTTGAAATAACTCGTAACCGTATAACGTTTAATCCTCCGAACGGATGGTTCTAATCCAACTTTAACTCAAAGGAAATAACGCTATCAATGTCTTAAAAATAAACATATTTTTAACATCTTATTATTATTATTAAATAAAATCGGAATGGTTTAGTATGTCAACTCTACCAAAATGTGACAAAATCACTTATAAATCGGAGTGGTAAACTTGAAACGAAATCCAATTCTAAAAATAGACAGCTCTTTAATACTGCTTAACGACCTTTGCATTAGCATTCGGACTTTTTTCTAACATGTTATAACGTTTACTACGTGTAAACTTAATTGAAATAAAATTAAATGAAAGAACATGACTCACTTAATATTTCACAAAATATGTAACAATTTATGCTGGAAACCAGTTTTAGTCTAACCAAGGCACGAAACCCAAAAGGACATCTCCTTTCAATACATTTTTTTATTGTTTAAATATTTATCATTTTGGCAATATGGGACCAGAGAGTATGTATAGTATGATACATTGGAAAGAATGTTTATAGCCAATTCTAACATTTCAAGTACTGATATATTCTCTTGAATATGCATTTATATATTCATTTATCAAGTTTTGTTTTATATTTATTGTAAATCTTAACTAACTTTGTTTTATTAAATTTACAGAACAAAAGTGACTGTCGCACTATATTTTGCCCTAGTGGTCAATTATACTTCAGCGATGGTGTCTGCCAGTATCCAAGCGTAACATGGTATGAGGAAACTGTTGGACTATGCATAAACCTCAACCCGGATAAGGAGATCAAACAGTCCGCATTCCAATCCATCTTCCAAGAGAGACACACACAAGAAATATTTGCATTAAACAAACTTCTAATTGGGAAGCATTTGAGATCAAATTCACTTAAAAGATGGAGAATATACTCATTGTATCGGGAAACCTACGAAAGTTTGGGGGAATCTCTGCTGAAAAGACTGGTCATCAAGTTGGTGTATAAGTCATCAAACAAATCGCCTCAATCAATAACTAAAGATGCGACAAAGGAACTTCATGAAATCTGGACACTCACTTTAAACGACACAAGTTACCGACTTTATCCAGAGATATCAAAATACCTAACTTTTAAAAACAGGTTTGGGAATGTATATACACCGTTTTGGTTCTCCAAACCAAATAATGACAGTGTTATGTATGCAAACCTTTCTAGGCCTATTTTATGGAAAATCATCAGAACAAAGCCCTTCTCGATAAACACTTACATCACAAAAATGTTTTTCTGTTCACAAGTTCAGTTGCGATCGGATGAGTTTGTCTTCGATGAGACAAAGACATTGCTCTTCGTCAATAGAACAGAAACATTTTTGTACGACGGTGAATTCGAAATCGTTACTGATTCCAGTGGAATGTATGTTCCCCAGATATGTTTGTATGACTCGGCATTTAAACAGACCCATTCATTCAACATTGCTGCCGGTCTTTGTAAGTTGAAAAACAATGGCATGTATCTAAAAATGGTTATTGCATTGTTTGTTGGTTTTCTTTTCTGAAAACTTAATGTGATGCCATATAAATGATGAAATACAATGTCATGCAATTCTCTTTTTCAGTTTTCATAACATTTCAATAACATACGAGGTGTGTTTATAAAATACGTGAACTTTTGTTATAAATTTGATATTAATATAGCACACGAATAAAAATTATATTGCCATAAAAAATACAATTTTCTCTATGCAACTGCCAAATTTCGTATCTAAATTGACTATATTTATGTAGCAGCAGCGCTAGAAAATGATTATGATGTAATAGTTACCTGTAGCAGTTCAGTGATGTCAACGACGTCAAAGTTTTACATGACATTTAACCATTCTTATCACTTCTTGTTAAAATACCCATCGGCTCTTGAATACACTTCATACATGTCTTTTCACCTATTTATCATACACATCTCTATATCATTCTATCTTGAACTGTGCAATGATGCGATACGTTTGAAACTGAAGTTCATGTAGATTTGACCGGATGTGCAAATATTTGACGTCGTTGACGTCATCGGACAGCCCCTTGTAGCCATTTCATGCAAATATTCTAAAACTGTTGCTATGTGACTGTATTCAATATCAACATTAAATTTGGCAATTGCATAGAGGAAATATTACTAATGCTATTGCTTAAGTGAGTCATAATTATGCCCTGTTATAATTAACTAATGATGAATACCAGATACATATATATGTCCATGTTGTAAGACAATTACTTGACTCGATCACATAAGCGGTTACAATAACTTCGGCTTAAAAGAATTATGTCAGGAAAACATGCTACAACTGTCTTCAAACTGAAATAATTATTAAAATTGATAAATGGTATCCAGTTATCATTGATGACTTCTATCCCAATGGTCAACTCCACCAATACGTGACAAAATTGATATTCAGATTTGAGTGGTAAAGTTGAAATGAAAACCCCATCTAGACAGCACTTAATTACTGAATGACGACATCGTCACTCGATCTCTTACTATTATACATGTAACCCAATGTAACGGATCAAATTGAAAACAAAATGAAATCACATGACCCTTTTATTACGTCACAAAATATGTTGCAATATAAAGCAGGGAATTTATTATAGTCTAACTTAGGCGCGGTACCAAAGTTCGGAAATCCCTTTTAATTCTATTGTTTTGGTACGTTTAAATAGCTATCCTTTTTGGTAATACAGGGTCAGTAAGTTTACATAGACATACTTTATTGTAAAAAATGTTTTTTTTAACAATTTCAAAATTTGAAAAAAATCCTGATATATTTGATTTTATAAATATTATATTCACCAATTGATTTCAGGTATTTTCCATGATAATGATTTAACCCTTGTTTCAATCCTAAAGGAGGTATATCAGGAAAACAAGCTAGAAATGTCTTATTACATTTATTATATTGGATAAAAACATCTCATTATCATTAATAAATCAAATACACCAAACTGTGACAAAATCGATATTTAAATTGGATTGGTAAACTTGTTACGAAATCCCCAGTCTTAAAATAGACGGTACTTAACTACTGCTTTACGTCATTCACACTCTATTTAAGATGAACCATTTTTTGCTACTTGTAAACTTGTATCAATGGCGAATATATTCTTTAAAAAAACAGCATTCGCAACCTCCCCCTATACTCCCATATGCTATTAAAATACATTATTCTTCTACTGAAACTTGTTTGCTCATTCAGGTTTTGTGTTGCACCCCCTCATATTTGAACTTCGGATCAACCCCAGCCAATAACAGATCAATTTACAATCAAAATGAAATGACGTGATACATTTAATATGTCACAAAATATGATGCACTTGTCTAACCTAAGCGCGTAGCAGAATTAAATCGTGAAATTTTACATCCGATGATATCAACAAACAACTCGTGAACCTTTACAGCCTGTTAGATTCATTTATTGCGCATCCGATGATAGCAACAAACAACTCGTGAACCTTTACAGCCTGTTAGATTCATTTATTGTGCATCCGATGATAGCAACAAACAACTCGTGAATCTTTACAGCCTGTTAGATACATTTATTGTGCATCCGATGATATCAACAAACAACTCGTAAACCTTTACAGCCTGTTAGATTCATTTATTGTGCATCCGATGATAGCAACAAACAACTCGTGAACCTTTACAGCCTGTTAGATTCATTTATTGTGCATCAGATGATAGCAACAAACAACTCGTGAACCTTTACAGCCTGTTAGATACATTTATTGTGCATCCAATGATAGCAACAAACAACTCGTGAACCTTTACAGCCTGTTAGATACATTTATTGTGCATCCGATGATATCAACAAATAACTCGTGAACCTTTACAGCCTGTTAGATACATTTATTGTGCATCCGATGATAGCAACAAACAACTCGTGAACCTTTACAGCCTGTTAGATTCATTAATTGTGCATCCGATGATAACAACAAACAACTCGTGAACCTTTACAGCCTGTTAGATACATTTATTGTGCATCCGATGATATCAACAAACAACTCGTGAACATTAACAGCCTGTTAGATACATTTATTGTGCATCCGATGATATCAACAAACAACTCGTGAACCTTTACAGCCTGTTAGATTCATTTATTGTGCATCCGATGATAGCAACAAACAACGCGTGAACCTTTACAGCCTGTTAGATACATTTATTGTGCATCCGATGATAGCAACAAACAACTCGTGAACCTTTACAGCCTGTTAGATTCATTAATGATGCATCCGATGATAACAACAAACAACTCGTGAACCTTTACAGCCTGTTAGATACATTTATTGTGCATCCGATGATAGCAACAAACAACTCGTGAACCTTTACAGCCTGTTAGATACATTTATTGTGCATCCGATGATAGCAACAAACAACTCGTGAACCTTTACAGCCTGTTAGATTCATTTATTGTGCATCCGATGATATAAACAAACAGGTCGTGAACCTTTACAGACTGTTAGATTCATCAACTGTGCATCAGATGATATAAACAAACAGATCGTGAACCTTTACAGCCTGTCAGATTCATCAACTGTGCATCAGATGATATAAACAAACAGATCGTGAACCTTTACAGCCTGTCAGATTAATCAACTGTACATCAGATGATAGCAACAAAAATATCGTTCGATTTTCAAAAGAAACTTTATCGAAGTTTGACCGCAAACAATCTTATACATTGAGGTCAAACATAGTTTGGGAACTATACACGTTTTACAAGCGGAGTACGTGCATTGCAACAAGTGGAGTACGTGCATTGCAACAAGTGGAGTAACGTGCATTGCTACAAGTGGAGTACGTGCATTGCAACAAGTAGAGTACGTGCATTGCTACAAGTGGAGTACGTGCATTGCAACAAGTAGAGTACGTGCATTGCAACAAGTGGAGTAACAAGCATTGCAACAAGTACGTGCATTGCAACAAGTGGAGTACTTGCATTGCAACAAGTGGAGTAACGTGCATTGCAACAAGTGGAGTACGTGCATTGCAACAAGTGGAGTACGTGTATTGCAACAAGTGGAGTAACGTGCATTGCTACAAGTGGAGTACGTGCATTGCTACAAGTGGAATACGTGCATTGCAACAAGTGGAGTACGTGCATTGCAACAAGTGGAGTACGTGCATTGCAACAAGTGGAGTAACGTGCATTGTAAAAAGTGGAGTACGAGCATTGCAACAAGTGGAGTACTTGCATTGCAACAAGTGGTGTACGTGCATTGCAACAAGTGGAGTAATTGCATTGCTACAAGTGGAGTAACGTGCATTGCAACAAGTGGAGTACGTGCATTGCTACAAGTGGAGTACGTGCATTGCAACAAGTGGAGTAACGTGCATTGCAACAAGTGGAGTACGTGCATTGCAACAAGTGGGGTACGTGCATTGCAACAAGTGGAGTTACGTGCATTGCAACATGTGGAGAAACGTGCATTGCAACAAGTGGAGTAACGTGCATTGCAACAAGTGGAGTACGTGCATTGCAACAAATGGAGTACGTGCATTGCAACAAGTGGAATAATGTGCATTGAAACAAGTGGAGTACGTGTATTGCAACAAGTGGAGTAACGTGCATTGCAACAAGTGGAGTAACGTGCATTGCAACAAGTGGAGTACGTGCATTGCAACAAGTGGAGTAACGTGCATTGCAACAAGTGGAGTACTTGCATTGCAACAAGTGGAGTAACGTGCATTACAACAAGTGGAGTAACGTGCATTGCAACAAGTGGAGTACGTGCATTGCAACAAGTGGAGTACTTGCATTGCAACAAGTGGAGTACGTGCATTGCAAAAAATGGAGTAACGTGTATTGCAACAAGTGGAGTAACGTGCATTGCAACAAGTGGAGTACGTGCATTGCAACAAGTGGAGTACGTGTATTGCAACAAGTGGAGTAACGTGCATTGCAACAAGTGGAGTACGTGCATTTCATAATTCAATATGTATATAGTAATAGCATTTAAATTGAATTTCTCTATTTAACTCGAGTCCGACAGACAAAAATGCTAGTAAAATATGGCTACAAAATACAGACTAACATGAGTGCTGTATTTAAATGTTTGATGGGAACACACCAAACACAATAACATATTATGGATTTTTTTTTTTAAATATTAAAAAAGTGCATTTCTGTTAAAGGAGAGACTATGGCGGTATGAACCTAATATATCTTGATAGAAAGGTTATTTTTTTTTTATCTTATTAACATTTTTATTTTATTACCATACTTTCTAAACAAACAACCGACTGATTCAGCCATATTGTTTGGAGTGCAAGTTTCAGCATTTTATTTTGATTTTGTAAACGGCATATTTGGAAGAAAGGCATAACTCAGATAGCATAAGATTACAGTATGTTTAGTAATAACTATAAATACTTCAACTTTCAGATTTAATTGATTATATTTCAATAAAAATGTCATTAAAATGATTTTAGTAAGAGCATTTCAATGAAAAATATTGATTGATGAAAATATTGAACATTTTGTTTTTGGAAATTTATTATTAAACTTGATTTTAGATGTGCCAAATATCTTAATAACGAAATGCTGAAAGTTTTATCACAATAGCATACAGTTACGCCAATAAAAAATAATTGCAAAAAGTTTGAGCGTTGACTGTTTCCACAACAATATATTTGCATTCGTTTTTGCCTACTACTCAAAGGCACTTCTTTGCTCTTGTCATTATGTACAATGCAGCCAGTGAAAACCATGCTGCAGGCCACAAATGCGTACCCAGATTAGCGTTTAGTGACGAGGATGCAGGTGCGCTGACTAATTAGAAATGGCTAGGCAATATTAATTAACGCGCATGCATATCTTACTTGGCTGACTAACAACGTAGAATAATTCATTAAGACTGCCATTTAGGTTTTATTGATATCGAAAAACGCAGACGTGATGTAAATAGATCTAATTCCATAGAAGTTGACAGTTTACGTCTGTATTTCATTTGCAGTGAAATTGTCTCTAAAATAAAACTTACAAACCGCCATCCTTGATATTCATAAATAAGGCAAAAAATAAGAAAAAAATGTTTAATTGTCTGGTATTTCTCAATAAATCTCCCGAGATGTTGATCTCCGCCTCTCACTATAATACACACATATATATATATATATATATCATATCATATAGGTTATCCAGAATGACACAGTATCTCGAGAGTGAACGCCATATATGTATATAAATTTATCTTATATGTAGGTATGGATACTTGACATCTTATATTATACGTCGTTATTTGTAAACTATTTTTTACCGGGCTAATGTCCTCAGAGGCACATTGGACATCCTCAGCCGTTCCGTGGATATCACTTTCAACTGTAGATAAGTTCTGTCCGGACACCGATGTTTGTATGCGAAATGTATCTAGTACGAGACGAGAAATTATCAAACAGGAATATTCATCGTCATGTTGCAGAGGTTTGTATTTAAAACACTAATGTTAATGCAAATCTAATGTTTCAATAGAGTGTACGTTGTTTTCTGTATAATATGTGTAACGCTAATGTTAATAGAGATCTAACGTGTTACTGGAGTGTATGTTCTTTTTAGTGTAATATGAAAAATATGAATGTCACAGTATCTCGAGAGTGAACGCCATATATGTTTATAAATTTATCGTATATATAGGTATGGATACTTGACATCTTATATTATACGTCGTTATTTGTGAACTATTTGTTGCCGGGCTAATGTCCTCAGAGGCACATTGGACATCCTCAGCCGTTCCGTGGATATCACTTTCAACTGTGGATAAGTTCTGTCCGGACGCCGATGTTTGTAGGCGAAATGTATCTAGTACGGGACGAAAGATTATCAAACAGGAATATTCATCGTCATGTTGCAGAGGTTTGTATTTAAAACACTAATGCTAATGAAAAACTTATGTTTTAATAGAGTGTACGTTGTTTTCAGTATAATATGTGTAACACTAATGTTAATAGAGATGTAACGTGTTACTGGAGTGTATGTTTTTTTAGTGTAATATGAAAAATATGAATGTTAATACAGAGCTAATGTATGAATGAAGTAGATGTTGTTTTCGGTGTAATATGTAAAACACAAATGTTAATACAGAGGTAATGTGTAAATGGTGTCTACATTGTTTTCAGTGTAATATGTAAAACACTAATATTAATACAGAGGTAATGTGTAAATGGTGTCTACGTTGTTTTCAGTGTAATATATACAGGACTAATGTTAATACAGACCTGATGTGTAAATGGAAAATATGTTTTTTTTTCGGTATGATATATAAAACACTAATGTTAATACAGAGCTAATGTGTATATGGAGTAAACGTTGTTTTCAGTATTATATGTAAAACACTAATGGGAATACAGAGACATATATGTAAACGGACTATATGTTAAAAGAGAGCTAATATGTAAATGGAGTATTTGTTGTTCTCAGTATAATATGTCAAACAATAATGTTAATAAAAATCTAATATGTAAATGGAATCAATGTTGTTTTCAGTATAATATGTGAAAGACTAATGTTAATACTGAGCTAATGTATAAATAAAGTAGATGTTGTTTTCAGTGTAATATTTTAATCACTATTGTTAATACAGATCTCATTTGTAAATGGAGTGTATGTTGTTTTTAGTATAATATGTAAAACACTAATATTAATAAACAGCTAATGTGTAAATGGAGTGTATGTTGTTTTCAGTATAATATGTAAAACACTTATGTTAATACAGAGCTAATGTGTTAATGAAGTAGATGTTGTTTTCAGTATATGTTAAACACTAATGTTAATACAGAGCTAATGTGTATATGCAGTATATGTTGTTTACAGTGTAATATGTAAAACACTAATGTTAACACAGAGGTGATATGTATATTGAGTAGATTGTGTTTCAGTATGATATGTAAAACACTAATGTTAATACAGAGCTAATGTGTGATTGCAGCAGATGTCCTTTTCAGTGTAATATGTAAAACACTAATGTTTATACACATCTAATATGTAAATGGAGTCTATGTTGTTTTCAGTATAATAAATGAAAAACTAATGTTAAAAGAGAGCTTATATATAAATGGAGCGTATGCTGTTTTCAGTTTAATATGTAAAACACTCATGTTAATACGAAACTAATGTGTAAACGGAGCGTATGTTGATTTCAGTGTAATATGTAAAACACTTATGTTAATACAGAGCTAATTTGTTAATGGAGTGTATGTTGTTTTTAGTTTAATATGTAAAACACTAATGTTAATACGAAGCTGATGTGTTAACGGAGTGTATGCTGTTTTCAGTGTAATATGTAAAACACTTATGTTAATACAGAGCTAAAGTGTCAATGGATTATATTTGTTTTCAGTTTTATATGTGAAACATTAGATATTAGTACAGAGCTAACGGGTAAATGCAGTTCATGTTGTTTCAGTGTAATACCACTAATGTTAATACAGAGCTAATGTGTAAATGACGTAGATGTTTTTAGAATAATTTTAAACAATGTTAATACAGAGCTGATGTGTGAATGGAGTATATGTTGTTTTCAGTATAATATGTAAAACTATGATAATAATACGGAGCTAATGTGTAAATGATGTTTTAAATTGTTTTCAGTGTTATATGTAAAACACTTATGTTAATATCAAGCTAATGTTTAAATTGTTTTCATGCTGTTTTCAGTATAATATGTAAACCAATAATGTTAATACAGAACTGATGTGTAAATGGAGTATAAAATTATGTTGTTTTCAGTATAATATGTAAAACACTCATCTTAATATAGAGCTAATGTGTAATTGATGTCTATGCTGTTTTTAGTGTAATAAGTAAAACACTAATATTTATACAGAGCTAATGTGTAAATGGAATATATTTTGTTTTCAGCATTATATGTGAAACACATGACATAATACAGAGCTAACATGTAAATTCAGTTTATGTTGTTTTCAGTGTTATATATAAAACAGTTCATTATAATGTTTAAAACACTAGTGATAACACAGGACTGATGTGTTAATGGTGTAGATGTTGTTTTCAGTGTAATATGTAAAACACTCATCTTAATACTGAGCTAATGTGTAAATGGATTTTATGGTGTTTTCATTGTAAAATTTTAAACACTAGTGTTAATTCAGAGGTCATGTGTAAATGGTGTTTAAGGTGTTTTCAGTTTAATATGTAAAATACTAATGTTAATACAGAGATGAAGTGTAAACGGCGTAGATGTTGGTTTCAGTTTAATATGTAAAATTCTCATTTTAATACAGAGCTAATGTGTCAATATTGTTTATATTGGTTTCAGTTTAATATTTAAAACACTTATGTTAATACAGAGCTTATGTGTAAATGGAGTGTATGCTATTACAGTAGTATATGTAAAACACTATTGTTAATACAGAGCTAATGTGTAAATGAATAAGATGTTGTTTTCCTATTATATGTAAAACACTTGCGCTAATATAGAGCTAATGCGTAAATTGAGTTTGTGTTGTTTCAGTATAAAATGTAAAATACTAATGTTAATACAGAGCTTATGCGTAAATGGAGTGTATGTTAATTACAGTATTATATGTGAAATACAAATGTTAATACAGTGCTGATGTGTATATGGAGTATATGTTGTTTTCAGTGTAATATGTTGAACATAAATGTTCTTACATATCTAATATTTAAATTGAGTAGATACTGCTTTCCGTGTAATATGTAACACACTACTACTAATACACAGTTAATGTGTAAATGGAATATATGCTGTTCACCGTATAATATGTAAAACACTTATGATAATGCAGAGTTAATTTGGGAATGGAGTATATGTTGTTTAAAGTATAATATGTAAAACACTTATGATAAAGCAAAGCTAATGTGGGAATGGTGCATATGATGTTTATCGTATAATATGTAAAACACATATGACAATGCAGAGCTAATGTTGGAATGGAGTATATGTTGCTTACCGTATAACATATAAAACACTTATTATAGTGGAGAGCTATAGTGGGAATGGTGTATATGTTGTTCACCGTATAATATGTAAAACATTTATGATAGTGGAGAGCTATAGTGGTAATGGAGTATATGTTGTTCACCGTATAACATGTAAAACACTTATTATAGTGGAGAGCTATAGTGGGAATGGTGTATATGTTGTTCACCGTATAATATGTAAAACACTTATGATAGTGGAGAGCTATAGTGGGAATGGTGTATATGTTGTTCACAGTATAACATGTAAAACACTTATGATAGTGCAGAGCTATAGTGGGAATGGAGTATATGTTGTTTACCGTATAATATGTAAAACACTTATGATAGTGGAGAGCTATAGTGGTAATGGAGTATATGTTGTTCACCGTATAACATGTAAAACACATATGATAGTGCAGAGCTATAGTGGTAATGGAGTATATGTTGTTTACCGTATAACATGTAAAACACATATGATAGTGCAGAGCTATAGTGGTAATGGAGTATATGTTGTTTACCGTATAACATGTAAAACACATATGATAGTGCAGAGCTATAGTGGTAATGGAGTATATGTTGTTTACCGTATAATATGTAAAACACTTATGATAGTGGAGAGCTATAGTGGTAATGGAGTATATGTTGTTCACCGTATAACATGTAAAACACTTATGATAGTGGAGAGCTATAGTGGTAATGGAGTATATGTTGTTCACCGTATAATATGTAGAACACTTATGATAGTGCAGAGCTATAGTGGTAATGGAGTATATGTTGTTTACCGTATAACATGTAAAACACTTATGATAGTGGAGAGCTATAGTGGTAATGGAGTATATGTTGTTCACCGTATAACATGTAAAACACTTATGATAGTGGAGAGCTATAGTGGTAATGGAGTATATGTTGTTCACCGTATAATATGTAGAACACATATGATAGTGCAGAGCTATAGTGGTAATGGAGTATATGTTGTTTACCGTATAACATGTAAAACACATATGATAGTGGAGAGCTATAGTGGTAATGGAGTATATGTTGTTCACCGTATAACATGTAAAACACTTATGATAGTGGAGAGCTATAGTGGTAATGGAGTATATGTTGTTCACCGTATAATATGTAGAACACTTATGATAGTGCAGAGCTATAATGGTAATGGAGTATATGATGTTTACCGTATAATATGTAAAACACTTATGATAGTGGAGAGCTATAGTGGTAATGGAGTATATGTTGTTCACCGTATAATATGTAAAACACTTATGATAGTGGAGAGCTATAGTGGTAATGGTGTATATGTTGTTCACCGTATAACATGTAAAACATTTATGATAGTGGAGAGCTATAGTGGGAATGGAGTATATGTTGTTCACCGTATAATATGTAAAACACTTATGATAGTGGAGAGCTATAGTGGTAATGGAGTATATGTTGTTCACCGTATAATATGTAAAACACTTATGATAGTGGAGAGCTATAGTGGTAATGGTGTATATGTTGTTCACCGTATAACATGTAAAACACTTATGATAGTGGAGAGCTATAGTGGGAATGGAGTATATGTTGTTCACCGTATAATATGTAAAACACTTATGATAGTGGAGAGCTATAGTGGTAATGGAGTATATGTTGTTCACCGTATAACATGTAAAACACTTATGATAGTGGAGAGCTATAGTGGTAATGGTGTATATGTTGTTCACCGTATAACATGTAAAACACTTATGATAGTGGAGAGCTATAGTGGTAATGGTGTATATGTTGTTCACCGTATAATATGTAAAACACTTATGATAGTGGAGAGCTATAGTGGGAATGGAGTATATGTTGTTCACCGTATAATATGTAAAACACTTATGATAGTGGAGAGCTATAGTGGTAATGGTGTATATGTTGTTCACCGTATAATATGTAAAACACTTATGATAGTGGAGAGCTATAGTGGTAATGGAGTATATGTTGTTCACCGTATAACATGTAAAACACTTATGATAGTGGAGAGCTATAGTGGTAATGGTGTATATGTTGTTCACCGTATAACATGTAAAACACTTATGATAGTGGAGAGCTATAGTGGGAATGGAGTATATGTTGTTCACCGTATAATATGTAAAACACTTATGATAGTGGAGAGCTATAGTGGTAATGGAGTATATGTTGTTCACCGTATAATATGTAAAACACTTATGATAGTGGAGAGCTATAGTGGTAATGGTGTATATGTTGTTTACCGTATAACATGTAAAACACTTATGATAGTGCAGAGCTATAGTGGGAATGGAGTATATGTTGTTCACCGTATAACATGTAAAACACTTATGATAGTGGAGAGCTATAGCGGTAATGGAGTATATGTTGTTCACAGTATAACATGTAAAACACTTATGATAGTGCAGAGCTATAGTGGTAATGGAGTATATGTTGTTCACCGTATAACATGTAAAACACTTATGATAGTGGAGAGCTATAGTGGTAATGGAGTATATGTTGTTCATCGTATAACATGTAAAACACTTATGATAGTGGAGAGCTATAGTGGTAATGGAGTATATGTTGTTCACCGTATAACATGTAAAACACTTATGATAGTGCAGAGCTATAGTGGGAATGGTGTATATGTTGTTCACCGTATAACATGTAAAACACTTATGATAGTGGAGAGCTATAGTGGTAATGGTGTATCTGTTGTTCACCGTATAATATGTAAAACACTTATGATAGTGTAGAGCTATAGTGGGAATGGTGTATATGTTGTTCACCGTATAACATGTAAAACATTTATGATAGTGCAGAGCTATAGTGGTAATGGAGTATATGTTGTTCATCGTATAACATGTAATACACTTATGATAGTGCAGAGCTATAGTGGGAATGGTGTATATGTTGTTCACCGTATAACATGTAAAACACTTATGATAGTGGAGAGCTATAGTGGTAATGAAGTATATGTTGTTTACCGTATAATATGTAAAACACTTATGATAGTGGAGAGCTATAGTGGTAATGGAGTATATGTTGTTCACCGTATAACACTTAAAACACTTATGATAGTGGAGAGCTATAGCGGTAGTGGAGTATATGTTGTTTACCGTAAAACATGTAAAACACTTATGATAGTGGAGAGCTATAGTGGGAATGGTGTATATGTTGTTCACCGTATAATATGTAAAACACTTATGATAGTGCAGAGCTATAGTGGTAATGGAGTATATGTTGTTTACCGTATAACATGTAAAACATTTATGATAGTTGAGAGCTATAGTGGTAATGGAGTATATGTTGTTTACCGTATAACATGTAAAACACTTATGATAGTGAAGAGCTATAGTGGGAATGGTGTATATGTTGTTCACCGTATAATATGTAAAACACTTATGATAGAGCAGAACTATAGTGGTAATGGAGTATATGTTGTTTACCGTATAATATGTAAAACACTTATGATAATGCAGAGCTATAGTGGGAATGGTGTATATGTTGTTCACCGTATAATATGTAAAACACTTATGATAGTGCAGAGCTAATGTTGGAATGGAGTATATGTTGTTTACCGTATAATATGTTAAACACTTATGATAATGCAGAGCTATAGTGGGAATGGAGTATATGTTGTTTACCGTATAATATGTAAAACACTTATGATAATGCAGAGCTATAGTGGGAATGGAGTATATGTTGTTTACCGTATAATATGTAAAACACTTATGACAATGCAGAGCTATAGTGGGAATGTAGTATATGTTGTTTACCGTATAATATGTAAAACACTTATGATAATGCAGAGCTAATGTGGGAATGGAGTATATGTTGTTCACCGTATAACACTTAAAACACTTATGATAGTGGAGAGCTATAATGGGAATGGAGTATATGTTGTTTACCGTATAATATGTAAAACACTTATGATAATACAGAGCTATAGTGGGAATGGTGTATATGTTGTTTACCGTATAATATGTAAAACACATATGACAATGCAGAGCTATAGTGGGAATGGAGTATATGTTGTTTACCGTATAATATGTAAAACACTTATGATAATGCAGAGCTATAGTGGGAATGGAGTATATGTTGTTTACCGTATAATATGTAAAACACATATGACAATGCAGAGCTATAGTGGGAATGGAGTATATGTTGTTTACCGTATAATATGTAAAACACATATGACAATGCAGAGCTATAGTGGGAATGGAGTATATGTTGTTTACCGTATAATATGTAAAACACTTATGATAGTTGAGAGCTATAGTGGGAATGGTGTATATGTTGTTCACCGTATAACATGTAAAACACTTATGATAGTTGAGAGCTATAGTGGGAATGGTGTATATGTTGTTCACCGTATAACATGTAAAACACTTATGATAGTTGAGAGCTATAGTGGGAATGGAGTATATGTTGTTTACCGTATAATATGTAAAACACTTATGATAATGCAGAGCTATAGTGGGAATGGAGTATATGTTGTTTACCGTATAATATGTAAAACACATATGACAATGCAGAGCTATAGTGGGAATGGAGTATATGTTGTTTACCGTATAATATGTAAAACACTTATGACAATGCAGAGCTATAGTGGGAATGGAGTATATGTTGTTTACCGTATAATATGTAAAACACTTATGATAATACAGAGCTATAGTGGGAATGGTGTATATGTTGTTTACCGTATAATATGTAAAACACATATGACAATGCAGAGCTATAGTGGGAATGGAGTATATGTTGTTTACCGTATAATATGTAAAACACTTATGATAATGCAGAGCTATAGTGGGAATGGAGTATATGTTGTTTACCGTATAATATGTAAAACACTTATGATAATGCAGAGCTATAGTGGGAATGGAGTATATGTTGTTTACCGTATAATATGTAAAACATTTATGATAGTGGAGAGCTATAGTGGGAATGGTGTATATGTTGTTCACCGTATAAGATGTAAAACACTTATGATAGTGGAGAGCTATAGTGGTAATGGAGTATATGTTGTTTACCGTATAATATGTTAAAGACTTATGATAATGCAGAGCTATAGTGAGAATGGAGTATATGTTGTTTACTGTATAATATGTAAAACACTTATGATAATGTAGAGCTATATTGGGAATGGAGTATATGTTGTTTTCTGTGTAATATGTAAAATACTAATGTTAATACAGAGCTAATATGGGAATGGAGTATATGTTGTATTCCGTATCATATTAAGAGGTTAATGTTATGGACTGTATGTGCCTCAAAGTTTATATTTAGACTTCATTTGCATTCATTTCACAAGAGATTAATATAATTATCTTTTGATAACATCAAAACTGCACCATCTATCTATCGGTCATTCCTACATTTAAATCTCAGAAATTACATTTGCTATTTTATTAATTTATCTTTATTATCAAACTTTATATTTTCCTTTACGGAAACAATGCCATAAGTTTGTGACACATAACTTGTAGCACATACCTTAATTCACATTACATGTAACACATAACATGTAACACATAAAATTTAGAACATAATATGTTACACATAACATACAGCACATAACATGTATCACAATACATGTAACTAAAAACTTGAAACTCTTACACCAAAAAATATGTATGTTTTGCTTGGTTATAGGAAGAGTCGAGTCTATCGTGACTTTCCAATCGCAAATATATTAGAATTAGTTTTCAGTAACATAATAAATAACAGTTGTAGGAGCATTATACACTTACAATCTACACTGAATTAAAACATATATTGATGTGCACATACAGCTATACTCCCTTTTTGTAGAAGTTTATTATAATGGAAATGATAAGTTTATGGTTGTCCACATATACCTTCAGTATATGGTTTCATTACACAGTTGATTTCCATTTTTTGACACGGTAGTAAGATTCTTGCACTTAAAAAAATATTTGTAATTTGGTTTGGAATATTCTCAAAACGGTTCATAAAAGCTGTGATTTGTTGCTGCAGATACTTTGAGCAATATTTTTAAAAACATCTCAGGGTGTTCCTGTTTAAAAAATATAAGCTGGTCAACCTACACTATAATAAAACGTACATGACATTATATAACAAAAAATCAATAACAAAATAAAATGAATTATAATATCTATCCATCAATGCAATGACAAAAAGAAAAACAAGTGTTTAAATTTGACTTGTTTTAAACGCGCTTTATATAAATTTGCGAGAGATATTATTGTACTTTTATTTTGTAATAGTATGTCAATTTTACATAGACTGAGCATTGAAAAAAACGAATGGAAAAAAACGGTAGAATCAAGTAGTAAGTATATTTGTTAATTTATGTATCATATAACATGATGTTGGAGTATTCCATTATCTATGATACTAAAAAGAAGAAATTTGAATTCTTTGTTTCTATCAAATTTCAAAGTGTTAATTCCCACACCATTTGAAGAATGATCTAATGACGCTTGTTTCCGATCAATAATTCGGAAAGGTTAAAATTTGGTGTGTATCCTAATAAAAGTACAGGTCATGCTTGTAACTTGTCGTTGTTTGTCAAATTTTACTGACAATTATATGCACCTTTTGGACATTTATTTTTTAATAGTTGAATTTGTCCAGCAAAACATTTAATAATTATTTAGACCCTTTATAACTTGTTACATGCACTGTTTCTTTACATGTTATTATTATCTGTAACTGATCGAGGCAGTTAAAACAATTATAACAAAGTTGTTTATCACATCTGCCGGGCCCTGTTAGCTCATTTGGTGGGGTCACTTTACTATCAAGCCAAGGTTTGTGAGGTTGATTCCCCGTATGGACAATTTCTCTGTAATGATATATATCCAACATTGCGTCGCAATGTTTATAATTTCTCACCACTGGATCAAGTGGGAAAGATAATAATTACTTGCAGAAATTCAGGAGAAAGACTTGTAAAGTTAATAATAATGATTGTCGGTTGAACAAAATTCAAATAAACTTGTATAAGTTATGGTCATCCCAAAAGAGGCCTGTGTTATTGGTTTGTATTTATGTAGTATAATGGCTATTCATACAGTTGATTGATTGATTGATTGTGCCATCGAAGGCTAACAGACGATCAGTTAACCTAACCACTGACACAATGTCGTATATCAATCATCACGGAGACTGTTGCCGGGCGGGGGATTTGAACTCATGACCCCTGGATTGATAGTCAGACGCGTAACCGACTGAGCTAATCGGGCCCGGCTCATACAGTTGAAATACGAGTCATTTGTTATTCTAATCAAGAATCTGAGATTCAAATAAACTATTCTCTCTAAAAATGTTTCGGAGGAATTGCTTAAGAATAAGAAAAAAACAAAACATTCTTGTGTCCATGATTTTACTTGCAAAGGTATCTGAAGGTCACTAGTAAATGGGACAACCACTCCAATATTTATATAAAGCTGACCATGTTTGCTTTTTTTCAGGCTGTAAAACATGCACACTTAGAACAACAGAGCCTACAATGAAACGGCAAAGAACATCAGAAAAAACAAAGGTAAGACTAAATTTTCATGCATTTCTTAAATATTTGAGAACTTGGTAATTAGTTTAATAAGTAGATATTTAAGATTTGTGCTTATCAGTGATAAACTGTAAATGCAGAACTCAAGCACTTGGGAACAAAGTAGACAATAAAGAAATGTGTAAAAGATGGAAAAATAGGCCGATTTCAAAATTACTGCTTCAAATTATACAAAATATAATACTGGAACTTTTCAGCTTTGTATTTATTGATTAATTCTATGTAACGTTTCATGTAATGCAGCATAAAAACATGTTCTGAGTGTTGCATTGAAATTCACCAAAATTGCACTTTTCTGAAAGTTTTATGCATTCACATGATTCTGGTAATTGGTTGGAAAACTTATTTTGTACAAGATGTGTAGTTATCTTTCATATATAGCGTTATTATATTTGTTAGTAAAAATCTGATTTATATTTTTAAATATATTTCCTCTGTTTTGATAGTAGTAGGAAGACAATACTAGTACAATACAAGGCATGGATTTTTCAGTATGACTAATATTGCAGTTATGAAGATTAAAGTTTTGTTGCTTTGCAACTTTGAATTACATCAGACAATAAAGGGAATTTGTTATTTAGTATGTTCAATGTTTTTATTTTACGAAGTAATCAAAACCTATAATTACATAAATACATGGTAATTTTCAGATCATGACAGAAGTGAACTTTATATTTTTATGAAGGGGATCATGTTTATACATGTAGCTTAATGACTTTGCTTTTGTTTTGCAGGAGGTATTTACAACAGGAGAGAAAGTGTTTTCGTTCTACAAACCAGAGAGGAAATGGTATCCAGCATTTATAAAGGACATTAGATGCAATGGTAAGCAGTTTTGAATATTTTGTTTTAGAAAAAATTAAAATCTGTATTGTACTAAAAATAGTCGTTTTGCTAAAGAAATGGCATAGTTGAACCATTAAGCAAGTTTTGAGAGTTGCTTTAAATGTGCTTGGAATTTTTTCCACATTGTACGGTTTTAGTAATCATGAGCTTCATGTGATATTAAACTATATCATGGCAAATTTGAATTGCTTATATTAAAAGCCTAAAATTTTCTTTGTCAATAAAATAGAAATCAAAGAAATAAGAGCCTAATTGATTTGGTATCAAATTGATATATAAAAAATTATTGTAAATTAATACATATAATGAGCTTTTATTTACAATTAAAGTGGATTAGATGATCAGTTAACCTAACCACGGTTTCCTGGGATTAACCAGTACTCGAGCACACATCATCACCGCAAGTAACTTATAATTTTCCCACTTGAATCAGTGGTGAGAGACGAATGATAACGAGACCCACTGTTGTTTATCAATTATCACAGAGACGGTTGCCTGGTGGGGATTCTTATTATTATTCCAACAATAACAGATCTGTTTGATTACTCAATTCATGAAAAAAGATACTTGTACATCATATATCAAAATTTATTTTTGAAATGCTTTATTTTATTAAAATATTGTTTCGTTTCAGGATTTTTGGTTGAGTATGAAGAAGATGGTGTAGTCGAGACAGTCAAATCCAGTGCAGTCAAAAAGTTGTGAACAGAATAACAAATTAACCAATAAAAAAACTCTTATTGTGTTTTATTTTTTTTTTTTAAATGTTGCAATGATATTGATCAAATAAGGAAGGCTAATCGTTTTACTGTTGACTCAAATTTTCTTGGTTTCCAATCCTGATTGCTCAGCTGGTAGCCCAATGATTATCAATCCAGATGTGGAGAGTTTGGGTATCGCTTGTACATATTGATTATATACAATATTTCATTGTCATCTGTGTTTCACCTCTGGTTCAAGTGAAATGGTTGTCGTTTACTTGCAGAAATAGGTGTGCCTGGGTACCAGGATCCCAGGAAAAAGTAGTCGTTTAGCCATCAATGTCAACCAATTTTAGAAGTATAGTGTACACATGTTACACATACCTATACTTAAATGCATTCTAAATCTTTGTTCTGGATCATCAAATCAATCAAAACAATTAACAATGGAAAAAATAAATGCAAATATAAATCACTGGCACAACTGTCGTAGGGATAAAAATATATAAATAATACATATATGATGCATAATTTTTTATGATAATGTGTAATCGTATGGTTTAACCATAGCATCATCATCTTGTATATCTTGCATCAAGTCATTTTCACAATTACAATGTATTGCCAAACTGCTTTGTTATATTATGTATATATGTTTTTAATTATAGTTTTCCTTTCTGTAAGCTTCCATATTTTATATTTTTAATAAAATTTTATTTTATATCAGTTTTAATGTTTTTAATTTCCACATCGGCAATGATTTATCCTCCCTGTCTATTATTTCAAGGATTATTCCCCTCTGTCTATCGGAGTAGGTGTTCCTTTTTTAGTTCTGTTATTTGACATTTAAATTTAATATAGACATTAATAGCACTTTCCTTTTCTCCCAGAATAGGGTTTTTTTTATATTTTGTGTCTTTTTTTTAAATTAAGCTGCTTTCAAATCTGATATGGCAAGGATTAATCCTTGTCTGCCAGTGTAGAAGTTTTATAATTTGTGTTTTAACACTTACTACTAGGCTACTATAATAAGGATAAGTCCATCTCTCCCAGAGAATGGGTTTCATATTTTATCAATTTAGATACTTTCAAATTTAATATTGCAAGGATTAATCCTTGTCTACCAGAGTAGAAGTTTCATATTTTGTGTTTTAACAATTAAACTACTGTGGCAAGGATTAATCCTTCTCTCCCAGGGTTTCATATATTTTGTTTTATCAATTGAGATACTTCCAAAATTGGTATGACAAGGATTAATCCTTCTCTCCGAGAAAAGGGGTTGCATATTTTGTACTTCATCAAGTTAGATATTTCAAAGTCAGCAAAGAAGGGGTTACATAATTATATTTTGTTTTATCAATAAAGATACTCCCAAAAAGTTAGATATTTCAAAGTCGGCAAGGATTAATCCTCGTCTACCAGAGAAGGGGTTGCATATATTGTGTTTTATCAATAGATATACTTCCAAAATTGGTATGACAAGGATTAATCCTTCTATCCCAAAAAAGGGGTTGCATATTGTGTACTTCATTAAGTTAGATATTTCAAAGTCGGCAAGGATTAATCCTCGTCTACCAGAGAAGGGTTTGCATATATTGTGTTTTATCGATAGCGATACTTCCAAAATTGGTGTGACAAGGATTAATCCTTCTCTCCCGTAGAAGGGGTTTCATATATTGTACTTCATCAAGTTAAATATTTCAAAGTCGGCAAGGATTAATCCTCGTCTACCAGAGAAGGGTTTGCATATATTGTGTTTTATCGATAGCGATACTTCCAAAATTGGTATGACAAGGATTAATCCTTCTCTCCCGTAGAAGGGGTTTCATATATTGTACTTCATCAAGTTAAATATTTCAAAGTCGGCAAGGATTAATCCTCGTCTACCAGAGAAGGGTTTGCATATATTGTGTTTTATCGATAGCGATACTTCCAAAATTGGTATGACAAGGATTAATCCTTCTCTCCCGTAGAAGGGGTTTCATATATTGTACTTCATCAAGTTAAATATTTCAAAGTCGGCAAGGATTAATCCTCGTCTACCAGAGGGGTTTGCATATATTGTGTTTTATCGATAGCGATACTTCCAAAATTGGTGTGACAAGGATTAATCCTTCTCTCCCGTAGAAGGGGTTTCATATATTGTACTTCATCAAGTTAAATATTTCAAAGTCGGCAAGGATTAATCCTCGTCTACCAGAGAAGGGTTTGCATATATTGTGTTTTATCGATAGCGATACTTCCAAAATTGGTGTGACAAGGATTAATCCTTCTCTCCCGTAGAAGGGGTTTCATATATTGTACTTCATCAAGTTAAATATTTCAAAATCGGCAAGGATTAATCCTCGTCTACCAGAGAAGGGTTTGCATATATTGTGTTTTATCGATAGCGATACTTCCAAAATTGGTATGACAAGGATTAATCCTTCTCTCCTGTAGAAGGGGTTGCATATTTTGTACTTCATCAAGTTAAATATTTCAAAGTCGGCAAGGAATAATCCTCGTCTACCAGAGAAGGGTTTGCATATATTGTGTTTTATCGATAGCGATACTTCCAAAATTGGTATGACAAGGATTAATCCTTCTCTGTCAGAGAAGAAGTTCCATTTTTGTGTTTTATCAATTTAGATACTTTCAAGTGGGCAAGGATTAATCCTTCTCTGCAAGAGAAATAGTTGTATATTTTGTAATAAATATTTATAACTAAAACTTAAACTTGATGTTGTGTTGTTTTTTACTATTTTGCAGGTGTCATATCTTGAAAAAAGACGAGGATTTTTCTCGAACTTGTTTTGTGAGAGGATTAATCCTTGCGTTTTTTTCTGATTTAAGGGGGGTCAGAATTCGACTTTAAGTTAAAGTTGATATATGAACCCACCAAAACGGCACATCTGAACCACCCCTTTTACACAATATGGGTCCTAAAAGAGTACTTCATTGGCAAATCCCTATTTAAAATGTCGTCCATTTTAAGTGTATGTTATTTTGACATGTTTAATTATATACTTTTCGGCAATATGGGGTGTGTGAGTTTACAAAGAAAGGTTTATTGTAAAAAAGTTAAAAACAATCCTGATATATTATTCCCTTTAAAATACCGTTTGATTTTATAAATATTACATTTACCAGGTATTTCAGGTATTTTCCATGATGTTACTTTAATTCTTGTATCAATCTTAAAATCACTTTCAATTACTTATTATATTAAAAATGCTCACTTGATTTTGAATGGTTTGATAGATACTATTTAAACAAAATCACTGACACCACATGAAGTTCTACTAGTGTCAGTCTAGAAGTCTGAATCTATTACAAAGAATGAACTATTATAGTTCAAAATACTCATGTGTGTTATTTGGTAGAATGGATCCAGCTCTCCTGATTGGGTCTGTTAAATAGCATTTTGGGAAAGTCACCTTTGAGCACGTTGGTTGGTCTGTTGCTTTAACTGAAAGTTTGAATGTAGTTACAGTTTAGTACGCGTTCAGTTGATATAAATCGTGGGACATACATATTATTACCTGTTTTCTTCATATGAGGTTATAGACCCGATTCAGTAAATATCAGTTTCAGGGATATACTAATAAATCCTTTATGTTTTAAAGGGATTATATTGGCATAATACTGTCAATTCCATGTCCTAAATACACACGGCATCATGAAGATACACTTATAACATAGAGATATACGAGTCTAAAGTGTCTAATTGCATAACCTCTTTATTACAAACATCGGGTGTCTGAAGTCACGTTTTGGTTTCTGTTTACATTCTCCATTTTCAACGAACCGCTTTCGGGTTTCCGATGTTTAATCGGATAACATCGTAAAGACTCGTTCCCTATCAAGTTTTCGAGGCTTTGTTCGGGAAGTTTACGGAGTTCAATGCAAACATTTCGCAATACTTTATTGCGGGACGTATTAAAGTTTTAGCCAATATTCAATTACTGTTAATTTGATAACTTTCAAGTAAATAAAGGTTATACGTCACTACATAAGCATTATTTTGTGCACACTGCATACAAGAAAAGTCTGGATTAACAGCGTGTTTGAGTTACTTGCCAATATAATCCCTTTAAAGTACTCATGTGTTTACTAAATTTAAAATATATGAAAAACTCAGGAATGAACGACCTGAACATATTTAAGATTTTATATGGCTTTTCCTGTTTTATTGAAAAGAATCTGAGTATAACCACCGCTCTTTCGCAAGTGCCTGGCAAACTTTCTCATATAAAGATATTGAAGTAATCCTGACTCGAGCCTACGACCCCAGCGGTGAGAAGTGAGTGATCTTGATACGCCTAAGTGTATATCGAATATTATTTCAGAGACACTTCCTTACACAACTGGACAAACACAATGCATTTTTAATAGCACTGTGATTAACTATTCCTCCGTGGTCGAGAGATGTAAGGAGCCTCTCAATATCATTTACTTACAGCTTCTCCAGTCCCAGCAATCAAGCCGACGTGATGTTAATCTTGAGCTATACCCCTTGAGGGACTCCCTATATCCTAGCTAGTACATATGTGCCGCCGTTTTTACCCTTATTTCTTTCTCTGGACACATAATGTAAACGTTCGACCTTTTGCTCAATCCTTAATAAAAATGCAATACATATTCCTTAAATACAGAATTAATAAACAGTTTGTTCATACGACACACGTGTTTTCGTCTTAATGAAATCCAAAAGCTTACGCCATTGTTTAGACAAAGTTTTATTCAGATTAAATATAAATTGACCCCTATGTAATTTTTAAATGTAGAGTTTTGACACCTATAATTTTTTTGAATGTACAGTTTTGACCACTATACTCTAGAATTTGTACCTTTGTTTTGAAGTTTACAGGGCACATGTGTACCCATTTCCAGGTCTCATTTCAAGTGTCCCCCCCCCCCCCCCCCCCCCCCGGGACCAATAGTTTGACAGACACTTTTTTAATTACAATAACAGTATAAATATAAATGTTTTTAAAGAACAGAAGAAACCTTCGGTACATACATAACAAATGAATTTTGTACTTATTTGACATAAGCAACTTGGAATTACGACTTGAAAATATATGGCGATCCAATAGGCAAAACAACCTTGCATACTCATATGTAAAAAAAAATAATCCCGGATGAATTTTGTTGAAATAAAAAATAAAGTTATCCACCAATAATACTAAACTTATGAAATAACTTTTATCAAACTTGGCTATCAATGCACACTGAAAAGTTTTAAGTTATTAAAAAGATATTGTGTATCTGTTTAAATGACAAGATAACTGAAAACAGGAATGCTTTAAATACATACAGAAACAAAAAAGAGTGTTATATACGCTAATAGTCTCAGAGACCGTTTTTCTGATACTGAAGAAGCAATATTACAAAGATAATAAAGGAAATGGCAAGACTGAGGCTATGAAATATATCGATCGTATTTGTTTGTTTGAGACTTTAGGAACATAGTCAATGAACATTGCATTCATCACTCAGTCAAAGAGAAGATTGTGGTCGTCTCACACACCAATGTTGTACTGTTCTGCATGTAGAAATATAGACTTCTTAAACACTGAACACATTGCCAATGATTCTAAAAGTGTCTTGCTCAAATAGATAGTCTTCTGTTGGTCCAAATATTCAGGATTGACTGAACATTGTTTTACAATGTCGATGGTTTGATAACACCTTTTCATTTTTGACAATTCTGCCCATTTGAACCACTGTGTCACTACGCATCTTTAAACTGGTTTATCTCCATCCAACGTACCCAGTGTCATCCAAACTTGGCAGAACTCATGAAAATGTTCTAATGTTTTAATATGCATAAGAAAATATGACCATTATAGACATTTTCCAAAAAAAAAATGTACAATCGATTTACACAGCTCTAATTTCTTGGACGCAATATTCTTGATACCGTCACTAAAGGGAGGTACAATGTAAGTTAGACTTGGTGGAAAAATGTAAAAGACGAATTAACAAACTCAAAGTACATGTAGAATACATTTTTATACACATACTGTAACGTTTGTTTAAAGGGACAATGACCGAGGATCTGATTCTAAACTCATCAATAATTAGACTCAACATTTTTTATTTTGTAAAAACCTGTACACATACAATTATGGGTAATAGATCTGATCACTTACATTTTGTGCAAAGTATTCATTAAAATAATGCTTGTTTCCGCAAATAAATAAAGCAACTTATTTGTTTAATAGATGTTATTTGAATATTAAATATTTGGAAATTTGAGTCGGAGTCGGAGTGCCTTTAGGACAAATCAAATAAATGTGAGGTAAAGATAAACCATGCTACCAAACATCGTCCGATATCCGCGCGTACTCTATTCCGATAATCTTCATTTATCACCTGTGGGATATTACACTTAGTCTAGCTTTGCGCCGTTTCTTCCAACCGTATAATTGGTTCTTCCACGATTATCCAATCGCAACGTTAATTTCATGCAAACGCCGTTTTGATAATACGGTTGTTAACGGTAGCTGTTCGGTTCTAATAAAATGACGCAGAGCTAACGTAATTAATTACGGTTGATGGATGGAGAGTATCGGAACTAACTCCCGTGGGTACCCGACGATGGCCACCGATTTTTTTTAAATAATTAGTATTTGCAAGTGACAGCAAAACTGCGACAGTAGCGTTAACAATAATTCGTAGCAGACCTTTACGTAATTTAACGACAAAGAGATAACGATGACAACCGTTAATAAATACTGAGGACAAGCTTCGACGTTTTGAATGTACAGTAGAACTTCAATGGCTCGAAAGCAACGGACTGGACAAAATAGTTGGAGTTGATAGATGTTCGAGTCCAATATTGTTCAAATCATACCATACAGTTAATTGTATATACGAATTTTACCCGGAGCCGGATAAGAAGTTAAAGCTTTATTTGGTGTTCCAGCCATCCTTGTTCGAGCCAACGAGGTTCTACTGTATTTTATGAATTTAGAGTGATGGTGACTTTTTAAAATGTTATGAAGACTGTTTCAACAGTTATAGATATAGCGATTTCTTCAATATTTTCTCAGAATGTTTAACGTCTATAGAAAAAAAAGCACATCAACAACGAATACATAAATATACAGAAAAGGAACCTTGGTTAGTGCAAATAATTTAGCGCAAATTGAATCCATTATTTTCCCATTCCCAAAATCTAGAGAGTATTTCTCAAGTTACATTAAGTCGCATTGCCAATTAAAATACTATATACTTCATACAAGAACTATCTATTTTGAAAGTAAGTATTCTGTATACATGTTTTAGAAATAGTTTCTATATAGTGTAAAGTATAACAAACCATCGCTTTTGTAAATAAAAAAAATATGGTTCCGTTTAATTTATATTTCACTCACTCAATAATACAATCCTACTAAATGCATATTATTGTTCCGTGTACAAAATGTGATTCCAATGAATGTTGAACAATTTTAATATATGCAATTAGTATTTATTAAAATAACCAATAAACAGACTGAAACAAAAGGAATATAAGTAAGTTGCGATATCCGTTGTATATTGAGGGCGTCGCTCAAATATCTGGATTTCAAATGCAGATGTGTCCAAAAACTGAATTAACAATAACAACCCAAACACTCGAATTAACCACAGCTTAATTCACAACTATATATCACAATTAACTTTTAGCGAAAACTATCTATTATACAATTATTTTATTTATATGATATCATGAAAAGTTCTGAAAGAATCTAAAAGTATCAGCAATAAATTATACAGAGAAGGATAAGCAAATTATTGAGATTTTAGGAACGCTTGCGTATTCGCTCAAAACATCACGAAATATCTCAAATATCCGAACTTCCGCTCATCTCAGAAATACAAAGCAAAATTATTTCTTTGAAGGATTAAGTTACCAAAAAGTGGGTTTAAAATTGCTGCAGTTCACTGCAACTGAAAAATTAAGGAAATTACTTGAGAAATGTTTTGCATGTTTAAAAAGCATTATGAGGTTACTCACACCTTACATTTTATGTAAAAGATAGAAGTTGCAGGTGAAATTTTGATTATAAATTTGCCAAATTATTCATTATTCGCATGCTATGCTATCAACATTTCGTAGAGAGATGCAAGTTTCCTATCCTTCTAAACAAATCCTTGGTATCAGATATTGCAATATTCCAAAGTTATTACGTGACTGTACAATATGTAGACGTTTATTGGATCCAATAAATTTTGTATTTTACAGTTCAAAATTCAAGATGGTGATTAAATAAAAGGGAATTTTAGTAGAAATTTCAAAGATAAAACAAACAACCGACAAAATGTTTTGTATGACGGCGATGTACATGTAAGAAAATCCGAATATCTGTCACTGCAACTTCTTTCGTCTGCCGCTCAGAACTTAGAATATATACTCGTATAATATATTCCCAATATTGTACAGAACACTGTAAAATAACCTTATACTATTCGAGTAAGATACATCGATGCGTAACACTATAATTTAGTATTCATTGTGGATTTATAAATAGAAATAAGTTTTATTAATTTTATTTTTATTTTTTTTTTATTCTTAACTATTAGAAGTTGTACTTAAGGTTATTGTTACAATATATATTGTATGTCCTTTTCAAAAATGGAAACACAGTTACGGACAAGCACATATAGGATAATTTAACTTTATATTTGTATTACATTCGAAAACAAATGTCAAGATAAAACCTATCAAAACCAAAGATCATATTCCGGTGGCATGGTTACATTGCTGCAGACAGTTGCTTGACCGGTCAGCGTCGTTACAGAACACTGCGTCACAGAACACATATAATTCATCGTGCTCGTTCGAGTATTCAAAATCCTGGAAAACAAACCTTGTTTCGTGTGTTGACTGGAAAATGAAGTGTGTCCTGTCGTCAAGCTCGCATCTGAAACGGAGGTTTTGAAACGATGTTAGTTCTATTTATGTTAAAAGCATATAAAGTGTTAATGTCAGTAAAATTATGTTAAATATAACTATTATAACATATCTACACGACTGCCGTACAGTGTAGACGTTTTTTTGTATGGGGAGACAACATAATTGTGTTAAAAGCGCATGTAAAGTATGTTTTTCAATTAATATGAGTAAGTTAAGTTGAATATAACTAGTTGATAGTAATGGCTTTAATTATGAACGGAAATATTACTAATTGCACTGATATGAACAATTGACTTACAGTTTAGATGGTTTTTTTTGTATGACACCATTTCAACAAACAGAATATGGCGTTATTCAACAAGATTTTGGAGAGATTGACATGACATAAATATTGTTGAAAGAATCAAAACGGGTAGACTTACTGCAAAAATAAATCTGAACAGATTGTAATAGGCGACTATTCATCTGAATAGATTGTAATAGGCGACTATTCATGTGAACTTACCCATCCTTTATGATGTAGTATTTCAGGGAGTCCGGTGCATTTGGAGATGGCTTCGTGTAGCAGGTGTGAACCCGCATCTTCATTGACCAGTCAGTCACCAACGTCACCACTTTCACGTAAACTTTCGATCCAACTACGACTGTTATAGGGTTTCCATGCACTGGTTCGATGAAGTTGACATCCTTATAGAACGTCATATTGACGTCATAATGTCCGTTACCTGTCACGTGGAGTCCCGTATCGCCGATATGGTGAATATGTCCTAAAGATGTCATATTCCGTGGAACATCACATTCTGCTCGAACTCGCCAATATTCTCGTGTTATAAAAGACGGGAGACTTGGGTCGTTGACAATATATACCACATCGTTATTATAAGAAAATAGGCTTGAGTTTCTCTGAAACAGTATTGGAATATGTATAATAATGCAGCAGTATTTAAGAAACTAAACATACACTATATCCATTGTACGATAACGTATATACTTAAAAATGCATCACCAAAAATGTTTAGTTCAGTAAATGATGTAAAGTTTATTGAATCACAAGAGAAAGGTTCAATTCGAAGTTAATGGTTGATTCTGTCCTTATTGTTCATCTTGTTTAGGATCTCTTTTATTCGTCCATGTTTTAGAATAACCCGACAGTGGTCAAAGAAACATAACATGATAGTGACCGATGAATGACTTTAACATTGTCAACAAATGTCAATAATCTTGAACTACGGAGATAAAATATAATATCAGTTATTTAACAGAATGTCAATAATATATGAAGTTTAATATAAATGAACAGTTTTATTGCTGAGGTCGAATAGATATCAGCGAAAAAGGCAAGCCGGTTTAATACTTCGTGATCTATTATTAGTTGAAAAGGACTTGAAATGATTAAAAACAACGCAATGCCGACTTTGATGGATCTATTTCGAACGGAGGAAATAAGCGTATGTTGCTGCTACACCGAAGTTTGCAATATTTATAATCAATACAGGACGATGTAATTTTCTTTCTGGGCAAAGATAAAGTTTGTTTACTAAAAGCCTACATGCACTAACAATTGGCCCAACTCAAGAATGTATTTTGACGAAACTTATTCAAGATCCACTGAATACAAACATCCATGTTTTCTGAAACCAACCTACATCGCAAAAATAAAAATAACATTCGTACATTCAATGAACATATTTAAATGATATATTATCTTGAAAAAAAAAACCCACACACAATAATACAGCACAATGAAAACTAAGCCTACGGTACCTATACAGTCATGGTGGTTATTTAAACCATATTGTGGCCATGTTTGATAAACATATACAATTTAGTATCTTGTCAAAACAAACAAACAAAACGTACTGCCTGTAGAGTATGACACTCTGAGAGACCTTGACGAAACATAAGAACGTCTCCACTGACTACGCCGGTACAGGTTTTCTCTCCCAGATATATGTCTGCCACGGCAAGTCCCGGGTATATAGTTCTCAAAGCCGCCGTATCAATATCTATATTCCATCCGCTGTCAGTACAACTAACAGATATTGTGTCTTGTACACGAATAACTGATCCTGCAACACACAATACTACGCAGATGAACATAATAATAAAAGTATCAAAGGTCATTTACATGAAATTCTACTTCTACTTTTACTCATCTTTCAGTTGTACAACAATACTACTATTACAAAGTAATACAATTATAACTACTGTTTCTACTACTACTACTGCTTTCAGAATTACAATTACCGTTACGGTGTCCCGTTAGTGCGGGGGGCATCGCGGCTTATTTATTAAATGAAGTAATGTCTAAACAACGACACAAGTATTAAAACTACAGCTACAACTACTATTTCTATTCTACTACTACTACTGCCCCACTTCTACTACTTTAACTGCTACTATTGCTATTACTACTATTACTACTTCTACTACTTCTACTGCTAATATTGCTAATACTACAACTTATATTACTACTGCTATAACTTCTTTTTCTACTATTACTCTTACTAATACTACTACTACTACTGCTACTACTACTTATACAGCTACTACTACTACTGCTACTACTACTGCTACTACTACTACTACTACTACTACTACTACTACTACTACTACTGCTACTGCTAATATTACTACAACTACTACTACTGCTACTGCTAATACTATTACTACGACTACTACGACTACTACTACTTCGACTGCTGCTGCTACTACTACTTTAACTACTACTTCTTCTACTACTACTACTACTACTACTACTACCTCTACTATTACTACTACTACTACTACTACTACTACTACTACTACTACTACTACTACTACTATTACTATTACTATTATTTCTAACCACTGACAACCACTGATACGACTAAAAATATTACAACTAAATGCTATAACTACTGATGTATGTACTGATACTTGTTCTCTTATACTACTGACCGATGCAACAGCAACAGCTGACTACCTCTACACGTACCACTACTATAAATATTGCTGCTACTGCTACAGCTACAGCTGACTAATTCTACACGTACCACTACTATAACTATTGCTGTTACTGCAACAGCAACAGCTGACTACCTCTGCATGTACTACAACTATAAATACTACTGTTACTGCAACACCAGCAATTGACTACTTCTACACGTACCACTACTATAACTACTGCTGTTACTGCAACAGCAACAGGTGACTACTTCTACACGTACCTCTACTATAACTACTGCTGCTACTGCAACCACAACAGCTGACTACATCTACACGTACTAACACTATAACTACTGCTGCTACTGCAACAGCAACAGGTGACTACTTCTACACGTACCTCTACTATAACTACCGCTGCTACTGCAACCACAACAGCTGACTACTTCTACACGTATCACTACTATAGCTACTGCTGCTACTGCAACAGCAACAGGTAACTATTTCTACACGTACCTCTACTATAACTACTGCTGCTACTGCAATCACAACAGCTGACTACATCTACACGTACCTCTACTATAACTACTGCTGCTACTGCAACCACAACAGCTGACTACATCTACACGTACTAACATTATAACTACTGTTGCTACTGCTACAGCAACAGCTGACTACTTCTACACGTATTACTACAATAACTACTTTTGTTACTGCAACAGCAACAGCTGACTACCTCTACATTTTTAACTACTATAACTTTTGCTGCTACTGCAACAGCAACAGCTGACAACTTTTACACATACCACTACTATAACTACTTTGCTACTGCAACATCAACAGCTGACAACTTCTGCACGTACCAATTCTATAACAACTGCTGCTACTGCAACAGCAACAGCTGACAGTTGACTACCTCTATACGTACTACTACTACAACTACTACTAATACTGCAACAACAACAGCTGACTACCTCTATACGTATTACTACTACAACTACTGCTGATACTGCAACAGCAACAGCTGACTACCTCTACACCTACTACTACTACAACGTCTACTGATACTGCAACAGCAACAGCTGACTACCTCTACACGTACTACTACTATAACTACTGCTGCTACGTGCGACGTACTACTTTAACTCTTCTAAATATTACAGCTATTAACCACTGTTTATGAATAGTGTGCAACAGTAACTGCTTTTAGTGACACTGGAATTGTTTTTGACATTTCAGATTTTACTTGTACAGTGGCGTAGTTTGCTTAAAACGATGTGTAGGCACAGTTGTTGGCGGCTCCGGATAGGGGGAATGTTCCCTCGAAAAAACTAAGCAAAATTGTCGTACGTGTTGGTGCGTGTTTGCCTATATTTCTTATTTTTTTAGGTGCCTAGTTATCATTAATATTAACATTAAATCAATTGTTTTATAACCAAATAAGTTGAAAATTAATGTCAAATGTTAGGGTTGGTTTTCTTTGACAAAGGGCAAATGAGTTTCAATGTTTTTCATGGTTTCAAGTAGCTACTACTTTCATATAACAGGTGTTAGCATGTTTATAGTCCCCTTTGTCCACCTAGCCCACTAGGGTCCGTTTTTATTGCTTTTTTGGCAATTTTATTATTTCGATTTCTTAGAAAAACGTGTAGGAACCAGCCAACAGTGCTTATAGGAAGCCAAGCCTTTGTTGTAAGTCTAAATATGCATCCAAATATATCGTTTATATAGACAAAAAGTTATATATTGAAGAACGTGTGTTATTTTTTAAAATAACTTATGATGTTTCAATGAAAATGGGAGCATTTTTTGATAAAAAGGAATTTTTACATCTATATTAGTTTAAACTGTAATTGATGTTAAACATTGAAGCAGCTCGGTGTAATTGCAATAGTACCTATACAGTTTTGTTTATTCAACACCATTTCACTGCGCATCCCTGCTGGGCACGGTCCACAGGGATTGTCATCCATAGAATGTACGTCACACGTGATGTTTTGGTAGCATTGCTTAATCTTACACTGGTTGGTGAGCAGCACGTGGTTGTCATTATAGTATGAGAAATTGCCATTAGTTAGTCCATAGTTAAATAACGACTCGCTCTCCGTCCGTAAAGCCCCTGAAATATATCAAATATCAATTGTTTTGCAGTGTTTGTATTATATCGCACAATGAAAGAACATACGGGCATGATTTGTATAATGCAATGCAGAATTGACTTAATGCAAAATAGTTGGTTGGCAATACTTAAATCGTTAAATCATGCGTGAAGAAATTATAGTGCTTAGGTGCATGCAAATATTTTAACATAGCGCTACACATGTAGTTGATAACGCATGGCAATACATGTGTGTATTGCATATTGACAATTATTTGGTGAGATGACATGTTTGTTTGTGTTGAGAGATGTTTGCTTTGTTAGTAAGATGATATGTTGTTTGTGTTTTTGCATACTTGTAAACAGAATTGACAAAAGCATGTGTCGTATACACAATACTGACAAAAGCATGCTTAGCTTACTTTAATTACAAAGGAATATTAAAGATAGTGTAATGGCTGTAAAACTTCACCCGGTACTTAATCTTTGCTCGATGTTGTTAATATGTCTGTTTCTTTGAAATAATTGATCTTATTCATTTAGCTGAACACCGAAGCTCATGCTGGCTGGTATGAGGGTTGTTACACTTGATATTATCTCTCATGAAAAGACATATTCAATCTACTTTTACCCTGTCTTGTGTGAGTTCTGTACTTTAAAACCATCCTTTTATAATGTACATGTATACTTTCACAGTAGACGATTTGACTATAAAAACATCACTTAAATATTTAACTTTGTGTTCTTGTTAATCATTTTCCAACGGTACCATGGTGATAATACACTGCTGCCTAAAGAAAGAACACCCCTTAAAGGTGCACTATCTCTAACCTTCTGTTCTGTAAATGGTGGAACGTTTATAGAAGCACTGATAGGAAGGTCACATTTGAAGAGAATGATTCCGTCCTTGTAGTTTATCTTATTTATGAGAATATCGTTAATACACTTGTCGGCATTTTCCGTTTTATTCGTTAATGTTTTAACATAATACTATATTGACCAACGAGTGACTATATGATATTTGATATAAATGTGAAGTTTAACTATTAAAATCGAAAACTTATCGGCGATACAGGCGATGCCCCTTTAAAGCGGTGCTAGAGAAAGTGCGGGTGTTGTATTTTATACTAGTCTTAATGAGACCGAGGATTTTCCTTTGCTGGGATACGATCTGTTTTTCAAAAGAATCTATTATTTGATATTATACAAATCTCAACATTGCCCAAAGTGTTAACCTCGATATATTGTTCTCTGTTGTACAACTCGTATACAGGGATAAGATACTGTACTGAAGAAAATATTTTGCATGCGATGATTGGTTGAGCCAACAAATGGTTTTCTTTTACGATAAAAACACGCAAAGATTAACCATTTTAAACAAATAATTTACTACATAAAATTTTTATACTATTCAACAGAACATAAACAATGTATTTTTAAGTATCCCGGATGTTCTACCTTTTTTGTTCTTAAACAGCAACGGACATATTATATTTTACTTGTTTGACTAAAACGATTTTCCTTTGTCCATGTAATATACTTTTACTCTCCTCTGATTCTTTGTTAAAAAAATGAAAACACGTATAAATAGTGTATCACTGCGTACACGATTTGCTGAATTTCCACATTTGATCTGCTGAGGAACCAATTCCGCTCGTAGAACCGTTACGACCAATAAACGTTCTGTTGACCAAGGCTCCAGCAAGGCCCGATGTTACAGGACGCCCCATATTATGACGTTTTTCAAAAGAACACTTCAGAGATTCTCCACCGGTAAATTTTATCTGTAAATGCAAACATTGAACTTCTTAAAAAAAGCTGATTAAAACATAATTATACGGATTACATTGACAAAATATAAACAATAATAATAATAATTGCTTTTAACGCTTTTAGCTGAACTGTATTGCTCTACCGATGTCGTCGTGATCAGGTGTGGCAGGACTGATCACTGCCAACATGACCATGCGCCACAGGAACTACCTTTGATTCATCGAGTTTATTTTTGTCATGTATTTAACATAATCATCCAGATATAATTCAAACAATAAAATATACATTGAACATTGTATTATGTTTTGTATTGTTTTTAAAACTGCTGCTTAACATAAAACCAAGCGCTAAAATAAAATATATCAATTCAAATAAAGGCGAACATGTATATTTATATTTATTCATGAAAGTTCAGCTGTCAGTACTTTCCAGGATAGTTATTCTGTTTTAGTTGTGGTTAGTTACCGTTAATGCCTGTCAGCTGTGGTTCGTTACCGTTAATGCCCGTTCAGTTGTGGTTCGTTACCGTTAATGCCCGTCAGTTGTGGCTCGTTACCGTTAATGCCCGTTCAGTTGTGGTTCGTTACCGTTAATGCCCGTCAGTTGTGGCTCGTTACCGTTAATGCCCGTCAGTTGTGGCTCGTTACCGTTAATGTCCGTCAGTTGTGGTTCGTAACCGTTAATGTCCGTCAGTTGTGGTTCGTTACCGTTAATGCCCGTCAGTTGTGGTTCGTTACCGTTATTGCCCGTTCAGTTGTGACTCGTTACCGTTAATGCCCGTTCAGTTGTGGTTCGTTACCGTTAATGACAGTTCAATTGTGGTTCGTTACCGTTAATGCCCGTTCAGTTGCGTTAAGTTTGTTCTGACATCGACAGCCGAGTATCCACAATACATGGCAGACACAGGTCAACAGTCGGGATTGGCATTTCTAACTTGGTTCTACATTGAATGAAGATCACAGGCTTGGCCTTATTGGAATGTTAATCTTCTATCAGTGACCTTTGTCTATATTGAATGAAAATCTTCGACCTGACTATTTTGGAATGCCTTGATCAATGTTATATCGAACATGATCGTTGCAATAAACGTTACACGTCACGATTATTGTTGTCTTTTTATGTCAATGAATGTATTAAATATATATCGGACGTGACCGTGAAAATCAACATTACCTGCAACGATTTGTGTTTCTTCGCATGTTGATGATGAAGTTAAATGTTATGTTAATCAGGAAATCAGACATTTTACACAGGTATATGAACACTTACAGACGCCAAATCTTCCAGTCTTTCTCGGAACCGTATCATCATTTGATTTTCGTTTGGAATGCAGAACAACATAAACCCCGCTGTTTCTATCGGTGGACCTACGCAGCTAGTCGACGTGTGCCACAGAGATCCATTGTTGAGATACACATAGACAGCACCATCAGTTTTGTTCAGCAAAACATATAGCGAATCGTTGTGTACGTAATCCTAATGATAGATGGAATATCTTTAACAAATAGAGAATCGTTGTCTACGTTATCCTAATTATAGATGGAATGTCTTTAACACATAGAGAATCGTTGAGTACGTTGTCCTAATGATAGATGGAATATCTTTAACACATAGAGAATCGTTGTCTACATTGTCCTAATGATAGATGGAATATCTTTAACATATAGAATTCGTTGTGTACGTTATACTAATAATAGATGGAATATCTTTAACATATAGAGAATCGCTGTGTACGTCATCCAAATGTTAGTGTTATACGGACTATCTTTAACATATAGAGAATCGCTGTGTACGTCATCCTAATGATAGATGGAATATCTTTAACATAAAGAGAATCGTTGTGTACGTCATCCTAATGATAGATGGAATATCTTTAACATATAAAGAATCGCTGTGTACGTTATCCCAAAGATAGATGGAATATCTTTAACATATAGAGAATCGCTGTGTACGTCATCCTAATGATAGATGGAATATCCTTAACATATAGAGAATCGCTGTGTACGTCATCCTAATGTTAGACGGACTATCTTTAACATATATAGAATCGCTGTGTACGTCATCCTAATAATAGATGGAATATCTTTAGCAGATAGAGAATCGTTGTGTACATCATCCTAATGATAGATGGAATATCTTTAACATATAGAGAATCGTTGTGTACGTTATTCTTATGATAGATGGAATATCCTTAACATATAGAGAATCGCTGTGTACGTAATCCTAGTGATAGATGGAATATCCTTAACATATAGAGAATCGTTGTGTACGCCATCCTAATGATAGATGGAATATCTTTAACATATAGAGAATCGTTGTGTACGTCATCCTAATGATAGATGGAATATCTTTAACATATAGAGAATCGCTGTGTACGTCATCCTAATGATAGATGGAATATCTTTAACATATAGAGAATCGTTGTTACGTCATCCTAATGATAGATGGAATATCTTTAACATATAGAGAATCGTTGTGTACGTCATCCTAATGATAGATGGAATATCTTTAACATATAGAGAATCGCTGTGTACGTCATCCTAATGATAGATGGAATATCTTTAACATATATAGAATCGCTGTGTACGTCATCCTAATAATAGATGGAATATCTTTAACATATAGAGAATCGTTGTTACGTCATCCTAATGATAGATGGAATATCTTTAACATATAGAGAATCGCTGTGTACGTCATCTTAATGATAGATGGAATATCTTTAGCATATAGAGAATCGTTGTGAACGTAATCCTAATGATAGATGGAATATCTTTAACATATAGAGAATCGTTGTTACGTCATCCTAATGATAGATGGAATATCTTTAACATATAGAGAATCGCTGTGTACGTCATCCTAATGTTAGACGGACTATCTTTAACATATAAAGAATCGCTGTGTACGTCATCCTAATAATAGATGGAATATCTTTAGCATATAGAGAATCGTTGTGTACGTCATCCTAATGATAGATGGAATATCCTTAACATATAGAGAATCGTTGTGTACGTTATCCTAATGATAGATGGAATATCTTTAACAAATAGAGAATCGCTGTGTATGTTATCCTAATGATAGATGGAATATCTTTAACACGTAGATAATCGTTGTTACGTCATCCTAATGATAGATGGAATATCTTTAACATATAGAGAATCGCTGTGTACGTCATCGTAATGTTAGACGGACTATCTTTAACATATATAGAATCGCTGTGTACGTCATCCTAATAATAGATGGAATATCTTTAGCATATAGAGAATCGCTGTGTACGTCATCCTAATGTTAGACAGACTATCTTTAACATATATAGAATCGCTGTGTACGTCATCCTAATGATAGATGGAATATCTTTAACATATAGAGAATCGTTGTTACGTCATCCTAATGATAGATGGAATATCTTTAACATATAGAGAATCGCTGTGTGCGTCATCCTAATGTTAGACGGACTATCTTTAACATATATAGAATCGCTGTGTACGTCATCCTAATGATAGATGGAATATCTTTAACATATAGAGAATCGTTGTGTACGTAATCCTAATGATAGATGGAATATCTTTAACATATAGAGAATCGTTGTGTACGTTATTCTTATGATAGATGGAATATCTTTAACATATAGAGAATCGCTGTGTACGTTATCCTAGTGATAGATGGAATATCCTTAACATATAGAGAATCGTTGTGTACGTCATCCTAATGATAGATGGAATATCTTTAACAGATAGAGAATCGTTGTGTACGTCATCCTAATGATAGATGGAATATCTTTAACATATAGAGAATCGTTGTGTACGTCATCCTAATGATGGATGGAATATCTTTAACATATAGAGAATCGCTGTGTACGTCATCTTAATGATAGATGGAATATCTTTAACATATAGAGAATCGTTGTGTACGTCATCCTTATGATAGATGGAATATCTTTAACATATAGATAATCGCTGTGTACATCATCCTAATGATAGATGGAATATCTTTAACATATAGAGAATCGTTGTTACGTCATCCTAATGATAGATGGAATATCTTTAACATATAGAGAATCGCTGTGTACGTCATCCTAATGATAGATGGAATATCTTTAACATATAGAGAATCGTTGTGTACGTTATCCTAATGATAGATGGAATATCCTTTACATATAGAGAATCGCTGTGTACGTCATCCTAATGATAGATGGAATATCTTTAACATATAGAGAATCGTTGTGTACGTCATCCTAATGATAGATGGAATATCTTTAACATATAGCGAATCGTTGTGTACGTCATCCTAATGATAGATGGAATATCTTTAACATATAGAGAATCGTTGTGTACGTTATCCTAATGATAGATGGTATATCCTTATCAGATAGAAAATCGCTGTGTACGTTATCCTAATGATAGATGGAATATCTTAAACAGATTGAGAATCGTTGTGTACGTCATCCAAATGTGAGGATCGTACATGATTGCTCATTTATTATTGAATATATTATCGAGTTGAAAACATAAACTATGCGAGGCTCTGTCAAGCGTTATGTCATTTCTGCCAACGAGTTTGATAATTGAACATGAATGTTAGATTCGTTTTATCACATAACTAAGAAAAGTAGTTTATTTATCTTGTTTTTAACATAGCATGTCTATTGGGAACAACAAAATGTTTGGCTTATCTGTTTTTATCAATATAATATATATTACTGTACCATATTCAATAAACATTATTAACATGTAACCGCAAACTAATATGATAAGGTTCCACGTTCTTGTATTACCTGTAAGCCATTTTCAGTATGCAATATGATAAGGTTCCACGTACTTGTATTACCTGTAAGCCATTTTCAGTATGCTATATGATACGTTTCCACATACTTGTATTACCTGTAAGCCATTTTCAGTATGCAATATGAAAAGGTTCCACGTACTTGTATTACCTGTAAGCCATTTTCAGTATGCGATATGATACGTTTCCACATACTTGTATAACCTGTAAGCCATTTCCAGTATGCAATGGAAATAGGATGCAGTTAAGATTCATATATATTGTAGTACCCTTTCAGCTAGTTGCAGTATCCTACTGTTAAATACAGTTTTGACTGTTGTCGTTAAATTAACCAATAACATACAGATACTGTTTCAAACTTACTTTTAAAACAAATGCGTCAAATATAACTTTATCCACGGCGCCAACAGACACCCGTTCTGCCCTCGCCTGTATCTTCAACTGCCTAAATATGTAGAAATGCAAAACTTTTATTTGAACACGTGAAACGTTATATAAAAAACAAAAATGTTTGATTATATTGTGTTTGTTGTGATGATGTCCTTTATCAAAAATAATTTGATCATTATACAATGTTACGATAAAGTAAGACCTGTTTTGTTATTATTATACTGAATTTGTACATATATATCTTGATTAGTAATTAAAATAAACGATCATGAATGTTATTTTAACTGTTATATGTATAATTATGTAATATGTATCTTTTTAACCATTATATACTCAGTTATCATAGTTAAATTAGTTATTTGAATAAAATTCGTATAATTATTACTTTTAAAAGGAAATTTCACTGCAAATATAGCATCAACATACTTGAAGTTGACATGAAGTTGTATGCATGAAATTTATAGCAAAATCGATTTAGTACCTTAAATTACAGGTTGATCTTAAAAGCACCGTATTTTACCGCTGCTTAATGTTATTCATGAAACATTGTTACACAGATACGACACATGTACAAGACGGTTACGTATACAACAGGTACTGATAGCGTTTACGTACTCACCAATTGTCAACATCACAGATACGACACATGTACAAGACGGTTACGTATACAACAGGTACTGATAGCGTTTACGTACTCACCCATTGTCAACATCACAGATACGACACATGTACACGACGGTTACGTATACAACAGGTGCTGATAGCGTTTACGTACTCACCCATTGTCAACACCACAGATAAAACACATGGACACGACCGTTACGTATACAACAGGTACTGATAGCGTTTGCGTGCTCACCCATTGTCAACATTACAGATACGACACATGGACACTACGGTTACGTATACAACAGGCACTGATAGCGTTTACGTACTCACCCATTGTCAACATCACAGAAACGGCACATGTACACGACCGTTACGTATACAACAGGTACTGATAGCGTTTACGTACTCACCCATTGTCAACGTCACAGATACGACACATGGACACGACGGTGACGTATACAACAGGTACTTATAGCGTTTACGTACTCACCCATTGTCAACATCACAGATACGACACATGTACAAGACGGTGACGTATACAACATGTACTTATAGCCTTTACTTACTCACCCATTGTCAACATCACATATAAAGACGGTGACGAATACAACAGGTACTGATAGCGTTAACGAACTCACCCATTGTCAACATTACAGATACGACACATGGACACGATGGTGACGTATACAACAGGTATTGATAGCGTTTACGTACTCACCCATTGTCAACGTCACAGATACGACACATGGACACAACGGTGACGTATACAACAGGTACTTATAGCGTTTACGCACTCACCCATTGTCAACATCACAGATACGACACATGTACAAGACGGTGACGTATACAACAGGTACTTATAGCGTTTACTTACTCACCCATTGTCAACATCAAGATATTCATACTCCCCGTGGCCGGTGAACATGTAGCTTTGGCCGTCTATTGTGGTAATCAGGGGACCACTCAAAGATGCTACAGAATAATAAATTTCAAAATCGTGACTTGCCATGGTAGTCAGCAATGGCTTTTAACATGTATCATTAAGACACTTGTATGATGCAACGCAATGCTACACTCAGTTTACATCTACTGTTTTTAATTATTTTTATTCTGGCGAATGATCACTTAACATCTCACCTCTCGCTTCTTTAACTTTATGTACGAAAGTTTGCCAGTTACTTTCGGACGAACGGTGGTTTCGTCAAAACTGAGTATGCCATATATAACCTGAAGTTTGTTGAAAATGGCTTTAAACCCCATATACTTATGATAATTAAAAGTTACTATGTATTATCATTTTGTAAGTAAGTTAGCTTCTAGTTGGATGGAAATGTCAAACGGGCAAATTACCACAATCAATTCTAAAATAATTTTTTGTGTGTCATTAAAACTTTATGTATTTATTTATTCATCTTTATTGAGAAAATAGACTGGACAGTAATATTGGTGAATTTTAAATTCCATCATGCTGAAACTAGTGCTCACCAACTTCAGGGGCCAAACGTTGGTAAAATGTGAGATATTTGCCGTTATTTCTTTGGACACTTACATTTGTGTCATATTTATTACTTTAATATAACATAGGCTTTTGTTTATCAACGAAACCTTGAAATAGTGATACTGAGGTCAAACGATCTAAATAAAGTACGTTTATAGGAAACGCGATGACCAGCATTATTCGCAAAACATATTCAATCAACATAATGGATATCGCTTAATAAATAAATATAGCCTAACAATTGGATCAAAGTCAGAAAACTTGGTTATAAGATAAACGTGTTACATGTAACAGCAAACGTACCTTGAGACGGGCCTTCTCTGGAAGTTGGCATTGCCGTACATATTTGACATAAAACATAGCACAGTAATAATCGTTTTTCCATATTTTTATATCCTCACGTAATGATACAAATCTTATTTATGTGAATTCCTCTTACACGGGAGAGGTTTGATAATAATTTATATTGTCAACTGTTGATAATATTGTGATAACATGGTATCAGTGTTGTGTTGACATATATATGTAGACATATTGTCTATTCATTATCATTTGAACTGTTACACAAGCAACACGTTGTTTTATTGATTGACCTACTTTGTAATATTTTGTTTAAACAATCATGGATTACTCTATATGATAAACATGTGATACATTTGATATCTCTCCGCACTTGAATTACGAACAGTTGTACTACATGTACGTCATGGGTATATGGTAAACAATTGATTAAGCTATGCACGGCTTATATAATAAGTAATTATATAAGTATATGGTTAATTAGTATTTGTATTACGTAAAGCTTATATGGTAAATAAGTAATTATATAAGTATATGGTTAATTAATATTTATGTTACTTAAAGCTTATATGGTTAATTAATATTTATGTTACGTAAAGCTTATATGGTAAATAAGTAATTATATAAGTATATGTTAAATAAGTATTTGTGTTACGTAGAGCTTATATGGTAAATAAGTAATTATATAAGTATATGGTTAAGAAGTATTTATGTTACGTAAAGCTTATATGGTTAATAAGTAATTATATAAGTATATGGTTTATTAGTATTTATGTTACCTTAAGCTTATATGGTTAATAAGTAATTATATAAATTTATGGTAAATTAGTACTTATGTTACGTTAAGCTTATATGGTAAATAAGTAATTATATAAGTATATGGTTAGTTAGTATTTATGTTGTGTAAAGCTTATATGGTTAATATGTAATTATATAAGTATATGGTTAGTTAGTATTTATGTTAAGTAAAGCTTATATGATTAATTAATATTTATGTTACGTAAAGCTTATATGGTAAATAAGTAATTATATAAGTATATGTTAAATTAGTATTTGTGTTACGTAGAGCTTATATAGTAAATAAGTAATTATATAAGTATATGGTTAATAAGTATTTATGTTACGTAAAGCTTATATGGTTAATAAGTAATTATATAAGTATATGGATTATTAGTATTTATGTTACGTAAAGCTTATATGGTAAATAAATAATTATATAAGTATATGGTTAATTAGTATTTATGTTGTGTAAAGCTTATATGCTTAATAAATTCATGTAATAGTTGTATTACTTCAAGTTTCTATGATTATTAGTAGTAATGCTACTTCAAGTTTGTATGCTTTATAAGTAATTATGTAAGGTTAAATTTATATGGTAAATAAGTAATTATGGTAGGTCAAATTTATATTGGAAATAAGATATTATGGTTGGTCAAATTTATATGGGAAACAAGCACATGTAATTATGTTACATAAAGCTTATATGGTTAATAAGAACATGTGATAGTTGTATAACTTCAAGTTTCTATGATTATTAGTATTAATGCTACTTCAAGTTTATATGATTAATAAGTTATTATGTCATGTCAAGTTTATACGATTAATAACTGATTATGTTACGACAATTTAAATGTTAAATGAGTAATTATTCTACGTTAAGTTTATACAATGCAATTTATAATATATGATTCATAATTTATAATTTTACTTTTTCATTTTTATATGGTTTGTAAGTGATTTTATTATGTCAAGTGTATATGGTTACGTAAGTATGCTACTTCAAATGTGTATGATAAACAAGTAATTATGCTACTGTAATTAAACTACGTTAAGTTAATATGATTAATAGGTAAATATGCTTCTTAAAGCGTATATGATCAATACACACTCATGCTACTAGTAGGATTTGATTTCTTTAAATTATTAATATTATTATCAACTTTATTTCCTCCAACTTAATAAAGATTGTATAAATATATATATATTAAACAGTGAACAAAATTAATCAATATTGAAATATGAATATAATACAACACTTTACAATCTTATTTTCTGTGCGTCAGAAGTCGGCATGCATACATTAATACGTAAATAATACGCATCTTATCATTATCACATTTATATGTATACTTTATATATCGGTTACTCACGGTATACCAATGAATCTTTATGTCCGTTTTATCATAGTTTACGTATTAAAAAATGTATAAGTGCACCCATATCTCACTTAGTTATTCAAATCAACAATACGTATATTCTTTGAGGCGTTTAACATTTTTATATATAATCCATTTAGCATCATAAATTTGGAAATTGTTCTATTGCTAAAACATTTTGTAGTCATCCGTCTACCATTCTAAGCATGTATAACATATTTGTTTTAGGGTCAACGTTTCGAATCATATCGCTTAGTTTCTTGCTGAAGTTTTTCGTAATTTCTGAATAATACTCTGAACGAATGTAAATAATTTTCTGACCCATACACATAGTTAGTAAGTGGCACAGTTCGTCACCGATATTGTTATTACATCTTATACACTGTCCAGGTATGATCTGCCGACAGCACAACTTTGCCAAGAACGTCATTACTTCTAAGCAGTTTGGTACTTCCAGGGTAACCCGCCATAGGTTCGATGGCATTAGACACGGATGCACATCACGGAATATGATGAAATCTTCAGATATCGCCATTCTGTTTCGCCGTTGTTCTTTTTCATATTCTAATATTACGTTTTTACATTTTTTTCACAAGACTTTCTTTTCAAAGACACTTAAACATACCATATTTATTTAAAATTCTTATAATGTCCGGGACAAACCCAAGTTTTTTCTGTGGAACTGTTGGTTATGAACTGAAATAAACGTTTCATGAAGACTCGTTTCACTTTATCTTCTGAATTGATCCTGCATATGGCTCCAAAGAAACTAAATTTTTGGTAGTCAATGTATGCTTCTATGCAGGAGAAACCCAGTAACCCGGTAACCATATCAGAGCGGGTACGATGAGGTAGGATTTGTGCTATCTTAAGACAGAAGTGATGGACAGTTTCCAGTTGTTATATATCTGTCTTTCAAATATTGTTCCATAGCTCGCATCCAAAAAACACCCGCGGAAGAACAACTGTGGTATAAAGTCTGCCAGCTGAAACTGGATTTAGGCCGTTATAATCCACTGTTTATAAGCGAAAGAAACGTTCCTCTAACAGATTGTTTGACATCGTCAATATTAGCAGGATACTTGCCTTTACTTGATTGCAGAATACCCAAATGTAGTCTTTAACAACGGGAGCAACATTATTACCATAAATGAGTTCATACCTTTGAGGTTTTGCGAGCAGCATGCATATAGTAGTGTTTTGTCTACGAATATGTGGTCGATTAGACTTTGTTGACCATTACCATATGGATAAAATGACATGCTTGGACCTTTACATAATTTAGTGTTTTTAGTGTAATAGATTTCATATTCAAATTTTGCATTGTTTTGTTTAAGTATATGTAACCTTCCTTTTTCCACAATATGTACAATATATATCGTTTAGTCTTTTAACTTCATTTTTGAAATATTCAAATTTGTGATTGGAAAAATGCATACATACTTGTACGACACACAAGGTAGATGTTTGGAGAACTATTTTAAGAATTGCAATACGATCACTTCCAGAGTCAATCACCTGTATACTGTGATCTAGGGATTATGCCATAGAAATCCAAAACCATACTTGCCAACTTTCCTGCCATTAAAAGTTTTCAGATCATCGTCGATAACGATATGTGCATTATAGTCATCACTAATAGTATCCATTAGATGCGTGCTCTGCGGTAAAAGCCAATGTTCAGAGACGCCACATATGTCAATAGATTTCAGCTTTAAGTTCATTCACAATGTACGGTAAACCGTTTATAATACCAGTAACATTCTACGTCATTATGTTAAGGGGCATACTGTGACAAATAAAGATAGCTGCTGTTTCTTTGGTTGTATCTTTCTTTGTATTCCGACAATTTAAAGCATAAAAAACATGTCTTTTACAACAAACGTTACGATTATCTTTTGTCGTTATGTATAACGCTTTTCTTACATGTAAAGTATCGCAAAGACAAAGTAATATATTGAATCAAAAAGCGCTATTGACCCCAATGGTACTACTATAAAAAAGCCAAACTAGCATCTGTCTGTGATTGTTTGGCAGTCAAACAAATATGTTCATTTATCACACACACACACACACACACACACACACACACACACACACATCCCTTTTTACGTTTAAACAATTGCAGTGTTTTGACAACCATAATGCGTTGCTACAGGAAAAATGTGTTTACAGTATTTGATGAAAAAGAAGTTTTTATGTTTTCTATTTTCAACATCTTAATAATTTTGACCATTTCAGATATGTCTTTCTTACCACATGGAGTATCCTATAAATATTTCATCTATTTTGATAGAAAAATAAATTATGTTATAATGATGTTTTTCTTCTATGCTTAGCAACACCAGAAAAATCTACAAAAAGGTAATAATCTGCCAAATATGTATATATATATATGACACATGTTATGGAAAAGAACTTTTATTATAAGATTCTATCCTCCATTCTTATCTATTAAATTGAATTTATATTGATTTATGTGTATGTTAAAATTGAATTTAATAAATATGTTTAAACTAACAAAAATATAATATATTTTTCCGTATTGTATAAGTTAATGAGAACGTTGGTTTAGAGAGTACCTTTTATTTCATATTACCATTCGTAGCAGTAGTATTTCAATTTATATTTAAACAAGGTAATCAGAGTTACCTCTCTTGCAAGGGGTATGAAGTAAAGTAACTACCTTAGGATGACAATTACATGATAATAGATTTGCAATGATTATTTATATTATGTTGACAATGTAAAATATATGTAATTTACTTGTATGATGAACAACAGTGAAACCATCTGGACTCATACACAGCAAACTTAATCTATATTTGATGATGCGATAACTGAATGTATTATAAATACTAAGTAATATCCAATATTGTTAATATTTGTGATCGACCGACACTGTTACATCGTACCATTATAAGCTCATATAAACGGATGATTACGAACTAATTTTCAGTCCGTAACGTGCTGTAAATATGGGTATGCATGGTATAAAGAAATAAAAATATTACAATCTGTATTTGGAATGTAGTATATATATATATATATATGTATTTATTATGGGTTTAAAGCAAATGAATACAAATATGTGTAATGTTCAGTCAAGGGTATAGAGCACGAGCCAACTCGTGCAATATAGTCGCTATATAAGTGATACAAGTGCAGGCCCACTCAATTCGAGGTCAATGTGTTTACCGAATAGTGACGTTGTTTACAAATATTTTCATAAGATCCCCCCATCCCCACCCAAAAGAGGTCAAAGTTAAGTATAAAAAAGAAAACATTGTGTTTACACTTTCTATCAGATGTTGGACATTATAAATTGTATACGGTTGTATTTTATTTGAGTTTGTTTATTGACAGATAGCCATTGCAAGACAAGGGTACTTCATGTGAATAAAACCTCCATGGTATCAGCTGTTGCAGATCCTCCTATTATAACAAGATGTTTGACAGATAGTTTTGTGCATCTTTATTGTAAAATAAAAATTATAACGACAATGCAAGTGACAATTCCTATATTGTTCTCTTTAGTTCCTACAGATTGCTTTGAAAAAAACATAAATGATTTGTTTTCGTTTGAGAAAAGCGAATTAGAAAAAAAAAATGAATATTTCGGCTATAACTTGAAGTCTCTTCATAGAACTCAGTAAACAATGTAATGGTAAGGTATACATGCGTTCAATAAAAAAAAATTATATATTACAAAGTTAACTTATCGCATATTATACAATTGGGTATGAATTAATCAATATCGTACACCGAAAATTGAATAACACTGTCGTTTACTAATCTAACTTAATCAATACAAACAAAAAACATTGACAAAAAATAATAACTAACGAGGGAATAAAGCGAACGATAATGTATTTCTGTTAAATACAGAATAAACCACACCTGTTGCTTTGTTATCTGCATTATAAGTTAACGACAGGGATCCAAATACAAATATTGACAATATAAAGAAACAAAATAAAATTCTACGAAATCTACTGCCTCGCCTTTACCGCTTTGCTGAAAGCTATGGTCAAGCGTAGCTATTGATCAGCGCTTAACAACTAACATCAACTGGACATTCACCCATATTTATTTAATGTTTAGTCAAGACGATATGTTGTATAATGGGCCGGTGGCCTTTATTGACTGTTAATAAACCTGGTTTGATTTGATTTTGATTTTAATTTGATTTGGCACACAAAATATAACACTATCAATCTCCAAATCTGACCTTAATATTTTACGAATTATTGACATAAAAATAACGGTGTCAAGTTCAATATCACAAATATGTATAATATATATAAAAGAAACACAAATCGATATTTCTGGATACTTTACTTTCATAGGATACACTGGGATGAAATTGAAAACAAGTGGATTTTACAAATATTCTTCCATAAATTACCACAAATCTGCAATATAGGATACCTTTCAACCATTTATTATTGTTTTTGTCCTTTGCAAATTACAGAAAATATATTTTGGTATCATATTTACATTTTCCATACAATGCATCTATAATTGTCAGTGAAAACTAATCAATATGGACCTGTTTTCGGCAAAACCAACGATCATATTCTGGTGGCAGGGTTACACTGCTGCAGACAGTAGCTTGACCGGTCATCGTCGTTACAGAACACGGCGTCACAGAACACGTATAATTCATCGTGCTCGTTCGAGTATTCGAAATCCTGGAAAACAAACCTTGTTTCATGTGTGGACTGGGAAATGAAGTGTGTCTTGTCATCAAGCTCGCATCTGTAACGGAGGTTTGAAGCGCTCTTATTTGTCTCGTTTTTAAAGTATATATGTGTGTGTGTGCGTGCGTGTGTGCGTGCGTGCGTGCGTGCGTGCATGCGTCTTGAATTTACTATGCTGTAATTGTTTAATCTCTTTTGTCAATGTTTGGGAAGAATTGGCTATTTAAATTAGAGCATATACTATTTACTGCTTTTTTACACCAATCTAAACAAGTGTTTTGCAAGATAATCTAATTTGCTGAAAACGATTTAAATACATATCAAATAGCAAGTGATCACTCCTGGCAATACTAAAACGTAATGATAAACTCATACACAAATACCTGTCCTCATACAATTGTATCAATAAGAGTAACTGTATTAAGGCTTTATTTTTATCAAACATTGTGTGTTTAATTAATATTCAGATTCAATCTAGACCTATGCAAATGTGCATGTTCAAATGACAATTACAGTTACGGCTATCTTAAGAAACAAGTTTTTCAAGTGAAGACATACAGTTTGAAAATCGTTCGACGGCTAATTGTTTATACTTGAGTGATAAGCAAGACAGTTGGTTTCAAATGTAAAATAGGAAAAGATAAAAATAAAGATGATTTTGACACCAGTTCGACAAGCAGACTGTGACATTTTTCAGCTAGATATTTGGGAAATTGACATGACATAAACATTATGTGAACTTACCCATCCTTTATGATGTAGTATTTCAGGGAGTCCGGTGCATTTGGAGATGGCTTCATGTAGCAGGTGTGAACCCGCATCTTCATTGACCAGTCAGTCACCAACGTCACCACTTTCACGTAAACCTTCGATCCAACTACGACTGCTATAAGGTTTCCACGCACTGGTTGGATGAAGTTGACATCTTTATAGAACGTCATATTGACGTCATAATGTCCGTTACCTGTAACCTGGAGTCCAGTATCGCCGATATTGTGAAGATGTCCTAATGATGTCATATTCCTTGGAACATCACATTCTATCCGAACTCGCCAGTGTTCTCGTGTTATAAAGGCCGGGAGACTCGGGTCGTTGACAATATATACTACGTCATTACTGTACGCAAATAGACTTGTGTTCCTCTAAAACATATTAAAATATGTATACTAATAAAACAGTGTTTCAGAAACAACACATACAATATATCCAACATTAAAATGCATCACCTATAATTTTCTGTTCAGTAAATGATGTAAAGTTTATTGAATCACAATGAGATAATGATTAATTCCGTCCTTATAATTCATCTTATTTATGGTCTGTTTTATTTGTCGATGTTTCAGAATAACCCGATAGTGATCAATGAAGTATGCACTACAGATTTATAATACAATATCAGTTATCGAACGGAATATACATAATATATGAAGTTTAATATAAATGTAAAGTTGCATTGCTGAGGTCTAAAACATATCGGCGATTTAGGCGAGGCCCCTTTTAATGCTTCACGATTGAGTCATAGTTGAAAAGTACTTAGACTGATTAACAACAACGCAATGCCGACATTGATGGATCAATTTCGCACGGAAGAAATAAGCGAATGTCGCTACTACACCCAAGTCTGTAATATGTATATTCAATATAGGACGATGTAATTTTTATTTCAGTCAAAAATAAAGTTTGTTGCTCAAAGTCTACCTACACTAACAATTGATCCAACTCAAGAATATATTCAGACGAAAATTATTCAAGATCCACTAAATGCAAACATCCATGTTTTCTGAAGCAAACCTACATTGCAAAAATAGTATAACATTGAGAAAAAAAGATAATACAGCAAAATGTCAACGAAGACTACGGTAGCTATACAGTGATGGTGGTAATTAAATCAAAGATGTGACCATGTTTGATAAACAGATACAATTGAGTATGTTGGCAAAACAAACAAACAAAACGTACTGCTTGTAGAGTATGACACTCTGAGAGACCTTGACGAAACATAAGAACGTCTCCACTGACTACGCCGGTACAGGTTTTCTCTCCCAGAAATATGTCTGCCAACGGCAAGTCCCGGGTATATAGTTCTCAAAGCCGCCGTATCAATATCTATTTTCCATCCACTGTCAGTACAACTTACAGATATTGTGTCTTGTACACGAATGACCGATCCTGCAACACCTGTATATATCGCAGACGAACGTAATAATAAAAGTGTCAAAAGTCATTTACATGAAATTCTACTTCTACTCGTTTACTACTATTACAAAGTAATATAATTGTAACTACTGTTTCTACTACTACTTCTACTACTACTACTATTGCTACTAATATCAGAACTACAATTACCATTATGGTGTCCCGTTGGTTGGGCGGGGGGCATCGCGGTATCTATTACTTCAATTACTACTTCTCATCTTACTACTGCTAATACTACTACTACTACTACTACTACCACCACTACTACAAGTATTACTACTACTACTACTATTATTACTTTTATTCCTCCTATTCTTCCTCCTCCTACTCCTCCTCCTACAACTAATACTACTACTGCTACTGCTACTGCTACTGCTACTACTACTGCTACTGCAACTACTTCTACTACTCATTCTACTAGTACTACTATTGCTACTGTTACTACTACTACTACTTCTATCATTACATGTTCAACTGCTACTATTTCTACTACTACTACTTCTGCAACTACTACTTCTCCTTCTACTATTACATGTTCTACTGCTACTACTTCTGCTACTACTACTTCTACAACTTCTATTACATGAACTACTATCTGCTACCTACTACTGCTACTTTTACTGTTACTGCTACTGCTACTGCTGCTACTACTACTACTACTACTACTATTACATGAACAACTGTTACTTCTTCTAATACTACTACTTCTACTACTGCTACTACTACTATTACTACTACTACTATAACATGTACTACTACTACTACTATTACATGTACTACTACTACTACTACTACTACTACTACTACATGTACTTCTGCTACTACTACTACTACTATTACATGTAATACAACTACTTCTACTACTACTGCTACTACTACATGTACTATTACTTCTGCTGCTACTACTACTACTACTACTACTAGTACTACTACTACTACTACTACCACTATTACTACTACTACTACTACTACTACTACTACTATAACATGTACTACTACTACTTCTACTGCTGCTGGTACTACTACTATTACATGTACCACTACTACTATTACTGCTACTACTACATGTACTATTACTTCTACTTCTGCTGCTACTACTACTACTACTACTACTACTACTACTACTACTTCTACTACTTTTACTATTCCATGTACTACTACTACTAATACTACTACTACTACTACTACTACTACTACTACTACTATTATTACTATTACATGTTCTACTACTACTACTTATACTTCTACTACTACTACTACTACTACTACTACTACTACTACTAATATTACATGTACTACTACTACTACTTCTACTACTACTACTACTATTATTACAATTACATGTACTACTACTACTACATCTACTACTATTACTACTACTACTTCTACTACTACTACTACTACTACTACTACTAGTATTACTACTACAACTACTACTACAGCTACTACTACTACTACTACTACTACTACTATAACATGTAATACTACTACTACTACTACTACTACTACTGCTGCTACTACTACTATTACATGTACTACTACTTCTTCTACTTCTACATGTACTATTACATCTACTTTTGCTGCTGCTACTTCTACTATTATTACTACAACTGCTACTACTACTACTACTACTATTACATGTACTACTTCTACTACTTGTACTACTACTACTACTACTACTACTACTTGTACTACTACTACTACTTCTATTACATGTACTACTACTACTACTTCTTCTTCTATTACTACTACTACTACTACCCCCAGAATATTCTTTTACAAACACGGTAGTACGCATCTGTGTAGTTGGTTTTATTTTATAAATATGAATATATAGAATTTCCAATTTTGGTTTGAGATTGGCTGAATGTTTGTTTGTGCTACATGCTTGTACCATATTTAAAACTAAAATCTATAACATGTTTCGTTTGCATATCGTCTCGTTTCATAAGGTAACAACGGCAGAAAACCCAAAAATGGAAGCGCGCTGTATTCGTGTCCGTTCTGTTACTGTATCATCTATGGGCAGATTTAGAATATTATTCGCAAACTCAACGCGTATACAATTCCTAATACCAAGCCCATATGGCTGTCTATAAATTTTGCTTATAGTGTCAGGGATACAGAACTAATCATGCCGATAAAGTCAGATGGGTTTATCTATATGATTGTAAATACTACCTTAGCATGCTTGAATCTTTAAGGGATACGTTCCACTAACTATACATAGAATTGCATTTGGCAAGTTATAATATGGTGTTATACTCCGCCTGCTTCTTACATGTAGGGTAACAGTAGCTTTAAGGTAAGAAAAGAAAGAAAAGAAAATATTTGTTACAATTTACACTTACTATATATCACCACGAATATGAGAAATATAATGTCGTTCCAACAGTTACAAGAGTAATGCTCCATTCTAGAACGACAATAAGGAACTGCACACATACTTTCATAATTTTGTACTTTCATCGTCATCGTGTAGATATGTCATTTTAGTAAAATGTTATATGATGATATAACTTCTGAAAACAAACTTCAATTGCCAGTCCATCGGGTCGGCTCTGGGATCAAACCCGCGAACGGTCAACAGTATACTCATTACATTATATCCTCGACAAATATCTCAAGGGACAGGAATAATCTAATATAGCAACACATTTAGAACGAACGTGCGGCCTCTGGTGAGAGCAGTCAGCACTATACGCATTGCTGTACCACACCCAGCATGTTTTAGTTATTAGTAGAATTTTCGTATGTCTGCAAGATCTTTAAAAGAACGTGAGAACGTTAATCTAATAAAACTATGTCTCGAACATGCGACATTTGAACTGAGCGACCCCGATCCATCCCCTACACGGTAATTCCACTCCGATCAACATGTTTGCATTAGATCTAATAAACGTGTATTTTATCTTACCGTTACAAGTCTTTCCATCTCCATCGTATCCGTCTGGACACGGAGCACAAGGATTGTTTGGGTTGCTGTTGTCACATCTAGATGGGTTGAAACATTTCACTACCGCGCATGGAGGGATAGGTATTTCACACCATCTATCCGTAGCAGCGATATTGTGACAGTCGCACATTTGTTCGTTGAATTTTACTGTTTGAAAATGAGAAAATGAAAGTTTAATGTTTTATTCATGACAATGTATTACGAAAACGAATCGATTTACATTTGCATTACATTTCTAGAAGTTTCAGCAAAATTGTGTTTGTCAGAATGGAAAGTTTACAATTATTGCTAAAGAAAGAATTATCAATCGCCAAGAAGGTTTAATTCATCGATTCTGTTATCAAGTTGTATTTTAAATATCGATTAATTTTTAGATTAAATTCATACATGTTAGATTTATTGTTCAACAGACGTCCAATCCTGAGTATTTCAATTAAAGACCAAAAGTGTCTTAAACTACATTAGAAGGTTACATCACATGCAGTTTATATTCATAATAATTCTAATATTTTAGCATAATAGTTATGTACAAAAATGTTGGTTTTACCTGATTTACTCATCGCCTCGTTAAGGCACTGTGACGAATCATTACAACCACAATACTGTATATTAGGTGTATAAATAGCGGTCATGTTAAAATCATCGTTGACTGTGAATGTGAATAATGTCTCTCTGGCTGTATTTCTTACATGTGTTGTTATACTCCAGTTAAAAACACCATAAACTGCAAAGAAAATGCATGTCGATTAAAATCATGAACATTACGCGATTTAATATTAAACATCAGGGCCTCATGCAGTTAAATTTATTCAAATGTGTTCTCTCGTTAATAAAAGTATTTATTATTATTATTATTAACCATTATCATCATCATCGCCATCATCAACATAAGGCCACTCAGCCCAACAGGACTCTTGAAATTAAAAAAATTAATGCATATATAATACAATACAACACATTAATTGTTTGCTGCAATGATCCAAACAATCTGCAGCAATATTTTTTTATACAACAGTAAGTATGGTTGTTTTCAACTAATACATTTGTATTCATACAGGTACTTACCTAAAGTATAATCACTAGTAGGAACCACCGTATCTACGTCAAATCGAATATGATCCCCTGTATTGTTGTCTTGTGTACAGTTTTTCAAATCTATCAAAACACTTTCATTGACACCTAACGTCACTTTGATGTTTTGGGGGCATCCTTCAATGAACTCCGGTGGTTTGTTATCTGTAATTATTCGGCTAGTATATTTTAATTTATTATATTTATTGGACTTTTATTAGAATTTATGATTTTATTTCTAGAATACACATGTATTATACGATTTGATATGAAAACTATGTTTATGCAAGTAATGTGTTTATCTAGCGATAAATGCAGAATGTCGTGCGTTCGATCCTCGGCCGGATCATACCGAAAACTTGATAAATGGTTCTAGAAGCTTCCTCGACTGGCGCACAGAATAGATATAACTGAATAGTTGTTGAAAGAGACAACATACGAGGGGTGATCATTATGTATTGTCCTTGGTGGTATAAAATTGAAACTGAACAAAGAAATTAATTTATCTTTATAACATTCCCTCAAAGTAGTCTCTATGGCATTGAACAGTTTCAAACGTTTATTTCACATCTTTAACGCGTAACAATAGTCTTATTTAGGAAAAGTGTTAATTAACTGCTAAAATTAGTACATGTATAAGATTGAATATTGCAACGTTTGGCATGCCATAAACGTGCACGAACGTGAATCAGATTATGTGGAGAAGTGTTACAATCTCATTACTTAGCACACTTGAACAACCAATCGTATAACAACAATACTTCTTAATTAAAAGTTCTGTTCTATAATGTATACGTTTCGCTTCGTCCATTATTGCTTGCCCCGGTTTTATGTCACAAGTCCTTGCATTTGTTAAGAGACATTCTCGGTTCGATTGATGGTCCCAGTCGTTTCTGCATGTTTCGTTAAACAATGTTATATTGCCAGATTTACATGTCTTAAACAGTGCAGTGAGGTTGTTAACAAGCGTCTCAAGAATTTTAAGCTGTGTGTGGGCTCCGTTGTAAAGGGAATAGTTCCCATTGGTGAGATCATAATTAAACTGCGACTTCGAAATGTTTTGGATAGTCCCTATAATTAAGGACATGTGTGTTAGTTGTACAACATTATGAATGCAATGACTTTTCCAAACAAACTGAGCATACAATGTATATACACTAGATATTCGGCCAAAATTTCGACCAACGACATCAGATGAATTACTATATTAATAAAGTATGTAAGAATAATAAATCACAATACAAAAGCAACATATCCACACATAAACATATCTAACTTACATGATTCTCCATACTGAAACATTTCATATTCAGATGAATTGCTGTTATACAGAGATCCATTTCTTGCAATGTAGCTACCATTATTGAGAGCACCTTTGTATTATTTAACATGTAAAGAATTGAATATATATAAATATAAATAGTAAATTTATTATATAAAATATTTACATAGTTCTTCATTTGTGCCCACCATTATCAATTTACAATGCAATTGTGATATTTACTGTTATAAGACCTATAACTACGCAAATAGTTTATGAAAGAAATACTATTGCTAACTGTAGCACACAGAATGAAAGAAATATAACTGAACAACGCTTATTCAAGAAAATTAAACATATTAATTCAATCACTCGATTATTCGGTCAGATGCAATAAACACTCACACACTACGGAGTACTTACATCGACACTTGTATTCAAACTATCTGAATTACGGTTGGACCACAATGATCCAATTTTAAAGGAACCCATATGAATCATTTAACAATCTAAACAAATCATTTATTCGAGAAGATGAATCAGTCACAAATGCTAAACTGATATTTCTGTATGTATTTCATCATGTTTTTCGCAACCATGTTGATAGTGTTTTACACCCTACGAGCAATACGAACTTCGCAAAACAAAACAAGTGTTACTATAAAAACTACAAAAGTAAAACCTAATTTGATAATAGTAATTTAATTCAATTACATTACATACACACAGCTGCATGATGCACATTGGCTAGTTCTCCGTCTAATACATCACGCCATTGCGGTATAACTTAAACGGTTTTTATTAAGAACCCACTACATAGCTATCGTTTTACACAGCTAACATAAGTTTGAACTGAATTATCCGAATAATAAGTGTTGCAAAACCACAAGATACGAATGAGTAAAGATTACTTTTCAAATCGGTATGGTATATTTATTATATATATTATGGTAGTCTGGAGCTAGGTTTGCTTCACCTCCAAATCTGTTTAAAGTTCCTACTGCATGTATCTTCTTGAGAGAGTAGCGATTGTATTACTTACAATTTATTGGAAGTATAAGTAACCATGGTGATGCTGCCACTGTATGCTTGTATGCATTTATTATGATTATAATTATATAATTAAACTACGTGTTTATATTGTATGTGCTGTTGTGTGGGTGTATCCTTTGACAGATAGTTCTCTCTGTTTACGTATAATTTCTTATTTTTCTTATAAAACTATTGTTTAACATTAATCACGGATAAAAAAGGATTACATTGCTCATGTCCGCCTAGCTACTTTACAGCTAGATATTTTATATGATTTTACAGCAACCTAATAGAAATGTAACTCATTGTACTACCTTTTTGTATTGGCTAATACTTTTGCTAGTTTTAATATTTTTGACAAATATGTATATAAACTATGAACTTTGATAGGTTACGAATGCGTCAAACATTATTCTATTACATTTAATATGCATCGGTTAGCACGCTTACACTTCTCGTGAATAACTGTATCGTAGAATCAAGCTTAATATACCTACAACAACCTCAATACCATAAACTGTTCGAAATAGTTCTTATTTTTCAAATAGTCGAACAAAACATAACATAAAATACTTGCTTTTAAAACAAAAGCTACAAATATTGTAGCATCTCTGTTACTCGGATGAAAATAGTCTGTCCTTGCTTGAATCTGAAGTGTCCTATTACAATAGTTAATATCATTTATTATGTAAGTAAATATTTTAAGGAACGGCAACAATTATTTTAATGTGTGTGCGTGTGTGCGTATGTGCGTGCGGGCGTGCGTGCGTGCGTGCGTGCGTGTGTGTGTGTTGAATGGGGATTAACTCCATTCAAAAACACACTGCATGATATATATGGTATATCTAGTTTTATTGGTGGAGGGAAACCTTAGAATAATTCTGAGTCAAACCACCGTCCTTCCGCAAGTAATTAGCGAACTTTCTGAAATGAAGTTTATAGATTGAGCGGGACTCGAACTTACGACCTTTGCGGTGTTAGATAAGTGATTTTGAGATGGTGCTTCATACAACGGAGGACCCTAGAATAGTGTTAATGATAAGTATTACAATACTCGTGTATAAACTTGTTTCTATTTTATGCAGTATTGGATAACTCCTATAATAACTTTTAGCTATTGTTGTAACGTTTGTATAGGGATAGGAACAACACAAAATTGATGTAACGTTGTGGCATCTTACATGTTATATGTTTTATTCTAAATCTATCTGAAGTTGTTTCTGTATCGTTTGATGAAATCTGGTACATGAACATGAGTATGACTGTTTACATAATGGCAATTACAATATGTCAGATATTTTATTTTGTCTCTGCAACAATTAAGTGTCCACTCGTTGATAGAAAACTAACTTTGTACTAAACAGATACACCTGTGTGCTGCACAGAGAATTCGTATATTCAGCCAATTATACGCCATAAGCGATGTCCTATCAAAACGTTTTAACATCTCACTACACAGTAACGTCCTTTTTTTCCAGCAGTAACATGATTCTTACTCATAAAACAAGGCCTATGTAATTTGGTTTTGAAATATTTTCAAAATGGTTCATAGAAGTTATGATTTCTTGCTACAGATGAATAGAGCAAAAGTTGGTAGAGTATATTATACTGCAATAAGACATCACTGGTGATAAAAAAGTACTTGTATAGGATTTCAACATATACATGTAATTATGAGCATTTGAGGACTTCTTTTTTAAAAAATCTCAGGGTGTCACTGCACCCTCTTTAACAAAATAAACGAGGTCAACTTACAAATTTTTGTGCATTTGTATGTGGGTTTACATTCCTGCTATGAAAGAAAAACTAACAAAAAAATTCCATGTGGATTTCTGTTTTTATCATGGAAATCATAGACCTTATCTTTTATAGAACAAAGAAAAGAATTCAACTGTGTAGTGAGACTTTTAGCTGCGATGGTTCGGCTGAATTGTTTATATTTTGCAGCATTTTACAGATGATTTTATTTATCTGAGAACCGTTGCAAACATAAACAGGTATCTCATTATTAATTTGGAGGTTTGCAGGTATAAATGCATATGTTAAAACTTGATCCAACCCTAGTAGTATTCAACAGTCATCCTGGAGTCCCTTTGTTTAACTGAATGTGCTTTCTACCAACTGAGCTAAATACAATTTTGAATTATTTTTCGTTTTATTACTTATATGTATTTAAATACCATATTCGCCAGGCACGATTAACCTACTTCACCTAAATCAAAGTATAGTGACCGCATCTCATTTGCATTTAATTTGAATAGACTGTAGCAACACAATATAATTGTTTAAGTCATAACCATTACAACTTACTGCTTGATTATATCGGTTCAGATCCAAATATGTTGATATACTATATTTATACTGACCACATCACCATATAACTGTATACATGTATTATATTAACTGCAAAAACACACACGGCTTTCATTTTAGTATATACAATTTAGTATTATCATATGTAACATTAACATTTAGAACATCCATTGATATACATTTTAAAAGTATTATTACGTAGATTTTTATGAACAAAAATTATATCGTTTGGAAAGATTTTGATACATGCCCATTATGAACGTTCAGGAAATCATACTCTCCGTGACCATTAAACATATATGTATGACCATAAATCGTGGTTATCATCAGGTCTTCCAACGATGTCTTTGGGAAAAAAGAATAAACAGAACATAATTATATACATTGCAGTAGACGCAGAGCCACCTGTTAAATATAATCACATGTGTGTGATTTAAACCATAATTATACAGACAAATTTATATATAAAATGATAATGCGAAATTTACAGTCCACGCATTAAGATTATTTTTGACGGTATTACGTGTGTGTGTGTGTGTGTGTATATATATATATATATATATATATATATGTGTGTGTGTGTGTATGTGTGTGTGTGTGTGTTTGTCTGTGTGTGTGTGTGTGTGTGTGTGTGTGTGTGTGTGTGTGTGTGTGAAAATAAGAAAGAATCAAAGTATATACTGACGAATGTATATACACAGCTATGTTTTGAAATAAAGGTCGCCGCTATTTCAATAACTGTATTATTTTTTTATGCACGTAATGCTTATGTAGGAGGAACACAAAACCCATACTTTGTATACACATTGATAATATCTGATAGCAGGATGATTTTGATGTCTGTCTGCAACCAAGAAATGAAAAATAATAGCAGACTCGGTTTTATTACATCTTAGTGGGTAGCATGCATTATTATGTAACATTGTAAATGCAACAACATACACACCATTCAAACCCGGATAAACCTGTAGACAATGAGTGATGCAATACTAAATGATCAGTTACGATAACAATCTTAGTAAATTGTATAAAAAAATTAGACAGTGTATTTGACACATCCGTACACTTGACTTTGACAAAATGTTGCTTTGTTATCACAAGAAAAAGCAGAGAAAATAATTATATGCGTTAACAATAATATAATTATTCTTATTTAGCAGTATATTGATTCTGTTTTATTACCAAAGTACAATAAACGTTCATTTATACATGGATTGCTTGATAACAATGCTACATATTATTAAACTTGAAATAATTGTTCTAAATGGAAAAATAGAAGGATCAGCGATAGTTACGTTAAGTATATTTTTAAATCTGAATTTTTAAATCTTAATCATAATTTATATTGCTGACACTACTATTTTATATTGATATCTAACTTACCTCTGAACGATGGTTTGTATTCTGAGCAATCATTGGACGGATTTATAGCATAAAACAGCGGACAACTTTCGTCGTCATTGTCATGGCAACAATTATAATGCGGGTCGTCTGTACTTGTTGAATCTGTTTCTAGAAGTAGATATCCTCCATATGGTGACCCCGTGTATAACAGCCCATAACCACTAAAATAACATGATAAATATTCATGTTATAATATTGAATATATATCTAGAAATATATAAGTATGTCTTGAATCATTTGAAAGATAGTGAGTTAGGAGTCGGGAAAGATGTTAATATTTAAATGAACACTGAGCATGTCTGTGTCGTTTATGAATAAAACATGAATTATTTGAAAATTCAAGTCCGATAAAATGTGACTTAAAACAATATTTTAAAAGGACAAAATATCCATGTACTTGAAATGAATCTCTCTCATTCTGTTTGATGACCGTCACTTAGTCCTTTGGAATCTATCTAAAATAAACCAACAACGGGTTATCAATGAACGGATGAAATCAAAGTCAAAATAAAAATCATGACTCATTTATTATGTGATTAAATACGTTGCAATTTTAGTGATAAATCTATTTTACTCTATCATAGGCGCGTACGCAAAGTTAGAATATCCTTCTTGAAAACTCCTGATATAATTCCTTTGAGAAAATGAAAGGTTAGATATAAAGGTTAAATATAACGTATTAGATTTTTTTTAATTGAAACAATTCAGTTGTTTTTCACATATCCATTAAAGTTGCAAGTCTTTATGAGGACAGCCTGTGTTCACCAATAGTATCATTTATTTCTATGCCGTACCAATAAAGATTAATAAAAAAGGGATTTTTACCTGCCATATTTACATTTGTGACGTTGCTCTCTCATTGAACCTTTATGCTCGAGTAGCTTTTCGACAAGTACATGCAATACATACATGTATGAGTCGTGTATCAATTATTACAAAGAGTGGATGTAATATTTTAAACTTAAATAGATTTATCGCTTTAAATTTATTCAACCTAATACAAAATATGTTTTCGATTGATTAAATGATAACGTTAATTATCTAAATCTTATTACTTATTTATAACAACACATCTGTTTTACTCCATCTCGGAAGAACCATTGTTTATAGCAATAATCACGTTTATAGAACGACGGATCAAGGATAATCTGTTGTTCAGCACATGGGCAATTGTCGACCGTTTTTGATTGCTGTGGGATAATATTCTGCCTAAGTGTGGCATTTACCCATTCTCGACACAACAATATTCGTTTAAAAATGTCTGAAATAAAAGTAATATCATGTTGACAATTAGTAGTTATGTGTGTCAAACTAATATATGGTCAGCTACCACCATTGAGACGAGCTCTCTGATTGGCTGAAAAGAGTATAGGGATGTCCAGGGCATACATTTTTTTTATAAGCTTAATTCTTGTTGGATATCTAATATAATCTGAATTTAAATTACACTAGATCCAGTACTCTGTAGAGACTACTTTCTGCGGAGCTATATTAATTATGTAGGTTTATATACAGGAGTGGTGTCACAAACGACTGAAAGAGAACACCACATTTTCTTTAACAAATTCTATTTTATTCAACATCAGACAACACAGTATATTTCAATAAGTATATCGCTATATGAGTTATACAAAAGTCGTTAAAGTGACCGATTTAATCTTGGTATAAGGCCTCATTTACAAACATCGCAACGTTTTTAACCGCACAGGGTAATCACTTTCTTGATTTAATCTTGGTATCAGACCTTATTTATGAACATTGCAACGTTTTTAACCGCACAGGGTAATCACTTTCTTGATTTGATCTTGGTATAAGACCTAATTCCTGACCATTGCAGCGTTTCTTAACCACACAGGGTAGTCACTTTCTTGATTTAATCTTGGTATTAGACCTTATTTATGAACATTGCAACGTTTTTAATCGCACAGAGTAATCACTTTCTTGATTAAATCTTGGTATTAGACCTTATTTATGAACATTGCAACGTTTTAAACCGCACAGGGTAATCACTTTCTTGATTTGATCTTGGTATAAGACCTAATTCCTGACCACTGCAGCGTTTCTTAACCACACAGGGTAGTCACTTGCTTGATTTAATCTTGGTATTAGACCTTATTTATGAACACTGCAACGTTTCTTAACCACACAGGGTAATCATTTTTCTGATTTAATCTTGGTATTAGACCTTATTTATGAACACCGCAGCGTTTCTTAACCACACAGGGTAATCACTTTCCTGATTTACTCTTGGTATAAGACCTTATTTATAAACTCTGCAACGTTTCTTAACTACACAGGGTAATCACTTGCTTGATTTAATCTTAGTATTAGACCTTATTCATGAACACTGCAGCGTTTCTTAACCACACAGGGTGTTCACTTTCTTGATTTACTCTTGGTATTAGACCTTATTTATAAATTCTGCAACGTTTCTTAATTACACAGGGTAATCACTTTCTTGATCCATACTAGTGATATCAACTGCTCGTAAAATGATGGAGATTGTTAAAAGTTTTATACCACTTTATAACGCTTTACTTATCTTTCATATCTTTTATAATAGACCACTCTTAATATTATCTCATGAATATTAAGAGATTTTCCAGAGCGAGGCCGGGTGAGCAAGCTGCTTGTTTACATCTCCCAAGCATGGCTACTTACAGTGCTAGAGGTTTATCACTATTTCCACATATTGCGTTCTCTTTTGTTGAAGATCATATTAATGAAACAAAAATGTCATCTGGAACAAATTAATAGGAAGAGGATCCAACTATTTTAGTCAAAACTATACAGGTGAGTTAATTTTTACTTATTACGTACATACTATAAACCCTCTTATTTCATATAAACAGAAATCTCTGCATACATTTCTATTCAACATCTTGATCTGTAGTATCTATCCCATTACGATGCACTTTTCTAAATCTTAAGGCCAAACATATTTCCATTTGCTTAATGTGAATTGTTTCCTTTGCTGACAAACACAGTGTATCCTCAGTATTGTATATAACTTTATCTGAGAAGCAATTAGTCATGTTTGTTTGCAGATCTATATCATTTCCTCGAGAGCTGAGAATTGACCTTTAGATTGTGCTTGTTGGATTTTGCAGGGATTTGTGGTTATTACCGTATTTGTTCTAATTTCTTGTTTTTGGTTTTAGTTCAATTGAATAATTGCAAGTCGGACGTTTATGGAAAATACTATCATTCCCAGTAAAAGAGTGAAACACCAAACAAGATGTTGATATTTTAAACAATTTATTTGTTATATCAAGTAAATTGCAACATTTTTGACATAATATTGACATCTTTATACATGCAAATACCAAATAAATAACTTTACTTTATATTTTCAGGTAACATTTTCTTCAGCTTGCATTCAAAACATAGAAAAAGCAACATATATGCAAGTCAAGTGCCTGTAGACACATTGTGGGTAGCCTACGTTACCAGCTTGCTAAGTATAAAATGTTTACATCAAGGGTCCTGTTTGAAGATGTGTAATAATATATTTGTCCCAGTCATGACATGAGCCAAGAGGAGTAAGAATAGAAGGAAAAGTTGTAGTTGTGCAACATTTAATATTCAGTGGTCATCGAAGATTTTGACATCATCAACACCCCGTGATTTTAAAATCTACTCTTTACAATCCAGTGTGTGCGTGGAGATGGTCTCAACTTGAAATGCCATATTGGTGAGCTGCAGTCATGCTGATCATACCAGCAATATAGCTTGAGAAGATTGGGAGCATTCCCTATACGTTTTGTCAAGTACAAGAGGGAACTGTTTAGTCATAGCAACAGTTACTTGAACAAAATTGTGTATTCAGTTTGTTTGACGAAACATCATTTTCTGAATTATTAAAACAGAGCTGTATGTGCAACAATCACAACACACTATTAGACGATGACAAACGGGTATTCTGGAATCATTAACGTTAACAAAGCCGAAATCGGAATTTTGAAACTCAGAACAATCAATTACTACACGTATACTTGGATAAAGTGTTTTGAATTCTTTGTATTTCATGTTTTGATAGCCACATAGGGATCGAACCTAATAAAATATATAATATAGATTTACTCGTGTAGCAATTTTCCTATTAACAGTAGACAATGGACAGTTAAATAGCACTGATAAATCATGTTCTGCATGTAACAGGCCAGCCTTCAATCTACACAAAATCATTTACGATTTGTGAATAAAAAATATTGCACGTCTTCGTCCAGAAAGACTAACTGACATATATGAAATAAAACCAGTGTGAAATATAATCAGGTATTTATCATTAGAAATCTATTTACACCAAAATTTTCGATATGTAATTGTTGTTTTTTTGCGTATTTTCACATTCATATCATTTTAACTTCAATTCAGTTGTCTGTAACCTCATTTCCTCCTGCAAATTCTTTTCATCAGTAGCCATGGATTCAAAAGACATTCCGTCCATACTTGTGTCCGTATCTGTATTAATTGTTGTGAATATATCACTGAAAAGATATTATAATAACAAAATGTAAGCCAAAGTCATTATTATTTGTTTATTTAAAAAAAAATAGTTTGCATGATAAATGCCAGTATAATGATAGTACTCTTTAAATAAATAATTACTGTTACTTTGTTTATTTGTTTCTCATTTATTTTCAAAATATATAAATCACAAACATATCTATCTCACAATTATTTTACTATGTGTTACCTTTCTGATACTTTCATACTATTTCCCAGATCCGGGGCAAGCTGTTCCTCTCAATGATTACTTTCCATGGTGTTTTGATTAAAGCCCAATTAAAGACTGATGGGACAATACCCATTTTAATGTATTCTTGACAAGTCCATTTAAAATCACCAGTCTTGAAGTTTGGACACACAACCATTAATCTGAAAGATTTTTTTTACATTAATACGGTACGAGAGAATTTTCAGAATGTGAAGATAAACAAAGGGATATATTTATTTTAAGTAATATACATTGATATATAAAGCTGTGACAGTTTACAAAAACTGTGTATGATGAAAAATGACAGTTGGTATTTGATTTTCAGTACCATGTAAATTGGTAAACAATAAATAATAGTAAATACTAGTATATATATATAATAGAATAAACTTGAAGGAATACAAAGTAATAATTACCTTGAAAAGGGGTCCCTCATCTCTTCTGATTTTTACATTTTACAATATATTGTTTTCTTAAACTTTCATCCTTTGGAAATGTGTGAAAACTGATTGTATCTGCCATCAGATACACATAATTAAACACAACACTCAAGCACTGCTTCTACCAGTAGCCATGATCCTGCTCAGTTTGTTTGCTCACCCGGCCTCGTTTTGATTATGGAATCTAAGGCATGCATACAATTTGAGAGAGGTCTATAGGCCATCCGTGACTGAGAAGTATTAGTAGCTGTCGACTGATCGCCGCTGATAGCGTACGGTTCGAGCCTAGCTTATTTGTGGAAAGGCATTGGTTCTACTTAGATTTATATACAGACCTTTTTTCCATTACCAAAACTGCATATGCCATATATAACACAAGGTGTGCTAAAAATAGCATTTAACCAAATTCAGAAAACAAAAAATACGAATGTATATAAAGAAATCGTTTATAAAAGTATTCGGTATAGTCACGTTTCAGATATAATTAAACGGATTATACACCTGCACTCACTATGATATCACACATGAATACATTAGGATTATATGTCTTATACTTTGGTGTTGATGTTGAGATAAAACGATATCTTGTTGACCTGTGATCAATTGTAATTTCATTATCAATTTAAACTATTACACAATAACTAATGTGAGGAGCATGGCAAATCCTTTCGCCTTTATTTAATTAAATGTTCCTCTAATGTTTGCAATATGAATGCGTGTATGTATATTGGCAATGAACTATGTATAGACTAATTAAACACAATTCATATAGTACTTGACTAATAACTTGCACGCAGTATACTTGTAAGAGTAGACAATTCCTTACATTCATGTCTAATCACTATCTAAATTTAATCTTTCACCTGTGTCATATTTCATACGGTATTAAGTAGTCGGACACAGTTTTACCTAAAATTATATCTAATCTCACTTTTGTTTTTATTTAAGGATTTAATTTACTGAAAGTTTACAGTGTGATAGAATAATTTCATAATCCACTTGCAACTTCAGTCATGAACGTGAACCCAAATGGAAGACGTATACATGTACAGTGATACAAAGTGGACGTAAATTAAATACAATTGTATCGTTTTATATGATGCAAATATCAACATACAATCGAGTTCAGCAGGTACACACATAGCGCAATCCTATTATTTTAGTAGCTTATCGGAAGTGCAAATAAAAAATAACTTTTAAATAATATTATTGGAAATCCTGGACACGAACTGAAAATGAGGGAAATTGATTATATATCTGAAGTGTGATAGGTTATAAATAGTATATGCATTGCGATGACTTAATATTCATTGGACTGGAACCGTGTATGGCGTACGCCATGTCTAATGTCCTTCAGCAAGACACATTTTCCGCATAGTATTAGTACTGGTTTTACCCAGGACTGCTTCAAACGTGATTTGTCAATGTTGTAAAAACTTCACAATCAATGTGAAGTAAATACAATTTGAATAAGTAATAAAAGCAAATACCAAGTCTGCACGGCTATCAGTAAAATATCAATACGTGTATCATAATAACTATATCTAAGATAAAAGTATAAGTGAAGGTTGTTGATCCCCGTGGTAAAAACTGTTTTTAAAATATCTATAGAAAGAAAGAATGCCACAAAACAAAATATTCAAAACTGCACAGAGTCTGCATTTTTGTATTTCGTGATGCTTAGGTAATTTAAAGAAAACAGCTTTGAAAATATTACTTATATAACGTATTTCCCTAATTCATTAAGAAGTGGTGTTATACGAACAACACCACTGAATATGAGTCCAATAAAGAAGAAATAATAGAAGCACAGAGTCGGAGTATAGGTGAAGTTAAAAACATAAATTGACATAAAATGTGCATCCACAAAGCTTAAGCTTTGAACAAAGCTAACAATCGAATATTCACAAACGTACATATTTACGTACCTTGTGTGGTGTCGGTTCTGAAACCTGGCATGGCTGAACAGACTTGCAATAGAATATAACATAGTAAAATTATTCGCTCCATTTTGTTTTGTGTTCAATTAATGAACACTAATCGTTTATGTGATTTCCTCCTTCACGGAGGTATTGGGGTGTTTTGTGTGACGTCGTCTGCTGATAATACTATGATAAAACGATATCTGTGTTGACAAACGTCTTGACATTTTAGCTGTTATCGTTTAAATAATTTCGCTACCAATGTACTATTTGTTTTCCTAGTGGTAAGTTATCTCTGACAATACTTCCACGTAAAACCATTTTGTATGCATGTAACTTTCTGATAGAATACCTTGTGAACTTCTATGGCACAGAACTCATTCTGCTATTCAGTCCTTGAACTATTCACAATATGATGCATGCAAATGTGTTTATTTAAATGTTTGATTTATCTGCTACAATGTTGTTGTTGTTGTATGGTGTTTAGCGTCGCTTTCAACAATTTTTCAGTCATATCGCGACGGTGTCTACATGAGACAGTATTTTAAACGCTGTCACACTGGAGTATCATGCCGCAGAGACACATGGTATTATACCCCACCCAGTCACATTATACTGACACCGGGTCGACCAGACCTAGAATTCTCCTCTAAATGCCGAGCGTCATGCGAGGAAGCTTCTAGTACCATTTTTAAAGTCTTTGGGATGACCCAGCCGGGGATTGAACCAATGACCTTTCGCATGCGAGGCGGACTTATCTGCTACAAAAAATTGCAAGGTTAAAAAAGTATCTTTTGTTTTCCATATTTATGTGAAATTACGTTATAAAGTGTATTTTTTATTGTGTTTCGTGTTAGAATGGGTATCAAAAAGCTTTAATTGAATTTGAAAGCAAGTTTTGTCCATACGCAGTAACAGTATTTTTGAAAAAAAAATTTTTTTTTATTAAAATTGAAAAACGTGTCGCTCAGGAAAAATGATTAAATTTTAATAAAGAAGAACACGGTATACATAAAAAGAAATATACAATGTACAGAACATTTTAAAACATTCGTCTGTTTGAAGAGCATACATTATGCTTTTATATTGTCCGTATTGATTAGTTTCAGCAGTTTGTCTGAAGCAGGCCTTGACACATTTGCAATGGATCAGGTGTATCTAGTGATAAGAGAACTGGTGGACTGATCGTTTTGCCTACAATTGTATTTGATTAATATGCATGCTATATATTAATATGTATTTATAAGTCACTACAATATGTATTTATAAGACACTACAATATGTATTTATAAGACACTACAATATGTGTTTATAAGACACTACAATATGTATTTATAAGTCACTACAATATGTATTTATAAGACACTACAATATATGTTTATAAGACACTACAATATCTATTTATAAGACACTACAATATGTGTTTATAAGACACTACAATATGTATTTATAAGTCACTACAATATGTATTTATAAGACACTACAATATGTGTTTATAAGACACTACAATATGTATTTATAAGTCACTACAATATGTATTTATAAGACACTACAATATATGTTTATAAGACACTACAATATGTATTTATAAGACACTACAATATGTGTTTATAAGACACTACAATATGTTTTATTATAACAGTCAGGAACAAAGATGAATGTGCTAGTTTAGCTATTGTATATAACTAAAGCTAATTGGGATGTATCCAGTTTTTAGTGAATTCAAGTATCAAGTTTAGATTCTGGTGGTCGCTTACGTGTGGACATAACTCGTGGTGGTATCTCTCAAAACCACGTGTCTTTCAGTTAAACAGATGGGACATTACTGTACTCGCATGAGTAGACATTTCTAGCTTTCATATATATTGAATTGTACTACATAAAAATATCACTGCTCAATCTTACATCGATGTGGGCCGCGAAGATGCTTTTTTGAGACGCCACTTTCCTTGTAATCGATGTTTATTCTATCATGACAACACACTTGTACTTAATACAACTAAACACCGTTACACTCATCGACTGACCATCTCCATCCCCGGACATTGCTTCATTATAGCATGCCAGGGAGAGCTTTATCCGCGTGTGTGTTTATGTTCGTGTTTCCTTTCCGTAACGTCCCGTGCCAGGCCCGTATACAAGAGGGCTAAATATCCCACAATCTTGCTGGCTTCTGTTATACTGTTCACGATGTACATATACATTAGTATGCCTTTCACTAAAGGCAATGGTTCATTATTTCTGTATTGAGTGAATATACTCATATGAATGGTTTATATTTCTTTAAAAATACATCTACATAGATATACTGTATATGTGTTAAAGTAAATACAAGCATAAAAATAATGCAATTAAAGTGGGTTTATTGTTTCGTGAATACCCTTATAATTGGTGCATCTTCAATTGCTTAAGTGTGCAATCTTTATTGACTGTGAATAAAGCGAATATGTTGTATCGACAATAAAAATAAACCAAAGAATACTTAAAAGTCCTGACAGCCGGGCATTAATGTATATTCATGAATATTCATACGCCTTCCAATTTTTATTGATGTTATTGTTCAGTTTATTTTATGCAAATCTTTCATAAAAAATACGTTAGATAATGTACATAGTATATCTTTATTGTTTGATTTTTTTCTGCTTGCTTTTATTAAAAAAATGTAAAATTGTATTCAAGGAATAAAACGCCGTGTTGCGTATGATCGTTTTGGCGTTGATCAACGCTGCAAATCTTCAACACGGTGACCTAAGTAGGGCTATGCCTTTGACACAAAGCTAGGCCAAATATAGCATTGACATAATCGTATTGATAGAACATTATAGCCAATGCATTAACAGTCACCACTAGTTATATTATATGTATATTATATATAAAATAAAAACAAATAATAACAAAAACAATAAGTATTGTTCCATCAAAAGAGACGAATTATATTCCTGAACATTCATAGTTGTACTGTATTTAGCGGCGCTTTAAACACGGAGGGTCAGTTCTTAGCGCTGCCACACTGTGATTATATGCTTAAAATTATTATCCAATTTATTTGCTTAAACTAGCTGTCCCACGCGAGTTTTGACAGAATGAATAAATCTCATTTCAAAATACAAATGGATAATTTATTTCTCTCGTACCGATACAAACTGATGAATTTGAAAAATATTTTTACACAAATGTGCGAACGAGGATGCTTCTGACCGATTACCACAGCTACCTTTCAAAAAATAGTTGTTTAATAAAGATTAACTCCTTATTCAACTTCTGTCAGGTTATATATGGCATAACCAGTTTTATTGGTGGAGAAAGACCTCGCAATGAATCTCAGTAAATATACAGTCCTTTCGCAAGTGACTAGCAAACTTTCTCACAAGATTTTTGGAGCGAGTTGGACTCGAACCTACTACCTTAGCGGTGAGAGGTCAGTAATCTTAAGACTACCCGACCCTTTCCTAAATAGAACTATGGCTCTTCATACATTACATCAAGTCGTTATATAGTTTCAGGAATAATATTAAGTGAAAAATATAAAAAAGCCGTTTTTTCTTATCTTATGTCTTTCTCATTTTGACTATTGTGAAGGCACAAACGTATGTGAGTTAAATTAACTTGCACATAAATTATACTTACAAAACACAAAACATGGGTGATAAAAGCACTTTCGTTTCAAGCACCTCAATTATGATAACATAAATATCATTTTTATTTAAATATACATTATACGACATACTATTTTATACTTAAACTATGACATGAAATTGAAATTTATATATTGCAAATTTTTGAAGTAAAATGTCTATTTTATTTAACGGTGTCAATCGATTTAATACAAATAACGTAACTGAAATTTACGCCGGCGTTTCTCTATTGTCCGACTAATTTAACCTATTGGAAAAGTGCACACATATAAGAACTAATCATGTTTATTTTTTCTAGTTTATTAAGCAGTATAAAGCATATATCATATTAAAGCATTACGTTCATCCATTCATACATTGTATAATCAGGTATTTTATAGTGATATCACATTTGTTAAAGAACAATACCAAACTAATTACAACAGTTTGAGTATACAAATTTGACATGACGTAATTACACATTTAACTGACAATACAAATTTTCGATGAGACACATTAATACTAGCTAACTGTTAAAATTTGCACACGCACATATGATATTATTTTTATCTTTAACTTAGAATTAGACATGGATTTGGATATTTATAAATAAACAAACATACATCAACTGCATATGAGCCATTATTCCTTCATATTCACAGTTTATATTTGGAATAGCTGAACATCTGGATAACTTTACTATTATATATTTACAATAAATAGATCTATAAAACATCATGGTATTTGTATCGTGGCTGTCAACACTTTTGTTCAGTCCCTTCATGACGGTAACGGTTTACGACACTAAAAAATGGTGAAGCATCATCATCACTGTAATGTAGTTGGACAATTAAAACTGGTGAACAAACGAGTAATTGTGATTTTTTATGAGGGGACACATTCCTAGTATGGAAAATACAATAACCTTATGTTTTTTAAAATGAATGGAAAGAAACTGAGCTTATTTCTACAGAATATAGTAACAAAATCAACTGTATAGTAAACCTGAATAAAGGAGCTATAATAATCAGCTACTAGCTGCAGGTACATCATGTTTTATACCAAATCATTAATTTTATATTATTACTGCTAAGGCAAACACGGAAGCTTCTACTTTAACTTTTTCAAATCTTTGATCCAGTAAGTTATATTTTTCTTCGAATTTGATACTTCCAGGGTTCATCTCATCACCTCACCTCTACACGGTGGAGGCACTTTTATCAGACAGCCGAAGCAATATTACCTTATTATTATGTGTCAAATTTGTGATAATGGTTTACATCTTAAAATAGCAAATGAGTTTGAGAATAATAATGAAGACAAAAAACAATACATTAACAAAATTGTCAGCGACTTAAGCATTACATCTTAAAAGTATGATACTCGTAGAAGATTAAATATGGCAAAGATGGTATACAGAGATGATCGAGCGTTAAATTGATAGTACATAAAGACGATAGGTCCTATACAAAGGGATGATAGCGTTAAATTAGGGGTACATAGAGAAGATAGCGTTAATTCATTGGTAAAGCGTCAAATGTATGGTATGGAAACGATAGTGTTAGATGTTTGGTATACTACAACGTTAAATTAATGGTAAATACGGACGAAAGTGTATGCAATATGCATGGAACACAGAGATTATAACGTTAAATGTATGATACATAGAGATGATAACGTTATAATTTTGGTCCGAGAAGGCGAAAGAGTGTTAAATCTATGGTACATATATACGATAAAATGTAAAATTGTGATGTACACTGAGACAATAGGGTTAAATAAATTGTACATAGAATGCTTATAGGTACCCAGATCACAACTATTAACTAAATTAATCATAGTTTTATATAAAATAATAACATTTCTAATAATATATTCAAATATTACGATTTAAAAAAAAAAATTCGTTTTGCATCACGTAATTAATAACGGAAAAAAAAAATGTTTCTCATATAAGGTCGGAAAATGTGATAAATAAAAAGCGCCTCAGATGCAAATTGATCACGGTAGTGGCATCGTAAGAAAATAAAAGAACAAACTTAAATACATAACTACTTGTTTACATAATCATTCAAAATCCCCCAAGACTTGCACCTGAGTGTACTTTTATTCCTCACAAACGAAGTGGTTAAAACTACGCATGAAAGTGTAAAGCGGTATGTATTTAGAGAAATGGAACATATACGCATAACATAATGCGTAAACATACCAAGCTTCATAAATACAATACAAGTAAAATATCCACAATGACATATATATTATACATATATTTGTTTATCATGTTAAATAATTAACACGATTTGTCTCAGATGTTCATTTGTTCTTTTATAACGTATTACTTCTTCCAAGCAAACAAAAATCAAATGTGTTCTTCATCCACAGAATGATTTCGATGTTCGCAGTATCGGTACGGTATAAACATTGCATGTTATGTTAATGTTGTCATTATTAAATTGACCATATCGAAACCATATAGGACTGGCCTTTTAATATTATGTTTTCTATGATTTATAAAATGTTGCTTTTAAAAGAACAAAAAAGTAAAATTTAGCATTTAAACACATGTAAAACAATATATGATCCAGCATCAAGTCGTTTAGACATATAACATTAACGTATTTTGCACGTGCATTATACATTAACGTTGTTTTTTTCCAGTAACGTATTGTTGATAAGCACAGAGATTAAAGTCAATCAATTTCGTTGTTCGCGGAATGGGGAAAATGTACAATAAACAACATGGCTATTTAGATTATTGTGCTTCCATATAAATCCTATTAGCAACTATGGCTATAGTATGTCTAATTAAGGTGTTCATATGACCAGCCGGGTCGATTACATGTATCGATCATGCAATGAGCATGAACAAACTGTATTTACATTTGTGAAAAAAATATCTCAACAGTCTGCATCCCCTTCTGAATATGTATATATATATATATATATATAAATATATATATACATATACACTGGACGGTTGGTTATTCTGCAAACCCGGATGCTAAAGCGTTGATATTGTGTAAGACATGTAATTTTATAATCAAAACGCGTGTGAGTTTCTGTGCGGTTGGCTGTACAGATATTGGTCAGAACGCCGACGACCTCCGTCATAGAATTCTGTGCCAGTATGCCTTTTCTTCCTGTAGTCACCGTTCAAACTACCACCGTTTCCCTGAAATAAAAAAAAAATGATTATCACTTACTGTAAAATAATTGCCAAAAGCGTGAAATTATTATAGCACACATCATCATTATATTGTTTTTTGTTTAATTGTAGCATACCATAGTCTTGATATATACAGTTGAACTTCGATGGCTCGAACCAGGCAGGTTTAGACAAATAGTTCGAGTTTAAGGTTGTTCGAGCCAAGTATTGTTCAATATTATATCATACATGTGTATGTTTATACATGAGAAAAGGAATTCGACCTGGTCACAAGATAGTGGTTCGAGATATATGTGGTGTTCGAACCAACCGTGTTCGAGTCAACGAAATTCTACTGTATATTAATATTCTATCATTTTTCTAAAACCAGTTGAACATGCATCTATGGCATAACCACGATGAAGACTGAATTAGACATTTCAATATCACACAATGGTGAACGTAAACGGGAAGACAGATGCACATACACCATTTATCATTATGTACACAAGTGTATCAGCATAAGGGTTGCATTAAATATGGGAAAATAGAAATGTTGTGAAATCCATAAATGCATATAATACTCCAATGGACCTACTGGCATCCGCTTGCATTTATATCAAGCTATATCCTCTCAAATAAATGACTCAAATAAAAAAGCAGATATGATATTATAAAGAAAAACATTGATGACATAAGAAACATATTTGATATGTAATGCATATCTACTAAATATAGTGTCACATAAAAGGTTGTTTATCGATAATAAAATTAAACCGTCCGCTTCGAAACTGTTAAAGTCACAACATTTACTGCCTGGCTAGTAGATATTTGTAAATGGAGACTATCAAATTACAACATTACACTATACTATCTGCTGATAGTGAATTTGCACTGATCCATGTGTATACAGTGCATCTCTCTCGAATTTCAAATTTTTGGCAGTTGAGCATCACCACTAGACAGTTTTCATAACACCATCGCACCTTCGTGCACGCCTATTCTCTGCTTGCGTGGAGCATCGGCATATGCAATGCACGATGACTCGATGACACAACACGTAGATGCACTGACAATGCACAAAGACTCGATGACAGAGCACGTAGATGCACTGACAATGCACGAAGACTCGATGACAGAGCACTTAGATGCACTGACAATGCACAAAGACTTGATGACAGAGCACGTAGATGCACTGACAATGCACAAAGACTCAAGACTCGATGACAGAGCACGTAGATGCACTGACAATGCACAAAGACTCGATGACAGAGCACGTAGATGCACTGACAATGCACGATGACTCGATGACAGAGCACGTTGATGCACTGACAATGGACAAAGACTCGATGACAGAGCACGTAGATGCACTGACAATGCACGATGACTCGATGACAGAGCACGTAGATGCACTGACAATGCACAAAGACTCGATTACACAACACGTAGATGCACTGACAATGCACAAAGACTCGATGACAGAGCACGTAGATGTGCTGACAATGCACAAAGACTCGATGACAGTGCACGTACATGCACTGACAATGCACGAGGACTCGATGACACAACACGTAGATGCACTGACAATGCACAAAGACTCGATGACACAACACGTAGATGCACTGACAATGCACAAAGACTCGATGACAAAGCACGTAGATGCACTGACAATGCACAAAGACTCGATGACAGAGCACGTAGATGTGCTAACAATGCACAAAGACTCGATGACAAAGCACGTAGATGCACTGACAATGCACAAAGACTCGATGACACAACACGTAGATGCACTAACAATGCACAAAGACCCGATGACAGAGCACGTACGAACTGACAATGCACAAAGACTCGATGACAAAACACCTAGATGCACTGACAATGCACAAAGACCCGATGACAGAGCACGTACGAACTGACAATGCACGTTTCATTCTAATGAGAGAAATACGTTTCGTCTCTTCTATCGGTAGAGATACCAAACGTCAATTTCCCAAATGTGTGACCTATTCGTGAGATTATCGAAACATCCGCTAGTATGAGTGAAGAATTCGCACGAACTCCTAACACATGTGACGAATTCGTTTCTGAAATAATTTACTGCTCAACATAGCACATATACACCGTATATATATATATTTAACTATATTATATTGCATTATTTTAATAGATGGAAATACCATGCCGCTGTCTAGAGATTCGTCACTGGTTCTTCCTTATCCATTCCGCAGATAATCTGGTTTTGGTTATACTGTAGGTCGGTTATCGGAATGTCGGTGGTAGTCCGGGTTTGGCGATCTCGGTTTGCCGTAGTCAGTCGTGGAGATTTCGGTGGGTCTTTATTGTTATACGTGGTATGGTCTGCACGCTCAGCATTTATCGGTAGTGAATATCGTTTTGCAAGTCTGAAAAAAATTATCTAAGGCTTGAAAAAGAGTCATAATTATCCGTAATGAAATTGTTGTTATTATTTAACACATTAATGAATACAATAGTTATCTCGTATTATCTCGCATTATCTCGGGAATCACATTACTGTCCGCACATCACGATTGCTAACTAGTTGCCAGTTAACCCTAAATGTAATGGTGAAGAATTGGAATAAGACCTCACAATTATTCTGAGTGGAACCACCGTATTTCCGCAAATACCTGGTAGTTTCTCAAATATATTTTTTGGGTCGTGAGAGGCTCGAAACCTTGACCTTTGCGACGGCGGATAAGTGGTCGTTGGAAGACAAAAACAATTGGCCACGAATAACCCTGTACACTAGTTAAAAAACATGGGTAATGACAATTTAATTTTATTTAAACTTCAGCGTTTGTTTTCCAACCTTAAAGAAGTGTCTTATGTATAGATGCATAGCGCAGTGTTGTGAAAACATATTGCAAACTAATATTAAAGTTTAGTTTATTTAATTAGCGAAGTTTTACAGTACCATTAAATAAGAATGACGTTTTTATTTCCAAAGTTTTGCAAAAGACAGTGGAAGACTTACCCATTACCGGAAAAGGAGCCATTTGAATGCGTTCCGTTAACACTTGTCTGACGGTCATACATGTAGTTAGCGTTCATGAATGATCGGTCAATCAAACCATTGTCTCCTGTTTGGAGTGATACATTTTCTTCCTTTGACCATCCATGTTTTGCTTTCCTTCTTTTTGTTTTATATGGAAACAAAATCATTATTTTGAATAAGGGAGTTAAAAAACTAACAGGTTGGTAAAGAACAGATATATCAATAAATATTATGTTTAATACGGATTATTTTGGTTGTAAACAAAAACATGTAGGAAACGATATAATGTAATCTATGTTTTATAAACATACTTTAACATTAACTATTTGCGTATCGTTGATTTTGTCAATACGTTATCGCACAATAAAGTTTTGTCATGACTATTGATGATACCATCTTTCGATATCATCCCTGGAGCAACAACGACATAACTTAATCTCCTTGTTGTTTAAAGTTTCATGTTAAAACTTTGTCATTCTCAGTAAACAGACGATAATCAAAATAAGTTATTGTATATCAATTTATATGTTTCGAAGGAATAATTTGAATTATATAGAAGGTCAAATAAGGATTATTTTATGACTCAATGCCCAACATTGATTTTCTGATTTAGACAGTCAAAAATAAAATACTACTGAAACTACTTTGCAAATCTGGTGAAAACACAATGAAGATTGTGTGTGTCAGATTGCACACAAGGTCATATAATGTTTATTTTGACGTTTCAATTATTACTATACGATTAAAGAAACTCTAGATTTGTATATAATTTTCTTAAAAATATAGATATACATTTTCTTGTAAGTTTGGTGAAGATCATAGAAATCATTAGAAAGTTAACAAAGTTAACTGGACAAGGTATTTTTAATTCAGGATACATTTTAAGTTCAGAACCAAAATTTCACGAATACACTTTAAACTCCAAGTTATACTTACTTGTACAACACAACTACGACCACAGCCACAATCAACACCACACCTCCCAATCCACTGCCTGTGGCTATTAATGTAATGTCCGGCTCTAAAATAAGATAAACACCACTCTGAAGCCGGTCGTGGTTTGTTTCTTAGCATAACTACTCATGAGCGTTATATCTGTTTAATTCTAATGATATTGAATTTTTATACAATGTTCATTTGCAGCAGATTAATCATATTGGTATTGAATCTTTATAACTGTTCGTTTGTACCAAATTAATTCATTAAAATAAGGATTTGTTTCGATATACGCTTTGACGACAGAGGAAGGAAAACAAATAGGGCATTATAGAGGTCGTGTGTACAAGTATAATATGGTTGTTGATTTCCACAGCCAACTACAGTACTATGTTATTAAGCGACGAGCCTGTAGTCACTTCTTCTGATAGTATGTATTGTGTATTATTATAACTTAATATTATAACTTTTATTTCAATAAGTTCATGATGTCCTGGGGACATACGTCTTAATACTTAAGATGAGATCGAGTGTTTATAATCATGGATGGTGGTCAAGTTATGCATATCTTTATCACGTTCAATACCACTCGACTTGATCATTTTCATAAAATAGATTGATAAAGATGCTCGAAAATGTATAAATAGTATATTTGACATTATTCGTTATTTTACTTATCTTCGAATTCAATCTGTTTATATTAACAATGATTATTATGAAAAATGTAGAATGGTCTTTAAAATACGTTTAACAATACACAACTATTATACAAAAAATATGTGGAGGTAGAACGAAAACATACTTGAAGTATCTTTTTTTGAATTCTTTATTTCATTACAATGTACGCCACCCATTTCTTCCGGACATCTGTGGGAAAAAAATACATTTGGTTAGATTTACGATTTTCAAAATTCAAATTGTAAGCTGTATCGGTAGCAATACATGCGAACTGATTATTTATCACCGCGAAAAATCAAATAAATAAATAATGCTAAGAAATTAATGCACTGTTATTATATACTGATTGAACTACCATGAAATGAAACACATTTAGATGGTAATAAATGAAAGAATGTACCTGTTGTAATATATAATTAAGATAGTAAGTGATAACGTAATACTATTGCATATTGGGTAAATAGTAAATCTGAATTCATATATATATTTGTAGCCGTTTTTTTGACAAATGTCACACGTAGGACGTTATCGACGTAACAGGAGTCAGCCGGCGGTAGTACCGCCATAGGACGCGCAACCCACATATTCGTAATATAGACGACTTGACATTCCTGACGTCAGATTGGAGTCCTAAAAGTCGGCATTCGTACCTACAAGTACACGGGAAGTAAAACCTGGGAATACTTCCATCGCCGGAAGGGACGATTGGAGAGAAACCTACGCATCCAGTATAATTTAAATAGTTCATTAACGTTGCAGAGCAAAGTGCATTGCGACATCAGTGATATATACAGGTAAATAGCAGTTTGTATTGCAACATCAGTGATATATTAGCAAATATTAGTATGTATCGTGACATCTATAAGACAAAAGCTTATTAAAGTGAACAGTGTTAACATGATTACATCTTAGAACATTATAAGACTGGTTTTGTTTCATGTTGAGTAAATATTGTTGATTTGTATATATTGTAAACTCATAATTTTATTTTGTGTAAGCAGTTAAATTCTACCTTAGTGAGTTGTTGGCCCTTGGTCATTTTGCTACAGGGTATATTAACCAATACAATAGCAATACAATATTAATACAATATTAATACAATATTAATTTCCTACCATAGTTCTGATTAAGAATTATTGAAGCGTCGTGTTCCATTCTTTCAACGTTCAATTAATTATGAGTACCAATACGAAATATAATTATATTCATTTTTTGCAACTTACTGACAAATATAACCTTCTTTGTTGTTTTTGAAAGGTGTACAAGTAGAACCTTTTTGACATTTAGTATCATCACACACATCTGCAATTAAGAAAATAAGCTTTGAAATTAAAAGAAACGTTTGAAAACATTATCAACTATTATTTAACTATCATAAAAACATGTATAACCATATGTGTTGTCATGTGTTCAGCATCAACAGGCTAAGGACCCTGAATGTATTACATAATGTCTTTGTCCCATGATATAACTGTACCCGATGACGTATTCGTCATATTGAGGTTATATTAAATTAATTACTAAATTGCAATTATTTGCTAGCATAACGTGTTTATACTCTTTTGCATTATACCAATTATATTTTATTTAAATATCTTACTTGTAGGTTACATTATTGGGCTATAGAGCTAAATCCATCAATACTTATTATAAAGCCCTGTAAACTATGTGTTATTACTGTAATCCTGTAACATTCTGTTATTAAATACTAATTAAATATAGTAACTTCAGTGTTTAAAAGATGTTATTTGAATCTTAATATGTTACATTGAGTCAAAGTCTAAATCTCAGATTCAAAATATTGATGAATTTGGGTCATGGAGTTAAAATTCTTCCGGAGTCTTCTAAGTGAGAGAAATATTTTAAATATATTTTTTATTAACACCGTGTCACTTTGTAGAATCTACTTCTATTGAAGTGAATCCATCTTTACAAGGACACATTACTGTTCCATTTGTCGCGTTACACAGTTTTGTTTTCGCATTTATTTCTAGATATAACGTTACATAGGAAAACACCTAAACAGACATTGTATAAGATTAAATAAGTTTATTAAAGTGTCACCTCGCACGAAGTTAGAGACAATTTATAACGTCAAATAGGGTTAGAGACACATAAATAAACATAAACCTAAATTAACCTAAGTTAGAAATAAATACATGTATGTAATGAAATCACTGAAAATTTTGTCACAGAATTATAAGCCTCCGAGAAGTTAGATACATATATATAAACGTTAACCTAAGTTAGATCAGTTAGAGACAATTTAAAACGTCAAATAAAGTTAGAGACAAATAAATAAACGTTTACCTAACTTAGAGACAAATATATCAACTTAACAAAAGTTAGAGACAAATAAATAAACATAAACCTAAATTAACCTAAGTTAGAGACAAATACATAAAAGTTAACCTAATTAAACTTAGTAAGAGACAAATATATAAACGTTAATTGGTTAACTTATCTAAATTTGCATTGACTTTGTCTATTTTATTTCCTCTTAACAATGTTCACTCAAGTGATTTGCAAATATTTTGGTTACCACTTAAAAAAATTAGTGTTCAGATACATATTGAATGCAGCTTAAATTGTATTTGACTAAATAAATAACTATTAATTCATGGATTCATGAATGACAATAAATCAATTTCAAACGGGACAGTAGTGTTGTGGATAGAGTCGAAAACGCCAAAGTAGACTTAAGAGTGGTTCGTATAAGAGCTGAGCTTCCTTCACATTCAATCAAAATTAGTAGTGGAAATAGTTTTATTTAGCATAAATACCATACAGTTTATATACATTTATATGTATATTTACGAAAATTATGAAAAAAAAAAAAGCTAATTTTATTGAAATCATCATTTGTCTGAGATAGTTATTGATCTATACATTGCTAAGAACACAGAATGTCATCATATCACAATATTTCATTGAAACTTGAGTACCTTAAACAGCAGAGCAAATACACAAAGATGAATCAAAATTGGTGACTCTGGATCAAAGAATTTAAAAAACAGATGATCAGAATAATTATCATTTGGCAAGCTTAGTTGATCACCAGAAACACTTGCATGTTTTTTTATAATATGACTACCTATTTCTTTACTACATGTATGCATGTACATTAAATTGGTGCCAAGACGTCAAATATTCCAAGACGTTTCTGAGGAACAGTGTTAATACTAAACCTAAACGTTTATAAATTTATCTGACGTTTGTATTTGTATATGTATGTAATTTGTATTTGTACCTGGTGAGAAACTGTATACAGTTTAAGTTAATACAATTATGTTCAGTTCTGTCCTGGTTTGACACCAAAACCGCTGCAGCCGATTGACATTTTGATACATATATATCTTGTTTTGCCTTGAAACGGTGATATAACAACTCATTTTTGATATTTACCTGTGCAATGCAATTCATTGTCTGATATCCTTTTAGATGCGAATCCTTCATTACATGAGCACTGCCATTTTGATTCGTTACAGGTTCGATTTCCATCCTTACATTGATATTCCTCGCTTGTTCCGCATTCATCTTAAGAAAACATTTCATATTTTATATTTTCAGTAATTAAATACAAACTGAAATTCTTTGATGTAAAGGGGTTAATGTTCGCTATATTGTTTCTCTGTCAATGTGACCAATTTTGAATTATTGAAATCATTGAACTCAATCAGTGGTAATTAGGATAGAATACCACATAAAATGTTGCTGAGGGGCACGATAAGACTACTCTAGAAAATACTTAATTTCAGAGGGGCGGTAGTGTATATGATTGAGTGTTTTGTCGCTCATGCCAGAGGTTCCTCAGCTCGATCAGTTCCCTAAAAAACATTTAGTACTCGTTTTACCCAGATAGTTGATTTGAGAGCGTGTATTTGATATATAAGCGCTGACTCAGAGGTTTCTTTGCAATCGAGCTAAAATAAATGAATATAAACAAAACTGTAATACTAATTAACCGAGTTACTTGTTTTTATTTTATTTGACGTGTTTTGTGGGTCTATTTATCAGATATCATTGGTTGTAAAATTATAATTTTATGTTGTCTGTCTTCGATTTCTGTAATAAACGTATTTGGGATACAAGGAACGTATTACTGTAATTATTGTATAGTTTGTATAGTTGGTATAGTTTGTATATAGTTACACACGCATCCATTTATGATCGGGTTATATTGAAATACACTTCACACATGCAAATCAGTATTCAAAAGTAACTTTTGAGATTGATCAGTACAAGTTCTCTGTACCACTTGTAACATTAAAGTAAACAAAATAAAAGATTGATTTGAATTAATTGTATATAAGTGTATTTTTCTCATAAATGCAATATAGAAATAAATGTTAAATATGGCTAATTTGTTTATTAAAATGACATTTTAAACAACATATTATTTATACCTGCACAACGAATAGCGGTTTTGTTAACATATTGTTTTGCATCAAATCCATGATCACAATCACATGTCCAGTTACCAGGAGTATTCTTACAAGTTCCACGTATACACGCATTTGAATGAGAGCACTCATCTATATCTAGAAATACAACAACATGTTTACATTAAGACTAATGTACGACATTGCAGTAGCCTATTGTATGTACTTATACACTATAAATGCAGTTAAAGGCCCATCGCCGGTAGATGCTACACACAGCATTATAGGCGGGGCTTATCACTAGCAGCCGACAAGTTTATATCAGTTATTTGATAATACTCATGTCCAACATAAGCTGTAACTACCAGCATAGCCATAGAAGATACTGCTTGTTGCAAGTTGTTCTAAACAACAATGTTTATTGTATGTGCGGGTTCTTCAGTATTATGGATTGCAATAAAGGTTTCTCCAGACTTACTACAACAAACACAGCATTCAAATAGATTGCAATGGCCATCTTATCTGCATGCATAATAAACAAATTTGCTAATTAGGTACATCCAATTTACAGTTTCATGCTGGGTTACGTATAACACATCTCTGGTCATGATCAAAGAGATAAAGTGAAATTATTTGGGTCAAGTTCTATGGATTAGTACATTATTTAACTAGAGAGAATAAAAGTTATTTATGAAAAACAGTTTATCTTATTTATTATGGACGTATATCAAACGGGCATACATGTTGTAATTAATTGTAAATAAATTGCTTTGACACAAGTAAAGGGCAAACAATTATTTGTGAGACAAAACATACAAAGATTGAAAAATAAAGAATCCCCTTTGACATTATAGAATGACCCATTCCATTAAGGTTCACAGTTTCCCTGGCACAACTTACAAATGGAAGAAAATCGTGGAAATACTTTGAAGGTTTCGAGGGAACAGTTTTGTATATTATTTCATTTATTTAATTATAATGAGTATGATTTTGAGGATCATTTAGTTACACCAGACTGGTCAATTAATGTTGATGAAAAAAACTATAGTTAGACACAGAACTTAAAGGAATATTTATTGTCAGATGGCAATCAGGACAAAATGATGACGTAATTATGATGTTGATGATGACCATGAAAATAAATACATTCCTGTCGAACAGTTATGGATATTGTTTTCATGCCCGTTAATTTCAAAAACCAGTTTTGGCTAGGTGAATTTTCATTTCCTAATCTAAGAAACAGTCATTTACCAAAACGCAGATACGCACAATACTGGAATATGTTTTCAAATGTAGGAGTTTGGTTACTACTTCATTATGTAAGAAAAAAAAGCAAAGAATATTGAACCAACCAAGATCTAAATTATGCCAAGTTGTGTTTTGAACCTAGTACATGGTTCATACACAAACATCCAAGGCCACCTATATAGCACTAAGTGTGTTTAATTGAAGGCTGTGACATAATAACTGTATAAACAATAAAATGACATTCATTTGCTAAAACACAAAACTAAAAGTTATTTCCATAAGGAAGCTATTGCGAATTATGGGATTTAAAGCCAAGGTAAGTGTGAATTGTAACTTATTTGCAACCAAATAAAAAAGCAAGTATGCATGTATCTGAGATAAGCCATAAACTACAATGTATAATCATTTGTTTATACATGAATATGAAAAAGGCAGAAATATTATGAAGATTGATCTTCCTAAACATGTAATTCACAAACTGAAAGTCAAACACATTATTCTACTCTGAGATATCAAACACTGCATGGCTCCTCACAAGTAGGTTATACACATCTCCAAGCAAGTGTTGCTGTTTACACCACGTGACAAGGGTCAAACGGGGTTCAAAATTCAAATATTTAGCAAATTTTCCTTGATATTTCAATTTTGTAAGGACTACTACTACTTTGTTTCAGGGAGCTTTTGTGAATAAAGGGCATTTTTATAAAGACAATATATGTCTCTACAACTGCACTTCTTTTTGAAAATAAAGACAAAGTTGTTATTATGTTTTACAGAAAAACATCTCCCAATTCAACATTGTTGCAAAAAAGAGTCACCATTTGAAATTAGGCTCCTCCCATTTCTTTATATAGAAAAGTTTGGGGTTTAAATCAATAAAAATGTACATGTAACTATGTTAATAAACACTATCGCAGGACCCACTCAAGTATGGTAAGCACAATGAAATGAAGAAACTAGGAGATTTTCACATTGTATGTCAGTGGCACACGGAGACACCTGGATGCTGGACATATTATAAAACACGTAAACTACATAACGCGGACCTATATGAGGTGTATTACAGGAGGGGACAGGCGACCTACACGCATTAGATTTTTCAAAACTCACTGACACATATAATTGTATAAAAATATTGCTTAGTTCACCTGGATGTTCTCAAACTCCGAAAGTATACAATTTTGTTGAGTTTGTTACTATTCTTAAATTCTGTTTCAGTATAAAATTAGAAGTGTATGACTAATAGCTTTATAATCGTCTGTAGATCTATGGTACTGGCAAACAAATGTTCCTGTTTATGCGACATAAAGTGTATAAATTACATGTGAATTTGTAAGCGTGCCCCTATTTTTCGTGAGACATTGATTTTCAAACTTTAAATCTATTAAAAATGACTTTATCTCCGTTTTATCTTTGTTAATGTCAAATTGTACCAGCAGCATCAGTTATAATTTGCTAAATTGTTTCATTCACAATGTGTTACTATATTCCTTACATTTACCACAGTCATACTATTGTTGAAAGTTATAATTATGCAAAAATGGGTCCACTAGTCCAGCTCGGTAAGCGTTAATCAAGTATGACATCGGGACACCAAAACACTTACATACAGTATACAAGTGTGGTTAAAATATGGTGAAATAGTAACCATTTGTTGTTTAATTTATGCTTTACCCCTTACGATGATTTAGTAAAATTGCAGAATAATTAATTTATTTTAAGTATTAAATGTCAAATTATTTCAATTCTGTTTAAATGACTGTGCAATTGTTTACAGAATCACATAACTAATGTTCGTAAGCAAACGCTCGTCCTTGGGTATAAATATTCGTCTGTATAATCTGTCTGTGCAGTATCTGTAACTGTTAAACATAATGACCACCGGGTTTAACACATACTATACAAAACATTTATAAGTAACATATACACTCTCACCTGAACATCTATCTGTTGTTAAATTCCTAGAAGATGAATTCGAATAACCCAATGGACAAATACAATACCAGCTCCCCAAAGTGTTCTTACAGCCTCCAGGATCACAAAATGACTGAACAAACTTTTTTTCACACTCGTTTATATCTGAAAAGAAAACTGAATTGTATATTTCAGTTGTACATTAAAGGGAATTTATCAGGATTTTTAAAATTTTTAAAATTGGCTAAAACATTTTTGTTCCAAATAAATCATGCCTATATATACTTACTGGCCTCGTATTTCCAGATGGATATATATTCAAACATGCTAAAATATTTATTAAAAAGGGGTTTCCTGACTTGGGCTACGAACCTAGGTTAGACTGAAATAGATTACCCACTTAAAAGTGCAACATATTTTGACGTATCAAATGAGCCACGTGATTTCATTTTGATTTCAATTTGATCAGGTGTACACAGAGACAGATCCATGATTTCAATTTAAAGGGGGCGCAACACAAAATCTGAACAGTGACACATGTTTTTTCTAGTAGAAATATAGTGATTCATTATAAAATATAGAATTTTTTTTTATTTTTAAGGCGTACGCCGGGATTTTTTAAAAGAGTAGACCTGCGATTGATACAGCTTTGCTTTGCGCGTAGTAAAGTTGTTTATCTTAGAACGAGTCCGAATGACTTCAACCAGTATTCAAACTGGGGATTTCATTTCAAGTTTACCACTTCAATTTAGATATCGATTTTGTCACATTTTGGTGGATTTGACATACCAAACCATTCGGATTTTATTAATTATGATAATAAGATGGTTTTTATTTTTTATTTTATTGTTAAGACATTTATAATGTTTTATCTTTATATACTCCCTTTATATATTGATATGAGTCTGAAAAATGTAAATACATTATTCAATTCGCCTTTGCTTTAAATGATACACTTGTGCTATATGCTCATCTAGTAATACATGTTATTTGAGAAGTTTTAATCAATTTTTTAAGTTTTAATTTTCAAATGGCAATTTATAACACATTACCTTCACAAGTGACGCTACTGCCGTTTAATACTGGAACATATCCTTCTAAGCAACTGTCACAAGTCCAACTTCCCTTCAGATTTATACATTGTTTGGGATTTGAACAATTCGATATGTTTACTGCACATTCGTCAACATCTGTAGATAGGAAGCATTGATATGCAGTGTTATCATCGTAAAGTAAAACTGATTGTTACTATTATAAGGTGATAACAAATAACATAACAAGGTGAACAATGCATAAACAATAACAAGGTGAACAATGAATAAACAATAACATTACAATATGAACAATGCATAACCAATAACATAACAAGGTGAAAAATGTATAACCAATAATAATGTGAACAGTGTATAACCTATAACATAACAAGGTGAACAATGCATAAACGTAAACTTTTTCGATAAGTTTTAACATTATGGTACATGTACTTGCATTTAAGTGATCTATTGAGAGGCAAATATTTGATATATGTGTCAGAGTTACACAGTTCTGTTGACATCATATATCTTCTACAACATTATGTTTTAATATAGTAAATATTTGCCTGATATAGTGGGTTGCAAATCTAGTGAAGAATTCGTGTGTCTACGAGGAAACAAAACGTGTGATGAACATGGTGAATGGACATGTGAGTGCAGTGAAGGGTATAATGCTACAAATATAAATCCAAAATATTTTGAATGCAAAGGTATGTATAGATCTATAGTACTACAGTACCCATCAGCTATCATTAAAACATTCGCGTACAAGCGTATAATATGTGATTGATCATAAAATTATGTAAATATTTAAACGCAAAACGTGAAATGATTGTATGAGTTCTTCTATATATTCGAATTCAAATTAAAAATTAAACACTTAAAAACATACGACGTTTGCCTGCTATTTCGGACAATGTCGTATTTTACGTTAGTATAATAAAGCGTTCTCTTGACGTCGCCCAAAAGCGCAATAATACGTCGTGTTTTACCTCCTCTTTTTACCAGATCCTTTTCGCGCAATAAGCCGTTAATTTTCAAATTTCGTTGTTTTTAAATCAGCTTTTTTATCAGCCCCGGCGTAATGATTAGATGTAATGGTAACACAAATTGTATTTCATCTGCATGACAGTTATGATCTTATCACAGGAAATAAAATAAATAATTTGATAATGTTATTAAAAACAATTTTGAATTAGTTATGATTATTTTACAAGGGAAAAAAACGGCTAAAATCGACAAAAAAATAAGTATCGTCATGGGACGCTTTTAACAAGAGACTTCGGTACTGTATTAGATAAAACAAAGCTTAAACGAAAGCTGAGACTTCATAAATTAATTGTAGATATGTTTATCACATTACATCAGATGTAAAACAATCCGGCAGGAATGCCGCGAATCACCTTAAATGCAGCCAACGTATTATTTTGATAAAGTCTAAAACATAAAGTTCAACAAAAATGCCATTAATGACGAAAAGTTACATAACAAACACGAACATAAAGTTGTATTACCGGTGCAGTATTTCTTGCTATGTTTTACTGGCTGGTATCCGTCTTTACAATTGCAAACAAAAGTGCCGTTTGTGTCAAGGCAGTCGGTTGTGTCTTGATCGCAATCTGTCCTGTCCGTTACATTACACAAACCACCATCTGCAACGTGAGAGTGTATTACATATGTACATGCAGTTTTATCATTGAAATACAGGACAACGAGAGCATTTGAATAGATATGCCCATGACTGTGTATACTATATACATAAGCTAACATACATTTAGCTCAAGACGTAAACATACATGCATACATGTACATCTGAATCTTAGATATTTACACACCTATAATTAATAAGCATATGGTAAATTATTTGTATCGGGAGTACGAAAAGAAGTTAATATAAATTAATTAAGTGTGAATGACATTTGGGTTGTATTTAACCTGTCAGTAATATTCAAAGGGAAACAGTATTGAATTACCATTGCGTAAAATACAATTACTTACCTAAATACATATTTTATTGCCTAACTATGTCAGATATATCAAATATAATTTCTTTCTCATGCCCTCACAATATCGCTCCTTTGAAATAATTACAGATTATTTACCCAGTATCAAACAGGTTTACATTAAATTTGGCTATTCAGAAAAACGTTAACCGCATTTGTAAGCATAATGTTGAATAACTAACTGGTTCAGACAATACACAAACAAGTTACGAACCGGTTACCCACATTTATCCATACTAAGAATGCACATCCTGTCAATGACATTTAATACATTGAAATAGTCATGGTACACTTTATAGGTATGTCTTTAATATGCGTTCTCTTTATCAATAATACTTGTAGATAGCTATCAAGTTGGTCAAACTTGTTTATTAGATTTAATGTCGTTTGCTATGCGTATGACGTGAAATGGCTACTTTGTTACGCATGTTACAACGTTTTTTTTTCTAATATGAATCTTGCTACATATTTGGATAATACTGCATCGGAATGGTAATGACCAGTTTTAATTTTGTTCTGATATATTTAATATTAGGAGTTTCAATACCTAAACAAATATAATTTGAATTTGACCAGTAGTGAGTTGTCCAGTAGAGATTGTAAGCATACTCTAATTAATACATGTGATTTTAAACATGATGCTGTACGCGTAAATGCCTCCATTGTCAATCATTACTTACATAAGATTACCTTCATTAATATAAAAAGATGCTGATCTCGGTACTACTTGAATCGATCCTATCATCGCATTTAGTGGTTTTTGTTTTAATTGATCATTTAAAAGTGTTCCCAGTTTACTGTCTGTTTCGTTCCAGTGAACAATGTATTTAACTTTCAGATGATATCCTTGTTTTCCGTCAACATATTCGCGTCTCTTTCTCACACTGAAATTTGAATATAAAGCATCTAAGCTGTGAAGTGTCTATGTCTTTAACGGCTCTTGATAATGCAAATATATATTTTCATTGAAACTAAGAGATAATTAAGTATATCAAATTATGTGTCTTTTCTAGTTTCATATATCTACGTAAAACATCAGCATATAGTCAAGAATAATTTATTCTATTCTAAAGAAAGAAATGTTTCACATTTATTACTTTAAATAACTTGAAAAAGGACCTGAAATATAACATTATGCAATATAACTTAAACACATTATAATATGTATAATAACATATACGATATCTAAAACAATTAGTTTGTACACGCCTCCGACAGCTAAACTCTGACTCATTCACTCGCACTCATGACAAACACAAGTAATGTAATTTACACACGTTTATGACCAACACAAATGATATCATTTACACTTTCAGATATATGCCCAACACTACTAATGTGCCTTACACAGATCTTTGACCAAACCCTATCATATAATTTACACAGGATTATGACCAACACCAATATTGTAATTGTGCCAGGTTGATGATCATCAAACAATACAGTAATGTCCACTGATTAACGACCACCACGACAGTATACTTTACATAGATCGTTAACCAAAAACTAATTAAAAAATATACACAGACCTTTGACTAACACCAATAATGTGATTATCAATGATGAAAGACCAACACCAATGATGGAATTTACACAGATATATGACCAGCACGAATACAGTAAATTACAAAGACATATCCATGGCCAACACTTATACTGCAATTAATACAAACTTATTCATGGCTAACACTTATACCAAAATTTAAACAGACATATCTATGGCCATTACCTATACTGTAATTTACACAGACATATCTATGGCCAACACCAATACTGTAATTTACACAATACAGATTTATAGCCAACACAAATACTGTAATTTACAAAGACAGATCTATGGCAAACACTTATAATGTAACTGACACAGATACATCTATGGCCAACACCAATACTGTAATTGACACAAGCATATTTATCGCCAATACCAATACTTTAATTTACACAGACAGATTGATGGCCAACACTAATACTGTAATTAACAAAGACAGATTTATGGCCAACACAAATACTGTAATTTACACAGACACATCTATGGTCAACACCAATACTATTATGTACAGAGACATATCTATGCCCAACACAAATACTGTAATTTACACAGACATATCTATGGCCAACACTAATACTGTAATTTACACAGACATATCTATGGCCAACACTGATACTGTGACTTACAAAGACATATCTATGGCCAATAACAATATTGTTATTGACACAGACATATCTATGACCAACACTTATTATGTAATTTACACATACATATTTATTGCCAACACTAATACTGTACTTAACACAGATATATCTGTTGCCAACACTAATAATGTAATTTACACAGCAGGTATATATATATGGGCAATAGTAATATCGTAATTTAAAAAAACAACAACATATTTATGGTCAACACTAATACTGTTATGTACAGAAACATATCTATGGCCAACACAAATAATGTAATTTACACAGACATATCCATGGCCAACAGCAAAACTGTTATGTACACAGACATATCTATAGAGACAACTTATACTGCAATTTACACAGACATATCTATGGCCAACACAAATATTGCAGACAAATATATGGCCAGCACCAATACTGTTATGTACAGGCATATCTCTGGCCAACACTAATAATATAATTTACACAGACATATATGTGGCAAAGACCAATACTGTAATTTAAACAGACATATCTATTGCCAACACCAATACTAAATGTACAAAGACATATCTCTGGCCAACACTAATACTGTAATTTACACAGACATATCTCGGGCCAACAGCAATACTGTTATTTACACAGATACACTGATACTGTGACTTCCAAAGACATATTTATGGCCAACATAAATACTGTTATTTACATAGACATATCTATGGCCAACACCAATACTGTTATTTACACAGATATCTATGAACAACACTATCTATTTAGTTTACAAAGACATATCTATTGCCAACACTAATAATGTACTTAACACAGACATATTTATTGCCAACACTAATAATGCAATTTACATATATAAATATATTGGCAATACTAATATTGTAATTTACAAAAAAACATATTGATGGCCAACACTTATACTGTAATTTACACAGATTTATCTATGGCAAACATTTATACTTTAATTCACACAGACATATCTATAGCAAACACTTATACTGTTATTTACACAGACATGTCTGTGGCCAACACTAAAACTGTCAATTACACATACATATATATAGGCAACACTAATACTGTAGTTTACACAGTCATATCATAGCAAACACTAACACCGTTATTTACGCAGACATATCTATGGACAACACTTATATTGTAATTTACACAGACAAATCTATGGCCAACACAAATTCTGTACTTGACACAAATGTTTCTATAGCCAACACTTATACTGTCAATTACGCAAACATATATATGACAAACACTTATACTGTAATTGACACAAACATATCTATGGCCAACACAAAAACTGTTTTTTACGCAGATATATATATGGCAACACTCATACTGCAATCTACACAGACATATCTATGGCCAACACCGATGCTGTAATTTACACAGACAGAACTATTGCCAATATATATACTGTAATTTACACAGACATATCTATGGCTAACAAAAATATTATAATTTACAAAGATACATATATATATATATATAGCCAACACTAATACGGTTATGTACACAGACATATCTTTGGCCAACACTGATACTGTATTTTACACAGACATATTTTTGGCAAACATTAATAATATAATTTACACAGACATATATATGGCATAATTTGATACTGTTATTGACACACATATCTATGGCAAACACTAATATTGCAATTGACACAGACATATCTATGGTCAACACTCAAAGTGTAATTTACATAGACATATCTGTGGCCAACACTAATACTGTAATTTATACAGATATATCTTAGGCCAAAATTAATACTGCTATTTACACAGACAGAACTATGGCCAACACTAATTCTGTTATTTAAAAAGATTTAATACCAACAATAATATTGTAATTTACACCGACATATCTATGGCCAACACTTATAATATATTTACACAGACATATCTATGACAGACACTAATACATTTATTTACACGCATTTATCTATGGCCAACACTAATATTGTAATCAACTGAGACATATCTATGACAAACACTAATACTGTAATTTACACAGATATATTTATGGCCAAAGTTAATACTGTTATTTACACAGATTTTTGGCCAAAATTAATACTGTAATTTACACAGATATATATATGGCCAACACTAATACTGTTATGTACACAGACATATCTCTGGCTAATACTGATACTGTAATTTACACAGATTTAGGACCAACAATAATATTGTAATTTACACCACAGACATATTTATCGCCAGTACTTATACTGTTATTTACACAGACATATCTATGGCCAACACTAATACTGTTATTTAAAAAGATTTTATACCAACAATAACATTGTAATTAACACAGACATATCTATGGCCAACACTAAAATTTTGATTGACACTGACAGATCAATGGTCAACACTAATACTGTAATTAACAAAGGCATATCTGTGGCCAACACCAATAATGTAATTCACGCAAACATATCTATGGTAAATACTAATATATTGTTAATGACACAGACAGACCGATTGTCAACACTTATAATGTAATTTACAAAGACATATCTATGGCCAACAATAAAACTGTAATTTACACATATATAACTATGGCCAAAATTAATACTGTTATTAACACAGACAATTCGAGCTAACACTTGTATTGTAATTGACACAGACAGATCAACAGCCAACACCAATACTGTTATGTACACAAACATATCTCTGGCCAACACTTATACTGTAATTGACACAGATATATCAATGGCAAACACTAATAATGTAATTCACACAGATATATCTATGGCAAACACTAAAATATATAATTAAGGAAGACATATCTATAGCAAACACTAATACTGTAATTTAGCAAATACTCAAAATGTAATTAACACAGATATATATATATATATATATATACACACAGTATATGGACAAAATTAAAACTGACATTTATATAGCAAACACTAACAATGTAATTGGCCAATGGCCAACATTAACAATGTAATTAACACAGACATATATATGGCCAACACTAAAACTGTTATTTACACAGACATATCTATGGCCATCACTAATACTGTAATTCACACAGACATATCTATTGCCAACACTCGTACTGTAATTTACACAGATATATCTTTGACCAACACTTATACTGTAATTTACACAGACATATCTATAGCAAACACATATAATGAAACTGAAACAGACATATCTATGGTAAACACTAATAATGTTATTGACACAGATATGTCTATGGCCATCATTAATGATGTACTTTACACAGACATATCTATGGCCAACACTAAAACTGTGATTTACACAGACAGATTTACGGCTAACACCAATGCTTAATTGACACAGAAATATTTGTGACCAAAACTAATACTGTAATTTACACAGACATATCTTTGGACTACAATTATACTGTAATTTACACATACATATATATGACCAACACTAATATTGTAATATACACAGACCGATATATGGCCAACAGTAATGTTGTAATATACACAGACATATCTGTGGCCAACACTGATATTGTAATTTACACAAACATATCTACGGCCAACACTAGTACTGTAACTGACACAGACATATCTGTGGCCAACACGGCTACTGTAATTACACAAACATATCTATTGCCAAAATCAATACTGTAATGTTCACAGATGAATCTATGGCCAACATTTATACTGTAATTTACACAAACATATTTGTGACCAATACTAATACTGTAATTTACTCAGAAATATCTATCGACTACACTAATACTGTTATTTATAAAAACATATCTGTAGCCAATATTTACAAAGGCATATCTATGGCCAACACTAAAACTGTGATTAACATAGACAGATCTATGGCCACCACTTATACTTAATTTACACAGAAATATTTGTGACCAATACTAATACTGTAATTTACTCAGAAAAATCTCTGGACTACACTAATACTGTTATTTATAGAAACATATCTGTAGCCAATATTTACAAAGGCATATCTATGGCCAACACTAAAACTGTAATTTACCCAGACATATCTATGACCAACCCGAATACTGTAATTTACGTAGACATAACACTAATGTTGTATTTTACACAGACATATCATTGGCCAACACCAATACTGTAATGTACACAGACAGATCAACGGCAAATAATGATACAGTAATTTACACAGATATATCTATGGCCAACACCAATACTATAATGTACACAGACAAATCTATGGACAACAATAATAATGTAATTTACAAAGATATATCTATGGCCAATTCGAATACTGTACTTTACACAGGCATAGCTATGGTCAACACTAAAACTGTGATTTACACAGACAGATCTATGGCCAACACCAATACTAATTTTGCACAGAAATATTTGTGACCAATATTAAAACTGTAATTTACTCAGAAATATCTATGGACTACACTAATACTGTAATTTACAAAAAACATATCTGTAGCCACTACTAATACAGTAATTAACGCAGATATATCTAAGGCCAACACTAATATTGTAACTTACACAGATATATCTATGCCCAACACTTATACTGTATTTTACAAAGACATATTGATGGCCAACTCTTATACTGTAATTTATACAGACATATCTATGACAAACACTTCTATTGTTATTTACACATATATGTATATGGCCAACCCTAATACAGTAATTTACACAGACATATCTATGGCCAATACTAATACTGTTATTTACACAGATATATCTATGGCCATCACTAATACTGTAATTTACACAGACATATCTACGGCCAACAAAACTACTGTAATTCACAAACGATCTATGACCAACACTAACAGTGCAATCTGTACAGACATATCTATGGCCAACACAAATACTGTAATCGACAAAGGCAAATATATGGCCAACACAAATACTGTAATTTACACGGAAACATCTATGGCCAACACAATTATTGTAATTTACACAGACAGATCTACAGACAATAGTAATATTGTACTAGACAAACATATCTATGGCCAATATAATACTGTAATTTACGTAGATATAACACTAATATTGTAATTTACACAGACAGATCTATGGGCAACACCAAAAAATGTAATTAACGCAGACATATCTATGGCCAACACAAATATTGTAGTAGACACACACAGATCAATGGGCAACACTTATACTGTAATTAACATAGACATATCTATGGCCAGCACTTATACGGTAATTAACACTGACATATCTATGGTCAACACTGATACTGTTAATGATACAGACATATCTATGGCCAACAAAAATACTGTAACTGACAGACATATCTATGGCCAACAACAAAACTGTTATTTACACAGATATATCTATGACTAACATAAATATTATAATTTACACAGACAGATCTACGGGGCAATAGTGATATTGTAATTGACAAAAAAATATCTATGGGCAACACAAATACTGTAATTTACACAGACAAATATATGGCTAAGAATAATACTGTAATTTATCTAGACATATATATGGCAAACATCAATAATGGAATTTACACAGATATATCTACGGCCAACACGAATACTTTAATTAACACAGACATATTCATGGCCAACACACATATTGTAATTGACACACACAGATCTATGGGCAACACTAATACTGTAATTGCCACAGACATATCTATGGCCAACACCAATACTGTAATTTACGCAGATATATCTATGGCCAACACGTATATTGTAATTTACAAAATTAGACATATGGCCAACAGTAATGTTGTAATTGATACAGACATATATATATGTCCAACACTTATACCGTAATTTACACAGACATATCTATGGTCAACACCAATAATGTAATAGATAAAGACATATCTATGGCAAACACTAATACATTAGTTTACACAGACATATTTACGGCCAACACTGATACTGTCATTACAGAGACATATCTATGGCCAACACCAATACTGTAATTCACACAGAAATATCTATGACCAAAACTAGTTATGTAATTCACACAGACATATTTCTGGCCAACACTTATACTGTAATTGACACAGACATATCTGTGGCCAACACTAAAACCGTTATTTACACAGACATAGCTATGGCCAAAACGAATCATTTAATTTACAGACATATCTATCTCAAACACAAATACTGTTATTGACACAGACAGATCTATTGCCAACCTAACACTAACACTGTAATTTACGCAGATATATCTATGGTCAGCACCAATACTGTAATTTACACAGACATATCTATGGCCAAATTTGATACTGTTATTTACATAGACTGATCTATTGCTATTGCTAATACTGTAATTAACACAGACAGATCTATGACTAACATTAATACTGTAATTTGAACATATATATGACCAGCACCTGGTCACCTATTATGTCAGACAGAGGTACTTCTCGTAAATGTAGAAAGCTTTAGATACTGAGTACAAATACAATAATATCTATATACATTTCCTCTGGCCAACAACATGGAAAATGAAAGTGATATATAAAATGCAATTTGGTTACATCATACATTAATTATACAATCACTTGTGTCAGTATGTATGGGATGGGTGGGTGTTGTGTTTTAGTGTAGGTGGGTGGTTGTAAAAGTTTTGATTGGTTTGTAGATGTATGCTTTCTGGCGGTGTTCATAATATTTTAATTTCGATTTCATAATAACTATATTTTTTTACAATGTACACTTTACCTGGACTTTGTCAGCGATATCTCTATGACTTCTACACCTAAAAATCCCGTTAAATTCGTAAAACGTATAGTTAGCTGAAAGTTAAAAAAAGAGGTTGATAATACACAAACTGAGGCTTTCACTTAATTACATCGATGAAAAGGACCTGATATTACATATATCTTTTTGAAGATAAACAATTTGTACAAAATGTGCATGTTTTCATATTACGCTATTACGCTAGATTTCAAAGTATGCGCAAAGATTATTTCATTATCTACTTTCAATTACACCGATAAAGAAAAAAATATCAAAATATTATTTTCACTTTGTGTTGCTCTTTAGCTTCGTAATAAATATTGGCGTCTTACATGACTGATGCTTTTCTTCTAAAAATATATTTTAAGCATTATTTAAAACGCGTCTGTTGTAGTATTGATGTGCCACTAAAATAACTCTCACATCATGAGTGATTGTGATTGTGTCTGAATAACGCTTAGTTGAAAAGAAGATCGTGTTAATGATAATATCTTTTTATAGAAGGTAACACATTATGACATAAAAAATGTTGATTTCAAGGTACACGTCGTCTTTTTATTATGGACTTCTGTAACAATATTTAAAACATTACAATAAAATATCAACATATTAAAATGTATGAATAAAAACAAATATTCTTGTGATACGCACTCAATTTAGTAACGCATTCATCTTACCATTTAAATATATGCACACTTATACTATTTAGTCAAACAGCAACAAAAATGTTTAGGTATTTGGAGAAGGTAATTTATATTAGCAAAATGTATAATTTAATTAATTTAATAGATATATTTTTTTTATAACTGTTGCAAGCCTTTAGACAAACGAGACTATATTGTATTTCTCTGGCTTATATACATGTCTGGACTTTACTAAACACGATTTAATATAGGTTTTATTATATATCGCAACCGTTGAACTTTCTCCATGGTAAGACATAAGGGATATTTGTTTGTTTTGGTGTATGATTGAAAAATATTTAATCAAGTGATCACCAAAAGTTACATTCTCACGAGGGAAGAATATCATTTCTGGTGATCATGAGATAAAATATCATTTGATCTTACACCAAAACAAGCATTGTTTGTTTTTATTTTACGCCTTTATATAAATGTATGTTTATTTTTTTTAAAAATTAATATGCAAGTCAAAAGTTTTTTTCATTTTCATAGTTGCACTGTTTGAAACAGTGGATTACCATGAATATTTCACTGACAAATATGTGTAATTCCTCCAAAAGCATAAAATAAAATTTGGTATCTTCCTACCTGCAATCGTCCGTATTCTAAGGATGCTTGGTAAAAGTATACAAACGCAATCATGGCTAATTACTTGGCGATGTCTTAATAGATGTAAAGCTTGCCTTTGTCAATAGTTTCATTTTTTTGCTTTCATAACATTATACTGGCCATTAATATTTAGTTTTTATTAGCATTGCATTTATCAAAGACATTTTATTAAATTACCATTTCATTATATGTGTCAGTAAGCTGTCAACCGTTTTTATATCAAATTATATTTCTTAAGGTATTGCTTTAATTTACCAAGAATGTTTATACCTAAATGCATTATGCCTTTAAAAACATAGGAACACATTTACAAACACAATATGTGCATCAGTTTTTCTACCTGACTCTGTGCGGCCTTTATATTTTTGACGGTGTTCACCTTGTCGGCGTCAACATCTCCGATTACTTGAAATGATATCGTCCCCACGTAAGAAACACCATCTGACAAATCAAAATGTTCTATTTATTCCACAATATCACTCACACAACATGTTTATATATAATTCAAATTGAAATCAAATACTATTTTTAGCCATTTTAAATCAATATAATAAAGGTAAAACTGTATTGAAATTGTGTTTAATGGCGACGCGTTATACATCATTTCAGAGAACCATATTCTAGCAAACATTGTATGTAGCGAGGTTACTATAACGGTATACAAACTATTACGTAAAATGTGTATACCGTATAAAGGACAAACGCCAAACTGAATATCTAACTCATTGTAATATAACAAATTTCAACATACTTTTGCATTTTTACAGGAAAAGCTTTATATGTTAATATTATAATACCTATTTTGGAGCATTTTTCATCAGAAGCTGTTTTGCCATATCCCGGAGCGCACTCGCAGTGATATCCGCCCATGACGTTCGAACAAATTTCTTTCGATGAACAAATACCAGTGTTTTCGGTACATTCGTCCACATCTAAATATAACACAATATATTGTTATTCTTACAAGTATGTAATATTTACAATATATGAATAACAGTAAGCATAACAAGAAACGTCACTGTTAAGTGTTGCATGCCCCCCCCAAATGTTCTGTAAAAAATGACAATATGTGATATAATAGGTAGCAATGCATCCATTGATATCAAGAGTAATGGACTGATGTTTCAGACTAGACATGCACTTTCATGCTTGTTTTAATATTAAAACATGACCTTTACCTTGTCATCTGATGTAATGGTCTGGGTATTTCAACAGTTAAATGTAGGTGAAACATTATTGTGACATGCTGATCACTTGTGTCAAGCTATTTTAAAATCCCAAAATGTAAGTAACATATCAATTGTTTATAATGTGATAAATGGAGCCAAGTGTTTTTGAAATCCATGCATGTATGATAAAGTTAAACGACAGACTTAAAATCTCAAACAGAGTGTTGTCATGCATACTCAAAGTGTGACCTTGACCTTTGAGGTACGGGTCTAGGTCTTACTTATGAGACGTGGTCATGTCATCTTGATCAATTGAGCAAAGTGAAAGACAAATTCACAGACCAGACACGCAATATCAAACAAATTGAAAGAGTGATCTGACCTTTGAGGAAAGGTTCTGGGTCTTACATGTGAAACTTTACTATGTCATGTTGATCAACTGAGCCAAGTGTTTTTAAAATTTATCCATAGATGACAAAGTTAGAGACCGGACAAGATATCTCACACAGACTGAAAGTGTTGTCAAACAAACTCAAAGTGTGACCTTGACCTTTGATGTACGCACGTGGGTCTTACACGTGACACGTTGTTATGTCATGCTGATGAATTTAGCCAAGTGTTTTTGAAATATATCCATAGTTGACAAAGTTTCAGACCGGAAACGAAATCTCAATCAGATTGAAAGTGTCATCAAACAAAGTTAAAAAGGTGACCTTGACCTTTGAAGTATGATTCTTGGTGTAATGCACGACACATCGTCATAATATGTTGATCATTAAATTTTGTAGTTGGTATAAACAAAATATATCCATGCATGACAAAGTTACAGGCCAGACACGAAATCTCAAACAGATTGAAGGTATTGTCAAACAAACTTAAAGTGTGACCTTGACCTTTGAATGGGTATGGGTCTTACTCGCGACACGTCATCATGTTATGTTGATCATTTGTAGCAAGTATTTATAAAATCCATCTATGCATGACAAAGTTACGGGTCGGACAGGAAATCTTACACAGACTCAGTGTTGTCAAACAAACTCAAATTGTGACCTTGACCTTTGAAGTACGGGTGTGAGTCTTACTCACGACACGTCGTCATGTTATGTTGATCATTTGAAGCATGTATCATTAAAATTCATCTTTGCATGGCAAAGTTACAGGCCGGACACGAAATTTCACACAAACTCAAAGTGTTGTCAAACAAACTCAAAATGTGACCTTGACCTTTGAGGTACGGGTTAGGTTCTTACTCGCGACACGTTGTCATGTTATGTTGATCATTTGTAGCAAGTATCAACAAAATCCATTTATGCATGACAAAGTTACAGGCCGGAAACGAAATACCGGATAGAAGGACGGAGAGACGGACGGACGCTGCGATTACTATATGCCACCCCCTAAAAAAATTGGGGGCATAAAAAGGCTGTAAAATTTCCAAATAGATTTTAATTCACACTCGCTTGAATCAAACATACAAACGTTAAATTTATTGATTATAAAACACAAATTAAATACAAACTTTTGTCGATTCAAGTCATTTCCTTTATGTACAGGCATGTAAATATCTAGCACCAATATGTAAAACAAGATTATCATTTCCTAAAAAACGTTGCAAAGATATGGTTGCAGTACACAAGTACGCAAGAAATACATGTCAAATAAGAAAATATATGAGCAGAGAGGTAGCATTTCAATGTGAAACTGAATTTAGTTCAGGATATATAATTTAGTTAAACCTTACATGAAAATGTGGTATTTCTTGGCCATTTGATCTTAGTATTTTATACCATACACGTTGATATTTTATCATAGAAAAAACATTAAAAGTGTTTATATACGACTACCCAAAACGACATTTTATAAACAACAACAATAACACTTCCCGTCAATTAACACAATAGCCGTTTTTACGCATATTTTACTTATAAACCAAATATTTATAGTACGGCATCCTTAATAAACCCAGAATAAAATTATTATCTTAGATATAAAGTTCACAATTAAATAAAGTACCTTATGGTATATATCATACATGTTCAATTGTAAGATGTACATCAAAAGTTGAGTGCAAAACTAGTATATCAATATTTTAGTCTATATCAAGAAGAGCTTTGCACCAAGCCATCGACATGGTATATTTACCGCCACACGAGTGCTTATCGGCATTTAGCGTATAGCCTTTACCACATATACACGTGTACGAGCCGTCTGTATCGTTACACTGACCATTAGTGCAATTATAGTCTCCTGTAGAACATTCGTCAATATCTGAAATAAAGCGACACCAAGTTTATTTGTAAGTGTTCTTCATGTAACGTCATAGTGATGAGATAATGTGAGGTTTTTATGCTTAGCAAGAAAGCTTATCATGGTATTTATATATCTTGAAATCTGTTTTGGTAAATTTACGATTTAATTTCACTTTGTAGAATGTTTATTATAAAAGTACTGTTTAAAAATATTCATATAACGATTGTAATGTTACGACAGCTTCGTAAAAGTTTGGTATGAACATTTGATTAGAACATTTGTTAAATAACAATTTGTATCAAAATTAAATTTTAGATTATTTCCCTTAAACATAATAAAATAATCTGTTGAAAGCATAGAAAGCCAGAAATATAAAACGAAAAAACAAAACTCGGTTATGTTGATAGTGAAAATGAAAGGTGATAAAGAAATACACAAAGTTACAAGCGCATTCTGTTCTCACATGACCAATGATTAATCAATGAATATTTACACAGTAATGCATGTTTTAAAGTCAACTTACCGCATACTTTCGAATCGAGATCGTCTTCGGATAATGAGTATCCGTTGGATGTTATTTTTTCTTAAATTATATAAATACGAAAACCTCTTGTAAGAGTGTGGGGAATAAGAAGATAATGCTCATAACAAATAAACGTCATTATACTATTACATTGTTCGCTTTTTTATGAATGTTTACTATTGTGTAACCTACTTGTACAGTTTTGTTGGTGTTTAACATTGATAGACCGTCTTCCCACTGGACATGGTCCACAAGGATCGTGAACAGTAGAATTTTCGTTACATGAAACGCCAACATAACATTTATTCACGTCACACGGGTTTGCCTTGTTTTCACAATAATCACCGGTTACATAAATGTTCGGGCAAACACAAGCTGCCTGTACTAGGGAAGCTGAAATATAAGTTCCTTGCTAGATATATAATGACACAAAACACATTTGAATAGATTTTTACTTAAAAGCATATCTTCATGTTGCAAATACTAGTGACAAAAAAGGTTAGTATGCATGCGGTACCTTAATTACTTTTCTTTCTTCATAAGTAACTCTGCAGATTATTAAATGATATTCCATTTTTATTATATTGCGTAATTTTTTTTAGATTCTACAGGATTTGTCGGGTGAAATTTGTTTTTATACATATATGAGCTGTTCTGGTCTTGTTGTGTACGTTTATTTGTGTGTCTACATGTGAGCATTTATAATTCTGTGCACCTTAGCGTCTTTTTTTCACCGTCTCGTCACAAGACCTACACAGTAGTTTTATAAACATAACTTGTTGGACAATTTCTCGAACTGATTCTGATAATAAACGTGGGGCTGGTGGCTCTTTCACAGTTATTTGACGTTGTATGTGATAAACTTATACAGTAATTATGTATATTATTTTTAACTGTCCAAACCGGAAATCGGAGTTATGACTTTTAAATCGTTTAAAACGCATTAGTTAAACTCGTGTGTACCTACAGTTCTTATCACATTGGATCTGCAACTTACTTAAGCTACAGTTATTTCTCAACTATATATATATATATATATATATATATATATATATATATATAGATCGTAAATTCTGTTGTTGTGAATTGAATTACCTTCCTTTATTAAAATAGATCTAAATGAATTCACTATATCTCTATGATACAACGGATTTATAAATCTGTACTTTATATAACATGTGAGTAGTCCTGAATGTGTTGCATGTAAATCCATAGTATATAAGTCATGGTCGACAGAGGCCTTGATATTGTGTTTATGGTTTGCATTGTAGCTAGGTGCGCTCGCCGTAGTCTTGTCTGTACAGTTATGTCTTGATTAATCACAAATAGTTATTTCAATATATATATATATATATATACACAAACACACACATAAATACAAGATTATACCTTTCCTGTGGGTTTTCATTGCTTGTATTGTTAGTCTTAGTGTGGCTTTGTTTTTATTGTATATATACTTACTTACTTAAGGTTTTAAATCAACAATTATGAATATTTTTTTAAATTACCAGAAGAAATTGACGGTTTCGTTTGAAAGTCACATTCGTTCTTTAGCTCACAACCGCAGTACAAAATCAAGACATCATGTGTGGCTGTAAAACCAAGATGATCTTCAGCAACAAATGTGAGTTTTGAATCTACTTCTTGCCGCAAAGATTCGTCGACGTCCCATGTAACCGTTCCATTAGCTTATATATTAATAAAAAAAATGATTTATATTCAATCGTTTTTATTTTGTATATAAAATGCCTTCTTTCCTTGGAAATATACGAGTATTTACGAGTGCAAATTATTCGTTAAGTTTTGTTTCTGACATGTGTTGTCAAACTAGCTAGTTAATTAGAAATATAGATTAAAGTAATGCTATTAAAAGTACATATACAATATCTATCATATTTACAAACAGTTTTTATTCGAAAACGATCTACTTTTATGTAAGTAAAATCTGATCTATTTTATAAATCTTGAAAATCATTGCGCATAACGACCAAATATGCGCATATGTAAATATGGCTTGTTGGTAAGTTTGAAAAGCTAAACTTTGCCACATCAAATATAAATTAATGTACAACTTACCTATTGATATGTGTGAAATATTAGTTTTAACTGAGTAGATCAACGTTTTCGGTGAATCTTCATCCGTCACATATAACGTCAAGTTCAAATTCCATGTTGCATCTTTATACACTGTTATGTTCGACGGCATTTCTGATTTAAACACGGGAGGTTTGTTAGCTGAAATTTATATTAAGTAGTTTATCTTAAAATGATAACGCAATAAAAAAGACAGTTGTATATTTAGCAAACTTTATATAATTAACTATAAGCACATTTACATCACTTGTAATCGCGAAGGCGATGTTGTAACTATAGCTTGATAGGAGAAATGCAAGTAGGTGAAGACTCGTTCCCACAGAGCATTAATCGATATGTTGTACGTATATCTATTATTCAGACTTTCGAGTAGATATGGGGCAATGCAATTTACATTTCTGATTTAAATGACATATCTGAATATTACCTACCATCATTCGCTCATTTTATGTGTGAGTTCAAATGTTAAGATGATAGGTTGAGAGTTGAGTACTAGTCGATTCTTGTTTCATTTGTCCCTAGCGACAGTAACGACAGCTTTTATGTTTTGAAACCAGCTTGTCATACAGCTTAAACGAACTACGCTACCGACACCATGAAACGGCATAATGATATTACAAAACTTAAATCTTGGTGTTGAATAATGGTTAAGAAATATCAAACTTATTACTGATACTGTAACAAATCAATCGAAATGGATTTATTTCGTACCATATAATGGGAATCACATGTACTTTTGATATAGTTTACAGTAATTATTTTAGTTTGATTATGAAGAAAACTCATAGCTTAAAAAAGTCGCTTTTGAGTCCGTCTCCTGGTAAAGTCAGTACTTACTGTTTTTGTTATTTTATTTTTGAGACTGGGATCTGCCCTCATTATGAAAATATATTAACAACTTTTTTATTATTAGGATGTTATACTAAATATATTTGTAAATAACGTACGCGAATCAGATTATGTTAGGAAGTATTACAATGTCATAAATTTGCACACTTTAACAACCAATCGTATAACAACAATACTTCTTACTTAAAAGTTCTTTTTCATGAAGTATACGTTTCGCTTCGTCGATTACTGCAAGCCCCGTTTTTATGTCACACGTCCTTGCAATTGTTAAGAGACATTCTCGGTTCGATTGATGGTCCCAGTCGTTTCTGCATGTTTCGTTAAACAGTGTTATATTGCCAGATGTTGTATAATTAGATGTACATGTCTCAAACAGTGCAGTGAGGTTGTTAACAAGCCCCTCAATAAATCTAGGGTGTGTGTGGGCTCCGTTGTAAAGGGAATAGCTCCCACTGGTGAGGCCATAATTAAACTGCGACTTCGAAATGTCTTGGGTAGTCCCTATAATAAATGACATATGTGTTAGTTGTACAACATTATAAATGCAATGACTTTTCTAAGCAAACTGAGCTTACAATGTATATACCCTATATATTCAGCCAAAAGTTCGACCAACGACATCAAATGAATTACTATATTAACCCTTTACTCCATAGATACGCGTTTTCCCGCACCAATCACAGGGATTTGAAAACAGTACAGGAAGAGTTCAGTTTGCTCGTAATGAGCAATCTGAACACTTCCTGCACTGTTTTCCACTCTGTCAGTTAATATAAACATAATTCAAAAGCCTTCCATATAATGTGTCCAAATGCGTCTATATTACAGGTGTCCAAAGGCGTCTTTATGAATTAAAGGGTTAAGAAACTATCTCAGAACAATATATCACAATAAAAAAGCAACATAGACATAGATGGTGTTTTCACTCTCACAAACTAAATCACATTTCCGTAAATTGCCAATGTATTTGTATCATAAATGAAGCATTTACAATGGTCATGCCAGCAGCTTAATTAAACACATACACAAAAAATGTAGTTGATGTTTAAACAACATTACTTGACAAGGGATCATTTAACGAAACGCTTGGCAATTTTAAGTTTCAATTAATACAAATTATGAAAAGTACGTCTGCACAATGCAAATTTGAAATAAAAAAAATCTGGCATGTATGCAGATTTGTGATTTCGTTTGCTGTTTATAATGTAAACCACTAACATAACTAAATAAGCCTCATTTTGCGCATATTTAATGCGGAATATTTGTTTTAATATTTATAAATATATCTAGTATTGTAATGAAAGAAAATAAATCACGGAAATACCAAATTGTATTGATAAAGAGTGTATTCCTGTTATCAAATTGTTTGCTAGTCTGTTTTTCTTTACAACATTAGTTGTGTTTCAGCACTAGTTTTATAATAAAAAACATAGTAGATAATCTATTAACAACAAATGATTAATATAAGCATAAAGTTTAACATTTAAATGTGTAACAACATATTGTGAACCTAAATCCTATATTCTTCAAGTAAAATGTATCATGCTTTACAATATGTTGCGCGTTGCATGCTATTTACCTTGAACGATTGATAGGTCATTTCAGTGGTACACGCATGCATGTAAATATGTCATTACTTATACAAGAATATTCACTAAACATAGAATAAGGTGTATAAGGCAATGAACGAACTAAAGTGTTTTAACATCATTATACTTTAATCCAATACCTTGCTACTAAAACTGTTATTGCATTATAAATTATATTTTAAATGGTTTAACGGTACACGTCAATTCGTTGTTAATTCTCTAAAAAATCAATGGTTTTATAACACTCGGTGTGGTCAGATATCCGCACATAAATATATCTAACTTACATGATTCTCCATACTGAAACATTTCATCTTCAGATGAATTGCTCTTATACAGAGTTCCATTTCTTGCAATGTAACTACCATTATTGAGAGCACCGGCCAGACCAGTTGTATTGGGATAATTTGTCTTAAAGGTCTCAATTGAAACACTCAGGAAATCTCCACCACCAAATGAAATCTGCAAGTATACAAACGAATGAAATTTTAAACGAAAAAAAAACCGTAAATATTCATGAAGAATAATATGTGCACCAAAAGATATTTAATGGTCATATCCACCTTAACGGTATAAATATACACGATCTACATAATAAGTACAACAGGGATTATTGCCTGGGAATATCAGAAGCAAAACCGCATATGTTCGTGTAAACCTTAATCCGAGATAATGGAAGCCTAACTAATACATGTAATGTGATTTTAATTAGAATAAAACCAGTAATACGGTTAATAAAAGCAATAATTACCACAACTAATCAAAGTTTAACCTTAGTCACGCTGACGGGCGGGAACGGGTATACAGACGTTAAGGGGATAGATTCGTGGATGCTTGCGTTTTGGAAAGAAATCGTTTTGGTGTTGGTTGTGTGCTTGTATGGGGAGGTAAAATGGAAGGTAACAGGACAAGACTAATTACAGTCAATGGCAACGTGAACGCACAGGCGCATTTCAACCAGATCCTTGTTCCAGAGGCACTACCATTTATGCAACAACACGGGCCAGCTGCAGTAATGCAACAGGATAACGAAAGAACGTCTAACGTTACTCGTCAATTTATCGTGCAGAACAATGTTAATGTGTTGGACTGGTCAGCCAACAGTCTAGATTGTCTTGTCTCCATTGAACATATCTGGGACGAATTAGGACGACGTGTTCGAAAAAATGGCAACATCAACACAGTCAGTGACATAGCTGCAGGTCTTCAACGTGAGTGGAATACATTGGCACCAGCTTACATCAGACCTTACGTCAGAAGAATGAGACGAAGAATGCGTGCGTGCATTTATTCGAATGGAAAACACATGACATACAAATGTACCGTCTTCGATAATCAAGTTATGAAGGTGAACTGTGGTTATTCTGTGATACGTCGATGACTGTGACTATTCTGTGATACGTCGATGACTGAATTTTCCTCGTTTTACGATTTTTACTTTTGTACACATGTTGATTAAATGCCAATTGTACATTCATTAATGGCTTGATTTTGTTGATACTTCACTTGTAACTTCCATAATGATTACAGTCCTTGTTTACTTGAAAATATTAAGAATTTGTTATTAATCTACTTCAAGATTACCGTTATAGTTAGTAGATACTTTTATTTTTGCTGATTATATATATAAATAGTACATTTATAAAATATGTACATAGTTCTCTCATTGTTTAGAAACAATTATTGATTAGTAATAAACATGTTAATAAATTGGATTAAAAGAAACCACACTAGTTTCAGTATCTGTTATGCAACAAGATTTATAGTACAATGTTAATATAAATAAAGTTGTAAAGTGAGCAGCAGTGGCGGTAAAAATTATAGAACAACATAAGTTTGAACTGAATTATCGGAATAATAAGTGTTTAAAAACCACAAGATACGAATGAGTAAAGATTACTTTTCAAATCGGTATGATATATTTATGATTAAACACTGATCTTAATTTTATGTTTGGTAATGAACGCATAATTACTATACCAAACTGTGCTTTAGCTGACCAAATGTCATACAAAAAACCGAGTCGGAGTTACATAATTTGAGGACTTAATAGTCTGGAGCTAGGTTTGCTTCACCTCCAAATCTGTTCCTACTGCATGGATCTACTAGAGAGAGTAGCGATTTTACTACTTACAGTTTATAAGAACTATAAGTAACCATGGTTATGCTGCCACCATATGCTTGTATGTATTTATTATTTCTTATAAAACTATTGTTTTACATTAATCACAGATAAAAAGGATTACCAATCTCGTGCTCCCCCAGCTTCTTTACAGCTTGATATTTTATATGATTTTACAGTAACCTAATATCAATTGAACTCATTTTACAACCTATATGTAATGGCTAATACTTTTGCCAGTTTTAATATTTTGGAAAAAATATATATATAACATACTTACAGATTTAAAATTATCTAACTGTTGTCTAAATTGAACCTTCGTTTGATTTTGATTTCGTACGCAGAACAACATAAATCCGTGTGTTTGTTTGGGAGGTCCATAGCCGCAATCAGTAGTTTTTTTCCAAAGTGTCTCATCATTAAGATATAAGGAAGCACTACCGTCAGTTCTGTTCAGTAGAATATGTATAGTGTCATTATGTTGGCTGTCCTGAAATATAAAAAAGATACATAGAACTCATGGATTTTAATTGTTTCGCATGAAATTCGATGTACCGCTATAGTCTTGATAGTCTTGGATTTAGAAAAATGCTTTTCTATATTTTGAAAAAAGTCATCACGTTATTAATGAAGGCACAGTGTATTAATTAGATATATTAACGTATATACACAGTTTTAACCAGACACATCTAACCGAATGCCAACACTGCCATAAAGAATGATCGAGCTATAACTCCATGAACTTTGATATGTTACAATGCGTCAAACATTATTCGATTACATCTAATAGGCATCGGTTAACACGCTGACACTTCTCGTGAATAACTGTAGTGTACAATCAAGCTTAATATAACTACAACAACCTAAATACCATAAACCGTTCGAAATAGTTTTTTTTTTTTAAATAGTCGAACAAAACATAAAATAAAAATACTTGCTTGTATAACAAAAGCTACAAATATTGTAGCATCTTCGTTACCCGGAACTAAATAGTCTGTCCTTGCTTGAATCTGAAGAGTCCTATTAAAATAATTTATATTATTTATTATATAAGTTATTATGTTACAGAACGAAAATAATTATTTTAATGTGTGTGTGTGTGTGTGTGTGTGTGTGTGTGTGTGTGTGTGTTGAATGGGGATTAATTCCATTCAAAAACACACTGCATGATATATATGGCATATCTAGTTTTATTGGTGGAGGGAAACCTCAGAATAAATCTGAGTAAAACCACCGTCCTTCCGCAAGTAACTAGCGAACTTTCTGAAATAAAGTTTATAGATCGAGCAGGACTCGAACTTACGACCTTTGAGGTGTGAGATAAGTAATCTTGAGACGGCGATACATACAACGGAGGACCCTAGAATAGTGTTAATGATAAGTATAACAATAGTCGTGTATAGACTTGTTTCTATTTTATACAGTATTGGATTTCTCCTATGATAACTTAGCTATTGTTGTAACGTTAGTATAGGCGAGCAGGAACAACACAAAATTGGTGTGACGTTGTGGCATCTTACATATTATATGTTTTATGCTAAATCTATCAGAAGTTTATTCTGTATTGTTTGATAAAATTTGAGAGATGAACATGAGTATGACAGTTTACATACTGTCAATTACAATATGTCAGTTATTTTATATCGTCTCTGCACGATTAAAACATAAAACTAAACCATTTTGAAAATATTTCAAAACCAAATTACATAGGCCATGCTTTATGCGTATGAATCATGTTACCGTGGGGAAAAAGGGAAACGTAAAATGTTTTTATAGGGCATCGCGTATGGCGTATGATTGGCTGAGTATACAAATATTCTTTGCAGCACACACGTGCCTCTGTTTAGTACAAAGTTATTTTTCTTTGTCGATGAGTGGTATCCACTGCACCATCTTTAAAAAAAAAACAACGTGGTCAACCTACCAGTTTTTGGGTATTTGTATGTGGGTTTACATTCCTGCTATGAAAAAAAACTAACAAAAAATTATAAGTAAATTTCTGTTTTTATCATGAAAATCCTAAACCTTATTTTATATAGAACAAAGAATAGATTCAACTGTGTAGTGAGACCTTTAGCAGCGATGGTTCGGCTTAATTGTTTATATTTCACAGACTTTTACAGGTGGTTTTTATTTATCTGAGAACCGTTGCAAACATAAACAGGTATCTCGTCATTGATTTAGAGGTCTGCAAGTATAAATGCATATGTTAAAACTTGATCCAATCTTAGTAGTATTGAACAGTCATCATGGTGTCCCTTTGTTTAACTGTTTGTGCTCTCTACCAACTGAGCAAAATGTATTTTACATTTATTTTTCGCTTTAATATTAATATATAGTTAAATACTATGTTCGCCCGGCACGATTAACCTACTTTACCTATATTAAATTACAGTGACCGCATCTCATTTGAATTCAAATTTGAATCTACTGTAGTAATAAAATATAATTGTTTAAGTCATAATCATAACCACTTACTGCTTGATTATATCGGTTTAGATCCAAATATGTTGATAAAATTTATTTATACTGACAACATCACCATACAACTGTATACATGTTTTATATTATTTGTTAAAACACACACGGCTTTCAGTTTAGTATATACAATTAAGTACTATCAAATGCAATATTAAAATGTAGAACATCCGTTGATTTACATTTTAAAAGTATGATTATGTTGTTTTTTATGAAACAAAAATGATATCGTTTGTAAAGACTTTGATACGTGCCCATTATTAACGTTCAGGAAATCATACTCTCCGTGACCATTGAACGAATATGTATGACCATCAATGGTGGTTATCACCGGGTCTCCCCACGATGTCTCTGGGAAAATAAAATAAACAGAACATAATTATGTACATTGCAGTAGGCGCAGAACGTCTTGATAAATATAATCACATGTGTGTGATATAAACCAAAATTTTACAGACAAATTTGTATAAAAGCATAATTCGACATTTACAGACCACGCATTTAGATTATTTTTGACAGTATTACAGACCCTAAACCGCTCAAGTACCCCATAATTGCACTCCGTTTGCGCTCAGTTTGCACTCCGTTCGCGCTCCGTTCGCGCTTAGTTCGCGCTCCGTTCGCGCTCCGTTTGCGTGCACTCGATTAAACGCGGTTAATTTAATGCACTCACAAACGCAAGTATTCGCTCACGAGCGCTGTATAGATAAGTACTGTATTTAATACTCCTCTTAGCGTTCGCTTCGTTCAGCGTTCACTCAACGTTCAGTTCGCTCAGTTCGGTTTCCGGCCCATAGCCAATCGCAACATCTCAACTCTTTAAACTGATTCTATATTGACTTTTTAATTTAATCTGTTCCAATGGAGCAATTAAATGTATCCATGGGATTTTAGTCAAGGTAAATTAATTCATAATCCGATTGTTTGTCTACAGATTATGTCACCCGCTGGGCGATAGGTTGAACAAGTATCGATAGTAGGCATGTTAAACGGAAGTGTCTATGTTTTGATATGTGATCAGTGGTCTTGGTGATCAAAGAATATCGCACGTTATACCGGCTTCTGTTATCCAGACACCGAAGTTTGTTTGCGTCAGTATCTTCTTTGATATACCGTAAGCTGTTTGTTACAGGAAATCAATAAAGTTTGTCCACAGATTTACATATACATCAACATAAACTAAATAAATTGTTATTTATAATTAAATTTATTAATAATTCCATACTGTTGATACCTCATTGGCCTTATGATAATCCATAAATCTGCTCAGTGTAAGCAGTGACTTAACAACATGTGGATATATCACTGGTTTTGTTAATGTTCAAACTAAAATAAGCTTTATAATCAATAATATGTACTGCATGGGTGATGAAAAATTTATTATAATCTGTGCGATGCAATTCGACATTATAATCAATGATTTTTGAAAAATAATAATCTTGTAGTGTTTTTTCTCGATTTGGGTCCAAATGTGGCTTCACTAAACTTAAAAAAAGATATTCTGATATTTTAAGTTTTTTATAATCATTTTCGTTATCATTATGTATATAAATATACTTGCATTAAACTTTTTTCAGTGGGTTTCTCAAATTATTCTTTTACTGATAGTATGCTTTATGTTAATATATTATTTAAAATGACAAACTATATTTAACTTGTTTGAAACTACACCCACTGTGCTATACCACTAATTATATGACACGCAGCAACACAACCGTGGTGTTAATTACGTTATGTCACATGCCAGTGAGAGCCGTGTCAATTAGGTTATATGCTAAAGCGGTGACTTATCGGTCTATTGACCACGGAAGATATGTATGATTTCATTTTGATTGTAATTCGTGCCAGATGGATGAATTTTAATTGAGCCAACATTATGTGATTGAAAAGAAAAAAATAAGAAAGAAAATCTGCCAGCCAATTAACAACAAATAAAAAAAATATTTAAGATATTGGTTATTCGAAGTTTCAGAACGCTTTAGTATGTAAATATTATGATGTTAATATCATTAAATTAACGAACCGAAAACCCCACGCCAGCTCTGAGTGAATGGTAGAAAGTGTGACATACACGTATAAAGGGATGTGTATTCAGGGCTGTCATTTTACCACAGCTGCCATAGCGATTTCGTCTAAAAACAGATCAGAATTGTTAATTTACAAAATAAAACAATCCTACAATTTTAAAACTAATAAAAATTAAAGACAAGTGTTTAAATAATTCCTTGTAAAAATGTAGTATTTTATTTGTATTATTTTTTACTTTCATTATTTGTTTTATTTTTTTTGAAATATTATTATCATTGGAGCTATTATTATAATATACATATTGACTTATTGATTTGTTTACAGCTTTTATATTGGATACGTGCGTATGTGCATCTGGTCAGTCGTTCACAATTACTATAACAATTAAATTACTATAATGAAGGCAGAGTTGCATGGCAATCATCAAAACAGATACGCATGATGAGAACCACATGTGTGTCAATAAATAGTTAATTGGTGATTTATCGGTCCATTGATCACAACGAACCCTGCCGGTGTGTAATTTTCATTTTGATTATAATTTGTGCAAGATGAATGAATCTTTATTTAACCCGCGGCATGTGATTGGATAAGAAATATATAGTCAAAATCAATACTTAAATATGCAGATTTTTTATAATTTTATTATTATCATCATTATTATTAATATCTATTGTATATTTTATTATTATTTATTACTATTATTACTAATATTATTGTTATTATTGCTATATTACTTTATTATTATATTATCATATTATTATTATCTGAGTATTTTTTCTTCTTTATTATTATTATTATTATTGTTGTCATTTCTTACTTGTTGCCCCTTTCACAACATTTATAGTGGCTTAATTGTTACGTGCTTACGTGCACGTGATCAGGCGTATCGATTTTGTAGGAAAGCGGGAAAACAATATATTTACTATTTTATAGGCAGTGAATACATGTTCGTTTTTGTTTATTTAAACCTTCCTCATGATCAAAAACTGTTCTTTAGTCAATATAAAATCACAACCTCAAAAAGGTCACCTAGAAATTTACGTTTGCTAGGTTTTATTTCCTATGTCTAATGTGTTATTTCGGTCTGTCTTGTTAATTTGGCATACATACATTTATTTTACATTAATTTAATTTAGCTTGATTGTCAAGTAAGCTCGGAGCTTATGCATATCTTTCTCCAGTGCTTTCCCTTATTAGATCTGGTACTGAATTGTGTTTCGAGAGGTCGGGTAAAGCCTGGGTCAAACTCGCGACCTCTGCCGTCTGAAGCCAGCACCCTATCCGCTGTACTACTGACCCATTTTATATTTTATAATACAATTAATTTATTATTATTATTTTAATGAGATGTGCACGAGTATAATGTTTCCACTTTAATTGCAATATAACAGTTTACGTAGATTTTTTTACAACTAAGCACAAACTCAGTGTAACTATGTTTGGGGAAAATGTAAAACTAAAGTCCAAATTAAATTGAAAATTGGTAATTTTTATTTTGCCGAAATACCCAAACAAATAGAATCATAATCATATAATTTTACGCATATCTATGTTTTGTTTGATTCACGCATGCTTTGATATTTTGGTATTTGGAGCAGTATACGCTTAAATCGAAATAAAGTACATGTTTTGTATGTTCTATAACTAATTTTTTCGAAATAACACGGCAAATTAGCCTTGAAACCTTAGATAACCAATGATGTGTCGTCTATTGTATAATAGGTGTTTTAAACATTATTGTATTGATCAGCTAAATATTGATATTTATGTTATAATTGATAAATTGTTGACCAAAATAAGTTTTATCATGCGTTTTACAGTAAAACATTTATATTAACTACATGGTTTATATTCATTTGAAAGAAAATTTATTTTTATCTCGATTTTAAGTATCGACTTCACGATCAAATAATAAAAAAAGAGTATATCCGAATGAACGAGTGCACTCAGTAGCGCACGAAAAGTTCTGTTATCAGTTTTCTTACTGTGTCTAGCGTATACAGCGCTTCTGAGTGCACTCAGCGTATCTGAGTGCATTCAGCGTGTCTGAGTGCACTCGATCTATTTCATGCGTTCAGGAGTGCGTTTATTATTCAAAATCCAGCGTTTGCTTACGGTCCATGTCCGCTCCGTCTGCGCTCAATCTGCGCTCCGTTCGCGCTCCGTCTGCGCTACGCTCGCGCTCCGCTTACGCTCTGAGTGCACTCCGTTTGCGTGCAATTGGGGTACTTGAGCGGTTTAGGGTCTGTACATGTACATGTATATATGTGTGTGTGTGTGTGTGTGTTTTTGTAAGAAAATAAGAAAGAATCAAAGTATATACTGACAAATGTATATACAAAATATTAATGCGACTTTTACAGTCTACGCATTAAGAATATTTTTGACGGTATTACATGTATATAATGTATATACACATATATGTTTTGGAATAAAGATCGCCGCTATTTTAATAACTGTATTACTTTTTTATGCGCGTGACGCTTATGTAGGAGGAACACAAAAAACATACTTTGTATACACATAGATAATATCTGATAGCAGGATGATTTTGATGTCTGTCTGCAACCAAGACATGAAATATAATAGCAGTCTCGGTTTTATTACATCTTTGCAACAACAAACAAACCATTCAAAACCGGCTAAACATGTACAGTATGAGTGATGCGATACTATCTGATTAGGTACAATAATAATCTTAGTGAATGGTATCCTAATTAGACATGGCCGTGTATTTGACACATGTGTACACTTGACCTTGACAAAAAAGCTGCTTTGCTATCACAAGAAAAAGCATAGTAAATAATTATATGCATTAACAATATCAGAAGTATTCTTATCTAGAAGTATCTTTATTCTGTTACACTGGCAAAGTACAATAAACGTCCATTCATACATGGATTGCTTGATAACAATTCTTCATATTATTAAACTTGAAATAATTCAATGTTCTAAATGGAAAATACAATAATCAGCGATAGTTACGTGAAATATATTTCTAAACCAGAATTTCAAGTTAATTATTATTTGTATTGCTGATACTACTTTTTATATTGATGTCCAACTTACCTCTTAACGATGGTTTGTATTCTGAGCAATCATTGGACGGATTTATAGCATAAAACAGCGGACAACTTTCGTCGTCATTGTCATGGCAACAACTATAATGCGCATCTTCTGTACTTGTTGAATCGGTTTCTAGAAGCAGATATCCTCCATATGGTGAGTCGGTATATAACAATCCATGTTCGCTGTAATAAATGTCAAATATTTATGTTTTTATTACCATATATATTAATCAGTCTTGAATAGTGCAAAAATATGACAGATCATAATATATAAATATAACCGTATTGAATAACACTAAATTTGTCAGACCACAATATATAAATATAACCGTATTGAATAACACTAAATTTGAATCTGAGCTAATTTATATAGATACCTCTAATAATTGCAATAATGGTGCATCAAATACTGTGAGGATCTCAGGGGCTAGTTTCACTAATATGACTCTAGTCCTTGATTTTCGTAGCAAACCATATGCTCGAACAGGTACGTTCATCCTACTAATAAACGCTATTTTATTATGAATAAAATAAGTCTACTAGGCTTACGAAACTTTTATTGGTGATAGTGAAACCCGAACTGGATTCAATGAGTTTCTTTTCGAAGCCTACGACGAATCGCTTACTTCATCGTCAGCTTGTTTGAGGAAAATGGCGGCACTGGCACCCATATCGATCGCTGATTGAACACTCTACTTTTATGATTGACAGCTCGCGTCAGTCCAATTGTAAGAAGTCAAAGTTTTACCAAGTGTTAATTGCTTAAACGTATTTGGATTTTTTTTTTCAATTTGAAAAGGTAGTTGAAATCACATTTAACTACTTACTTATAGCAACACATCTGTTTTACTCCATCCCGAAAGAACCATTGTTTGTAACAATGATCACGTTTTTCAAATGAAAGGTCAATGAGAATGTGTTGTTCTGCACATGGGCAGGGGTCAGCTGTTTTTGAATGCGTTGCAATGAGATTCTGCACATGTGTGTCGCTTGTCCATTCCAGACACGACACTTTTCGTGTTAAAAAATCTGAAATGAAAACCAATATTTTTTAACATGATAGTAAAGGTGTCAAAATAGTGTAGCGTGCACCGGTCGGCAGTTGTTTTAAACATAAGGATTGAAACGAAAGGAAATAATTCTTATATAGTTTCTCTCCTTAAAGCGGCAATTGCACGAACTTACTACGATAAATACAGCTAGTGTAATAATTGATATATATATATATATATATATATATAATTTTCCTTGGGCTACTTTGCCGATGATTCGTTCAAATGATTAGATAAATGATTGGTTGGTTGCAAATAATCAATGTACAATTAATGTGTATAACTTTTAACTATAATAAAACGCAATACCTTGTTACTCAATGACGCTGAGCATCAGTCGATGACAATAAACAAATAAAACACTTCGTCACTCAGCCGAGCACGATGATATATATAAATGGACTCCTTGCTTCATCACACTATAAACCTTATCCATCAAAGAATCCAATGACGCTGAGCATCAGTCGAGTCTGGTATTATGTACACATATACTCATTAGCTTGTACCACTTCACCTATGTCACGGAACCCTGACTATCATCGGAACTGGTGACGCTGAGCATCAGTCGAGTCTGATAGTATGTATACTTAATACTTCAATGCCTGTGTCATGAAACTTACTTTCACCGAATTCAATGACGCTGTACACCAGTCGAGTCTGATAGTATGTATACTTTATAACTTGGTTCGAACTTATACTTGGGAATAACCATGCGACCCATGTAACTAATACACGTAGCTTACTATTGTCAATGAGACGCTGTGCATATACGTTGCTTTTCAACCACTATGTTTCGGCACAAAATCCCCACTGTTGTTCAATCCCAAACATATAATAAATCACTTGACGTTGCTACTCCGTTGTCGGCAAAACACAGACTGACAAATGTTCGTATGTATAAGTTTTTCTTCTCTGAACCATTCATTTTGGCGAGCAGATAATTTTTTAAGGCTGCTACGGCCTTTTATACCACAGCATTTAGAGGAGAGTTTTAGATCTGGTCGGCCTGGTGTCAGTATAATGTGACTGGGTGGGGTATCATACCATGTGTATGCGGCATGATACTCCAGTGTGACAGCGCTCAGAATACTGTCTCAAGTAGACACCGTCGCGATATGAATATAAAATTGTTGAAAGCGACGCGAAACACCATACAACAACAACAACAACCTTTTATACCAACAGCGATGGTGGCGCCCCTCAACGGATTCTAATTGATTCCGACTGATGGCGGAAAATACTGAGTCACTCCCGTTATGATTATACTAATAAATTCAAATAAACTGTTAACAACACTTAGGAACCAATTCTGATTGTAGCAATCTTGCGTAGTTAATCAGTTTTAATTAAAACACAAATACAAACTGAAACACATCACAAAAACAATTTAATAAGATCAAATACTAACTAGAATTATTTATGTTTACCGGCCTTGCAAATGACGTCGAGCTAATCAAGGGGAATAACTCACGAATCACCGTATTTTCTATAGTATCTGTACTCTGCTAGAAATATACGTCACCGTATGTATAAACATAACATGACTCTAGTTGAAATTTTATGCAAAATTCATAACATTGGTTAACACATGTTTCGATTATCCAATTAATATAACAAAATTTTATTTGCAAATTTGTTTGACGAATACCGGCTTTTCAAAACTCTTCTAATTACATCAGTGATCATTATTCGATTAAACTTCAACGTAAAGTAATGTAATGGAATGAAAGTCTTTATTTAAAGAGGGTAGCCCAATTAGTTTGAAACTGATCTTCCTCGGGGCCCTCTAATGATACATTTACATATTATCTACAAATACAATAGCAAAACAAAATAAAAACATTTTAAGCATTTCAAGCTAATAGATTGTAGTACTACATGATAAATGATAATTTTAAATAATAATTTGGACATGTTGCAACTTTAATTATATAATATAAATGTGATATATTCAATAGTAAACACTTTATGCATGTATGAGCTTCAAGTAGGAGTTTATATTTTACTGATTACGTACGAAAATAACTATTTTGGATAAGTATATATTCAAGTACTTTGCGTTCTTGACAACGAATTCAAGCATTCCGGGTAGGGATATCGGTTATTTTACCGGAGTGTTTATGTTGATTTCCCGAAAGTTCCAAATGTATTTAGATGTACTTTTATGTGTTATCGTTCTTGCCAAAGTGTTTGATAAATTTCCAGTAAAACACTATCCATTCTATTCATTTACGGTGTGTTTGCGATATCACGTTATTCAAAGCCAGAAATCTCATCCAAAACCCCACCCGGAATCGTCTTGTAAAACCATGCACCCACTGAATTCATCAAAATCTTGAACGATAGACATGTAAATGGCTTATACCACCTTAAATGTCTCACACACCAATTAATTGTGTACTGTACTACATATAAAGACATCTACTTCTGGATCACTGAACACATTGTTAATGGTTCTAAAAGTGCCTTGTTTCCATAGATAGTCTTTTGTTACATTGTAGTCCAAATTTGCAGGGAAATAACAGTCCACGCATAAAGAATATTTTCTGACGACATTACATTGGGTTGACCAGGTTGCTTTTCCACAATTTTGATGTTTCGTTTTTGACAATTCTGCCCATTAGTTGCAGTGTATCACTACTCATCTTTAAACTGTTATATATCTTTACCCAACAGTACCCAATGTCATCCAAACTTGGTAGAAGTTATAAAAATGTTCCAATGTTCTCATGTGTACAAAAAAATATGACCATTTTAAGTATTGTCTACAAAAAAAATGCCCAACCGATTTACACAACTCTAATGTCTTGGGCGCAATAATCTAAGGGGGGAGGGGGTGGGGGGGTAATTGGTAAGAGAGACATAAAGGTATGCAACCGGGGATCAAATCCACACGCCATTATCTGGTAACATAAAATAAATGACTCTAAATTGAAAACATATAAAGATTTTTATAACATTCAGATTAACACGTGTTACGTAATACATCGACAGTGATTCATGTTAGATGATTTCTTATCAACAAATTTAAAAGTCGAATTAGAAATCATTGCAGGGTTGTATGGTTTATGTGTGATATAAGATAACCCAAACCAATTCATTTCCAAAATTTAGCGGAGAGATATTTTGCTAACATACTTTTACATTTCTCACAGGGCTCCATTGTAACATCTATGTCCAAACCAAAGTGAAAAATAAAATCTGCAGCATGTGTCTGGACTCAAATTCTTCACTACTTCAAGATATGCAATTATAAAGGAAAAATGCATTTCTTTACCAGATTGTTATATATGAATTAAATGGTTTTGTGAGACCTATCAGTTTCCAGAGTAATAATATGGCATCTATTCGCCCACGATGCAGTTCGAACCAACACTTCTGAAATGACACAGAATTGTCCAGAAATCTGGTATCAGCATCCCATTTTTAGTTGTGATTTCTAAACCACTGACCATTTAATACTTGATAGGAAAAACTCACTACAATAAAAAGTCCTGAAAAAAAAGAAGAAAATGATAACTACAGTTTTATTTCTACCTCTTGTATCTGTAAATTTGGGTCGTATTCACCAACCGTTCTTGAGAATATTCTTGAGCTTTAAAACCCAAATTTCAACCTTAGATATCTAGTTAACAGTGAAATAGAATAATATATTTTTTATTTAGTGTGAGTTTATTTGACTATATATTAGGTGTCTCAACATGCTTGTAAAAACAAATTGTAACCTTAAACAACGGTCTCTAAGTGTGTTTTTCAAAATTCCTTATTGAGTTCATGTTTAAGAATATTCTTAAAAATGGTTGATGAATATCACCCCCGGAGTACTCGATGGGGATAATAGTGGTGTGAGTACTAGTGGGGGATAATGGTGGTGTGACTCCCACTTTGCGTTGTTATCATCTTTATCATATTTATTTTTCATCTAAATAACTTGAGCATTAGCTACATATGTAACTTCCTTATTCATTCAGGAATGTTATCTTAGATAAAGGAATGTTTACATCTAATTTAAATTATGTTAATAAGCTTAGCTATTTATATTTGAGTGGTGTTTAACGCCTTTTACAACACATTTCAGATTATATATCGCATACCCAGTTTTATTAGGGATGAAGACCTCAGGATGAATCAGAGTAAAACTACCGTCCTTCCGCAAGAAACTGGCAAACATATTCAAATATTTATTTTTGGTACGAGCTCATGAGCTGTTTCGTGAATTTTCATGAAATATTAAGAACGTTATCTGCAAATATGAAGCGGACAATTACCTCCGATATTTTTTGCACTACTCCATAGCATGAAGTCACGTGGGTTCGCACTCCTTGTGTCCCACGACTTTTTAGGTGCTTTTGACACGCAAAATATTCAAAGTACACAAGCAATAGTCAATAAACGCAATCAATACTTAATGGACATAATCAATGGACGACGAAGTGTATAAGTTATTCCAACATCGTATCATATACCGAGACAGTATATACATGTTTCGTATGCAGTGTGTCGATTACTTTCGCCATCATTTCGTATAACGAGAGTGTGTAAAGACAACAATAGCCATTATACTATAAAACTAGGAACTGTATATACGTCTTTCATCATATTATATAACAACCGAGTATATATACGACTTTCGTCTTCATGTCATATAACGACATAAAGTATATACGACTTTCGTCATCATATCTTATAACTACAGCGTATATATATACGACTTTCGTAATCATATAGAATACAGAGACAGTGTATATACGACGTTCGTTATCATATTATATAACGAAGCAGTAATTGTTTGAAATGCCTTATAAATACGGTGATTAGAACAAAAATATATATGTCCATATGTGACGAGATAATGTAAAAAAATACTCAAATGTTGAGAGCAATGTGTTAGCGTTGCTTCTAATGAGTTATTACCTGTTCGCTGCCGGTCTTCTCTGTTTACAAAAAAAATCGAGGTTATAGCTCATGTTCGTAACATGCTTGTCGTATAATATATATTCTATTTAGCTCTTTAACATTTACCGTTGCGTTGGTAAGTTGTTTAATGTAAAGCACATTTATTTGTCGTTTATTTTACAGGTAGACAGTAATATGAAATAACTAGGAGACGGTAAACTGGGGTTGGTTTAGGTAAAACATTAAGTTGTATAAGTGTTAGAGATAACTGATTTATCAACAATTAATATGCAGACTACCAGCAGCTCAGGCGGTATCCACTCTAAAAATTGCAAAGTAAAGATAAATTAGCTGGAATAAACGAAACACCACTAAATTCATACAACACACTTGTTAAAATTTAATATCTATGCATGAACGTTCTTTGTTGGATTTTATAAATACTTAAGAAAACAATTAATCATTCAAAGGATTTTATTAAAGCCATTAATATTTTATTTAAGATCACTCAGTTTTTTATGTTAACATGCGTGAATGACCCGTTAACAAACAGGGCCATCATTCATCCAACTGAACTGAACTTCTCAAAAATTCATGTTCTTATTCTGATTTGGAATCTGGAACTAAATACCTTAATCAGTCAGAATACTGAATAATGTTGCTACTTTTAAATATGTTTACAAACAATTTGGATTTAGGCAGGTATCTGCTCCAAATATTTCTATGTCAAAAACGTTAATATCTTGATATTATTGATTTTAAATGTGCTATTCAGAGGGCCTAATTGCAAATAAGATTTATATTGCATCTAAATAAAGAAATTGTTATTATTATAATAATAATAATACTTATTATTATTATTATTAATATTATAATATTGGTGTAACGCCATTTTCAACACATTTCAGGCTCATATGACATACCCAGTTTTACTGTTGAAGGAAGATCTCAGAATGACAAGAACACCTGCCATTCCACATGCAGCTGGCAAACTTTCTCAGATATGTTTAGGTTGAGCATGACTTAGTGGTGAGACACGGACAACGTACCACAGTAAGAATACAAATAGATAGTTATTAAAGGGAGGACACTCTTAAAATCGCTGTATATAATACTTTATATGTCCACATACATGTTTGAAATCAGTATAGTAAGTATGCCCACCTGTCGTCTTACAGCCTATCAAACAATATTAGGATATTAATACTATAAGTGTAACTGTCTGAAACTTTATAGTTACTAAAGTATTAGTGTAACCGTAAAATACAGTTGCGTCACGTAATTTTTTAAAACTATGAGAAGAACAACTACATTCATGTAAGTACAGATCGACGTGACTTTTTATCCTATCTGTAAAAAAACGAAATAATACGGTGTCCAATTGGCACCATCGCAATTTAAACCTTTCACCTTCTTAGTTTAATTGTTACGCTGTTGCAACTTTACTTAAAATAATAAATATGCCACGATGGCACCCTAATGGGACATGGTTAAATAAGTAATGAGCATAGTGTGATATTAGCATTCTGTTTATTCCAGTATACCATAATGCATCGCGTCGCGGCTGATTTCCGGTTGATTTCCTATTGAAAGAATATCTTTGTCTACCGGTGTTTATAAAACAACAAAATAAACGCAATAAGTCCTGCAGGTATGGTTTAATCTGTGTCTATTTGTACTATATCATAAATATTTTGAAATTAAAAGTTTATATACCTGCTTTAAATAAGAATTAGCGTAGTAATAAGTATCGATTGACTGGTTAACAGTGGGTGGGGAAAAGTTTAATTTTATTTTGCGATTTTGAAACACTTAAAAAAAATTAAGAAATGTATTTGAAAATGATTAATTATGATAACTGGTTATACTGAAATAATAATATAATTATTATATTAATAATAATACCGAATACAAGCCACCAAACTGCAAATAAGAAACTATGCCTACATCTGTGCACTCCTCAGCTTTTCATATATCAATCGGACGGGGCAGTCCATTATTGCTGTCTGCCAAGTGTCAATACTACATTATGATATAGGTTATGCCATTAATACATAATTGTAATATTCTTTCCTAGTCCTTTTGTCATTAGACTGGTTGACAATGGAGGAAACACCCACAACCCCAAATCCTGGATCAAGGTCTCCAAGAATTCATGGCCGGTACAATGGATCTGTTTGCGCCTTCTGTTGTGTACCAGGCTGCTCCAATTCTCGTGGACGATACAATCGAAAAGGGCTCAGTTTCTCCTTCTGCAAATTTCCTGCGGACAAGAAACGATCAGAACTGTTGCTCAGTCGAATCATTCATGATGGGAAGGTTGTACCGTTTGTACCGAAGAGTCATTCCAAAGTGTGTTCAGAACGTTTTGAAAGGGGTAGGTTTGTTTCATTTTAAAACAATATTAGTATAAATAATCATGCTTGCATTTGTACATGCATGTACATTTTCTTAGCTTATCTGATTCATATGCAGCTAGATCATGGTCTACACTGTTTGGTCAATATTTAAGCTTGAGTGAAAACATTACTCTAGTCATAACTTGGTATGAATAGAATCACTGTTGATATCTGCAGATCGGTAGGAATCCTCCAAACGGGTGTAATGTTCTTTATTCCATGCTCATGATGTCAAATAATCAAACCCTGTGTGGTTCAACGTATTATTGCTGAAACGCTGCAGGTATCAAGGTTGTAGGTTCATTCTGCGTACTGCGTGAACAAAATGACCTATTTATGTGTCGACGTGCTGTAAAATACCATTCATTCATTCTGCATGTTCATTTGTTGATATGTTTTTATTTAATAGCCCGTAATGTGCTGGTAAGCCGTAAAACCCCATTCATTTTTTTTTTCGAACTGCTATTAAGTATCAAATTGTTTTTTTAGTTATGTTTTAGTATAATTAATCATTTCCAAATCTTTTTTCAGGACAAAAAAATGACAACCCAGATAAACCTGCCTATGTACCAACTGTGTTTCCTCGGAATTCTGCAGTGAAACAATCAACATTACGGTCAAGACGAGCTGGTATATAAATTATATTATTAATACATTTCTTCTTCAATCAAACTCTTACAACGACATTTAGACGAGTCATTAATAAATAACTAAATATATCTATGTGCTCGGAGTTTCGGGGCCGGTCCAATATATCTGGCTTTACACTGATTGCAATGCCAACAAGATCTTTTCACTTAAAAAAGGCTCTATATAAATTAAATACTTTTCCACTTTCAGGTTCAGTCACCCAACTGCCTTCCAGTACAAGTAAGAAAAGGACATCCTCATCAAATGTCGTCGAAGCTGGTCGACCAAAGCGTCCAAGGAAATTGGACTACATCAAAGGAGAAAATCCGAAAGCGGTCTGGGAAACAATGGATTATGACTACATCAAAACCAAGACCAGTTCTGATGTAAGTGACGAAAACATGTGTGATATGGCAGATCAAATATCTGAAAATTGACTTTGAAGTGGAGCTATTCATTACCTTAGTTAAACTGAAAACGTGAAACTTTAACGAGGACTTAGCGAATACCTTTGACACAAGCCCAGCTACTATATTAAGAATCATCTCGACATGGATCAATTTTTTATCAACCGAATTGAAGATTCTGTTTGAAATGCAAACAAATGAGGAGAAGGCAGGGTGTTATTCATTCTTTAATAACCTCAAGATGGTCATTGACTGCACCGAGTTAATGGTGCAGAGAGCGTCAAATCTTGAAGCAATGAAGAAAACCTTTTCAAATTTCAAGCATCATGACATAATCAAGTTCTTGGTAAACCTGTCACCTAGTTTAGCTGTTAACTATGTTTCGCAGGCATGGGATGGTAGAGCCTCTGATAAACACATCACGATGGAAAGCAAGACATTCGTGGATGACCTGTCAAAAGGAGAAGCCGTAATGACAGACCGCGGCTTTAACATTGCAACAAATTTGAAGACGAAGGGAGTTCAGTTACTGATTCCGGAGTTTAAAGGAAGGGACCGGCCACAAATATCTACTCTAGAAGCACAACGTTCAGAATATATATCCAAAGCAATGATACACGTTGAGCACATTATTCAACGAATTAAGACATTTTATTTTCTTGAGAAAGTAATTCGATGGAACATGATGGATTTAATTGAACAAATATTTATTGTGTGCTTCTACATGACAAATTTCCAACTGCCAATCATAAGGAAATCGAGCTAGTGTCACGAATGCTAGTCGTTGATATAATGTGTAACTTGACTAGCAAATGGATAAACATGAACTAAAATCGACTGAATAGGGCCGTTCTTAAAAAAATATTTTTAAAGTGTGAAATGTTTCCATTATGACTTTTGTTTCAAATGACTACTAAGTCAAAACCTGACAAAATAGCTACCTCTCCTACCTACCCACATGACAAATACTAGTCGGAGCACAACAAACATTTTTCTGCATGGCATAAAGGAAGTGATCTTCGACCAGTCTGCTAGTTATATAATGTGATTGAATTGTTATTAACTGTGATAGAAATGTTATAACAATGAATAAAATAGCTGTCTCTTTGATTGAAATAAAGAATTAAAAAATGTAGTTTTAGACCTTATAATTATGTTTTGTATTATATCTTTCAAAAAAGTCATTGTACTTGATAATAATATCAAAGACAGAAATAGCATGAAAAATATACAAGGACGTGAAATTTTATATCAATATCTGGTAAATTATAAATATGTTGAATTAAACGAAAAAATATTTAAATAGTTCTGCAAAAGCTGTCCTGCGCTATCAATTTCTTTTGGAGAATATTTTATAAAACATTGAAAATTGGACGAATTAAAATCCCCTTGACTGCTCATAGTTGATATTTTACAATTCAAACTGTTCTCATGTTCTTTCTGTTTATGATAAAATATTAAATGTGCAAAAGGAAATAAACTAGAAATGTGTCCGTAGGACACAAATGTTTCCACCATGTGAGTTAAAGACAGAAATATATGTTCTGCGAATAAAGAGCATTTTACAGACAGGTGCAATGCTATGTCTCTTCCTTTAATACTTGGTATGGGCATCAAAATAGCTGTATTGCTTAAAAATATAGGAAGTAACTATACATAAAAACCTTAAATTACCTTTCAGTAATTAAGGCCAAATCGGTGAATTCATGTTAATGAATCAATGATTAACTGAATGAATTTGCTATTGTGGCTTATAATGAAAGAGTTATGCAAATTTACTGAATGGGTGAATTTACTTCGCAACTCCCTTGTGATAGTATCTTTTTTGTGGTCGGTTAAATTTTGTGGAATTGTAAACATCCCAATCAATTGGAGATTACACATACAGGCTGTTCTTAAAAAAATAATTGTTTGACATGCTCCTTCTAACTCACCCAAAATTGGAGTGACCCAGACATTTTTATTAACATTAATACTTTGTATTTTGTTTCACGACTTCTGTCCATTTTGATAAAATTACTGTAAATTCAAAATATGGCAAAAGTGAAATATTAGATACCGACACACATTTACAAAAGGTTGGAGCACAGCAAATAAACTTTTTTTAAAGAGGGCCTTAGCTGCAACATAACATTATTGAGAACAAAAACTTTTTCAGGTCATTTGTTTTAATTTCATGCAAACTCTTGGAAATATTGAAAACAACAAGTTATTACCTAAAATGGTATTATTTTGATATTTAAATCACGGATGTAAGTCCCGAGGAAGTACAATAGTATAACAATTAATTGTCAATGGCACACATTCATTATTGATAGACTAGACTCTATTTAAACAAGTTAGCACAAGGTGAATTATGTGTATGACTAGACTTTAAAAATCAGTTATTAATAAACTAGACTCTATTTAACACTCTCAAAAATGGACTCTCGATAAATATATTAACAGGTTACAAATTACCATATCAAAGATGTGTTTGCCATGTACTCCGATCAGAGTGGAAAAAATGTAAATCCTTCCTAACAGTGTCCCACAGTAGTAACTAGCACTTCATAATAAACTTCATAAACTTGCAGGATAATTACTAACACTCATAATATATATATATATATATATATATATATATATAGCATTATAGCAAAATCTTATAGTTACATTTTAAACTAACATTTACAAGACCACATTAAATACTAGTCGTTCTTATAGTTCTAATTTTAGTTCAAGAGAACTTATTTTTGGAGTATACATGATTATGTACACTTAAGCTCTTACAGCCTAAGATGGTACTAGAAGCTTCCTCGCTTGACGCTCAGCATTTAGTCAGCATTTAGGGGAGAGTTCTAGGTCTGGTCGGCCCGGTGTCAGTATAATGTGACTGGGGGGGGGGGGGGGGTGGTATCATACCATGTGTCTGCGGCATGATACTCCAGTGTGACAGCGCTTAGAATACTGTCTCAAGTAGAAACCGTCGCGATATGACTGAAAAATTGTTGAAAGCGACGCTAAACACCATGCAACAACAGCTGAGGATCTATGTTATAACTATTCATCCTTAGAGGCCACACAGAGCAACTGAACATTTAATATACAATGTTGCGATCTTGTGTACAGTCGGGGCAATACCAGTTACATCCCTCAGATTCCCACTCTTCATCACACTTTGCGCAATACCAGCAGTACCATATGTCACACCCTCCACAGTTAGAGCAATCACACCCTACACTGGCATTCGAATTGTCAGACAAGATGTTGTCATCAAGGAGATGTTTAGAAAAGTGTCCACACCTGCACACTATCTTCTCATGAAGTAGGTTCAGATTGGGACTTATACATGGTATTTGTGACAACTTCATTGTTCCTGCATTTTATTTTGGTAATAACTTCAGATGTTCTGTCTCTGGTTCCAATGTGTCTTTGCTTTCTTCAGGGTCACCATCTCGCGCTCCGTCCACACAACACAGTTGCACAGTTGCACAGTTGCACATATTTCCATTAGACCTTGTACCTGGTCATAATAACCCTCAGATGTGTTCTTTAGTTAATATCTGCCATTGTCTGATTTTAAATAGTTCAACTTTATCGAGTCGACAACTTCCTTAACAGTTAAATTTCTAGCTGAATAGGGACATTTTATTTCTAGAAGGCGCTTTCCGTGACAAGAGCAGCTGACAATTCCATCTGGACTGCCTCTGATGAAATTTGATTCTCTGTATAGCATAAGTCCATTACCTCAATGCAGAAGTCTTTATGGAATCTGCTAAACTTTATTTTATAAGCGGTTTTAGCTGTTTTTTCCTTTGTTCTTTCCCATTTAATAGCGGGGACATTTTTCAACCTGTCAACAAAGTTGTCGCTGCCGATGATGTTTTCCAATAATGAGTCATATTTTTTCTTTGAATTTCCGTAAATCTTAATATCGTGGAATGTAGTAGTTGTTATTGCGCCTCTCCTTTGGTCATGCCATTCTTAGTTGGAGGCCTGGCCGACAGTCAGCTGATCGACTTCATCGATATTGATGTCCATGTAAGAGCAAAAATCATATTATTTGGTGGCTTTCTCTTGGAACCGATTGTCTGATTCATTCTCAAATTATTGTGTTGCTACCCGTACGATAGTAGGTGGTGTGGTTCGCACAGATTCCTCATTAGCGTATGCCAATATTCCACTATTGTATGAAATAGTGTCAAGAAGTTCTGTAACTGTAGGTGGTGGTTGTGGGTTTCTCACCGACTCGTCTGACGAAAACCTGCTTGGATTCAGAATGTGGACAGCAGGGCAGTATTGTCTAATGTGTTGCGTGGCCGCCAACAACCAACAAACCTGCTCTTAAATTAACCACCGCCTCATACTCTGGTAATTCAGGGCAACAGCCGGTATCGATTTGCTTCCCTTAGGAACAGTCCAGGCGTAAAATTGTTCAGTTCAGGAAGAAGCTTGAACTGTTCCAGTGGCCATGAAGTCGGCTGCTGCAAACAACAACGCTCTAATATGGCGACACGTCTCTGTACATCTAACCTCCGTATGGCTCCCCCGTGACGTTGTCGACGACGGCAAAGACAAACTTAACTTCATCTGCAGATGTTGCTTGTGATGGATTACACAGTCCTCTTATTATACAAAATGTCTCGGACGTCTCATTTTCGAAAACACTACTGAGTGCACAAACCGCTTTAAATCAAATGGGCAAGTCAGCTTTAGGTTTTGGCACTTGTACTGTTAATTACCTTCGTGTTCAAAAAGTAATTTTTCACATAGAGTTCCTTTATAACTGGTACTTTTGTCAAGTCTTTTGTCCATTTTTTTTATTTGACCCATGTAATTTGGGGTTATGGACTCAAATTCCTTTTTGCTGAAAGACCGTTAATGATGCTACAGCCACATTTCGCGTTAATACATTCTTTGAGTTGTGGTTGTTACTGTGTTCACCTGTGGTTGTTGTCCCTAGAGCATGGCACAAAAAGATATGTTTTGCTTTCTTTGGCAATGTTGCATCAATGTTATTATACAGGCAGATTTTTTTCAGTTCACCAGCTTTCAAATTGGGAATCATTTTGTATGTGGCAAGTGTTGGAGTCGGTGGCTTCCTTTTCTCCTTCCCAAAAAATACCGGGTCACTGCTTCCCTTAACCATTGTGACTTGAAATAGAATAAAGGATTGTGTTGTATATCGCAGGATTTATGGTGTCTGACAAACAAATCGAGTCATGTTAGAATAATTGTCAATATTATATCGTGACAGTTAACTTTGCAACACTGTAACTAAAAATTGTATCTGAATAGTCAGGCCATTGCCCATGGATTTGATCACAAATGGATAATGGTGTGTGTAATAAGTAACCCTTAAAATTAACACTGGTGGAAGTTTAATTATATATTTATGTCGAGAGTGTTTTATTCTACATTCAACATTTTGTTATTTGTCTTTTCCCAACCACCTTCAATTAGGCTTCTGAAAAGTAAATACCGGTAGACTATCGTACACAAATTAATGGGAAATATGTCAACATCCAATGATTAAATGTGAAGAAAGTATAACATTATAGTGATTTAATGTATAATGGAATGCACTTACGCACATAAGACAATGCAAAGAAGTTTTAAGCGTTAAATTTATGTCAAGACTTTTTTTAACATAAAAGTACCCCACCCACTGGTAAAATAATTGCTGCCACTTATGGTAAAGTTTTCAAGCTCATCAACATTTGACAACAATAACTTATACTTCAAAATTAATCAAAATCCTCTGCTTCATTAACTTCTACAACATATCACTTACCTCATAATATATTTAGCCTCTAAATCATGAATTGATGGTGCTCGATTCCAAAATTGTTTAATATACCGGAAATTACAGGAAGTCACCCTGCCGCAAAGGATTCTGGTCTACTGGAAAGTGGGGAATTGCGAAGATACAGGTTTATGATATAAGGAAACTGTTTATTGAAACATTAAATAGTAACCTGTCCATTTAAATTACAAACGTAACCTAGCCATGATACAAACTGTCAATCGATGACGGAGCAGTGGCCGGTGTGTCAGTATTACAGAATAACACAGCCCAGCAGAGATTCAACCTGCAACTTCGTTACGCATGGGCAGTAGCCGGTGTGACATGATTATATGATATCACAGCCTGACTTGTGATTCAACCTGTCACTTCTTTACGCATGTGCGGTAGCCAGTGTGACATGATTATATGATATCACAGCCTGACCGTGATTCAACCTGACACTTCTTTACGCATTGGCGGTAGCCAGTGTGACATGATTATATGATATCACAGCCTGACCGGGATCCAACCTGGCAGTTCTTTATGCATGGGCTGTGGCCAGTGTGACATGATTATATGATATCACAGCCTGACCGTGATTCAACCTGGCACTTCTTTACGCATGGGCTGTGGCCAGTGTGACATGATTATATGATATCACAGCCTGGCCGTGATCCAACCTGGCACTTCTTTACGCATGGGCGGTAGCCAGTGTGACATGATTATATGATATAACAGCCTGACCGTGATTCATCCTGGCACTTATTTACGCATGGGCGGTAGCCAGTGTGACATGCTTATATGATATCACAGCCTGACCGTGATTCAACCTGGCACTTCTTTACGCATAGGCGGTGCAAGTGTGACATGATTATATGATATCACAGCCTGACCGTGATTTAACCTGGCACTTCTTTACGCATGGGCGGTAGCCAGTGTGACATGATTATATGATATCACATTCTGACCTGGATTCAACCTGGCACTTCTTTACGCATGTACTGTGGCCAGTGTGACATGATTATATGATATCACAGCCTGACCGTGATTTAACCTGGCACTTCTATACGCAACGGCGTGGCCAGTGTGACATGATTACAGAATAGCGCAGCCTGGCCGGGATCCAACCTGGCACTTCTTTATGCATGGGCTGTGGTCAATGAGACATGATTATATGATATCACAGCATGACCGTGATTCAACTTGGCACTTCTTTAAGCATTGACTGTTGCCAGTGTGACATGATTATATGATATCACAGCCTGACCGTGATTCATCCTGACAGCTTTTTACGCATGGGCTGTGGCCAGTGTGACATGATTATATGATATCACAGCCTGACCGTGATCCAACCTGGCACTTCTTTACGCATGGGCGGTGGCAAGTGTGACATGATTATATGATATCACAGCCTGACCGTGATTCAACCTGGCACTTCTTTACGCATGGGTGGTAGCCAGTGTGACATGATTATATGATATCACAGTCTGACCGTGATTCAACCTGGCACTTTTTGACGCATGGGCGGTAGCCAGTGTGACATGATTATATGATATCACAGCCTGACCTGTGATTCAACCTCGCACTTCTTTACGCATGGGCGGTAGCCAGTGTGACATGATTATATGATATCACAGCCTGACCGTGATTCAACCTGGCACTTCTTATCGCATGGGCGGTAGCCAGTGTGACATGATTATATGATATCACAGTCTGACCTGGATTCATCTTGGTACTTTTTACGCAAAGGCGGTGGCCAGTGTGACATGATTACAGAACAGAACAGTCTGACCGGGATTCAACCTGGCACTTCTTTACGTATAGGCGGTGGCCAGTGAGACATGCTTACAGAACAACACAGCCTGACCGGGATTTAACCTGGCACTTCTTTACGCATAGGCGGTGGCCAGTGTGACATGATTAAAGAATAACACAGCCTGACCGGTTTCAACCTGACACCTCTTGACGAATGGGCTGTGGCCAGTGTGACATGATTACAGAATAACACAGCCTGTCCGGGATTCAACCTGACACTTCTTTACGCATAGGCGGTGGCCAGTGTGACATGATTATATGATAACACGACCTGACTGGGATTCAACCCGGCACTTCTTTACGCATCGGTTGTGGCCAGTGTGACATGATTATATGATAACACGACCTGACAAGGATTCAACCTGGAACATCCAGTGTGTGACATGATTATATGATAACACAGCCTGACAGGGATTCAACCTGGAATTTCCAGTGTGTGAAATGATTATATGATAGCACAGCCTGACTGGGATTCAACTTGGCACATCTTGACGACCGGGCGGTGGCCAGTGTGATATAATTACAGAATAGTATAACCTGACAAGGACTCAACATAGCACCGCCCAATGACCGGGTGCTGGCTATATTATTTTGTACGATTAATTCATAATACGTTTGCTGTTGGTTTAACCTTAAAATGAGCGATTATTCTTGTAAATGTAAATGTAGGTGGTACAGTAAATAAACACTAACCCCGAACGGTGGTTAAGCGGCAGGAGGTCCATATCAAGTACAAGAGGTCGTAGGTTCGATATACGTATGCAATCTTGCTACAGACAAATGTGATTTGTCATTAATAATATACAAATACTGAAACAGTTAATTAATCTACCAAAATGCAGTGGTCACTTGTATTAAGCAGCCATTTGTCTTAAGCAGTTACATTTTCTATTTCCAATTTCTATGCTTTTAGTGAAAATTAACCTGCATTAGGCAACAACCTGTCTTAAAAGGCGACTTTTTCTCCTTCCCTTGATTGACAGCTTTAGACAGTTTTGACTGTAGCTGTCATATACTTTTTTAAGAAATTAATAGTGTAAATTCGATGGAAAGAAAAACAGATTCTATTACTCTGGCTGATTATGAAAATATTTAAGTATTCAATTATATATATTGAATTTGATAACAATAATATTGTAAAATATTATGGTATGCCGGTTTGTGTTGTCTTGTTTTATATTAAAATCAGAGGTAAATTATCAGCGCCGCTAACAAACAGGTATTGATTTGACAGGTGTATAATCAAGGCTTGCAAACAGCTTTATTCGATGGTTATCTTTGCAGACTTCAGACAAGTTGGTTTAGCTGCATTAAAATAAAATTAATTAAATCCACATTATTGTCCTACATGATAAAACAAGTTTGTGGTTATGGGTATATTTGGCGTGTTTAATACATTTTGAAAACTTTAGCCGAAATCATTAGCATACCGTGTAGATAAGTTGTAGTTACGTAGACGATAGCTAGGGCATGGGTAAAAAAATATGGGATTGATAAGAAAGATCATTAAAGAGAGTAAATGAATATGGTGGTTAGTTGATTATGAAAAATAATTGAGAGATAGAAAGAAAAAAAAACAAGAAATAATGAAACAAAGCAAGAAAGAAACAATGAAAGCAAAAAAATGAAATAAATAAAGACAGAGAGAGAGAGAATGAGTGAGAAAGAAAGAAAGAAAGAAAGAAAGAAAGAAAGAAAGAAAGAAAGAAAGAAAGAAAAACAGAAAAAAAGAGAAAAAAGGAAAAAAGAAAGAAAGAAGGGACTACACTTTTTTAAATATAGATACATGTAAAGTGAACCCATTAAAGACATACCTGGAAAGGTGGCATTTATGGTTAAATTGCATAAAAAACCAGCACTATGACCGGCCAAAAACATATGCACCTCAACAGTCTATATGGACTCTCTAAGTCCATTTATATTTTTTTGAAGTGTGTTTTATTAGTGGCGGAAGTTTTTGGAGTGAGTGGGTATCGAACCTACGACCTTAGCAGTGAGAGGTAGCGTCAGTGATCTAGAGACGCCTCCTTAGACCACCCGGACACACAGGTCACGCTTATTTTTACTTTCATTTTAAATAAAAGTTCACAACTACAATATTTCACTAAATCTGGACGGGCTCACATGTTTTTAGTATAAATTTGGTGAAATTTAATGAACTATGGGAGTTTAGGTGTTGGGGGCACACCTCGGCGGTTTTAAAGAGTGGATCTGCCAATGTAATATACCAATTTGAGTTTTGAAGAATGTGTCTGTATAAAACAGATTTGTGTAAATACTACACTGACCACGAGATGTTGATTGCGTGCAACGTCACGCACCTGATAAACACTGGATGTATCAATTTTATTCACAATAATTCGGTGACATTTTTTTTAAGTACAGTAAAACTTTGGTGAGTCGAACACGGATGAGAGTAACACTATATATAGCTCGAAGCACTTGTCCCGGACGAATCCTTAGTTTCATGTATATACATCTACATGTATGGTATGATGTTGGTTAATACATGGCTCGAACAACATTAACTCGAACTATTTGTTCTATTGCCGTCGGGTTCGAGTCATCGAAGTTCTACTGTATATCATTCCTTCACAATGATCTCCATTATCATTTCCCATCGTTTTTAGACCAAATAAACTTTCATCTTTTCCTTTAGTAGTGTAACCCAATTGCTGTCTTCTGATACGGTTCGGGTGAAGTATGTTTAGGGAATGGATACCGTATTAAGAATTTTACCATGTCCCTAGTTTCAGTTTCCGAGTAAACGAATGCATGATCTAGTAATTGCATAATAGATTCGACATGTATTCGACATGTATTCGGTATGTATTCCGCAGCATGGGAAAGCCGAATCAGGAAAAGTGGCGAAAGTACGTGTTAAATGGAGGAGTAATCAAAAAGCCAGGGTTGCAGCTTCCTGTAGGCACTATATACACTTGCCTACACTTTTATCTGAGAAATCGAAAAAATAAAAATGCGATAAATGCAATCAATATCGGATCCTTTGGAAGGTAGTGTGGTAAACTATAAAATCGCAACAAAAAAATCATTGAACATGATCCAGATATTGAACATCATTTTGTCAATTTATTTGGTTATACATTTCAAGGTTATATTTAATAATTACTATGGATAACCAGGCCCCTAAATACATGAGAAATAAACGCCAAAACGCACATACGACAGTCTAGCTGAGGGGGGGGGGGGGAGGGTCTAGGGAGCATGCCCACGGAAACTCCTACAAGTGTGCCTGCTCAACGTTTTCAGCTACGCCCCTGAAAGCGAACAAAAGATAGAAGAAGAGTTGCCATTAGTTGGTCCATCGTAACGGAGTTGTCTAAAGCCCCATCTTAATACCACTTACCTCTCAATGTATGTTCGAGTCCCGCTCGCTCCAAAAACTTTATATGAGAACGTTTGCCAGTTACTTGCGTAAGGACGGTGGCTCTACTCAGTACATCTCAGTCTGGGGCCTTCCTCCACCAATAAAACTGGATATGCCATATATAACCTGCAATGTGTTGAAAATGGCGTTAAACACCATTCAAAAAGAAATACCATGCATAGAGATCCATATTAACGTATCTCCGGTACACCGTGTACATGTATTATAGCTCAGTAAAACCAGAGGCACCATTCGGTATATGTGAACTTCTAATCAGGTAAACAAACGTGGTGGACGAGATTGAACAGCATAAAAAGAAGAATGAAAATGGACAGTTGCAGATCCTGACCACGGTCAAGAAATATCAGATGGCTATCTCGTGAATGGAGACAGAGGCGAGCAGGTCGGTAAAAAAAGCGAATACAAAGGAGCAGATGACGTAAGATAAGAGAATGTGAACAAAAAACAATAATGATACAAACTCGAAATATTGTCTTCAATTCAGTAAAACTCGTCGCATCATGTTTAAAACGTATGTTTATTTGAAGAAAAATATATGATAAGTGTTTTCCATGACTAACAAGGGAATGCTATAACGTGAAGCTGTATTTGAAGGTCACGTCTCCAAAACATATTGACATGTACGCAACTCAATCTGTGTGTGATTTATTGAAATATGGATCACTTCATTTTTGGAAAATACTTCTCAATGTCGTGCTACTTGTGAATGTTAAGGAGTTTTTATGACACATCACATGTGATTCATGCGTCGCACCCAATATCTAATGTTCGTTATCGTGACCTCCTAACCTGCGCAAGTCATCCTGCGTATGTGTATGTCGGGCTGTTGTACTCTGTGTTCGTCAAGCTGTTGAACTCCACTCTGTGTTCATGGATACTTCTTGTGCACATCTAATGGATCGATTCAGCGCGATAACGCTGTTTGTACGAACTTCATACATGTACATGTAACACTAACCGTGCATGTTCAGATTGAAGATCTAAATTCCGAGTCTAAGATGAACAGGACTTTTTCGATGATGTTGAATTTACGTTATTAGTTTATCAAAGTCTCGAATCTCGAAAGTAAGATGTAAATGAAATCAAGGATATATATATATATATATATATATATATATATATATATATATATATATATATATAGAGAGAGAGAGAGAGAGAGAGAGAGAGAGAGAGAGAGAGAGATGTCCTTGACGAAATGTATAACGTTTAATTAATATGATGATGATAAAACATATTGTAATACATTGGTATCTCTGTATTTATACGCATTGTCACTAATTCATATTCCCGTCACAATATACACACAAATGTGTATATTAAAGCATTTTTGTTTTCTATTTAAATGCATTGTATTAGAAAAAAATGCTTTAAATTTATTAAAAAATAAAATTATTTTTAAAAACATTTCATTATCATTTATTAACAAATCCTAATGGTTTTGTATGTCAAATCCACCAAAATGTGATAAAATCGATTAATAAATTGGAGTGTTAAACACGAAACGAAATCTCTATTCTAAAAATAGACAGCACTAAAAAAAGAGTCACACATTTATATCACATTCTGATCATATTACATCAACATACAACGAAAGAAAATAAAGATGTACGTGCTAGGAATCAAGGCGCATATTTGGCTATGGGACAGAGACATATTTGCGGCGTTATTTCCGTATCCTTCTTCAACAAAGACTCTCAATAGTGTTGTTTGTTATCATAAGTTATATTTTATCTCTTATTCCAAACCTCATGACCGATACTAAGGCGTGGTGTGACTTGAACTAATATGTAGACATGTAACCACGTGAATCTGGAATGTTTACCATATAGCGAGCAAGCTGACTACCGGCAGATCAAGTCAAGTAAATATTGATTGGATGGAATGTTTGCCGCCAATTTAGTCATTCATTTAAGATACCCTGGGCCGGTGTCACTAAAAAACTTCAAGCTGAAATTTTCCTCAACTCCAAATTCTCAATTTCTCTTAATCATAAATCATACTCAGAACACGCTGAATGGCCACACATGATGGAACATATATTAACTTATTATTAAAATATAACATACAAAATAGTTAATGTAAATGATGTTTTAACATTTCATTAAATGAGTTAAGGAAAGTCTTAACTTGAGATGTTTTAGTGAAACTTGGGACCTAGCATTCTCTGTTGCACAGTTAGGTTGTACAATGCAAATATCCAAAGTGATTTTAGTCCACTTACTATAAAAAAATATATATCAAACTCAGTATAATACTTTTTTTTATCGAACTAAGTATAACACAGTTTCAATCAAATTAAATACAGTAAAGTTTTCACCAAGTTTAGATCATTTAAGCGGCTTTCAGACTAAGCACGGTAAAGTGTGCACCAAATAAAGTAAGGGTTCCATCAAAGTAAGTACAGTTGAGCAGCCATGCAATTAAATACAGAAAAAAGTATCCATCAAGCATAAATCAGTAATGTTGCCAGCAAACTAAAAACAGTAATGTGACCATCAAACTGAAAACAGTAAAGTGCCCATCAAACTGACAACAGTAATGTGCCCATCACACGTAAAACAGTAAAGTGCCCATCAAACTTAAAACAATAAAGTGCCCATCAAACTAAAAACAGTAATGTGCCCATTAAACTGAAAACAATAAAGTGCCCATCACACTTAAAACAGTAAAGTGACCATCACACTTAAAACAAGAAAGTGCCCATCACATTTAAAACAGTAAAGTACCCATCAAACCCAAAACAATAAAGTGCCTATCAAACTATCTGTAGGTACGGTACACTATCAATATCCGTTAAAATGTTAACTATTATGTTACCGTTTAATTTGATTTTATATTTTCTTCATATGTTAATACAGACTGCATTTGGATTAGACATAACACATGGAAAACTTAAAATACATCTGACATGTCATTTTCATTTTATGAGATTTGTCCACAATCTTATGGTTAACCCCCGTATGTCATTCCCATTTAGTGTTTATAGCTATTACTGTTTCACGTTCCGTTTTAGTTACAAGGACTTGCATACATAGACGCACATGCGTAGATAACACGTCATGTTTTAGTTACAAGGACGTACTAACATAGACGTACATGCATAGATAAACACGTCATGTTTTAGTTACAGGACGCACTTACATAGACGTACATGCATAGTCAACACGTCATGTTTTAGTTACATTACGTACTAACATAGACGTACATGCATAGACAACACGTCATGTTTTAGTTACACGAACGTACTTACATAGACGTACATGCATATACATTTACAAACACGTCATGTTTTAGTTACATGGACGTGCTTGCATTGACGTACATGCATAGACAACACGTCATGTTTTAGTGACACGAACGTACTGACATAGACGTACATGCATATACATCACGTCATGTTTTAGTTACACTAATGTACTGACATAGACGTACATGCATATACAAACACGTCATGTTTTAGTTACATGGACGTACTTGCATAGAGCATGCATAGACAACACGTCATGTTTTAGTTACAAAGACATGCATACATAGACGTACATGCATAGACAACACGTCATGTTTTAGTTTCAAGGACTTGCATACATAGACGTACATGCTTGGCCAATAAGTCATGTTTTAGTTACAAAGATGTACTTACATAGACGTACATGCATAGACAACACACGTCATGTTTTAGTTACAAAGCTTTACTTACATAGATGTACATGCATAAACAACACGTCATGTTTTAGTTACAGGACGTACTTACATAGACGTACATGCATAGACAACACGTCATGTTTTAGTTTCAAGGACTTGCATACATAGACGTACATGCTTGGCCAATAAGTCATGTTTTAGTTACAAAGATGTACTTACATAGACGTACATGCATAGACAACACACGTCATGTTTTAGTTACAAAGCTTTACTTACATAGATGTACATGCATAAACAACACGTCATGTTTTAGTTACAGGACGTACTTACATAGACGTACATGCATATACAAACACGTCATGTTTTAGTTTCAAGGACTTGCATACATAGACGTACATGCATAGACAAACACGTCATGTTTTAATTACAAAGACGTGCATACAGAGAAATACATGCATAGACAACACGTCATGTTTTAGTTACAAGGACTTGCATACATAGACGTACATACCTACGTACGAATATACATTATAGTTATGTACGACTTCTGAATAGTTTCAATGTATTTCCTTAAAAAAACAAAAAAAAGTCATCTTCTTTGCTCTCATAACATGACCTATTTATGCGTTGACGTGCCGAAAAACTCAACTCTTACCAAAACAATGTTACCAGTATTTAGGGTACACCAATTTATCGAAACTCGGTTGCAAAGAAGCTTCGGGTTAATATGAACGGCTCTCCGGTCCGTCTCTTAGGTATAACCATGATACTGAGTGCTGCTTTTATTTTTTTTTTTTTTGAATGGGGTTTAACGCCATTTTCAACACATTTCAGGTTATATATGGCATATCCAGTTTTACTGGTGGAGGAAGACCTCAGACTGAGTCAGACTGAGTAGAACCACCGTCCTTCCGCAAGTAACTGGAAACTTTCTCACATAAAGTTTTTGGAGCGAGCGGGACTGCTTTTAGAGGCCGCTGGATCGATTTTACTCGCGACTTCTGGTGTTAGCGACCATCACCACACTACCGCCCCGCTCATCACCACACTACTGCCCCGCTCATCACCACACTACCGCCCCGCTCATCTCCACACTACCGCCCCGCTCATCACCACACTACCGCCCCGCTCATCACCACACTACTGCCCCGCTCATCACCACACTACCGCCCCGCTCATCACCACACTACTGCCCCGCTCATCACCACACTACCGCCCCGCTCATCACCACACTACCGCCCCGCTCATCACCACACTACCGCCCTGCTCATCTCCACACTACTGCCCCGCTCATCACCAGACTACTGCCCCGCTCATCACCACACTACCGCCCCGCTCATCACCACACTACCGCCCCGCTCATCACCACACTACCGCCCCGCTCATCACCACACTACCGCCCCGCTCATCACCACACTACCGCCCAGCTCATCACCACACTACCGCCCCGCTGATCACCACACTACTGCCCCGCTTATCATCACACTACCGCCCCGCTCATCACCACACTACCGCCCGCTCATCACCACACTACCACCCCGCTCATCACCACACTACCGCCCCGCTCATCACACACTACTGCCCCGCTCATCACCACACTACCGCCCCGCTCATCACAACACTACCGCCCCGCTTATCATCACACTACCGCCCCGCTCATCACCACACTACTGCCCCGCTCATCACCACACTACCGCCCCGCTCATCACCACACTACTGTCACGCTCATCTCCACACTACTGCCCTGCTCATCATCACACTACTGCCCCGCTCATCACCACCTTACCGCCCCGCTCATCACACACTACTGCCCCGCTCATCACCACACTACCGCTCCGCTCATCACCACACTATAGCCCCGCTCATCACCACCTTACCGCCCCGCTCATCACAAACTACCGCCCCGCTCATCACCACACTACTGCCCCGCTCATCACCACACTACCGCCCTGCTCATCACACACTACTGCCCCGCTCATCACCACCTTACCGCCCCGCTCATCACCACACTACCGCCCCGCTCATCACCACACTACTGCCCCGCTCATCATCACACTACCGCCCCGCTCATCACCACCTTACCGCCCCGCTCATCACAAACTACCGCCCCGCTCATCACCACACTACTGCCCCGCTCATCACCACACTACCGCCCTGCTCATCACACACTACTGCCCCGCTCATCACCACCTTACCGCCCCGCTCATCACCACACTACCGCCCCGCTCATCACCACACTACTGCCCCGCTCATCACCACACTACCGCCCGCTCATCACCACACTACCACCCCGCTCATCACCACACTACCGCCCCGCTCATCACACACTACTGTCCTGCTCATCTCCACACTACCGCCCTGCTCATCACACACTACTGCCCCGCTCATCACCACCTTACCGCCCCGCTCATCACCACACTACCGCCCCGCTCATCACCACACTACCGCCCCGCTCATCATCACACTACCGCCCCGCTCATCACCACACTACCGCCCCGCTCATCACCACACTACCGCCCCGCTCATCACCACACTACTGTCCCGCTCATCTCCACACTACCGCCCCGCTCATCACCACACTACTGCCCCGTTCATCACCACCTTACCGCCCCGCTCATCACATACTACTGCCCCGCTCATCACCACACTACCGCCCCGCTCATCACCACACTACCGCCCCGCTCATCACCATACTACTGTCACGCTCATCTCCACACTACCGCCCCGCTCATCACCACACTACTGCCCCGCTCATCACCACACTACCGCCCCGCTCATCACACACTACTGCCCCGCTCATCACCACACTACCGCCCAACTCATCACCACACTATAGCCCCGCTCATCACCACCTTACCGCCCCGCTCATCACAAACTACCGCCCCGCTCATCACCACACTACTGCCCCGCTCATCACCACACTACCGCCCCGCTCATCACCACACTACTGTCCCGCTCATCTCCACACTACCGCCCCGCTCATCACACACTACTGCCCCGCTCATCACCACTTTACCGCCCCGCTCATCACCACACTACCGCCCCGCTCATCACCACACTACTGCCCCGCTCATCACCACACTACCGCCCCGCTCATCACCACACTACTGTCCCGCTCATCACCACACTACCGCCCCGCTCATCACCATACTACTGTCACGCTCATCTCCACACTACCGCCCTGCTCATCACCACACTACTGCCCCGCTCATCACCACCTTACCGCCCCGCTCATCACACACTACTGCCCCGCTCATCACCACACTACCGCCCCGCTCATCACCACACTATAGCCCCGCTCATCACCACCTTACCGCCCCGCTCATCACAAACTACCGCCCCGCTCATCACCACACTACTGCCCCGCTCATCACCACCTTACCGCCCCGCTCATCACAAACTACCGCCCCGCTCATCACCACACTACTGCCCCGCTCATCACCACACTACCGCCCCGCTCATCACCACACTACTGTCCCGCTCATCTCCACACTACCGCCCTGCTCATCACACACTACTGCCCCGCTCATCACCACCTTACCGCCCCGCTCATCACCACACTACCGCCCCGCTCATCACAACACTACTGCCCCGCTCATCACCACACTACCGCCCCGCTCATCACCACACTACTGCCCCGCTCATCACCACACTACCGCCCCGCTCATCACCACACTACTGTCCCGCTCATCTCCACACTACCGCCCTGCTCATCACCACACTACTGCCCCGCTCATCACCACCTTACCGCCCCGCTCATCACACACAACTGCCCCGCTCATCACCACACTACCGCCCCGCTCATCACCACACTATAGCCCCGCTCATCACCACCTTACCGCCCCGCTCATCACCACACTACCGCCCCGCTCATCACCACACTATAGCCCCGCTCATCACCACCTTACCGCCCGGCTCATCACACACTACTGCCCAGCTCATCACCACACAACCGCCCCGCTCATTGATCGAGTATTTCTCTCATGTTGTATGATAACTTTGATAATTTATCGATGGGTTAGGTCACATGTCTGTTATATCAATAAAGAGGTATCAACGATAATTACATAAAAACATTAAAACTCTTCGCTTTGACTAGATTTTACCTGCGGCTTAACGACGTCGATATCGCACAGTTGTATCAGTAAAAAATGCTGACATTGTATCACGTATATGTCCTTGTTATGAAACTCGATAATAACTCAAAGTTGTGTCGGTTGTTACGCGGGATTAGTGAGAGACAACCAAATAAATAGACGATCATACATGAGTGCTAATTTATTATTATTTTTTATTAAAGAGTTGGAAAAATATAGTATGTGAGGCTTTGCCGAGTATAATATTATTTTTCCCAAGGAGTTTAATAAATTCAATACTAAATTAGTATGAATGTAAGATGATGTAACAGATCACCTCTAACGGGAGCGAGAAAAAATCGGGCTTTTTGTTTCCATGATTCAACATATGACGTGATGTCTAAAAACGTCATTTAACTATGACAAATCGACGTCATTTATATATTCCGGCAAGTCCGAAAGTACTTCGGCTATTGACGTATGAGAGCTGAGTTATACGGAAAACACCGAGCGATGAATCGGAAGTGATATTACACCAGGTTTATACAAACAAATATGTCATTGGTTTATTACACTCCTGCACCGTAAATTATGTGACATTTTATCACTTATATGTCCTTGTGATGAAATTCAATGATAACTCAAAGTTGTGCCGGCTGTTACGCGAGATTAATGAGAGACAACCTGAAATTAGTCTGCTACATAATATTTATTATCTTATCATCTGTCATTGTTAGACATAAAAGGGCGGCCGAATAAAGTTATGTTTATTCGGCAGGTAACCGAATAAACGTCAATTTCTTTGATTTCTTCATCTACATTTCGGTGTCCGAGATATTGCGACTGATACTGACACATTGTCAAACCTACTTTCGACTAAGATCATGACATAAAGACATGTTTTAACCTGTCAAGTATATTATAACATGTTATGTATATATTATAATGTTATGAAAACAAATATTAGTTTCTTTGTTTATCCACCAGTTGTTAAACTATTTAACAGATAAACAGATTTGAATGTTATTTCTTTATTAATAATCAGAAGCTCAGTTCTGCTAACACATTCATCTGTTTGATCAAAATGTTACTTGCTTATTCAAAATAATACTAGAATACAATGTTTGTGCTGTTATTAGATATGGCACGAACATGCTACAATGGCTGGGCAGAGCGTCGCCATTAGTGCGTTTTTTAAGCGTCACCAAATAAACTTTGTAGTAAAAAGCACTAACCTAGCAACCTCTATGTATTTGTTATTTGTATTTCGCGATAGCAATTTAGCATCGATAACACAATGTTATTTGTTATGCAAATATTTTATTTTAAATGTTATCCACCAAAAATAATTGTAATGAATACTGTGTTCCTTATTTTGTTACTGACCGGTCATAATCTGATTAACGAATTAAATCTTGGTATTTGTTATTTGTTACTAATCATTGAAGGTAGAATGTCTAATAGCAAAAACTTTGTATTTTGTAATATGCTGCACATTGTTTTTCTGGCAAAACAAAAATGCCTACGATTCGCAACTCATTGACAATTGATTAAATAACGAAACATACCAGTATATAATTTATGATAGCGATTTATTATTCACCAATAAGGGAATTTTAATTTCGAAAAATAAGTATAATGCAGAAAAAAAAAGAAACGAAACTCAAAATAAGTGGGGTGGTAGTCTAATGGATAGAGTGTTGACCGCTCACGCCACGGGTTTGTTCCCCTGGTCGACCTGATGCCTTTTATTAGATAACACTCAGTACTGGTTCAACCTTGGAAACGGACTCGAGAGCGGTTCATATAAGCTCTGAGCTTTCATCGCAATCGAGCTAAAATAAATTAGTATAAACTAAAATAAGTGTAGGTTGTTATACGTGTTTGGCACTGTTTGTCAGACTTAGTGAGATTTAGAGTGGAATGTGTGGTCAAGTGACTGAGCAGCAGACCCAGGATCGGAAGGTCGTGGGCTCGATCCTCCTCCGTGACAATGTGTGGTGTCCTTGAGCAGGACACTTTATCCACATACGCTTAATACTGGTTATATCCAGTTATATCCAGGAAGACTTCGAGCGTGATAAGTCTAAGATGTATAATGTCACATTGAAAGAAAGAAAAAAATATAAATTTAAATTAACAACAGCGAAATACATACGCTTCTTCAGAATATGTTCTGTGAAACATGAACTACCGCAATACGTTCGTTTGAAATGAGCCACAAATTGTTCTCATATAAAATGGGCTGCACGTTTTTAAATAATGTACACAAATAATATATATCAATAATATACATAAATAATATATGTAAGTTATATACATAATTTTTTTTTCTAATATAACTTATTTTGTTTTGGTCCAAATCACGATTTTTGACATTTAAATAGAAAAAGCCGTAAACTCTTTGCAATTATCTATTTTATCATTTTAATAATAACTAAGGGCTGCTATCGTTTCATGTTTTTGTGCATTAAATGAGTAGATAAGAGTACTACGTCGCTACTTACCTGCTGTATTACCAGCGCCAGTGGTAGACTGAGTAGCGAACACCACAATATTAAACACAAATCCAGTAATGTACTTCCGGTTCACACTATTACTCCGAAATAACCACCGCTTACACGAGCTCGCCATATTTGCGCATAAACTTTAATTTGTTCTCTGCACTGTCATGAACAATATTTGTTTTCAAATAAATATAGTTCTGTAATCTATTGCAGTCTGTGGTTTTTAAAACCTCCTTTTCTAGTTCTATAGATTTGTTAGTTCTTTGCGCGTTATATCCGCCTTCTTTTATAAATCCACCTGTCAAGATGTCTCTTTGAAATACTGAATGTGATTGTAGAATTTCGGTTCACATCGGTCTCTTTAATCACTATATTCTTCCTTTCGTATAGAGTTAAGCTTCACCTTGGGCTCTAAACATAGGTGGCTAACAAAACAGCAGTCTCCATTTAACCAAAAATTGAACATTTAACAGTAACACGGGATGCACAAGAAGGTCATGTCGCCGTCACCTTTGTGTTGATAGCAGGACAACGACAAACAAGCAGATTGCACGTTCGTCTCGGATATAATGTGTTACATGTAACAGTTGCCATTATCTTTCATCGCTATTTGCAGTATTTGTAGTCTTACACGAACTAGTATAGGCGATAACGGACGGCTAGTAGTGGCATTCATTGAAGTTTTATCTAATTTTTCATTCTAGAGGAAAAACAGAAAAAAGAAAAAAAAAAGAAAAATGCAATTAAAGTTCTTTTGAAGGAAGTAAATCAGAGGAGAAACGCTTTAATTGTGATACATTTGATATCACTCCGCACTTGAATCCACGTCAAATTTTTGATGGGTTAGGAATAGTTGTACTACATGTACGTCATGTGTTTATATGGTAAATAATTAATTAAGCTACGTAAGGCTTTTATAATAAATAAGTAATTATGTTACGTCAAGTTTATAGGGTTAATTATTATCTATGTTAGTAAAGCTGATATTGTTGATAAGTATTACTTCAAGTTTCTATGATTATAAGTAATAATGCTACTTCAAGTTTATATGATTTATAAGTAATCATGTTAGGTGAAATTTATATGGTAAATTAGTAATTATGCTACATCAAGTTTGTATGCTTTATAGGGAATAGGGCTTCTTCAAAATTATATAATTAATAAGTAATTATGTTAGGTCAAATTTATATGGTAAATAAGTAATTATGTTACATCAAATATATATTGTAAATAAGTAATTATGCCCAGTCAAGATTATATGATTAATAAGTAATCATGTCATGTCAGGTTTATATGATTAATAAGTAATTATGTCATGTCAGGTTTATATGATTAATAAGTAATTATGTTACGACAAGGTTAAACGTTAAATGAGTAATTATACTACGTTAAGTTTATAGTATATAATTTATAATATATGATTTATAACTTATAATTTTACTTTTTCATTTTTATATGGTTTGTAAGTGATTATATTATGTCAAGTGTATATGGTTAAGTAAGTATGCTACTTCAAATGTGTATTGTAAACAAGTAATTATGCTACTGTAATTAAACTACGTTAAGTTAATATGATTAATAGGTAAGTATGCTTCTTAAAGCGTAGATGATCAATACACACTCATGTTACAAGTAGGATTTGATTTCTTTAAATAACATTTATACATATGTGTGAGTTCGTTTAAAGGTGAAGATATGTTAAAATCGAATTATACGCATGTTCACGGACGAAATTACATTTGCTATTACATATACAAGAATTTCAGATACTTTAAAGCATAACAAACACTTCATTTACAACAAAAGTTACGATTATCTTGTGTCGTTCTGTATAACATGTATCGAAAACGATTTCAGCATTACGCTTTTCTTACGCGTAAAGTACCGCAAAGCCAACGAAATACATTGAATCAAAAAGCGCTATTGACCCCAATGGTACTACTACAAAAAAAAAAAAACTAGCATCTGTCTGTGATTGTTTGGCAGTCAAATAAATTTGTTCATTTATTAGTTTCACACATACACACATATCCCCTTTTTATCTTTAAACAATTGCAGTGTTTTTACAACCAAAATGCGTTGCTATAGGAAATATTTGCTTACAGTATTCGATGGAAAAGAAGTTTTCATGTTTTCTATTTTCAACATCTTAATAAATTTGACCATTTCAGATATATATATATTTAACTTATTTTGATAGAAAAATAAATTATGCTATAATGATGTTTTTCTTCTATGCTTAACAACACCAGAAAAATCTACAAAAAGGTAATAATCTGCCAAATATGTATATATATTTGACACATGTTATGGAGGAGAACTTCTATTATAAGATTATATCCTCCATTCTTATCCATTAAATTGAATTTATATTGATTTAAGTGTATGTTAAAATTGAATTTAATAAATATGTTTAAACTAACAAAAATATAATATATTTTTCCGTATTGTATTAGTAAATGAGAACGTTGGTTTAGAGAGTACCTTTTTATTTGATATTACCGTTCGTAGCAGCAGTATTTCAATTTATATTTAAACAAGGTTATCAGAGTTACCTCTCTTACAAGGGGTATACAGCAAAGTAAATACCTTAGGATGACAATTACATGATAATAGATTTGCAATGATTATTTATATTATGTTGACAATGTAAAATAAATGTAATTTACTTGTATGATGTACAACAGTGAAACCATCTGGACTCGTACACAGCAAACTTAATCTATATTTGATGATGCGATAACTGAATGTATTATGAATTCTATGTAATATCCAATATTGTAAATATTTGTGACAGACCGACACTATTACATCGTACCATTAAAACCTCATATAAACGGATGATTACGAACTAACTTTCAGTCCGTAACGTGCTGCAAATATGGGTATGCATGGTATAAAGAAATAAAAATATTACAATCTGTATTTGGAATGTAGTATATATATATGTATTTATTATGGGTTTAAAGCAACACATCCACGTTTAAACTTTTTTAAAAAGTTTTTCAATTGAGTTGTGAGCACATTTCCCATACATAAATATATGGTCAGTGAGCTGTATATGTGCCAACAAACACTATCCAGAACTCTTTAGAATTATAAAAAAAGATGTCCAAATTATAAAGCGTGACAAACGCTTTATAAATTATTTTTAAATTGCCGAGGATTCCAACTTGGCTTCAAATTGAATTATGCGAGTCGTATTAAAAAACTTCACGTTTTAGTGCGTAGTGTACTTTACCTGCCTTGAAAGTCATTTTGACATTTTTTTTGACTCGGGTGAGTTACACGCTTGTTTTATAAAGTGTTAGTCACGCATTATAATTTGGGCATCATTTTGTTCCGGATTGTGTTTATATGCGCATATACAGCTAATTGATCATATGTTTGTATGGGAAATGTGCTCATAACTCAATTAATTTTTTTTTTTAAAAGTTCAAACGTGGATGTGTTGCTTTAAAGCAAATTAATACATATACGTGTAATGTTCAGTCAAGGGTATAGAGCACGAGCCAACTCGTGCGATACAGTCGGTATATAAGTGATACAAGTGCAGGCCAACTCCATTCAAGGTCATTGCGTTTGCCGAATAGTTGCGTTGTTTACATAAGATTGGCCATGAAAACTTAATCGACGACCGTGACATTTTGTTATACGTCGGAAGTATGATTAAAACTTTTAAAATGTATTAGATATATAATGATTTAAGATGGAGCTTATATTTAGCTGCGGAGAACTGTTGTAATTTATTCATGTTATTAGAAAAGTGACTCATAAAGTTATAACCTAAACTGCCACACGTTCATCGCCTGGATTAATAGATAGGACAGCGTTCCAAACACCAATTCAGGAGCCGGACACTTATGCCCGAGGGAGAGTAAGCATGAGCCGACTCTCCATTGTCTGGAGCTGCACATAAGCCCCATTGTTTGGACGAGCGGTGATATGTTGTTGTGTTTTTTTTTTCATATCTATTGTATGTTACAGTGTAAGATTTGTTTTGGATCTTTTTATTAGTTTGGTTAGTACAAGTAGTAGGAAAAAGCGGCGTTACTAGATACATTCAAAGGTGCAGGTCTATATATATGTAAATTGCCATCGGCACATAATCAGGAGTTGTGTGTGTAGTTTATATAAGTATGTAAAACATACGAGTAGCTTGAGATTGTTTGCAATTTCAATTAATTCAGATTGTTTTAATTTTTCTTGGGAAAAGTGCAGGCCTGTGCCTATTTGTAACTACGTCGGCGTGAAATATGGGTAACATAACATTATCATAAAAGTTTACTTTTGCATTATACACTGTTATAAAGTGAATGTCTTTCATATTAAATAGAATGAATACTAGATTTATTAAAAAATCCTAAAATAATAAGGAACGAGACAGTAATATGTGCGGTATGTTAATTTGATACAGTGTAGTTTAAAAGGGCAGGTAAAACGTTTGTCACTTTTCTGGGACTTTGAGGGAAAGCACTACACAGAATATTTTATAATGGATAAAACAGACATGAGATGATGGTATTAGATGTAAGTTGATATATTGTAAGGGTAATTTCAAAGGGGGCTCACCCATAAACAAAAGTCCATGGATCTGCCAATGAGGCACGCCCATGCATCGTGATACATTAAATTTATACATGTAGTACGCGGATGTGGTGGAAAGCGAATTTATCGTTTATTGTACTTTACATCGATACACACATTCCATTGTTTGAATTTAGCTAATAGCAAGCGATGTATGAACGCATGAAATAAAACTGCTTGTAATCAAGGTTTGATTGGAACGCGCGCTTACCAAGGTGTATTGTCCGAATATTCACCACGTGGACACACCCACTCTTATAAACCAAACCGGTTTATCATGGTTATTTATGCATCATGTACACAGTGCAATATTTACGGGAGTTTATATAAATATTTCTAAAAGTGTATTAAGATGCACATTGTATGTGGGTAAAGTTTATTTAGAAATTGAAGAATGATTACATTGGTAGATGCTCAGTTATGTATTGTTATGGATACGCTTCCTGTTATATGGCAGAAATGCGTTGAGCTCATCAAAGACGTGGGATAAGGGCCCTTGGAGTATAGCTCATGTAGCTGTCTTTAAATTACTATCTTATTATATATACTTATAATATTACTTATTTCACGCTCTTTGCAATTCTATATTACAAAACACATACTTAATTGGCGGAAACGTACAATGTGCATGTCGAATTTTTGTATAAAATAAAATGTTTTATTTACATGCTTTTTTTTTAAGTTAACACAATTTGCATGATGTTTGTACTAGTGTTGCTTTGTTCAGCGGACTAGGAGATGTTTGTTGTTCGAACAGTCTTAAACCACTTGGTTTAGACGGGGTCCAAAGATCGCTTGATACGGACTTTGTAATTATCTAAGCTGTATTATGCTGAAAGTATATTTGCAATATTATTCGCAAATATCAGACCGTGTATTTGCCTTAAGTAATTAACGTAATGTTATAATAATAGGAAATTATATGAGGTATGTACGTGTAAATATCGGCTTGTAACAAAAAATGTATATCTTTTGCTATTGTATATTATACAATCTAAAGCCGCTAGGCGCAGATTTGATTTCAATGCTGCTGGGTACGGATGGGTAACTGTGCAAATAATGAACGTAATACAAAAATAAGTATGTATTATATTAGCGCAAATATTGTTTTTACTGTTGTGAATATTTTGGTAGGGACAGTGCACATGCGCCAATACTGTAATACTTATGATACAGTAATTATTCTAGTGCAAATGTAGTGTTGTTTTGTCGGAAATACATAGAGAGAACGACCTAATGCCTCTCGATGCAGTTTGGAGTACGTGTATCTTGATACATATTAATTATATTGTCTATGTACTGTACTATTAATAGTTATACATTATGTAATTATTAAAGGAATCTGTTTTACTGTTTGTCAGTCATACTCTTATATGCCGCTAGGTGCAGACCGTAGACTAAGTTAGCTTTGTAGATACTTTGTATCTGTGTATAATGACAATGCTAATGATAATGATAATATATTATGTATTAATTAAGTGCAAATGTTTACTGTTAGTCGGGAATATATGCTTTTTGGATACTGTATAATGAACAGTGAAAGTTGCTCGGTATAGATCAGAATTCAATACCACTTGGTACAGATTATGTATTTACCTGTAATGTAATACTACTACATGTAATCCACCTGGGTTTGTCGATTTGTGTCGTTATGTGGTTTGGTATTTTATATTGTTAGTTGTATATCGCTGATACAGACTGGAGTCCAAAGCCGATTGGTGTGGACTGTGTATTTATCAAATTACTGTAAGCATAACAATACATGTATATTGTCTTATGCAAGTGCAAATTTTGACTTTTGTCAGGAATGGATGTCGTTTGTTATGAACTGTGTGTTTGTGTGAGTAAAGTATTACTAATAATACAGTTTCATTTAGCTAAGTGATACTTTTTTGCCAGTAATGCATTTAATATTTTGCCTTGAGCAGTTTAAAGTTGCTTGGTACAGACTTGAGTCTTAAGGTCGTTGGTGTATTTCTTTGAATATTTAAGATAATTGTAATACTGTACAATATATGTCAATACAAATGTCGCCTTGTAACAAGGAATGTTTGTCGGTATTTATTCCATATTTGATAGTATAAACCCACTTGTTACAGATTTGAGCTATAAGCCTGGTTACGAACTGAATTTTACCTTAGTCCTGCTATACTGCTAATAATTATGTATGTCGTAAGTACATTTGTCTATTTTTACCGGGAATGCATATTGTTTTGGTACAGACAGTGTAATATATTATACATACTATTGTAAAACTAATTGTAATTGTTTAAATGCAAATGTTGAATCATTTTGTCGGAAATATATATATATTGATCAGTCTAAAAAATTGCTTTCTACAGATTAGATGCCATGCCAGTATGATAAAGTTTATTTGTGTATTATTAAATAAGTAAGAATGTGTTTACTACTTGTAAGAAATATTATGTCGTTTGGATGTTTGGTATAGATCGAAGTCCAAGGCCGCTTGGTATGGACCATGTATGTGTTTAAGCATTGTAATACAAGTTGTACATTATGATATGTAAGTAAACATAATAACTGTCAGGATTATACGTCGTTTAATATTGTATATGCCGTGTATTTCGGACCGTGTATTGGTACACGGACGCTATAACATATAATACAATTTAATCTAATAAATATAACGTTTTGTCAGGAATGCAGTAGCTATCGTGCATTGAGCATTAAAGATTATTGGTATAGAGTCGTTAGGCCACTTTGTGCAGACTGTGTATTTGTCAGTGTATTTTAATAGTAATTGACAGTATTAATTGGGAATGCAAATTGTTTGATATCGTATATAAGGCCGTCCAAAACCGCTTGGTACAGCATTGGGTTCAAAGCCGCTTGGTATGGACTATGTCCAATATACATTTGACAGTTTCAATCTGTCTGGTATAGACTGGAGTCCAAAGTCACTTGGTACAGACTATGTATTAGACAATTTTGTATATTGGGCTGTCCAAAACAGCTTGATAGAAATAATACAGTATTAATAGTATTAATAGGGAATGTAAAATGTAAAATGTATGATATTGTATATTGGGCAGTCCAAAGCCGCTTGGTACAGACTGTAGAATCCAAAGCAACTTCGTACGGACTATGTATTTGACATTATTGTATATTGGGCAGTCCAAAACCACTTGTTACAGACTGGAGTCCAAAGCCACTTGGTAAAGACTATGTATTTGACAAAGTATTATAAAACTAATAATATATTATAAATTTCTAGTAAATTAGTAAAATGTTACCTGTTTGATTGAAATATATGTAATTTGCTATCGTATATCAAATAGTATACAGTCATTTCGGCGCAGACTGGTGTCTGAGAACGTTTTGGTACCGATTGTACCGTACTATTATTCTAACATTATGAAACAGTCTTATATACGTGCAAAATGTTGCATGTTTGTTTTGTTAAGGATATATGTTGTTTTGATATTGTGAACATAATATTATAAATTTGCTTATAGCAGACTTGAACTAAACGCTGTTCATGTGGTTAAATTAATGAATAGTTTAGATAAATAATTAAAATATTAGTAATAGATTGACATTAGTTGCCCATTCTTTGTTTTTGTTCGATGTTATAACGACAATGCAAGTGACAATTCCTATACAATGTCTTGTTCTCTTTAGTTCCCACAGATTGCTTTGAAAAGAACATAAATGATTTATTTTCGTTTGAGCAAAGCGAATTAGAAAATAAATGTATTTATTATGGGTTTAAAGCAAAGGAATACATATACGTGTAATGTTCAGTCAAGGGTATAGAGCATGAGCCAACTCATATGATACAGTCGGTATATAAGTGATACAAGTGTATGCCTACTCCATTCGAGGTCATTGCGTTTGCCGAATAGTTACGTTGTTTACACATATTTTCATAAGTTAAGTATAAAAAAGAAAACATTGTGTTTTTGTCGAATTTAAAACTGCATACAACTTAATAAGGTCGATATTGTGTTATGAAGTAACTATTTTTGAAAGTTAGTATATACTTTCTGTCAGATGTTGGACATTATAAATTGTATACGGTTGTATTTTATTTGAGTTTGTATATTGACAGATAGCCATTGCAAGACAAGGGTACTTCATGCGAATAAAACCTCCATGGTATCAGCTGTTGCAGATCCTCCTATTATAACAGGATGTTTGACAGATAGTTTTGTGCATCTTTATTGTAAAAAAAAATATAACGGCAATGCAAGTGACAATTCCTATACAATGTTTTGTTCTCTTTATTTCCCACAGATTGCTTTGAAAAAAACATAAATGATTTGTTTTCGTTTGAGAAAATCGAATAAGAAACAAAATATGAATATTTCGTCTATAAATTGCAGTCTCTTCATAGAACTCAGTAAACGATGTAATGGTAAGGTATACATGCGTGAAATAACCTTCAATAAAAAAAACAAAATAATTTATATAACAAAGTTAACTTATCGCATATTATACAATTGGGTATGAATAAATCAATATCGTACACCGAACAACACTCTGGTTTACTTATCTAACAAAATCAATACAAACAAAAAACATTGACAAAAAATAATAACTAACGAGGGAATGAAGCGAACGCTAATGTATTTCTGTTAAATACAGAACAAACCACACCTGCTGTCTGTGTTGTCTGCATTATAAGTTAACGACAGGGATCCAAATACAAAAATTGACAATATAAAGTAACAAAATAAAATTCTACGAAATATACTGCCTCGCCTTTACCGCTTTGCGTAACTATCGATCAGCGCTTAACAACTAACATCATCTTGACATTCACCCATATTTCTTTAATGTTTAGTCAAGGTGATATGTTGTATAATGGGTCAGTAGCCTTTATTTACTGTAAATAGACTTGGTTTGATTTGATTTTGATTTTAATTTGATTTAGCACACAAAATATCACACTATCAATATCCAAATCTGACCTTAATATTTAACGAATTATGGACATAAAAATAACGGTGTCAAGTTCAATATCACAAATATGTGTAATATAATTTATATAAATTTTAAAGAAACACAAATCGATATTTCTGGATATTTTACTATCATACGGATACACTCGGATGAAATTAAAAACAAGTGTATTTTACAAATATTTTACCATAAATAACCACAAATCTGCAATATAAGATACCTTTCAACCATTTATTATTGTTTTTGTCATTTGCAAATTACAGATAAGATATTTTGGTATCATATTTACATTTTCCATACAATGTATCTATAATTTTCAGTGAAAACTAATCAATATGGCCCTGTTTATGGCAAAACCAACAATCATACTACGGTGGCAGGGTTACACTGCTGCAGACAGTAGCTTGACCGGTCAGCGTCGTTACAGAACACGGCGTCACAGAACACGTATAATTCATCGTGCTCGTTCGAGTATTCGAAATCCTGGAAAACAAACCTTGTTTCGTGTGTGGACTGGGAAATGAAGTGTGTCCTGTCATCAAGCTCGCATCTACAACGGAGGTTTGAAACGCTCTTATTTGTTTCGTTTTTAAAGTAAATGTATGTATGTATGTATGTATGTATGTATGTATGTATGTATGTATGTATGTATGTATGTATGTATGTATGTTTGCGTGCGTGCGTGCGTGCGTGCGTGCGCGTGTGTGTGTGTATTTAAGTGTGTGTGTGTGTGTGTGTGTGAGTGTATATGTGTGTATGTGTGTGTGTGTGTGTGTGTGTTTGTTTGTATGTACGTATGTCTTGAGTTTACTATGATGTAATTGTTTAATCTGTTTTGTCAATGTTTACAATCTGCGCCTTAATTGAGAAGAATTGGCTTTTTAAATTAGAGCAAATACCATTTACTACTTTTTTAAAACCAATTTCAACAAGTGTTTTGCAAGACAATTCAATTGGCTGAAACTGATTTAAATACATATCAAATAACAAGAGATCACTCCTGGCAATACTAAACCGTAATGATAAACTCATACATAAATACCTGTCCTCATACAATTGTATCAATAAGAGTTACTGTATTAAGGCTGTATCTTTATCAAACATTGTGTGTTAAATTAATATTCAGATTCAATCTAGACCTTTGCAAATGTGCATGCTCAAATAACAATTACAGTTACTGCTATCTTAAACAAGTGTTTCAAGTGATCACAAACAGTTTGAAAATCGTTCAACGGCTGATTGTTTATACTTGAGTGATAAACACGACAGTTGGTTTCAAATGTAAAATAGGAAAATATTAAAATAAAGATGACTTTGACACCAGTTCAACAAGCAGACTGTGGCGTTTTTCAGCAAGATATTTGGGAGATTGAAATGACAAACATTTTCGAAGCAATCACAACGTGTAGACTTTCTGCAAAATCAGCCTCTATATAGAATGTAATAACCAACACTATTCGTGTTAACTTACCCATCCTTTATGATGTAGTATTTCAGGGAGTCCGGTGCATTTGGAGATGGCTTCGTGTAGCAGGTGTGAACCCGCATCTTCATTGACCAGTCAGTCACCAACGTCACCACCTTCACGTAAACCTTCGATCCAACTACGACTGCTATAGGGTTTCCACGAACTAGTTCGATGAAGTTGACATCCTTATAGAACGTCATATTGACGTCATAATGTCCGTTACCTGTCACGTGGAGTCCAGTATCGCCGATATTGTGAATATGTCCTAATGATGTCATATTCCTTGGAACATCACATTCTATCCGAACTCGCCAGTGTTCTCGTGTTATAAAGGCCGGGAGACTCGGGTCGTTGACAATATATACTACGTCATTACTGTACGCAAATAAACTTGTGTTTCTCTAAAACATATTAAAATATGTATACTAATAAAACAGTGTTTCAGAAACAACACATACAATATATCCAACATTAAAATGCATCCCCTATAATTTTCTGTTCAGTAAAGTTTATTGAATCGCAATGAGATAATGGTTGATTCCGTTCTTATAATTCATTTTAGTTATGGTCTGTTTTTTTCGTTGATGTTTCAGAATAACCCGATAGTGATCAAAGAAGTATGCACTACAGATATAAAATACATTAGCAGTTATAGAACGGAGTATATGAAGTTTAATATAAATGTGAAGGTTTAGTGCTGATGTCTAAAACATATCTGCGATATAGGCGAGGCCTCTTTAATGCTTCACGATTGAGTCATAGTTGAAAAGTACGTAGACTGATTAACAACAACGCAATGCCGACATTGAAGGGTCAATTTCGCAATGAAGAAATGAGCGAATGTTGCTACTACACCCAAGTTTGTAATATTTATATGCAATATAGGACGATGTAACTCTTATTTCAGTCAAAAATAAAGTTTGTTGCTCAAAGCCTACCTACAGTAACAATTGGCCCAACTCAAGAATATATTTAGACGAAAATAATTCATGATCCACTAAATGCAAACATCCATGTTTTCTGAAGCCAACATACATTGCAAAAATAGCAATTACATTAAGATACAAAGATAATACAGCAAAATGTCAACTAAGCCAACGCTAGTTATAAAGTCATGGTGGTTATTTAAACAAAGATGTGACCATGTTTGATAAACAGATACAATTGAGTATGTTGTCAAAACAAACAAACAAAACGTACTGCTTGTAGAGTATGACACTCTGAGAGACCTTGACGAAACATAAGAACGTCTCCACTGACTACGCCGGTACAAGTTTTTTCTCCCATAAATATGTCTGCCACGACAAGTCCCGGGTATATAGTTTTCAAAGCCGCCGTATCAATATCTATATTCCATCCGCTGTCAGTACAACTAACAGATATTGTGTCTTGTACACGAATAACTGATCCTGCAACACACAATACTACGCAGATGAACATAATAATAAAAGTGTCAAAAGTCATTTACATGAACTTTTACTTCTACTCGTTTACTACTATTACAAAGTAATACAATTGTTACACTGTTTCTACTACTACTTCTTCTACTCCTACTACTGCTACTACTACTACTAGTACTACTAATATCAGAACTACAATTACCATTAATGTGTCCAGTTGGTGGTGGTGGGGGGGATGTTATCGCAGCATCTATTACTACAATTACTACTTCTCATCCTATTACTGCTACTACTACTACTACTACTACTACTTCTATACTACTACTACTACTTTTATTACTACTACTACTACTACTACTACTACTACTACTACTACTACTACTACTAATACTACTACTACTAGTGCTACTACTACTACTACTACTACTACTACTACCACTACTACAATTATAACTACTACTTCTACTACAACAATTATGACTACTACTACTACTATCATTACTACTATTCCTCACGTCATTTGATAGCAATTGAATAGTGCGTTTTATGGCGTCACGTCATTTGACAGGAAAGAAATAGTGCGTTATATGGTGTCACGTCATTTGACAAGTATGAAAAGTGCGTTATATGGCGTTACGTCATTTGACAGGAAATGAATAGTGCGTTATATGGCGTTACGTAATTTGAAGGAAATGAAAAGTGCGTTATATGGCGTCACGTCATTTGACAGGAAATGGAAAGTGTGTTATTTGGCGTTACGTCATTTGACGTATTCTTAATAGACAATGATGTGGCATAATCATAACAAAATATTGTTGTTGAAATGGATGTCAGATTGAATTATTTACATTAATTTTCATATTTTGATAAATATCAGGTTACTAATAAAGAGTGAATATTACTTTTGTTTACAAGCATGTTTATTGTGTTTTCCCATGTAGTGCATGTACATTATTCAGCATCGTTTGTATGCTAAGATGAAATGTCATGGATTCAATCTAAAACTTGAACTGTCAGAAAGAAATGTATAAGCTGCATAAATTCTTTTTTTAAGATATGAGTAAAATATTTGAAAAACATACTTATTGATTTTATCTTGTATCCATAAACATAATGAACGTAAACTATTGCGTCATAGATGAACACAACTAAGCGATAAAGGATCAATCACATATAAGAGTTAAAACTGAAAACGAAATTGAGGACTGGCACACCTATTCGGAATCTATTTCGTATATTCCTCATGCAGATATATACTTTTCGCTGTTTGGTCCAAAAATCTTATTTTAATTAACATAGCGTATTACAACAATTTTATCCGTTTATAACATTTTTACATTTTTTCAAGAATAATTTACCTATTTTGGAACATTCTCTAGTCGAATCTGATCGTCTATAGCCTAGAGCGCACTCGCAGTGATATCCACCCATGACGTTGATACACATTTCGTTCCTTGAGCAAGTATCAGTAGTTTTTGAACATTCGTCCACATCTGAGAATAATCGAAAAATGTTAATTGTCAGTGACAAGACTTTTGATTGGCTGAAACAAAACGACATTAGCATGCTTATTTCTGATTGGATGAAAAATTGAGCTGATATGATAATGATATGAAATATGAATTGACATTTTTGCCGTTAAAAATACATTGATATTGATATGAATTATTTAGTTTATTGTATGGCAAGTATAATGGAAATTTAGATTTTCTTTATGCTGTACCTTGGTATTCCCAACATTCACTTTTCCTTATTTCTGAATTTTCGTTTGAGTTTTGGATAATACGTTAATAAAATATAGGCATCGTTTGTTCGCAGAACGTAAAACTAGTGACAGTAAGTAAACACTTTGTATCATATGTTTATGGAAACGCAATAGTGTCATCTTACCGCCGTAGACATATTTGTTTTCGTGCACAATAATGACGTGTGCACTTTGTAATATTTAAATATTTTCTTTTAATATTCTAGTGTTCATCGTAGAAACATTTATACACGAACTATAAACATGACATTTAATGGATAATGACAACAGACTCTTCACGTTAAGGAACGACATTATTTTCATTTATTGTTGTTTATTTTGGTGGTGGTGGGGGTGTGGTGGTACATTTCCATAATCTAAACAAGATACTCATACCTTTTCTCAATGAACTAAAATCATAACTCGAATATATATATCTATAGTCTATTGAAATATATGCATTACGAATTACCGTCACAATAGTGCTTATCCGCATTAAGCGTATAGCCTGTATCACATATACACGTGTACGAGCCGTCTGTATCGTAACACTGACCATTGGTGCAATTATAGTGTCCTGTAGAACATTCGTCAATATCTGTAATAAGGCGACATCAGTGTTAATTATTTGGAGATAGTTTCTTTATATTAATTGCATATTACATAGGTAAAGAACATCATAATACATTTGTGCTGTGTAAAACGTGTTAACATGTTAAATTACTTATTGTAAACAATATACTTTCAAAACATATCTTAACATATACAGTAATATAGCCCGAATGCTACAGCTTGAAAAAGAATGACAAATCTCACAATTCCTAAAACCATTTATAAAGATAATTATAAGTTCTACTCTATAATATATACGAGTGTGGGGCCTTTTCTCCTTTAAGAAACACAAACACACACACATATATCTATATATATGTGTAATGTATCGGGTAAATTACCACTAGCAGCTATAAGAGCTTAATCTGAAGTATTATTGTACAATTGATATTCTAAACAGAACAGCTAACCCGCCAACCGACATTGTATGTATCTGCCATTTTTTGTATAATCTCAAAAAATATCAAAGCAATTTCCTTGAAATTTGGGCTTGAATAAAAAAGAACACGGAGATATAAAATCAATACGTCATTGTCTGTTTTTGTCGAATATAAATGGTGATAGCTATCTCAATATTTAAACGGAGATATTGGAAATATAAAAGTGACGAGTATATGTAGCTATGCATAGCAGTAATCATACTATCTGATGATAAAGGCGGAAAATATCAAAATAGCAGTCTAGCAGATCGGGGAAATGTAATACGCAATGCTACACACGTACCCTATCACATCCTGAAAGGATATTTTCTTTTTGAGCAACACTTAATGTGCTTCATACCCAAGGTTGTAACCGGTTAAACTTTACACGAGCTTCATTGAGACGTTTGATTACTCTCGGATCTCCATGTGTTTACAGCTATAGTCATGATAGCGTATAAGAGATACGTTTTGAAAGAGTGTTATTTTGAAAACGATTTTAGATACTGCACTAAATGTCACATAACAACATAATATACATTTAATTATCTACTCATACAGTTTTGTCGATGACTTCTAATGATCAATCGTCTTCCCGAAAGGAGATAATGAAATACACAAAGTCACTCGCACATTCATTATTTCGAGAAGCACTGGATGAGCTCCGTTTCTTCATGAATAATAAAAAGTATAAAATAGTAACACATGATCTATTACTGACAAATGAATATTTACTTAACAAGACTTAAAGTAAAACCAAGCGTATACTTTCGAATAGTAATCCTTTTCGGATAATGAGAGTTCGTTTGATGTTCATTCGGTTTTACAAAAACCTCACGTGGGGGGGGGGGGGGGGGGGGGGGTGAAGAAAGAAATAAGAAGATGATGCTCGTAACAAATACACATCATTATACTATTACATTGTTCGGTTTATTACCAATGTTTTAAAAGTGTGTGTAACCTACTTATACAATCTTGTTGGTGGTTCAACGTGATAGATCGTCTTCCCATTGGGCATGGTCCACAAGGATCGTGACTAGTAGAATTTTCGTTACATGAAACGCCAACATAACATTTATTCACGTCACACGGGTTTGTCTTGTTTTCACAATAATCACCGGATACATAGATGTTCGGACATGTACAAGCTGCCTGTATGAGGGAAGCTGAAATATAAGGGTGTAACTATAACACTCAAAGTAATACGTGTAACAATACTTGGCATGCGTGACGCTATGATTATTATATATCATTTTATTATTCAAGCTTTCGAACAGGGGTTTTTATTAACCATAGTTTTAGACATCTAAACCAACTAGTTTTCTATACCCTTGATAAGAATGTATACTAGCTCTTCCTTCTTCTCTCAAGAAGATTTACATATCACCGCTGCGGCTGAAGGTTACGATCTAAAAACTGCATGTGAGAAAGTTACTTGCGGAAAGATGGTGGTTCAACTCAAATTCATTCTTAGGTCTTTCTCCGCCAATGAAACTGTATATGCTATTTATATCCTGAGCACTAGTATCGTAATTGGAAACATAGTGTATGGTGCGGTGTATTGCAACATAGAATTATTTATTATATCGTCTTCCTAATTATGCTAATTTGTTCTAGTGTAAAATGTATGTAGCGGTTTTGTGAAATATAACATAGACTAGTTCTCTGCTGTATCATATCACGGGAGAAAGAAAAATTTATTTGGTATGCAAAGTTGTTGTAATTAAATGTTAGAAACTAAATTAAATGAAAACAATAGCATTATAATTCTCAATTTATGAAGTAGCGAGTGGAAAAATCAATGTTCTTTGTACTCTGAAAAGAAAGACATGGTATCATACGTTCAGGACAATCGGCCACTTCAAGGAGGTGAGCCCCTATTGTCACTATGTGTGTATGTTGTATTGTCTTTATTGCAACAATACATGATATATGCTTTAGTAGTTCTGTTGCTTGTTGTAGGCTGTGGTTTTTGGACGTTTCGTATCCTGATAAACAATTAATTTCTTTTGTTAATACATGTATAGCATTTTTCAAGTACGGCAATATCTAAAACTTACCCGAAGAAATTATTGGTTTCGTCTGAAAGTCACATTCGTACTTTTGCTCACAACCGCAGTAATTAATCAAGACATCATGAGTAGCTGTGAAACCCAGATGATCTTTAGCAACGAATGTGAGTGTTGAATATATTTCTTGCCGCAAATAAGCATCGACTTCCCAGGTAACCGTTCCATTAACTTAAACATAAATATAAATGTGTTGACTTCAGAATCAAACTATTTCATTTTGTAATGAAATATGTTTTCTGTACTTTGAAATATAAATATAAGTACACATTATATGTTGGCAAACTAGGTTAATGAAATGTTGATTTACATTATCCTATTAAAAGTACGTATTCAAGGATATTCCTGTTTTCATTTCAATGACGGTTAACATGTTTGTATTATGACATGACGTCCGCTGAGTACACACTACACAAACATGCGTATACAGATTAGTTCGTATACTATTATATAAAATGTTTAATAATTAAAATCATTAAATGATTATATAAAATCATGGTTACCTATGTATATATGTGAAATATTTGTGTCCACAGAGTAGATCAACTGATTCGGTGCATCTTCGTCCAACACATATAATTTCAAATCCAGATTCCAGACCTCATCTACATACACAGTTATGTTCAACGGCATTTCCATTGTAAACACGGGAGGACGGTTAGCTAAAACATATAATTTTTTAATTGATTGAATAATAAACATTGATTATTAACTAAGGTTATACTGACAATCCATATCTTTATATATACCAATAATAAACATATACATATTGTTACAATAATGAGAATGGGGTAAATTTAAATTTAAATATTGATTTTAATTCGTGTATATATTTGAACGATAGCAGCTGTTTGCAACCTAAATATATACCAACTGGATGACTATACTGTGTACATACTTTGTTCAGTTTTGAGGAATCACAGTCACACAATACTGTGACGAAAGAAGTGGGGCAGCACAAAATACATGTAAGTATGCATCACTTTTCTCGTGCTTGAACAGTGACGACGTATACGTAATTTGTTCTTGTGTAACCAGTATAAACGAAACTTGAAATATGCTGGACAAGTTTTTCTTCACATCCTGTTTCTAATGTATGATCGATTGGTCAAATAAATTGAAATTTATTTCATATGTGTCTTATATGATGTAAGAATTGCATGACCTGGTATTTGCGCCAAGTTACATGATAAATGGAATATCTAACTAACGTAAGTGTCGCTGATTTCGAATATAAGTGATCACTGCCATTCTTGTTCCTTTCAAATATAAGCCTTGCTTTCATTCTAAGTCTCGTATTTATAAAATTATAATAATTATCATAAATAGCTTGTCAATAAACGACGACGTCGATACTTCGATAAATATTATTCTAATTAAACTATCAACAAATTAAAAACAAAAGTATAATAATAATAATTATATTTTTTTGTTATATAAGATTTGTTTATAAAAGGTGTATTTACTTAAAAGCTCTTTTTCATGATGTATACGTTTCGCTTCGTCCATTACTGCTTGCCCCGGTTTTATGTCACAAGTTCTTGCAATTGTTATAAGACATTCTCGGTTCGATTGCTGGCCCCAGTCGTTTCTGCATGTTTCGTTATACAGCGTTAAATTGCCAGATGTTGTATTGTCAGATGTACATGTCTCAAACAGTGCAGTGAGATTGTTAACAAGCCCCTCCAGAAATCTAGGATGTGTGTGGGCTCCGTTGTAAAGGGAATAGCTCCCATTGGTGAGGCCATAATTAAACTGCGACTTCGAAATGGTTTGGATAGTCCCTATAATTAATGACATATGTGTTAGATGTACAACATTATGAATGCAATGACTTTTCCAAACAAACTGGGCATACAATGTATATACACTAAATATTCGGCCAAAATATCGACCAACGACATCAAATGAATTACTTTAATAAGAAAGTATGTAAGAATGATATATCACAATAAAAAAACAACATAGACAATGTTGGTATTTTCACTCACATTAACTAAATCACATTTCCGTAAATTGCCAATGTATTTGTATGATAAATGAAGATTTACAATGGTCATGTAAGCAACCTAATTAAACACATTTAAACAATATTACTTGACAAGGGAGCATTTAACGGAACGCATGGTAATTTTAAGTTTTACTTAATACAAATTATGGAAAGTATATCTGTACAATGCAAATTTGAAATTAAAACATACTGACATGTTTGCAGATTTGTGATTTCGTTTGCTGTGTATATTGTACACAACTAACATAACTAAATAAGTGATTAGACAGCCTCATTTTCATTTTGTGCATATTTAATGCAGAATATTTGTTTTAACATTCATAAATATATCTAGTATTGTAAAGATAGAAAATAAATCACGGAAATACCAAATTGTATTGATAACGATTGTCTTCCAGTTGTCCAATTATATGCCAGTCTGTTTTTCTTTACAAAATTTGTTGTGCTTCAGCACTAGTATTATACTGAAAACATAGTTGTAAATTCCTTAATAATACATGATTAATATAAGCATAGAGTTTAACATTCAAATGTGTAACAACATATTGTGAACCTAAATCCTATATTCTTCAAGTAAAATTCATCATGCTTTACAATAAGTTGCGCGTTGCATGCTATTGTTTTACATTGAACGGTCATTCGCATGCATGTAAATATGTCGTTACTAATAAAAGAATACTCACTAAACATAGAATAAGGTGAACAAGACAATAATAAAGAACTAACAACATTATACTTTAATCCAATACCTAGCTAATAAAACTGTTTTTGCATTATACATTATATTTTAAATGGTTTAACGATATACGTCAATTCGTTGCTAATTCTCTATACATTCATGGTTTTATAGCACACGCTATGTCGGATATACACACATAAACATATCTAACTTACATGATTCTCCATACTGAAACATTTCATATTCAGATGAATGGCTGTTATACAGAGATCCATTTCTTGAAATGTAGCTACCATTACTGAGAGCACCGGCCAGACCAGTTGTATTGGGATAATCTGTCTTAAATGTCTCAATTGAAACCTTCAGGAAATCTCCACCACCAAATGAAATCTGCAAGTATACAACGAATAAAATTTTAAACGACAAAAACCGTAAATATTCATGAAGTATAATATGTTCACCAAAAGATAGTAAATGGTCATATCCACCTTAACAGTATAAATATACACGATCTACATAATAGACACAAATACAACAGGGAATATTGCCTAGGAATATCAGAAGCAAAACCGCATAGGTTCGTGTAAACCTTAATCCGAGTTTATGGGAGCCTAACTAATAATGTGATTATAATTAGAATAAAACCAGTAATACGGTTAATAATAGCAATACTTATCACAATTAATCACGTTTTACTCGTAACTTGTTTTACTATTTATTTATTTCTTATTTTGTTACAGAATCAAAAATACCTGCTACACACCTGTGTGTTATTTAACATGTTAAGAATCGAATATTTATATATATATATATAAAGTACATTTATTATATAAAATATGGACATAGTTCTTTCATTTGTGCCCACCGTTATCAATTTACAATGCAATTGTGGTATTTATTGTTATAAGACCTATAAATACGCAAATAATTTATGAAATAAATACTATTGGTAACAGTAGCAAACAGAATGAAAGAAGTATGATTGGCCAACGCTTTATTAAAGGGATTATATTTGCATATTACCGTCAATTTGCTGTCCTAAATTCACACGCCCAGCATGCAGATACACTTAAAACTTAGAGATATACGCGTCTAAAGTGTCTAATTGCATATCCTCTTTATTGCAAACATCGGGTTTCTGAAGCCACGTTTTTGTTTTTGTTTACATTTGCCATTTTTAATGAATCGCTTTCGGGTTTCCGATTGATCATCGGATAACATCGTGAAGACTCGTTCTCGATTTCGTTTTCGAGGCCTTGTTCGGGAAGTTTACGGAGTTCGTGTTGTGGGTATGATAGGGGTGTTTTTGTTATAGAGCTAGTAATTAAGGAATTGACCAATAGGGAGGTGGTGGTGAGTTGACCAATAAAATAATAGAGCTCAAGTAATTTGTGGTAGTGTGGACGGGAGAACGGAAAAGTAGGTTGGAGACAGACCTTAGAGAGTTTAACATGGTAGTTATTAGTTATAAGTGCATTAGAACTTAGAGTTAAAATTTATTGATAATTAAATCAACATGTAAATAAATTGGGTTAAATGAAACCACCTTAGTTTGATTGTTTGTAATGCCACAATAGTTATAATACAATGTTAATGCAAACATAGTTATAATGTGATCAAATCTGTTCCTAGTACATGTATCTACTAGAGAGTAGTGTGTTTATATTGTGTTTGCTGTTTTGTGGGTTTATCCTTTGGAAAACAGTGCTCTCTCTTTTTTTACGTATATTTTTTTATTTTTCTTATAAAATTTTTGTTTTACATTAATCACAGATAAAAACTGATTACCTTGCTTATGTCCGCCTAGCTACTTTACAGCTAGATATTTTATATGATTTTACAGTAACCTAATAGAAATGTAACTCATTGTACTACCTTGTTGTAATGGCTAATACGTTTGCCAGTTTTAATATATATTGTATATACACATGTAATATACTTACAGATTTCAAATTATCTAACTGTTGTCTAAAAAGAATCTTCGTTTGATTTTGACTTGGTATGCAAAACAACATAAATCCTTGTGTTTGCTCGGGAGGTCCTGTGCATTCGGTAGATTTCCTCCAAAGTGTTCCATTATTAAGATATAAGGAAGCACTACCGTCAGTTCTGCTCAGTAGAATTTGTATAGTGTCATTATGTTGGTTGTCCTGAAATATAAAACAAATATCATAGAACTCATGGATTTAAATTGTCTTAGATCAATTTCGATGTATCGTCATATTCTTGATAGTCTTGGATATAGAAAAATGCTTTTCGATATCTTGAAAATAGTCATCACGTTATCAATGAAGGCACAGTGTACTAATTACAGATATTAACGTATTTACTCATGTTTTAATAAGGCACATCTAACCGAATGCCAACGCTGTCATAAAGAATTATCGAGTTATAACTCCAAGAACTTTGATAGGTTACGAATGCGTCAAACATGATTCAATTACATTTAATAGGCATCGGTTAACACGCTGACACTTCTCGTGAATAACTGTAGTGTACAATCAAGCTTAATATAACTTCAACAACCTAAATACCATAAACCGTTCGAAATAGTTCTTATTTTTTAAATAGTCGAACAAAACATAAAATAAAATACTTGCTTTTATAACAAAAGCTACAAATATTGTAGCATCTGTGTTACCCGGATGTAAATAGTCTGTCCTTGCTTGAATCTGAAAAGTCCTATTAAAATAGTTTATATCATTTATTATGTAAGTAAATATAATAAGGAACGACAACATTTAGTTTTATGTGTGTGTGCGTGCGTGCGTGCGTGCTTGCGTGTGTGCGTATGCGTGTGTGTTTGTGTGTGTGTGTGTGTGTGTGTGTGTGTGTGTGTGTGTTGAATGGGGATTAACTCCATTCAAAAACACACTGCATGATATATATGGCATATCTAGTTTTATTGGTGGAGGGAGACCTTAGAATAATTCTGAGTCAAACCACCGTCCTTCCGCAAGTAACTAGCGAACTTTCTGAAATAAAGTTTATAGATCGAGCAGGACTCGAACTTACGACCTTGGCGGTGTGAGATAAGTGACATTGTGATGCCGCTACATACAACGGAGGACCCTAGAAGTGGTGTTTATGATAAGTATTACAGAACTCGTGTATAAACTTGTTTCTATTTCATGTAGTATTGGATAACTCCTATGATAACTTTTAGCTATTGTTGTAACGTTTGTATAGGCATAGGAACAACACAAAATTGATGTAACGTTGTGGCATCTTACATGTTATATGTTTTATGCTAAGTCTATCTGAAGTTGATTCTGTATCGTTTGATGAAATCTGGTACATGAACATGAGTATGACTGTTTACATAATGGCAATTACAATATGTCAGATATTTTATTTTGTCTCTGCAACAATTAAGTGTCCACTCGTTGACAGAAAAATAACAGAGACACCTGTGTGCTGCACAGAGTATTCGTATATTCAACCAATTATACGCCATAAGTGATGTGCTATCAAAACGTTTTTACATCTCACTACACAGTTACGCCCTTTTTTCCAGCAATAACATGATTCTTACGCATAAAACAAGGCCTATGTAATTAGGTTTTGAAATATTTTCAAAATGGTTCATAGAAGTTATGATTTCTTGCTACAGATGAGTAGATCAAAAGTAGGTAGAGCATATTATACTGCAATTAGACATCACTGGTGATAAAAAAGTACTTGTATAGGATTTCAACATATACATGTAATTATGAGCATTTGAGGAATTCTTTTTAAAAAAATCTCAGGGTGTCACTGCACCCTCTTTTAAAAAAAAACGTGGTTAACCTACCAGTTTTTGTGCATTTGAATGTGGGTTTACATTCCTGCTATGAAAAAAAAAACTAACCAAAAATTTCTATATCGATTTCTGTTTTTATCATGGAAATCATAGACCTTATTTTTTATAGAACAAAGAACAGAATTCAACTGTGTAGTGAGACCTTTAGCAGCGATGGTTCGGATGAATTGTTTATATTTCGAAGCATTTTACAGGTGATTTTTATTTACCTGAGAATCGTTACAAACATAAATAGGTATCTCCTTATTAATTTGGAGGTTTGCAGGTATAAATGCATGTTAAAACTTGATCCAACCTTAGTAGTATTCAACAGTCATCCTGGCGTCCCTTTGTTTAACTGAATGTGCTTTCTACCAACTGGGCTAAATACATTTTTGATTTATTTTCGCTTTATTACTTATATTTATTTAAATACCATGTTCGACTGGCACGATTAACCTACTTCACCTATATCAAAGTATAGTGACCGCATATCATTTGCATTGAATTTTAATAGACTGTAGCAACACAATATAATTGTGCAAGTCATAACCAGTACCACTTACTGCTTGATTATATCGGTTCAGAATATGATGATATAATATATTTAAACTGACCAAATCATCATATAAATGTATACATGTATTATATTAATTGCAAAAACACACATGGCTTTCATTTTAGTATATACAATTAAGTATTATCATATGTTACATTTACATGTAGAACATCCATTGATATACATTTTAAAAGTAGTATTATATTGTTTTTTATGAAAGAAAATGATATCGTTTGTAAAGATTTTGATACATACCCATTATTAACGTTCAGGAAATCATACTCTCCGTGACCATTGAACAGATATGTATGACCATCAATCGTGGTTATCACCGGGTCTCCCCACGATGTCTCTGGGAAAATAAAAAAAAATACACATATAAACATAAATATAGACCGTACAGTATATATAGTGTCACTACATTATTACCGGGTCTCCCCACGATGTCTCTTGGAAAATAAAAAAAAATACACATATAAACATAAATATAGACCGTACAGTATACATAGTGTCACTACATTATTACCGGGTCTCCCCACGATGTCTCTGGGAAAATGAAAAAAAAAACACAATAAACATAAATATAGACCCTACAGTATACATAGTGTCACTACATTATTACCGGGTCTCCCCACGATGTCTCTGGGAAAAAAAACAAACATATATAAACATAAATATAGACCCTACAGTATACATAGTGTCACTATATTATTACCGGGTCTCCCCACGATGTCTCTGGGAAAATGAAATAAACAGAAAATAATTATATACATTGCAGTAGACGCAGAGCCACTTGATAAATATAATCACATGTGTGTGATATAAACCAAAATTATACAGACAAATTTATATATAAATGCATAATTCGACTAAACAGACACGCAAGATTATTTTTGACAGTTTTACATGTATACATATATATATATATATGTAGTGTTATACGAACAACACCACTGAATATGAGTCCAATAAAGAAGAAATAATAATAGCACAGAGTCGAAGTACAGGTGAAGTTAAAAATATAAATTGACATAAATGTGCATCCACAAAGCTTAAGCTTTGAACAAAGCTAACAATCGAATATTCACAAAAGTACATATTAACGTACCTTGTGTGGTGTCGGTTCTGAAACTTGGCACGGCTGAACAGGCTTGCAATAGAATATAACATATTAAATTAAAAGTAACTCGCTCCATTTTGTTTTGTCTACAATAAATGAACACTAATTGTTTATGTGATTTTCTCCTTCACGGAGGTATTGGGGTGTTTTGTGTGACGTCCTCTGTTGATAATATTATGATAAAACGATATCTGTGTTGACAAACGTCTTGACATTTTAGCTGTTATCGTTTAAATAATTTCGCTACCAATGTACTATTTGAATTCCTAGTGGTAAGTTATCTCTGATAATACTTCCACGTAAAACAATTTTGTAAGCATGTAACTTTCTGGTAGAATATCTTGTGAACTTGTATGGCACAGAACTCATTCTGCTATTCAGTCCTTGAACTATTCTCAATATAATGTATGTATATGTGTTTATTTAAATATTTGATTTATCTGCTACAAAAAATTGCAAGGTTAAAAAAAGTATTTTGTCTCTCACATATATTTCAAACTACGTTATAAAGTATATTTTTATTGTGTTTCGTGCAAGAATGGGTATCAATTAAGTGAATTTGAAAGCAAATTTTAATTATATGCAGTAACAGTATATTTGAAAAACTTTATTTTTATATTAACATTGAAAAACGTGTCGCTTGGGAAAAATGATTAAATTTTAATAAGAAAGAACATGGTGTGCTAAACAAGTAATTTCCAACTATGTTTTTATAATATGTTTTTTCTCTTCATGTATAGAAGTGATAAAGAGTATATATATACCAGACTTGGAGAAAATTATAATCTATGTGTATCCATAATTTGTTTTGATGAAATAATACAGTCATTCAAATGCAAATATATGTTTGTGTATTTAATATAATATTTATATTTTTTCAGTTTAAAAATAGGAATATTTAGAAAAAGTACAGTAATCACAGAATTGTTTTTATTTTTGATATTTCCTAAACATGGGTCTTTACTAAATTCAAGTTCAGGAATTTTCGTCAACTTTCATCAATAGGAAAAAAACGTGAAGAAAAAGTGTTTAACAACTTGTTAAAAATAAAACTACGACATTTAAGACGGCATCAGACCTGAGAAACATAACCAGACTGGGCAAGGATTTTACAATTCGCATTTCCCTTCTTTAATATGTGTGTGATGTCAGCGACATATGTGTATATAAACTGTACAGAATAGTTTAAAACATTCGTCTGTTTGAAGATAATACATAATACTTTTTATATTGTCCGTATTGATTATTTTCAGCATATATTATATATTAAGTTAAAAATATGCACCTATTTGTGTGCTAGTATGTCCTGTCCAAATACAAAGTTATGATATCTGAGATTGCCTCAAGGGAGACAAGAACAATTAATCATATACTTGTTACTTCTTTTATTTTATCTCTTATGAAAAGTGTATAAATATATATAAATTGATTGATTGATTGACTGAATATTAAGCGTTATTTTTATGCCATCGAGGGCTAACAGACGATCAGTTAACCTGACCACTGTTTCCTGGGATTAACCAGAACCCGAGCACACCCTGTCTTCGCAAGTAACTGATAATTTTCCCACTTGAATCAGTGGTGAGAGACGAACGATAATGAGACACAGTGTCGTATATCAATCATCACGGAGACTGTTGTCGGGCGGAGGATTCGAACTCATGACCCCTTGATTGATAGCCAGACGCGAAATCGACTGAGCTAATCGGGCCCGGCATATATATATGAAGGAAGATAACTAAATTCACAACAACGTAATTTACGATTTTTGGGATCTTTTCAGATGCTTATTCACAATGCATGATATATGTATATGGAGATAATTATCTGTGAATAACAAAAACATACATGTACAGACCAGACTACGGCGAGTGCGCCGTGCTACAATGCAAACCATAGGTATAATATCAAGGCCTCTGCCAAACCAATAAATTTGTGTGTCGACCATGACTTATATACTATGGAATAACATGCAATACATCTAGACAAGGTGGACAAAATTACATACATGAACTGATAACTTTATATGAGTAGGATCCAGTTAAGGATTAATGACTACTCCAATGTTATATAAAGGACAGATTTATAAACCCATTGATTCATATAGATACAGTGAATTCATATATATTTAATTTCATAAAGGGAGATAAATAAATTCACAACAACGGAATTTACGATTTTTGGGATCTTTTAAGATGCTTATTCACAATGCATGATATATATATGAAGATAATTATTTGGAAATAACCAAGACATAAGTGTACAGACCAGACTACGGCGAGGGCGCCTAGCTACAATGCAAACCATAAATATAATATCAAGACCTCTGCCAAACCAATAAATTCGGTGTCAAATAAAAAATCGATTAATATGGATTTGTTCCTGATTACATAAATGAATTTTTGAACAAAAAGGACCTGCCACAATGGGCTTATGAGACCTATTCATGTTGAACATAGTAACTTCCTTGCCAGGCGTCAGGCTGTAAGTCATTCGGTACCCCTCAAGTTAATTAGCTGCTGGATGAGCAACCAGCCGCATCCATTCAATTTTCACTTCCCGCTTCGAGGCATATGATATCACAAACAACACAGATGGTTCTTTTAAATAGTTTATTTAGCAGCAGTAACTACAAAGCGTAACAACAATAAGTGAATGCATGCATTATTAATTATTTTCTACAATAAATATTCGTCATTTAACTTCCATATACTACAATACTTTCGGAAACAAGTTTAATGATACAAAAACTCTGTTCCTCAATCAACAATAAAAATATTCTTTCAAGGAAATTATTGAACTATAACCGAATGCTAATGACCAATCAAATGCGATTTTAATGTTTATGTTCGGTCACATCGTCGGATATCAACGCGTTATCCATTCTGATACTCTTCATGTATCACCCGTGGGATATAACACTAGCATTGCGTCGTTTCTATCAAGTCACGATGCAACCATATGATTGGTTATTTAACGATTTCATGAAGGGAACGTTATCCAATTGCAACGCTAATTTCAGGCAAACGCCATTTTGATAAGACGCTGTTAACGTTAGCTGTATTTTGTTCTGTTCTTTTCAAATAAAACGACACAGAGCTAGCGTAATTTCCCACGGAGAGTATCGAAATTAACACCCGTGGGTATCCGACGATGGTTCGGTCAGTGATTTACTACATATATAGGAATTCCAGATACTTTAAACACTTCTACAATAATTACAAAAAGTGCTTCCTTTTGTCGTATTGTATAATCTGCGTCAAAAACTATTTCAACAAAACGTGTTTATTGCACGTTAAGTATAGAAATACATTGAATCATCTGTTGAATAAAAAAATAATTATTGATCTCAATTGTACAACATAAAAAAGAGACAACTGGTAAAATTATGCCATTTGTTCATTTATAGGATTGATAAATAATCAAGTCAACAGTTAAGTTTCATTATTACGTATGTTTCAAATATTTTATTTCTTAAAAATCTGTATTTGCCTTACCAAATGTTCAGCCTGAAGCAAAGACCTTATTGCAGAAATTAGTATTTGAATATCAATTCGACATATACGGCTGCAATTTCGGGTGGCACCTTTATTATTTATTTAATACCTCTTTAATTCAATATTTTTTGTATCAGAGTAAATTTTATGATATCCAGTTATCAATTATGTAACATTAGTATTTTGAATTTTAATCATTACATGTACGGGTTAAAAACAAAAATGTACTGAGAATTTTTATAAAATAAGTAGTATACTCGTTTTAACATCACAACAAAATATTAAACTTGTATGCGAATATGGTGAAGAAGTATGGTATCTATATGTGACGAAATTTCATATCGAATCTACTATCTAACGCTAAATATGGGCTTAAAGTGAATGAATGATCACAAAAAATATCTCTAAGAGTAAATAATCATTATTTCTTTAAATTTAAAAAAGAAAAGTTTAGCACCGAAGGTTACAATCAAGTCCTTTCTTTTGATACTTAAATCACAACAAGATGTTGGTTGGTTCATATTTGGAAAACGCCAAAGGTGCCTCTTGAAATTAAGACACGCACATGCAGTAACTTATCTCTGTTTATATGTATTGTCTCTGCCATGAAATGATCATTAAGACGAAATAGCATGCTTTTTTTTTACTAATATTAAATAGTACTGTTTATAATTGTAGTGTTTGAATGCAGGACAATAAAAAAGCGCTTCTGTTAGAAATATGTGTGTACAAAATTGATAGAAATATGTATTTTTCACACCTTAATAATTTCGACTATTTTGATAGATGTTGTTCCTACTACGTGAAAAAACCTAGATATATAGTGTACCTAAGGATATTGAACTACAATTTTGTTTTCTTCTATGTTTACTTTGAGTAAAAAGCTATATTTTTCCGTAATGCTTTTTTATATGAGAACTTCGGTGTAAAGAATACATAGCTATTTCGTGGCAGTAATATTTCAATATATTTAACATGGTAATCAGAGTAACCTCCCTTGCAAACACGTTTCGCCTTCAAATATACAACATAATAAAGAACCAATCATAAATATGATAACATTTCGATGACAATTGGATGATAGTGGAATTGCAGTGATTATTTACATATAATTGACAATGTGAAATAGCGTAGTTTAGCAGAATCCTTTGCAGATTCGGACTATGTAAGTATAAATTATAGTTGTGAAAACGAGAGCCGAATATAATTATGTTGTTTTATGTATGCAATGTAATTTTCAATAGTATTCGAGATATTGATGACTTTTATATATATACCCTTATAGCAAATCTACACAATGTAAATATAAATGCGCATTTGTGATAAACAATAGTTATACGGATTACCAGACTCCATGCTTTGTGCGATATATATCTTTGATTTATATCCCTGCTACAAATGTTTTCCCCAGATTCTTCATAGTCAGTAAATAATGGAATGGTGATACATACATTATAGTTTTACTTCGTTTAATACAGTATTACAATAGTTATTATATAAACAAACATGTCATTCTATACACCACCTGGGTATAAATATAGCAATAGTATACATACACAATTGAATAACTTTCCTGTTTACTAATCAGACTAAACAAATACCTAAAGCAATGATTAGAGAAATATTCTAGTATGGAACTTTAACCCCCCCCCCCCCCCCCCCCAGATTTTTGGACTTATATTATGATAAGTCGCTCTCTCTACATTTGTTTAGAGGACTTAAAACTGACTTAGCAGAAACTTAAACAATAATAATTAACAAAACAACAGAAAATTTAGTCATCTCTCCTACAAACGTCATAAGGTTCACTGTATCATCAATGTACGAAAACATGTGTACAGTGCATGAGTTACTTAGCAAGGAGCATCACATATTACAGTATTATAATCTGGCAATAGGGTCCCAAATAAAATATAGATGATATAATGTTACAATATACATTTCTTCGAAAGCAACTGTCTCGTCTATATCACTATGTCACCAATTATGACGAATCCTAGCTCTTGATATATGATGAAAACTTAGCATAAAACATCAGATGGAGATACAATACTATCATGTCAAATGTATAATTGAGTTTGGTCAATGCGATGTGTGACTATAAGTAGCATTCTGAAAAGCAAATTACTTTGATTACTACTGCTTAATACACGTCTTTGGACCAAAAATTGTAGGCTTAGGCAATTTCCAAGAAATAGAGCAGAACAGAGAGATATGAGATATATATAAAAAAAACTGTTAACTTAAAGGTTAATTTTAATTGGTTAATTGTTTGAGTTATAGCCCTCATTATAAAAAAGTAAATATACCATATAAGGCTCTGATCTAATCAAATCATCATCCAAAGAAATCGGAAAAAATAAACAAAAGTATACAACATATTTTGTTTGTAGAGGTCAAGGTCATTCAGAATAACGGATTAATATACTAAGTTTGAATGTTCTTGATTAAATAGTCTAACGGAATAGAAATCAATTAAAGTGGCAAAGTGTCACTCGTTGTCAATTCTACGGTTAGTTAATAGTATAGTTATACCCAATATACATAAATAACAATAACTAAGTTAGGAAATAGCTAAGATTATATCACCGTTTAGGTCTTGAAAATATCATACAATACGTTGTATTGTCTTGAGTAGCTCTACCCATTACACATATAAACACCAAAGCAATGGTTAAAAAGAAACGGAGACAAAGCGAAAACGTAACATATTGTAGGTCAAAAAACACAAACGCATGCTAAGTTCTTCACCAATATATGTCAAGGTTATTTGCAACTGATGTATGAGTTTCAATGATATTACCCATTACTTTATGATAGACCAGTAAATGTAGAATGGAATTCCTTGGCTTACAAACGGAGTTAAATGCAAAAAATGACCTTTCAACTGTTGAATTCGCCGAAAAAAATGTAACACCTCTGTCTCGTTTTCTTTAGAAAAGGCGAGGCATAAAGAATGCAAACATCAAACAGCATAGAAACATTATGAAAATCAAACGTTCCATTACATATTATTTTCAGTCTAATTAAATATAGTATACATAATATATATGAAAACAACTAAGTACATAAAAAACACAACATATATTAAAACATACTGGAGGGAATATATATGCATTCTTATTTGACATGTTAACGACGAGATACCAGCCAATATGATCTATCATTATATATAACCATACTGTTGTTTAGTCCCAAAATCTCTTTTTTAATAAAATTATTACAATTGGTGTAACATTACATTAAATCTAATGTTTCTCATTACACAGTTAAATTTTGTTCTTTGTTCTATATAAAATAAAGTATAGTAGTTCCAATGGCTAAGAAACGGAGTTAAAATGCAAAAATTGACCTTTCAACTATTGAATCCGCCGGAAAAAGTAACACCTCTGTCTTGTTTTCTTAAGAAAAATCGAGGCATAAAGAATGCAAACATCAAACAGCATAAAAACATTATGAAAAACAAACGTTCCATTACATATTATTTTCAGTCTAATTAAATATAGTATACATAATATGAAAACAACTAAATACATAAAAAACACAACATATATTAAAACATACTGGAGGGAATATATATGCATTCTTATTTGACATGTTAACGACGAGACACCAGCCCATATGATCTATCATTATAGATAAGCATACTGTTGTATATTCCCAAATTCACTTTTTTTATCAAATCATTACAATTGGTGTAACATTACATTAGATCTAATTTGTCTCATTACACAGTTAAATTTGTTCTCTGTTCTTTATAAAATAAAGTGTAGTATTTCCACGATAAACATAAATTACACATATAACACTTTTTAAAGTCGTGGTCTCCAAAACAGAAATATATCCGCACATGCAAGTGCACATCGATTGGTTGATTGGCCTGGTTGTTTTCTTTAACGTCAGTGCAGTGACACACCCTATTTATTTGTTTTAAAATAGAAGTTCTCAAATGCTCATAAATACATCCCTATGTTAGAATTTTATAAAAAACACATTTTTACACCAGTGATGTTTTATTGTAGTATACGCTTTGCCAGCGTTTGCTTTACTCAGCTGCAATATAAATATTATATCCCCTAAGAACCGTTTTACAAATATATCAAACCAAATTACATATGATTTTTAAGCGCAATACTCATGTTACCGTAGCAAAAAAGGTTGTAATTTCGTATAAATGTGTACACTTCACGCTGGTATAAAACTCAACAGAACATATATGCGTTAACGCGGTTTATACAGTATTGCCTACGATATGATCAAAACGCGTGAGAGTTTCTGTGTGGTTGACTGTACAAATACTGGTCTGAACGTCGACGACCTGCGTCATAGAGTTCTGGATTAGAGGACATCTTCTTCCTGTAATCACCATTTAAACTGCCCCCGTTTCCCTGAAATCGACATTATATGCATGTATATAGTAAGATACCACAAAAGTCAAGAAAGTACAATGATGTGATAATTGTTGCAATTAACAATTTATTATGAATAATTATTGTAAAAATGATAAAGATCCATAGGGGATCCTCCACAGCCAAGATATCTGAGACAGTCTCAAAAACAAATATCACCGCAGCGGTCGTTAGTTCGAGTTCAAACAACGTAGATGTCGCATCAGAAGTTGAGACTTACGCCGTTTTCAGAGTAATGCGGGGAATGCAAGTCTGTTCATATTGTTAATTAATGATATTGTATAAATTGTTTTATACCAAATTAAAGACAATTCATTTTCTTTGTAATTGTAAAATTTATTTTTGATCATCGTGTAACACGTACGCCAGGGAAATCGTTAACGCTTTTGCGTCAACAGAAAAACACGGTGAGAGATGAAACAGAAATTAGCAACTTGTACGAGTTAATAAAAGATTTTAGGGTGAAAACGGAGCCTAGTCGTTTTTAAAACACGTATGGCATTGAGACTTACACAGACCGAAGTGGTGTCCAAAAATAAATTTGCGGCAACAAAAGAAAAGATAGAAAAGTATAACTTAAAACTATATAAAACTATGAGAGGTTTGGGAAAAAGGGAATGAAGAAAAACATGGCTAAGTATTAAAGTCGTTTCACAAATTTATTTTTCAACTTAACAAAACTGTTTGTACATTTTAAAAAAAAACGTGTTTTCTTGTTATTTATGAGTATTTTCGTAAAATTGAAAAAGAAATTAAGTTAAAAAAGTTTTAATGGAAATACGATTTCTAGTAAAAATGTCACAAATGGTAAAAAGGTGTATTGTTAATTACACTACAAAGTTTTTCATCTAATTAAATGTTTCCTTTTAAACGTATATCAATACTATTTTAATCACATAATAGTGTTTTTATCAAGAACAACATGTGGTAACAGTATTGTAAATCTCCAACGTATAAAAAAGTTATAACAGTTTATTGATTTCTAGTAAAAATGTCACAACGGTAATATTTAAATCGACCTGACGTAACATGTATTTGAGAAAATACGGTTTTAAGGAATGTAAATATATAACTCTTATCCTAGCACCATCTATTCTTTATATTACAGAGAACAAGACAAAAAAATTAAAACATTCAATTGGAATGTAGACGACTACCTATCAACCTTGAAAGTACTCTATAGAGGATCTCGATAAATATTACTTTGTACGTTATATGTATGTAGACGTATTACAGATTATGCAAATGTATTTAAATCGATTATACCATTGACATGTAAGCTAAAGTTTACCGTTATTTTTTGCAAATGACTTCAATAGTATCGGCTCAATGTATTGTTATACACTTATCATATAGTACAATAAGAGTTTACACACGTTATTTTAAAGTTAGTCAAAATTAACATATGGTTGAGGTTCTTATTTTACGGCATATTTTGAGATTTTGAAAAGGATATTAAAAATGTCATGCAAACATCGATATTCCATTTCTGAATGTTTAGACAGAGAGCAAGCAACTTTTTGTTTGGTAGGGAAAGAGTGACGTCAACCTTAAGCCTAAATTTGGTTTGTCAAAAAAATACGTAACATTAATCAATTAAAGAGGTATATATATATTTGTGTCATAGCATTGACGCCATATACATAACATTTACGAATGAGAATAACGACCTAACAAATACGAAAAATTGAGAAAAATAACAAATTCCAAATGTTTAAGCTGCTTCATGGGAGGTTTGCATGGGATCTCTATTTTTATATTCTCAAATTGCTTGAAAATAATTTCCCTTTATGTCAGGAAGGAAATACGTCGAAGATAACACCGTTTTAGAGAGCTATGCAACTAAATGAAAGCAGAACAGTGACGGAAATATTCTTGTGCAACGCTCGCGGAGATAACAAAATATGTTCTTGAAGGGATATATCATGTGACTATGATATAGGTAATTATTTCATTTCGAGGCTTGTCACTAAAGTAGAGATTCTTCATGAAGAAGCTGAATCAAAGCGTCAACCAATCAAATCTCTCATAGACCAGCAAAGCTTACACGTCAACCAGAAAATCTTAAAATGTTTATTAATGTCGCTTATATTTATTCCAATGTGTAATGCTTTTAAGTACATTTAAGTTAATACGGAATTCTACTTTGTAAATGATATCAGCTATTCATATCAGTCATCTATTCTTGTTGATGAAAGGCCAACTACATGTAATTCCCCAATACAATGATGTTTCATCATAACAGTCGTCCATTCTTGTTGATGAAAGGCCAACTAGATGTTATCCCCAATACAATGATGTTTCATCATAACAGTCGTCCATTCTTGTTGATGAAAGGCCAACTACATGTATTTCCCTAATACAATGATGTTTCATCATAACAGACGTCCATTCTTGTTGATGAAAGGCCAACTACATGTAATTCCCCAATACAATGATGTTTCATCATAACAGTCGTCCATTATTGTTGATGAAAGGCCAACTACATGTAATTCACCAATACAATGATGTTTCATCATAACTGACGTCCATTCTTGTTGATGAAAGACCAACTACATGTAATTCATCAATACAATGATGTTTCATCTTAACAGTCGTCCATTCTTTTTGATGAAAGGACAACTACATGTAATTCCCAAAATACAATGATGTTTCATCATAACAGTCGTCCATTCTTGTTGATGAAAGGTCAACGACATGTAATTCCCGAATACAATAATGTTTCATCATAATAGTCGTCCATGCTTGTTGATGAAAGGCCAACTAGATGAAATTCCCCAATACAATAATGTTTCATCACAAATTCCCCAATACAATGATGTTTCATCATAACAGTCGTCAATTCTTGTTGATGAAAGGTCAACTAGATGTAATTCCCCAATACAATGATGTTTCATCATAACTGACGTTCATTTATGTTGATAAAAGGCCAACTACGTGTAATTCCCCAATACAATTATGTTTCATCATAGCAGTCGTCCATTCTTGTTGATGAAAGGCCAACTACATGTAATTCCCTGATACAATGATGTTTTATCATAACAGTCGTCCATTCTTGTTGATGAAAGGCCAACTACATGTAATTCCAAAATACAATGATGTTTCATCATAACTGACGTCCATTCTTGTTGATGAAAGGCTAACTACATGTAATTCCCATATACAATGATGTTTCATCATAACTGACGTCCATTCTTGTTGATGAAAGGCCAACTACATGTAATTCCCTAATACAATGATGTTTCATCATAGCAGTCGTCCATTCTTGTTAATGAAAGGCCAACTACATGTAATTCCCCAATACAATGATGTTTCATCATAACTGACGTTCATTCTTGTTGATGAAAAGCAAACTACGTGTAATTCTCTAATACAATGATGTTTCATTGTAACAGTCGTCCATTCTTGTTGATGAAAGGCCAACTACATGTATTTCACTAATATAATGATATTTCATCATAACAGTCGTCCATTCTTGTTGATGAAAGGCTAACTAGATGTAATTCCCCAATATAATTATGTTTCATCATAACAGACGTCCATTCTCGTTGATTAAAGGCCAACTACATGTAAGTCCCCAATACAATGATGTTTCACCATAACAGTCGTCCATTCTTTTTGATGAAAGGCCAACTACGTTTAATTCCCAAACACAATGATGTTTCATCATAGCAGTCGTCCATTCTTGTTGACGAAAGGCCAACTACATGTTATTCCCCAATAAAATGATGTTTCATCATAGCAGTCGTCCATTCTTGTTGATGAAAGGCCAACTAGATGTAATTCCAAAATACAATGATGTTTTATCATGCAATGTAACAGACGTCCATTCTTATTAATGAAAGGCCAACTACATGTAATTCCCAAATACAATGATGTTTCACCATAGCAGTCGTCCATTCTTGTTGATGAAAGGCCAACTACGTGTAAATCCCAAATACAATGATGTTTCATCATAACTGACGTCCATTCTTGTTGATGAAAGGCCAACTACATGTAATTCCCAAATACAATGATGTTTCATCATAACAGTATTCCATTCTTGTTGATGAAAGGCAAACTACATTTTATTCCCCAACACAATGATGTTTCATCATAACTGACGTCCATTCTTGTTAATGAAAGGCCAACTACATGTAATTCCCCAATACAATGGTGTTTCATCATAACTGACGTCCATTCTTGTTAATGAAACGCCAACTCAATGTAATTCCCTGATACAATGATGTTTCATCATAACTGACGTCCATTCTTGTTAATGAAACGCCAACTACATGTACTTCCCAAATACAATGATGTTTCATTATAACAGACGTCCACTCTTGTTAATGAAAGGCCAACTACATGTAATTCCCCAATACAATGGTGTTTCATCATAAATGACGTCCATTCTTGTTAATGAAACGCCAACTCAATGTAATTCCCCAATACAATGATGTTTCATCATAACTGACGTCCATTCTTGTTAATGAAACGCCAACTACATGTAATTCCCAAATACAATGATGTTTCATTATAACAGACGTCCATTCTTGTTAATGAAAGGCCAACTACATGTAATTCTCAAATACAATGATGTTTCATCATAACTGACGTCCATTCTTGTCGATGAAAGGCCAACTACATGTAATTCCCAAATAAAATGATGTTTCATCATATCTGACGTCAATTCTTGTCGATGAAAGGCCAACTACATGGAAAACTGATGGTTTAGCAAAGATATGACCAAGTCAGGGTGTACAAGAACATTGATGGTGAAGCAAAGATATGACCAGATTCAGGATGTACAAGATCACTGATGGTGTAGCAAGAATATGACAAGAATTAGGGTGTACAACAACATTGATGGTTTAGCAAAGATATGACCAGAGTCTGGGTGTACAAGAACACTGATGGTGTAGCAAAGATATGAACAGAGTCAGGTTGTACAAGAACACTGATGGTGTAGCAAAGATATGACCAGAGTCTGGGTGTACCAGAACACTGTTGGTGTAGCAAAGATATGACCAGAGTCAGGGTGTACAAAAACACTAATGGTGTAGTGTACAAGAACAATGATGGTGAAGTGTACAAGAACATTGATGGTGTAGCAAAGATATGACCAGAGTCAGGATGTACAAGAACACTGATGGTCAGGGTGTACAAGAACATTGATGGTGTAGCAAAGATATGACCAGAGTTAGGGTGTACAAGAACACTGATGGTGTAGCAAATATATGACCAGAGTTAGGGTGTACAAGAACGGGTGTTTGGCAACGGGCGTTGGCAATTAAACAACTTTGTAGTAACCAGTCATAAAAAATACGAGCACATTTAACGAATATTGACTAGTATAGTACAGTTTATAAACAGTGTAAGAATAATCAGCCAATTTGCAAAACATTTTGGATGACCCTCGTGTTATATATGCTCTTACTATCAAATTTATAAAACTTGTATCTTACAAGTAAAATAAATTATCTATAAAAAGAAAATACCATGCCGCTATCCCGAGATTCGTCGCTCACTCTTCCAAAACCATTTCGCATGTAATCAGGCTTTGGAGATACAGTTGGTCGTTTGTCGAGTTGTTGGTGGTAGTCCGGTTTTGGCGACCTCGGCCTGCCATAATCCGGTTTCGGGGATCTTGGTAATATATTTTCAATTCGCGGAAGGCGGAAACCATTTTGGTGAGCATCAAGGATAACTACTGGTTCAGAATGTCGTTTGAGAGCTCTGGGCAATGAAAGTATATGTAGAAACTTAAACTAAATATACCAATAAGCTATTTCAAACAAATTATAGACTAAATGACTATAAAGGAAACACAGACGTTAAGACAAATATCTTTAGTTAAGTATATCAATGATACTGTTTTATATTTTAATAAAACATATGTAGATCTAAATTTGGTTGGAAAAAATAAAGTTCTCTACTAGACCAGTCCGGTATCAATTTATTATGTAAGCAATATATTAAATAATCTTAGATTTCCAATCTATTGATTAAAGTCATGCGTCGAATCAAAGAGAACAATGCACTTAATGTACTAGATTCTTTTCTATTTATATCAGTATATGTACTATATTTTTATATTAAACAGTAATTGGAATATAAAATTGTAATCCAATCGTGTATTCTTATTTGAAACATCGCAACGTTTGAGATAATAAATTGAATATTTTGTGTAGTTTCCGTTTGTCTTAATATATGCGTACAGTAGAGTTAACAATAAATCCACTATCAAAATAAGTAATGTTATATAGAAATGTCTGTATATTCATTTATAAATGGTTATTTTTTTAAATAAAGTTCTGGAATAAAGAAAACAAAACTTACCTGTCATCACTGAATGATCTGTTAGACCGTCTGTCTTGGAAGCTTGAATTGCGCAAATAGTAGTCGTTCAATACTCCCTCGTCGGTAAACCCATTGTCCATTGTACGGAGTGACATCTTTTCGTCTTTTATATCTTTTAATATTGACGATCGCCATCTTAAATAGTTTTTTTAAGTATATAGCATGATAAAATCGCCTCACAATTTTGTCGTATCTAATTAGTAGATTACTGTTACTACATTGCATTGTGTTGGGATGGGATTGTTTCTCAGTCCTCTACATGCGGATGTCGTGACTAGAATAAACAGTTCACTTTCTTATAGCTGTACTTAGTTAACAACGAAGTCGCTGGTATGACCCGTTTTGGATACATAATGACATGTATCAGACCCCTTCTTCGTCTCATCATTATTGTAAATTTTACAAATAAGTGCATAAAGCATAATGTATATACATGTTGTATACTTTATTCAAAGTAGTACAAAGATTGACATTAGTGCTGACTATGTTGTGAGTGTCGATACGGGTTTTAAAAGTAAAATGTACAACAACGTTTAAGACAAATTGCTCTTGTCGTAAATAATATAAAAAAAAACAAAAAACAATTTGTCTGACGGACAAGAAATTTGAATTCCTGATTCAAAACATATAGTCGTCACCAATTTGTGTTCTTGCCTTCACAACAAAGGCAAAATGTAATGACACCAATGATTTAATGATGTATTTTAATCAATATGATACAGTCTACATAACCTGAACTCTAATAAACACTGTTTGGTAGACGCGGAAATTTTAACAGAATGACACTTACCGACGCACGAAAACTACGACCAGTACAATAACAATAAGCGTAAAACCCAAACTGCTCCCACTTGCAATAAGAATTGTTTGAAGACTTGAGTCGTCTGAAATATAACAACAACAACCTAATAAGTATGTCAACATTGCAATTGAACTATCCATTTTAAAGAACACACTGCTACCCTGAATGAAACATCTCCTACATGGTAGTAATTCTTAAATATCTAATTCGATTACAAAAACAGTTTAAAATACATAGAACGTGTTTATATATTATAATGCAATGCATACGTTTATACAGCAAACACTATATACACAGCAATGATATTATGAAAATTCGTTTGGCATAATGCAAATGAACGCTCGTTATTTAAAAACAAACTCGTTCGATTTTGATGTATATGGACACACTAAATATGGTAAGTATATACTATTTTTTATTTACTAAATGACTGATTACTCTGAATGATTATTCATCAATTCAACGTAAATGTTTGTTTGGATTTCATCATTTATCTTTTGTAGAATTTTAATTTAGATTCAGTAAATTACTACATTTAAAACATTTCCTTTCAACTTCGTTTCGGTAACAAATCAAATCCTTTTTAACTCAAACAATAAAATTATAGGAAAGAATCAATCACGAGCAAAGAAGATTGTTAGATAAATTCAACTGTTCGACCGTGCGTCCATTTGTCCGTGCGTCCGTGTGTCCTTACGTCCATGCGCATGTTCGTCCGTAAGTATGGAAGCTTTTTCGGAGCAGAACTCCAAAACTGTTCCAGATAAGTTCTTGAACTTTTGTACAAATGTCAACCTAGTGGTCTAGTATTGCCTTTTGCTTATGGTAAGGTTTCATTTTCAATGTTGTTTTTCTGTTACGATTGAAACAAATAATAACATTGATTTCGCAGTTTCCAGAAAACAACTCAAGAATCGTTCAAAGTAATTTCACGACACTTTTTTTACATGACCTGATGGTGAAGTAGTGCTTTTGCTAAAATTCAATCTTATATTGTTAATATTTCACTGTTACCATGGAAACAAAATTGGCAAATTTCACAATTTTCCGTTACAGAGCTCCAAAACAATTCAAGATAACTTCCCAAAACATTGTATATATGCCAAGCTTGTGGCCTATTAGTATCTTTTCGTATGTGAAAGTTTTTATTTTCAATATTGTATTTCTGTTATCACGGAAACAAATAGCATAAAAAATCACCATTTCCGGATCATAACTTCAAACTCGTTCGATGTAACATCAGGAAACTTAATAAACATGTCAGCATCATGATTTAATTGGTATGAGGGAGTTTTTGTTTTCAATATATTTGTGTTACAGGTATCATGGAAACAGTTAGCCAACATTAGTGAGTTGTAACAACCTTAAAATCATTCAAGATGGTTTCATGAACATTTGTACACATGTCAACCTGGTGGTATGTAGTTTCTTTTGTTGGCAGGGAGTTTTCATTTTCAACATGAGTTCTGTTATCATCAAAATAATTAGAAACATTGCAAAATCCCCACTTTCCGGTGCACATTTCCAAAATCTAGTGGTATAGTAGTGCCTTCTGCTGCAATTATTATTTATGTTCAAGTTTCAGAACGTCTTAATAGAAAACACCATGGCTGGGAATATTTACGATTATGTCAGGTTTTGACTGTTATATTTTCGTGTTTATATTTAATGTTAAATTAATCTGCATATCGCAACATATTTGTACAGCGGGATTCACTTCACTTATTTAAAAACCTAACAACACTTACTTTTGTCGTTATTCTCGTTAACAGAAGTCTCAGTCTCGTTGCAAAATATCCCGGATTTTCCATTCGGACACCTGTGATCGAAAATAGGGGAAAAGTTCAGCAGAATCAAACACAGAAGCTCAAACATAATTTATGAATATGTATATATCATTGATAACAGAAAAGTGTAAATATAATAAATGTCGTGATATATTACACAGTTATATGATTATATTATTGTTATTTCAGCTAAGAGAACAAAAAAACTTAATATAAAAAATTGACATTGATATCATTTACATGTACTATATTATATAATTATTAAGATTATAGTTTGAAAATATGAAAATGACATTAATGCCACAGGTTCAAATCAACAACTTTTCTTTATGTAATTAAAATATACCTTTTATTTTGACCTTCAGAATAACATGTTATTTATAGAAAATGAATGTTGAATATATTATTTATTTGTTTAGACCTAAAATCTGTCTATTTGAAAACGTTACTTTTATATAATGGAATAACGGCACCGCAGCTGTTGGTGTCAACTGTGTTTATAATCAGGATCAAATATGGTTTATTACAAAATTAAATCACATCAAGAAAGTTCACATGATAAGACAATATTGGAGATTACTTTTACATTCAAAATGTTTCGCAACCTCGTATGCCGCTAATGTTTATTGCTGTGTGCATCTCGGTGCTTGCATTGCATATATCTTGCACAGTATGCAACTGTGCCAGTATGTGTAGCATCAAATATAAATACATAAGTTATTGCACTGTTACTATGTTAGTACGGGTTAAATAAAATATTTCAACAATTAGCTATTACACTGTAATTATATCAGTACGGGTTGAATCAAATATATATGCGCATGCAGTTATTGCACTGTAACAATGTCAGTACGGGTTTAATTAAATATTTATCCTAACATTTAGTTATTGCACTGTAACTATGTCATTGCGGTTTTAATCAAATGTATATACACACATTTAGGTGCACTGTATCTATGTCAGTAAGGGTTGACTATATATCCGAACATTTAGTTATTGCACTGCGACTATGTCAGTACGGGTCGAATAAGATTATGTTAACAATCGGTTAATTGCATTGTAACTAGTAACTTGGTCAGTACGCATTAAGCAAAATTTATATCCTAATAATTACACTGTGACTCTGCCAGTACGGGCAAAGTCAGGTATCCTTACAATTGATTACAATACAGATGTTAATACAAATCCCAGGCTCTCCATTGATGCATTATAAATCTACATTTTTGCGAATACGTTATTGTAGATTATGTTTGTTTTTCTAATATTTAGTTTCATAAATCAGATATGATCACAATTTGTTTTCGCTTATAATAGAACATACGCAATTTATTCAGTTTTGAGATTTACAGTCATAAATATACGAGGTTATCTTAAAATTAGTAATGAAACCATATAAAATCCACATTTAAGCAAGTATATCGCTGCTTTTGTACACTTTTGCATTGAAAGATGCACATACGTCATCGTAATCCATTGTTATTGATTTTCTTAAAGTAACAAAAAAAGTTAGTTCATGTGGCCTTAATTATCATGTCAGCTAGTACAAAGTATGTACATTGTTTAGCCACCTATATCGGTCAAGGAGCACGTTTTTTTTTAAAAAACTTATCGCTAGACAGATAGGGATAAATCATTTTAAGAATATGTTTACATCTCCAGTTTTAGTTAAAGGAAAAATAATTTTGAAATTACTTCATAAAAATCTGCTTAGTAATGAGAATTTTAGAAAAGTAAAAAGTTTTATTATTGTAAAAATAATCATATTTTACTAGTAGCATTTTTTGTACATTCTTGAGTCGTACGCCATCGTATGACAATTTGATGCTATGAGTTTCATGCGATAAACCTGTGGTATGTGGTTGTTTTGAATATTTGACGGGTAAAAATCTCTTGTTAGTTAATAGTGCCCAACATGCGGAACGTTTTGACAGAGTATACAACATAGCTTGACCACTTGACCACGACATGCGGTATCTGATTGGGTACCTTTTATATTATGTTTTCTTTAGTTCAGTAATTTAAATGTCCGATAGCTATATTTCGATATAAGCAGATCTAAGTATAGTCGTGTAAACATTGTTGATATACATTCAGACTAGAATGTGGTAAATTTAATTTCACATCCGCAGAATTGACAGCTGTTTATTAGGATATAGGCCGAGGAATCTTGAAACGTATTTTGAGATGTTTATATTGAAGTATAAGATATGTGTAATTAAATTGTGTTAAATTGTATGTATTGAATTGAATACGGTTTATATTATGTTTTCAATAGTTTAGTAATTTAAATCAACGATAGTTATATTTCGATACTAACGTCATTAATAATATTACCGTATCTATAATAACTAGCACCTATCTCAAAACATCAACTACATGCAAATTTTTGTTTACAGTAAAAATTCCTTTCCCTCTAAACTATTAAAAATCGTATAGTAACGTGACTAATATCTTAATACATTGTAGCATTTCACGTTATTAAGTAATAACGCAAACAAAAATACATACATTTTTTTTTAGCACGTTATTACTTTCTTTGAATACAAAATTAGAAGTGTCTTCAAAAAAGCAAGCTGGTCAACATGCCAATTATTTCCCATTACATGATCATATTCCTGATATTGAAAACAATGTTCAGCTGCACAGTCTCTAGTTTACAATGGACACAAAGGGTACATTTAGAGGAGATAAGCGTTATTGGAGGATCAAATCTTACGCCGACTTGATAAAAGTACGAGATGATCGTCGTTATACACTTTATAACAGAAACAGTTATGTTGCTAATCGTATATCTTTTACGGTACAGTGTACGGATGAACGAAATATGAGTGATCTCATTGGTTGTTGTATTACCCGATTGCTAAAGAGCGGAGAGTCGTCGTATCAAGGTACACTTCCTTACCTGCATTTGTATCCATCTGTATTGTCATCATGGTAACACGTTTTTCCATTTGTACAATTAGAATTTCGACATATATCTGTATAATTAAAACATAAAGAAGTTGCCATGATATCTGTTTTTTTTCAACTAGGCACAATTCCGACCCATGAATGCAAACATAGTAAACATACTGAAAATAATCTTCATCGTTACATGTACCTGAAACACGAATTTAATTTAGCAACCTAAGTTTCCATTCATATTCAAACACTTCATTTTAACTGGAAACAGTGTGGAGTAAGTATAACAAGACGGTTGTGTGAGAGGATTAATAGTTTACACGGTGTCCTCTTAATTGTATTATCATATATAATACAGAACAAGAACCTGTGCCAATACAGTACTATACGTAATTTACAGCACATGACAACAACGATAAAGACAAAATATCAAGCAATTCACGCGATATACATTTCATTCAATATAAAACAAGAAAATATCGTTGGAACCGATGGATGCTCCCCAAGTGAGTGTTTGACTCTGTACCATATTCCCTTAGTGCTGATGACTACTTGGTTAAAAAATACCAAACTGCATAGCAGGAATAATATGTGGCTCTGCACTTGACAGAACTCATTCGCAAATCATTGAACCGGAACAAAATGACAATATGTGCATATCCTAGTTAGTTTTACAAAATTTAAACCAGAGGTTGTAGCGAAATAGCGTCTTGAAGACAATATGCACATCTCCCCTTGGTAAGCATACATCCTAGCAAGTTTCATAAAATTCCAACCAGAGGTTGTAGGGAAATAGAGCGGAGAAGAGTTTGATCACAGACAGAATGAAAGGGCCACAACTCCCTGAACAATCATTGAACTGGAGCATAAACATAGCAAACATAGCGGACAAGAATTTGGTCACAGACAAAATCAAAGGGCCATAACTCCGTGAAAAATCATCGAACCGAAACATAAAGATAATATGCGCATGTCCACTCGGTAGTGATGCATCCTAGCAAGTTTCATAATTTCCAACATTGGGTTGTAGAGAAATAGAACGGACAAAATTTTGGTCACAGACAGAATCAAAGGACCATAACTCCATGAAAAATTATCACACCAAAACACAAAGATATTATGCACATCTGCACTTGGTAATAATGCATCCTAGCAAGTTTTATAAACGTCCAACCTGAGGTTGTAAAGAAATAGCCCGGACAAGAGTTTGGTCACAGACTCAATTAAAGTGCCATAAGTCCGTGAAAAATCATCGAACCGGAACACAAAGATATTATTCGCATCTCCACTTGGTAGTGATGCATCCTAGCAAGTTTCATAAAAGTCCAACATTGGGATGTAGAGAAATAATCCGGACAATAATTTGGTCACAGACAGAATCAAAGGGCCATGACTCCGTGAAAAATCATCGAACCGGAACACAAATGTATTATGCACATCTCCACTTGGTAGTGATGCATCCTCGCAAGTTTCATAAAATTCCAACCAGAGGTTGTAGAGAAATAGCCCAGACAAGAATTTGGCAGCGCATGGACAGACGAACGAAGCGGCGACTATATGCTTCCCCCCTTTGGGGGAGCATAAAAATACTATTCCTAGCAAGAAAAATTAAAATACAAGAATTCCTGACCAGGCTTATCAACAAGTAGTGAACTATTTACTATGAATTAATCTTTGCAGATTTTCTAAGAGTTATTAGGTGTTGTCGCTAAACCTGAGTAGATGGTTAGTTTGGCGGCACTAAGACATTGTTTATTCACCGATCATGCATCAAAATCACTTTCTTAGTCATTCACTCGTTCACTCAATAACTACGTGCAACACATACATGTATATATTGATACACTAACACCACAACACAAACAAATAAAACAGACTATATAATTATTCATATATGTCTGAGTGATTGTAATCAGGAGGCTTGCAACTATAGATACAATACACAATGCGATCAAAAGTAAGCCCTTGTCACATCAGAATAAATTACTTACACATAAATGTTTATTGCGTTCACACTTGAATTTCTCAATTAATTTTACAATTTCGGACAATACTAAAGTATTGAGCACAAAAAAAAATATACTCATTTTAATGTCATTATACTGTTTTTAAAGGTATAGTCACGTGGTCAACATGTTGAAGAAGCGCCCTTATTTTAATTGCAACTTGCGGGAAACGCGACACAAATCAAATGCCAATGTAACGTTACAAGCGAGAACAAACGAATATTAATCAGTCACAGTGATATTCAAAAATTAATTTGAAAATAATTTTCATTTGGAAGAGCTTAGCCAATGCGCATACTCATTTAGCAAACGTTGCACACTCTTGCTTTAAGCAATGGATCTTAGTTGTTACTTTTATATGTACGCTTATATGTAATGAATTTGTAGTGAAGCTTTATTGTCAAGAAATGTTGATAATAATTACCTATACACTCTTGTGTCGTCTTGTTGACCTGTATTGCATGGAACCATTTATTACACGAACATTTCCAGCTTCCTTGTGAATTAGTACATCCCACTGCACCAATACAGACTGGATGGACTTGAAGGTGTTGACTGGTGTTCCAGTTGCTGCACTCATCAATATCTATTATAGACCAAGCAATTAATATGTATTTTTTTATTTAGTTTTTAATGGGTTTAACGCTATTTTCAACACATTGAGTTTATTAAGGGCATATCTATATTTCTGGCGGAAGAAAATCTCAGACTCAATCAGACTGAGTAGAATCACCGTCCATTCTCAAGTCACTTGCAAACGTTGTCACATAAAGTTTTTGGAGCGGGCGGGACTCAAACCTTCGACCTTAGTATTGAGAACTTAGGGATCTTAAGACGGCGCCTGAAACCACTAGAGCGCGTGTTGACCCATAGTTAATATGTAAATATTGTATATATTTAAGTATCAAATATTCTTACATCTCTATAATTAACTGTTAAATTCTTTAAATGCATCCAATAGCGTTTATATTCGGGTAATAAACAAGAGGTCCAAGAGGGCATGATGACGCTCTACTGGCTCATAGTTGCCATTGCACTTTTTGAAATTTCACAATTTTTACCCTCTTTGAGAGTCGTCTTAATATCTTATGGATAGATACCCCAACCACACCAATACTAAATAAAAACGTTATTGTTATGAAAGGGAAATACTTTAAAGAAATATAGTCCCTGTACAGAACCCTTATACAACACAGCCACTTGATTATTCAGAACTTCAATCACGCACTCTTAGGGACTTGTTACGAGCAGAAATGCTTTAGATTTTAAAAAGAAGTTTTTCTTTTGTTCACATGGATGCGAATATGAAACCAATAAGTTTTCCCTATAATATATTTATGTAAAAGTAAGTCACATTACAGGGTCCCTATATATCCCTATATATCCCAGACTATTCGATCCTTGCTGATGTAAGGAAAATTTATATCAAATATGAACTAGTTTGACTGAAAGGTTCTTGAGAGGAAACTTTGTAAAACTTCCCATTTTTAGCTATATTGTCCCACATACCCCCTGGCCCCTTATGGAATATTATTACCATTGGAAAAATGAATTGCTTCCGTGGGGTAGTCGCATAATGGCGGTTATAAATAATCCTCGTTTCTTCTTCTTTAAAAATCCTTTTATTCTTTTTGTATCTGAATGGCATTATTGATGTATTTTGAACATTTTGATAGCATTGTCATGTAAGAATTGTGAATTTAGAAAATAAAATTGATGCTTTAAAATTGGGGTATGAATATATGATATCGGAAGTCTACTTTCACTTTGTTGACACCTTGAAAATGCAATCCCCTTTATCGAACAAAATCAAATTTATTGTTACTAAACAATGCTTTAGACCTTAAATTGAACAACTTATTTACACAAATTTTCCCCTAGTATTTTCTTGTAAAACCTCTATACATCCCAGTGCCCCCAGTGCCCCTTGATTTGTACAAAGTTAGAACTCGTATTCATAGGGATAATTTATATCAAATATGAACATATTTGACTAACCGTTTATTGAGAATAAGATTTATGATAATGTTCAACTAGAACCATTTTGTGACCCAACCTGGCCCCTTCTAGAAAGTCAATCCTTGGTATTGAACAAATTATAATTTGTTATCTAGAAGATGCTTCAAAATTCAAACCGAATAAAAAAAAGGTCATAAATGAATGAAAAGAAGAGAATTTTCTGTTTGTCAAAAGTAATCCTATTTAAAACTCAAAGTGCTCTTACAGGGCCCTTAAAAATACGAACCCCTTGATTTTGACAAATAAACCAATAATCTATTTCAAATATGAACAAATTTAACAGACTTGTTGTTGAGATTAAGAAAACGATTTTTGTAATTCCCAAATTTACCCTTTTTGGGACCTCCTGACCCCGTAAGACAGTGGAACCCAGTAAATTGTACTAATCTTAACCTCCTTGACCAAACAATACTTCTGTGAAAATAAAAACAAAATCAGTTCCTTTTTTTTTTAAAAAAAAGAGTAATGTTTATTATAATGACATGTGTCCCCTAATTGAACCCTTGGTGCTGGGTCATTTTTAACCCCAGGGACACAATTTGAAGAAAAAACTATAGTTGGTTATCATATCTGCATAAATATTTTCAAAATCTGTTTGGCATGAGTAGAATATTTTTTAAGTTTTTGACTTTTTTAGTTACGGCAACCATGTTGAATTTTAGATCGAAAAAAAAAAGAAAAATTTTGTAAAGTCTCGTATGCAATAGAAATATCCATGTGAAGTTTGAATTTAATTGGCCTAGTGGTTTTAGAGAAAGTGCTGCTAACAGACGACAAACGACGGACATTAGCTTTTCTGGCCTTTGGCCAGTAGGGCTAAAATTAATAAAATAATGAAATCATAGCCTTCGTGTGGTAAATATATAAAATACTGATATAATTTTAAAATATATTATATCGTGTTTGTGTGTGACTTAAGCAGATAATAAAATAGAAAATAAATCAGTATTTATATAAGTTCGACAAAGACTTTGAATATATATACACGAGTATAGTCCATGAAAAAATTAATTGCACTTAAACCATTGAAGTATACTTCCTACTGTATTCTATAAATATTACATCATGTGATATTTTATGAACCATTTTAACAAACATAGCAGTCAGTATAAACCGCTTCCGATGGTAATTTACCATATCGCATAGTTTCATTGAAAATATTGACTGAAAGAAATTTGGCTGTGAAAAAAACAATATGAACTAAAGTCATTTGTTATGACATCGCTTATAAACCTTCTTAAGGGGTAAAAAACTACAACTTTGAATAGGTCACATTTTGACATATTAAATATATATCATATCGTAGCAAATATGAACTTTGGTTTCCTACTTTGCTGACAAGTTTAACAAGCTCTCACCTACACAATCCCCGATATTGTTGTTAGTTTTATTTGTGAGATGTACATAACCATCACTACAGTTACAACTCCAGCTATCAACACCATCCACACAATTGACAACGCCAGTAACTGGTGATCTGCACGTTTTGCCTAGGCAATCGTTAATTTCTAAACGATAAGATGACAATGTTAGATACAAAACTGAAGAAATATTTGAAGTTTATTCACCTATATACACGGGAATGCAAAAAACATATTTATTAGGGTTTCAGGAACGAACATTTGCAAGCACATGTACATATATATGGGAACACATAGGTAATTGGTATTATGATGAAATCCATGAATCTGTAGATATGGTGAGAGAAGCAAGTACCATATGTGAAATAGGCAATAATATGCATATAAGGACATGCACATCTGTATCATATTTATTAGACTGTGGTGGTAGTTTAACTTTTTTATATAATATCTTTGATATTAACCTAGTGTAATATTACTTTAAACTCATCTTTCTGTGATTTCAGTATAACTCTTGTCCCTACGTAAAATCCCGAACAACGTTTCAACTTTCCAAAATATATAAATGAAGCCGATTTGTCTTGGTAAAATAATGTTGTTTTGTGACGTTATAAATGACAAAAACAAATGTGCCGTACTTTTAGATTATGTCTTATAGATATGATCTGTTAAATAAATGGTAAACGTACTATTTTTCTGAGTGATAAAACGAATCTTACACTCGTGCTAAAAAATAATCAAATTTGTTCAATTCGTTGGCAAAAGTGGTATAACGCTCAGCAGAATCTCGCATAATATATTTTGCCAACTTGTTTAATAAATTCAATAATAAATGAGCACTAATGTAAGATCCTCAGTGTGTAAAACTTTATTGCAAGCTGCAATATAGCAGTCTTAAATAAAATTACGTAATAAACATTATAAAATACAACATACCTTTGCAAGAATACTTTGACCTCTGAATGGTTTGATACCCAGTAATACAGTTACAACTTATATTACCATTGCCTGTCTTACACGTTGTTGACATTCGATCGCATATATTTTTACTCGGAATACCACATAACGCGTTTTTTTCAACTGAAATAAAATGTATAAGCACATTTTTAAATCTGAAAACGATATTATATGTGATGAACATTACTGTATTAAACATATATGATAAAGGTAAGCATAAAAAGCATCCAAAAGAGGAACATATAATCGGTTCAATAGTGTCTGTTCATTAGGAGTAATGAAGAATGTAGCATCCATTACGTATTCTGTTTTCAAGCGAAATTGAATATAAGAAAGAAGAACAATACATAGTTAACGTAAGGGGCAACATTTTATGTCCGTACACGATTTACAATTACAATATGATAATTTTACACAAATACTGTACTTTATGCACCTAATACATTAATCTTTTTATCACGGTGAAAAGAACGTGAATACAGGCACATGCACAAGACGCTTCCAATGATTAAATTTGTATAATTTTATACATTTTGACATTAATAGCGATTTTTTTTCGACACAGTTTTTAATAAAAATTCTCATCAAAACAATTTTGTTTGCGCTGTCTTCAGTTTCTCCAGTTTATGTTAGATCGTTGCATTGGAGCCAGCAGTACCAAAACCATCCACTGGCGAGTTTTATTGTTATATAAGTTAAATTGTTACAAATAAAGTGAAAGTGTGTGTGTGTGTGTGTGGGGGGGGGGTTATTGATGTATATCTTTTCATTTATTTTGTTTGAATATTTACCATCATTTTATATTATATATTATTTAACATAACCACTCTTTCCACGAATTCGGAAAAGTTAACCAATCCCCGTAAGTAACTGATAACTGTCCCACTTGAATCAGCGACGTGGGGCGGTGAAAGTCAATGCTATTCAGACGTGCAACCGACTGACCAAAACTAGCCTTACTGTCTTTTCATTTGTAATGCTACATACGACATATAATAACTCACCGCTTTGAGATATATTTGTCAATACACTGAGAGTAAAGTGGTCATTTTTGAAAGCATGTGCCATATTTTTTAACTGTATCTCTAAGTCTGAGCTTGTCTTTGGCAAATCAAAATGAAGAATGGTGTACACCTTCAGTTCTGTTGAGAGCTTGCGTGTATCCCTGAAATATTTGCAAAAATAACATCACAAATAGCACTCAATGAAACAATCAGTTTGATACAAATAATAGTGTGTATTTTCGTTAATCGCTGTAGTGTAAAATGTTTATATTTTCTAAGATGGCTGCCAGCCTAACTGGGAAAGGTCGGAGTCTCAATTTCCATTCATTACATCGTTAATACAAGACCCAGTGCAGAACGTGTGAAGTATTTTGTAAAACAATGCCTAATCCTACTTCTGGTACACATGTGCTGGTCCATTTGATTAAGAAAAAAAAAACGTAGTTTAGCACGGACATATTTACTGCTGTCAAAAGTGGTGAAGCACCTATATATTTTGGCTTCGTGTGTCATTATTTGATATGATAATTAAGTTGCAATTGTCTCAACCAAATGCCAAATAAACATGGTCTTCATACCATGTATTATCGTGTTTTACGATATGCGATTTGATTACAGGTTAGATTTAAAGCAAATAAACGTTGTTTTTTTTTGTTCGAGAATTTCTCTTTATATTACAATTTAAATGAAGAGAACATCATAATGTCACACGAAACCAACAAAAAGATGCTTGTGCTCCGCCTTTTTTGACACCAGTTTATATGCCTGTGTACAATATACTCAGTATATGTGTAGCAGAACTACGAATAGGCATTATTTTATCACATCTTCATTTCAAATTGCACTTGGTTTTGTTTTAACGATTTGAGACATTTTTCCTGGTCATCACTGGACGCCATCTAAATATTTTACCTCGACCAGCGTACACCACAGTAATAAGACCTATGTGTTCCCTTATAAAATATTCGTTTTATGCTTAACAACAATTTTATATTTTGATGATAGAACTGCACACGCAATGCCTCCACGTTTGTATATATTTATTATAGAAGTTGAAAGAATTATTAGGATCAGGTGTTTCATAATTTCTGGACTACATGCATTGTTCATTTGGGAAAACTCTTTTTGTATTTCACAACATGAGAAACATTAAATATTATATGGAATGAGAAATTAACGGTAAGTATAACAATCGACAAAGTATTCTAAAATACCCGCAGATTGTTAACCGACATGACATTCTTAACATCTTGATAGCTTCTCTAATCAAATTATATTTTACAATAATTGTATTGGTTGATAATTTTGTAAAATCTCAGTGTATGAATGCGAAGTATCCGTCATCACGTCATATGTATCTTATTTATCTAATGCATCACTAAGGTGAATACATACCTTTTATGGTAGCTTGATACTTGTGTAATATCTACTATTTCTACTCTAACATCTGGATGATCAACGATATAAAGTTTTCTTATCTACAAAAATAAACGTTATGAATAAACTCATAATTGATATAACTTAAAGCATTATCCTGAGACAGCAATTAATAGGGAAAAACACACAACTGGTACATCGTTGCAATGTCATCTAGTACACATACGTAAATCACCGTGTGTTTCTATTTACGCATGTCCAATGCCTTACACCATATTATTCTGACCTGATATCATTTGAGGCGACTATGGGAAGAACAATGTTAGTCTCTCTTGAACCAAATTTGCGATTTATTATCACGTTGTCTTTATGTTTGTATTTTTCTACTTATAATTATGACTATTCTTTGTATTTATTGTATTTGTGGTATCGCGGTGATGTGATATCTATTGCAATTTCTTAGTTTTGTTTAAAAAATAATTATTGTAACGTATTAAATTATCGTGTATATTATTTGAAGGTATGACACATTTATCTCACTGCAAAACACCTCTACTTTGCAATCAATGGTAATTGTTAATTTAAAAACAGATAATCATAAAAGTACACTGTTTTTTATGAAAATCAAAATTACCTTGTTTTTGTTTAACCTTAATTTCATTTTAACAAAAGCGCCATTGACACAACATGATCGACAGTTTCTTTTATCAATAAAGAATAAATAATTGCATCATATCATCAGAAAAAAGATACAATTATATATCAAATAAAGTCGAAACGGGATTTTGTTGAAAAATAGGAGAAGAAAGTGTAGTATTCGTTACTGATAAGAAATTAGTATATTGAATACCGAATAAACAGCACATATCCATGTGGTACGCTAAGTATATAGGATTGGATTATTGTATTCACTATGTTATTAAAAACATATGCTTAAATACCATATAGAAAATAATATTCTAAAATAAATGAGATAAAAGCTCCTAAAAGTGTCACGCCAACACAAGATTTACTACACTATCATACGTCAAAATTTTCGAAACCGCAAAGGTTAATTGGGTTATATATATAAATGACAGATATATTTACCTCCTCACTCAAGAATGTTTTCAGTTCGGGCTCATCCGTTTGTTGGAATGGACGAGTAAGCACGAGTGTTAACGAAACAACGTATTGGTAGTCACCTAATGGTATAAACGCATATTTTGTAACATACCATTATGTTCTAATCTTACGTAGACACAATATTCAACCTATTGAACCAAACAGTTTATATCATATGATACAAATATGTATATGGCACATGTAAGATTTTTTCAATAAATATTATTTTTTATACGAAATTTATTAACAGTCCAGTCCTCTGTTGGGAAATCATTTGTTGCCACTTATGATGTACATTGGAAGTAAATGTATAAGGAGACTAAACGTATAAGCTTACAACTAGATCCTTTTCACATATAGTTGAACTTTTTAAATCGAAATGTTTAAATAAATATGTATAACTGTGAATAACATATTGTTATATTAAGTTGCTTTCGATAACTTGTGAGTGAAAGGGAAATATTAGAAAGTTAAAAGGCTTATAAAATAATGGTATAATATTTACCGCCACAAATCTGTGTTGTGTCGTTCACTTTTGTTGGTTTGATGCCTTGTCTACATTTGCATGTCCATGATCCATTCAGGTTAATACAATTATCTGTTTCTAAGCATGCATTGTACACGTATGTTGTAGTATTACACTCATTTATATCTACAATAAATTAATGAATGGTAAGGTTCATACAAGTACCTGTTTTCATGTATGCATTTTTCATGTTTGTTATAGTAATATTCTCCTTCATAGTATTTAAGGATAAGTTAAATAAATGTTTATACACCGAAAGGTCCTTTTAATAAAGAAGTCTCGTTTACACATGTTAAGCCCACGAAATGATCCAACTGTACCTAGTCTGAAAGAGACCCATGTAACTTGAAGAAATCGGTGCGATTCTCTACAACACGTGTTACTTTCTAGAAATAAGAGTTTAACAATATCGTTTATAAACAATTGTATTCGTGATTGATTCAAGTAAAACCAAATCCGTATAGTTTTGGAACGCACTTTCCTGATAAAGCGGTAATCCGACGATTTGTGATTGTTGCTCGGGAATTATCAGATTAGGATTATTGTTGATGTAGCATGTAGAGCGGGACGCCCTTTAATCGTCAACAACAACAACACTTCATATTCTGATTGTAAAATACGCATTACAGAAGCAGAATCTCACATGTTTCTGAACAAAAAAAAAACTCATAAAATAGTTTTATTTATATGACAGCATTTAAATCATCAGTGTTAACTATTGGTGATGCCTCTTTAAATGATTTGCTGCATGCAATTTCATATTTAAGAATTTACATTAAGAACATTTTCAATCAAAATTAGCAAAATTTATATAAGTTTGTACTGAGAATACAATAATAAATTATGAACGTAATTGATTGATTGATCCATGTAATTTTATATATAGCCCAGGTATACTTTTTATTTAGTTATCATAAGTATTGTTCAACAGAGTACTAGCTTAAACTTGATAGGTTTGTCCCAAATGTCTTTGCGATTTCACAACGACTTTTAAAACGCGAGATCTTGAATTCTTATCGGTGCATATATGTCGACGGCAATTAATTTGTTAAATATGAGTTTGAATAAAATTGAAAAAAACAAAAAAAACTAAAAAGTTTTCTTTCAGTTTCCATTAAACTCATATACAGATTTCATACATTACCCATACTTACGTTTTCAAAGGCGTTTATTATATAAAGGTCGGGATTGGCCATCCCTCAACAAACCGTACAAATATATATATCAGTCAAGTTGTAACATACATTCATATATATATATACACTGAAAGGAAAAAGAAAGCATACATTTTGAAAATGTTAATTTTCGTACGCAAATATTTTTTTCTAGATTTCTGTGGTTTATTTGATACAAAAACCATCTTTGTTTTAATCGTTTGAGATAAATTCATATCTGACCTTCACACCATTTCTTTCTTCCTGTAGTATCATTAGTTATTGAATATCCTTTGTCACATGAGCAGTTCCAACTCCCTGGAGAGTTGTAACAGTGGCCTTTGTTACATTCGTAAGTGGAATTATGACATTCATCTACATCTATAAGCAGAAACAACAAAAAACATTATTGTTTAAAATTATATATTTGTATGCTATAAATCTAGTTAAAGTTCAAGTTACATATTTATAGTTTAATAATTTACAGTGTTATTTATTGCAAATATATATCAATATATACATGGTTTAAATAAGATGTGTAACAAAAATAAAACATATCTATTTTGAATATGATTTAGCTTTATACACGTCTCTGAAGCGTAAGAATATAAGGTGCTCGATAAGTGTCATGAATCAGATATACCTTCACACGTAAATGAATTTTCATCGATTATTTTCAAGTTGTATCCTTGGTCACATATACACTTCCAGCTACCGTCTGTATCATTACAGCTGCCTTTCAAACACTGATACGTCGTATTAAGCAAGCATTCGTCGATATCTAAAAAATATATATAATTATAAAACATTCAATAAGTCTCAAAAACAGTAGGCTGAAAAAAAACCACAACATTTATAATATTATTTTCGTTAAATACATCACACTAAATTCCATCTGTCTTTGTAAACAGCAAAGTGAAAATGAGAACATCAATTTCTGTTTACGCCTTTTAATTCGTATTTTTAGAATTTGGCGTGATTTTGAATTGAGGGGTTTTGTATACAGGCTATCAACAAAATTTAGACGCAGCAATTTTTTCTTCAAAATACCAATAAGGTGGTGACACAGAATGTTCCTTTCGTGCACGCTAACAAACTAAATTCTTAATATCAATTCAAATGTACATGAAATGAAAGAATCAGTTCTGACTAACTAATAACATGTATTTCATTATTAAGACAGGCTAATACAACAGTTGACATATAATATATAATATATATATCCAGATAATACTCTGATGATTAAATATAGCATATGTGAAGAATAATGCTAATGCTGTACATTTAAGTCTGAAAAGAGTAAACACCTCCCACGTTTTGGGAAAAAATAGTCAACTGTTTCATCTGTAACATATTCAAAATCTATATTTTAATGAAATATGATGTTATTATATAACTTTTTAAAATATGGCTAACATATAATACGATGTACAGTGTAAATATTATATATTTATTTTGAAATATTATAGTAGCTATGGTTTTAATAATGTTTCAATATCTAGGCTATACACATATTTAAAACATAAAAACATAATGAGATTTTGTTTCTCATTTATATTATTCATGATGTATCTAAATTGAACACTCACATCTGGTTGTAAGTCTAGTAATGGTTCACTTACTTCCACACGTCATGTTATACTCGCTCCATGTACTTGTATAACCTTTTGGGCAAGTGCAGCTCCAGTTTCCGTATGTATTTTCGCATGTTCCTTTACCAAAACAGTTGTGTTTCTTGTCGGAACACTCATCGATGTCTACAATAATAACCCAAAACCCTTTTCTACATGAAAATCATTATTTTATAGTGCTTTGTAGCTAAACATTTTTTTTGTTTTCAATTTTTAAACATTAAGCATGTAAATGCAATATATATACATGAATGAGGTTAATTCAGGAATAAAATATTAAAATAACAAATTCGATAATTCCCCTGGTCCTTACACATATACACTAGCTACTGTGTATGTATTGAATTATACATGAAGAAGGAATGATCATATTGTGTTTACTTTGAGAACAATTACCAATATCGGAAATATACTCTGCTCATATTTCAATTTGTATATAGTATTATATTTAACTAATTATTTTTAGGAAATGTTTCACCACAGTAGAACAAAAACAAATGATAATAAGAGTTATAAACGGTAGATGAAAAAGAATTGCCCACTTTTAATTGTTTATTTAATGTATATTTCACCTTTACAGTATTGGTTACTTTCTGTTGTTTCTGTAAATCCTGTTCGGCATTTACAGGTAAACGTCCCGTTTGTTACAAGGCATGTTGTGGAAGTCAATTCACAGTTTGTTTTTCCGGGTATATCACACAAGTTAGTTTCATTATCTAAAAATGTAATTAACAGTCATGTTTATACAGTCACTAATGCTGTACATAGTATAACACAAGAGATGATATCATTTCTGGAGCGTGTTTGAGAATACTGTTGAAAGGGTCATATTTTAAATAAGCAAGAATCTAATACATTGTATACTATTTTACCTTATACGCATCTCATATCTAAAAGAGACACATTTATGATAAAAATACATTCAGAAACAGTTCAGAATGTGTCAAGTGAGGAATTGATGTTTTAGATATTAATGAATAGAAACATATAAAAATGTATTGATAGATAACTGGGTACTATTTTAATTGCGTCTTAAAATTTATGCTGTTAAGTAAAGATATTCATATGAGTCAACATTTCAGATTATGGAAAATACATCCTTATGCACTGTATACACCTTAGGCTTTTCATTACAGACATGAATCTTTTTTCAAATCTTGTAACACAATTTACACATATAAAATACATCCTATTTGTAAATATAATACCTTTGATATACCTCGTTTGAATAATTTGACGATTTTATGATTATGATGGCTTAAGTAGATATACAAACCCATACATACACATGTGTTGTGTTCATTTCATCATCACATGCCTATATATTGACGATTTACCTTTAAACATTTTTCCATCGTAGTATGAGATTTCTATCTCATTATATTTCCAGCGTCTTGATGAGTTCAATAGTTTTTCATTTAACTGTGCTACTTGTTCTGCCGGTAAAGATTCACCAAGGTGAACTATATACTGAACAGTGACTTTCGACAAATGTATCAACTCTTTAGGTGTGCTGAAAAAAGAAAATCATAGTTACCATAAAGACGGTGAAAAATGTTTCATTTCTTCAAAGTGTTAAGTATTCAATTTGGTTTATATGTTTATATGCATTTTAAAAACGAGCGTAAGTACCAAAATATTTTCTACCTATTTTTTACTCGACTTTTACTCATGTAGTCATTTACCTATATTTTACATAGCCCACGTGTACCTAAACTTTACACGACGTATATGTACATGTTTCAATATTTTACACAACATGCTTGTACTTATATTTTACACGGCCCAAATAAATATATATCTTACACGGCCCACATGTATCTATATTTTACACGGCCCGCATGTATACATGTTTTATACGGCCCGCATGTATCAATATTTTACACGACCCAGATGTATCTATATTTTAAACGGCCCACAGTATCTATATTTTACTCGGCCCACATGTATATATACTTTACACGGCCCACAAGTATCTCTATTTTAAATGGCTCACATGTATATATACTTTACACGGCCTACATATATCTATATTTTACACGGCCCATATGTATATATATTTTACACGGCCCACATGCATCAATACTTTACACGGCCCACATGTATCTATACTTTAAACGGCCCACATGTATCTTTAATTTACACGGCCCACATGTATATATACTTTACACGGCCCACATGTATCTATATTTTACACAGCCCACATTTATATATAATTTACACGGCCCACATGTATCTATATTTTACACGACCCGCATGTATATATGTATTATACGGCCCACATGTATATATGTATTACATTGCCCACATGTATCTATATATTACACTGGCCACATTTATATATACATTACACGGCCCACATGTATATATACTTTACACGGCCCGCATGAATATATACATTACACGGCTCACATGTATCTATATTATGCACGGCCCGCTTGTATATATGTTTTACACGGCTCAAATGTATATATACATTACACGGCCCACATGTCTATATACTTTACACGGCCCACATATATCTCTATTTTACACGGCCCACATGTATATATACTTTACACGGCCCACATGTATATATTATTTACACGGCCCGAATGTATATATGTTTTATACGGCCCACATGTCTATATATTTTACACGGCCCACATGTATCTATATTTTACACGACCCACATGTATTTCTATTTTACACGGCCCACATGTATATATACTTTACACGGCCCACATGTATATATAATTTACACGGCCCGAATGTATATATGTTTTATACGGCCCACATGTCTATATATTTTACACGGCCCACATGTATATATACTTTACACGGCCCACATGTATATATAATTTACACGGCCCGAATGTATATATGTTTTATACGGCCCACATGTCTATATATTTTACACGGCCCACATGTATATATAATTTACACGGCCCGAATGTATATATGTATTATACGGCCCACATGTCTATATATTTTACACGGCCCACATGTATCTATATTTTACACGACCCACATGTATTTCTATTTTACACGGCCCACATGTATATATACTTTACACGGCCCACATGTATATATAATTTACACGGCCCGAATGGATATATGTTTTATACGGCCCACATGTCTATATATTTTACACGGCCCACATGTATCTATATTTTACACGACCCACATGTATTTCTATTTTACACGGCCCACATGTATATATACATTACACGGCCCACATGTATATATAATTTACACGGCCCGAATGTATATATGTTTTATACCGCCCACATGTCTATATATTTTACACGGCCCACATGTATCTATATTTTACACGACCCACATGTATTTCTATTTTACATGGCCCACATGTATGTATACATTACATGGCCAACATGTATCTATATTTTACACGGTCCTCATGTATATATATTTTACACGGCCCACATGTATCTCTATTTTACACGGCCCACATGTATATATCCTTTACGCGGCTCACATGTACCTCTATTTTACACGGCCCACATGTATATATACTTGATATGGTCCACATGTATCTATATTTTACACGGCCCACATGTATATATACTTTACACTGCTCACATGTATCTATATTTTACACGGCCCTCGTGTATATATACTTTACACGGCCCACATGTATCTAAACTTTACACGGCTCACATATATTTTAAATGGCTCACATCTATAAATAATTTACACGGCCCAAAAGTATCTCTATTTTACATGGCCCGAATGTATATATGTTTTATACGGCCCACATGTCTATATATTTTACACGGCCCACATGTATCTATATTTTACACGACCCACATGTATTTCTATTGTACACGGCCCACATGTATATATACTTTACACGGCCCACATGTATATATAATTTACACGGCCCGAATGTATATATGTTTTATACGGCCCACATGTCTATATATTTTACACGGCCCACATGTATCTATATTTTACACGGCCCACATGTATCTCTATTTTACACGGCCCACATGTATATATCCTTTACGCTGTTCACATGTACCTCTATTTTACACGGCCCACATGTATATATACTTTACATGGTCCACATATGTCTATATTTTACACGGCCCACATGTATATATACTTTACACGGCTCACATGCATCTATATTTTACATGGCCCACGTGTACCTATATTTTACATGGCCCACATTTATAAATACTTTACACGGCCCACATATATATCTATTTTACACGGCCCACATGTATCTATATTTTACACGGCCCACTTGTATATATAATTTACACGGCCCACATGTATCTATATTTTACACGACCCGCATGTATATATGTTTTATACGGCCCAAATGTATATATGTATTACACTGCCCACATGTATCTATATTTTACACTGGCCACATTAATTTATACTTTACACGACCCACATGTATATATAGTTTACACGGCCCGCATGAATATATGCATTACACGGCCTACATGTATCTATATTATGCACGGCACGCTTGTATATATCTTTTACACGGCTCACATGTTTATATACTTTACACGGCCAACATGTATATATAATTTACACGGCCCACATATATCTCTATTTTACACGGCCCACATGTATATATACTTTACACGGCCCACATGTATATATAATTTAAACAGCCCGAATGTATATATGTTTTATACGGCCCAAATGTCTATATATTTTAAACGGCCTACATATCTAGATATTTTAAATGGCCCACATGTATCTATATTTTACACGACCCACATGTATTTCTATTTTACACGACCCACATGTATACTTTACACGGCCCACAAGTATCTCTTTTTTACACGGCCCATATGTATACTTTACACGACCCACATATATCGCTTTTTTACACGGCCCACATGTATATATACTTTACACGGCCCACATGTATCTATATTTTATACTGCCCACATGTATATATACTTTACACGGCCCACATGTATCTATATTTTATACTGCCCACATGTATATATACTTTACACGGCCCACATGTATCTATATTTTACACGGCCACATGTATATATACTTTACATGGCCCACTTGTATCTATATTTTACACGGCCACATGTATATATACTTTACACGGCCCACATGTATCTATATTTTACACGGCCCACTTGTATATATAATTTACATGGCCCACATGTATCTATGTTTTACACGACCCGCATGTTGATATGTTTTATACGGCGCATATGTATATATGTTTTACAATGCCCACATGTATCTATATTTTACACGGGCCACACATATATACTTTACACGGCCCACATGTATCTATATTTTACACGGCCCACATGTATATATACTTTACACGGCCCTCGTGTATATATACATTACACGGCCCGCATGTATCTATATAATGCACGGCCCGAATGTATATATGTTTTACACGGCCCACATGTATATATACTTTAAACAACCCTCATATATCTCTATTTTACACGGCCCACATGTATATATACTTTACACGGCCCACAGGCCCACATGTATATATATTTTACACGGCCCGAATATATATATGTTATGTACCGCCCTCATGTATATATATTTAACACGGCCCACATGTATCTATATTTTACACTACCCACATGTATGTCTATTGTACACGGCCCACATGTATATATACTTTACACGGCCCACATGTATCTCATTTTTACACGGCCCAAATGTATAATATCGCTTTTTTACACGGCCCACATGTATATATACTTTACACGGCCAACATGTATCTATATTTTACACGGCCCTCATGTATATATACTTTACACGGCCAACATATATCTCTATTTTACACGGCCCATATGTATATATACTTTACACGGCCCACATTTATATATACTTTATACGGCCCACATTTATATATACTTTACACAGCCAACATATATCTCTATTTTACACGGCCCACATGTATATATAATTTACACGGCCTACATGTATATATACTTTACGCGGCCCGCATGTATCACTATTTTGCATGGCCCACATGTATATATACTTTACACGGCCCACATATATCTATATTTTACACGGCCCACATATATATCTATTTTACATGGCCCACATGTATATATACTTTACACGGCCCACATATATATATACTTTAAACGGCCCACATGTATATATAATTTACACGGCCTACATGTATATATACTTTATGCGGCCCGCATATATCACTATTTTCCATGGCCCAAATGTATATATACTTTACACGGCTCACATATATCTATATTTTACACGGCCCACATGTATAGATAATTTACACGGCCTACATGTGTATATACTTTACGCGGCCCGCATGTATCACTTTTTTCCATGGCCGAAATGTATATATACTTTACACGGCCCACATATATCTATATTTTACCCGGCCCACATATATCTCTATTTAACACGGCCCACATGTATATATACTTGACGCGGCCAACATGTATCTATATTTTACACGGCCCACATGTATATATAATTTACACGGCCTACATGTATATATACTTTTCTCGGCCCGCATGTATCACTATTTTCCACGGCCCATATGTATATATACTTTACACGGCCCACATATATCTATATTTTACACAGCCCACATATATATATATACTTAACACGGCTCACATGTATCTATATTTTACACTTCCCTTATGTGTATAAAATTTACAGGGCCCACATGTATCTATATTCTATACGGTCAACATTTTTACATACTTTACACGGCCCACATGTATCTCTATTTTACATGGCCCAATTGTATATATACTTTACACGGCCCATATGTATCTATATTTAACACGGCCCACATGTATATATACTTTACACGGCCCACATGTATATATACTTTACGTGGCCCACATGTATCACTATTTTACACGGCCAACATGTATATATACTTTACACGGCCCACATGTATATATACTTTACACGGCCCACATGTATATATACTTTACACGGCCCACATGTATCTATATTTTATACGGCCCACATGTATATATACTTGACACGGCTCACATGTATCTATATTTTACACGGCCCTCATGTATATATATTTTACATAGCCCACATGCATATATACTTTACATGCCTCACATGTATATATATTTTACACGGCCCACATGTATATATACATTACATGCCTCACATGTATCTATATTTTACACGGCCCTCATGTATATATACTTTACAATGCCCACATGTATCTATAGTTTTCCACGGCCCTCATGTATATATACTTTACACGGCTTACACGTATCTTATTTTACACGGCCTTCATGTATAAATATTTTACTCGGCCGGCATGTATATATACTTTACACGGCCCACATGTATCTATATTTTACACGGCCCTCATGTATATATACTTTACACGGCTCACACGTATCTATATTTTACACGGCCCTCGTGTATATATATTTTACACGGCCGGCATGTATATATACTTTACACGGGCCGTATGTATATATACTAAACACGGCCCACAAGTACATATACTTGACATGGCCATCATTTATCAATGTTTTACACAATCTTCATGTACCTACTTTACACGGTCCACTTGTTTCTATATTTTACACGGCCAACGTGTATCTATGTTTTACATGACCCACATTTATTTATAGTTAACGAGGCCCATATGTACCGATAATATACAAGGCCGACATGTAACCATAATTTACACAGCCCACTTGTACCTGTATTTTACATGGCCAGCATGTATCTATATTTGACAAGGCCCATATGTACCTATATTTTACAAGGCCCACATGTATCAATATTTTACACATCCAACGTGTGTTTATATTTTACACGACCCACATTTACCTAAATATTACACATCCCACGTGTTTCATAAATTAACACGGCCCATATGTACCTATATTTTACACGGAACACATGTATTAATAGTTAACACATCCCACGTGTGTCTATATTTTACACGACCTACCATGATGCGTTTAATTTATTCAGTATACATATACCTTCGTTATACATGGAGAGTGATCACATCGAGGACCTAATCGAGCGTATAATTAATCTATAAAACTTTTTGGTCTCACTGGATTAAACCACCGTTATGTTGTCATTGCTATAGTTATTAAGTGTGAAAAAGGATATTACCTTTCAGAGACGTTAATAACTTCAATGTGGGAAAATATATGTGACACCAAATATCGATTGATCGGTTCTGAGCTGCTATTATATAGTGTCGTCATCTAAGATAAAAAATATATATGTACAATGATAGTCTTGACAAATGCATAAAATCAAGAAAAAATAATTTCATTTTAGTTCCAATGTTGATGATGATAGATTGTTTTTTTTTTATATTAAAAACTTCTGTCGATGACTAGCATTCACGTTCGTTAAACCAGTATCGTTGAATAATATAAGGTATTGTATCGTTACACATCGAAGTCAAAACAAATTCTGCTTGTTGCGCTGGTTAAAATCACTGAACAAAAGAAATAAACAATAAAATAAAATATCGCAGAAAATAGCGAACAACTAATTGTGTTGTATTTTATTATTTAAATCAGCGTGGAACTACGTCGTGGATATACGTCCAACAGTTATTCTTTGTTTACTAGGGAAACGTAATGTAGAAATCCGGCTCCAGGAGTTTTCTCGAAAAAGTCTTTGGCGTTGTCCAATGGAAATGCTTTCAATACATATCATAAAAGTGACATTGGCATTATATATCACTTATATCGTAACTATATGAAATGTTCTAGTATGACATTTCGTCATATATAATTGAACGTCAACACGTTGTTTTATACAGAAATGTTGAATAATATGTAAGAAAATAAGGTCATCATTATCACGAGTGACGGGTTGTAGCTAGTATTGGTAGAACATATGTAAATAGGTATAAATTGACAACAAGAAAATGACTGCGATAACGATAACGAATCTCCTCACCTAAGGGAAAGATCACAAATTGTTTCTTCACTCATATTTGAGTAAATGCACATATATTCATACTATTCAGATAAAGTATAGAAGAAATGTATATAACTATATACTTCATCTACCTGAGATATTATTGAGCTATTGACATCGCCGACATTAAAATGTTTCTCTGGCCAGATAAAACTTAGTTCACCAATGTACTGAAAGTTACCTAGAAGATATAACAAAATAAATTCAACAAACGAAGGAAGAGCAAACATAATATTAATTGTTTATATAACAGAATTATAAATAAATGAAAATACTGTAAATGTTTGAATAAGGCATATAATTAGAATAGAAAGAAAATAAGATTTGTGACGCTACACATATGGTATATTTTCTCTTATCTAAGTTCATCTTGGAATGACTTAAAACGTTAATCTCATTGCGGTTTTCAGACGGGACAAAATGAATATAGCATTGTACACCACAGACGACGGCACTAGTTGTCCGACTTATCTGAGTGCTTAGACAAACATATATCCAATTCTGATAAGATACTACAGGGTGATCGGTTAAAAGGCATGGACTGAATAAAAACATGATAACAAAATATTGCCTATTATTTTACATTTCCTTCAAATTAAATGTGAGTGAGCTCAGAATTATATTAATATATAAATTTACATTTCTGAATGTTATATACACGTTTACAAATTTTAACAAATACATAAACTTTGTCTTTGACGGGAAAATATAGATTTTACTAGCAATGCAAAATAACTATTTAAAATTGTTTACATCTAGTATTTAATTAAAACTTGTACATAAATACATGCATATACTAACAACTGTCATGTAAATGGTAAATGTAATCTTGTATTTAACTGTTTTGGGTTTTTAAAAACAAAATTCATTTTCAATTTTGCAATAAAAGTATAGCATTTTTTAATATTTTGATATAGTTTATGGATAAATTTTGCTTAAAACCTCACAAAATTTTCTCTAATACGTATTGTAATGACAATCAAAATTAAAAAAAACCCCACTTTACCCCGGAATTTAAAAAATTTTTTTTACTAAACGAGCATATATGTATAGATATTTATATTTCTATTTTGTTTTATATTATTTTATGCCAGTATGCATACTAGTATATTAAACAGAATATAAGAGGCCAATTTCAGGCGTATCCGTAAATGAGTGTGCCATCCGAAATAGGGTCAGTTGTAGTATAATAGTATGCAGTGAGAGTGCCTTACTTCTAGGCGCGGAATTGGTGAGCATGAAAATCTATAGAAAACGTCCCTGAAGCAAAATAGATCGAGTGCTTTAATATTGATGTTGGAAAACAATTATTACAATTGTATATATAGTGGTAATATTAACTTGATATGGACAAAGTTTGATATGAAACCACCCTCACGCAAACCTACCAAGTTCATACGTTGGGACAGTTTCGTGATGATCAGAATTGACCGGTGACGAAATCGGAAAAAAGTAAGATATAAATACCAGCTAACACAGATATAAAATATTCTAACCAAGGCATCTGTATCCATTCGGTTCTGTAACCTTCTTCAGTGCTCGATACATGTTATCGTTACACTGACATGTCCAACTACCAGCAGGTATATTCTTGCACTTACCATGCACACAGGTGACATTCATGTTCGATTCTGAACATTCGTCTATATCTGAAATGTATGTTTGTGCATAATAGCATATAAATTCGTTTAATATTCCCATAATATGGAACTTTCTTCCGTTTTACAAATTGCAATAAAATGGTTTTAAATAATGTATCCAGACGATATTATCTGTAATTGCTGGTTAAAACACCGTGGATCTATCTATGAACTTCGGGAAGTATAATTAATCTTATTTGAGAAACTTAAAATGGAATTTATTTCTATTTTACTTCATTTCACAATTAAAGTAATATTAATTGTTTAAACAGATAATAATATTCATAACATTGTATTATTGACGTATTTACCTTCACATATTATTTTGTCGTCAGTTGATTGATTTGTTTGTTTGTAACCGTCGAAGCATGGACATGTCCAGTTTCCTAAGGTGTTCTGGCAGTCACAGTGTTCTTTTTCATAAGTCGAGTTACTACATTCGTCTATATCTATATACAATATGTGTTATCAAAACAATAATATAGAATATATTTTTTCCAAATTCTGCTCATATGAGGTGTTTCCAATGAAGGAATATAATAATGCATCATGAGTATCCATTTGGGATAGACATTTATTGATTACCGGACTAGGATTTCCCTGTATTTTACAAGGTACGGAATTTTTATCCTACAGCCATTCTACGTGCTCGTCTTACCCTGCAGTGACGTAAGAACAATTGATGACGTGACGTATTAAAACATATATATTTAATTTGACGTCTACAGCCATCGTGACAAAATTTGATTATACATTTTTAAATCAAAATAAATATTCACTGTATTTGTCATGCAAGAAAATATTCTTACATGGCCTTATTCCCTCCAAAAACAGTTACCACTATCCGAACCACCAATCTATGCAAGAAACTTTGACCCTATGATGAAATATCGACAAACTCATGATGGATTATAAGAATTCTACACGGATTTGAGGTTCGGACAGAAAATTCTGTCGGAAGGGAAAACTGTTTTTAAAGGGAACGAGTTCCCGCAGAAACAGTTATCCCAAGGGACAAAATTTTCTATCCGAACCGAAAAAGCCACGTGTAAATAATTTTTAACTTAGTTTATCACTATATTTTTTACAGCTGTCGCTTTTAAGACGTTCAACTATATGATTTTCGTAATATATTTCATACGTTATGTCATTAATGAGTTTAACGTCACAGCGCGAGAACTTTATCACGGCCCTACGATGACACAGAAATTTATCATGTCAATGCATTCATTTATATTAATAAACTGCCTGCCTGATAAACATAGGCAATCACGTCAATGTAAGTTCATCAGGCAAATGACGTCATTTCGTATAATTATATTAACCTGGCGAAACTACTTTTTACTTTACTTAAAATGAATAAAAACACAAACAAGAAGTATTGACATGATCAATAGAATACAAGATAATAACAGATAAAGAGAATACCATGTTAGTGTCTTATACTATCGGCACGAAAAAAGGTTTTGTTCTAAGCTTCACCTGATCGGATAAAGTTGATAATATCAGACACTAACATGGTATTCTCTTTATCTAATCCCGGTGAAAATGCAAATATCCTTATCCGGTGTGCAAGAATTTGTTCTCTCGTTCATCTCAGGCAAATGACAACGCCCGAAATTTCAAATATATATGAATAAATGGACATTTTAAGTACATTTTATATCGACACATTGGTTTAATTGAACGTTGTCTACACGATTAACAGTACATGTCATTAAAATGGTTTAAACTTAATTATTTTACTTCGATTGTGAAACAAGTTCTTACACGCTCCAAGTTTTCCTGGGTTTAACCAAGCATATGCGGAAAAAGTGCCTTGCTCAAGTACACTACGCATAGCCGTAGCGGAGGATCGAACCCACGACCCTCCGATCATAGGTTCGGTGCTCTACCACTGGACCACATGCTCCACTCACATGTAATTGGCTGTTGATCATGTATATAAATGGTTAAAACATATCTATTACACTTACATGATATAATGAGCAATGTGTTTCTCTTCAATATTTATGCATTTCAATATGTTCGTGCTAATTGGATATTACTAATTATTTTTAGGAATAAAATCACCTGCAGAGTATGGCACCGTTGTCTGCGTCACCATCAACACGCTTAAATGAGATACAGTCAAATCTGTACAATGTTTAACCTCTGATAACCATCAGTTTTAAGCAGCAATATTTTTTATTTCCAATTTATGTGGCTTGCGAGCAAATTAACCTGTATTAGACAGAATGCTGTCTTAAAGAGTCAATTTTAACTGTTTTTTAATAAAAAAATATCTTTAAAGTAAGTGCTCAAGGACTACATACACTGCAAGACTTACCTTCACAAAGTTTGTATGCATACGTGTCGCGTGTCTTGATATAGCCAGCATTGCAATTACATTGCCATGAGTTAGGTGTGTTGGTACACTTTCCATTAGCACATGTGAAGTTTTCTTTACACTCATCAATATCTTAAAATTTCAATATAGAAATATATGTAAGATGATATAAATCACATAATAGAGAATAAATAGCGTTACAATGAATATGTATGTATAAATCAGTTTAATTGGGAACAAACTAGATAAGGAATGCATGCATGTATCAATATCAATATATTTGACAGTTGCTCATTTTCAGGGTTATCATAGTGGACGCGCATATTTAAATTTTTTTATTAAATCAATAAAGATTTATACAATCATGTACAATGTACATTAGATAGTATGGACATCACTTTTACCTTCACAAGTCTTGTTTGGTCCACTTCTGAATCCTTCAGTACAAAGACATGTCCAATTTCCCGGACTGTTTACACATGTTCCACCGTTGTTACAAACAAAATCTGTACATTCATCTTTATCTAAAGTAGAATGCAAATAAGTCGCATTGAGTAACATTTATTTCATTTCCTAAAGGACGTTATTTACCAATTGAACGCAATATTTGTGGGGCTTTTTTGCTGATTTTTTTTTTATTTAATATTTTATTTCAAGCTGCCAATATTAGTGTTAAGGTTTTATTTATATCTCTTTATAGTTTGTTTTCGTTGTACCACTCTGAAACAAAGGGCTTTAGTGAGTGAGTCAAATTATAAATTCACCTTGCTCATACTGTTTATGCAATAAGTTCTCTACATTTATAGTATATATCTTGAGAAATGCCGTCGATTAATTATTTATATGTTTTCCGTTTTCCATTTACTGATCATTAAAGTTGTAATGAGTTACCACATTAACTCTATTTATTATTTTATCAATGTTTTACATACCTTCGCAACGGTAATTGATATTATGTATTGAATCGAACTTTTTGAACCCTTCTTTACATTCACATTGAAACGATCCCTTTGATACCAAACACACTGTCGATACCAAGTCACACGGAGTTTTTCCAGTAACATTGCATAAATTATACTCCGAATCTAAAAATAAAAAAAATCATATATATCACTTGTATACATAATACCGCGATATACCTATTACCGCGAATACCCGTATAATATCAATCCGGGAAAACATGCGCAAAGCTCAAACTTCCGTTAGCGTCGTCATTTGTTTGCATTTCGTATCGGCAACTGTTTTTTACTCGGAACACGTAATTAATCTTATCACTGTTTAGTACTGGTGCCATTCTTTACATGTTCGGAAAAAAGTCAGACACACGGTATTATGTATGACTAGTAGTTTTATCTACAAATTGATGTCATCGTTATCTTTTACACGCAATAATGAATAGATAATTAAGCATTTAACGCCATGAGCTTTAGGAATTTTGGGACAATTTCGATATCATCATTAACATCTCGTTGACAGTTAGCAATGCATCTGAATTAGAATCTAATGCAACGATCGAAATATTTTATATTTATTGATTTGAAATAAACTTTCAAATATTTGTGTTCGTCAAAAATAATTGTCTCAATATAACTGTCAATGTTTTGTCGCTATTTCAAAGGTACACACCACATTGTTGATATATCTATCTGAGTTATGCCCCTTTTGAAAAACAGAATAGTAGTTAATTAATTAATAAAAACTGTTGTATATTATTTTTATGTTTGCATAGTATAGATATAAAATTTTCAAATAAAATGTTGAGTCAAAATGTGGCCTTTGAAGGTTTATTTCAATCAACTTTATATTTTATTCCTTAGTACATACGTTAATCATGTACTGTTTAAAATTGATACTTCGGTTGTTACAATATGATTGATGTCTTCTTGTATAGGAGAGATACAAGGTCCTCGTTATGACACATATTAAACACATACACATTTGTTTAGATGTATCCATATTAATACCTTTGAAATTATGAATAACTATTAGAAATAACAAAAGTGATGTCGGAGTTTTACCATTAAACAGCTTCATTTTTAAAGTGCCATTAACGATCCACGTGAAGTCTATATTGTCAAAAATGTTTTCATTAAATGCATCTTGTTGGAAACTTGCCACCAGAGCAACCTCCAAAGGCTCGCCAATGTGGAGAAGATATCGGAGTGTTGTGATGTGTTGTCTGTTTTTTTTTTTACTTCTGAAAGATAAATGATATAACATATTAAAATGTACTGGGGAAATAAGTATGTGGTATATGCAAATAGTTCTGTTTTAATTTAGCCTCACAAATTTATACATTATGAGTGTGCTGTTTATGAATTTCGTCGCAATATAAAACAACGAAATCAAAGGAAATGACATCAGTATGAATATGTATATATTTTCATTCTTGTTGTTTATCAACAATTTTAACGTTACATGATATTTAAAGTATTTATATGTCTTTTTAAAGACTTGGCGATATACAATGATGAGTTACAGCCACACAATAGTAATTTTTAGCTTGCAAAAATTAATTTCAAATATATTATATAAAATTGATAAAGATCGTGTGCCTGGTGACCGCCTACACAATGAATACAAAACCACCATAAGCAGGTACAGACCGTAAAGTATATCAATATTTATTCATTAGTAACAATAACTAAAGTTGCCTGAGTGCATGAAAGAAAAAATGGTCAGTTTTCAATAATGTAATGGCAAGAGATGCATTTATTGAAGATTAATTGTACACGCATTGTATTTGGTACGTTTAAATAGTTTTATATAAATGTGTTTCAACAATCTGGTTACTATAGCACCTGTAATTAGTATTACTAAGCTCAAAAAGTAATAACTAAATATATAAGGTCAGTGACGTAGACATGTTAGATAACACAGGTTAAAATATTCAATTATTTAACAAAAGTAGTTGTTGCGAAACACAGACAAAAACTGGGCTTAACGTAAATATTTAACCAAACAAAGCAAGCACATGTGTTAAAAAATCCATTCAGTAAATAGTTTTACATGAAGATGATTAGGAAGTTTACAGAATAACATTACTAAAATCATAATATATTGAAAAACTAAAACAATCAAATCCTAGCTTAACATTACATGACCTAAGGTTTCAGACACTTAACAATGGAATAGCTAAGGTACCTTGAATGAATGAAATTGCATTTATAACATGAATGCATCAATGAAGTTATTATAGCAAACTAGTTTGTTGAAATAAAAATTAGACATCGGCAACCATGACAAGGACATCGATGGCATGTTGACAAATTAAATTCAAAGGACTGAAGGAGTCGCTAACAAGGTAGTGGATGAGTAGCTGAGGCCAGTCATTGTGAATGAAAATGACAAGGAATGCATGGATGTATTTGAACAAATTTTAATAACATTAAAAATAAACAATAACTGCATGCATAGCAAACTTCAACATGACAAGATATTCTTAATACTCTCAAGGACGATCTTAATCACATAATTGTATCTTGAATAAAATGTAAACAAAATCCAAACAATGAAATCTTCAAAATGTTCTCAATAAAGAGAAGTTGTTAAAATGATACGAATCAGAAATATGTTCAAACACTGGCTTTCATTATGTAAGTGTTTAAAGATGTAAGGAAATACCACTCAATACACTCAACATGTGGTTATTGTACCGATTATATTGTTAAAAAAGTGTTAAAAAAGTGACAGATATAAATAATCTCAATATGGTATAAATTTTAACAATCACAACTATGTAAGAAAAAATGGCACTAGTGCTGCATATTTTGTATTTAATTCAAATGATATCTGGTGAAGATAACATGAAGTAAGTGTAATGTGTAATTTGTGTGTGTGTGGATATATTTACACAATTTCATGCAAGACATTGGTTATATACACATGGACTATATCAAATCTGATTAATTGAAATAAACAAACTTTCTAAGACTTAAATTGACATTTTGATGATAATGAATGAATTAATGGGATTTTACGGCATACCAACACATTATAAGTTATTCAACGCCAACAGAAAGGAAGATTCCAGGTTCACTCTACATTTACAAAACAACAAATTAACATACAGATTAAAAAAATTAAATCAACAAATGGATATGCAGAATGAACCTAGAACCTCGATACCTGCAGAACTGCAGAGTTTCAGCAAATTACTCAAATTGTCGCTTTCTACTTCATGCATAAGCCACAGTGATCCTATTCTTGCCATCACTCATATTGCTCCCTGGAACCACACAGGGGTTAATAATTCTGCCACAACAGTGAACATGACAAAAAAAATAAAATGAACATGACACCCATTCGGAGGATTCCAATTCCTCTGCAGAGATCGACAGTGATTCTATTCTTAGCCGAAAATCTGTACATGTTGATATACCAATCTCAATGATTATCTAACGATTCACAAACATGTAAGAAAAATTGTACTTGTGGTGCATATTGTTGTTAAATCATTCAATGGGAGGTATAACAAGTTGAATTAAGGTACAAATATAGGTCTAAGGCAGAATAGTTATGTTATTGCTCTTTATGAAAAAGCATTCGATATGAGACTGTTATCAATTTATTAAAAAGTTTAATTTAATATATCGTTCGACAAAAAAACTTTTACTTCGGATATTTTTTTTGAATCTGTTACTATGTGTAAAATTCAAAATATACATGTAAGAGAACATCAACCAAACAGTGTCTTGGCCAATTATTAACAGATGCAGACTAATATTAGGAAACAGCCTGCATGTTTTAAATATACACTTTCATCTGATGGCGACTAAATAAATTCTGAACAATTTTGAAGTGAAATTTGTATTTTTTTTCTGTGTATGATAGCAATACAATTTTACTGAACATACTATTTATTACACATGGAACCTGTCGAAACTGGTCCATTAGAAAAATATACTTTTTTGAATATAAAAACTGACATCTTCGTGATTATCTTAACAGATCGACCAATGACTGTGTGTATAAAATATATCGATATAATGATATATTCAGGGCTAGGGTTGGATGTTGTTGTCGATGAAATAATACCATATGGTACCGATACGAATGGAACACTAGGATATATTAATGATCTTAGTGTAATCAATACTAGCAAATATAGATATACTCTGTGGTAGGATTGTTGACAGCCTTAGGTTGGTGTTATTATTTTTCAATGTTAAGTTCTATTTAAGAATGCAGGTTTTGGAAATGAAGATCTATGCTTCTGTAAATAATTACTAAGTTTATATATCAAAGAAAAATAAACACTATTTAGGTGAAAAAGAAGTTTTTATTAAGATTTAAATAAATGATGATATCTTAATTCGAAACTATTCTGTGAAAGTCACTCTGAAAGGAACATAGCCATATACAAATTACGAGTTGAAACCTAGACTCCGATGTGTGTCTTTGTTATTTTCCCATCCTCCTAATTTCTGATCCCACCAAGTATTGGAAATGGCAAGACTTGTCGAGTCAAAGTTGTCTTGTTTTTTGTTTTTAGCTATGAATAAGCCAGATATGCTTATCTTAAAAAAGTGAAACCAACTACAGGTATTCCTTTTTGGGCAATAATGTATTTGTCAACACAATAACTTGGTATAAGCTGGTGCAGGGTATTAGACAAGTCCCATAAACACATATGGTGGCAACTTATTAGTTTGTTTCCTTCCAATCATTACAAACACAATAATTTTGGATATTTATTGACATATCGAAAATATGAAATACTAATAGGAGAACTGATTATTTTAAAAAGAAGTACATACAGGAATCTTTAAAATGAGTTTCTATTTAGTTTCAGTAGTGTGTACTGGTGTCCAACTCTATTCATGACGACATCAATTACTATTATCTAATGACATACATGATTAAAAATCACAACATAAAAATGATATCTTTATCATATGACAATCTCAATCTCAGTTAGTATCTTATGAACAGTCCAACCGCATCTTATCATTGAGATGTATAAACATCTTCAAGATGTTCTCAATAATGTGAAAAATGAAAAAAATACTGATCAGAAAACAAGTAAATACCACTCAATACACAACATATGTATGTAATCATTGAAATCAAAATATGTTTAAAAATGTGACAATATCAAATACTCTCAATATATTACAAGACTAATTGTCACAACTTTTTAAAAAACAAAAAGGCCAAGATGGCCCTATATCACTCACCTGACTAACCTTGAGTCACCCAACTTAAGTAGATTATATAATACATGTAAACTCAAAGTACCAGAAAAACGAGATTGGCGAGTAGTTAGAATTTTGATTTGTTTTGAAGATGTAACAGATGCGTAGAAGATTTTAAATTTGGTAGAGGTTCACCAATGGTAAATGTCAGTGAAATTACATCAAAATTAAGTCAGTAGATTCTGACAAGAAGGCTTTTGAAGTTTTTACTATAGCTGCCATATAGTAAACTCACTGTGGCGGTCATGTTTTTTTAACAAATCACAACGGCTTGAACAAACTTGGTAAAGGGTCATCATAGGAACATTTCTGTGAAGTTATATCATTATTGGCCCAGTGGTTTCAGAGAAGTTGTTAGAAGCTAAATGTTAAATCACAGGGAAACTTCTTCGGAAGATTTTTTTTATTTTTTTACTATAGCTTACATAGTAACTAACCCCACAACCTGGTCGCCATGTTTTTTTAGGAATCACTTCGGTTTGAACAAACCTGGTGAAGGGCCCTCCAAGGAACATATTATGTGAAATTATTTTAAAATCAAGGCAATAGTTTCTGAAAAGTTGATTTTTAAATTTTTACTAATTAAACTTTCCCCGCTCCCTGGCGGTCATGTTTTTGGACGAATCAAGATGGCTTGAACAAACTTAGTAGAGGGTCTCCCAAGAAATATTGTTGTGAAGTTATGTCAAAATTAGCACAGTGGTTTCTGACAAAAGGATTTTTAAGTTTTTACTATTGCTTATATAGTAAACTAACCCCACCTCCAGGTGGCCATGTTTTTTGACGAATAAAGATGGTTTGAACAAATTCGGAAGGGGGTCACCCAAGGAATATTTCTGTGAAATTATTTTAAAATCTAGCCAGTTGTTTCTGACAAGGAGATTTTTTAATTTTTTACTTATTAAACTTTCCCCGCCCCATGGCAGCCATGTTTTTTGACGATACAAGATGGCTTGAACAAATTTGGTAAAATTTCTGTGAAGTTATATCAAAATTGGCTCAGTGGTTTCTGACAAGAAGATTTTTTTAATTTTTACGAAAGCTAATATAGTAAACATGTCCCGCCACCCTGTCGGCCATGTTTTTTGACGAATCAAGATGACTTGAACAAACTTGGTAAAAGGTCACCCAGAAACATTTCTGTGAAGTTATATCGAAATTGGCCAAGTGGTTTCTGACAAGAAGATTTTTTTTTTAAGTTTTTACGATAGTTAATATAGTAAACATGCCCCGCCCCCTGGCGGCCATGTTTTTTGACGAATCACTACGGTTTGAACAAACTTGGTACAGGGTCACCCAAGGAACATTTCTGTGAAATTATTTTAAAATCGAGCTAGTCATTTCTGACAGGAAGATTTTTGATGTCTTTACTAATTAAACATGCCCCGCCCCCTGGCGACCGTGTTTTTTGACGAATCAAGATGGATTGAACAATGTTGGTAGAGGGTCACCAAAGGAACATTTCTGTGAAGTTATATCAAAATTTGCCCAGTTGTTTCAGAGGAGAAGTTGTTAGAATCTAAAAGTTAAATCACAGGGGAATTTCTTTGGAAGGTCTTCCATTGAACATTCCATAGCCGTTAATAGAATGTCGTTGTTTGCAATTAAGATGCCCTTTTCAACCGTCATTAGGGAGCATGTGTTTTCGTCAAGGTCGATCCCTAATATTTGTTCTGTTACCTCTTTGCTTGGCATTTCTGTTTTCTACAAAAAGATGAAATAGCAAATTTTTAAAAACAAAGATTCAATGAAAAAGATGCATATTGATGCTTATGCATTTTATTCAAGGATGTAACTGAGAAAATTGGTTCATGGTATTAAATCAGAATCATAAAACTTGAGTGTATACAAATTTTCAAAATTATTGTCTGAAAATTGTGGCAGTAGTTCCACGGTTCCATTAATTCAAAGTTTCATATAAATCCAGATTATGACTGCTATACATTTGATGTTCAGTCCATAAGGGAACAGAGCAATTATAGGATATTATTAACTTCTTGTTTGAGGTGAGAGAAATAATGTGCAATGTTTAAATATTTGAAAATGATATAAAGTTATACATATTACCATTCTTATAGCTAAAAGCACCTTATTAAACACTCATAATGGTCTGACACAAGATAGTTTATTAATATTTAAGTTTAACAGAAATCAAGAGGGGTGAGACAGTATCTTTTGTTCTGTTATAAACATTCATGTAATGTAATATAAAAACTTACTGTTATGGATGTTTATTGTGTCGTTGGTAAATTCTCCTCGTTTCCATAGTTTTTTCTCATTGACCACCACATGAGTTATTTCAATAATATCTCAAAGCGCAATTTCAGTCTGGCAGAGATCTCTCCACAGATTGACTTTAATGCTATCTCTTAAGTTATTAATTTCACCTGCACTTCCCTCTGATTTACCATCACAGTTGTTGGCAAACCATTCTAAACACAATGAAAAAAGAAATCGATTTCAATACATGCTTAGAAATACAATTATGTTTAGCCAAAATGTTTGGAAATATACATGGTAATATTATTTGTATTTATTTTAACAAAAATGTGATGTAACTTAGTTTTGAGCCTCAGTATGAAATTCCTGTCTGTCAAATATATAACTAATACGGTGATGTGACAATATAACTATGCTACAATAATACTATCTTTCCAGACAGAGCTATATATTGCATTACGTTACATTACATTTGTGTCGTACCTGTTTCAATAAAAGACATTTCTCTAATGATGAAACAAGTTATTCATTAGTTCTCTGTTTAATCGGATGCTGACCCTCACAATACTTAACCCTTTACTCCATATTCATTTTAAGTGGACTATTCCAAACTCAAAGCCATACAAAGTCAATTTCCATGAAAAGGTACATTTTACCTTTTTATTATGATAGAGCAGAAAAACAGTGCAAACCCTGTTTTGATTAATCGTTATGAGCAATATAACTGGTCCTTTACTGTTTTCCAAAGCCTTCTATAATATAAGAGATGTTCAAAGACATCCGTATGAAGTCAAGGGTTAGTTAATTGTAGAGATATATTCAATCAGTGTTAATCTAAATCAGATACCACATAATGTGCTAGAAACAAAATAAGAGGACCCTGCTCTTAAATAAAGAATGAATAGGGTAATACTGACTGTCCCTTCGCCAGCCTTCAAATGGGGTGGGGGTGGGGGAGGCATGAAGTCAGAGTGGTAAGTATTAATAATATGTGTGGAAAGAGATAAACTTACAACAGTGACTTTTCCACTTACTGACACCCTATATTTCCTGGGACTCCTTTTGCCTCCTTTATTGGTGTCATATTTGGAGCCGGCGGTTTAATAATGTGGACAGCTGCTTGAAGTTAATCATCTGGTACTGTATGATAAGAAGTCTTGAAGACTTTGGTTTGGCTGGTGATGATAATTTCCTCATTGTTGTAGATTACATTATGGAGGACAAGTCCAGCCTTTGTTGTGAATTGCTGGAACTTTGCAGGGTCAAACACAACCGCTTTAGCTTTGTCTTTGGAGTTGCACACAGAAGTGTGGAGCATTTTCTTGTCATGATTTGGACCATAGCTCTTGGCTTCTCCAACTGCTACGACCATCACACGCCACAGAGTATTGACAGGCCCCGTTTGCTTTTTTTTTCTTTAGCGATGCTAATGTTGTCATTCTTCCTGTAAAAGGGAGATCTCATTAGTTTCACAAAAACTACACTTCTTGTAAATGGTACATTTTTAGTTTTTACATAAACAATTTGAAATGAATCTTATCAATTATTATGTAAAATAAGGTGTTTGTTAACAAAAAGATACATTAAGGTATTTGAACCTATGAAAAACAAATTTCATGAATCATGTGATATATGTTGTCAAAAATGTATATAATAGTCAAAAAAATTGGCTTGGTATCTGAATAATTAGATTCTAATGGACCAGAAAGAAGTTTTCTTTCATCACTTAAATTGATGTATTTATGATCGATTTGACTGCCATAGTCTGTAGTTTGTGTTGAAATAAGCTGTTTCAGATATACTTCTTGTATATAACCCGATAATTGTTGATCTAACAATAAATCTGTATTAAAATCACCCAAAATTAAAATTGGCTCATTCAAATTAAGAACTGAGTCCAATTGAATGAACAAACGTTTTATGTTTACCAGAGATGCCTTTTGTGGTGGACAATAAATAACACAAAGTTGGATTTTCATTAGATCAAAAGTGATAATGGTGGGTGTTATTTCCATTCCACATGCATTGTTGCTCTGAACAGTTGAAGATTGTGATTTCATTTATATTGCAGAGCCATGGTAGGCTTGACATTTTTCAATATTAATGTACCAATCATTTCGGAATAAAATGAAACCTTGTAATTGGTAATGCTCAGATGATAAATTTGCGTTAAGCCGAGTTTCTGAAAAATGCAAGTATGTTTGCTGCTAATAAATTCATATTATTTCGAATGTCACTGATATGTTTGTGTAATGAACAACAGTTCTGATATATACAAGAAGTGTGGGGTGGGGGTGGGGGGATTTAGATAGCAAAGGTATTTCAAGTTTTGTGAACGCATTCTCTATTAACCTTTTAATTTCACTGATTACTAAAGAGGACAGGGAGATACCATTTTCATACAAATTTAAAATTTTCAGTGATGCTATACCATATAATGATAGATAATATCACGTTCTTGTGTGCAGAATGCCACCAGTTGAGTTAATAAAACAGTCACAAAATCCTGTGTTTCTGCATGCAATTTTTTCAAGCAGGGCTTGAAAAGAATGTATAATAAATTGTTGGTGGTGTAATCTAATTGGGATACTTGGACGAAATTTACATTACATGAGACCACTTGATGCAACAGTATTAATAAATTATAATACAAATACAACTGTTATTAAAAAGAAAGGGAAGCAGGTCAAAGCTAGCTCAAATCAAACCGGTACAGTCTACAACGGCAACTGATAACGGGACTACTTTTTTGTTGATATATATATCTTGTGAATAATTATACGTAATCATTAAAAGAAAACAAACACTTCATTTGTTAAATTTATGCTATGAATAAAGTCCGTGCTATTTTTAAAAAAAAAATACTGACTATGTACGACGTTGAAAACCCACAAAAACAAATCACTTAGAAATGGCAGACATATCGATAGAAAAGGTATTTCTTGACAAACGTAGTTTGCAAATATGTGTGCTTTAACATAACCAAGACATATATATGTACCGAGAGTGATATTTAATGCATATGTTTATGCTTTACATAATGATTACATTTAATATATTAGTGAACAAACCTTGATTTGTGCAGCAAAACTTCAAGAATCCTCTGAAATTCAATGTGGCGTCTTCGTCTTCAGCTTCCTCGATGCTCGGATGTAAACGGTCAGAGTTTCAACGAAAGTGTGCATCGTCTAATTTTGATTTGTTTTGAAGGAGTAACAAACGGGTAGAAAAGCTTTGTGCTATTAGTTCCATTCTTGTGCGGACATCAGTTATCAAAAGAAAGCTTAGAACGTGTAGAAATTGATTATATTAATATGATACATCTGTGAATTCGTTCAGGTTGAGTTCATTTCAACATGTCTATTCTCCGAACGCCTTGATAGCTAATTTGAATATTTATGATCAATAACTAGGGCGCATAGTAATAAGCAAACGAACACCATTACGCAAATTATGAGTGACTCAAGAAAAAATAAAGACTCTAACAACTTTGTATTTTATTGTTTATTTGCTTATTTTACTAATTCATATAAATATGATATATCTGCAATTTTGTTCAGGTCGACTTCATTACATGATTTATTTATACACGTTCCAGGGGAGCGGCGGTAAGAATAATTCAATTTTCCGAAGGCTGCGTAACTAATTTGAATATTAAGGTCGCGTAGTAATAAGCAAACTAACATCATAACGCAAGTTGTGAGTGAATCACAAAAATAAATACTCGAACAATTGTTTTCTTTAAATATTAGATCTAGAGCTTAGTTTTACTACCTTAGAAATTTACTTTCATCTGATACAGAAAATATCACGGACTACTTTCTCGGAGGTTGTTAGACGGTGTATATAAAATTAGCCTCATCATCAGTATACAACTTACCATTGGCGACTCAAGAAAGAGAGAGAGAAGCTGATTATAAAGACACTTGCATGGAATTCTCCAAAGCTATTAAGACAAACGTGACAATGGCATCATAAGTTATTAAAACCATAATTGTATCAGTTATGTCCAATAGCATACGTGTCTCTTTACTAGTATATTCATTTATTTGTTATTTGTTTAACATCAGGGATACAAAATATAAAAAAAATAAAAAGTATCTTTAGTCAGTTTACTCACACTAGCAACTCGATTTATATCAAATACTCTTACCTGTTTGTCATGCTTATAATTTCAACCGATACAAAAATGTCCGACATTGAGTAAGGGTGCCCATTCGGTAACTGGATAGTTGCGTTAGTACTATTCTCATAAATATGCCGGATCTAAAAAGGTATATAAACTTTGTACATATACTATCCTTTTTAGTTTAAATAAATAAGTGTTATATTTTATTTGACCAACTGTATTGCCGTCTATTTCATAAGCACTTTTTAATAGAAAAGAAGCATATCGTAAAAAAAGGAAGTCGTTTTTTTTTACTTTAATTATGTGTGTGGATAGTATAATAAGAGTACTGCCGATATTGATATAGCACACACACTATGTACACATACTTAAAACAACATTGTTCTACAGAAATGTTACTATGTGAAAGTTGTGACTAAAATATCTCGAACAATTCACTTACAAATGATTTGGTATTATTCCTTATTGAATTATTGTAAGTCCCTTCTTTCCAAGTAACGGATATTTCGCCAATATATTTGTAGTCGCCTGCAAATAAAGAAAACAATTCTGCACAAATACTGCACTATAAATAGCTATGCATTATTTTATAGCATTATCAGATTCTGGCTAATTATTAAATTGCAGACTGATAGAAGGAATTAGCATTTTGAATAGAAACATAATACTAATCCATTTTTTATTTACTTACACCGGGATGTCACAAATTATACAACTCAAAAGCATACACGAAATCATTTGTGAAACCAATGTTTTCTTAATGCATATATTGAATACAGTACGCTATATGCATGTATACTATCATGTTAATTTAAGCAATTGTATTATATTACTTTAATAACAAAAGCGTTCATCTTTGTTTCGGTGTTTCAGTATTTAAGCATTGTTCAGTTATTGTCACTAATTATAAGATATATTTTACAGCAATGGAATGTGTTATGGCAATCAGTTTAAAGTACAATTTGAACAATATAAAAGTGCGTCCTTATATTACCTTCACATCTATATCTCTGTCCAAAGGATTTAAGAATTGAACGTGATTCATTAGTGCATATGCAACTCCAAGTGCCGACTGAATTAGAACATTGACCCTGTACACACATGTCAGTCGACATGTTGTTCCAGCTTTCACATTCATTAACATCTGAAATGAATTCACATGAAATGATCATTCATGTTAAGAAGTATAAATTCGTTCTTCAATATTGTAAACTAGTTAAAATTCACACACAGTTTTGTTCTAACAACAACACTCTCTCAGTCTTCGTCACCTTTTATTCTTTCATTCACTTACTTATTTCGGCTATGAACACTTTTTTATTTAATTCTATAATTGCATTATAAAACATGACATTGTATTACTAATATTGCATGCATTTATAAAGTATCAGATTTAATATGCTTTACCATTAAATATGCTTCAATGTAACAAAATAACACAAATGTGTACATTGCTTGTTTTTCTTTCATTTTTCGAAATTTGTCCTACATGGTCAAAGAACAATCATAATTGGAATAAAGTCATAGTCAATGAAGTAAATACAAAAGTTGACATCAAACACTTACCAAGGCAAAAGTTGTCATAATCATACTTTTTTATATAGCCCGCTTTGCAGTCACAAACAGGTTGTCCCGATTCTGCACGACACTTTGTGGACGATGGATCACAATGAGCAATTGTTGTGTTACATATTGCATCAGCTGAAATTAACAGTATATACCATAAGAATATTGGCTCGGAATCGGATCCGAATGAGTATGAATCTGACATTTTGGATTATATAATAATAATATTTTTTTCTTCAATAATAATACACTAAAAATGAGTTGACAATGGGGATAAATCAGTAGCATGACGCGTCCTTCTTGGTTGACGAGTGTAACTAACTTTAACTATCTTCTTTGTCACATTATAGACTGAGACAGTGTAGATAAATGTATCCATCCATCAACCACCAATCCATCAATCCATCCATCCATGTGTCTATCTATATTTCTATCTATCTACATGTATATATATATATGAAATCACTGTATCTATATGATCCAACGGGTTTATAAATATGTCCTTTATATAGCATGTGAGTAGTCATGAATCCTTAACTGGATCCTACTCATATAAAGCTATCAGTTCATGTATGTAAATTTGTCCACCCTGTCCAGATGTGTTGCATGTAATTCCATAGTATATAAGTCATGGTCGACACCAAATTTATTGGTTTGGCAGAGGCCTTGATATTGTATCTATGGTTTTCACTGTAGCTAGGTGCACTTGCCGTAGTCTGGTCTGTACATTTATGTCTTGGTTATTCACAAATAATTATCTCCATATATATATATATTATATATATATGTCGATATATTTATCTTTATATCACTATATTCATCCATCCATTCGTCAATATATAAATATTATTTTCTCACATTATCTTTAATATTTACTACCTTTACTACAATTACGCAAAAAACTGTGTCTATAATTTGATATGTAAATTTGGAAATATGGTAACAAGTTCAAAATACAATTCTATCGATGTAACAATTCACTTATCATATTATATAAGGAATATGCCACTTCAGTTAAACAATGTAATAACAATAATGCACCTGATATGTTTTGATTTATGTTGCCGACAATTACAGGTTCGAAACTTTCAACGTCTTTGGAAAATTTTATGTTCTTTTTGTCTGCTTGCTTTTGAATAGACTGTTGCATTGATTCCTGAAAATCTGTTTCGTTCATTTGCTTATCCGAGAATATCATGAATTTGATTTTGTAATGCGCAGTGTGAGTTGCTCCACGCTTGCGTCTGAAAAGATAACACAAGGTAAATATAGTGAACTATTTGAAGCAAGTGTCCAGAATAAAACGTAACATCCAAATGAGACACCACCCATGCTAGCACAAACACTAACGTTACATTAAATATGGGTATGTACAAGCATTTAAATAGTATGTGATAAAATGTAGATAAATTAATATACAATCGAAACGAAATCATTCTTTTTTATATAGCCCGCCTTGCGGTCACAAACAGGTTATCCCGATTCTGCACGACACTTTGTGGACGATTGATCACAATGAACAAGTGCTGTGTACATATTGAATCATCTATCTATCTATCTATCTATCTATCTATCTATCTATCTATCTATCTATCTATCTATCTATCTATCTATCTATCTATCTATCTATCTATCTATCTATCTATCTATCTATCTATCTATCTATCTATCTATCTATCTATCTATCTATCTATCTGTCTGTCTGTCTGTCTGTCTGTCTGTCTGTCTGTCTGTCTGTCTGTCTGTCTGTCTGTCTGTCTGTCTGTCTGTCTGTCTGTCTGTCTGTCTGTCTGTCTGTCTGTCTGTCTGTCTGTCTGTCTGTCTGTCTGTCTCTCTGTCTGTCTGTCTGTCTGTCTGTCTGTCTGTCTGTCTGCCTGCCTGCCTGCCTGCCTGCCTGCCTGCCTGTCTGTCTGTCTATATTTCTATCTACGTTTATTTATATCATAAACGATATCCACCTGTTTGTTTTGTTTCCAGGTATGAATACAATAGTAAGTATTTCCACATACAGGAAGCCGCGTGTTTCATTCAGGAGTGCCGTCAACTGTAACATCAATACATGCGTTAGTATAATACAAGCTGTTAAAAAGTATAATCCCAATACGCTATTTTGAAACTACGTCATTTTGTTTTAGATGGAGCCTACCGTATTAGGGATGACAGCACATTCATCTGTTACATACATGGTACAATACAATAGATTCAATATGAATGCGATACCTGTACTTGGACAATTACAAATAGAATGACGTAGTTTCACAAAAGCGTTTTTGGTGTATACAGGTGGTTTTTATTTACCTGAGAACCGTTGTAAACGTAAACAGGTATCTTATTACTGATTGGGGATTAACAGGTTTAAAGGGGAACGCAACCCTGTCTATAAAATAGGATAATATGAATAGCTATGAGTTCAGCTTTCTATTAATAGTATCATTATGCATAAATTCGAGTCCATAAATATATATTGGCTCGTTTTGTTACGGTTATTTTCGCACATCTACTTTGTGGTGGAAGTCGCCATATTGGACACCTGTGTGACGTCATAATTGCACTTCCGGTTTAAATAAAATTAATTTATAAGCTACAGAAGATAGGGCCTTTGAAACGTGCAATTATAGTCACCGGCAAAAGTACTCGAAAGAATAATTGAATGTTTCTTAATAACGGAGAAGGACTTGTAGCCTACGACTTTGAGCCAGAATTTTCGGAAGCAGAGTTATATGAAAAAGAAAGCGAAAGAAAAAGTGAGACGACACAGTCGTTCACACATGTTGATAAATAGATATGAACATTTTTATATGACACATGATTAAAGAAATATTTATACTTTTTTACATTGTATCAATCACATTTTTATCATACGATCACAGATTTACAAAAATAAGTTATTCATATTATAAATATATATGTGATATCTGTTTCTACACTTAAAGATCAGTATATTTGTTGTACATGTTGGTTCCTCTCTATTTTTCATCTATTATGGTATTATATCGGAGTGGTAAACTTGAAATGAAATTCCCATTCTAAATATAGAAAACAACAGTTATACTGCTTAATCGCCTTCACATCGTCATTTAAATTCTTTTTCTAAGATGTAACAGTATTTTTAATGAGTCTGAACACCATTTTTAACATATGTAAGGTTATATATGTAGCATATCCAGTTTAATTGGCGAAGGAAGACCTGATATAAATCTGAGTAGAACCACCGTCCTTCTGCAAGTAACGGGAAAACTTTCTCACATAAAGTTTTTCGAGCAAGTGGGACTCGAACCTACACTCTTAGCAGTGAAGTTAAGAGATGACACCATAGACCATTCAAACACTGAGGACCCTCAATAATTATTTACTAACAGTATATATGTATAATGCATAAACTAAACCAGTACGAAGGATGAAATCATGTGAGGCGGTCCCGAACAATAAAATGTTTGCCATGCTCCAATATACACTTACATTCGGTCAGTGTTGATGTAGATCCAGGCGAGCCTGCACATGCATGCTGTACTATCAGGGTATATACTGTTTGTTTCTCATTCAATAAATTATCAAAAAAACACTATTTAGACAAGGAGTGGAATTTAAGGGAAATGGTCTGTTACATATATGTATCTGTCTAAGAGAGAAAAAAGAAACAATTTTAGATCTCTTTTCTTATCGTGTTTAGCTGGTGCGGCCATTGTTGCAAACTAAGAAAATGGCTGATAAAATTTTGATTTCATACCCTTTTTAGTAAAATTAGATGAAGCATGGATGAGGGTTGTTGTTTGACATAACTGGCACTGTCTTTTTGTTATTCAAATTGTGTTACTCCCCAATTTTATATAAGATGATTATCTTTTCTACCAGTTCACTGACCATATTTGCAAGTTTCTCCTTATAGGGAGTTTCATATGGAATATAATGTCTACAGGCAAATTGCACAAAGTGTATGTTACTGTCCAGCTACTGGCACCCTGAGTTTTCATAATTCACAAACACCGAATTCACACCATGTGGTAATGAGAAATACCCTGCCACAGTGTGCTATTGTACCATAACTAGCATAAATCACATTATGACAGGATATAATATCACATAGTAGTATGGCGTATTGCTAATTTAAACATTTTCAGTTAATTAGGGGTTCAATATCAATGCAAACTTACAAGTGAAAAAATATGTAATATGATTTTAAGTATATTTCTCACAAATCGTATACCAATTCACTATTTTAATAGTAAAAACAAAACTGTGCTGTTGAATAAAATACAATAGCAAAGCATAAGAAGAAAAATAAACGGACATTTGCATATATTTATGAATAAATAACAAACAAAGGTTTTAATTTTTTTTTTTTTCATTACGAAGTAGAGGTAGAACTAAATTGCCTATTGATTATAAAAATAACAAAAAGAGTTTATGAACAATTAATGGCTGACTGAATATTTAGCGTCATTTTTTTGCCATCGAGGGCTTACTGTACAGATATTCAGTTCACCTAATCACTGTTTCCTGGTACCCTGAAAAGTTAACCAGTACTCGAGCACACCCCATATCAGCAAGTAACTGATAACGTTCCCACTTAAATCAGTGGTGAGAGAAAAACGTAAATGAGACACAATGTTGTATGTCAATCATCACAGAGACTTGCCAGGCCCCGGTTGTTGGAAAGATGGATAAGTTATCCAAGTGGTTAAAGTTATCCCAGGGGTTAAAATAGATACTCTGGGTTAGTTAACCATCTTGGGTTAAGCTGTTGTTGGATCCAAAATATCCTCGACGTTAACTAACCGACTGCGGTTATTTTTATCCCACGGTTAAAGATATCAACAAATCCCGAAATGCATTTTTTCTAAAACATTCCAGGGCCTTTTACTATTTCCGCTATAGATTTACTATACTCGTCTGCAAATTGCCAACTTGTACACAATGAGCTCACCGTCTCTGTCAGTGTCTGGGAAAGGAAAAGAGCGAAGAATTTCACGCCCAGTGAGGTCGCAATTTTTAGACAGAAAGTTGAGCACAACATAAAAGTAATAGAAGGTAGATTTAGTGATACGGTGACCAGAGAAACGATCCGCAAAGTATGGGCGGATATCACCACGGACATCAATGCCGTTGGTGTTTCCCAAAGGACAGTAGATGAGGCAAAAGAGAAGTGGCGTGCAATCAAGAAAGTGGCCAAGAAAGAGTTCTCAAAGTTCAATATTGAGGCCAAGCGAACTGGCGGTGGACCTCCACCAGAGGACTTGTCTATGGAGACACATCGGATCATAGACATGTATTGGGAGTCTGCAGGGTTTAAGGGGGTGCCCGGCGCACTACAGTGTGAAACTATAATGCTACCCTATCCAGGTTTGTTTACTTGATATAGTCTCGTTATATATGTATATATATATATATATATATATATATATATATATATATATACCCCAGTTTCTTTATCTAAGGCCAAATAAAAAAATAGGTCTGGTTCAGGTAACCCGACCGACCCTAATAATTACCGCCGACCCTAACACTTTTTATTGCGATATTTTTTCGTCAATAAAAATTTAAAAGAAAAATTAAACATCATTCCGCAAGTGTTAATAATTTCACTATTTTTATTCATGATAATCGAACCATGAAACCGGGGCCAAATCTATAGTCTGTTTTTCAGTTTATGTTATTCTTACACGTTACACAGGACGCACCATATTATGATATTCAATGTTTCTTTCTTTTTAATAATCACAATTTATAAAACAGCATATTCGTAAGTTCATACACACAATCAAGGTCTCTCTATATAGGTCATGAGCAAAATTGAATACTGATTACCCCCTCGAGGGTCCTCTCTTTTTCTAAATTTTTATCTCCCTTGCAAGTGACCCACATTCATTGAATCAGTGTTGTTCCTTGGCGGTAGTCATTGAAACTTTTGTCGGGATAATGGAGGTAGATATATTTCTTGTGAACTTAATAGATCTAATACAGTTTCAGAATATTACTAGATAGATCTACATAAAAAATATGTACTATCCGTAGCCATAAGTAGCCGCATTTCTGTTTGTTTTGTCTCCATTACGGGATTTCGTGCACTGAACCCCACCCACACAATCCCTAAACTTAGCCTCAGCCTAGAAATGCTCGAAACATTTCCTTTTTTATAGATCTATCCATATGAAATAGCATGTACTTTATTTTAAAGTTATTGATTTGAAGTTAAAATCTCACGTGTCCTGTTTCAATTTTATAGGACAAAACGATGAATCTTGCAGTAAAGATTTTGACACGGAACTGTTCGCACTAGAAGGTATGTGATATCTATGTAATTGTATTTTAATAAAGAAAGTTTTTGTCTTGTTTTAGTATTTACAAGGGCCTTTAGAATATAAATGTTTATGACATCAGGGTTAAGTCTCCCGTGATCCTGGAAGGTAATCCGATACTACAGCACACTTTTTCTCTACAATTTAACTCCAATGATAAGTTTCCCACTTGAATCAGCGATGAGAACAGAATGACACTTACAGAGACTGAGTCAAGGCAGTGATTCAGCTCGTGATCCCTCTATAGTCAGATATATGTTAACTGAGCTAACCAGACCCAATTATCATTGAAATGAAACTAAATCATAAAATGAAGTCATGTGAAAAGTCTGACCTATGTTATTGTTAAAAATAATTATTTGTGAGTGGTAATCTGCACACAAAATATATTGGGCTATATGTGACATCATGGTCAAGTGGCTCAGCCACTGCATCTTACCCTAGTAAAGGTATTGTTATAGGTTTTATATTCATAACACCCGCTTTTAATCATGTTTTTCAATTTGTAAATGGTCCCTACACTGGCCTGTGATGGCCACTTGAAGTCCAGTGATGCATATCAGTGATGTGGCGTTTTCAAGTCTGATGAATATTATAATGCTGACAGCCTGTAATATTTGTGTTTGTAAGGGGGCGGGGTGTTTTATTTCTTTGAATACAAAGTCTAGTTCAAAATTTATTTTACAGAAACAGGTTTCATTGAAAACAGTGATTTTCACAACGTGCCCACATTGACCACAGCCTCAGCAGTTTCGTCCAACCAAGGTATTTTAATATTTTAAACATAGTTTTGACATGCATTATATTTAGATCACATGTGGGATGTTATGATTTTTCATACAGCACATGTATTTTATCTCTGCAAATTGTTGAGATAGAAAAAAATATGTAATCCTTTTAAAAATGATGATATCGTTACCAGGTGTACAAGACAAAGGAATAAATTACTTATTCTGATGAATCAAATAGGCAGAAAAATTTAAAGATTAATTATAAAAAACTTGTATATTATATTCATGATGCACGCTTTTATGATGCACCCTTTTATTTATAAAATGTTTTTCATTTAATTTATTGACAATAATTGTTGTTTCATTGAAACAATTTTTAGCTCGACTATTCGAATAATAAAGAGAGCTATTGTACTCATCCAGGCATCGGCTGCATGTATTACATTGAAACTTTACACAAGCTTTCCTAGTCATCAGCCCTACTACAGTTACTAAGTTAGATAACTCTTGCATGAATATAATGCAAATAATTGCCCTTCTTTTACTCAGAATTTTGGCAAGTACTGTTACGGTAAGTCATATTACACCAACCGCTTAATGTATTTGATTGATACTTTACATATGGCTTTGTAGTTATGAAATCAAATAAATTGATCAAGTCAGATAACTCTTGCCAGATTTTTTTGCAAATTAGGGCCTTTGTTTTACTTAGAAATTTTATAACTCAGCAGTCACTGCATATAAGACCTACTTAATTTGGTAAGTTAGATAACTCCTATTTGCCAGGATTTGTCATCAGTCTCAAATATGTACTTCTGTGACAAAGATTCGAATAGTTGAGCGCACTGTCCCTCCAACAGCTCTTGCTATTTCATTGAGTCTGCATCGATATAGCAGGTCACTTTAAAAGTAGATGAAGTTAACATGTTACAATGGGGTCAAGAATAAAACTCATCCCAACACTTATTTGTTAATGTCATAAAATAAAACTTTAATATCTTAAGACATTTATTCTATGTAGATATACTGTTGTTTACAAATACATGTATGTCATAAACTTGCAAATAACTCAACTAACATTTTTGATTAACAAATATTTTAGCACATTTGCTCTTATTATATTGCTACTTTTCAAGCTTAAAAACAAGAAGAAACAATTTATAAACAGAATAACACACTGGACAAGTTAAATATTCAGATCAATATTAACTATTAAAATTTAATTAAGATTAACAGGGAAAATTAACTTTAATGAGTGTTGTATTTGTGAAACTTGTGACATTAACTAGTCAACCTAAAAATGCCAGACGAAATGAGATAATCAAGTGTAAATATTAGGTGGGTAATTACTTTTTCAAACTTCATAACACTTGTATCTTCCAATTTAATAATTTAATGAGTAGCTACCAATTAAATAATTTAATGAGTTTATATAATTCATATATCATAATCCTTGTTACAATGAATGATTGATTATTTAGCATCATTTTATGCCAACAAGGGCTTACCGATAATCAATTAACCTAACCACTGTTTCCTAGGATCCTGAAAGGTTAACCAGTTCGCAACACATCCTATTTCTGCTTGTAACAGATAACTTTCCCACTTGAACCAGCAGTGAGAGATGAATGATAATGAGATACACTGTCGAATATCAATCATCACAAAGACCTGCGGGGCAGGATTCGAACTCACGATGCCTGGATTGACAGTCGGATGCTTTACTGACTTAGCTAATCAGGCCCAGCCCTAGTGCAAAAGAAAAAAGACTATTTCAAAAAACAGTGCACTATTTTTATTTTGTATACTAATAATGTTTAGATTCATTTGATTAATGTTGGGACATATTTGTACACATTTTAATATTAAAATGTAGTGAAAAACAGTTACATGTAGATTCATTCTATAAAACTAATCAATGATATTGTAATATTTCAGATTCCACAACAGTTTTGTCTGAGCCAGTTGTGAACAAGGCCAATCAAAGGTAATAAATTATGAGATTTGGTATGGAGACTAGAGCAGCATTTACTGTAGACCTCGTCATTTGTCACTTTTGTAAAATCTGATGCTTAAAGTAACATAGCGATTATCAATGCCACACACATGTTTTATAAACAAATCAATACACAATCAAAAAATGGAATAATGCATAATTTTGTTTGTTGACATATGCAGTGTTAAAATATCGTTAGAAAAGTAATGGCCATGATTGAGCCAAGATAATTTTTAGCTCTACTGGCCGAAGGCCAGAAGTGCTTATGCGATAGTGCGTTGTCTGTCGTCTGTTAGCAGCACTTTCTCTGAAACCACTAAGCCAATTAAATTGAAACTTCACATGAATGTTTCTATTGCATAGGAGACTATACAGATGATTTTTTTTTCCGATCTGAAATTCAAGATGGCCACCATTACTAAAAATAATCCAAAACTTAAAAAATCTTCTTCTCATGAATGGCCCAACAGATTTTCAAAATGTTTATGTAGTAATGACGACCAATTATAGTTTTGGTAGATTTGTTCAACTGGTATCCCTAGGGTTAAAAATGACTCGGCCCCGAGGGTTCAATTAGGGGACACATGTCAATATAAATTGTTGTTTTTTTTTTTAATGGAAATGATTTTGCTTATATCTCCACAAAAGCATTTTTAGTTGAAGGAGGTTCAGATTTGTAAAAATGACTGGGTTCCTATGTCTTAAGGGGTCAGGAGGGGCCCCAAAAGGGTACAAATTGGGAATTACTAAAATTGTTTTCTTAAGAACCTGTATGTCAGATTTGTTCATATTTTGCATAAATTATCCCTATATGTAGGGGTTTGATTGCAGATAAGAATTTAGGGGCTAAAATTTATAGGGGTCCTGTAAGGGGACTTAGAATTTTACATAGGAATACTATGGGAAAACAGAAAATTCTCTTTTTTTTTTCATTTATTCTGAAACCACTAGGCCAATTAAACTGAAACTTAACATGGATGTTTCTATTGCATAGGAGACTATTCTTCTCATGAATGGCCCAACAGATTTTCAAAATGTTTATGTAGTAATGATGACCAACTATAGTTTTGTTAGATTTGTTCAAATGGTGTCCCTAGGGTTAAAAATGACCCCGCCCCGATGTTTCTATTGCATAGGAGAATTTAAGAAAGTGTTATGGCCACTATGAGTCTGTAGAGCATCCTCAGGCCCTCTTGGGCCTCTTCTTTATCCATTTTTTCATGTGTTGGTGACATTAGGTTCTTACTAAGAAGACAGAGGCCTTGAAAACTAGAAATATGTTCCTGAATACGTTGCTCTAATATGCAGTGAAATACATGAATACAACTATATACAAATGACAATCACATTGAGCCAACGTGCAGAACTAACAGCCAGTTTATAACTCAACTGTCAATATCAAACCATTAAAAAAGAATCGTATTAGTCATAACAACAGTAAATATTACCACAACAGTGTGTTTTTGATCATGGTCATTATACATCTGCACAGTTCTTATCGTTACTTGTATTTTCTTGAATACTGTTGCAGCAAAAAGAACCAGAACGTGAAAGAGCTTCAAATTCAATACTTCCAAGGAGAATTAAGATTGCAGAAGTTAAGGGAGGAAGTTCTTAACAAGAAAATAAAGCAAATTGAAGTTGAAACAGAAGTTACCAACAATTCTCTACAATTCTTGAAGAAAATAAAATAACATTAAATAACTCTTAAATACTAAAGCATTTTATTTTAAGTGGCATAATCAGTAAGTGATATTCCTTTAGTTCAATAACAAATATAATAGGAAATTGAAGCATCTAATTTGCATATTAGAATTAGTGATCAGAAAATATAGATTTAAAACATCATTTATTTTCCTGTAAAAGAGGAATTGGTTATTACAAATCCACTGAAGACAATGAAAATTCATGAAAATGTTTGTAATTCATTAACAAGTTGTTTATTTCTTTATAAAAATATACCTATTTATTAGTTATGCCACTTAAAAATACATATTTGTGACTGTCGTATGTCATTGACAATATATATAAACATTTAATAGCTTTAAATATCATTTTTCATTTTTAGAAGTAAAATTTGTTAAAGTTAACATGTTTTTAATCATGTTTAGAAAAAATAACCAATTTTATTCAAGTTTCTAGCGTAACATAAGAAAATATGATTGAGGGCCTCATGTAAGATTAAGTGTATTTATATTGAAATTATGGGGCAATGATCCATTGGAGCCCAGTAGGATGACTTTCACTTTTAATAACTGGAAATGCTATGAGAAAACAGATAAAAAAAAATTTTCATCTATAACAGTTTCTATAACAAGTGTTTCAAAGGTTTAGCCCATACAAAATTTGAAAGGAAGAGACATGTGAAACAAGATGAGCAATTGGGCCTCTTGATTTCTCTATTTTTTTAAAAGTATGAATTTGCAATGTGGTCACGTAAGTGTGTCCCAACATAAGCACCAGCATAAGGAATGTTCGGTGGCTGATCATCCTGTATCGGTTCATCTATGTCTGGTTCATTCCATTGAAGTCCTAAATTGTATAGAATTGCACAGGCAACAATAACATTGCATGCCTTTGCTGGCTTTAAACGAATCTGAAAAGATAACATAATAGCATTGTGTTTTTCACTATATTTTAATGGAATAATTGTATTTATTATACCTCAACTGAAGTCTCCATGTTAAATTCTTCATACACAATAAGTCAACAATAGTTACTATTACCCACGTTTAAAAAAGATTTTTTCAACTAAGACATATAAATCTATATTGTTGATATTTGACTGAAACAAGCGCCCCAAATTGACACAAATCTTTGTAAGCATAATTATTACTATGTGGTTAACTTTTTAAGAATAATAAAATAAATATCACTTTATGTGACGGCATTATCCAAAATTGTCAAACTTGGAAAGTGATACTGACCTTGAAGATCGATATTATTATTCTCAGGTAAACACTTTTCAATAGCGCCCTCACAGGAGTGTTATATTTATAAAGTTAATCACACTTGATATAAATTGTTGCACTTTCTAGGGGTATGATACATTATAACTGCTAATTATCTGTAAACTATATGTCATTGTGAAATTTGAAATATGACGTACCTCTGTGTGTAGAATATGAAATTTTCTCTTCAATCTACCAAAAGTACGCTCAATGGTGTTCCTTGTAGAACTATGTGCATTGTTGTACCTCTCCTGCACTTCTGTTCTTGGGTTCAGGTATGGGGTCACCAAAAAAGACTTACATTGATAACCACTATCTCCCAGCAGAACACCACTTGCAAGATCTGAAGAACAATTGAAACAATTTATATGAATAATTAATAACGATTGATATATGACATTGCTGTATCTCATTATATTTCTTTTCTAACCGCTGAAGCTCATGTGGTTTTGGCTAAGAATAGAATCACTGTCGATCTCTGCAGAGGGGAAGGAATCCTCCGAATGGGTGTCATGTTCATTTTATCATTTTTTGTCATGTTCACTATTGCGGTTAAATTATCAACCCCTGTGTGGTTCCAGGGAGCCATCAGTGATGGCAAGAATAGGATCACTGTGGCTTATGCATGTCGTAAGAAGTGACAAATTGAGTAATATGATAGAATTTGATGAAACTCTGCAGGTATCAAGGTTCTAGGTTTATTCTGCATATTCATTTGTTAATGTATATTTTTAGTCTGTATGTTAATTGTTGTTTTTGTACATGTATAGTGAACCTGGAATCTTCCTTCCTGTTGGCGTCGAATAACCTATAATGTGTTGGTACGCCGTAAAAACCTATTCTTTATTCATTCTAACCACTGATTAAAGTGGACAAGTTGTCAGACGTTTATGAAATAATAATGACTGATCCCTAGTGGAATCGGCATTGCCTTGTTTTCATCGTTTGTCAAATGGAACATATTGTCAGCTACCCCCATTGAGAGGAGCTCTCTGATCATCTGAAAAAAGTATTGGGGTGTTGGTTTACATATCTGATTTGAGTATAAGGTCCAGGTTGCATTTCATAGGATAGGCTGATTGTTTAATGAAAACTTATAAACTTACCATTATGGTTGGTCTCGAGGTAATAACATAAATTTGACTGTCTGAACACATGTGCATCATGTGCAGAGCCTGGCCATGCTGCATAAATGCTTGTCAACCTGCCTGCCATGAAAAAATAAACAGTAATGGGTAAAAAGGCCTTTAATATATTGCTGATATTTAAGAGATTGTTTAAATAACTTGTATAACTTCATATGTATTAATGATATTGTGTAAATGTTTTTTGTTCTAAAACTTCTGTTGTATGTTGGGCCTGTTGTAACTTGTAATATGAACCCCTTGTTAAATAGAATAACTGTGATATAAGTTAAACTTTGATTGGTTGTTTGCAGTTTAATTTGAAGTATTTTGAATGGAATATGTTGTACATGTAATAAAAACATAATCCTATGTGCAATTCTTTGTCATTTAATTTTTTGTTTCTATGCACCCTGCTATTCGGAGAATGGTGAAGGTGCATTTATTGTTCCCCTGTCCGTCTGTTCATGCTATCGTCTGTCACAAACACGTTGAACACTAGCTTTAAGCATAAATAGGGATGCACATGAGGCAAAGTAAACACCTTGAAGTGTAAATTTCATAAGATAAAAGTATGTTTTCTCAATTAGAACCTGCCAGCCCTTTTTAGATCTGCCCTTGAAAGTCGAAGCAACACCTTTTAAATAAGACCCATGTAGGAGTGGGTTGTGTCCAATTTGGCATTATAATGAGAACATGCTGTCATTCTGTTGCCAGGTCATTTTAAAAATATATTTGTTGCCAGATCCAGACCACAGTGTGATAAATGTGTGTAGATAAGACTTTTTGTGTTTGTTAGTGGTGAAAACAAACGTCACTGTTTGAGAGAACAACAAATAGACAGCCAGGCTTAGTTGGTAGTGCGTCTGACAATCCAGGGGTCATGAGTTCGAATCTCCACCTGGCCATGGTCTCTGTGATGATTAATATTCCACATTGCTTCTCATTATCATTCTTCTCTCACTGCTGATTCAGTGGGAAAGTTATTTGTTACTGCAGAGATGGGTGAACTAACAAAACTTCAAAGTAGAAGGCTTCTGTGCGACTAATATTGCAGATGTGGCCTCAATTGTAATGCACTTTCACTGGTTACTCCCATCACTCATGCACTATTTTTACAGGGATACACTATTTTGAATCATGTGATTTATCAGACACTATACTTGTATTACAAGGCTTCAGCAGACTATCAAACAATAGAGAGATTTATTTATTTCGGTACTGAATGCATACACGGACAATTAAAACAACATGTACATTAAAATAAAATAATTACATAAATAAGGCACAGTGAGCTATGGTGTGCACACCACCACCAAGGATAACACAAAAAAGAGTTAACTCTTATTTCCATTGTGATTCTTTGTGTTGTTAGCATGAAATACAGAGGCAATGAATCAACCGAAACCTTAACTATCATAGAAATTAATTGCACTAATAACTTATTAATAATCGAGTAGACTATCGCATGCAATATTAGTAGATGTATTAAGTTGATTAAATATAAAACTTTATATTGTAACTTGCACAGTCAAATTAAATAAATATCACAGACTTAAATGGTATATTGTATATATACAAAAGAAAGAGAAAAAAACAATAAAGTTGGAATAAAGGCAAAATAAATAATCAGAAATCGCATTTTTATTTCCTTTATTATCATTTTGTAGATCTATGTAAACTTCACTTTGCCTTGGGAAGTTATTTCAAACAAAAAAATCGAATCTACTATAAACTGGCATTGACTCAATATTTATGTGTATCTTGCACCGGGCATAAATCAAACCTGTTGGGAGCCTAAAAAAATAATGAAACGGACTATAGATTGATTTGGTCGCTATGATACATGTAAGCAAATGGGAGACTACTCTTACCTCTATCATTGCATGTTGCCTGTACGTTGATGGAGTGGTAATTTTTTTCTATTAACATAGTCCTTTTCCTCTGCCTTTGGTGGGGAGAGAATCCGTACGTGTGTGCCATCTATACACCATATAACTGATGGGAAACCTCTGTTTTTGAAGAAGGACGCCTTGATGCGATCGCGCTCTTCGTCACTTGTCGGAAAAACATACCTATCTTTGAGCAAAAAAATGGCATCGGTGACGGCTGTCACAACTCTGGAAACTGTTCCCTTGTTGACACCGAGTGTGTCACCAACTGTTTCAAGAAAATTGCCTGATGCAAATTATCTTTATGCAAATAAACCTGCTGCCGAGGTGACAACGACTGTGATCGTGCTGTTGGTCGTTCAAGATTTGGAAGCAACCCAACAAGCCTGTCGATGTTTTCACTTGAAAACCGATACCGACGGCGCGTCTCGTCGTCGTTCATGTCCACAAAATGGTCGTGTCTTCTAAAAATTCTTTCGCGTCTGACAGGCGGCAAGAAAACTGCACCGGCTATTTTGTATGTGGATAACTTTAACCACCAAGTTAACCAGCCTATTAAGCAGGGTTAAATTTAACCCCAAAGATAACCTGGTTAAAGTTATCCAATATTTCGAACAACACTTACCCTAGTATTTAACCCAGTGGGTAAAGTTAACCTCCACTTTAACCCTGGTTAAAAATTATCCACCTTTCCAACAACCGGGCCCAGGTGGGGATTCGAACTTGCGACACCTGGGTTGATAGTCAGACACGTAACGGACTGAGCTTATCGGGCCTGTCACAATTAAAGGGCTTTTATTTGTATTTTAACAGACCGCGGAATGGTCTAGTGGTAGAGCGTCCGCCTCGCATGCGGAAGGTCGTGGGTTCAATCCCCGGCCGGGTCATACCAAAGACTTTAAAAATTGTACTAGAAGCTTCCTCGCTTGACGCTCAGCATTTAGAGGAGAGTTCTAGGTCTGGTCGGCTCGGTATCAGTATAATGTGATTGGGTCGGGCATCATATCATGTATCTGCGGCATGATTCTCCAGTGTGACAGCGCAGTATACTGTCTCAAGTAGATACCGTTGCGATGACTGAACAATTGTTGAAAGCAACGCTCAACACCATACAACAACAACATTGTATTTTAATAATAAATTTTAGATACCATGTCGTTTTCATATCTTATGTTTTGGCATTAACCTCTTCGTTTTATTGTTTATTGGATTATCGCAGCTGTTTAATCAGCATGCAATTATAACGTTATGAAAGTTTGCTATATTAGTTTCGCAATATTTTGGAAGAGTATATAAAATTACAAATTAAATTTCAGAAATCAGTTGAGCTATTTAGTATTATAAACACATTTTAAGAGCTTCCCACTGGATAATATATATCCAGTTTATATATATTATGTCTTAAATGGTAATCTTCGTCCTGAAATAATCAGAAATTGTATACTTCGGTAGTGGTACGCAAGGCATTGGAAACGCTTCTTTCTGCAATCTTAGGTCCTACCCCAAAGTATATAGGCGTTTTGTGAGTGACGTCACCAGTTCGAGTAGCCGCATTCATGGATGTATCACTCATGCGCGAGTATGCAAACACAAAGGTTTAATTATTATCAAGATTTAATGTCAACATGGTCAATTATTGTTTTGGTCTGGAGCCGTTTTGGTTGTAAATCGAGGATACACACCACTTGTTCCGCTGAAGAAAACAATGTTAAATCCTTCAATTCAGAATCGTTTTCGCGTTTAATTGTCTTCCTTCGATGTTCACTTATGCACTGTATATCTATCTATAAACTGTTTACGTAAATTAGTGTATATACATAGGAGTTTTAGTAGAGAGTAGTCACAAACGACACAATACAATTTGCGCGAGAACTAGAACGGAAGTGCTGCTATGACGTCACCGAATACTTCCAACATTAAAGAGCTATAAAATGGCTGGCTGCGCCCATAAGATTTAATATCACTTTTTCATTTGATAAATTTCGTTCAATTAAGATTGTTGATTTTTGTGTTATTTACATGTCTATTTAACGATAAATAGCCATTTATATTCTGACATGCGGTACCCTTTAAATGCATATGTTAAAACTATGTCCGCCAGACACGATTTACCTACTTTACCTATATCAAATTTGATTGGACTGTACATTTAAAATGTATATAATAGATATGTATAAACTATTATTGCTTTCGTATTTCATGTGGCTGTGTTATAAAGCACTTTTATGGAAGCCATGTTCGAATGCCTCATTGTTTTCAGTTGTTATTATTATTTTTGCTTTTTAATGGGGTTTAACGTCATTTTCAACACATTTCATGCTATACATGTATATGGTATAATATCTAGTTTTATTGGAGAAGCACGACTTAAAAATGCATCTGAACAGAACCACCGTCCTTCTGCAAGTAACTGGAAAACATTACCACATAAAGGTTTGGAGCGAACGGGACTCGAACCTATGACCTCAGCTATGAGAGGATAATGATCTTGAGACGGCGCCTTAGAGCACGGAAAACCCTTGTGCCTCATAGAAGTTTGTCTTTTTCAAATATATTCTCTCGTGATATAAACACTTTTAATCATTATTATTTTATTATTATAAGTATTATTAAGCAGCAGTAGTAGAAAATATTTTTGAAAAGTTATTACTTGTTTAATTTACATGATGAAACTTTGAAATTAGAAATGCCGTTCGATATTCGTCACAAAAACTAGCGTGACATCATTAGTGTTATACATACAATTGTAATAACACACTGCATATGAAGTGTAAGTACATGAATATTAATATCTTCCAACATGTGATGATTGATGTGATACCTGGACATGACTTAAAAATCCGATTTCAGTATAGGGCGTGTCCGTGTAAAGAAATAAAATGCATATTGTATCTTCCTCCGGGTTTTTATCAATGCACTCAAGAATTTTAAGATACAAATCAGCTCCGTTCTACGGACATCGCCACAATTTTATTTAAATGTGGCACACCACACATTTCATATGAATCAAATGATTTGTCGAGAAATTAAAGTATCTCTTTATAAAATTGAAAAAAAATACAAAAACGTATTCATGTCATAAACTAAAAATCTAAGTTTCATTTTCCTGAGCTGGGCCCGATTAGCTCAGTCGATAACACGTCTGACTATCAATCCAGGGGTCGTTAGTTCGAATCCCCGCCGGGCAACAATATCCGTGATGATTGATATTCGATATTGTGTCTCATTATCATTCGTCTCTCGCCGCTGATTCAAGTGGGGAAGTTATCAGTTACTTGCGGAGATGTGACCAAGTACTGGTTAACCTTCAGGATCCATAGAAATAGTGGTTAGGTTAACAGGTCGATTTCTAGCCCTCGATGGCATAATAGTGACACAAAATATTCAATCAATCAATCATTTACCTGAACTTGCACCAACGCCTTGTCCACCGTTGTATTTTTTGGTACTGGTATGTTTAATCCACTGATGTAGGAGTATGCGTCTTTTGCTTCATAAAAATGAGCCAGTTATATAATTTGTTTTTATCAAAAGCTTAGCGCAATCTTTATTAATGTGTAGGTCATGAACACATGAACATACTGTACGGCAAGTTTCTTTTGAAACTTCTTAAAATGCTGGAATAGTTGTGTACGCAAAGTTTTTGGTCTAAAGTGTAATGCAAAATTAAGTTAAAATTAGAAATGATCACTTTATACAATAGCCAAGACCATACGCTCATGTCCAATCAAGATTGTTGACAAGTATGACGTAAGATATAAGTTAAAAGAGCAAAGAGCCACGACTCCATCAGTTGTTTTTATCAGAATATCAATACCACAGGCACAAGTTCAGAAAATTTAAAGTAATCGGGTTAAAACTGTGGAAGGAGTTGCGTCCGCAAATTAATTGGTTAAAAACCTGGCGGATAGACGAAAGAAGCCATTTCATCATACCGCAATATTTTTAGAAAGTCCGGGGATATTATATATATAATTTGGATAACAAATGTACCATGACGAAAACTTTAAAAGTGCTATGATACATAAAACATAGTGCATGTACGGAAAAAAATATGGCATATATTCGAAATCGTTTGTGAAATACCATTAATAATTTAACATACAAAAACACAAAATAAAACGATTAAGTCTCTAGAAAATACTAGACATAGATTTGCCAATAACAATTTTAAATACATACAACTGTGAAAACCGCAGCTTGATTCCTGCATGTCAGCTCATCTGTTTACACACACCCACAATAATTGGGGTTCAATCATACACAGTTAAAACAAAACGCTTTGCACAAAACAAATTTATCTAATAAATTAAAATATCTCATTTATTCCCAAACTTTATTGAAATATCAATACACAGTGATGTGCCCTTCTTTGATTTTCTTGACTTTTCGCTACTTACATAATATGTTGCTACAAGAAAAGGGCATGGATTGTGGAATATATAATAGCAGTCTGCAATCTAACAACAACAAAACGGAGAAGGCAAATACTTACAACTTTTGCAGGTTCCATTTTCCATGTAGTAGGTCGGTAAACAACGACACGTGTAACTTCCGTCTGTATTTACGCACGTTTTCTTTTCAGATCTTGAGCATGGTCCGTCTGGTTGATTCAGTGTTTTACATTCGTCGATGTCTATTGTCATTGGTTGTATATTAGTATGAAAATAAAGGTGAATAAAACACTTTAAGACTTTAATGGATTTAAAATATTATTAAGAAAAACAGATTACAGAATAAATAAATTTACGGTCGTTTGAATATTAAAATTCAGTCGCTGATTGTTATCGGTGCTTATTTTTATTCGTTTATTTAATACAGTTTTAAGTAAATAGCTGTCATTGACAAAGGACAGCCGATGAGCGAGTATGGATATGACGCGTTTATACTTAGGCTTTAACTTTATTTTTGTATATGTTTTGTTGATTGTAAAACTCGGGGAAAAAAAAGAAGAAAAGCTGTTCAATAATACCAAAATGTGCTCAATTAAATATATACTGTGAAGCCATGAGGCATCAATAGTGTAACTTCGATTATAAAGTTACATGCATGGACGGTAAGTATATGCATGGTGTTGGCCATTAATATATAAATGCTTGTATTCTTTATTTAACTGAAGAACAACATCTTTTATTTTCTAAATACATATCCAAGAACGTGTTTCACAAAATATATCCGAATCTTCACGTACATGTAGTCATGTGACTTTTATAACTTGCAATCAGCTACATGTATATCTAGTTAATAATCATTAATTAAGCTTGTAGTAGGTGTATTTATCTTGATTTTATAGTTATCAAGTTTCTGAATAAAATCAACTATACACGTTATATTTTTGTTTCGCAAAATTACGATTGTATACTTTATTGTTCGCGTCATTAATGAGAAAGTATCAGTTATCTCACTTCAGATCAGGTCATTTATCGTCTAAACAGAGTTAACATCAATTTGCTTATGTTGATATTGCTACGTTATATCTAATTCCCCAGTCAAACATACCTTCACACGTTTTGTTGTCAGCTGCAAGATTATAGCCTGAAGCACACAAACACTCATAAGATCCTATCGTGTTATTGCATTGCTGCGAACATTCATTGTATTTCTCGACCTCACACTCGTTGATATCTGAAACAAACGGGAGAAATGTAAAGTAACGTTGCAAACAACCGAATTCAAAACACTGCAATAGAGGTATTACTGTATTGTTATATGATAAATACCTATACTGTATCGATACTTACATGCTTAACAAACGGAATGATGTAATTTCATTATTAATGTTTGCCTTCAAATCCGTTTAATATCATGTAACGTATCCAGTGCTTGATATTTATTTCAGTGCACTGTTTTTTTAGATGCTTTATATGCTAAAAATAAGTCTTATTATCAGATCATAAATAGACAAATCATTTTTAAGTAGCAACATTACCAAATTTGTAGTGCGATTAATAGATTTATTTCTAGAATTAGATATGTTAAGATCGAATTAGATCAAATTTAATTAAAACAGTTTTTAGGGAGAAACGCATTAACAAACGTGCATCATTATACTAATCGGACGACGGACGCATTGTTGAAGCACACAACTATTAATGCGTTGGAATAATCTGATAAATTATGAATGGAAATTAAAAAAAAACACACGGCATATTCCTTTGTTTGTAGTAAAGCGCAAACAACTAAATCAAAGCATTAAACGGATATGGCAACTTCATATTTACTGCCTGTTTTATTTCAAGAAAAGTATGAATTTACAGAAGATGTGAAAATTAAACATCTTTAAGTTTGAACTGTACAATATAAAAGTTATTGGATCCGATCAACTTCGACATATTGTACTATCACGTGGTAATACCTGGGATAGCTGATAGGCTATACACGTACAGGTATAGAATAAAACAGTTTAAATTGTGTAATACAATTAATATAACCAAAGTTATTCATGTATTATTAATAATATTTCTATTATGCATACCACTGCAGTGTTCTCCGTCACCCTCGTATCCCTCTGGGCACTGGGCACATGGCATTTTATCTTTGGTATCATTGTTACATTTAGAAGGTTCAAAGCAATTAAAAAGTAAACAGGGAGGTGGCCTTTCTTCGCACCATGTACCAGTGGAGAAGCGGTCGCATTCGCATGTCATTTCTTGGAATTTTACTGTAAATGCAGATTGTCGAGTATTGTAAATCGATTGTGGACATATAAATGTAAAATATTGGTAGTAAATATATGAATGAAACTATTTTTCTAAACTATTTACAGTTGTTGTTTTAAAATATAATTCAAAAATCATTTTTTCGCTTTTGTTGCCTTTAAATATAGCATAATACTAATGAACTATCTCATGTTGACGTATATGAAAATTTGAAGATAAAACCAAAGTATACATAAAGGTACATTACTACAATTTGTATGCATTCACTTATTTCCTACTTGTGACGAACGATCTGTTTGTTATTACGCGATGTCGTACTTTAAATGTATCCGCTAACTGTCGTATTGTTTTAAAAAGGAAGTTCAATGGCAAAATATAAATATATTTTCCCTTTTCAGGGTAAAAATAAATCGCCAAAGGCTCGCATTGAGTACTTTCCTTACACTCGTCAAAATACAGTTAATCGAACCAAAATTACGGCGGTTCAGAGTTTGCCATGTGTAGTTCATGTTTCTTACCTTATATGTTTTGTGTAATAAGTTCAATTGTAAACTGGCCTTGCAAAATATTATGCTAGTAGCAACCAGCTGTATTATGCTAGTAAAACTAAAAGTTGCATAATAAATGTTGATATCAGGAAAGTGAGAAAGCTGACTTTGTAACACTCACAAGTATAGGTTTTAGATATATTAATGATAATATTATCGTGTTTATAAGTATCGAATTTATTCCATAATTTGGTTACATAATATACAAACACGAAGATATCAATTATATATCATTTTTTTAACACATTACATTTTTGCAAGGATTTACGTAGAATGATATAAGTCTAGTGATTGCGTCCGACGTTTCCACGTTTTTTTTTAAATCCGTGTTATCCCAAATGATAAAGATTCTCCATATTTATTTCTTAAAAATGATATCATTTTGATCACCTGATCATGAAAAGTATCTATCTATCATGGTATAAGTTCCAGATATTGGTAAATAGTGGATATTATGAATTGTACATGTATATAGATTTATCGTAACAGTTAATTACATTGTATACCATACAACAGATAACTATTAAATTGAAATTCATGTATTATATTAATATTCCATATATTTACTATTACATAAAGAGTACCTGATTCACCACCAAAATGTGCAGTAGAACACTCCTCCGGTTTGTCACAGCCACAATACTGTACAGAAGGGGTGTATACATCAGTCATATTGTACTTGTCCGACACGGTAAATGTGATTAAAACCTCGCTGGACATGTTTCTGATATTTTCTGTTATTGTCCAGTTGAACAGTCCTTTTTCTGCAATATGTGTCAATGATATTAGAGATATATTTGAATATATATATCTTGTTTAGAATTTTCAATTTAGATTAAGACTTTGACAATAAACCATTTAAGTACACGCGCACCACAGCCAGTGAAAACGGTTATTATACATAATCAATCACTTAACTAGTCTTGTGTGAAGTTTTGTACATATATATTGAACCATTTTTGGGTACGCCCATTTTCAAATAGGTCACTTGATACCACTGCATATAAATAGGTTGGAAAACGTTCTGAAAAGTGGCTACAAATTCGATCATACGTTCAAGCTAGTCAAAAAATGCAATTAGTGCAAAAAACTTTTTAATGAAATTTGTGATATATATGGGCATAATGAAATTTCGTACAGAACAGTTACGAGGTGGATTTCTCTGTTCAAATCTGGAAGGGAGCAGTAAGAAGACCTTAGACATTGTGGACTCCAAATTCAGCAACAACTTGGGAATATGTTCATTTAAATAAGAATTTAATAGAGAACGACGCTCGGTTAACTATACGTGATCTAGACTGTCAATCAGGGATATCACCGGCACGAGTTAATTTCATTCTACGCAAATCCTGCTTATTAAAAAGAAAAGTTCACGTTAATACCCCATTTGTTGACAAAAGATCAGAAACAAGAACGTGTTCAAAAGGCCAGGTAATTATTGAAATTGTACCCGAAATGTGACAATAACGGTTTTAATAACTGTAATGAGACTTAGGTACACTTTTTTGAGCCACAATGAAAGTGTTCGAATCGTGCATTGGCTATGAAACATGCTAAGAAGCGAGTTATTGCCAAACGAACTGCAACGGTGAAGAAGGTGTTGTACTGTATGTTCTTCTCAATTCACGGACAGGCAATACAAGTGTCTGTTCCCAAAGTTGGAAGTGCGACTGCTAAATTCAATAAAAACGTTGTTTTTAAGAAAATGAACAAATACTTCAAAGTACGTCGACCAAAACACGGTATTAAATACGTTTCGCTCCCTCACGATAATTCATTCTCATATAAAGCTCTTGTTGTGAAGATTTATTGGAACAGGGAAAAGGTGCGAGCGTCAGGGCATCCACCCTATTCGCAAGACCTGGCATGATGTAACAGGTAACTAATTTCTGTTCCCTCGGCTGACATTGATTCTTGCTTGGAGGCGCTATGCTTCGCGGACAGCAGAAAGCACTTAGAGTTGCTTGTTGCCAATACCTGAGACGTATACCCATTTGGGACTAGCAAAAATGCGTTCAGATCAAGAAAAAAAGACTGAAATTGTTTGTCAAGGCACAAGGAGAGTACTTCGAGGGTATGCACTGATTTTATTTGTACAATAATTGAGGCATAAATGATTACACGGTGAGTTGCATTATTTATAAAAACACCCCTCGTATATTCCAGAAATCAGGTATATATACCCCTAAAGAAAGAAGCAGGGAATTCAATGCAATTGAAAACTCACCAAACTATGACACATTCAAGCTTCCAATTGAAACAACTAAAAAATCAACGTGCTCAAATATGGCTTTCCCAGCATTGCTATTTAACAGACCGAATCGATCAGAGAAAAGCTGATTTCAGTCTACAGACATAATAATTTTGTATAATTGTATTTATTGTGATAATTCTGAGTATCGGTGATATTTTGGTTGTTTCCTTTGAAAATTACGTCTTGAAAATACGACTGTTTACATGATACCGGAAAGAAATCGCTATTTTCAACAAAGTTTCTTGCTTGACACAATATGATTAAAAGCTTTCACGAATTGTTTAATGATAGTCAGACTGATGCCACATCAGTTGTCTTCAGTACAGTTCTTTTGCGGCTACGTTCTGGTATATTAATTATATGAGCTGATGTTTCAACCTCGACTCTAAGAAATCCATACAGCACGGGCAAAACAAGTGAACTTTGAAGGAATTCGTGTTAATATATATGTCCTGTTTATCAATAACCAAGCATCGTATACCAGCAAACTGTGTATTGTGCATGTATGTTTCAGTAAATGGTAAAGCAAAGCAGTGCCAATTTTCTTCTGTGTCTGTTTCGGTGAACTAAAACGTTACAATAGAAATGGGAAGCAGTGTCATCTTAACCTATAATAATAATATCTCTGTAACATTGTTTTTTCGTATAATGTGTCCAAAATTTAAAAATGCGATGCAAACGATGACGTATTTCATTCGCGCGTACAGTACTACTTATATTAATATGCATTAAAGTGTTGCAAACGGATTCGAAACAGATTCTTAATTATCAATATTAATAGTATATATAGTTATTTGGAATGGACATATAATAGTAATCTGGATATAAAAAACTCAGTTTGGAATCAAATCATATTAACACCAAAGTTACATATATGCAGTATGTACATATGTATTTTACAGTAATTAAATTGCAGAGAACATGTTCAATCAATTAAAATTAAAATTATTTTGTTTTCTCACCTAGTGTGTAGTCAGAATCTGGTATTTGAGTATCAACGTCAAATGTCAATACATCCTCTGTATTGTTATCTTTGGCACAGGCAGTAAGATTAATCAACATCGTGTTATTGACACCTAATTTAACAATGATGTTTTGGGGGCATCCTTCAAGGAACTTCGGTGGCTGGTTATCTGTAACCAATCACAGTTAGGATATAATTTATACACAAATAAGGTGATGGAAATGTTCTATTGGTGAGTTTATTGAAACATTTAATAAGAAGTGTTGTCTATCAATTGTATACATTAAAGTCGACCACAAAGTGCTCTTTATATGGTATTGGCTATAAAGTATGTGTTTTACACAAATGGCTATGAAGTATGTGCCATAAAAAGATCGCTATGAGGTATGTGTTATAGCAGATGGATATAAATTATATGCTGTAAAGAGTTGGCTATGACGTATGTGTTATAAAGAGATGCTATACAGTTTGTGCTGTGAAGAGATGGCTTTAACGTATGTGTTATAAAGAGATGGATTTGACGTATGTGTTATAAAGAGATGGCTATCACGTATGTGTTATAAAGAGATGGCTATGACGTATGTGTTATAAAAAGATGGCTATGACGTATGTGTTATAAAGAGATTGCTATGAGGTATGTGTTATAAGAAATGGATGTAAAGTATGTGCTCTAAAGAGTTGGCTATGACGTATGTGTTATAAGGAGATGGCTATACAGTTTGTGCTGTGAAGAGATGGCTTTGACGTATGTGTTATAAAGAGATGGCTTTGACGTATGTGTTATGAAGAAATGGCTCTGACGTATGTGTTATAAAGAGATGGCTATGACGTATGTATTATGAAGAGATGGCTATGACGTACATTGTATGTGTTAAAAAGAGATGTATTTGACGTATGTGTTATAAAGAGATGGCTCTGACGTATGTGTTATAAAGAGATGGCTATGACGTAGGTGTTATAAAGAGATGGCTATGAGGTGTGTGTTATAAGAGATGGATATAAAGTATGTGCTGTAAAGAGTTGGCTATGACGTATGTGTTATAAAGAGATGCTATACAGTTTGTGCTGTGAAGAGATGGCTTTGACGTATGCGTTATAAAGAGATGGATTTGACGTATGTGTTTTAAAGAGATGGCTATGACGTATGTGTTATAAAGAGATGCTATACAGTTTGTGCTGTGAAGAGATGGCTTTAACATATGTGTTATAAAGAGATGGACTTGACGTATGTGTGATAAAGAGATGGCTATCAAGTTTGTGTTATAAAGAGATGGCTATGACATATGTGTAATGAAGAGATGGCTATGAAGTATGTTTTATAAAGAGATGGCTCTGACGTATGTGTTATAAAGAGATGGCTATCAAGTATTTGTTATAAAGAGATGGCTCTGACGTATGTGTTATAAAGAGATGGCTCTGACGTATGTGTTATAAAGAGATGGCTATGACGTATGTATTATGAAGAGATTGCTATGACGTATTTTTAAAAAAAAAGATGTATTTGACGTATGTGTTATAAAAAGATGACTATGACGTATGTTTTATAAAGAGATGGCTATGATGTATGTTTTATAAAGAGATGGCTATGACGTATGTATTATGAAGAGATTGCTATGACGTATTTTTAAAAAAAAAGATGTATTTGACGTATGTGTTATAAAAAGATGACTATGACGTATGTGTTATAAATAGATGGCTATGATGTATGTTTTATAAAGAGATGGCTATGACGTATGTGTTATAACGAGATGGCTATGACGTATGTATTATGAAGAGATTGCTATGACGTATTTTTAAAAAAAAAGATGTATTTGACGTATGTGTTATAAAAAGATGACTATGACGTATGTGTTATAAAGAGATGGCTATGATGTATGTTTTATAAAGAGATGGCTATGACGTATGTGTTATAACGAGATGGCTATGACGTATGTATTATGAAGAGATTGCTATGACGTATTTTTTAAAAAAAAGATGTATTTGACGTATGTGTTATAAAAAGATGACTATGACGTATGTGTTATAAAGAGATGGCTATGATGTATGTGTTACAAAAAAGACAGCTTAGACGTATGTGTTGTAAAGTGTTCGCTTTTAAGTATATGTTGTAAACTGTTCGCTATAAAGTGTGTGTTGTTAGGTATTGGCTATAAAGAATGTGTTGTAAAGTATTGGTTATAACGTGTGTGTTGTAAAGTGTTGACTGCAAAGAGTATGTTGTAAGATTTTCGTTATAAAATGCATGTTGTTAGATGTTGACTTTAAAGTGTAAGTTGTAAAGTATTGAATATAAAGTGTGTGGTTTACGGTGTTGGCTATAAAATATGTTTTTAAAATTGTTATAAAAAGTTGTCTTTAAAGTGTGTGTAGTAAAATGTTGACTATTGTGTTGTAAAGTGTTGGATAAAAAGTGTATGCTGTAAGGTGTTGACTATAAAACGAGTGTTGTATTTTGTTGTATATTAAGTGTTTGATCTTAAGTATTTGATATAAAGTGTTTGTTGTAAAGAATTGACGATAAGGTAAGTGTTGTAAGATGCTGTGTTGTAAAGTTTCGGCTATAAAGTGTGTGTTGTAAAGTGTTTGATATAAAGTGTGTATTGTAAGGTGTATGCTATCAAGAGTGTGTTGTTAAGTATTGATGATAACGTGTGTGCTGTTAAGCAGCTAATATAACGTGTGTGTTGTAATATGTAGTAAAGTGTAGGATATATTGTATGTGCTGTAAATTGTTGGATATAAAGTGTATGTTGTAAGGTGTCAGCTATAATTTGTGTGTAATAATGTATTTAGTATAAAGTGTTGGCTATAGAGTGTGTGTTATAAAGTAATTATTATTGAGTGTGTGTCGTAAAAATTTGATTACAAAGTGTGCTTTGTATAGTGTTGGCTATAGAGTGTGTGTTGTGACGTATTTACTTTAAAGTGTATAATGCAAAGTTTTGTCTTTAAAGTGAATGTAGTAAAGTATTGGCTATAAAGTGTATGTTGTAAAGTGTTGGCTATAAAGTTTATGTTGTAAAGTGCTGGCTATAGATTGTGTGTCGTAAAGTATTCACTATAAAGTGTATATTGTAAAGTGCTAGCTATACTGTGTGTAGTAAAGTGTTGGCTATAAAGTGTATGTTGTTAAGTGTTGGCGATACAAAGTATGTGCAGTAATGCGATTAAGTGTATGTAGTAAAGTGTTGACTATACGATGAATGTTGAAAATCTTTGGCTATAGACTTTGTTTTAAAGTATCTACTATAATCTGTATGTTTTGGCTATAAAGTGTGTGTAGTAAAGTGTTGGCCATAAGGTGTGTTTAAAAAATGTTGGCTAAAAAGTGTGTGTAGTAAAGTGTTGTACGTAAATTGTATGTTATGGAATGTTGGCTTTTAAGTTGATATAGATAATTGGTGGCTTTAAAATGTGTGTTGTAAAGTGTTGACTATAAAGTGTACGTTCTTAAGAATTACAATAAAATGAATGCGGTAAAGTGTTGGCTATAAAGTGTGTGTTGTGTTGTAAAGTTTTAGCTATAAAGTGTATGTAGAAAGGTATTGGTTATACAGTGTGTGTTGTAAAGTGTTAGCTATAAAGTGTGTGTAGTAAAGTGTTGACTATAAAGTGAGTGTGTAGTGAAGTGTTTTCTATAAAGTGTGTTTATAACATTTTGGCTATAAAGTTTAAAAGATGTTGTTGTTTTTTTATGATGTTGGCAACAAACTGTATTTTTTAAAGTCTTGACTTATAAGTGTGCGTTGTAAACCGTTTCCTATAAAGTGTGTATTTTAATGTATTGGCTATAAAGTGTGTGTTATAAATCGTTTCTTATAAAGTGTATGCTGTAGTAAAATTGAGAAAAATGCCATAGAAAGTTCAGATATACCCAAATATATAATAACATGCTCAATCAAAGTAATTCAAATGGCTTACGTGTTAGGTCGTATATGTGTTTTATTTTAGCTATCTCCGTCATAATTGCTCTTCCAGATTCAATGTTATCACTTCTAGCAATTGCTAAGAGACATCGGCTATTGTTTTTACAGACACTTTTGAATAGGTCAATATCTGTTTCATTGTGATCATGACTTCCTTGGTTGAATAACTCAGTCAGGTTCCCGAGAAGGTCATCTAAAAACGTCGGCTGTGTTTGGTTGATATTGTAGTAGGCGAAATCATTCGGTGTGAGCGAATAATTAAAAGCAGAGTCTGTTTCATTTGTGATTCTGTCTGGAACAAAAAGGTATTTTAAATATTTTAATTCAGTCATTTAACACATTGCGTGTTATCTAAGATTCAACGTTTAGAGGTATAGGTATATAACCCATACAAGTTAAATATATACAAATAAAGTTTAAATTCAGATTATTTTCTTTAACGTCAATGGATAGATGTTGTTATTCTACTTTCGTTATAATTCATATGTGTACGCATTACGGTTCGTATTGAATCACAATTAACAAATATCAACTAAAACAACGGACTATTTGTTTAAAACCCGCATATAAATGAACTCATAATGATGGAAAGCATTCCTTAAGATATATTATACAATCTCTTCATCGTCTATTGTTGTATGCATTCATTAATATTATGCTAGTGGTTATGGATAGATGCACAATGCATTTGGAGGAGTATGCACTCATTTAATCTATACTAAATCATTATGAGAGAAGTTTCAGCCAGTGTTGGTAATTCAATAAAAATAGAGTACGAGTGCACCAGTACAGAACACATTACGTTTATAAGACATATACATTTAACAAAACAGTGAAGGAATACTTTGAACTTATTATTGTGTATAAACAGTGACAGAATATATGAGACGTACGCGTATATAAACAGGTGAATGATACAGACAGAATGTAAATTACGTATGCGTATAATATGAATAGTGACATCAGGTACATGTATGAAGCACTCAGTTGTTCATAAACAGCGTTGTAATATATTAAACGCACACATGTATACATGTAATAACACAAACACGCGCCTGCAAACGATAGCATGTCATTGTACGTAATGCACATACAATGCATAAACAGTGACATAAACAGAGACGTACTAGAACATGTATGTTAACAACACAATTCAATGTCGGTTAACATTTATTTCATCATGTTTGTCACGTTTGTAAGAACAAGCAATGATAAACAATCAAATAATAAGAACGGACAACATTTTAAACTAACATCAACATATAAAAAATAAAGATCTAGTAAGTTCTTTGCTAATATTAATATTACTAATACAAATGAATTGCCCTTTTGGGTAAGATTCATAATTAATGATACGTGCATTCATAAAAAAATAAGTAAGTTAGGAGAGTGAAAAAAATGCATGCATGATTACTGTAGCTTAAGACAATTGGGATGAGATAAATTATATTTTCATCATGAAATATTGCAGTTGGATAATTTCGAATACAGAATGACACTGTACTTGCTTTAAGATCAAACGTATACAAATTGTTTAAGACTTTGTCATTTCGTCGTACAGGAGCTGACTAATCTAGACAAGTATTCTGGAATTAGCTGATTTTTTTATGGAAATGTTTACAAAACGGTTATGGAATCCATCACAAATCGTTTAAATGTATTCTATCAGTATACGGTAAATTTGACCATTAATATTTGATTTTGCTGTTCTAAATTTGAGAACAGGTAAGAAGAAATGTTAGATATGCTTCTTGTTTATGTTCTTTTTTTTGAAAAGATGGTCAAGTTTTCCCTGCAGTTTATCTCGTCATTGAGCGACACATTGGTCGGATAGTGTTTGTTTACTGAGAATATGTGTATTGTTTGAAGTGATAGAATCCTGGTTTAAGAATATTACCAGTTAAGTCGAAAATATTCTTAACAAAGTTTAACCATTTAAAACATTAGTGTATATACTGTATTGGAATATCTGATAGATGATCCACCCAGAGACGTATACACATAATTATGTCACTGGATTGCAAGTTTATTCCAATATTTTATGTATTCATGTTTATATTACAACTTCGACGGGTAATCTATCCAATACGCCATAGAGCATATAAGGTGGTAAACTGTTCCGCAATTTTGTAACTTTATGTAAAAACCGAATGTAGATTTTTTAAATATCACATCGCCTTTTATATTGAACTATATATTTTTTTATTTTTTTATTAAAAATAAGTCTTTGTGTTTAACCTCATTTGACAACCAATGGAAACGTTTCAATTTTCAAAATTATGTTGTTCTTATTTGTTAAAACAGCCTACAAAATAATTCAATTATTACGTTCGTTCTTAATTATTAAGAAGTTCGTCATCACTGCGCACGCGTGAATGGCATAACACAGACTCCGTCCTTGATTCAATTCTACACGAGTCATGTATAAACTACACAACCGCGCGAGCTATGCTTAGAAACGGCCTTAGCAAACATCAACTTAAAAACGTCAGTCATCGCAGCTTTCACCGTAGCTCCGCCCGGAGTCAGTCAAATGACGTCAAACTGTAAGTCAAACGACGTTTAACACTAAGCAAGTTGCTCCGTTCGGGTTTCTCAATTCTTAAATATTTACTAAATGAACACTGACTATTTCATAAAGATTTCGTTATGTTATACATTTGAAATTGAACTTAAATTAAACATTGTTTTAACAACTGACTGAAAACTGTGATTTTCTCTAATATATATTTTGTCTAAAAAATGATTAGCTATACTCTATCTACCTTTTTATATTTTTTAACCAAAACTCATAAAATTTAAGTAAGGATCATTAGACATTTTTATATTTTTGGTTACATTGATCCAATATAAGCACTTTAAGAATTAATTAAGAAAATCATAGGTTGCAGTGCATTTTAAAGAAATGTCTGTAAAATTGCCTAAAATAGTGCATATTTTGGTGTTATTTTTATAAAAGTAGTTATAATCGATAACATCAGAACATAATTTACGTTATGTTTTAATTTAACATTAATCTAATTAATCATGCACTTGTTCAACTTTTTTAAATAACGAAACAATATTTTCTATAATGATTTTTTTTATTCAATTCAGTTGGGGGTTCGGATTCGGATATTATCAATTTGCTGATTAATATTTATTAAAAAAATTCAATAATCACTTGATAACAATAGAAAAACACCAGTCGTGACTTTTCCCTTAATACAATAACTTTATTAAACGAAAGGTGATTCATTAGTTGCGCGTTAAGGATTTAGGTTCTCAAATGAAGATACATCCGTTTTCTTAAACCGCATAAACACAAGTAAAATATATAAACTATATAGTGGTTATCATAACGAATCCGAATGCCCAACAGGCAACTGGTCGACAGTTTGTGATTCCAATATTCAACTATCTACCAACTTTACACTCATATAGTTAGTATGTATTATAATAGCGCAAATGTTGTTTTTATTATTACTCAAGAAATGTTATACTAATGATACAGTTTTTGTTTACGTATTTTAGTGTTATAGTTTTGTCGGGAATGTATATTAAAAACAGTCTACAGCCTCTCCATAATACTAATAATATATACGTCATATATATAAGTGTATATGCTACCTGTTTGACAAGAAAGTATGTCATTTTGATATCGTATATTGAACAGTATACAATAATTTGGCACGGACTGTCCTCTAAGTACGCTTGGTACGTATTGTGTACTTGTCTTAGTACCGTACTACTATTTATACAATATGAAATAGAGTCATATAAGCACACAATTTTGCCTTTTTGTCAGGGATACATTTGTTTTGATATTGTAAACACAATATTTTACAATTTATTTGGATTAAACTTGCAACTAACGCTATTTACAACAATGCGTCGCATATACAACACACACATACCTTCAAAGACAGATAAGCAATACATGGATATCTCAACAGGTACAAAATACATGATATTTTAATAGACACTGGTTTTGTTAACGGTGCATAACACATTAGACATTGTAGACAAAGACGTTACCAATGACAACATGTAAGTTAACAATGACTCTTACAGGAGAAGTGATATAGTACACTCGGTTGCAAAATTTAACCAAGCAAATATATTATATTTAGAATGTAACATGCTTCTTTAAGTTGGTCTTATTACAGTCAGTGACAAGATGAATTACATGGATTTATAAACGTATTAATGAAATATAGATTTGATGTACATGTTCCATTGTTTGACTTTGTTATGTACATGTATGTTTCGATATCGGACATGATCAAATGGAAATAGATTTTACTCGTATTGCACAACTTGTATGTTGAGTCTAATAATATAAACGTTGTCATAGTTTTATTATCTTTATAACCAGTATATATAGTTTATGATAGTATATATTATGTGCTTTATGATATCGTATATAACTATTCGTATGTTATAAGATGTTTTAACTTAGATTTTGTCGCCATGTATGTAATCATATATACGTGACTATTCTACATGGGTCTCAGACCTTCTGGAAATAATAGAAATAAACTTGTGAAATTTATCAAATATGATATCTGTATATAAATAATTTATATATATTACCAATACCATCATATTGAATTACGTATAAAGGATATGTTATTGCTATGCAATCTTACATGACTCTCCAAAACTGTACCAATCTTTGGACGTAGAAGTATTACTATAAGTTGTATTGTTTCTTATTAGCGTCCCACCAGCAAGACCTTCCAAATGTTCAAAACCTCCTTTCCCGGGAACGAGAGTTATATCCAGAGAAGAGCTAGTCTTTACTTGTATCTGAAATTAAAAGAACATCCGATGATAGTTTAGAATATACGTGTTACGCCATGCATATTAGTACTGAATGACATTTCATAAACTTCCTGCATTCAGATAAGGTGTCGGGTGAAAATTTTAACATAGTTACAAACACCGTTTCAAGACAAAACATACGAAATTCAAGTTTACATAACAAGCAGGATTAATTTCGTATGGCGTTCAGCGAGACAACATACTAATAAAGTGAAGTTAAAAACACACAGTTGATTGAAAAGTTGAAACGAAATTAAAATACACTTGAATGGATTTGACTTTTATATTACTGGATAAAACTAAAGTTAAAACACACTGGGTGAAACTGAAGGTAAAACGCATTTGGTGAACATAAAGTTTAATCTCACTTTGGAAAACTAAAATTGGAACACACTGAGTGAAATTCAAATAAATACACACTGGATAATATTAAAGTTAAAACAGAAGTAGTGAAAGTAAAGGTAAAACAAACTGGTTGAAGTTATGCAACATAAGGTAAAATTAAAGTTAAAACACAGTAAGTGAAAGTGAAGATAAATAAACTAGATGAAGTTACGCAACATTAAGTAAACCTAAAGTTAAAGCACAATTAGTAAAAACTCACTTGGTGAAACAGAAATTAAAACACGTAGGATAAACTGAAGTTAAAATTTACTGAGTGAAACTGATTTTAAAACACACTGGGCGTAACGGAAGCTAATCACACTTGGTGGAGCTGAAATTAAACCACATTGGTTCAAACTGACATTAAAGCACACTTGGTAAAACTGACGTTAAAGCACACTGGGTGAAACTGACATTAAAACACACGCGGTGAAACTGACATTAAAACACACGCGGTGAACTGACATTAAAACACAAGCGGTGAACTGACATTAAAACACACGCTGTGAAACTGAAGTTAAAGCAATCTAGGTGAAACATAACTTAAACAGTACCGGGTGAAACTGACATTAAAGCACAATTGGTGAAACTGAAGTTCAAACCGCATTCAGTGAAATTGAATTTAAACAACAACGGGTAAAACTTAAGTTAAAGCACAATCGGTGAAACTGAAGTTAAACACACTTGGCGAAACTTTAACTAAAACTCACTTGAAGAAACAGAATTTAATCAACACTGGGTGAAACAGACATTAAAACACACTGAATGTAACTGAATTCAAACCACAAAGGGTTAAAGCACTGAAGTTAAAACACACTAGGTGAAACTTAATTTATACCAAACTGGATGAAACTGACATTAATGCACACCTCTTCGTGAAACTGAAATTAAACACACTGGTTGAAACTGAAGTTAAAACACATTTAATAAAACTGGAATTAAACACACTGGGTGGATCTGAAGTCAAAGCACAATTGGCAAAACTGGAATTAAAGGCACTGGGTGAAAATGAAGTTAAAACAGAGTTAAAGAAGCTAGAATTAAACACACTGGGTGAAACTGACATTAAAACACACTTGGCGAAACTGACATTAAAACACACTTGGTGAAACTGAAGTTAAAACACACTGAGTGAAACAAAAACGTTGAACACAAAGGGTGAAGCTCAAGTTAAACACTCTGGTTGACAATGATGTAAAACGCACATAGTAAAACAGAAGTTTAACATACTGGGTAAAACTGGAGTTAAAATATTTTGAGAAAAAAACTTGTAGAAACTGAAGTTGAGCACATTAGGTGAAACTGAAAGTAAAAAACACACTTGGTGAAACTGTAGTTAAAACACACGTCGTGAAACTGAAGTTAAAACACACTTTGTGAAACGGAAAGTAAACAAATTGGGTGAAACTGAAAGTAAAACAAACTAGATGAAACTGGAGTTAAATACAATAGGTAAAACTGAAGCTAAGCACACTGGGTGTAACTGAAGTAAAACACACTTGGTGAAACTGGAGATAACCACACTGGGTGAAACTGGAGATAACCACAATGGGTGAAACTGGAGATAACCACAATGGGTGAAACTGGAGATAACTACAATGGGTGAAACTGAAGTTAAACACACTGGGTGAAACTGGAGATAACCACAATGGGTGAAACTAGAGGTAACTACAATGGGTTAAACTGAAGTAAACCACATTTGGCGAAACTGGAGATAACCATAATAGGTGAAACTGAAGTTAACCACAATGGTTGAAACTGAAGTTAAGCACACTGGATGAAACTGAAGTTAAACACACTTGGTGAAACTGGAAAATAAACATACTGGGTGAAACTGGAGATAATTACAATGGGTGAAACTGGAGATAACCATAATGGGTGAAACATGAGTTAACCACAATAGATGAAAATGAAGTTAACAGCTCTGGGTGAAATTGAAGTTAAAAATATAATGGGTGAAACTGAAATTTAAAAAATCGCCGTGTATGTGTAAAACTGAAGTTAAAACAATCTCGGTGAAACTAAATACACTTGTTGAAATTGAAGTTAAACAGACTGGGTGAAACTGAATTAAAACGCACTTGATTCAACTGAAGATATCACACACTTCTTGAAACTAAATGTGAAACAAACCTTGTGAACCTGCCTTAAAACACAATTGAGACAGAAGTTAAAACATACGCGGTGAAACTGAAGTTTAAACAAACTTGATAAATCTGAAGTTAAACACTCTGGGTGAAACTGAAGTTAAACATATTGGGTGAAGCTTGTGTAACACAATAATTGAAACTAAAGTTAAACACTCAGGGTGAAACTGAAGTTAAAACATACTGGTTGAAATTGAAATTAAACACACTGGGTGAAACTGAAGTCAAACACACTGGATGAAACTGAAGTTAAACACACTGGGTGAAACTGAAGTTAAACACTGGGTGAAACTGAAGTTAAACACTGGGTGAAACTGAAGTTAATCGCTGGGTGAAACTGAAGTTTAACATATTGGATGAAGCTGAAGTTAAAACAAACTTGATAAAACTGAAGTTAAACACTGTGGGTCAAACTAAAGTTACGAGAGAAACTGAATTAAAAAACACTGGATTAAACTGAAGATAAAACACACCTGAAACTAAATGTGAAACGCAATTGGTGGAACTGAAACTTGGTAAAATAAAATATATTTTGAAACTGACGTTAAAACATACTGGAAAAATTGAAGTTAAACACAAGTTGTGAATCTGAAGTTAAAACAACTTGATACAACGGAAGTCAAAACCCACTGGGCGAAGTTTCATATAAAACACACTTGTTGAAACTATATGTGAAACATACATAGTGGAACTGAACATAAAACACACTTTTTGAAACTGAATTTAAAACACAGTGCGTGAAGCCGAAGTTAAACAACACTATGTGAAATTTAAGTTAAATTACTAAGTGAAACTAAAAACAAAAATCACTGTTTAAAACTGAAATCATAACACAGTGCGTGAAGCCGAAGTTTAAGTGAAAACACACTTTATGAATATGAAGTTAAAATAACTTGATAAAACTGAAGTTAAACACACTAAGTGAAACTTAAGTTAGAAAACACTGAGTGAGGTTTGTTTGTGTATTAAAGCAGTTTCACCTAATTTGTTTTAACTTCAGTTTCAAAATATGTGTTTTAACATCGGTTTCAACCAGTGTGATTTAACTTTAAATTTCACCCGGTGTGTTTTAACTTCACTTTCATAAAGTGTGTTTAAAGTTAATTTTCACCCAGTGTGTTTTTACTTTAGATTCACAAAAAAGATGGGACGCTATCTTACTTTCCGAATTGTTTACCATCATACACAACATTAGCGTCGTGATGTGCTGCTTACATGTGTTCAAAAGACATCAATGATACATGAAACAGAAGAGTACAAACAAAACAAGTATTGAATAAAAACAACAAACAATAGAAATACAAACAACAACAGCTAACTCAAGTGTGTGTTTGACGTCCTCTCACAGATATTCTTCAATACATGGTGACTGTATTACTAAATTCAAGAAATCCGTAAGCCGTAAATAAACAGATATAATCGATGAAAGTGTGGCAAACAAACTTTTTATGACGAGCATCATAATGTACTATACAAAAATGATTTTAGATACGTTTACATGCCAAATATCAAAACATTCTTACCATTTTCAATACGCTTCCAAAAGTTCCTGATTGAATTATCGTTATATCATTTTCACCAGCTAATATATTGATAAATTTGCCAAACCTGCACGGTCGGCGTAGTGAAGATGTTGAATTACAAATATTGGTACTGTTTCTGTAGATAAGAAGGTTTTTTGATTCTTTATCTAAGATGAGTTGCACATTATCACCGGCCACCTGGAATACAAAACTTAAATAATAAGTAATCTGCTTGATTTTCTATGTGAATTGCAAAAGTAACATATTGCCTAAAATCGAATGGTGTGTTATATTCTTTTTTCATATACAGATGTAACACGACGAGAAATATATGCAGTCAGTCTGGGACTAGATCACGGGACCTTTCGTTTACCGAGCTTGCCGGACTGCTTACATACGATTCTCTCCTAACAGGTTACATACACACTATTACATATTCACCCACAAATTTAGAATTCGTCCCCGATTTCCATAGAGATAAGAGCATCCTGTAAAAGACAGAGCTCCACGTTTGGTGCCAGTGTATCAGGACGAGAACGATATGCAGTCAGCTTGGTGCTCGAACCCAGGACCTTTCGCTTAAGGGGCGAATGGTCTTCCGACTGAGTTAGCCGGCTGCTTGCATACGTTTCTTTCATACATGTAACAAGGTACGTACACAGTATGACACAGATACATCTTTTTTTTCTTAATGTTTAGAATATTGAGTCACAAAAACCTTTCCATCCGAGGGGTGACATTTTCCGTATTAGTTAATTATACATGAATAATTATGGTTTAGTTGATATACAATTATTAAAAAAATGCATAATTGTTGTCGTGATACCTTAATGGCAAACGCTGTGAAGATTGTCACGTCTTTGTTGTCAGATACCACATAGTCTGTCCTGGCCTGTATCGTAAAGTTTCTGAAAAAAAGCGGCTGCGTCACCAGACAAATATATTTCTTTTTATGCGAATCACCGATAGTATAAGAAAGAAATAACCGTAAACGTTGTTTGTCACTAGAGTGGTTCAATGAAATACCTTGTGAACGCGGTGCAGTACACGTACATCTTGAGCACCTTCGACATCATCAGGAACAGAGACAAGTATAACAATCTATATGTGATATTGTTAAATTCACTTACGACTAGACATACCCTATAAATAGAACATTAGATATATGTTTGCTTTATTTGCATTTATTTATTTAGTTTTTAGTAATATGTCATAAAGCTCAGCGATTGCATCGCATACTTAGATTTTGTAGCTATGCAATGCAGCGAATGGATGACCAACGTTATTTGAAACACACTTACTCATTTTTCAGAAATATATATTCTCCATGTCCGTTAAAGTCATACTCAAGGCCACCTATTGTCTTGATGTGCGGATCGCCCCATGAGGTCTCTGCATTAACACAAATACTAATAATAGCAACATCATGTAAAATAAAGTAGGTGGGTATAGCAAAATGCAGTTAACATGTTTTTGTCCAAATTTATTAAGGTTATGCATACGTGGTGTGATTCTTTAATTTCTATATTTGCATGATGACACAATTATTTGATCAGAAGAGGTGTAATGGATATTAGATACGACGTTCCTACATTTTTATGTATTTTAGTTCGTAAATGGAAGTAATGTTTGTTTAAAAACTTATTATTAGTTTGATTTTCAACGTTTGTCACCATTTCACGAAGAAAATACTAAATGGTAACATTTTTGGGATGAATACTTTTTTTCAATAGAAAAAAATTATGTATTTTGCTCCTACACTTAAACTGACCATTTAATATATTCTAATGTTATCAATTACAAATATTTGTAAAATAACACAAAATTATGTACTGTTTAATGGTTTAATGGTAATTTGATATAGTTTCTCTTAAATATACAGCAACATATATATCTTATAAAAATTATAAAAGGTTCAATGAAGGATTTACATAACGAATGCGAACATAAGGAAAACAGAAAGGTGCACATACCATACACGGGAGGTCTAAATAAACTGCAATCGTCTGAAGGGTTAACTTGATAGTATTGTTTGCAAAAATTTGCATGTTGACGATTGCAACAACTTGAATGGGAATCCATAATATATCCTTCGTGCGATTCCAAAATCATAAAACCTCCATTAGGTGGACCAGTATTCAACATGCCATTGTAACTGAAAAATTTAATGTTATACATCAAATTGTTTTATGTATAAATAAAGCTAATGCCATTATGAACATTTTAAGAAATGCATGTATACTTTGGAAACTTCATTGTTTTCATTAATAAAATAAAAAATAGAAATTGCTTAACAATATCAAGCATGCCAATTTTCGAGATAACGAGCAAAGTTTACGTGTCACTTCACTGAGCCATCATGTGTTGTCTATATCTGCAGTCTGAATTGAGTTTGAATAAAACCTAACTTTAATCCTCTCAAAATCATTATTTAATTATCTTCTAAAAGTTGTGCACTGACCTGAACAGTGTTGTTCTGGTGTCACCCTCAGTTACATTATTAAAGGTTATAAACTAATCAAGCAAGGTAATAACCCATTAAGTGTTATGCAAAAAAACATTAGAAGAAACAGATTTAAAAAGTATATTTCCATCGCAAAATCGGAGGTGTCAATCAAATAGATCTGAAATAGACAAAATAATACATGTAGAAAATATAAAAAGGACCAATCTGATAACAAGATCTACACAAAACTGTAACAATTTAACTGAACTGGTTCTCGAAGCGGATTACGGCAAAGCTATATAGTTATAGATATCCTGCTTCTACTTTTTAGAAACTTACATATTTATAATCTGATAATGCTTTAGATTTTAAATAGAATAGAATATCAGGAGAAAGAAAAACAATGAGAATTTTTTCGATGGCCAACACTTAATCCTATTCACCACCGCCTAGTTCAATAATGTTTTAGTGATACGTAAGCATTGAAAAAACGACGACAGATACAATGCGATATATTTGTCCAAGTGAACTGGAAATCAAACATTCAGCTAATACACTTACTTGTAACAACACATCTGTTTAACGCCATCACGATAAAACCACTGCCTATAGCAACGCCCCCTTTTCTCCCATGCCGGATCGACCACTATCTGCTTTTCCGCGCATGGGCAATGCGTGACGACGGTTGTTTTTTTATTTATGAGATTCTTCATGCTAGTGTTTTCAGTCCACGTTTGGCATACTGCTTGATGATCGACAAAATCTAAAGAGAGAAATAATAGTATAGTCTATAGAAATAAAAACACATTGTTTTACAATAGTAGTTGAACATTTCTAATATCAAGTGAACTATCATATATGTACCTTTTTAGCCAAATACACACATTAACAAATATAAATTGTAAAGTAATAGTATGACATAATCAAAGCAACGTTGATCAACACATATTCTAATCCTAATTAGAAAGACTGTTGATTAATTGTCATTGTGATCAGTATTTTACTTTGGCAGTATTTATCTAAGCCAGTGTGCTGGACAGTCGTAATTGTTTGACCGTTCTATATTTGCTTTGATGTTCACGAGATGATTGCAACAAACATTTGCAATAGTTTGCATTTTAGCCGGAAAAATAAATCATCCTCTTAATTATATACCAAATGCGTACCCGTATTTACATAAAGTATGGTCGAACACTAGATCGCTATACAACCGCTTAAAACAAGATTACGTTATGAACACATATGTTCGTCTTAACGTCTCACACAACAATTAATTTTGTACTGTTCTAGATATAAATATATACATTCTGGAACATTGAACAAATTACCAATGGTTCTAAAAATGTCTTGTTTCCATTGATAGTCCACTGTTCAAATATGCAATAAAATAATGGGTTGAACCGATTGCTTTTGCACAATTTCGATGGTTTGATGACACTTCTTCACTTTGACAATTATATCCATTTGTTGCAATGTATCACTATGCGTCTTTAAACTGTTATCTTCATTAAACACAACCCATCCAAACTTGGCAGAACACATAAAAATATCCCAGTGTGCTCATATGTATAAAGAAATAAGACCATTTTAGGAATTTTTAACAAAACTAATGCCCAACTGATTTACACAGCTATAATTCCCTGGGTGCAATAATCTTGCGTCACCGAAGAGATGGGGGTAAGTGGTAATTGGTAAGTAAGACTTAAGTCGAATTTAAAATCTGTGCAAGGTACTGTATGTACTATTCGTTTAGTAAACACGAATTTATCACATAAATAAGTTATCAATGTTTAATAGAGTGATACAGTTTACATAGTTATTGTAGTTATTGTAGATATCTTGTATTCAGATAACGTGAACATCAGCTACATGTGTTACTTCCTAATTTATTAAATTGATAACTCTAAATAAGATAAAGTAAAACATGAATGTTTCTCCTGCTTTACGATAAAAATGCCACTGTCTGATATCTACCTCTGTTAAATATATGTTTTAATCATAATAATGATCTCTTTTTATAAAGTTCCGTACATCAATTACAGGTTTAACTTTGATTAAGTGATCCAATCTGCCCTCTATACATCTTCTCACTTCGAATAGATGATGCGTTTGACTCAATCCAAATATCATATTTGAGAAAGTTTGCAATAACGGGCGGAGAGAAGGTGATTTTACTCAAATCATTAAGGAATTCTACCACCCAAAACAGGTTGTCATACACATAACAAACAAAGTGTTGAAACTGGTATCTGACTTCATTAAGCCCATCGCTTATCTCTTTACCAGTGAAAAACAATGCTTAACAAAATATATACATTGTAATTATGGTAATGTGTTGAAATAATGCCGTATTCCATTAAAATGCATTTTCATTTGATGTTTGGCAAATAACGAAATGCATTAGATTAATTTCGTACTGTACTCTTATTATAAAAGTGTTTATATGAGTATCAGTTATACTATATAGTTTCATATTATATACAATCATACAGAAGTTAGAGTGATAATCTTGTTTCATCGTTCGGTATTCAACATTAAACCAACACTAACTCTAATTTTATCATTACATACTTAAACAATGAAAGACGAAAACGGAATATCACTATTACATTCTATAGCTCATTTGCAGAGAAAACTAGATTTTAAACTAGTCGTAGGTGATGTTCATGACATTATCTAGTTATTGCATATGGTATATGACATATTTGATATGCTATGACATTTACATTATAATCTAATGAATACGTAAGACAACAAGTTTTTTCATTTCTAGTTTTTGTACAAAGCCAGACAGTCCGTAACGCCATATACAAACTAAGTTGACCGTGACTTCCTACAAAACACAAGTTATCCATAAAAATTTTCATCAATTTAACTATCCATGTAGTCTCACATAAACAAAACTGGCCATGACTTCATAAATAAAAAAACTGCCCATATCGTTCTACAACTAACCACACTATCCATGGCGTCTCATATAATTCAAGCTATTCATGGTATCATATAATATCTATAAATAGACCGCAGCGCAGTCTCGTGGTAGAGCGTTGCTTCGCATGCAGAAGATCAAGGGGTCGATCCCCGACCGGGTCATACCAAAGTCTTTAAAATGGTACTAGAAGCTTCCTAGCTCAGCATTTAGAGGAATGTTCGAGGTCTTGAGGCCCGGTATCAGTATAATGTGACTGGCTGGGGTATCATAATATGTGACTGCCTAATGATACTCCAGTGTGACACCGCTCAGAATACTGTCCCAAGTAGAAACCATTGCGATATGACTGCAAAAATGGTTGAAAGCGACGCTAAACACCATACAACATTAACAACAACAACTATAAAACATGATATCCATGGCGCTATACACAACTCAAGCTGTCAATCGGTTCCTACATCAAATAAGCTTACAATGTGGTTCTATATAAATCATGCAGACCATACCGTCTTGCATAAAACAAGCTATAGCGTCCTACATTAAACAAACCTCTATAGCGTCCTACATAAAGTAAGTTATCCATAGCGCTCTACATAAAACAAGCTATCCATGGCGTCCTACACAGAACAACCTATATATTCCTACATAAAACAAACTATCCATGGCGTCCTATATAAAACAAGCTATCAATTCCTACATAAAACAAGTTATCCATGGCGTCTTCCATAAAAACAAGCTGCTCCTAGCATAATACACAAAAACTAGCCGTACATACCATCCTACACCAAACAAGCTGTTCATGGCGTCCTACTTAAAAACCCTACAGTAAATAGTTCGAATTAAGGGTTGTTTGATCCAAGTATATCATAAGTGGTTCGAGCTATATGTGGTGTTCCAGTCTTCCGTATTCGAGCCAACGAAGTTCTACTGTATCTAAGGCGTCTTACATAGACAAGCTAACCACATCTTCCTTAAAAAAACAAGCTGATTAAACGATCAATGGCTTTCTACAGCAACCAAACCATCATTGCGATCGTAAACTAAACTATTAATTGATTCTTGATAAACTAAGCAATCAATGGCTTCCTACATTGATAAAACTAACAATGACAACCGACATGAATTAAACTATCAAATACGTAAACCAAGCTCTCATTGTGTCCGACCTACACCTAACTATCAAGTTTGTCCTACATCAATCAACTTATTAATCGCATCGTTCATACATTAAATTATCAATGTCTTCCTACATAAAGCAAGCTAACAATGGCGTCCTACATAAAGCAACCTAACAATGGCGTCCTACATAAAGCAACCTAACAATGGCGTCCTACATATACCAAGATATCAATAGCGTCTTACATAAACCAAGCTGTCAATGGCGTCCTTCATAAACCAATATATCAATAGCTTCTTACATATACAAAGCAGTCTATGACGTCCTACATAAACCAAGATATCAAAATACATCTTACATAAACCAAGCTATCAATAACGTCTAAAATATGCTGTCATTGGCGTTCTACATAAACCAAGCTGAAAATGGCGTCATACATAAACCAAGCTATCAATAACGTTCTACATAAACCAAGTAGTCATTCGCGTTTTAAATAAACTAAGCTATTGATGGTGTCTTACATAACTCAAGCTGTCACTGGCGTTTTTCATGAACCAAATTATCAATTGCGTTTTAGTTAAACCAAACTGGCAATGACGTCTTACATCAACCAAACCCGTGCATTATGCAAATTGTTTCCTACAAACACCGAGCTGTCAATGCTTCCTGCATAAATCAGGCTGTCAATGACGTATTTCATCAACCAAGTTGTCAATGGCGTTTTACATAAATTAAGTTGTCAATGGCGTTTAGAACAAAATAGTTTGTCAATGACGTCTTACATAAACCAAACTGGCAATGGCGTCGTACATTAAACAAAATTGTCAATGGCGTCTTACATTAACCAATATATAAATGGCGTCTTACATAAACAAATTCATAAATGGCGTCTTACATAAACACAGCTGTCAATGTCGTCTTACTAAAACTATGTTGTCAATGGTGTCATATATATATGGACAGTGTATATACGACAATATTCATCATATCATATAACAACAGAGTACATACCATACACAGAAAAAGTGTATATACGACTATCATCGTCATATTATATACAGAGACAGTGTATAAACGACTATCATCATCATATTATATACAGAGACAGTGTATGTCCGACGTTAGTTATCATATCGTATAGAGAGACAGTGTATGTACGCCGTCCGCCATCATACCATATACAGCGACGGTGTATGTACGAAGATAGTCATCATATCATATACAGAGACGGTGTATGTACAACGTTAGTCATCATATCATATACAGAGACGGTGTATGTACGACGGTTATCATCATATCATACACAGAGATAGGTGTATGTACAGCGTTGGTCATCATATCATACACAGACACAGTTCGTCATCATATCATATACAGAGACGATGTATGTACGACGTTAGTCGTCATATCATATACAGAGATGGTGTATGGACTACGTAAGTCATTATATCATATACAGAGACGGTGTATGTACTACGATCGTCATCATTTCATATACAGAGACGGTGTATGTACGACGTTAGTCATCATAACATATACAGAGACGGTATATGTACGACGTTAGCCATCATATCATACACAGAAACGGTGTATTTACGACGTTAGCCATCATATACAGAGACGGAGTATGTACGACGTTAGTCATCATATCATAAATAGAGACGGTGTATTTACGACGTTAGTTATCATATCATATACAGAAAAGATGAATATACGAAATTAGTCATCACATCAAATACAGAGACATTGTATGTACGATGTCAGTCATAATATCATATACAGAGACAGTGTTTGTACGACGTTAGTCATCATATCATATACAGAGACGGTGTATGTACAACGGTAGTTATCATATCATATACAGAGACGTTGTATGTACTACGATCGTCATCATTTCATATACAAGGACGATATATGTACGAAGTTAGCCATCATATCATACACAGTAACGGTGTATTTACGACGTTAGCCATCATATACTGAGACGGTGTATGTACGACGTTAGTCATCATATCATAAATAGAGACGGTGTATGTACGACGTTAGTCATCATATCATAAATAGAGATGGTGTATGTACGACGTTAGTCATTATATCATATACAGAGACGGTGTAATTACGACGTTAGTCATCATTGCATATACAGAGACGGTGTATGTACAAAGTTAGTCGACATATCATATACAGAGACGGTGTATGTGCGACGTTTGTCATCATTGCATATACAGAGACGGTGTAAGACCGACGTTAGTCATCATACCATATACAGAGACGGTGTAAGTACGATGTTAGTGATAATATCATATACAGAGACGGTGTACCAACCCCGTTAGTCATCATATCATATACAGAGACGGTCTATGTACGACGTTAGTAATCATATCATATACAGAGACGGTGTATGTATGCCGTTAGTAATCATATCATACACATAGACGATTTATGTACAACGTTAGTCATCATAGCATATGCAGAGACGGTGTATGTCCGACGTTAGTCATCATATAATATACAGACACGGTGTATATACGACATAAGTCACCATATCATATACATAGACGGTATATGTATTAAGTTAGTCATCATATCAAACACAAAGACGGTGTATGTACGACGATAGTCATCATATCATAAACAGAGAAGATGTATCTACGACGTTAGTCATCATATCATATACAGAGACATTGTATGTACGATGTCAGTCATAATATCATATACAGAGACAGTGTATGTACAAAGTTAGTCATCATATCATATACAGAGACGGTGCATATACGACGTTAGTAAATATATCATATACAAAACAGAGATGGTGTGTTTACGACGTTAGTCATCATATCATATACAGAGACGGTGTAAGTACGACGTTAGTCATCATTGCATATACAGACACGGTATATGTACAAAGTTAGTCGACATATCATATTAAGAGACGGTGTATGTAAGACGTTTTTCATCATTGCATATACAGAGACGGTGTATATAAGACGTTTGTCATCATTGCATATACAGAGACTGTGCATGTACTACGTTTGTCATCATTGCATATACAGAGACGGGGTATGTACGACGTTAGTCATCATTCCATATACAGAGACGGTGTAAGTAGGCCGTTAGTCATCATATCATCTACATAGACGAATTATGTACAACGTTAGTAATCATATCATATACAGAGACGGTGAATGTACGACGTAAGTCATCATATCATATACAGAGACTGTGTATGTACGACGTTTATCATCATATCATACACAGAGATAGGTGTATGTACAATGTTGGTCATCATATCATACACAGACACAGTTCGTCATCATATCATATACAAAGACGGTGTATGTACGACGTTAGTCATCATATCATATACAGAGATGGTGTATGGATTGCGTAAGTCATCATATCATATACAGAGACGGTGTATGTACGACGGTAGTCATCATATCATATATAGAAACGTTGTATGTACTACGATCGTCATCATTTTATATACAGAGACGGTGTATGTACGACGTTAGTCATCATAACATATACAGAGACGGTATATGTACGACGTTACCATCAGATCATAAACAGAAACGGTGTATTTACGACGTTAGCCATCATATACAGAGAAGGTGTATGTACGATGTTAGCCATCATATCATACACAGAAACGGTGTATTTACAACGTTAGCCATCATATACAGAGACGGAGTATGTACGACGTTAGTCATCATATCATATACAGAAAAGGTGTATATACGAAATGAGTCACCATATCAAATACAGAGACATTGTATGTACGATGTCACTCATAATATTATATACAGAGACAGTGTATGTTCGACGTTAGTCATCATATCATATACAGAGACGGTGTATGTACGACGGTAGTCATCGTATCATATACAGAGACGTTGTATGTACTACGATTGTCATTATTTCATATACAGAGACGGTGTATGTACGACGTTAGTCATCATAACATATACAGAGACGATATATGTACGACGTAAGCCATCATATCATACACAGAAACGGTGTATTTACGACGTTAGCCATCATATACAGAGACAGTGTATGTACGACGTTAGTCATCATATCATAAATAGAGATGGTGTATGTACGACGTTAGTCATCATATCATATACAGAGACATTGTATGTACGATGTCAGTCATAATATCATATACAGAGACAGTATATGTACGACGTCAGTCATCATATCATAAATAGAGATGGTGTATGTACGACGTTAGTCATCATATCATATACAGAGACATTGTATGTACGATGTCAGTCATAATAACATATACAGAGACAGTATATGTACGACGTCAGTCATCATATCATATACAGAGACGGAGTATGTACGACGTTAGTCATCATATCATATACTGAAAAGGTTTATATACGAAATGAGTCACCATATCAAATACAGAGACATTGTATGTACGATGTCACTCATAATATCATATAAAGAGACAGTGTATGTTTTACGTTAGTCATCATATCATATACAGAGACGGTGTATGTACGACGGTTTTCATCATATCATATACAGAGACGTTGTATGTACTACGATCGTCATCATTTCATATACAGAGACGGTGTATGTATGACGTTAGTCATCATAACATATACAAAGACGATATATGTACGACGTAAGCCATCATATCATACACAGAAACGGTGTATTTACGACGTTAGCCATCATATACAAAGACGGTGTATGTACGACGTTAGGCATCATATCATAAATAGAGATGGTGTATGTACGACGTTAGTCATTATATCATATACAGAGACATTGTATGTACGATGTCAGTCATAATATCATATACAGAGACAGTATATGTACGACGTCAGTCATCATATCATATACGGAGACGGAGTATGTACGACGTTAGTCATCATATCATATACAGAAAAGGTTTATATACGAAATGAGTCATCATATCAAATACTGAGACATTGTATGTACGGTGTCACTCATAATATCATATACAGAGACAGTGTATGTTTTACGTTAGTCATCATATCATATACAGAGACGGTGTATGTACGACGGTAGTCATCATATCATATACAGAGACGTTGTATGTACTACGATCGTCATCATTTCATATACAGAGACGGTGTATGTATGACGTTAGTCATCATAACATATACAGAGACGATATATGTACGACGTAAGCCATCATATCATACACAGAAACGGTGTATTTACGACGTTAGCCATCATATACAAAGACGGTGTATGTACGACGTTAGGCATCATATCATAAATAGAAATGGTGTATGTACGACGTTAGTCATTATATCATATACAGAGACATTGTATGTACGATGTCAGTCATAATATCATATACAGAGACGGTATATGTACGACGTCAGTCATCATATCATATACAGAGACGGTGTATGTACGACGTTAGTCATCATTGCATATACAGAAACATTGTACGTACAAAGTTAGTCGACATATCATATACAGAGACGGTGTATGTGCGACGTTTGTCATCATTGCATATACAGAGACATGTATGTACGACGTTTGTCATCATTGCATATACAGGGACGATGTATGACCGACGTTAGTCATCATACCATATACAGAGACGGTGTAAGTACGACGTTAGTCATAATATCATATACAGAGACGGTGTATGTACCCCGTTAGTCATCATATCATATACAGAGACGGTGTATGTACGCTGTTAGTCATCATATCATCTACATAGACGATTTATGTACAACGTTAGTCATCATATAATATACAGAGACGGTCTATGTACGACGTTAGTCATCATATCATATACAGACACAGTGTAAGTACGACATTAGTCATCATATCATATACAGAGACGGTGTATTAATTACGTTAGTCATCATATCAAACACAGACACGGTGTATGTACGACGTTAGTCATCATATCATAAACAGAGAAGGTGTATCTACGATGTTAGTCATCATATCATGTACAGAGACGGTGTATGTACGCCGTTAGACATCATATCATATACAGAGACGGTGTATGTACGACGATAGTCATCATATCATACACAGAGACGTTGTATGTACTACGATCGTCATCATTTCATATACAAAGACGGTATATGTACGACGTTAGTCATCATAACATATACAGAAACGGTATATGTACGACGTTAGCCATCATATCATACACAGAAACGGTGTATTTACGACGTTAGCCATCATATACAGAGACGGTGTATGTACGACTTTAGTCATCATATCATATACAGAAAAGGTGTATATACAAAATTAGTCATCATATCAAATACAGAGACATTGTATGTACAATGTCACTCATAATATCATATACAGAGACAGTGTATGTTCGACGTCAGTCATCATATCATATACAGAGACGGTGTATGTACGACGGTAGTCATCATATCATATACAGAGACGTTGTATGTACTACGATCGTCATCATTTTATATATAGAGACGGTGTATGTACGATGTTAGTCATTATAACATATTCAGAGACGGTATATGTACGACGTAAGCTATCATATCATACACAGAAACGGTGTGTTTTACGACGTTAGCCATCATATACAGAGACAGTGTATGTACGACGTTAGCCATCATATCATAAAAAGAGACGGTGTATGTACGACGTTAGTCATCATATCGTATACAGAGACATTGTATGTACGATGTCAGTCATAATATCATATACTGAGACAGTGTATGTACGACGTCAGTCATCATATCATATACAGAGACGGTGTATGTACAACTTTAGTCATCATTGCATATGCAAAACGGTGTATGTACAAAGTTAGTCGACATACATGTATCATATACAGAGACGGTGTATGTGCGACCTTTGTCATCATTGCATATACAGAGACATGTATGTACGACGTTTGTCATCATTGCATATACAGACACGATGTATGACCGACGTTAGTCATCATACCATATACAGAGACGGTGTAAGTACGACGTTAGTCATAATATCATATACAGAGACGGTGTATGTACCCCGTTAGTCATCATATCATATACAAAGACAGTCTATGTACGACGTTAGTAATCATATCATATAAAGAGACGGTGTATGTACCCCGTTAGTCATCATATCATATACAAAGACGGTCTATGTACGACGTTAGTAATCATATCAAACACAGAGACGGTGTATGTACGACGTTAGTCATCATATCATAAACAGAGAAGGTGTATCTACGACGTTAGTCATCATATCATGTACAGAGACGGTGTATGTACGCCGTTAGACATCATTATATACAGAGACGGTGTATGTACGACGATAGTCATCATATCATACACGGAGACGTTGTTTGTACTACGATCGTCATCATTTCATATACAGAGACGGTGTATGTACGACGTTAGTCATCATATCATACTCAGAGACAGTAATGTACGACGTTAGTCATCATATCATACACAAAGAGGGTGTTTGTACGACGTTAGTCATCATAGCATACACATACGTGGTGTATGTACGACAATGGTCATTTAATCATATACAGAGACGATATACATATATGTACAAAGTTAGTCATTATATCATCTACAGACACGGTATATGTACGACGTTAGTCATTATGAGTGTTACACACAGGTTGTGTCGTCTGCTGATCAGGGAGCGTAACACACAGGTTACATACAGTGTGTGTCTGCTGACCAGGTAGCGTAACACACAGGCTACACACAGGTTGTATCGTCTGCTAACCAGTGAGCGTAACACAAAGGTTACACAAAGGGTGTGCCGTCTGCTGACCAGGGAGCTTAACACACAGGTTAAACAAAGGTTGTGTCGACTACTAACCAGGGAGCGCAACAAACATGTTACATACAGGATGTGTCTGCTTACCAGAGAGCGTAACACACATGTTACACACAGAATATGTCGTCTCCTGACAAAGGAGCGTAACACACATGTTACACACAGGTTGTGTCGTCTGCTGACAAGGGAGCGTAACACACAGGTTACATACAGTGTGTGTCTGCTGACCAGGGAGCGTAACACCCATGTTACACTCAGGGCTACCACTTTGCGTTGTTATCATCTTTATCTTGCATCTAAATAACTTGAACATTAGCTTTCTAATTCATTCAGGGTTATTATCTTAGATAAAGAAATTCAAATTATGTTTATGAGCTTAGCTATTTATTTTTGGGTGGTGTTTAACGCCTTTTGCAACACATTTCAGATTATATATCGCATACCCAGTTTTATTAGGGATGAAGAGCTCCGAATGAATCAGAGTAGAACTACCGACCTTCCGCAAGAAACTGGCAAACATATTCACACAATTATTTTTTGGAGCGAGCTCATGAGCTGTTTCGTGAATTTTCATGAAATATTAAGAACGTTATCTGCAAATATGAAGCGGACAATTACCTCCGATTTTTTTTGCACTACTCCATACCATGAAGTTACGTGGGTTCGCGCTCCTTGTGTCCCAAAACTTTGGCTTTTTACGTGCTTTTGACACGCGAAATATTCAAAGTACATAAGCAATAGTCAATACACACAATAAATACATAATGGACATTATCAATGGACGACGAAGAGTATAAATGATTCCAACATCGTATTATATACCGAGACAGTGTATAAATGTTTCGTCATCATATCTTATACGTAATCAGTGTGTCAGTTTCATTCGCCATCATTTTGCATAACGAAAGCGTATATAGACAATTTTAGCCATTATACCATAAAACTAGGCACTTTATATACGGCTTTCATCATATCATATAACGACAGAGTATATATACGACTTGTGTCATCATATCATATAACGACAGAGTATATATACGACTTTCGTCATCATATCATATACAGAGACAGGGTAAATACGACTTTCGTCATCATATCATATACAGAGACAGGGTAAATACGACTTTCGTCATCATATTATATAACGACAGAGTATATATGCGACGTTCGTCTTCATATCATATAACGACAGAATATATATACGACTTTCGTTATCATATTATAAAACGACCGATTATATTTACAACTTTCGTCTTCATATCATATAACGACAGAGTATATATACGACTTTCGTCATCTTATTTTATAACGACAGAGTATATTAACGACTTTCGTCATCATATCATATAACAACAGAGTATATATACGACTTACATCATCATATCATATAACGACAGAGTATATATTCGACTTTTGTCATTCATAACATATACAGAGACAGGGTATAAACGACGTTCGTCATCATATCATATACAGAGACAAGGTATATACGACATATACGACTTTCGTCATCATAACATATACAGAGACAGGGTATCAACGACGTTCGTCAGCATATCAAATACAGAGACAGGGTATAAACGACGTTCGTCATCATATCATATACAGAGACAAGGTATATACGACATATACGACTTTCGTCATCATAACATATACAGAGACAGGGTATCAACGACGTTCGTCAGCATATCAAATACAGAGACAGGGTATATACGACTTTCGTCATCATATCATATACAGAGACAGGGTATATACGACGTTTGTCAGCATATCATATACAGAGACAGAGTATAAAGGACTTTTGTCATCATATCATATACAGAGAAATGGTATATACGAAGTTTGTCAGCATATCATATACAGAGACAGGGTATAAACGACGTTCGTCAGCGTATCATATACAGAGACAGGGTATATAAGACGTTGGTCATCATATCATATACAGAGATAGTGTATATACGACTTTTGTCAAATTATCATATACAGATACAGGGTATAAACGACATTCGTCAGCATATCATATAAAGAGACAGGGTATAAACGACGTTCGTCATCATATCATATACAGAGACAGGGTATATACGACTTTCGTCAAATTATCATATACAGAGACAGGGTATAAACGACTTTCGTCAGCATATCGTATAAAGAGACAGGGTATAAACGACTTTCGTCATCATATCATATTAAGTGACAGGGAATAAACGACTTTCGTCATCATAACATATACAGAGACAGGGTATAAACGACTTTCATTAGCATATCATATAAAGAGACAGGGTATAAACGACGTTCGTCATCATATCATATAAAGAGACAGGGTATAAATGACGTTCATCAGCATATCATATACAGAGACAGGATATATACCACGTTCATCAGCATATCATATACAGAGACAGGATATAAACGACGTTCATCAGCATATCATATAAAGAGACAGAGTATAAACGACGTTCGTCAGAAAATCATATAAAGAGACAGGGCATAAACGACTTTTGTCATCATATCATATACAGAGACAGGGTATAAACGACGTTTGTCAGCATATCATATACAGAGACAGAGGATAAACGACGTTCGTCAGCATATCATATAAAGAGACAGGGTATAAACGATTTTCGTCATCATATCATATACAGAGACAGGCTATAAACGACTTTCGTCAAATTATCATATACAAAGACAGGGTATAAATGATGTTCGTCAGTATATCGTATACAGAGACAAAGTATAAACGACTTTTGTCAAATTATCATATACAGAGACATGGTTTAAACGACTTTCGTCATCATATCATATACAGAGACAGAGTATAAACGACTTTCGTCAAATTATCATATACAGAGACATGGTTTAAACGACTTTCGTCATCATATCATATACAGAGACAGGGTATAAACGATTGTCGTCATCATATCATATACAGAGACAGGGTATAAACGACTTTCGTCATCATATCATATACAGAAACAGAGTATAAACGACTTTCGTCAAATTATCATATAGAGAGACAGAGTATAAACGACTTTCGTCATCATATCATATACAGAGACAAGATATAAACGACTTTCGTCATCATATCATATACAGAGACAGAGTATAAACGACTTTCGTCAAATTATCATATACAGAGACAGTGTATAAACGACTTTCGTCATCATATCATATACAGAGACAGGGTATAAACGACTTTCGTCATCATATCATATACAGAGACAGAGTATAAACGACTTTCGTCAAATTATCATATACAAAGACAGGGTATAAATGATGTTCGTCAGTATATCGTATACAGAGACAAAGTATAAACGACTTCTGTCAAATTATCATATACAGAGACATGGTTTAAACGACTTTCGTCATCATATCATATACAGAGACAGAGTATAAACGACTTTTGTCAAATTATCATATACAGAGACATGGTTTAAACGACTTTCGTCATCATATCATATACAGAGACAGGGTATAAACGATTTTCGTCATCATATCATATACAGAGACAGGGTATAAACGACTTTCGTCATCATATCATATACAGAAACAGAGTATAAACGACTTTCGTCAAATTATCATATAGAGAGACAGAGTATAAACGACTTTCGTCATCATATCATATACAGAGACAAGATATAAACGACTTTTGTCATCATATCATATACAGGGACAGGGTATAAACGATTTTCGTCAAATTATCATATACAGAGACAGGGTATAAACGACTTTCGCCATCTTATCATATACAGAGACAGGGTATAAACGACTTTCGTCAAATTATCATATACAGAGGGAAGGTATAAACGACGTTCGTCATCATATCATATACAGAGACAGGGTACAAACGACTTTCGTCATTATATCATATACAGAGACAGAGTATAAACGACTTTCGCCATCTTATCATATACAGAGACAGAGTATAAACGACTTTCGTCAAATTATCATATACAGAGGGAAGGTATAAACGACGTTCGTCATCATATCATATACAGAGACAGAGTATAAACGACTTTCATCAACTTATCATATACAGAGACAGGGTATAAACAACGTTCGTCATCATATGGTATAGAGAGACAGGGTATAAACGACTGTCGTTAAATTATCATATACAGAGACAGGGTATAAACGATTTTTGTCAAATTATCATATACAGAGACAGGGTATAAACGACGTTCGTCATCATATTATATTACGAAGCAGTACATTTTTAAATGCCTTCTAAATATTGTGATTCGAACAAATATATATATATACGTCCTTGTGTGACGAGATAATGTAAGAAAAATACTCAAATGTTGAGAGAAATGTGTGAGTGTCGCTTCTAATGAGTTATTACCTGCCTGCTGCCGGCCTTTGATGTTAACAAATAAATCGAGTGTTTATAACTCAGCATACGACTTAATCATTTATGTAACATGCTTGTCGTATAATATAACTTCTATTTCGTTCTTTAATATTTACCGTTGCATTGGTAAGTTGTTTAATGTAAAGCTCACTTCAATTGTCGTTTATTTTATTGGTAGACAGTAATTATGAAATAACTAGGAGACGGTAAACAAGGAGAGACAGGCACTCACTTTGTTGTCACCGGGGGTGGATTAGATGAAACTAATAAAGTTGTATAAGTGTTAGAAATAACTGATTTACAAACAATCAACACGCAAATCACTAGCAGCTCAGGCGGTATCCACTCTAAAAATTGCAAAATAAGGATAAATTAACTGAAATACTCGAACACCACTAAATACATACCACATACTACCATTAAAGCCATTAATCTTATATTAAAAGATCACTCAGTTTTTTAAGTTAACACGCGTGAATGACCCGTTTAGATCTACGCTCGATTATTAACAGTGACATCATGCATTCAACAGAACGGAACTTCTCAAACATGCATTTTCTTATTCTGCCGAGGAAGTCTGGAACAATATAACATTGCTACTTTTAAATATGTGAATTTGTGATTGCTTAAACATCTTTCTCATGAAAATGAAATATTAAACGTTGTCATATTAATATTGTTTTGATTTTAGCAGGTATCTGCTCCAAATATTTACATGTCAAAATCGTTACTGTCCTGATATTATTGATTTTAAATGTGTTATTCAGAGGGCCTCGTTGAAAATAAGATTGATATTGCATCTGAATAAAGAAATTGTTATTATTATTATTAATAATAATATAATATTTGTGTTACGCCATTTTCAACAAATTTCATGCTCATACATCTATGACATACCCAGTTTTACTGTTGAAGGAAGATCTCAGATATGTTTAGGTTGAGCATGACTCGAACCTACGGCCTCAGTGGTGAGACACGGACGGCGTACCACAGTAAGAAAACAAACAGATAGTTATTAAAGGGAGGACACTCTTGAAATTGCTTTATATCATACTTTGTATGTCCACATGCATGTCTGAAATCAGTATCGTAAATCTGCCCACCTGTCATCATACAGCCTATCAAACAATATCAGGATATTAATACTATAAGTGTAACTGTCTGAAACTTTATAGTTACTAAAGTATTAGTGTCACCGTAAAATACAGTTGCGTCACGTTAGTTTTTGAAACTATGAGAAGAACAGCTACATTCATGTAAGTACAGATCGACGTGACTTTTTATCCTATCTGTAAAAAAACGAAATAAAACGATATCCATTTGGGACCATCATAATTTCAACTTTTCACCTTCGCAATTTCAACTTTTCACCATCTTAGTTTAATTGTTACGTTGTTGCAACTTTACTTAAACTAATAAATATGCCACGATGGCGCCCAAACGGGATACCGTCAATTAAGTTATCAACCTAGTTTTGTATTTGCATTGTGCAGATAAATGGTAAAGATATTCAGAAATGGTAACTGTGTTTATTGAAAAATTAAATCGCAATCTGTCCATTTATATTGCAAACGTAACCTAGCCATAATACAAACTGTCAATCGAAGATGGAGCAGTGGCCAGTGTGTCAGTATTACAGAATATACAGAACAACACAGCCTGGCCGGGATTCAACTTTGCACTTATTTACGCATGGGCGGTGGCCAGTGTGACATGATTACAGAATAACACTGCCTGGCCGTGATTCAACCTGGCACTTCTTTACGCATGGGCGATGGCCAGTGTGACATGTTTACAGATTAACGACGCCTGATCGGGATTCAACCTGGTACTTCTTAACAACCGGGCAGTGGCCAGTGTGACATGATTATATGATAACACAGCCTGACCGATATTCAACTTGGCACTTCTTTACGCATAGGCGGTGGCCAGTGTGACATGATTACAGAATAACACAACCTGACCGGGATTAAACCTGGCACTTCTTTACGCATGGGCGGTGGCCAGTGACATGATTACAGAATAACACAACCTGACCGGGATTAAACTTGGCACTTCTTTACGCATGGGCGGTGGCCAGTGTTACATGATTACAGAATAACACAGCCTTACAGGGATTCAACCTGGCACTTCTTTACGCATGGGCGGTGGCCATTGTGACATGATTACAGAATAGCACAGCCTAACAGGGATTCAACCTTGCACTTCTTTACGCATGGGCGGTTGCCAGTGTGACATGATTACAGAATAACACAGCCTGACAGGGATTCAACCTGGCACTTCTTTACGCATAGGCGGTGGCCAGTGTGACATGATAACAGAATAACACAGCCTGACAGGGATTCAACCTGGCACTTCTTTACGCATGGGCGGTTGCCAGTGTGACATGATTGTATGATAACACAGCCTGACAGGGATTCAACCTGGCATTTCTTTACGCATGGGCGGTTGCCAGTGTGGCATGATTGTATGATAACACAGCTTGAACGGGATTCAACCTGGAACTTCTTTACGTATAGGCGGTGGCCAGTGTGACATGATTACATAATTACGAAGCCCGGACGGGATTTAACCTCGCACTTATTTACGCATGGGCGGTTGCCAGTGTGACATGATTGTATGATAACACAGCTTGACCGAAATTCAACGTGGAACTTCTTTACGCATGGGCGGTGGCCAGTGTGACATGATTACAGAATAACACAGCCTGACAGGGATTCAACCTTGCACTTCTTGACGACGGGGAGGTGGCCAGTGTGACATGGTTGTATGATACCACAGCCTGGCCGGGATTCAACCTGACACTTCTTTACGCATGGGCAGTGGCCAGTATGACATGATTTCAAAATAACATAGCCGGACCGGCATTCAACGTGACATTTATTTACGCATGGGCGGTTGCCAGTGTGACATGATTACAGAATAACACAGCCTGACCGGGATTCAACCTTGCACTTCTTGACGACGGGGCGGTGGCCAGTGTGACATGGTTGTATGATACCACAGCCTGGCCGGGATTCAACCTGACACTTCTTTACGCATGGGCAGTGGCCAGTATGACATGATTTCAAAATAACACAGCCGGACCGGCATTCAACGTGACATTTATTTACGCATGGGCGGTGGCCAGTGTGACATGATTACAGAATAACACAGCAAGACCGGGATTCAACCTTGCACGTCTTTACGCATAGATGGTGGCCAGTGTGACATGATTACAGAAAAACACAGCCAGACCGGGATTCAACCTGGGACATCTTGATAAATTGTTGGTGGCCGGTGTTACATGATTACAGAATAACACAACATGACCGGGATTCAACCTAGCATATCTTGACGACCGGGTCGTGGTCAGTGTGACATGATTGCAGAATAACGCAGCCTGACCGGGATTCAGCCTTGAACGTCCAGTGTGTCAAATGATTATATGATAACACAGCCTGGCAGGGATTCAACCTGGAACCTCCAGTGTGTGAAATGATTATATGATAGCACAGCCTGACAGGGATTCAACCTGGAACCTCCAGTGTGTGAAATGATTAAATGATTACACAACCTGATAGGGATTCAACCTGGAACCTCCAGTGTGTGAAATGATTATATGATAACACAGCCTGACAGGGATTCAACCTTGAAATTCCAGTGTCTGAAATGATTATATGATAGCATAGCCTGACAGGGATTCATCCTAGAACATCCATTGTGTGAAATGATTATATGATAGCACAGCCTGACTGGGATTTAATCTGGCACTTCCTGACGACCGGGCGGTGGTCAGTTTGACATGATTGCAGAATAACACAGCCTGACAGGGATACAACCTGGAACCTCCAGCTTGTGAAATGATTATATGATAGCACAGCCTGACAGGGATTCAACCTGGAACCTCCAGTGGGTGAAATGATTATATGGTAACACAGCCTGACCAGGATTCAACCTGGAACCTCCAGTATGTGAAATGATTATATGAAAACACAGTCTGACAGGGATTCAACCTGGAACCTTCAGTGTGTGAATTGATTATATGATAGCACAGCCTGACCAGAATTCAACCTGGAACCTCCAGTGTGTGAAATGATTATATGATAACACAGTCTGACTAGGATTCAACCTGGAACCTCCAGTGTGTGAAATGATTTAATGATTACACAGTCTGACAGGGATTCAACCTTGAACCTCCAGTGTGTGAAATGATTATATGATAGCACAGCCTGACTGGGATTCAACCTGGCACATCTTGACGACCGGGCGGTGGCCAGTGTGACATGATTGCAGAATAATATAACCTGACCAGGACTCATCTTGGGACTCAATGACCGGTTGCTGGCTATAATATTTTGTACGATTAATTCATAATACGTTTGCTGTTGGTTTAATCTTAAAATGAGCGATTATTCTTGTAAATGTAAATGTAGGTGTTACAGTAAATGAACACTAACCCCGAACGGTGGTTTAGCGGCAGGAGGTCCATATCAAGTACAAGAGGTGGTAGGTTTGATATACGTATGTAATCTTGTGACAGACAAATGTTATTTGGCTTTAATGCAAAAGAAATAGTGAAATAGTTAATTAATTAACCAAAATACAGTGGTCACCTGTATGAAGCAGCCATTTGTCTTAAGCAGCCACATTTTCTATTTCCAATTTTTATGCCGTTAATGATAATTAACCTGCATTAGGCAACAACCTGTCTTAAAAGGGCACTTTTTGCTCCTTCCTTTGACTGACAGCTTGAGACAGTTTTGACTGTAGTTACCATATCTATTGTAAAATATTATGGTATGCCAGTTCGTGTTGTCTTGGTTTATATTGAAATCAGAGGTAAATTATCAGCGCGGCTAACAAACAGGTATTGATTTGACAGGTGTATAATCAATGCTTGCAAACAGCTTTATTCGATGGTTATCTTTGCAGACTTCAGACAAGTTGGTTTAGCTGCATTAAAATAAAATTCTTTAAATCCACATTATTGTCCTACATGATAAAACAAGTTTGTGGTTATGGGTATATTTGGCGTGTTTAATACATTTTGAAAACTTTAGCCTAAACCATTAGCATACCGTGTAGATAAGTTGTAGTTACGTAGACGATAGCTAGGGCATGGGTAAAAAAATATGGGATTGATAAAAAAGATCATTAAAGAGAGTAAATGAATATGGTGGTTAGTTGATTAGCAAGAAAGAAACAATGAAAGAAAAAATGAAATAAATAAAGACAGAGAGAGAGAATGAGTGAGAAAGAAAGAAAGAAAAACAGAAAAAAAGAAAAAGAAAAGGAAAAAAGAAAGAAAGAAGGGACTTCACTTTCTTTTTAAATATAGATACATGTAAAGTGAACCCATTAAAGACATACCCGGAAAGGTGGCACTTATGGTTAAATTGCATAAAAAACCAGCACTATGAGCGGCCAAAAACATATGCACCTGAACAGTCTATATGGACTCTTTAAAATCAAGACATAGCCTCCGATCCAAAACATAAACATACCCACAAACCCACACCCACACCTACACTTTCTGCCTCATCTGGCATTTAAAGTTTCGTCAGCGCAACGACAACCATTTGTGCATGCACGTCTTTCATTTATATTTTTTTGAAGTGTGTTTTATTAGTGGCGGAAGATTTTGGAGTGAGTGGGTATCGAAGCTACGACCTTAGCAGTGAGAGGTAGCGTAAGTGATCTAGAGACGCCTCCTTAGACCACCCGGGCACACAGGTCACCCTTATTTTTACTTTCATTTTAAATAAAGTTAACAACTACGATATTGCACTAAATCTGGACGGGCTCACATGTTTTTAGTATAAATTTGGTGAAATTTAATGAACTATGGGAGTTTAGGTGTTGGGGGCACACCTCAGCGGTTTTAAAGAGTGGATCTGCCAATGTTATATACCAATTTGAGTTTTGAAGAATGTGTCTGTATAAAACTAACAGATTTGTGTAAATACTACACTTACCACGAGATGTTGATTGCGTACAACGTCACGCACCTGATAAACACTGGATGTATCAATATTTTGTTCACAATAATTTGGTGACATTTCTTTCAAGTACAGAAAAACTTTGGTGAGTCGAACACGGATGACAGTAACACTATATATAGCTCGAAGCACTTGTCCCGAACGAATCCTTAGTTTCATGTATATACATCTACATGTATGGTATGATGTTAGTTAATACATGGCTCGAACACCATTAATTCGAACTATTTTTTCCAGTCCCGTCGGGTTCGAGTCATCGAAGTTCTACAGTATATCATTCCTTCACAATGATCTCCATTACCATTTCACATCGTTTTTAGGCCAAAAAAAACTTTCATCTTTTCCTTTAGTAGTTTAACCAAATTGCTGACTTGTGATACGATTCGGGTGAAGTATGTTTAGGGAATGGATACCGTATTAAGAATTTTACCATGTCCCTAGTTTCAGTTTCCGTGTAAACGAACGCATGATCTAGTAATTGCATAATAGATTCGGCATGTATTCCGCAGCATGGGAAAGCCGAACCAGGAAAAGTGGCGAAAGTACGTGTTAAATGGAGGAGCCATCGAAAAGCCAGGGTTGTAGCTTCCTATAGGCACTATATACACTTGCCTACACTTTTATTCTTAGAAATTGAAACAATAAAAATGCGATAAATGCAATAAATATCGGATCCTTGGGAAGGAATTGTGGTTAACTATAAATTCGCAACAAAAAATCATTGAATATGATCCAGATATTGAACATCATTAAGCGGGGCGGTCGTGTAATGGATAGAGTGTTGGCCGCTCACGCCAGAGGTTGCGGGTTCGATCCCCAGCTCGACCCGATGCCTCTCATAAAACAACACTCAGTACTGGTTCTACCCAGGAAGCGGACTCGAAAGCGGTTCATATAAGCTCTGAGCTTTCACCGCAATCGAGCTAAAATAAATTAGTATAAACTAACATCATTTTGTCAATTTATTTGGTTATATAGTTTAAGGTTATATTCAGTAATAACTATGGATAACCAGGCCCCTCAATACATGAGAAATAAACGCCAAAACGCACATATGACAGTCTATTGGGGGGGGGGGGGGGGTGGGGGGGGGGGAAGGCTGTGTCGAGGGAGCATGCCTACGGACACTCCTACAAGTGTGCCTGCTCAACGTTTTCAGCTACGCCCCTTAAAGCGAACAAAAGATAGAAGGAGAATTGCCATTGCTGAATCAGTCTGAAGTCTTCCTCCACCAATAAAACTGGATATGCCATATATAACCTGCAATGTGTTGAAAATGTCGTTAACTCCCATTCAAAAAGAAATACAATACATAGAAATCCATACTAACGCATCTCTGGTAGACCGTGTATATGTATTGTAGCTCAGTAAAACCAGAGGCACCATTCGGTATGTGAACTTCTAATCAGGTAAACAAACGTGGTGGGACGAGATTGAACAGCATAAAAAGAAGAATAAAAATGGACATTTGCAGATCCAGACCACGGTCAAGAAATATCAGATGGCTATCTCGTAAATGGAGGCAGAGGCGACAAGGTCGGTAAAAAAGGCGAATACAAAGGAGCAGATGACGTAAGATAAGAGCATGTGAACCAAAACCAATAATGATACAAACTCGAAATATTGTCTTCAATTCAGTTAAACTCGTCGCATCATATTTAAAACGTATGTTCATTTAAAGAAAAATATGTGATAAGTGTTTTCCATGACTAACAAAGGACATGCTATAACATGGAGCTGTATTTGAAGGTCACGTCTCGACAAGATATCGACATGTACACAACTCAACCTGTGTGTGATTTATTGAAATATGGATCACTTTATTTCTTGAAAACGTTTCTCAATGTCGTGCTACTTGTGAATGTTAAGGAGTTCTTATGACACACCACATGCCATTCATGCGTCTCGCCCAATATCTAATGTGTGTTATCGTGACGTCCTAACCTGCGCAAGTTATCCTGCGTATGTTTATGTCGGGCTGTTGTACTCTGTGTTCGTCAAGCTGTTGAACTGCACTTTGTGGATACTTCTTGTGCACATCTAATGGATCGATTCAGCGCGATAACGCTGTTTGTACGAACTACATACATGTACATGTAACACTTACCGTGCATATTCAGATTGAAGATCCAAATTCCGAGTCTAAGATGAACAGGACTTTTTCGATGATGTTGAATTTACGTTATTAGTTTATCAAAGTCTCAAATCTCGAAAGTAAGATGTAAATGAAATCAAGGAAATAGAGAGAGAGAGAAAAATGTCCTTGATGAAATGTATTACGTTTAATTAATATGATGATGATAAAACATATTGTAATACATTGGTATCTCTGTATTTATACGCATTGTCACTAATTCATATTCCCGTCACAATATACACACAAATGTGTATATTAAAGCATTTTTGTTTTCTCTTTTAATGCATTGTATTAGGAAAAAAATGCTTTAAATTTATTAAAAAATAAAATTATTTTTAAAAACATTTCATTATCATAAATAAACAAATCCTAATGGTTTTATATGTCAAATCCACCAAAATGTGATAAAATTGATTAATTAATTGGAGTGTTAAACACGAAACGAAATCCCTATTCTAAAAATAGACAGCACTAAAAAACTGTTTGACGACCTTCGCATCTTCATTTGGACTTGTTGTAAGATAGAATACGTTTTACTACGTGTAAGCCTGTATAACGGATCAAACTGAAATCAAACTGAAATCATGTAACACATTTAATAAGTCACAAAATATCTATTTTAGTCAAACATAGGCGCGTAGCCCAAGGTAGGGAATCCCTTTTCAACATTTTATGTTGACATGTTTAAATAGATATCCTTTTTTTGGCAATAATGGGTCAGTGAATATATATATTCATGATTTATTGAAAAAAAAAGGTTTTTAGCCAATTTTAAAAGTTTGGAAAATCCTGATAAATTCCCTTTAAGCTTAATATAGCTGTTGGTGCTGGTGATGTCACCAGTTCCCCAGTAATTGTCATTGAATAAACGTAAAACAACAGTAGAATAAAGCGTTTACCAATTGCATGTCTTTATATTTAAAGCAGTTCACAAATACACTTTATTTACTAATCGCGTCTCTTTAAACATGTATGTCTGAAAAACTAACAAGGCTATCTTAATTTACGTGGTGAGGTCGGCCCGTCTTTCAGTTTCGTCCATGTTGTTCAAAACATGTCCAAAAATGTTTAATTTTATTATTATGTGAATTCGTGTAGTATATACAAAACTATAATCATTTTAATCTGTTTTAATTACTCGCTTCATTTTCGAAGTTTCTGTAACATATTAGAACAAATATTTCTAACAATACGTTATGATATTTTATTTAGTATATTTTGAATTAGTGTATGTTCGTAATGATAAGAACAAAATAGAATTGTTAATAATCTGCCACACCTGTTTACAATTAATATATGTCATGGAGAAGATTTATCTTCCGTTCTTATTCATATTTAAACTATTTGATAAGTATGAGTGTTTGATATGCATGTATGAGTGTTTGATAAGTATGAGTGTTTGGTATGCATGTATGAGTGTTTGCTATGTATGAGTGTATGATATGTATGTATGAGTGTTTGATATGTATGAGTGTTTTCTATGTATGAGTGTATGATATGTATGTATGAGTGTTTGATATGTATGAGTGTTTGATATGTATTAATGTTTGATATGTATGAGTGTTTGATATGTATGTATGAGTGTTTGATATGCATGTATGAATGTTTGATATTTATGTATGAGTGTTTGATTTGTATGAGTGTTTGATATGTATGAGCGTTTGATATGTATGTATGAGTGTTTGGTATGCATGTATGTCATTAATATATGTAATGGAGAAGATTTATCTTTCGTTCTTATCCATATTTATACTTAAACAACTTTGTATGTATGTAAATTGAAATGAATAAATATGATAAACCAATTACATTTCATTGATATGTATGAGTGTTTTTTTATGTATGAGTGTTTGATATGTATGAGTGTTTGATATGTATGAGTATTTCATATGTATGAGTGTTTGATATGTATGAGTATTTGATATGTATGAGTGTTTGAGATGTATGAGTGTTTGATATGTATGTATGAGTGTTTGATAAGTATTAGTGTTTGATATGCATGAGTGTTAGATATATATGAATATTTGATAAGTATGAGTGTTTGATATGTATGTATGAGTGTTTGATATGCATGTATGAGTGTTTGATATGTATGAGTGTTTGATATCCATGAATGAGTGTTTGATATGTATGAGTATTTGATATGTATGGATGAGTGTTTGATATGTATGTATGAGTGTTTGATATGTATGAGTGTTTGATATGTTTATATGAGTGTTTTATATGTGTGAGTGTTAAATATGTATATATGAGTGTTTGATATGTATGTATGAGTGTTTGATATTTATGTATGTGTATTTGATATGTATGAGTGTTTGATATGCATGTATGAGTGTTTGATATGTATGTATGTAGGAGTGTTTGATATGTACGAGTGTTTGATATGTATGTATGAGTGTTTGGTATGTGTGAGTGTTTGATATGTATGTATGAGTGTTTGATATGTATGAGTGTTTGATATGCATGTATGAGTGTTTGATATGTATGTATGAGTGTTTAATATGTACGAGTGTTTGATATGTATGTATGAGTGTTTGGTATATGTGAGTGTTTGATGTGTATGTATGAGTGTTTGATATGTGTGAGTGTTTGATATATACGAATGTTTGATATGTATGAGTGATTGATATGTATGTATGTATGAGTGTTTGATATGCATGAGTGTTTGATATGTATGATTGATTGATATGTATGTATGAGTGTTTGATATGTATGGTTGTTTGATATGTATGAGTGTTTGATATGTATGTATGATTGTTTGATATGTATGAGTTTTTGATATGTTTGAGTGTTTGATATGTATGAGTATTTGATATGTATGTTTGAGTGTTTGATAAGTATGAGTGTTTGATATGTATGTTTGAGTGTTTGATAAGTATGAATGTTTGATATGCATGTATGAGTGTTTCATATGTATGAGTGTTTGGTATGCATGAATGAGTGTTTGATATGTATGAGTGTATGATATGTATGTATGAGTGTTTGATATGTATGAGTGTTTGATATGTATGAATATTTGATATGTATGAGTGTTTGATATGTATGTATGAGTGTTTGATATGTATGAGTGTTTGATATGTATGAATATTTGATATGTATGAGTGTTTGATATGTATGTATGAGTGTTGATATGTATGAACATTTAATATGTATGAGTGTTTGATATGTATGTATGAGTGTTGATATGTATGAGTGTTTGATATGTTAATATGAGTGTTTGATATATATGAGTGTCTCATATGTATGTATGAGTGTTTGATATGCATGTATGATTGTTTGATATGTATGAGTGTTTGATATGCATGTATGAGTGTTTGATATGTATGAGTATTTGATATGTATGGATGAATGTTTGATATGTGTGTATGAGTGTTTGATATGTATGAGTGTTTGATATGTTTATATGAGTGTCTGATATGTATGAGTGTTTAATATATATATATGAGTGTTTGATATGTATGTATCAGTGTTTGATATTTATGTATTAGTATTTGATATGTATGAGTGTTTGATATGCATGTATGAGTGTTTGATACGTATGTATGAGTGTTTGATATGTACGAGTGTTTGATATATATGTATGAGTGTTTGGTATGTGTGGGTGTTTGATATATACATATGAATGTTTGATATGTGGGAGTGTTTGATATATACGAATGTTTGATATGTATGATTGTTTGATATGTATGTATGAGTGTTTGATATGCATGTATGAGTGTTGGATATGTATGAGTGTTTCATATGCATGTATGAGTGTTTGATATGTATGAGTGTTTCATATGTATGTATTAGTGTTTGATATGCATGTATGAGTGTTTCATATGTATGAGTATTTGATATGTATGGATGAATGTTTGATATGTATGTATGAGTGTTTGATATGTATGAGTGTTTGATATGTTTATATGAGTGTTTGATATGTATGAGTGTTTAATATGTATATATGAGTGTTTGATATGTATGTATCAGTGTTTGATATTTATGTATTAGTATTTGATATGTATGAGTGTTTGATATGCATATATGAGTGTTTGATACGTATGTATTAGTGTTTGATATGTACGAGTGTTTGATATGTATGTATGAGTGTTTGGTATGTGTGGGTCTTTGATATGTATGTATGTATGAGTGTTTGATATATGTGAGTGTTTGATATATACGAATGTTTGATATGTATGAGTGTTTGATATTTATGTATGTATGAGTGTTTGATATGCATGAGTGTTTGATATGTATGATTCTTTGATATGTATGTACATGTAAGAGTGTTTGATATGTATGAGTGTTTGATATGCATGTATGAGTGTTTGATATGTATGAGTGTTTGGTATGCATGAATGAGTGTTTGATATGTATGAGTGTATGATATGTATGTATGAGTGTTTGATATGTATGAGTGTTTGATATGTATGAATATTTGATATGTATGTATGAGTGTTTGATACGTATGAGTGTTTGATATGTTAATATGATTGTTTGATATGTATGAGTGTTTCATATGTATGTATGAGTGTTTGATATGTATGAGTGTTTGATATGTATGAATATTTGATATGTATGAGTGTTTGATATATATGTATGAGTGTTTGATATGCATGTATGAGTGTTGGATATGTATGAATATTTGATATGCATGTATGAGTGTTTGATATGTATGAGTATTTGATATGTATGGATGAATGTTTGATATGTATGTATGAGTGTTTGATATGTATGAGTTTTTAATATGTATATATGAATGTTTGATATGTATGTATGAGTGTTTGATATTTATGTATGAGTGTTGGATATGTATGAGTGTTTGATATGCGTGTATGAGTGTTTGATAAGTAGGAGTGTTTGGTATGCATGTATGAGTGTTTGCTATGTATGAATGTATGATATGTATGTTTGAGTTTTTGATATGTATGAGTGTTTGATATGTATGAATGTATGATATGTATGTATGAGTGTTTGATATGTATGAGTGTTTGATATGTATGAATGTATGATATGTATGTATGAGTGTTTGATATGTATGAGTGTTTGATATGTATGAATGTTTGATATGTATGAGTGTTTCATATGTATGTATGAGTGTTTGTTATGCATGTATGAGTGTTGGATATGTATGAGTGTTTCATATGCATGTATGAGTGTTTGATATGTATGAGTATTTGATATGTATGGATGAATGTTTGATATGTATGTATGAGTGTTTGATATGTATGAGTGTTTGATATGTATGAGTGTTTGATATGTATGAATGTTTGATATGTATGAGTGTTTCATATGTATGTATGAGTGTTTGATATGCATGTATGAGTGTTGGATATGTATGAGTGTTTCATATGCATGTATGAGTGTTTGATATGTATGAGTATTTGATATGTATGGATGAATGTTTGATATGTGTGTATGAGTGTTTGATATGTATGAGTGTTTGATATGTTTATATGAGTGTCTGATATGTATGAGTGTTTAATATATATATATGAGTGTTTGATATGTATGTATCAGTGTTTGATATTTATGTATTAGTATTTGATATGTATGAGTGTTTGATATGCATGTATGAGTGTTTGATACGTATGTATGAGTGTTTGATATGTACGAGTGTTTGATATATATGTATGAGTGTTTGGTATGTGTGGGTGTTTGATATATACATATGAATGTTTGATATGTGGGAGTGTTTGATATATACGAATGTTTGATATGTATGAGTGTTTGATATGTATGTATGAGTGTTTGATATGTACGAGTGTTTGATATGTATGTATGAGTGTTTGGTATGTGTGGGTGTTTGATATGTATGTATGAATGTTGTATATGTGTGAATGTTTGATATATACGAATGTTTGATATGTATGAGTGTTTGATATGTATGTATGTATGAGTGTTTGATATGCATGAGTGTTTGATATGTATGATTGTTTGATATGTATGATTGTTTGATATGTATGTATGAGTGTTTGATATGCATGTATGAGTGTTGGATATGTATGAGTGTTTCATATGCATGTATGAGTGTTTGATATGTATGAGTGTTTCATATGTATGTATTAGTGTTTGATATGCATGTATGAGTGTTTCATATGTATGAGTATTTGATATGTATGGATGAATGTTTGATATGTATGTATGAGTGTTTGATATGTATGAGTGTTTGATATGTTTATATGAGTGTTTGATATGTATGAGTGTTTAATATGTATATATGAGTGTTTGATATGTATGTATCAGTGTTTGATATTTATGTATTAGTATTTGATATGTATGAGTGTTTGATATGCATATATGAGTGTTTGATACGTATGTATTAGTGTTTGATATGTACGAGTGTTTGATATGTATGTATGAGTGTTTGGTATGTGTGGGTCTTTGATATGTATGTATGTATGAGTGTTTGATATATGTGAGTGTTTGATATATACGAATGTTTGATATGTATGAGTGTTTGATATTTATGTATGTATGAGTGTTTGATATGCATGAGTGTTTGATATGTATGATTCTTTGATATGTATGTACATGTAAGAGTGTTTGATATGTATGAGTGTTTGATATGCATGTATGAGTGTTTGATATGTATGAGTGTTTGGTATGCATGAATGAGTGTTTGATATGTATGAGTGTATGATATGTATGTATGAGTGTTTGATATGTATGAGTGTTTGATATGTATGAATATTTGATATGTATGTATGAGTGTTTGATACGTATGAGTGTTTGATATGTTAATATGATTGTTTGATATGTATGAGTGTTTCATATGTATGTATGAGTGTTTGATATGTATGAGTGTTTGATATGTATGAATATTTGATATGTATGAGTGTTTGATATATATGTATGAGTGTTTGATATGCATGTATGAGTGTTGGATATGTATGAATATTTGATATGCATGTATGAGTGTTTGATATGTATGAGTATTTGATATGTATGGATGAATGTTTGATATGTATGTATGAGTGTTTGATATGTATGAGTTTTTAATATGTATATATGAATGTTTGATATGTATGTATGAGTGTTTGATATTTATGTATGAGTGTTGGATATGTATGAGTGTTTGATATGCGTGTATGAGTGTTTGATAAGTAGGAGTGTTTGGTATGCATGTATGAGTGTTTGCTATGTATGAATGTATGATATGTATGTTTGAGTTTTTGATATGTATGAGTGTTTGATATGTATGAATGTATGATATGTATGTATGAGTGTTTGATATGTATGAGTGTTTGATATGTATGAATGTATGATATGTATGTATGAGTGTTTGATATGTATGAGTGTTTGATATGTATGAATGTTTGATATGTATGAGTGTTTCATATGTATGTATGAGTGTTTGTTATGCATGTATGAGTGTTGGATATGTATGAGTGTTTCATATGCATGTATGAGTGTTTGATATGTATGAGTATTTGATATGTATGGATGAATGTTTGATATGTATGTATGAGTGTTTGATATGTATGAGTGTTTGATATGTATGAGTGTTTGATATGTATGAATGTTTGATATGTATGAGTGTTTCATATGTATGTATGAGTGTTTGATATGCATGTATGAGTGTTGGATATGTATGAGTGTTTCATATGCATGTATGAGTGTTTGATATGTATGAGTATTTGATATGTATGGATGAATGTTTGATATGTATGTATGAGTGTTTGATATGTATGAGTGTTTGATATGTATGAGTGTTTAATATGTATATATGAATGTTTGATATGTATGTATGATTGTTTGATATTTATTTATGAGTGTTGGATATGTATGAGTGTTTGATATGCATGTATGAGTGTTTGATATGTATGGATGAATGAAAAATAGTTGATGGCTTTTAAAAAAAAATAGTTTATGGCTTTAAATTTAAACAGCGATTTGGATGTTCCGATTGATTGACTCCGTAACAGGTGCGAGAGGGCGTTAATATGTATAAACATTGTTATTATTCAAAAATAAACAGTAAACATTTATATCTAACTAGTATAAAATAGCAAGCTGTATCTTCAAATTACTTTTTTATTCTAATTGCGTATTTCTCTTTCAAGTGAATATAAGTATGATGATATAATGATTGATATATTATCCGGGTATAGTATAAATGTTTTAATTTGGTTTGGAAGAATGCGTCGAACAAGTAACCAATCCTTCTTTTTTAGATTTTAAAGTTAATTTATAACACACTTGAACGTCGAAACGTGACATGATTTTGTGTCAACAACATAAATGTACCATGCTGATAAGGACGAGAAATAAGTTTACGTAAAAGATTCGTATTATTCGCAGTGCATACTAACGTAGCGGCGACGTCACGTGACAAGTTATGTAGCGAGTAACACTAATGTTCTAGGTCAATATACACTGTATAGATAACTTTGTAACAATCCACTAAATATTCAGAAAGTTGATGTAATTAATAAAGTAATAACGTCTGTGGCTATTCGTTTGTTTAAGCATTATGAAAAGTGTGCTCGACCTCAAAACATTTTCCCAGTATAGTCTAATGATTCTATAACTGGCAAGAATATACACCCAGAGTGCTATAATCTGACATTCATATGTGTCAAGATAGTTTGGGCATTTATATCAACCAATTTGATTACCCGTTTAAAAGAGACTAAGTTTCATGATATCGTCATGATATCGTCATGATATCGTTTTCATACATTCCAGAAGTTAACATAGTGTTTGATCAAACTTCTGACCAGACTAGACGACTACTCACTTAATGTCCAGGTTAATACAGGTCACCGTATAGATCATTTCGTCAAAATCCGTTAAATATTTAGAATGTGAATAAGGTTGATAAAGCTTTTCTGGTAATATCAGAAATATTTATAGAAATCAATGAATATTTATGTGGCTTTCGGTTAGATTAAAGCTGCTTAAAATGAAACATTAACACCGAAAACACTTCATGCATAATAATTAAATATATCTCACATTAGCTTTAATTATCATCTGGTGAATTTAAGGATTTATTAAAATCTAATGAATTCGATATAAATTGATAAACCATGTCATTTGCAGATGTAAATGATTTAGTTTACGAGTCTTGACCCCCAACATAGGTTCTGTCCTTTCCGTTCCGCAAAAGACCAGTAAGTGTTACAAAAGCACATGCACTACAGGAATTTTCGCTATAAGGTCTCACTACACAATTTCGCTATTAGGTCTCACTACACTATATGGTCTCACTACACTGTTGAATTCGTTATAAGGTCTCACTACGCAGTTTAATTAGTAATAAGGTCTCACTTCATAGTTGAATTGGCTATAACGTCTCACTATACAGTTGAATTCGCTATATGGTCTCACTTTACAGTTGAACTCGCTATACGGTCTCTCTACAGAGTTAAATTCGCTATATGGTCTCACTTTACAGTTGAACTCGCTATACGGTCTCTCTACACAGTTGAATTTGCTATATGGTCTCACTATACAGTTGAACTCGCTATACGGTCTCTCTACACATTTGAATTCGCTATATGGTCTCACTATACAGTTGAACTCGCTATACGATCTCTCTACACAGTTAAATTTGCTATAAGGCTTTACTACACAGTGAATTCGCTATAATGTCTCACTATACAGTTGAATTCGCTATAATGTCTCACAATACAGTTGAATTCGCTATAAATTCTCACTATACAGTCGAATTCGCTATAAAGTCTTACTATACAGTGAATTCGCTATAACGTCTCACTATACAGTTGAATTCGCTATAAGATCTTACTATACAGTTGAATTCGCTATAAGGTCTCTCTACACAGTTGAATGCGCTTTAAGGTCTCACTACACAGTTGAATTCGCTATAAGGTCTTACTACTTAGTTGAATTATCTATATGGTTTTACTGAACAGTTTAATTCGTTATAAGGTCTCACTACACAGTTGAATTCGCTATAAAGTTAACTACACAGTTGAATTCGCTATAATGTCTCACTATACAGTGAATTCGCTCACGTCTCACTATACAGTTTAATTCGCTCTAATGCCTCACTTTACAGTGAATTTGCTATAAGGTCTTACTTTACAGTTGAATTCGCTATAAGTTCTTACTACACAGGTGAATTCGCTATAAGGTCTTACTTTACAGTTGAATTCGCTGTAAGGTCTTACTACACAGGTGAATTCGCTATAACGTCTCACTATACAGTTGAATTCGCTATAAGGTCTCACTACACAGGTGAATTCGCTATAACGTCTCACTATACAGTTGAATTCGCTATAAGGTCTCACTACACAGTTGAATTTTATTATTTGTTATTGACAAAAAATAATTCTAGGATTTCCACGGTAAAGAAAATCCACATGTTATGTTTATGTTGTTTTTTAACAGCTGGAATGTGTTAAATAAATGCACAATAACTGGTAGGTTGACCAGCTTGTTTTTTTTACCAAACAGTGCAGTGACATCCTAATATTTTCTTCAAACAAAAAAGAAATCCTCACATGCTCGTAAATACATTCATAACTTTGATCATCAAGAAACTGGAATTTTAATGAGAGGACGTTAAGAAAAAACGTGAAAATATTTTGAATTCTATGCAAAACAAAGCGTTTGTAATCTCATTTTACAGCATGCGGTAAACCTGTCTGTTTCATACCTACCCGTTGTTGGAAGTCACCGAGCGTTTACGATTATGATCGTATAAACATATTAACTGTGATTTCGTCTCCAAAATAATCTAGAATTGCTATATTTAGTAGAATGTGCAAGATAGTCCTGCTCTACAATAGGCTATGTACTCGTACATATTAAAACACTTAAGGAGGAATTCCGATATCTGACGTTGACCCAGCGTTTCTAAGGAGGAAATAATTTTTTGCAAAATTTACAACTTACTGAAAGTCTTGACGTCTCTTGTTGACCAATAATCTGTCAAGAGGACGTTAATGATGCAGAAACCCCCGCATTTATCGTCTGCATTAGTTTGTAAACAAAGCTGTCAAACAGCAACAGGCGACACAGTGTGAAATTTTATTCCAAATCACAGATATTCGTTAAAAAAACAACGTTATTTCAGTTGTCTTTATTTGCAAACAGCAATACTTATAAAAAAATATTTACTAGATTGTCCCTTTGATGATTTATTAATAGTTATGCATCGGTGTACATATAAAAGATTAGTTATGCATTATTTGTTATGCATCGATGATATATAATATATTAGTTATGCATCTGTGTACATATAAAAGATTATCGATGATATATAATATATTAGTTATGCATTATTAGTTATGCATCTGTGCACATATAATCTATTTTACTTATTTCTTTATTCAGAAATTCAAAGTATACAGAGTATACAAAGTGTTAAAACTACAGACCCTAAACCGCTCAAGTACCCCAATTGCACGCAAAAGGAGTGCACTCAGAGCGTAAGCGGAGCGCGAACGGAGCGCAGATTGAGTGCTGACGGAGCGGACATGGACCGTAAGCAAACGCTGGATTTTGAATAATTAACGCACTCCTGAACGCATGAAATAGATCGAGTGCACTCAGACACGCTGAATGCACTCAGAAACGCTGAGTGCACTCAGATGCGCAGTATATGCAGTATACGCTAGACACAGTAAGATAACTGATAACAGACCTATTCGTGCGCTACTGAGTGCACTCGTTCATTCGGATACACTCTTTTTTCATTATTTGATCGTGAAGTCGATACTTAAAATCGAGATAAAAAAGAAATTTTCTTTCACATAAATATAACCCATGTAGTTTATATAAATGTTTTATTGTAAAACGCATGATAAAACTTATTTTGGTCAACAATTTATCAATTATAACATAAATATCAATATTTAGCTGATCAATACAATAATGTTTAAAATACCTATTATACAATAGACGACACATCAATGGTTATCTACGGTTTCAAGGCTAATTTAGTTGCATGTTTAAGCATGATTTGGTTTGCGCAACAAAAATATAAAAAATGATATATATTGTGTAAACAATAATTCGAAAAGATGTAATATGAATTCACTATTTGCCGTGTTATTTTGATATAAATTAGTTATAGAACATACAAAACATGTACTTTATTTCGATTTAACCGTATACTGCTCCAAATACAAAAATATCAAAGCATGCGTGAATCAAACAAAATCTAGATATGCGTAAAATTATATGATTATGATTCTATTTGTTTGGGTATTTCAGCAAAATAAAAATTACCAATTTTCAATTTAATTTGGACTTTAGTTTTATATTTTCCCCAAACATAGTTACACTGAGTTTGTGCTTAGTTGTGAACAAATCTACGTAAAACTGTTATATTGCAATTAAAGTGGAAACATTATACTCGTGCACATCTCATTAAAATAATAATAATAAATTAATTGTATTCTAAAATATAAAGTGGGTCAGTAGTACAGCGGATAGGGTGCTGGCTTCAGATGGCATGGGTCGCGAGTTTGACCCAGGCTCTACCCGACCTCTCGAAACACAATTCAGTACCAGATCTAATAAGGGAATGCACTGGAAAACGATATGCAATAGCTCCAAGCTTACTTCACAATCAAGCTAAATTAAATTAATGTAAAATAAATGTATGTATGCCAAATTAACACTACAGACCGAAATAACACATTAGACACAGGAAATAAAAACTAGCAAACGTAAATTTCTAGGTGACCTTTTTGAGGTTGTGATTTTATATTGACTAGAACAGCTTTTGGTCATGAGGAAGGTTTAAACAAACAAAAAAGAACATGTATTCACTATGAAATAGTAAATATATTGTTTTCCCGCTTTCCTATAAAATCGATACGCCTGATCACGTGCACGTAAGCACGGAACAATTAAGCCACTATAAAAGCTGTGAAAGGGGCAACAAGTAAGAAATGACAACAACAATAATAATAATAATAATAATAATAATAAAGAAGAAGAAAAAATACTCAGATAATAATAATATAATAATAAAGTAATATAGCAATAATAACAATAATATTCATAATATTAGTAATAACAGTAATAAATAATAATAAAATATATAATAGATATTAATAATAATGACGATAATAATAATATTATAAAAAATCTGCATATTTTAGTATTGATTTTGACTATATATTTCTTATCCAATCACATGCCGCGGGTTAAATAAAGATTCATTCATCTGGCACAAATTATAATCAAAATGAAAATTACACGCCGGCAGGGTTCTTCGTGATCAATGGACCGATAAATCACCAATTAACTATTTATTGACACACATGTGGTTCTCACCATGGGTATCTGTTTTGATGATTGCCATGCAACTCTGCCTTTATAATAGTAATTAAATTGTTATATTAATTGTGAACGACTGACCAGATGCAAGTACGCACGTACCAATATAAAAGCTGTGACAAATCAATAAGTCAATATGTATATTATAATAATAGCTCCAATGATAAAAATATTTAAAAAAATAAAACAAATAATGAAAGTAAAAAAATAATACAAATAATACAAATAATATACTACAATTTTACAAGGAATTATTAAGAGACATGTCTTTAATCTTAATTAGTTTTAAAATTGTAGGATTGTTTTATTTTATAAATAAACAAAATTCTGATCTGTTTTTTATACGAAATCGCTATGGCAGCTGTGGTCAAATGACAGCCTTGAATACACATCCCTTAATACGTGTATGTCTTACTTTCTACCATTCACTCAGAACTGGCGTGGGGTTTTCGGTTCGTTAATTTAATGATATTAACATCATGATATTTACATACTAAAGCGTTCTGAAACTTCGAATAACCAATATCTTAAATATTTTTTTATTTGTTGTTAATTGGCTGGCAGTTTTTTCTTTTTTATCTTTTCTTTTCAATCACATAATGTTGGCTCAATTAAGATTCATCCATCTGGCACGAATTACAATCAAAATGAAATCATACATATCTTCCGTGGTCAATAGACCGATAAGTCACCACTTTAGCATAAAACTTAATTGACACGGCTCCAACTGGCATGTGACATAACGTAATTAACACCACGGGTGTGTTGCTGCCTGTCATATAATTAGTCGTATAGCACAGTGGGTGTAGTGTCAAACAAGTTTAATATAGTTTGTCATTTTAAATAATATATTAACATAAAGCATACTATCAGTGAAAGAATAATTTGATAAACTCACTGAAAAATGTTCATTGCAAGTATATTTATATACATAATGATAATGAAAATAATTATAAAAACTTAAAATATCAGAATATCTTTTTTAAGTTTAGTGAAGCCACATTTGGACCCAAATCGAGAAAAACGCTACAAGATTATTATTTTTTAAAAATCATTTATTATAATGTCGAATTGCATCGCACGGATTATAATAAATTTTTCATCACCGATGCAGTGCATATCATTGATTATAAAGCTTATTTTTGTTTGAACATTAACAAAACCAGTGATATATCCACATGTTGTTAAGTCACTGCTTACACTGAGCAGATTTATGGATTATCATAAGGCCAATGAGGTATCAACAGTATGGAATTATTAATTAAATTTAATTATTAATAACAATATATTTAGTTTATGTTGATGATGTTTATGTAAATTTTCTGGACAAACTTTATTGCTTTCCTGTAACAAACGGCTTACGGTATATTAAAGAAGATACTGACGCAAACGCATGTCGGTCTGGATAACAGAAGCCGGTATAACGTGCGATATTCTTTGATCATCCAGACCACTGATCACATATCAAAACATAGACACTTCCGTTAAACATGCCTACTATCGATACTTTTCAACCTTTCGCCCAGCGGGTGACATAATATGGAGACAAACAATCGGATTATGAATTAATTTACCTTGACTAAATCCCATGGATACATTTAATTGCTCCATTGGAACAGATTAAATTAAAAAGTCAATATAGAATAATTTTAAAGAGTTGAGATGTTGCGATTGGTTATGGGCCGGAAACCGAACTGAGCGAACTGAACGTTGAGTGAACGCTTAACGAAGCGAACGCTAAGAGGAGTATTAAATAGAGCACTCAGCTATATACAGCGCTCGTGAGCGAATACTTGCGTTTGTGAGTGCATTAAATTAACCGAGTTTAATCGAGTGCACGCAAACGGAGCGCGAACGGAGCGCGAACTAAGCGCGAACGGAGCGCGAAAGGAGTGCAAACTGAGCGCAAACGGAGTGCAATTATGGGGTACTTGAGCGGTTTAGGGTCTGTAACAACTAACCATCTCATTCTACAAAAAACTATACTTTATTTATAAACTATATAATTACATATTATACATATAATACATATTTCATATTTTCAACCAATTTATCAAAGTGTCACATATTTATATCACATTCTGATCATATTACATCAACATACAACGATAGATAATACAGATGTTCGTGCTAGGAATCAAGGCGCGTATTTGGCTATGGGACAGAGACATATTTGCGGCGTTATTTCCGTATCCTTCTTCAACAAAGACTCTCAATAGTGTTGTTTGTTATAATAAGTTATATTTTATCTCTTATTCCAAACCTCATGACCGATACTAAGGCGTGGTGTGACCTGAACTAATATGTAACCAGGTAACCACGTGAATCTGGAATGTTTACCATATAGCGAGCAAGCTGACTACCGGCAGATAAAGTCAAGTAAATATTGATTGGATGAAATGTTTGCCGCCAATTTAGTCGTTCATTTAAGATACCCTGGGCCGGTGTCTTTATAAACTTCAAGCTGAAATTTTCATCAACTCCAAATTCTCAATTTCTCTTAATCATGAATCATACTCATAACACGCTGAATGGCCACACATGTTGGAACATATATTAACTTATTAGTAAAATATAACATACAAAATAGTTCATGTAAATGATGTTTTAACATTTCAATAAATGAGTTAAGGAAAGTCTTAACTTGAGATGTTTCATTGAAACTGGGGCCTAGCATTTTTTGTTGCACAGTTAGGTTGTACAATGCAAATATCAAAAGTGATTTTAGTCCACTTACTATAAAAAAATGTATATATCAAACTCAGTATAATACTTTTTTTATCGAACTAAGTATAACAAAGTTTCAATCAAATTAAATACAGTAAAGTTTTCACCAAGTTTAGATCATTTAAGCGGATTTCAGACTAAGCACGGTAAAGTGTGCACCAAATAAAGTAAGGGTTCCATCAAAGTAAGTACAGTTGAGCAGCCATGCAATTAAATACAGAAAAAAGTATCCATCAAGCATAAATCAGTAATGTGGCCAGCAAACTAAAAACAGTTATGTGACCATCAAACTGAAAACAGTAAAGTGCCCATCAAACTGACAAAGTAATGTGCCCATCACACTTAAAACAGTAAAGTGCCCATCACACTTAAAACAATAAAGTACCCATCAAACTAAAAACAGTGATGTGCCCATTAAACTGAAAACAATAAAGTGCCCATCACACTTAAAACAGTAAAGTGACCATCACACTTAAAACAAGAAAGTGCCCATCACATTTAAAACCGTAAAGTATCCATCAAACTAAAAGCAATAATGTTCCCATCAAACTAAAAACAATAAAGTGCCCATCAAACTATCTGTAGGTACGGTACACTATCAATATCCGTTAAATGTTAACTATTATGTTACCGTTTAATTTGATTTTATATTTTCTTCATATGTTAATACAGACTGCATTTGGATTAGACATAACACATGGAAAACTTTAAATACATCTGACATGTCAATTTTATTTTATGAGATTTGTCCACAATCTTATGATTAACCCCCGTATGTCATTCCCATTAAGTGTTTATAGCTATAACTGTTTCACGTCACGTTTTAGTTACAAGGACTTGCATACATAGACGCACATGCGTAGACAACACGTCATGTTTTAGTTACAAGGACGTACTAACATAGACGTACATGCATAGCTAAACACGTCATGTTTTAGTTACAGGAACGTACTAACATAGACGTACATGCATAGCTAAACACGTCATGTTTTAGTTACAGGACGCACTTACATAGACGTACTTGCATAGACAACACGTCATGTTTTAGTTACAGGACGTACTTACATAGACGTACATGCATAGACAACACGTCATGTTTTAGTTACACGAACGTACTTACATAGACGTACGTGCATTTACATTTACAAACACGTCATGTTTTAGTTACATGGACGTGCTTGCATTGACGTACATGCATAGACAACACGTCATGTTTTAGTGACACGAACGTACTGACATAGACGTACATGCATAGACATCACGTCATGTTTTAGTTACACGAATGTACTGACATAGACGTACATGCATATACAAACACGTCATGTTTTAGTTACAGGACGTACTTACATAGACGTACTTGCATAGACAACACGTCATGTTTTAGTTACAGGACGTACTTACATAGACGTACATGCATAGACAACACGTCATGTTTTAGTTTCAAGGACTTGCATACATAGACGTACATGCTTGGCTAATAAGTCATGTTTTAGTTACAAAGATGTACTTACATAGACGTACATGAATAGACAACACACGTCATGTTTTAGTTACAAAGGTGTACTTACATAGACGTACATGCATAGACAACACGTCATGTTTTAGTTACATGACGTACTTACATAGACGTACATGCATAGACAACACGTCATGTTTTAGTTACAGGACGTACTTACATAGACGTACATGCATAGACAACACGTCATGTTTTAGTTACAGGACGTACTTACATAGACGTACATGCATATACAAACACGTCATGTTTTAGTTACATGGACGTGCTTGCATAGACGTACTTGCATAGACAACACGTCATGTTTAGTGACAAGGACTTGCGTACATAGATGTACATGCATAGACAACACGTCATGTTTTAGTTAAAAATACATGCATACATAGACGTACATGCATAGACAACACGTCATGTTTAAGTTTCAAGGACTTGCATACATAGACGTACATGCATAGCCAATAAGTCATGTTTTAGTTACAAAGATGTACTTACATAGACGTACATGCATAAACAAACACGTCATGTTTTAATTACAAAGACGTGCATACAGAGACGTACATGCATAGACAACACGTCATGTTTTAGTTACAATGACTTGCATACATAGACGTACATACCTACGTACGAATATACATTATAGTTATGTACGACTTCTGAATAGTTTCAATGTATTTCCTTACAAAACAAAAAAAAAGTTATCTTCTTTGCTCTCATAACATGACCTATTTATGCGTTGACGTGCCAAAAAACTCAACTCTTACCAAAACAATGCTACCAGTATTTAGGGTACACCAATTTATAGAAACTCGGTTGCAAAGAAGCTTCGGGTTAATATGAACGGCTCTCCGGTCCGTCTCTTAGGTATAACCATTATACTGAGTGCTGCTTTTAGAGGCCGCTGGGTCGATTGCTCGCGACCTCTGGTGTTAGCGACCATCACCACACTACTGCCCCGCTCATCACCACACTACCGCCCCGCTCATCACCACACTACTGCCCCGCTCATCACCACCTTACCGCCCCGCTCATCACACACTACCGCCCCGCTCATCACCACACTACTGCCCCGCTCATCACCACCTTACCGCCCCGCTCATCACACACTACTGCCCCGCTCATCACCACAGTACCGCCCCGCTCTTTGCCACACTATCGCCCCGCTCATCACCACCTTACCGCCCCGCTCATCACACACTACTGCCTTGCTCATCACCACACTACGCCCCGCTCATTGATCGAGTATTTCTCTCATGTTGTATGATAACTTTGATAATTTATCGATGGGTTTGGTCACATGTCTGTTATATCAATAAAGAGGTATCAACGATAATTACATAAAAACATTAAAACTCTTCGCTTTGGCTAGATTTTACCTGCGGCTTAAAGACGTCGATATCGCACAGTTGTATCAGTAAAAAATGCTGACATTTTATCACGTATATGTCCTTGTTATGAAATTTAATAATAACTCAAAGTTGTGTCGGTTGTTACGCGGGATGAGTGAGAGACAACCAAATAAATAGACGATCATACATGAGTGCTAATTTATTATTATTTTTTATTAAATGAGTTGGAAAAATATAATATGTGAGGCTTTGCCGAGTGTAATATCATTTTTCCCAAGGAGTTTAATAAATTCTATATCAAATTAGTACGAATGTAAGATTATGTAACAGATCACCTCTAACGGAAGCGAGAAAAAATCGGGCTTTTTGTTTCCATGATTCAACATATGACGTGATGTCTAAAAACGTCATTTAACTATGACAAATCGACGTCATTTATATATTCCGGCAAGTCCGAAAGTACTTCGGCTATTGACGTACGAGAGCTGAATTATACGGAAAACACCGAGCGATGAATCGGAAGTGATATTACACCAGGTTTATACAAACAAATATGTCATTGGTTTATTACACTCCTGCACAGTAAATTATGTGACATTTTATCACTTATATGTCCTTGTGATGAAATTCAATGATAACTCAAAGTTGTGTCGGCTGTTACCCGGGATTAATGAGAGACAACCTGAAATTAGTCTGCTACATAATATTTATTATCTTATCATCTGTCATTGTTAGACATAAAGGGGTGGCCGAATAAAGTTATGATTATTCGGCAGGTAACCGAATAAACGTCAAATTGAGATTTCTTTGATTTCTTCATCTACATTTCGGTGTCCGAGATATTGCGACTGATACTGACACATTGTCAAACCTACTTTCGACTAAGATCATGACATAAAGACATGTTTTAACCTGTCAAGTATATTATAACATGTTATGTATATATTATAATGTTATGAAAACAAATATTAGTTTCTTTGTTTATCCACCAGTTGTTAAACTATATAACAGATAAACAGATTTGAATGTTATTTCTTTATTAATAATCAGAAGCTCAGTTATGCTAACTCATTCATCTGTTTGATCAAAATGTTACTTGCTTATTCAAAATAATACTAGAATACAATAAGCGTCATCAAATAAACTTTGTAGTAAAAAGCACTAACCTAACAACCTCCATGTATTTGTTATTTGTATTTCGCGATAACAATTCAGCATCGATAACACAATGTTATTTGTTATACAAATATTTTATTTTAAATGTTATCCACCAAAAATAATTGTAATGAATACTGTGTTTCTTATTTTGTTACTGACCGGTCATAATCTGATTAACGAATTAAATATTGGTATTTGTTATTTGTTACAAATCATTGCAGGTAGAATGTCTAATAGCAAAACACTTTTTATATTGTAATATGCTGCACATTGTTTTCCTGGCGAAACAAAAAAATGTCTGCGATTCGCAACTCATTGACAATTGATTAAATAACGAAAAATATATAATTTATGATAGCGATTTATTATTCATCAATAAGGGAATTTTAATTTCGAAAAATAAGTATAACGCACATCAAAATAGAAATGCAACTCAAAATAAGTGGGTTGGTAATCTAATGGATAGAGTGTTGGCCGCTCACGCCAGAGGTTGCGGGTTCGTTTCCCTGGTCGACCCGATGCCTCTCATTAGATAACACTCAGTACCGGTTCAACCTTTGAAACGGACTCGAGAGCGGTTCATATAAGCTTTGAGCTTTCATCGCAATCGAGCTAAAATAAATTAGTATAAATTAAAATAAGTGTAGGTTGTTATACGTGTTTGGCACTGTGTGTCAGACATAGTGAGATTTAGAGTGGAATGTGTAGTCAAGTGACTGAGCAGCAGACAAAGGATCGGAAGGTCGTGGGTTCGATCCTCCTCCATGACAATGTGTGGTGTCCTTGAGCAGGACACTTTATCCACATACGCTTAACACTGGTTATATCCAGGAAGACTTCGAGCGTGATAAGTCTAAGATGTATAATGTCACATTGAAAGAAACAAATAATATACATTTAAATCAATGACAGCGAAATGCAAATATGCCATACGCTTCTTTAGAATACGTTTTGTGAAACATGAACTACCACAGTACGTTCGTTTGAAATGAGCCACAACTTGTTCTCATATGAAATGGGCTGCACGTTTTTAAATAATGTACAAAAATAATTTATATCAATAATATACATAAATAATATATGTAAGTTATATACATACATATTTTTTTCTAATATAACTTATTTTGTTTGGGTCCAAATCACGATTTTTGACATTTAAATAGAAAAAACGGTAAACTCTTTGCAATTATCTATTTTATCATTTTAATAACAACTTACGGGCTGCTATTATTTCATGTTTAGGTGCATTAAATGAGTAGATAAGAGTACTACGTCGCTACTTACCTGCTGTATTACCAGCGCCAGTGATAGACTGAGTAGCGAACACCACAATAACAAACACAAATCCAGTAAGGTACTTCCGGTTCACACTAATACTCCGAAATAACCACCGCTTACATGAGTTCGCCATATTTGCGCATACACTTTAATTTGTTCTCTGCACTGTCATGAATAATATTTGTTTTCAAATAAATATAGTTCTGTAATCTATTGTAATCTGTTGTTTTTAAAACCTCCTTTTCTAGTTTTATAGATTTGTTAGTTCTTTGCGCTTTATCTCCGCCTTCTTTTATAAATCCACCTGTCAAGATGTCTCTTTGAAATACTGAATATGATTGTAGAATTTCGGTTCACATAGGTCTCTTTTATCAATATATTCTTCCTTTCGTATGAAGTTAAGCTTCACTTTGGGCTCTAAACATAGGTGGCTAACAAAACAGCAATCTCCATTTAACCAAAATTTGAACATTTAACAGTAACACGGGATGCACAAGAAGGTCGTGTCGCCGTCACCTTTGTGTTGATAGCAAGACAACGACAAACAAGCAGATTGCACGTTCGTCTCAGATATAATGTGTTAACAGTTGCCATTATCTTTCATAGCTATTTGCAGTATTTGTAGTATTACACGAACTAGTATAGGCGATAACGGACGGCTAATAGTGGCATTCATTGAAGTTTTATCTAATTTTTCATTCTAGAGGAAAAACAGAAAAAAGAAAAAAAAAAGAAAAATGTAATTAAAGTTCTTTTAAAGGAAGTAAATCAGAGGAAAAAGGCTTTAATTGTGATTCATTTGATATCACTCCGCACTTGAATCCACATCAAGTTTTTGATGGGTTAGGAATAGTACGTAATGTGTTTATATGGTAAATAATTAATTAAGCTACGTAAGGCTTTTATAATAAATAAGTAATAATGTTACGTCAAGTTTATAGGGTTAATTAGTATCTATGTTACGTAAAGCTTATATTGTTGATAAGTATTACTTCAAGTTTCTATGATTATTAGTAATAATGTTACATCAAGTTTATATGCTTAATAAGTAATCATGTTAGGTGAAATTTATATGGTAAATTAGTAATTATGCTACATCAAGTTTGTTTGCTTTATAAGTAATAGGGCTTCTTCGAAATTATATAATTAATAAGTAATTATGTTAGGTCAAATATATATGGTAAATAAGTAATTATGTTACATCAAATATATATTGTAAATAAGTAATTATGCCCAGTCAGGATTATATGATTAATAAGTAATTAAGTCATGTCAGGTTTATATGATTAATAAGCAATTATGCCACGTCAAGTTTATATGATTAATAAGTAATCATGTCATGTCAGGTTTATATGATTAATAAGTAATTATGTCATGTCAGGTTTATATGATTAATAAGTAATTATGTTACGACAAGGTTAAACGTTAAATGAGTAATTATACTACGTCAGGTTTATAGTATGTAATTTATAATATATGATTTATAACTTATAATTTTACTTTTTCATTTATATATGGTTTGTAAGTGATTATATTATGTCAAGTGTATATGGTTAAGTAAGTATGCTACTTCAAATGTGTATTGTAAACAAGTTATTATGCTACAGTAACTGTAATTAAACTACGTTAAGTTAATATGATTAATAGGTAAGTATGCTTCTTAAAGCGTATATGATCAATACACACTCATGTTACAAGTAGGATTTGATTTCTTTAAATAACATTTATACATATGTGTGAGTTCGTTTAAAGGTGAAGATATGTTAAAATCGAATTATACGCATGTTCACGGACGAAATTACATTTGCTATTACATATACAAGAATTTCAGATACTTTAAAGCATAACAAACACTTCATTTACAACAAAAGTTACGATTATCTTGTTTTGTTCTGTATAACATGTATCGAAAACGATTTCAGCATTACGCTTTTCTTACGCGTAAAGTACCGCAAAGCCAACGAAATACATTGAATCAACAAGCGCTATTGACCCCAATGGTACTACTACAAAAAAACAAACTAGCATCTGTCTGTGATTGTTTGGCAGTCAAATAAATTTGTTCATTTATTAGTTTCACACATACACACATATCCCCTTTTTATCTTTAAACAATTGCAGTGTTTTGACAACCAAAATGCGTTGCTATAGGAAATATTTGCTTACAGTATTCGATGGAAAAGAAGTTTTCATGTTTTCTATTTTCAACATCTTAATAAATTTGACCATTTCAGATATATATATATTTCACTTATTTTGATAGAAAAATAAATTATGCTATAATGATGTTTTTCTTCTATGCTTAACAACACCAGAAAAATCCACAAAAAGGTAATAATCTGCCAAATATGTATATATATTTGACACATGTTATGGAGGAGAACTTCTATTATAAGATTATATCCTCCATTCTTATCCATTAAATTGAATTTATATTGATTTAAGTGTATGTTAAAATTGAATTTAATAAATATGTTTAAACTAACAAAAATATAATATATTTTTCCGTATTGTATTAGTAAATGAGAACGTTGGTTTAGAGAGTACCTTTTTATTTGATATTACCGTTCGTAGCAGCAGTATTTCAATTTATATTTAAACAAGGTTATCAGAGTTACCTCTCTTACAAGGGGTATACAGCAAAGTAAATACCTTAGGATGACAATTACATGATAATAGATTTGCAATGATTATTTATATTATGTTGACAATGTAAAATAAATGTAATTTACTTGTATGATGTACAACAGTGAAACCATCTTGACTCGTACACAGCAAACTTAATCTATATTTGATGATGCGATAACTGAATGTATTATGAATTCTATGTAATATCCAATATTGTTAATATTTGTGACAGACCGACACTATTATGTACATCGTACCATTATAACCTCATATAAACGGATGATTACGAACTAACTTTCAGTCCGTAACGTGCTGCAAATATGGGTATGCATGGTATAAAGAAATAAAAATATTACAATCTGTATTTGGAATGTAGTATATATATATGTATTTATTATGGGTTTAAATCAACACATCCACGTTTAAACTTTTTTAAAAAGTTTTTCAATTGAGTTGTGAGCACATTTCCCATACATAAATATATGGTCAGTGAGCTGTATATGTGCCAACAAACACTATCCAGAACTCTTTAGAATTATAAAAAAAGATGTCCAAATTATAAAGCGTGACAAACGCTTTATAAATTATTTTTAAATTGCCGAGGATTCCAACTTGGCTTCAAATTGAATTATGCGAGTCGTATTAAAAAACTTCACGTTTTAGTGCGTAGTGTACTTTACCTGCCTTGAAAGTCATTTTGACATTTTTTTTTGACTCGGGTGAGTTACACGCTTGTTTTATAAAGTGTTAGTCACGCATTATAATTTGGGCATCATTTTGTTCCGGATTGTGTTTATATGCTCATATACAGCTAATTGATCATATGTTTGTATGGGAAATGTGCTCATAACTCAATTAAATTTTTTTTTTAAAAGTTCAAACGTGGATGTGTTGCTTTAAAGCAAATTAATACATATACGTGTAATGTTCAGTCAAGGGTATAGAGCACGAGCCAACTCGTGCGATACAGTCGGTATATAAGTGATACAAGTGCAGGCCCACTCCATTCGAGGTCATTGCGTTTGCCGAATAGTTGCGTTGTTTACATAAGATTGGCTATGAAAACTTAATCGACTACCGTGACATTTTGTTATACGTCGGAAGTATGATTAAAACTTTTAAAATGTATTATATATATAATGATTTAAGATGGAGCTTATATTTAGCTGCGGAGAACTGTTGTAATTTATTCATGTTATTAGAAAAGTGACTCATAAAGTTATAACCTAAACTGCCACACGTTCATCGCCTGGATTAATAGATAGGACAGCGTTCCAAACACCAATTCAGGAGCCGGACGAGCGGTGATATGTAGTTGTGTTTTTTTCATATCTATTGTATGTAACAGTGTAAGATTTGTTTTGGATCTTTTTATTAGTTTGGTTAGTACAAGTAGTAGGAAAAAGCGGCGTTACTAGATACATTCAAAGGTGCAGGTCTATATATATGTAAATTACCATCGGCACATAATCAGGAGTTGTGTGTGTAGTTTATATAAGTATGTAAAACATACCAGTAGCTTAAGATTGTTTGCAATTTCAATTAATTCAGATTGTTTTTATTTTTCTTGGGAAAAGTGCAGGCCTGTGCCTATTTGTAACTACGCCAGCTGGAAATATGGGTAACATAACATTATCATAAAAGTTTACTTTTGCATTATACACTGTTATAGAGTGCATGTCTTTCATATTAAATAGAACGAATAGTAGATTTATTATAAAATCCTTAAATAATAAGGAACGAGACAATAATATGTGCGGTATGTTAATTTGATACAGTGTAGTTTAAAAGGGCAGGTAAACCGTTTGTCACTTTTCTGGGACTTTGGGGGAAAGCTCTACACAGAATATTTTATAATTGGATAAAACAGACATGAGATGATGGTATTAGATGTAAGTTGATATATTGTAAGGGCAATTTCAAAGGGGGCTCACCCATAAACAAAAGTCTATGGATCTTCCCACGCATTGTGATACATTAAATTTATACATGTAGTACGCGGATGTGGTGGAAAGCGAATTTATCGTTTATTGTACTTAACATCGATACACACATTCCATGGTTTGAATTTAGTTAATAGCAAGCGATGTATGAACGCATGAAATAAAACTGCTTGTAATCAAGGTTTGATTGGAACGCGCGCTTACCAAGGTGTATTGTCCGAATATTCACCACGTGGACACACCCATTCTTATTAACCAAACCGGTTTATCATGGTTATTTATGCATCATGTACACAGTGCAATATTTACGGGAGTTTATATAAATATTTCTAATAGTGTATTAAGATGCACATTGTATGTGGGTAAAGTTTATTTAGAAATTGAAGAATGATTACATTGGTAGATGCTCAGTTATGTATTGTTATGGATACGCTTCCTGTTATATGGCAGAAATGCCTTGAGCTCATCACAGACGTAATGTTATGATAATAGGAAATTATATGAGGTACATGTATGTACGTGTAAATATCGGCTTGTAACAAAAATGTATATCTTTTGCTATTGTATATTATACAATCTAAAGCCGCTAGGCGCAGATTTGATTTCAATGCTGCTGGGTACGGATGGATAACTGTGCAAATAATGAACGTAATACAAAAATAAGTATTTATTATATTAGCGCAAATATTGTTTTTACTGTTGTGAATATTTTGGTAGGGACAGTGCACATTCGCCAATACTGTAATACTTATGATACAGTAATTATTCTAGTGCAAATGTAGTGTTGTTTTGTCGGAAATACATAGAGAGAACGACCTAATGCCTCTCGATGCAGTCTGGAGTACGTGTAGCTTGATACATATTAATTATATTGTCTATGTACTGTACTATTAATAGTTATACATTATGTAATTATTAAAGGAAACTGTTTTACTGTTTGTCAGTCATACTCCTATATGCCGCTAGGTGCAGACTGTAGACTTAGGTAACTTTGTAGATACTTTGTATCTGTGTATAATAACAATGCTAATGACAATGATAATATATTACGTAGTAATTAAGTGCAAAGGTTTACTGTTAGTCGGGAATATATGTTTTTTTGATATTGTATAATGAACAGTGGAAGTTGCTCGGTATAGATCAGATTCAATACCACTTGGTACAGATTTTGTATTTACCTGTAATGTAATACTCCTACATGTAATCCACCTGGGTTTGTCGATTTGTGTCGTTATGTGGTTTGGTATTTTATATTGTTAGTTGTATATCGCCGATACAGACTGGAATCCAAAGCCGATTGGTGTGGAGTGTGTATTTATCAAATTACTGTAAGCATAACAATAAATGTATATTGTCTTATGCAAGTGCAATTTTGACTTTTGTCAGGAATGGATGTCGTTTGTTATGAGCTGTGTATTTGTGTGAGTAAAGTATTACTAATAATACAGTTTCATTTAGCTTAGTGATACCTTTTTTGCCAGTAATGTATTTAATATTGTGCCTTGAGCAGTTTAAAGTTGCTTGGTACAGACTTGAGTCTTAAGGTCGTTGTTGTATTTCATTGAATATTTAAGATAATTATAATACTGTACAATATATGTCAATACAAATGTCGCCTTGTAACAAGGAATGTTTGTCAGTATTTATTCCATATTTTATAGTATAAACCCACTTATTACAGATTTGAGCCATAAGCCTGGTTACGAATTGCATTTTACTTTAGTCCTGCTTTACTGCTAATAATTATGTATGTCGTAAGTACATATGTCTTTTTTTACCGGGAATGCATATTGTTTTGGTACAGACAGTGTAATATATTATACATACTATTGTAAAACTAATTGTAATTGTTTTAATGCAACTGTTGAATCATTTTTTCGGAAATATATATATATTGATCAGCCTAAAACTGCTTGCTACAGATTGGATGCCATGCCAGTTTGATAAAGTCTATTTGTGTATTATTAAATAAGTAAGAATGTGTTTACTACTTGTAAGAAAAATTATGTCGTTTGGATGTTTGGTATAGATCGAAGTCCAAGGCCGCTTGGTATGGACCATGTATGTGTTTAAGCATTGTAATACAAGTTGTACATTATGATATGTAAGTAAACAAAATAACTGTCAGGATTATACGTCGTTTAATATTGTATATGCCGTGTATTTCGGACCGTGTATTGGTACACGGACGCTATTACATATAATACAATTTAATCTAATAAATGTAACGTTTTGTCAGGAATGCAGTAGCTATCGTGCATTGAACATTAAAGATTATTGGTATAGAGTCGTTAGGCCACTTTGTGCAGACTGTGTATTTGTCAGTGTATTTTAATAGTAATTGACAGTATTAATTGGGAATGCAAATTGTTTGATATCGTATATTGGGCCGTCCAAAACCGCTTGGTACAGCCTTGGGTTCAAAGCCGCTTGGTATGGACTATGTCCAATATACATTTGACAGTTTCAATCTGTCTGGTATAGACTGGAGTCCAAAGTCACTTGGTACAGACTATGTATTAGACAATTTTGTATATTGGGCTGTCCAAAACAGCTTGATAGAAATAATACAGTATTAATAGTATTAATAGGGAATGTAAAATGTAAAATGTATGATATTGTATATTGGGCAGTCCAAAGCCGCTTGGTACAGACTGTAGAATCCAAAGCAACTTCGTACGGACTATGTATTTGACATTATTGTATATTGGGCAGTCCAAAACCACTTGTTACAGACTGGAGTCCAAAGCCACTTGGTAAGGACTATGTATTTGACAAAGTACTATAAAACTAATAATATATTATAAATTTCTAGTAAATTAGTAAAATGTTACCTGTTTGATTAAAATATATGTAATTTGCTATCGTATATCAAATAGTATACAGTCATTTCGGCGCAGACTGGCCTCTGAGAACGTTTTGGTACCGATTGTACCGTACTATTATTCTAACATTATGAAACAGTCTTATATACGTGCAAAATGTTGCATGTTTGTTTTGTTAAGATTAAATGTTGTTTTGATATTGTGAACATAATATTATAAATTTGCTTAGATCAGACTTGAACTAAACGCTGTTCATGCGGTTAAATTAATGAATAGTTTCGATAAATAATTAAAATTTTAGTAATAGATTGACATTAGTTGCCCATTCTTTGTTTTGTTCGATGTTATAACGACAATGCAAGTGACAATTCCTATACAATGTCTTGTTCTCTTTAGTTCCCACAGATTGCTTTGAAAAGAACATAAATGATTTATTTTCGTTTGAGCAAAGCGAATTAGAAAATAAATGTATCTATTATGGGTTTAAAGCAAATGAATACATAAACGTGTAATGTTCAGTCAAGGGTATAGAGCATTAGCCAACTCATATGATACAGTCGGTATATAAGTGATACAAGTGTATGCCCACTCCATTCGAGGTCATTGCGTTTGCCGAATAGTTACGTTGTTTACACATATTTTCATAAGTTAAGTATAAAAAAAAAAACATTGTGTTTTTGTCGAATTTAAAACTGTATACAACTTAATAAGGTCGATATTGTGTTATGAAGTAACTATTTTTGAAAGTTGGTATATACTTTCTGTCAGATGTTGGACATTACAAAATTGTATACGGTTGTATTTTATTTGAGTTTGTTTATTGACAGATAGCCATTGCAAGACAAGGGTACTTCATGCGAATAAAACCTCCATGGTATCAGCTGTTGCAGATCCTCCTATTATAACAGGATGTTTGACAGATAGTTTTGTGCATCTGTATTGTAAAATAAAATATAACGGCAATGCAAGTGACAATTCCTATACAATGTTTTGTTCTCTTTATTTCCCACAGATTGCTTTGAAAAAAACATAAATGATTTGTTTTCGTTTGAGAAAAGCGAATTAGAAACAAAATATGAATATTTCGGCTATAAATTGCAGTCTCTTCATAGAACTGAGTAAACAATGTAATGGTAAGGTATACGTGCGTGAAATAACCGTCAATAAAAAAAACAAAATAATTTATTTAACAAAGTTAACTTATCGCATATTATACAACTGGATATGAATAAATCAATATCGTACACCGAAAATTGAATAACGCTGTCGTTTACTAATCTAACTTTATCAATACAAACAAACAACATTGACAAAAAATAATAACTAACGAGAGAATAAAGCGAACGCTAATGTATTTCTGTTAAATACAGAACAAACCACACCTTCTGTCTGTGTTGTCTGCATTATACGTTAACGACAGGGATCCAAATACAAATATTGACAATATAAAGAAACAAAATAGAATTATACGAAATCTACTGCCTCGCCTTTACCGCTTTGCTGAAAGCTATGGTCAAGCGTAGCTATTGACAAGCGCTTAACAACTAACATCAACTGGACATTCACCCATATTTATGTAATGTTTAGTCAAGGCGATATGTTGTATTATGGGCCGGTGGCCTTTATTTACTGTTAATAAACTTAATTTGATTTGATTTTGATTTTAATTTGATTTAGCACACAAAATATCACACTATCAATCTCCAAATCTGACCTTGATATTTAACGAATTATGGACATAAAATTAACGGTGTCAAGTTCAATATCACAAATATGTATAATATATATAAAAGAAACACAAATCGATATTAAAATTTTCTGGATATTTTACTATCATACGGATACACTCGGATGAAATTGAATACAAGTAGATTTTACAAATATTCTACAATAAATTACCACAAATCTGCAATATAGAATACCTTTCAACCATTTATTATTGTTTTTGTCATTTGCAAATTACAGATAAGATATTTTGGTATCATATTTACAACTCCATACAATGTATCTATAATTGTCAGTGAAAACTAATCAATATGGCCCTGTTTACGGCAAAACCAACGATCATATTCCGGTGGCAGGGTTACATTGCTGCAGACAGTTGATTGACCGGTCAGTGTCGTTACAGAACACGGCGTCACAGAACACGTATAATTCATCGTGCTCGTTCGAGTATTCGAAATCCTGGAAAACAAACCTTGTTTCGTGTGTGGACTGGGAAATGAAGTGTGTCCTGTCATCAAGCTCGCATCTACAACGGAGGTTTGAAACGCTCTTATTTGTTTCGTTTATGTGAATGTGTGTGTGTGTGTGTGTGTGTGTGTGTGTGTGTGTGTGTGTGTGTTGTATGTATGTATGTATGTATGTATGTATGTGGATGTGTATGTGTGTATGTGTGTTTGTATGTATGTATGTATGTATGTATGTGTGTGTGTGTGTGTGTGTGTGTGTGTGTGTGTGTGTGTGTGTGTGTGTATTTGTGTGTTTGTATGTATGTGTGTGTGTATATGTGAGTATGTATGTGTGTATGTGTGTGTGTGTGTGTGTGTTTGTATGTGTGTGTGTGTGTGTGTGTGTGTGTGTGTGTGTGTGTGTTTGTATGTATGTGTGTGTGTGTATGTGTGTATGTGTGTGTGTGTGTGTGTGTGTGTCTTGAATTTACTATGATGTAATTGTTTAATCTGTTTTGTCAATGTTTACAATCTGCGCCTTAATTGAGAATAATTGGCTACGTAAATTAGAGCAAATACCATTTACTGCTTTTTTACACCAATCTCAACAAGTGTTTTGAAAGATAATTTAAGTTGCTGAAACTGATTTAAATACATATCAAATACAAAGTAACAAGTGATCACTCCTGGCAATACTAAAACGTAATGATAAACTCATACATAAATACCGGTCCTCATACAATTGTATCAATAAGAGTAACTGTATGAAGGCTGTATTTTATCAAACATTGTGTGTTAAATTAATATTCAGAAACAATCTAGACCTTTGCAAATGTGCATGCTCAAATGACAATTACAGTTACTGCTATCTTACAAAACAAGTGTTTCAAGTGATTACAAACAGTTTGAAAATCGTTCGATGACTGATTGTTCATACTTGAGTGATAAGCACGACAGTTGGTTTCAAAATTAATGTAAAATAGGTAAAAGAAAAAAATAAAGATGATTTTGACACCAGTTTAACAAGCAGACTGTAGCTTTGTCAGCATGATATTTTGGAGATTGACATGACATAAACATTACCGAAGCAATCACAATGTGTAGACTTTCTGCAAAATCAGCCTCTATGTAGATTGTAATAACAAACACTATTCGTGTTAACTTACCCATCCTTTATGATATAGTATTTCAGGGAGTCCGGTGCATTTGGAGATGGCTTCGTGTAGCAGGTGTGAACCCGCATCTTCATTGACCAGTCAGTCACCAACGTCACCACTTTCACGTAAACCTTCGATCCAACTACGACTGTAATAGGGTTTCCACGCACTGGTTCGATGAAGTTGACATCCTTATAGAACGTCATATTGACGTCATAATGACCGTTACCTGTAACCTGGAGTCCAGTATTGCCGATATTGTGAAGATGTCCTAATGATGTCATATTCCTTGGAACATCACATTCTATCCGAACTCGCCAGTGTTCTCGTGTTATAAAGGCCGGGAGACTCGGGTCGTTGACAATATATACTACGTCATTACTGTACGCAAATAAACTTGTGTTTCTCTAAAACATATTAAAATATGTATACTAATAAAACAGTGTTTCAGAAACAACACATACAATATATCCAACCTTAAAATGCATCACCTATAATTTTCTGTTCAGTAAATGATGTAAAGTTTATTGAATCACAATGAGATAATGATTGATTCCGTCCTTATAATTCATCTTATTTATGGTCTGTTATATTCGTCGATGTTTCAGAATAACCCGATAATGATCAAAGAAGTATGCACTACAGATATAAAATACAATATCAGTTATCGAACGGAATATATGAAGTTTAATATAAATGTGAAGTTTTAGTGCTGAGGTCTAAAACATATCGGCGATATAGGCGAGGCTTCTTTAAGCGATATAGGAGAGGCCTCTTTAATGCTTCACGATTGAGTCATAGTTGAAAAGTACTTAGAATGATTAACAACAACGCAATGCCGACATTGATGGGTCAATTTCGCACGGAAGAAATGAGCGAATGTTGCTACTACACCGAAGTTTGAAATATTTATATTCAATATAGGACAATGTAATTTTTATTTCAGTCAATAATAAAGTTTGTTGCTCAAAGTCTACCTACACTTACAATTGGCCCAACTCAAGAATATATTTAGACGAAAATTATTCAAGATCCACTAAATGCAAACATCCATGTTTTCTGAAGCAAACCTACATTGCATAAATAGCAATAACATTGAAAAACAAGAGTTGTCAGAAGACCAACAAAGCTCGTCTCTGGGTGTCTAAGTCCAAAAAGGGCCATAACTGTGCCAAAATGCAATCCAGAGTTATAGTTCTTATCTCTGTGTGTTCCATTGATGGTGGTCAACGACGACGACGACGACGACGCCGACGACGCCGGGGTCATGACAATAGCCCTCCTTGGACTTCGTCCCGGCGAGCTAAAAAGATAATACAGCAAAATGTCAACTAAGCCTACGGTAGCTATACAGTCATGGTGGTAATTTAAACAAAGATGTGACCATGTTTGAGTATATTGTCAAAACAAACAAACAAAACGTACTGCCTGTAGAGTATGACACTCTGAGAGACCTTGACGAAACATAAGAACGTCTCCACTGACTACGCCGGTACAGGTTTTCTCTCCCAGACATATGTCTGCCTCGGCAAGTCCCGGATATATAGTTCTCAAAGCCGCCGTATCAATATCTATATTCCATCCACTGTTAGTACAACTTACAGATATTGTGTCTTGTACATGAATAACTGCTCCTGCAACAAACATCATAACGCAGGTGAACATAATAATAAAAGTATCAAAGGTCATTTACATGAAATTCTACTTCTACTTCTACTCATCTATCAGTTGTACAACAATACTACTATTACAAAGTAATACAATTGTTACTACTGTTTCTACTTCTATTTCTACAACTACTACTATTGCTACTACTACTACTACTAGTACTACTAATATCAGAACTACAATTACCATTATGGTGTCCCGTTGGTGGGTGGGATTGGGTGGAGGGGGCATCGCGGCATCTATTACTACAATTACTACTTCTCATCCTACTTCTACTACTACTACTACTACTACTACTACTACTACTACTACTACTACTATTACTACAATTATAACTACTACTACTACAATTATAACTACTACTACTACAACAATTATAACTACTACTACTACTATTATAACTTTTATTCCTCCTCTATTCCTCCTCATCCTCCTCCTCCTACAACTAATACTACTACTACTACTACTACTACTACTACTGCTACTGCTACTGCTACTGCTACTACAACTTATATCATTACATGTTCTACTGCTACTATTTCTACTACTACTACTTCTGCAACTACTACTACTACTTCTACTATTACATGTTCTACTGCTACTACTTCTGCTACTACTACTTCTACTACTACTATAACATGTACTACTCCCTGCTACCTACTACTGCTACTACTACTGCTACTGCAACTGCTACTACTACTACTACTACTACTACTACTACTACTATTACATGAACAACTGTTACTTCTTCTAATACTACTACTTCTACTACTACTACTATAACATGTGCATCTGCTACTACTACTATTACTACTACTATTACATGTACTACTACTACTACTACTACTACTGCTACTATTACATGTACTACAACTACTACTACTACTGCTTCTACTACATGTACTATTACATGTACTTCTGCTGCTACTACTACTACTATTACTATTATTATTAGTAGTACATGTACTTCTACTACTACTTCTACTACTACTACTAATACTATTACTATTACATGTACTACTACATGTACTACTACTACTACTGCTTCTACTACATGTACTATTACATGTACTTCTGCTGCTACCACTACTACTACTACTACTATTAATACTTTTACATGTACTTCTACTACTACTTCTACTACTACTACTATTACTATTACATGTACTACTACTACTACTACTACTACTACTACTACTACTACTATTATTACTATTACATGTACTACTACTACTACTACTACTTCTACTACTACTACTACTATTATTACTATTACATGTACTACTACTACTATTACATGTACTTCTGCTACTACTACTACTGCTACTACTACTACATGTACTATTACATGTACTTCTGCTGCTGCTACTACTACTACTACTATTGTTGTTGTAATGGATGCCATATTGTATTTTTTTACATATTATTTTTTATGAATATCAGGTTATCAATATCGTCTTAGACTAACACATCTTAGCGATAAAGGATGTAATTGAAAACGAAATTAAGGACTGTCATACCTATTCGAAATATATTTCGTATATTCCTCATGCAGATATGTAATTTTCACTGTTTGGTCCAAATATCTTATTTTAATTAACATAGCGTATTACAACAGTTTTATCCGTTTGTAACATTTTTACATTTTTCAAAGAAAAACTTACTTATTTTGGAACATTCTCTAGTCGAATCTGATCGTCTATAGCCTGGAGCGCACTCGCAGTGATATCCACCCATGACGTTGATACACATTTCGTTTCTTGAGCAAATATCAGTAGTTTTGGAACATTCGTCCACATCTGAGAATAATCGAAAATAAGTCAATTATACACTTTTATGATAAAAGTGTGTGTTTGTAATATGCAGTGAGTGTATCTTACAAAAGAGCTCTGTTATTATCAAATTTATTAACTAAAGTCGATTATGCGATTCTCTGCTGAGCGTCATCTCAGTTTTGCTAATGAGTTAAATAATAGGGTGTAATGTCACATAAATGTACGATATTGTATCACACTATATCAAAATGAATTCGCCAACATTTAAAATAAAACACATTTGTATCTTATGATTGCCATTATAAAACATGTTAATTATTTCAAATTGCTTACCTGTTTCTGAAATAGAAGTACGCGTTTCTCAAAAAAAAGTTCATGTAAGTCGTAGCATTTTAAGTGATATTATGTTATTTTGTTTTTCGAAAATTAATACAATTTTTGAGGAAAACTAAAAACCAAATAACTTATCTTTATATTTGTTTTTCAATCATTCCATTTCACAGAACTTATTTTTCGATTCTTATTAACATTTCAATATGAAAAATGTTCATTGTCAGTGACAAAACTTCTGATTGGCTGAAAAAAGTAAAACGACATTAGGATGCTTATTTCTGATTTGATGAAAATTTGAGCCGATATGATATTTGATATGAAATATAAATTGATATTTTTGCCATTAAAAATAAATTTATATTGATATGAATTATTTAGTTTATTGCATGACAAGTATAATAGAAATTTCGATTTTCTTTATGCTGAAATTTGGAATTCCCAACATTCATTTTACCTCATTTTTGACTTTTCGTTTGAGTTTTGGATAATACTTTAATGAAATATAGGCATCGTTTGTTTGCGGAACGTAGAAATAGTGGCAGTAAGTAAACACATTCGATCATACGTTTATGGGAACGCAATAGTGTCATCTTACCGCCGTAGACATATGTGTTTTCGTGCACAATAATGACGTGTGCTCTTTGTAATTTTTCTTTAAATACTTTCTTTAAATACTCTAGTGTTCATCGTAGAAAAAAGCATTGATACACGAACTATAAACATGACATTTAATGGACAATGACAACAGACTCTTCACGTTAAAGAACGATATTATTTTTATTTATTGTTTTTTTTTTTTTGGTGGGGGTGGGGATGTGGTGGTACATTTCCATAATCTAAACAAGATAATCATAATAAACTAAAATCATAACTCGAATATATATATTTATATTCTATTGAAAGATATGCAATACGATTTACCAACACAAGAGTGCTTATCGGCATTAAGCGTATATCCTGTACCACATATACACGTGTACGAGCCGTCTGTATCGTTACACTGACCATTGGTGCAATTATAGTCTCCTGTAGAACATTCGTCAATATCTGTAATAAGGCGACATCAGTGTTAATTATTTGGAGATATTTTCTTCATATTAATTGCATATTACATAGCTAACCCGCCACCTGACATTGTATGAACCTGCCATTTTTTGAATATTCTCAAAAAATATCAAAGCAATTTCCTTGAAATTTGGGCTTGAATAAAAAAGAACACTGAGATATAAAATCAATACGTCATTGTCTGTTTTTGTCGAATATAAATAGTGATAGCTATCTCAATATTTTGGGGGGAGGGGGGGGGGGGGAGTAGGAAATAATGAAGAAGATAATGCTCATAACAAATACACATCATTATTCTATTACATTGTTCAATTTATTACCAATGTTTTAAAAGTGTGTGTAACCTACTTATACACTCTTGTTGGTGGTTCAACGTGATAGATCGTCTTCCAACTGGGCATGGTCCACATGGATTTCCATCAGTAGAATTTTCGTTGCATATAACGCCAACATAACATGTATTCACGTCACACGGGTTTATCTTGTTTTCACAATAATCACCGGATACATAGATGTTCGGGCAAACACAAGCTGCCTGTATGAGGGAAGCTGAAATATAAGGGTGTAACTATAACACTCAAAGTAATACGTGTAGCAATATTTGCATGACGCTATGATAATAATATATTATTTAATTATTCAAGCTTTCGTATAGGTCTTTTTATTAACCATAGTTTTAGACATCTAAACCTTATAGTTTCTACACCCTTGATAAGAATGTATACTACATCTTCCTTCTTCTCTCAAGAACACTTACATATCACCGCTACGACTGTAGGTTCGAGTCCCGCTCGCTCCAAAAACTGTACTTGAGAAAGTAACTTGCGGAAAGATGGTGGTTCAACTCAAATTCATTCTTAGGTCTTTCTCCGCCATTGAAACTGTATATGCTATTTATAACCTGAGAACTAGTATCGTAATTGGAAACATAGTGTATGGTGCATTGCAACATAAAATATTTCGTTATATCGTCTTCCTAATTATACTATTTTGTTCTAGTGTAAAATATATGTAACGGTTTTGTGAAATATAACATAGACTAGTTCTCTATTGTATCATATCACGGGAGAAATAAAAAGTTAGTTGGTATGCAAAGTTGTTGTAATTAAATGTTAGTAACTTAATTAAATAAAAACAATAGCATTATAATTCTAAATTTATAAAGTAGCGAGTGGAAAAAGCAATGTTCTTTGTACTCTGAAAACAAAGACATGGTATCATACGTTCATGAAAAGCGACCACTTCAAAGAGGAGACCCCCTATTGTCACTACGTGTGTATGTTGTATTGTCTTAATTGCAACAATACATGATATATGCTTTAGTAGTTTTGTTGATGTTTGTAGGCTGTGTCCTTTGGACGCTTCGTATCCTGATAAACAATTAACTTCTTATGTTAATACATGTATAGCAAGTTTCAAGAACGGCAATATATAAAACTTACCCGAAGAAATGAATGGTTTCGTCTGAAAGTCACATTCGTACTTTTGCTCACAACCGCAGTAATAAATCAAGACATCATGAGTGGCTACGAAACCAAGATGATCTTTAGCAAAGAATGTGAGTTTTGAATCTATTTTTTGCCGCAAAAAAGCATCGACTTCCCAGGTAACCGTTCCATTAACTTAAACATAAATATAAATGTGTTGACTTTAGAATCAAACTATTTCACTTTGTAAGAGATATGCTTTCTTTACTTTGAAAGATGAATATAAGTACACATTATATGTTGGCAAACTAGGTTAATGAAATGTTGATTTACTTTATCCTATTAAAAGTATGTATTCACGAACATATTAGTATTATGACAAGACTTCCGCTGTGTACACACTACACAAACATGCGTATACAGTTTACTTCGTATACTATTATATAGAATGTTTTATAATTAAAATTATTATATAATAGTATAAAATCATGGTTGAATATATTTCTTGCCGCAAAAAAGCATCGACTTCCCAGGTAACCATTCCATTAACTTAAACATAAATATAATTGTGTTGACTTTAGAATCAAACTATTTCACTTTGTAATGAAATATGCTTTCTTTACTTTGAAAGATAAATATAAGTACACATTATATGTTGGCAATCTAGGTTTATGAAATGTGATTTACATTATCCTATTAAAAGTACATATCCACGTATATTCCTGTTTTCATTTAAATGAAGGTTAACATATTTGCATTATGACATGACATCTGCTGTGTACACACTACATAAACATGCATATACAGATTAATTCGTATACTATTATATAAAATGTTTAATAATTAAAATCATTAAATAATTATATAAAAGCATTGCTACCTATGTATATATGTGAAATATTTGTGTCCACATAGTATATCAACTGCTTCGGTGCATCTTCGTCCGACACATATAATTTCAAATCCAAATTCCACACCTCATCTTTATACACAGTTATGTTCAACGGCATTTGCGTTGTAAACACGGGAGGACGGTTAGCTAAAACATATAATATTTAAATTGATTGCGTAATAAACAATGATTATTAACTAAGGTTATACTGACAATACATATCATTATATACCAATAAGTGTAATAAAAATATACATATTGTTACAATAATGAGAATGTGGTAAATTCAAATTTAAATATGAATTTGATTTTAAGTCGTATATATATATGAAAGATAGCATATATGCAACCTAAATGTATATCAACTTGATGTCTATACTGTCTACATACTTTGTTCAGTTTTGAGGAATCACAGCACACAATACTGTGACGAAAGAAGTGGGGCAGCACAAAATACATGTAAATATGCATCCCTTTTCTCGTGCTTGAACAATGACGACGTACTATACAATTTGTTCTTGTATAACCAGTAAACGAAACTTAAAAAATGCTGGACAAGTTTTCTTCACATCCTGTTTCTAATGTATGATCGATTGGTCAAATAAATTGAAATTTATTCTGTATGTGTCTTATATGATGTATGAATTGCATGACCTGGTATTTGCGCCAAATTACATGATAAATGGAATAGCTAACTAACACAAGTGTCACTGATTTCGAATATAAGTGATCACTGCCATTCTTGTTAATTTTGAATATAAGCCAGGCTTTCATTCTAAGTCTTGTATTTATTTAATAATTAAAACAATTATCATAATTAGCTTGTAAATAAACGACCTTGATGAATATTATTCTAATAAAACTATCAACAAATTAAAAACAAAAGTATAATAATAATAACTATAAACCAAATTTTATATAAGATTTGTTTATAAAAGGTGTACATACTTAAAAGCTCTTTATCATGATGTATACGTTTCGCCTCGTCCATTACTGCTTGCCCCGGTTTTATGTCACAAGTTCTTGCAATTGTTAAGAGACATTCTCGGTTCGATTGATGGTCCCAGTCGTTTCTGCATGTATCGTTAAACAGTGTTATATTGCCAGATATTGTATTGTCATATGTACATGTCTCAAACAGTGCAGTGAGGTTGTTAACAAGCCCCTGAAGAAATCTAGGGTGTGTGTGGGCTCCGTTGTAAAGGGAATAGCTCCCATTGGTGAGGCCATAATTAAACTGCGACTTCGAAATGTTTTGGATAGTCCCTATAATTAATGACATATGTGTTAGTTGTACAACATTATGAATGCAATGACTTTTCTAAACAAACTGAGCATACAATGTATATACACTAAATATTCAGCCAAAATTTCGAACAAAAACATCAAATGAATTACTATATTAAGAAAGTATGTAAGAATAATATATCACAATAAAAAAAGCAACATAGACAATGTTGGTATATTCACTCTCACTAATTAGATCACATTTCCGTAAATTGCCAATGTATTTGTATTATAAACGAAGCATTTACAATGGTCATGCCAGCAACCGAATTGAACACATACACTAAAATATAGTTGATATTTAAACAACATTACTTGACAAGGGAGCATTTAACGGAACGCATGGTAATTTTAAGTTTCACTTAATACAAATTATGGAAAGTATATATGTACAATGCAAATTTGAAATTAAAACATACTGGCATGTATGCAGATTCGTGATTTCGTTTGCTGTTTATAATGTACACAACAAACATAACTAAATAAGTGACTAGGATGCCTCATTTTCATTTTGCACATATTTAATGCGGACTATTTGTTTTAATATTTATAAATATATCTAGTATTATAATGAAAGAACATAAATCATGGAAATACCAAATTGTAGTGATAAAGATTGTCTTCCAGTTATCAATTTTTTGCCAGTCTGATTTTCTTTACAAAATTTGTTGTGCTTCAGCACTAGTATTATACTAAAAACATAGTTGTACATTTCTTAACAACAAATGATTAATATAAGTATAGAGTTTAACATTCAAATGTGTAACAACATAGTGTGATCCTAAATCCTATATTCTTCAAGTAAAATACATCATGCTTTACGATATGTTGCGCGTTGCATGCTATTGTTTTACATTGAACGGTCATTCGCATGCATGTAAATATGTCGTTACTAATAAAAGAATACTCACTAAACATAGAATAAGGTGAACAAGGCAATAATAAAGAACTAACAACATTATACTTTAATCCAATACCTAGCTAATAAAACTGTTTTTGCATTATACATTATATTTTAAATGGTTTAACGATATACGTCAATTCGTTGCTAATTCTCTATACATTCATGGTTTTATAGCACACGCTATGTCGGATATACACACATAAACATATCTAACTTACATGATTCTCCATACTGAAACATTTCATATTCAGATGAATGGCTGTTATACAGAGATCCATTTCTTGAAATGTAGCTACCATTATTGAGAACACCGGCCAGACCAGTTGTATTGGGATAATCTGTCTTAAATGTCTCAATTGAAACCTTCAGGAAATCTCCACCACCAAATGAAATCTGCAAGTATACAACGAATAAAATTTTAAACGACAAAAAACGTAAATATTCATGAATTATAATATGTTCACCAAAAGATAGTAAATGGTCATATCCACCTTAACAGTATAAATATACACGATCTACATAATAAACACAAATACAACAGGGAATATTGCCTAGGAATATCAGAAGCAAAACCGCATATGTTCGTGTAAACCTTAATCCGAGTTTATGGGAGCCTAACTAATAATGTGATTATAATTAGAATAAAACCAGTAATACGGTTAATAATAGCAATACTTATCACAATTAATCACGTTTTACTCGTAACTTGTTTTACTATTTATTTATTTCTTATTTTGTTACAGAATAAAAAATACCTGCTACACACCTGTGTGTTATTTAACATGATAAGAATCGAATATTTATATATATATATATAAAGTACATTTATTATATAAAATATGGACATAGTTCTTTCATTTGTGCCCACCGTTATCAATTTACAATGCAATTGTGATATTTATTGTTATAAGACCTATAAATACGCAAATAATTTATGAAATAAATACTATTGGTAACAGTAGCAAACAGAATGAAAGAAGTATGATTGGCCAACGCTTTATTAAAGGGATTATATTTGCATATTACCGTCAATTTGCTGTCCTAAATTCACACGCCCAGCATGCAGATACACTTAAAACTTAGAGATATACGCGTCTAAAGTGTCTAATTGCATATCCTCTTTATTGCAAACATCGGGTTTCTGAAGCCACGTTTTTGTTTTTGTTTACATTTGCCATTTTTAATGAATCGCTTTCGGGTTTCCGATTAATCATCGGATAACATCGTGAAGACTCGTTCCCGATTTCGTTTTCGAGGCCTTGTTCGGGAAGTTTACAGAGTTCGTGTTGTGGGTATGATAGGTGTGTTTTTGTTATAGAGCTAGTAATTAAGAAATTGACCAATAGGGAGGTGGTGGTGAGTTGACCAATAAAATAATAGAGCTCAAGTAATTTGTGGTAGTGTGGACGGGAGAACGGAAAAGTAGGTTGGAGACAGACCTTAGAGAGTTTAACATGGTAGTTATTAGTTATAAGTGCATTAGAACTTAGAGTTAAAATTTATTGATAATTAAATCAACATGTAAATAAATTGGGTTAAATGAAACCACCCTAGTTTGATTGTTTGTAATGCCACAATAGCTATAATACAATGTTAATGCAAACATAGTTATAATGTGATCAAATCTGTTCCTAGTACATGTATCTACTAGAGAGTAGCGTGTTTATATTGTGTTTGCTGTTTTGTGGGTTTATCCTTTGGAAAACAGTGCTCTCTCTTTTTTTACGTATATTTTTTTATTTTTCTTACAAAATTTTTGTTTTACATTAATCACAGATAAAAACTGATTACCTTGCTTATGTCCGCCTAGCTACTTTACAGCTAGATATTTTGTATGATTTTACAGTAACCTAATAGAAATGTAACTCATTGTACTACCTTGTTGTAATGGCTAATACGTTTGCCAGTTTTAATATATATTGTATATACACATGTAATATACTTACAGATTTCAAATTATCTAACTGTTGTCTAAAAAGAATCTTCGTTTGATTTTGACTTGGTATGCAAAACAACATAAATCCTTGTGTTTGCTCGGGAGGTCCTGTGCATTCGGTAGATTTCCTCCAAAGTGTTCCATCATTAAGATATAAGGAAGCACTACCGTCAGTTCTGTTCAGTAGAATTTGTATAGTGTCATTATGTTGGTTGTCCTGAAATATAAAACAAATATCATAGAACTCATGGATTTAAATTGTCTTAGATAAAATTCAATGTATCGTCATATTCTTGATAGTCTTGGATATAGAAAAATGCTTTTCGATATCTTGAAAATACTCATCACGTTATCAATGAAGGCACAGTGTACTAATTACAGATATTAACGTATTTACACATGTTTTAATAAGGCACATCTAACCGAATGCCAACGCTGTCATAAAGAATTATCGAGTTATAACTCCAAGAACTTTGATAGGTTACGAATGCGTCAAACATGATTCAATTACATTTAATAGGCATCGGTTAACACGCTGACACTTCTCGTGAATAACTGTAGTGTACAATCAAGCTTAATATAACTTCAACAACCTAAATACCATAAACCGTTCGAAATAGTTCTTATTTTTTAAATAGTCGAACAAAACATAAAATAAAATACTTGCTTTTATAACAAAAGCTACAAATATTGTAGCATCTGTGTTACCCGGATGTAAATAGTCTGTCCTTGCTTGAATCTGAAAAGTCCTATTAAAATAGTTTATATCATTTATTATGTAAGTAAATATATTAAGGAACGACAACATTTAGTTTTATGTGTGTGTGCGTGCGGGCGTGCTTGCGTGCGTACGTATGCGTGTGTGTTTGTGTGTGTGTGTGTGTGTGTGTGTGTGTGTGTGTGTTGAATGGGGATTAACCCCATTCAAAAACACACTGCATGATATATATGGCATATCTAGTTTTATTGGTGGAGGGAGACCTTAGAATAATTCTGAGTAAAACCACCGTCCTTCCGCAAGTAATTAGCGAACTTTCTGAAATAAAGTTTATAGATCGAGCAGGACTCGAACTTACGACCTTGGCGGTGTGAGATAAGTGACCTTGTGATGCCGCTACATACAACGGAGGACCCTAGAAGTGGTGTTTATGATAAATATTACAGAACTCGTGTATAAACTTGTTTCTATTTCATGTAGTATTGGATAACTCCTATGATATCTTTTAGCTACTGTTGTAACGTTTGTATAGGCATAGGAACAACACAAAATTGATGTAACGTTGTGGCATCTTACATGTTATATGTTTTATGCTAAGTCTATCTGAAGTTGATTCTGTATCGTTTGATGAAATCTGGTACATGAACATGAGTATGACTGTTTACATAATGGCAATTACAATATGTCAGATATTTTATTTTGTCTCTGCAACAATTAAGTGTCCACTCGTTGACAGAAAAATAACAGAGACACCTGTGTGCTGCACAGAGTATTCGTATATTCAACCAATTATACGCCATAAGTGATGTGCTATCAAAACGTTTTTACATCTCACTACACAGTTACGCCCTTTTTTCCAGCAATAACATGATTCTTACGCATAAAACAAGGCCTATGTAATTAGGTTTTGAAATATTTTCAAAATGGTTCATAGAAGTTATGATTTCTTGCTACAGATGAGTAGATCAAAAGTTGGTAGAGCATATTATACTGCAATTAGACATCACTGGTGATAAAAAGTACTTGTATAGGATTTCAACATATACATGTAATTATGAGCATTTGAGGACTTCTTTTTTAAAAAATCTCAGGGTGTCACTGCACCCTCTTTTAAAAAAAACGTGGTCAACCTACCAGTTTTTGTGCATTTGTAGTTCCTGCTATGAAAAAAAACATAAACCAAACAATTCTATGTGTATTTTCGTTTTTATCATGGAAATCATAGACCTTATTTAATATAAAACAAAGAACATAATTCAACTTTGTAGTGAGACCTTTAGCAGTGATGGTTCGGCTGAATTGTTTATATTTCGCAGCATTTTACAGGTGATTTTTATTTACCTGAGAACCGTTGCAAACATAAACAGGTATCTCATTATTAATTTGGAGGTTTGCAGGTATAAATGCATATTTTAAAACTTGATCCAACCTTAGAAGTATTCAACAGTCATCCTGGCGTCCCTTTGTTTAACTGTTTGTGCTCTCTACCAACTGAGCCTTATACAATTTTGATTTATTTTTCGTTTTATTACTTATATATAGTTAAATACCATGTTCGCCAGGCATGATTAACCTACTTCACCTATATCAAAGTATAGTGACAGCATCTCATTTGCATTGAATTTGAATAGACTGTAGCAACACAATATAATTGTTTAAGTCATAATCATTACCACTTACTGCTTGATTATATCGGTTCAGATCCAAATATGTTGATATCATATATTTATACTGACCACATCACCATATAACTGTATACATGTATTATATTATTGCAAAAACACACACGGCTTTCATTTTAGTATATACAATTAGGTATTATCATATGTTTCATTAACATGTAGAACATCCATTGATATACATTTTAAAAGTGTTATTATATTGTTTTTCATGAAAGAAAATGATATCGTTTGTAAAGATTTTGATACTTGCCCATTATTAACGTTCAGGAAATCATACTCTCCGTGACCATTGAACGAATATGTATGACCATCTATCGTGGTTATCACCGGGTCGCCCCACGATGTCTCTGGGTAAATAAAATAAAAATACACATATAAACATAAATATAGACCCTACAGTATACATAGTGTCACTACATTATCACCGGGTCTCCCCACGATGTCTCTGGGAAAATAAAATAAAAATACACATATAAACATAAATATAGACCCTACAGTATACATAGTTTCACTACGCTATTACCGGGACTCCCAACGATGTCTCTAGGAAAATGAAATAAACAGAACATAATTATATACATTGCAGTAGATGCAGAGCCACTTGATCAATATAATCACATGTGTGTGATTTAAACCAAAATTATACAGACAAATTTATATATAAAAGCATAATGCAAAATTTACGGTCCACACATTAAGATTATTTTTGACGGTATTACATGTATATATGTGTGTGTGTGTGTGTGTGTGTGTGAGCGAGAAAATAAGAAAGAATCAAAGTATATACTGACAAATGTATATACACATATATATGTTTTGGAATAAAGGTCGCCGCTATTTCAATAACTGTATTACTTTTTCATGCACGTAATGCTTATGTAGGAGGAACACAAATTCCATACTTTGTATACACATCGATAATATCTGATAGCAGGATGATTTTGATGTCTGTCTTCAACCAAGAAATGAAAGATAATAGCAGAATCGGTTTTATTACATCTTAGTTGGTAACATGCACTGTTATGTAACATTGTAAATGCAACAACATACACACTATTCCAAAACCGGATAAACCTGTAGACAATGAGTGATGCGATACTAAATGATTAGATACAATAACAATCTTAGTAAATTGTAATGGAATTAGAACGTGTATTTGACACATCTGTACACATTGACAAAACAGTCGCTTTGTTATCACAAGAGAAAGCAAAGTAAATATTTATATGCGTTAACAATAATATAATTATTCTTATCTAGCAGTATATTGATTCTGTTTTATTGCCAAAGTACAATAAACGTTCATTCATACATGGATTGCTTGATAACAATTCTACATATTATTAAACTTTAAATAATTCAATGTTCTAAATGGAAAAATAGAAGGATCAGCGATAGTTACATTAAGTATATTTTTAAATCTGAATTTCAAGTTAATTATTATTTATATTGCTGACACTACTATTTTATATTGATGTCCAACTTACCTCTTAACAATGGTTTGTATTCTGAGCAATCATTGGACGGATTTATAGCATAAAACAGAGGACAACTTTCGTCATTGTCATGGCAACAATTAAAATGCGCATCTTCTGTACTTGTTGAATCTCTTTCTAGAAGTTGATATCCTCCATATGGTGACCCCGTGTATAACAGCCCATAACCACTATAATAACATGATAAATATTTATGTTATAATATTGAATATATATCTAAAATATATTAAAATGTCTTGAATCATTTGAAAGGTAGTGAGTTAGGAGTCGGGAAAGATATTAATATTTAAATGAACACAGAGCATGTCAGTGTCGTTTATGTATAAAACATGAATTATTTGAAATTTCAAGTCCGATAAAATGTGACTTAAAACAATATTTTAAAAGGACAAAATATCCATATACTTGAAATGAATCTCGCTCATTCTGTTTAATGACCGTCACTTAGTCCTTTGGAATCTATCTAAAATAAACCAACAATGGGTTATCAATGAACGGATGAAATTAAAATCAAATAGAAAATCGTGACTAATTTGTTATGTGACTAAATACGTTGCAATTTTTGTGACAAATCTATTTTACTCTATCATGGGCACGTAAGCAAAGTTAGAATATTTTTCTTGAAAAATCCTGATATAATTCCTTTGAAAAAATGAAAGGTTAGATATAAAGGTTAAATATAACGTATTAGATTTTTTTCTTGAAACAATTCAGTTTTTTTTTCACATATCCAATAAAGTTGCAAATCTTTATGAGGACAGCCTGTGTTCACCAATAGTATCATTTATTTCTATGCCGTACCAATACAGATTAATAAAAAAAGATTTTTACCTGCTATATTAACATTTCTGACGTTACTCTCTCATTGAACCTATATACTCGAGTAGCTTTTCGACAAGTACATGCAATACATACATGTATAAGTCGTGTATCAATTATTACAAAGAGTGGATATAATATTTAAACTTAAATATAATAAATCGCTTTTTATTTATTCAATCTAATACAAAATATGTCGTTTAGTTTTTTGATTGATTACATGATAACGTTGAATATCATAATCTAATGACTTACTTATAACAACACATCTGTTTTACTCCGTCTTGGAAGAACCATTGTTCGTAACAATGATCACGCTTTTCGAATGATGGATCAAGGAGAATATGTTGTTCTGCACATGGGCAATTGTCGACTGTTTTTGATTGCCCTGGGATACTATTCTGCCTAAGTGTGGCATTTACCCATTCCCGACACAACAATTTTCGTTTAAAAATGTCTGAAATAAAAGTAATATCATGTTGACAATAAGTAGTTATGTGTCAAACTGGTATATGTTCAGCTACCACCATTGAGACGAGCTCTCTGATTGGCTGAAAAAAGTATAGGGATGTTAAGGGCATATATTTTTATAGTAAGCTTAATTCTGGTTGGATATCTAATATAATCTGAATTTAAATTACACTAGATCCAGTACTCTGTAGAGACTACTTTCTGCTGGGCAATATTAATTATGTAGGTTTATATACGGGACTGTTGTCAGCAACGACTGAAGGAGAATACCACATTTTCTTTAACAAATTCTATTTTATTCAACATCAGACATTACAGTTTTTTTAATAAGTATATCTCTATATTAGTTATACAAAAGTCGTTAAAGTGACCGATTTAATCTTGGTATTAGACCTTATTTATAAATCTGCAACGTTTCTTAACTACACAGGGTAATCACTTTCTTGATCCATACAAGTGATATCAACTGTTTGTAAAATGATGGAGATTGTTACAAGTTTTATAACGCTTTATAATGCTTTTGTTATCTTTCATATATTTTATAATAGGCAATCCGTGACTGAGAAGTATGAGTAGCTGTCGACTAATCGTCGCTTATATTGTACGGTTCGGGCCTAGCTCGGTCCAAAAAACCTCTTGTGAGAAAGAGTTCAAGTTATTTATGGAGAGGCATTGGTTCTACTTAGATTTATATACAGACCTTTTTTCCATTAATACAACTGCATATGCCATATATAACACAAGGTGGGCTAAAAATAGCATTAAACCACATTCAGAAAACAAAAAATAAGAGATCAATATATATACCCCAATAGAGCCAAAAAAGTATTCAATTTAGATTGTTTACATGTAATTATTCAGAATAAAAAAAAGTTTTGACCGATAGTTTAATTTTTTTTTTTAAAAATCATCTGAGATAAAAGTAAAGGTAATTTTATCATCTATATAATTATATACTTTTTTATATATTTTAAATCGTAATGTTCTTTATTTTTATTAACATAGCATGACAAAATATGACATGACATAGCATGACACGACACGACACGACACGACACGACACGACACGACACGACACGACACGACACGATACGATACAATACGACACAACACAAAACGACACATATAAATATTGACTTTTGCAAATAAGAATACTATTGATACGTTTATAGCAAGTGTAAGTATGTCATGTTTAGGTTCTAGTATGTGAAACAAGGATATATTGAACACAATCAGAACTTTAATACATTAAGCAATCAAGACTACATATACATATTTTTTGTTTGTTTTGTTGTTGAGTTCTTAACCTTTTATCATAGTATACATTAGGATTATATGTCTTATACTTTGGTGTTGATGTTGAGATAAAACAATATCTTGTTGACCTGTGATCAATTGTAATTTCATTATCAATTTAAACTATTACACAATAACTAATATGAGGAGCATGGTCAAATCCTTTCGCCTTTATTTAATTAAATGTTCCTTGAATGTTTGCAATATGTATGCGTGTATGTATATTGGCAATGAACTATGTATAAACTAATTAAACTCAATTCATATAGTACTTGACTGATAACTTGCACGCTGTATACTTGTTAGATTAGACAATTCCATGCATTCATGTATAATCTCTATCTAATTTTACTATTTCACCTGTGTCATATTTCAAACGGTATTAAGTGGTCTGACACAGTTTTATCTTGAATTATATCTTATCTCACTTTTGCTTTTATTTAAGGATTTAATTTACTAAACGTTTACAATGTGATAGAAAATTCCATATTCCACTTGCAACTTAAGTCATGAACGTGAACCCAAACGGAATACTTGTACATGTACAATCATGTAAAGTGGACGTAAATTAAATACAATTTTATCGTTTTATAAGATGCAAATATTAACATACAATCGAGTTCTAACTCATCATCAGGTACACACATAGCGCAATCCTATTATTTTCGTAGCTTATTGGAAGTGCAAATAAAAATAACTTATAAATAATATTATTGGAAATCCCGGACACGAACTGAAAATGAGGGAAATTGATTATATATCTGAAGTGCGATAGGTCATAAATAGTATATGCATTGCGATGACTTAATATTCACTGGTCTGGGACCGTGTATGGCGTACGCCATGTCTGATGTCCTTGAGCAAGACACATTTTCCGCATAGTATCAGTACTGGTTTTACCCAGGACTGCTTCAAACGTGATTTGTCAACGTTGTAAAAACTTCACAATCAATGTAAAGTAAATACAATTTGAATAAGTAATAAAAGCAAATACCAAGTCTGCACGGCTATCAGTAAAATATAAATACGTGTATCATAATAACTATATCTAAGATAAAAGTATAAGTGAAGATTGTTGACCCCCGTGGTAAAAACTGTTTTTAAAATATCTATAGAAAGAAAGAATGCCACAAAACAAAATATTCAAAACTGCACAGAGTCTGCATTTTTGTATTTCGTGATGCTTAGGTAATTTAAAGAAAACAGCTTTGAAAATATTACTTACATAACGTATTTCCCTAATTCATTAAGAAGTGGTGTTATACGAACAACACCACTGAATATGAGTCCAATAAAGAAGAAATAATAGTAGCACAGAGTCGGAGTATAGGTGAAGTTAAAAACATAAATTGACATAAAATGTGCATCCACAAAGCTTAAGCTTTGAACAAAGCTAACAATCGAATATTCACAAACGTACATATTTACGTACCTTGTGTGGTGTCGGTTCTGAAACTTGGCATGGCTGAACAGACTTGCAATAGAATATAATATAGTAAAATTATTCGCTCCATTTTGTTTTGTGTTCAATAAATGAACACTAATTGTTTATGTGATTTCCTCCTTCACGGAGGTATTGGGGCGTTTTGTGTGACGTCGTCTGCTGATAATACTATGATAAAACAATATCTGTGTTGACAAACGTCTTGACATTTTAGCTGTTATCGTTTAAATAATTTCGCTACCAATGTACTATTTGTTTTCCTAGTGGTAAGTTATCTCTGACAATACTTCCACGTAAAACGATTTTGTAAGCATGTAGCTTCCTGATAGAATACCTTGTGAACTTCTATGGCACAGACCTCATTCTGCTATTCAGTCCTTGAACTATTCACAATATGATGCATGCAAATGTGTTTATTTAAATGTTTGATTTAGCTGCTACAATGTTGTTGTTGTTGTATTGTGTTTAGCGTCGCTTTCAACAATTTTTCAGTCATATCGCGACGGTGTCTACATGAGACAGTATTCTAAACGCTGTCACACTGGAGTATCATGCCGCAGAGACACATGGTATTATACCCCACTAGTCACATTATACTGACACCGGGTCGACCAGACCTAGAATTCTCCTCTAAATGCCGAGCGTCATGCGAAGAAGCTTCTAGTACCATTTTTAAAGTCTTTGGTATGACCCGGCCGGGGATTGAACCAATGACCTTTCGCATGCGAAGCGGACTTATCTGCTACAAAAAATTGCAAGGTTAAAAAAGTATCTTTTGTTTTCCATATATATGTGAAACTACGTTATAAAGTGTATTTTTTATTGTGTTTCGTGTTAGAATGGGTATCAAAAAGCTTTACTTGAATTTGAAAGCAAGTTTTGTCCATACGCAGTAACAGTATTTTTGAAAAGAAATTTTTTTTTTATTAAAATTGAAAAACGTGTCGCTCGAGAAAAATGAAAAGTAATATACAATGTACAGAACATTTTAAAACATTCGTCTGTTTGAAGAGCATACATTATGCTTTTATATTGTCCGTATTGATTAGTTTCAGCAATTTGTCTGAAGCAGGCCTTGACACATTTGCTATGGATCAGGTGTATCTAGTGATAAGAGAACTGGTGGACTGATCGTTTTGCCTACAATTGTATTTGATTAATATGCATGCTATACATTAATATGTATTTATAAGACACTACACTATGTATTTATAAGACACTACAATATGTATTTATAAGACACTACAATATGTGTTTATAAGACACTACAATATGTATTTATAAGACACTACAATATGTGTTAATAAGACACTACAATATGTGTTAATAAGACACTACAATATGTGTTTATAAGACACTACAATATGTATTTATAAGACACTACAATATGTGTTAATAAGACACTACAATATGTGTTTATAAGACACTACAATATGTGTTAATAAGACACTACAATATGTGTTAATAAGACACTACAATATGTGTTAATAAGACACTACAATATGTGTTTATAAGACACTACAATATGATGTGTTAATAAGACACTACAATATGTGTTAATAAGACACTACAATATGTGTTTATAAGACACTACAATATGTGTTTATAAGACACTACAATATGTGTTTATAAGACACTACAATATGTGTTAATAAGACACTACAATATGTGTTTATAAGACACTACAATATGTTTTATTATAACAGTCAGGAACAAAGATGAACGTGCTAGTTTGGCTATTGTATATAACTGAAGCTAATTGGGATGTATCCAGTTTTTAGTGAATTCAAGTATCAAGTTTAGATTCTGGTGGTCGCTTACGAGGGACATAACTCGTAGTGGTATCTCTCAAAACCACGTGTCTCTCAGTTAAACAGATGGGACATTACTGTACTCGCATGAGTAGACATTTCTAGCTTTCATATATATTGAATTGTACTACATAAAAATATCACTGCTCAATCTTACATCGATGTGGGTCGCGAAGATGCTATTTTGAGACGCCACTTTCCTTGTAATCGATGTTTATTTTATCATGACAACACACTTGTACTTAGTACAACTAAACACCGTTACACTCATCAACTGACCATCTCCATCCCCGGACATTGCTTCATTATAGCATGCCAGGGAGAGCTTTATCCGTGTGTGTGTTTCATTTCCGTAACGTCACGTGTCAGGCCCGTGTACAAGAGGGCTAAATATCCCACAATCTTGCTGGCTTCTGTTATACTGTTCACGATGTACAGATACATTAGTATGCCTTTCACTAAAGCCAATGATTCATTATTTCTGTTTTGAGTACTAGGTCCATGAATATACTCATATGAAATGTTTATTTTTCTTTAAAAATACATCTACATAGATATACTGTATATGTGTTAAAGTAATTACAAGCAAAACAATAATGCAATTAAAGTGGGTTTATTGTTTCGTGAATACCCTTATAATTGGTGCATCTTCAAGTCTTTAAGTGTGCAATCTTTATTGACTGTGAATGTAGCGAATATGTGGTATCGACAATTAAAATAAATCAAAGTATACTTAAAAGTCCTGACAGCCGGGCATTTATGTATATTCATGAATATTCATACGCCTTCCAATTTTTATTGATGTTATTGTTCGGTTTATTTTATGCAAATCTTTCATAAAAAATACGTAAGATAATGTACATAGTATATCTTTATTGTTTGATTTGTTTTCTGCGTGCTTTTATTAAAAAAATGTAAAATGGAATTCAAGGAATAAAACGGCGACCTAAGTAGGGCTATTCCTTTGACACAAAGCTAGGCCAAATATAGCATTGACATACTCGTATTGATACAACATTATAGCCAATGCGTTAACAGTCACCACTAGTTATATTATATGTATATTATATATAAAATAAAAACAAATAATAACAAAAACAATAAGTATTGTTCCATCAAAAGAGATGAATTATATTCCTGAATATACCAACTACAAGAAGTCAAAGTCCTTCGAGATGCATAAATAAACAATCAGTCGAAAACATCTAATCAAACCACAGCTCAGCAGCATTCAACGTCTGAAAAAGAAATTAAACACAACATTAAATATCAAAATATACAAGAATATGGAATGGACATAGAAGATTCTGATCTCACAGCAGAACAGAAGAAGAAGGTTTGTGAACCTTTTCAATAAGTGGGAAAATATTTTTCCTAAAGGATCACATGATCTCGGTCATACGTCTGAAGTGAAACAAAGGATAGACCTTGAAGACGACAAACCCTTTAAAGATCAATATCGGAGAGTACCACCGGCTATATACAATGAGGTGAAAGAGCATTTGAAGGAGATGTTAGATATTGGAGCAATACGAGAATCATCAAGTCCATGGTCGTCAAAAGTCGTCATTGTCAGAAAGAAAGATGGTAAAATCAGATTCTGCATTGACTTTCGAAAATTAAATCAGAGAACACGTAAAGACGCCTATGCAATACCCAGGATAGACGACACATTACATTTACTTGCTGGAGCCAAATATTTCTCGAAATTAGACCTGAAGTCTGGATACTGGCAAGTAGAGATGAAAGAAGAGGATAAAGAGCATTTCAAGTTGGAGGCTTTTCGAATGCAACAGAATGCCCTTTGGATTGTGTAATGCCCCTAGTACTTTTCAACGACTCATGGAAAGATGTATTGGAGACCTCAATTTGAAAGATTGTTTAATATATTTGGATGATATCATCATATTTTCGAACACAATTGACGAACACATTTTACAACTAGACACCATATTTGAACGACTCTCTTCATATAATTTAAAGATAAATCCAGAAAAATGTGAACTATTTAAAACAAAAATGACTTACCTTGAACACGTGGTATCTGCAGAAGGTATTCAAACGGATCCGAAAAAAACCGAAGTTGTCGAAAATTGGCCGACTCCAACGTCAGTAAAAGAGGTTAGAAATTTTTTAGGGTTCGCGGGATATTATCGGAGATTTATAAAGGGATTTGCTGCCATCGCACGCCCTTTAAATGACTTGTTGATTGGACATGAGACGCAAAAAGACAAGTCATTGAAAAAAAAACCCAAAACGAACTCCGTTCAGATGGGAAGTTGGCCAGGAACAGGCATTTAAGACATTAAAAGAGAGACTTACCAACCCTCCAATTTTAGGATATGCCAACTATCAGCTGCCATTCAAAATAAACACTGACGCATCATCCAAAGGATTGGGCGGAGTTCTGTACCAGAAACAAGGAAATATAGACCGCTTGATAGCTATGCAAGCAGAAGTTTGAAGATGTCAGAGAAAAACTATCCAGCCCACAAACTCGAGTTCTTAGCTCTCAAGTGGGCCGTGACTGAAAAGTTCCACAACTTGTATGGTGCTAAATTCGAAGTTGTGACCGATAATAATCCACTTACGTACGTTAACACCTCAGCAAAGCTTGACGCGACGAGTCAACGATGGATAGCTGCTTTAGCCAATTACAATTTCCAACCTCGTTATCGGAGCGGTAAACAGAATGCCGACGCAGATGGATTATCTTGTATACCATGTCCTGATGATGACACAGAGTCCATTGTTGAACCGTCAGTAGTCCAAGCGATGTCATTTGCAGCAACAATACCACTAGAGGATGCCCCTTTTATTTTGTCTGTAGCTTCTCCTAATTCATTACCTGCATTTGATGCGATAACAAAAGAAAGTCCCAAAGACTTCATCAACACGCAGTCTCTTTGTTCCAGAGATTGGAAAACAGCTCAGCTGAATGACCCAGTAATATCCATTGTACTGAAACACTTAAGGGACGGAACTAGGCCGACAGCTTCGCAGGTCTTGGGCAAGATATCCCCTGCTGTTAAGTACATTCGGGAATGGGACAAACTAGAATAAAGGGACGAGGTTTTGTATCGACGCGGAACAGTTAGTAGTCAGGAATACAAACAGCTAGATTTGCCAAACAAGTTAGAGTAGAGGTATTCAGTGCATTACATGATGATCAAGGTCACCAAGGCTGTGATAGAACAACATCCATTTTTAAACAAAGATTCTTTTGGCCTGGGATGGACTAATTCATTGAAGTAAGGGTTAAGTCTTGCTCTCGTTGCATCCGCCGAAAATCACCAACTTCAAAAACAGGTTTAGTTCCAATAACATCGTCTTCACCGATGGAAATTGTATGTGTCGATTTTCTTAGCCTAGAAATGTCAAAAGGCGGTTTTGAACATAGCTTAGTCATAACGGACCACTACACGAGATACGCTCAAGCATACCCCACAAAGAACCAGACTGCAAAGACAACAGCTCGTGTTCTATTTGACCATTTCCTTGTCCACTACGGTTTCCCTACTCGGATACATAGCGACCAAGGTGCAAATTTGAGTCATCTTTGATTCGAGAATTATGTCAGTTGGCGGGAACAAGTAAATCTTATACCACACCTTACCATCCAATGGGTAATGGGATGGTAGAGAGATTTAATCAGACTCTACTGAACATGCTTGGTACTCTTGAAGAAGAGAAGAGACCAGACTGGACATCTCATGTTGGTCCACCGGTCCATGCCTACAACGTCACCATTCATAACAGCACTGTGTTTTCACCCTACTTCATTATGTTTGGCAGACATCCGAAGCTAGCAATCGATGCTCTTTTTCGATTGAACAGGGATGAAATCAGCACATCATACCACAATGAGTATGTAAGGAAACTCCGTGATCTGTTGACTGCCTCTTACATGAAAGCTAAGGAGACTGCCCAAAAGATAGCAGAGACCAATAAAATGGCTTATGACCAGAAGGCAAGAGCTGCAACCGTGCATCAAGGTGAACTCGTACTAGTGAGGAACGTTTCACTAAGAGGTAAACATAAAATTGCAGACAAATAGGAGGATGAACCCTATGTAGTTCTCAGTCAGCCTAGTCTGGATATACCTGTTTTTCAAGTAAAGAAAGCCTGCCCAAGAGCCAAGAAAGTCAGGACACTTCATAGGAATCTTCTGCTCCCACTTTATACAGCAACTGGTGAAATGAAAGCTAATTTAGAAGCCACTCTTGAAGTTGAAATACCCAGTAATCCAGTTCCCCGTTACGTCATTCCACAACACAGACATGATTTTACTGCGGCTTCTGATCCTGAAGATATGCAAAGTAACAATTTTAACAGAAGACCATCTAAGAATAGACGGAGACCTTGTTTTTATAGACCGGATGACTGAATTTTTATTTTAGAAACACAGCACAATACAATAGGTTTACGGTATTTTAATAGTTGATTAATTCAGGAAGTATTGCCATTTTATGAGATTTTGAGCAATATGTGTATGAAATGTTCATTTATTTAATGGACCAATTTATTTATATGTATTTGTAGATTTCAAGTGAACGTGGAGCATTATTTACTAAATCATGTTTTCATTTGATAATTACCCATTTGTTTTACACAGATTATCCACTAGATGAGATTCGTGTGTTGTTTCAATAATGATAACATATTTTGTAACGTGTTATTTTTCTCAAAGATGGACAGCACTTAATGTTGTTTACTGATGTATGTGTGTGTGTGTGTGTGTGTGTGTGTGTGTATGTATGTATGTATGTATGTATGTAGAAGGTGTTTTGTTATATATTTTACTTACAGGTTAAATAATTATAAATTTTGTATTCGAGTTGAAATGTCGGGACGCCATTTTTGAAGAAGGGGGAATGTGTCATAGCGTATTATATACAGAGTAGGTAGCTTTAAGTAAAACCAGTAGCTTAGTTAGTTTGGTACCTTCATTACTTCCCTTTACGCCTATGAGCTAAAGATAACTAACACAGTGCACGGATTTCACACTCATTATTGTGACTTTTACATTGTTGAACTACGCCATATTCATTTTTGTGCGTTGATACCATAAATGTGGGAAATATTGATTATACCTGCAGGTAATTATATAATTATGTTCTATTTTCCAATAAACAGCAACATATTGTTTTGTATAATTGGAATCATTGAAATTGTCTAATATAATAAGAAAATAAGATATTTGTAAATGTTATATTGAACTGTCATTGTGTAAGCCACCATCACCGAACATGTTGTATATTGACTGTTTTATTGTATGTATCATAGTATTTATTGTTTCTAATGTTTGTTTCAGAATGCATGATAGATCACTGAATATATATATGAAATGATTGGAGATAGAAAAAAATATTGAAAACTCTACATGTGTTCAATGTATCTAAATACCCTATAATTTGTCTACCGGATCCAGCCCATCTAGAGCTTGGGGTGAAGGCGGTGACACATAGTTCTACTGTATTTAGCGGCGCTTTAAACACGGAGGGTCAGTTCTTAGCGCTGCCACACTGTGATTATATGCTTAAAATTATTATCCAATTTATTTGCTTAAACTAGCTGTCCCACGCGAGTTTTGACAGAATGAATAAATCTCATTTCAAAATACAAATGGATAATCTATTTCTCTCGTACCGATACAAACTGATGAATTTGAAGAATATTTTTACACAAACTTGGATGCTTCTGACCGATTACCACAGCTACCTTTCAAAAAATAGTTGTTTAATGAAGATTAACTCCTTATTCAACTTCTGTCAGGTAATATATGGCATTACAAGTTTTATTGGTGGAGGAAGACCTCACAATAAATCTCAGAAGAAACAGTATTTCGTAAGTGACTGGCAAAATTTCTCACAAGATTTTTTGGAGCGAGCTGGACTCGAACCTACGACCTTAGCGGTGAGAGGTCAGTAATCTTGAGACCATTTGGTCACGGAGGACCCGACCCTTTCCTAAATAGAACTATGGCTCTTCATACATTACATCAAGTCGTTATATAGTTTCAGTAATAATATTAAGTGAAAAATATAAAAAAAATGCCGTGTTTCCTTATCCAATGTCTTTCTCATTTTGACTATTGTGAAGGCATAAACGTATGTGAGTTAAATTAACTTGCACATAAATTATACTTACAGAACACAAAACATGGGTGATAAAAGCACTTTCGTTTCAAGCACTCAACTGTGGTAATAACATAAATATCATTTTTATTCAAATATACACTATATGACATACTATTTTATACTTAAACAATGACATGAAATTGAAACTTGTATATTGCAAATTGTTGAAGTAAAATGTCTATTTTATTTATCAGCGTCAATCGATTTAATACAAATTACGTAACTTAAATTTATTCGGCGTTTTTCTTTCGTCCGAATAATTTATTCTACTGGAAAAGTGCACACATATAAGAACTAATCATGTTTATTTTTCTAGTTTATTAAGCAGTATAAAGCATGTATCATATTAAAGCATTACCATCATCCATTCATATAATCAGGTATTCTATAGTGATATCACATTTGTTGAAGAACAATATCAAACTAATGACAACAGTTTGAGTAATTACACCTTTAACTAACAATACAAATTTTCGATGAGACACATTGATACTAACTAACTGTTTAAATTGGCACACACACATATGATATTATATTTATCTTTAAATTAGAATTAGACGTGAATTTGGATATTTATACATAAACAAACATACATCAACTGCGTATGAGCCATTATTCCAACTGTTTACAACACTAGTTTACGTGGCCACTGTTTACGACACTAGTTTAAGTGATTATTGTGTTGGGCCCCTTTTTATAGACGAACAACACATTTTTTTGTTGCGCCAAAATAAGTTTCACGTAATTAAATGTTAAATATTATCAAAGCGGTTATTAAATATTGTGATGACTTGCTGCTGATGAATGGAGCAAAGGCAGGCATAGCATAGACTGAAATATAATATCAAAGCAGGTACTAAACAAGGTGACGTTTAATAGATATTACCAGGCAAAGGAGGTTTGTCAAAGCAGAGGACTGTTGCCCTTTTTCAAAAAAAGGTGAAGCATCATCATCACTGTAATGTAGTTTAACAAACAAAACTGGTGAACAAACGAGTAATTGTGATTTTTTATGAGGGGACACATTCCTAGTATGGAAAATACAATAACCCTATATTTATAAAAATGAATGGAAAGGAACAGAGCTTATTTCTACAGAATATAGTAACAAAATCAACTGTATAGTAAACCTGAATATAAGAGCTACAATAATCAGCTACTAGCTGCAGGTACATCATGTTTTGTCCCAAATCATTAATTTTATATTGTTACTGCTAAGGCAAACACGGAAGCTTCTACTTTAACTTTTTCAAATCTTTGATCGAGTAAGTTATATTTTTTTTCGAAATATGATACTGCCAGGGTTCATCTCATCACCTCACGTCTACACTGTGGAGGCATTTTGATCAGACTATTGCATGCCCGCCTCCGAACGAGTTGTAGTGCACTTAATGCAACATCTATTTCTTAAACACATTGAAGACTCCCCCCTGTGTACATGTGGACAGATAGGAAGCACAGCTCACTTCTTTCTCAATTGTCACCTTTACCAGCATCAACGCATACCACTTCTGACATCTGTCAGTGAGTTATGTACAGTTTCTTTAAATATACTTCTTTTTGGTGAACCACAACTCTCTTATGACAATAATGTTAAAATATTTGAAGCAGTTCACAAATACATTTTATCCACTAATCGTTTCTCCTGAACATATAAGTAAGTCTAAAGAAATATTTTTATTTACGTGGTGAGGTCAGCCCGTCTCCCAATTTCGTCCATGCCGTTCAGAACTTGTCCAAAAATGTTAACCGTTATTATTATGTGAATTCACATAATTATCCATTACTTTAATCATTTTAATCACCTTTCTTTTTTTTCTAATTACTCTCTTCATTTTCTAAGTTTCTTAAATATATCAGAAACAATATTTCTAAAAGTATGTTAAACATTTTTATTAAATACATTTAGAACTATGTTATATTCGTAATGGTAAGAGCATAAATCAAATTGTTGATAATCCGCCAAATTTGTTTACAATTGATATATGTCATGGAAAAGAACTTTATAAGATTTTATCTTCCGTTCTAATCCATATGTATACCTAAACTTATGTGTATATATGTACATTTGAATGAATAAATATGTTTAAGCCAAATTTGTGATAATAATTTACATCTAAAAATAGCAAATGAGTTCGAGAATAATAAATGAAGACTGAAAACAATACATTAACAAAATTGGCAGACACTTAAGCATTACTTCTTAAAAGTATGATACTCGTAGAAGATTAAATGGGGCAAAGATTGTATACAGAGATGATCTAGTGTTAAATTGATAGTACATAAAGACGATATATCCAATACAAAGGGATGATAACGTTAAATTAGGGGTACATAGAGACGATAGCGTTAATTTATTGGTACATAGACACGAAAGCGTCAAATATATGGTATGGAGACGATAGTGTTATATGTTTGGTATACTACAACGTTAAATTAATGGTACATACGGACGAAAGTGTATGCAATGTGCATGGTACACAGGGATTATAACGTTAAATGTATGATACATAGCGATGATAACGTTATAATTCTGGTCCGAAAAGGAGAAAGAGTGTTAAATCTATGGTACATATATATACGATCAAATGTAAAAATGTGATGTACACTGAGACAATAGGGTTAAATACTGAGACAATAGGGTTAAATTAATTGTACATAGAATGCTTATAAGTACATAGATCCAAACTATTAACTAGATTAATCATAGTTTTATATAAATTAATAACATTTCTTATAATATATTCAAATATTACGATTTAAAAAAACAATTCGTTTTGCATCACGTAATTAATAACGAAAATAATAAAATGTTTCTCATATAAGGTCGGAAAATGTGATAAATATAAAGCGCCTCAGATGCAAATTGATCACGGTAGTGACATCGTAAGAAAATAAAAGAACAAACTTAAATACATAACTACTTGTTTACATAATCATTCAAAATCCCCCAAGACTTGCACCTGAGTATACTTTTATTCCTCACAAACGAAGTGGTTAAAACTACGCATGAAAGTGTAAAGCGGTATGTATTTAGAGAAATGGAACATATACGCATAACATAATGCGTAAACATACCAAGTTTCGTAAATACAATACAAGTAAAATATCCACAATGACATATATATTATACATATATTTGTTTATCATGTTAAATAATTAACACGATTTGTCTCAGATGTTCATTTGTTCTTTTAAAACGTATTTCTTATACCAAGCAAACAAAAATCAAATGTGTTCTTCATCCACAGAATGATTTCGATGTTCGCAGTATCGGTATGGTATAAACATTGCATGTTATATTAATGTTGTCATTATTAAATTGACCATGTCGAAACCATATAGGACTGGCCTTTTAATATTATGTTTTCTACGATTTATAAAATGTTGCTTTTAAAAGAACAAAAAAAGTAAAATTTAGCATTTAAACACATTTAAAACAATATATGTTCCAGCATCAAGTCGTTTAGACATATAACATTAACGTATTTTTGCACGTGCATTGTTCATTAACGTTGTTTTTTCCAGTAACGCATTGTTGATTAGCACAGAGATTAAAGTCAATCAATTTTGTTGTTCGCGGAATGGGGAAAATGTACAATAAACAACATGGCTATTTAGATTATTGTGCTTCCATATAAATCCTATTAGCAACTATGGCTATAGTATGTCTAATTAAGGTGTTCATATGACCAGCCGGGTCGATTACATGTACCGATCATGCAATGAGCATGAACAAACTGTATTTACATTTGTGTAAAAAAATATCTCAACAGTCTGCATCCCTTTCTGAATATGTATATATATATATATATATATATATATATATATACATATACACTGGACGGTTGGTTATTCTGCAAACCCGAATGCTAAAGCGTTGATATTGTGTAAGACATGAAATTTTATAATCAAAACGCGTGTGAGTTTCTGTGCGGTTGGCTGTAAAGATATTGATCAGAACGCCGACGGCCTCCGTCATAGAATTCTGTGCCAGTATGCCTTTTCTTCCTGTAGTCACCATTCAAACTACCACCGTTTCCCTGAAATAAAAAAAAATGATTATCACTTACTGTAAAATAATTGCCAAAAGCGTGAAATTATTATAGCACACATCATCATTATATTTGTTTTGTTTAATTGTAGCATACCATAGTCTTGATATATACAGCTGAACTTCGATGGCTCGAACCAGGCAGGTTTGGACAAATAGTTCGAGTTTAAGGTTGTTCGAGCCAAGTATTGTTCAACATTATATTATACATGTGTATGTTTCTACATGGGAAAAGGAATTCAACCGGGTGACAAGGTAGTGGTTCGAGATATATGTGGTGTTCGAACCAACCGTGTTCGAGTCAACGAAATTCTACTGTATATTAATATCCTATCGTTTTTCTAAAACCAGTTGAACATGCATCTATGGCATAACTACGATGAAGACTGAATTAGACATTTCAATATCACACAATGGTGAACGTAAACGGGAAGACAGATGCACATACACCATTTATCATTATGTACACAAGTGTATCAGCATAAGGGTTGCATTAAATATGGGAAAATAGAAATGTTGTGAAATCCATAAATGCATATAATACTTCAATGGACTCACTGGCATCCGCTTGCATTTATATAAAGTTATATTCTCTCAAATCAATGACTCAAATAAAAGCAGCAGATATGATATTATAAAGAAAAACATTGATGACATAAGAAACATATTTGATATGTAATGCATATCTACTTAATATAGTGTCACATAAAAGGTTGTTTATCGATAATAAAATTAAACCGCCCGCTTCGAAACTGTTAAAGTCACAACATTTACTGCCAGGCTAGTAAATATTTGTAAATGGAGACTATCAAATTACAACATTACACTATACTATCTGCTGATGGTGAACTAACACTGATCCATGTGTATACAGTGCATCTCTCTCGAATTTCAATTTTGTGGCAGATGAGCAGCACCATTGGACAGTTTTCATAACACCATCGCACCTTCGTGCACGCCTATTCTCTGCTTGCGTGGAGCATCAGCATATGCAATGCACGATGACTCGATGACACAACACCTAGATGCACTGACAATGCACAAAGATTCGATGACAGAGCACGTATGAACTGACAATGCACATTTCATTCTAATGAGAGAAATACGTTTCGCCTCTTCTATCGGTAGAGATACCAAACGTCAATTTTCCAAATATGTGACATATTCGTGAGATTATCGAAATATCCGCTAGTATGAGTGAAGAATTCGCACGAACTCCTAACACATGTGACGAATTCGTTTCTGTAATAATTTAATGCTCAACACAGCACATATACACCGTATATATATATTTAGCTATATTATATTGCATTATTTTAATAGATGGAAATACCATGCCGCTGTCTCGAGATTCGTCACTGGTTCTTCCTAATCCATTCCGCAGATAATCCGGTTTTGGAGATACTGTAGGTCGGTTATCGGAATGTCGGTGGTAGTCCGGGTTTGGCGATCTCGGTCTGCCGTAGTCAGGTCGTGGAGATTTCGGTGGGTCTTTATTGTTATACGTGGTTTGGTCTGCACGCTCAGCATTTATCGGTAGTGAATATCGTTTTGCAAGTCTGAAAAAATTTATCCAAGGCTTGAAAAAGAGTCATAATTATCCGTAATGAAATTGTTGTTGTTATTTAACACATTAATGAATACAATAGTTATCTCGTATTATCTCGCATTATCTCGGGAATCACATTACTGTCCGCACATCACTAGTTGCCAGTTAACCCTAAATGTAATGGTGAAGAATTGGAAGAAAACCTCACAATTATTCCGAGTGGAACCACCGTATTTCCGCAAATACCTGGTAGTTTCTCAATTTTTTTTTTTTTGGGTCGTGCGATGCTCGAACCCATGACCTTTGCGACGGCGGATAAGTGGTCGTCGGAAGACAAAACAGTTGGACACGAATAACCCTGTACACTAATTAAAAAACATGTGTAATGACAATTTAATTTTATTTAAACTTCAGCGATTGTTTTTCAACCTTAAAGAAGTATCTTATGTATAGAGGCTTAGCGCAGTGATGTGAAAACATCTTTCAAACTAATATTAAAGTTTATTTTATTTAATTAGCGAAGTTTTACAGTACCATTAAATAAGATTGACGTTTTTATTTCCAAAGTTTTGCAAAAGACAGTGGAAGACTTACCCATTACCGGAAAAGGAGCCATTTGAATGCGTTCCGTTAAAACTTGTCTGACGGTCATACATGTAGTTAGCGTTCATGAATGATCGGTCCATAAAACCATTGTCTCTTGTTTGGAGTGATACATGTTCTTCCTTTGACTTTCCATGTTTTGCTTTCCTTCTTTTTGTTTTATATGGAAACAAAATCATTATTTTGAATAAGGGAGTTTAAGAAGTAAATAGGTTGGTAAAGAACAGATATATCAATAAATATTTTGTTTAGTACGGATTATTTTGGTTGTAAACAAAAGCATGTAGGAAACGATATAATTTAATCTATATTTTATGAACATGCTTTAAAATTTACTATTTACGTATCGTTGATTTGATCAATACGTTATCGCACAACAAAGTTATGTCATGACTATTAATGATACCATCTTTCGATATCATCCCTGGAGCAACAACGACATAACTTAATCTCCTTGTTGATTAAAGTTTCATGTTTGTCATTCTCAGTATACAGACGATAATCAAAATAAGTAATTGTATATCAATTTATATGTTTCAAAGGAATAATTTGAATTATATAGAAGGTCAAATAAAGATTATTTTATGACTCAATGCCCAACAATGATTTTCTGATTGAGACAGTCCAAGAAACAATACTACTGACACTACTTTGTAAATTTGGTGAAAGCACAATGAAAATTGTGTGTAAGATTGCACACAAGGTCATATAATGTTTATTTTGACGTTTCAAATGTCATAACTCCGTTATAGCTATACCATTAAAGACACTCTTGATTTGTTTCTAATTTTCTTAAAATATAGATATACATTTTCTTGTAAGTTTGGTGAAGATCATAGAAAACATTAGAAAGTTAACAAAGTTAACTGGACAAGGTATTTATAATAACGGATACATTTTGAGTTCAGAACCAAAATTTCACGAATACACCAAGTTATACTTACTTGTACAACACACCTACGACCACAGCCAAAATCAACACCACACCTCCTAATCCACTGCCTGTGGCTATTAATGTTATGTCCGGCTCTAAAATAAGATATATACCACTCTGAAGCCCGTCGTGGTTTGTGTCTTAGCATAATTACTCTTGAGCGTAGTATCTGTTTATTTCTATTGATATTGAATTTTTTTAAACTGTTCGTTTATATCAGGTTAATCTAATGATATTGACTTTTTATACAATATTCATTTGCAGCAGATTAATCATATTGGTATTGAATCTTTATAAACTGTTCGTTTGTACCAGATTAATTCATTAAAATAAGGATTTGTTTCGAATTACGCTTTGACGACAGAGGAAGGAAAACAAAGATAGCATATAGAGGTCGTGTGACTGTACAAGTAGAATATGGTTGACGATATCCAGGACCAACTACAGTACTATGTTATTAAGCGACGAGCCTGTAGTCACTTCCTCTGATAGTATGTTTTGTGTATTATTATTATTTAATATTATAACTTTTATTTCAATATGTTCATGATGTCCTGGGGATATATTTCTTAATAGTAATGATGAGATCGAGTGTTTATAATCATGGATTACGGTCAAAGTATGCATGTCGTTATCATGCTCAATACCACTCGACTTAATCATTTTCACAAAATAAATGGATATAGATGCTCGAAAATAATATAGTATCAATAGTATATTTGACATTATTTGTTATTTTACTTATCTTCGAATTCAATCTGTTTATATAAACAATAACTTTTATGAAAAATGTGGAATGGTCTTTAAAATACGTTTAACAATTCACTTATATAAAAAATATTTGGAGGTAGAACGGAAACATACTTGAAGTATCTGTTTTTGAATTCTTTATTTCATTACAATTTACACCACCCATTTCGTCCGGACATCTGTGGAAAACAAACATTTGGTTAGATTTACGATTCTGAAAATTCAAACTGTTAGCTGCATTGGTAGCCATACATGCGAACTGATTATTTATATCCGCGAAAAATGAAAATAAACAATGCTGAGAAATGAATGCACTGTTATTATATACTGACTGTGCTACCATGAAATGAAATACATCTAGATGGTAATAAATGAATGAATGCACTGTTGTAATATATAATTAAGATAGTAAGTGATTAACGTAGTACTATTGCATATTGAGTAAATAGTAAATCTGAATTTATATATATATATATATATATTTGTAGCCGTTTTTATGCAATGGACGAATTGACATTCATGACGTCAGATTGGAGTCCTTGGAGTCGGCATTCGTACCCGTGACACGGGTTAGTAAAACCTGGGAATACTTCCATCGCCGGAAGGGACGATTGGAGATAAACCTACGCATCCAGTATAATTTAAATAATTCATTAACGTTACACAGCAAAGTGCATCCCAACATCAGTGATATATAAAAGTAAATAGCAGTTTGTATTGCGACATCAGTGATATATAAGCAAATATTAGTTTGCATCGCGACATCTATAAGACAAAAGCTTATTAAAGTGGACAGTGTTAACACGATTACATCTTAGAACATTATAAGACTGGTTTTGTTTCATGTTGAGTAAATATTGTTGATTTGTATATATTTTAAACTCATAGTTTTATTTTGTGTAAGTAGTTATATTCTACCTTAGTGAGTTGTTGGCCCTTGGTAATTTTTCTACAGGGTATATTAACCAATACAATAGCAATACAATATTAATACAATATTAATTTCCTACCATAATTCTGATTAAGAATTATTCCATTCGTTCAACGTTCAATTTATTACGAGTACCAATACCAAATATAATTATATTCGTTTATTTGCAACTTACTGACAAATGTAACCTTCTTTGTTGTTTTTGAAAGGTGTACAAGTAGAACCTTCTTGACATTTAGTATCATCACACACATCTGCAATTAAGAAAATAAGCTTTGAAATTAAAAGAAATGTTTGAAAACATTATAAACTATTATTTAACTATCATAAATTCATGTATAACCATATGTGTTATCATGTGTTCGGCATCAACAGGCCAAGGACCCTGAATGTATTACATAATGCATTTGTCCATAAATATAACTGTACCCGGTGACTTATTCGTCATATTGAAGTTATACTAAATTAATTACTAAATTGCAATTATTCGCTAGCAAAACGTGTTTATACTCATTTGCATTATACCAATTACATTTTAGTTAAATGTCCTTCTTGTAGGTTACTTTATTAGCATGTGGAGCTAAAGCCATCAATACTTATTGTAAAGCCCTGTGAACTATGTGTTATTGCTGTAATTCTGTAACATTTTCTGTTTGATACTAATTAAATATGGTAACTTCTGTGTTTAAAAGATGTTATTTGAATCTTAATATGTTACATTTTGAGTCAAACTCTAAATCTCAGATTCAAAATATTGATGCATTTGAGTCATGGTGTTAAAATTCATCCGGAGTCTTCTATTTGAGTGATACATTTTATATTTTTTTTTATTAACACCTTGGCATTTTGTACAATTTATTTCTATTGACGTGAAGCCATCTTTACAAGGACACATTACTGTTCCACTTGTCGCGTTACACAGTGTTGTTTTTGCATTTATTTCTAGATATAACGTTACATATGAAAACACATAGACAGAAATCGTATAAGATTAAATAAGTTTATTAAAGTGTCACGTCGCACGAAACATAATATAAGGATCAAAATAAATATACATTCAAACAACCATCTGCGGTAGATATTTGACTTTTTAAATCAATAGACTCTAGATTTCTATCTAGTAAACTTTATCAAAGTATCATACACGCCTACTAAGATGCAACATTGATACATAAGTGAGAGAAAAACACATTTAATATTAGATATTTTTGAATAGCGAAATATAAATTAAAATGCATGTATGGACAGTCAACGGTTGTATAATGTATTTGTTCTTTATTTGAAATATACAAACCTTATTTGTCATTTGAAATGTAAAGTTCTCCATTTGACGTTATAAAACTAACTTCATCTCCATCAATATAAAAGGTTTAACATATTTAAATGGTTTTATATAATTATTATTTCATAAAAATATATAAAAGGATAATAACAACATATATGATGACAAACGACACCCTACTGTGTATCATTATTGTTGTTATACATATGCACACACATCTAAAATAGTAGGCTACACGCATAATATACGACAGGCAAAATATAACTTACCATCAGGAATTTTCAGCTGATCAAAACGAATACTTCGTCCTGATACATTTACAGTTAATAAGCTTTGGTTTGCAGTTCTGATCGTTTCACGGACAGCCTGGAGATCATCTTCCGATTTCACCTTGTCCGTATGCACAGCATAATTCACATGAAGAAGTTGATTCCTAGCAGCACGTTTTGACCTTTTTATAAAAAAGGAATTTTGATATAAACAACAGTATCATTATGTTTTTTAAGAAAATGTTCAATACGATACAATATATTGTGTGATAATAGAATGAATACACCGTGTATCTAATTATTTACGGACAATGAGTTGACATAAATCAATTAATACATTGTTTATTTTGATAACACAATGCCAAAAAGAACAACTGCACTTTAAATGATAATAGTGTCACGTATATATATTATTGATTATGTGTAATATTGCCACAAAGATTTTGCATTGTATTACGTGTAATACTGTCACATGGATTATGTATTGCATTATGTGTAATATTGTCACATGAATTTTGTATTGCGATATGTGTTATAGTTCAGATGAATTTTGTATTGCGTTATGTGTAATATTGTCACATATATTTTGAATTGTGTTATGGGCAATATTGTCACATGGATTCTTTACTGCGTTATGTATAATATTGCCGCATAGAATTTACATTGTATTACGCGTAATATGTTGACATATATGTTGTTTGTTATATTTGTAATTGTGTCATATATCATATACTATAGGATTTCATTTGATTATATAATATATTCTAGATATGGAGAATAAGAGAAATGTGAAATATGAAAGCCTATTGAGTAAGATTTTTCGTGATGTTAACATGTTAGTTTCTTTGAAAAAGAGGAAAACTTTACTTTAGTTATTGCGATGCTTAAAGTATAAAATTAAAAGAAAATGATTAAAATAAAAGAAAACCATGTTTTAATTGATAGATGTTAACCTTTGGAAAAGGAATATGTCATATTAACGAAATTAATAAATTACTAAATTATTGAAAGATAATGAAAAAATGCGATAATTTATCGAAATATGTATACACCTAATATCATAAACTAGATCATTAAACATACCAATATGTGTGTATCTTTGGCAAAGAGACAATATATTATATACACACATACATGTACACACATATTACTATTTTTAAAACCGTATATCCTTTAACTGAACTAATTATTTATACTTTCATAATAGTTTTACCATTTTTCGACTTATACTAAGCCAGATGTGATTTCCGCATGAACGCATATATATTTAAGAATATCCTTATTATTTTATCCATTCTTGAAAATTGGTCAAGCATGCACAATTTTGTAAATTCGGTACTAAGAGTAATGAACCGTACTTTCTGAACTTATTATTTATAAGATTTTTGTTCCTACTACTCTGCGTTTACTTCTGTTACACGACTGATGTTAACATCAACATATATATATTTACGGAAGCAGATTCACACAAGCTTTAAAAGCTTTTTTCTGTATTCTTTTCCACATAATGTGTTAGATGTATGACTTTATTGCTTCGTTCTAAATATATGTATATGTGAATAAAATATTGTTTAAACTAACATATATATATTGTATATATGTCTTAAATGTCTTCATGCACCTGGATATTCATTTTATTCCATTTCCGAACATTCTTACAAGTAATACTAAGTGACCGTGGTTCTCTAACAGAACTGATTATTTATAAGATGTTCTTTGTTCTTACCTATCTGAGTTTGCTACTGTAACATCAATGATTTCGACATGAACAATTGTATCTTTAAACGTGTTATAATACAATTTTAGTACCTGTAAATGCAAAAATAAATAAATATATCATCTTATTTTACGATTTGTACAAGTCGCAGTTGCACCCTGTACAGATAGTAACACCCGGTTGTTAAACTGAAATAAGAGTCAGACAGACAATAAACTATATAAAGAGTGGTCAGTAAACTTAACTGTGAATATAGTGTTAATTAACTTTTATAATTGACATCATATGATCATTTACCAACCGGAGTATAACTACACAATCGTTCAAGATAAATTCAAGAAACTTTGTACATACGGCAACCTTTTTGTCTAGTTGTGTCTTTCATCACGAGGGAGTTTTATATTTTTTATAATTTTTTACCAAAGAACATATAGCCAAAATCATGAAATAATTCGTTTCCCGCACACGTCAAACACCGTTTAATGTGACTTCATGAAACGTTGTACACGTGTAAACCTTGTTGTCTGTTTGGGCGTTTTAGTATGATGGAGTTGTCATTTAAAACAAAATATGTAACAATGGAAACAAATAGCCAAAATACCGCAATTATCATAATTATATACAAAACTATTTAAGACAACTTCACAAAACTGTAAACACTGGACAACTGAGTGGCCTATTAGTGCTTTTGGTTTAGTGAATTGTTTATTTTCAATATTGTTTATTTTAGCATTTAAACAAAAATCACAAAAAAAATCTATTTCTGGAACATAACTCCTAAACCTCACGTAGTGGACTAGTAATGCCTATAAAGGAATGTACATTTTTAAATTTTAAAACCAAAATTATCTTATATATATCCCAAGGCGGGGGATATTGACGACTAGTTATCCCTGTTGCTGGTTATTTCTAATAGTGATATAAGTTGTACATATAGAAACAATAGTACCATCTTTTGAAGAGCCATTTTCAAAAACGAATCTTTCGCAGGATTCTCTACGTAACCAACCGACACTTCTACGGATTCGTTGTATTGGTATCCCCCTGAAATACGTCAGTAAATAACATTCCGTAAAGGTTGTTTAAATAATGAAACAGTTGGTAAACTGTTCTGACACACTTCAAAATAACTTTTCCCTACTCTTAGACTTACATGACGTTTTGAATATAAGTGTAAGTCACCATTCCAATTGTCAGTAACCTATTACAGTTTTCATACCAAATTAAAGGCCTGGTTAGCCCAGTTGGTAGCGTGTCTGACTATCAACTAACAGTTGCGTTGTGAGTTCGAATTCTTGCCGGCCACCGTCTCTGTGATAATCATCAGATAATATTATGTCTCATTGACAGCTGTCTGTAACCGTTGATTCAAGTGTGATATTAAGATACGTTTTGGATGATGATCCAATCAATTTCAATATATGATTGGAATATATACAAATTTAACAATAACACCAAAAAGACCATTCTGATGGATTTGAATTAGGAGATCTACCGACAATTTTAAGAATTTATATATACCAATGTATTAAAAACGAAAATGAGATAAAAACAGGTAAAATGGTACAAGTGTATGTCGACCAAAAAGACTCGAACAAAAAGTATATTATCATAAATTATACGTTTTATCCAACCTACCGTTTGTTCACATATGTATCTATAGAAATTTCCGTATTACGTCCATACAAAATAAGTGCAGTGCATTTGTAACAATTACATAAGAGCAACATCACTAAAGCCAAGCTTTTGTGATTGGGATATTTGTAAACTCATCCCATAACTATTATTTGCAGTTAGAACATAGAAATTTACCTTTCACACATGTCTTACTGGTTTCATTCACACTCCAAACCTTTTCCTTTGGATTACATTCACATGTCCATGACCCTTCATTGTTCTTACATTCGGAATGTAAACATGCATTGCCCTTGTACTCTGTACATTCATCTATATCTGTAATGATTGTACTTAAATAATCCTTTCTATTAATATATACATGTACGTATATAATGCAATTTTGCAACTGCGCCGTAACGTCCAAGTTGAAGAATTTAAAATATTGCCCATTGTCTCAGCGGTGTTATCATATCTGAAATTTTGGGATCATTGAAATATTTAATGGCTCGGAAATTGGATTCTGGTTCAGTCGTTTCATGATTGCTGATATGTGTTAATAATTAGCGGGGTCACTAATATACTTTGCCCGTTTGAAATGAAAACAAATGAACACGTGCAAAGGTTTGTACAAATAGTGAACTGTGAAACATATAATATAATTAGGGTTTATAAGTGTGTTAACTTAGAGTAATTAGAAATTGGTTTAATTGTATACATTATTTATAATTAACCATCAAATCAATGTTTGCTTTTAATGATTACTAGACTTGGCTTGTGATTGATTGGACGTTAAAACAATGCTAACATGAATGCTGCATTATACGTCTTCTTGAACAATGATTATATTCTATTAATAATTCATTTTTGTATATGGCATTAAATATGTAAACTATTAGTTTACTAATATTGTTTTGCAAATATTTATAATCGCTCTAATTGAAAAATAAGTATGTTATATATACCTTTACATGTTGCAGTAGAATTAGTGTAACCTATGTGACAGTCACAGAAAAAACTCCCCTGTGTATTTTTACAGTCGCCAACACCACTGCACTGTTTGTTATCGCTACATTCGTCTATGTCTGCAAATGATTCAGAAATTGTTTGTAAACAAATCGACATTATAACCATGGAAACAATTTAACATTATTATATAAATTACATGTTATTTTTCTACATACACCTTCTAAATTCTTTCTTCACTAAAGTAACGGAATAAACAAATAAGGGTATGTGCATTTTTGTTCTCTGTTATATTGGAATTAACTGCAACTGGCTACTTTAAAATTAATGGGCCAGCTGGCAATTCTCAATTTGTTTTACCAAACACAATTCTTGAAAATGGTGTTACATGAAAGCAAAAGTAATTTATAAGGATTTTTGAAAGACTCTCAAAGGGAATATATCACGAAAAGATGCTATGAATATCTTAAAAAATATAATTTTTTAAATGAATAAAAAGCATCTCTTTTCATAAAAAATAAAAATCCGAATGGTTTGGTATATCAAATCCACAAACACGTTGTTTTAATCAGAGTGGTAAACTTGAAACGAAATCCTCGTTCTAAAAATAGACCGCACTTGACTATTGCTTTTCAACTTTCTTACCGATAGTCCGGATCTTTCTAAGATAAAAAAATTTTATAATGTACGACCTGTATGACGGAACAAATTGAAATCAAAATGAAGTCCCGCGACCCATGTAATACGTCACAAAATACGTTGGCATTTTAAGCGGAATCTATTTTTAACCTAGGCAAGTATCCCAAGTTAGGAAACCTCTGTTCAGCATATTATTTTGACATATTTAAATATATATCATTTCGGCAGTACGTGGTCAATGACTACATATAGACATGATATATTAGGGAAAACGTTTTTGGTCAATTTTAAATTTTTATATAGCTAATTTGCAAAGGGCAACATTATTGCAAATGATTGAAAGTATTCTTTTTCTGTATATCTGCAGTCGAGTATCAATCGGTCAACTCTTTTCATAGGATTTTTTACTTATATGTTCATGAGTAGATTGGCTTTCCTATTTAACATTGTAACTGTAATATCATTTTTAAATGTAACAGTTTAGATACGTATTACACTCGTCCGTAGATATAATGGAGTGGAGCGCGTGGTGCAGTAGTAGAGCACCGAACCCATGATCGGAGGGTTCTAACCAGGAAGACTTCGAGCGTGATTGCCTACTTTGTAAGACCTTATTTCACAATCAACTTAAAATACATAAGTTTAAAACAAATATATATATATATATATAATGATTGCGAAACAATATTGCCACATGCCACTTAAAATACACTTACACTATATCAAATACACTTAATATACTGAAAAATATGATAAATTGTTGAGTTTTTTATTTTACTGATTATTGTCTATTGTCTCGCAATATGCTTTTCTATAATACTATTTTGAATACAATTTAAAAATAAACCACTGTGACACAATTTTAATATATTATATGCCTATTTTATATTATGTGAAACGTCTGTCAGGTGTATAGAGAGAGGGTCATATACCTATCTAAGAATAAGTGGCTGAAATTGAATCAAATCGTGGAAAAATACAAAAAAAAGTTTCAGTTAATCATAGTAGACTCACGAGAGGATATACATAAATATTTGACTATTAATGTACATTACCTTTTATATTTTGTTCTGACAAAGTGTAAAAATAGTTTCTGGCACTTTGTATGAACCAAAACGTTTAATTGGATTATGTTCACAGTAATATTTTGTAATACATAAAATACTTTGATAACATTTTCAGAATCGGTTAAACTATTCTGGATATTTTTTTTTTATATAACAATAAGATTTATGTTCAAATAATTCAATAAGAATCAAATGTATATATTGGAATTACTAAAGGTTTTGTCACAGAATTATAAGCCTCCTAGAAGTTAGAGACATATATATAACGTTAACCTTTGAAAGAGACAATTATATAAACGTTAACCTATGTTAGAGACAAATATATAACTTTAACCTATGTCAGAGACAAATATGTAACGTTAACCTATGTTAGAGACAAATATATAAACATTAACCTATGTCAGAGACAAATATGTAACGTTAACCTATGTTAGAGACAAATATATAAACATTAACCTATGTTAGAGACACATTTGTAACGTTAACCTATGTTAGATACAAATATGTAACGTTAACCTACGATAAGACAAATATGTAACGTTAACCTATGTTAGAGACAAATATATATTGTTTACCTATGTAAGAAACAAATATATAAACGTTAACCTATGTTAGAGACAAATATGTAACGTTAACCTATGTTAGAGACAATTATGTGACGTTAACCTATGTGTGAGACAAATATAAAACGTTAACCTATGTTAGAGACAAATATATTACATTAACCTATGTTAGATACAAATATGTAACGTTGACCTATGTGTGAGACAAATATATAAACATTAACGTATGTTAGATACTAATATGTAACGTTAACCTATGTTAGAGACAAACATGTAACGTTAACCTATGTTACAGACAAATATGTAACGTTAACCTAAGTTAGAGACAAATATGTAACGTTATCCTATGTTAGAGACAAATATGTAACGTTAAGCTATGTTAGAGACAAATATATAACGTTAACCTATGTTAGAGACAAATATATAACGTTAACCTATGTCAGAGACAAATATATAACGTTAACCTATGTTAGAGACAAATATGTAACGTTAACCTAAGTTAGAGACAAATATATAACGTTAACCTAAATTAACTAAGTTAGAGACAAATATATAACGTTAACCTAAATTAACTCAGTTAGAGACAAATATGTAAACGTTAACCTAAGTTATATATAAACGTTATCCTAAGTGAGAGACAAATATATAACGTTAACCTAAATTAACTAAGTTAGAGACAAATATGTAAACGTTAACCTATTTTATATATAAACGTTATTCTAAGTGAGAGACAAATATATAACGTTAAACTAACTTAACTAAGAGACTAATATGTAAACGTTAACCTAAGTAAGACCAGTAAGATACAATTTATAACATCAATTAAAGTTAGAGACAAATAAAGGAACGTTAACCTAAGTTAGAAACAAATATATCAGCTTAACCAAAGTTAGAGACAAATAAAAAAACATTAACCTAAATTAACCTAAGTTAGAGACAAATATATAAAAGTTAACCTAATTAAACTTAGAAAGAGACAAATATATAAACGTTCATTGGTTAAACTTATCTAAATTTGCATTGACTTCGCCTATTTTATTTCCTATAAACAATGTTTCACTCAAGTGATTTGCAAATATTTTAGTAACCACTTCACAAATTAGTGTTCTGATACATATTTAATGCAACTTATATTGTATTTAACTGAATAAATAGCTATTAATTCAAATGTTCAAGAATGACAATAAATAAATTTTCAACGGGACAGCAGCATTGTGGATAGAGTGTTGGTCGTAAACGCCAAAGTAGACTTGAAAGTGGTTCATTTAAGAGCTGAGCTTACTTTGCATCCAATCAAAATGAGTAGTGGAAGTAGTTTTATTCATCATCAATGTCATACAGTATATAAACATGTATATGTAGCTAATATTATTGAAATCATCATTTGTCTGAGATAGTTATTAATATATATATTGCTAAGAACACAGAATGTCAGCATATCACAATATTTCATTTAAACTTGAGTATCTTAAACAGCAGAGCAAATACACAAAGATGAATCAAAATTGGTGACTCTGGATCAAAGAATTTAAAAAACAGCTGATCAGAATAGTTATCATTTGGCAAGCTTAGTTGATCACCATATAAACGTGCATGTTTTTTTTTAATATTACTACCTATTTTATGACTACATGAATGCATGTACATCAAATTTGGTGCCAATACGTCAAACAATCCAGGACGTTTCTGAGCAACAGTGTTAAATACGATACCTAAACGTTATGCAAGTTAATCATCCGCAGAGGTCAAGGATAGCGATAAGCGAAATACTTTATGCTTGATTCTTAATGGTAATACTCATAACGCAACTCTAGACGGACTTGGTGACTTTGGGTCAAACAGCTCATTGGTAACAGAACCCAAAGCAACAAATGAGTCTTTAACTTCGCTACCGAATGACTACCCCAAAGATTACAACACCTATGTATTATTTTCTTCTTAAATCCGACATTAAAATGGTTTTCATATTTACCTGTGCAAACGAACACATTGTGTTCTTTTCTCTCAGGTAAGAATCCTGCCTTACATGAACAGTTCCATGCTGAGTTGTTACAGGTTCGAGTTCCATTTTCACATTTGAATTCCTCACTTGTTCCGCATTCATCTTAAGAATACAGATTGAACTTTACATAATTATTCAGTTATCAAATGTTACATTAAATTATCTAATACAAATTACAAGACATGATTTTGTACACACATAATCAATGTACACTATGATTACGTCTTACCAGAATTCCAGGTAAAAAATAGTAATACGTGCAGTGCTTCCACGAGTAATTGGCAAGCTAATTATTATATGGTTTTTGAATCAACCTGACTTGAAGAAGTGATAGTTTTGCGACAAGGCTGTCTTAGACCATTATATATATGCAATTAGCATAAATACTTACATTTGTAAATAGTTATAAATGAGTTTAAATGAAATATACCATTGACAAATCATTCATATTTGTTTAAATAGTGTAGTTTGATTAACATCATGAATGTTTTAAACTGCAAAGTATTCACCTCTTACGACATTTGTGTACAATAAACATAAAACCTAACATAATCGTAAAACGTATTGGCGTAATCATTGATACCTGTACAACGAATAACGGTTTTATTCCGATTCTTCACAGTAAACCCTGGATCACAATCACACGTCCAGTTACCAGGAGTGTTCGTACAAGTTCCACGTATACACGCATTTGGACGGGAGCACTCATTAGTATCTAGAAATACATTATGTCTTTCTAATTAAAGCACACGATGACATTACAGCGACCCATTGTGTAATATAATATATGTTGTTATATTTTAGGTGTAAACGTTTCAGTTAAACATGAAAGTAATTATACGAGCACACTTTCAGTTTTTATTCTTAAAATGCAAGGATTGGCAAAAACAGTATACAATGCAAATGCTTAGATATACTTCCTGATTTCGTATTGCCCTACATCATATTTAATATATTTGAGGAGAGGAATATAATTATCTCTGTGTACTTTTATATTTTTCCAACTAACACAGGTAGTAAAATGTCAACACTGTAAACAATAGAACGAAAATTAACATGCATTATTTAACAAATTAGATATAATATATTATCAATATATATCGCATAAATCTAGTAAACATACCGTTACACTGAAACTCAATATCGCTCATGTAACCTGCTGGATGGTATCCCTCATCACATTTGCATGTCCAATTGCCAGGTGTATTCTTGCACGTGCCCTGAATACACTTGTTGGGATTTGGAAGATAACACTCGTCTATATCTGTTATAGATAAATCCTAAATACAATTCATAATTTCGCTACATATAGCAATTATATTACATTTATAATGTAACATGTTTCTTTTGGTTGGTCTTGTTTAAGCCAATGATAAGACCAAATGCATGGATATATAAAGTTATTGATAATAATCTCAGTTTTTATGTAAATGTTCCATTGTTTGATCATGATATATAATTTATGTTTCGATATCGGACATGATTAAATGGATATAGAGTTTACCTACAAACTGATACTGCACGACTTTTATGTTAAATATAATGATATAAATTGTGTCAATTTTTTCTTTATAAACTTAGACATGGTGAAACTTTACACAACGATGTTAAAATAAAAATGAAAATGCGACTTTTATTATAAGAGCACTGTAAATAGAATAATTCTCCAAAATTGTTAAATTCGACATTGATGTTGATCTTAACATTAACTAAGAACATCAATATTAAAAACTTACTAATTTTGTTAGATTTCAAATAGTGTGCAAACTCATGCTTCATCATTGGTTTTCAAATTCTGTGAAATTGTTTTCCTATCCCAATTTCGTTCTGTTTTGTCATGCATGGAATTCACACATTAATCATTTACAATACTATGTTCTGGTTTCCTGCTAACATTGCAATTGTTCGACAGTAACATCTTGGGTTCTAGGACGCATATATTGTTCAAGTAAATCATTTGGAGACTACTTTAGAAATATATAGCAAATATATTATATTTAGAATATAACATGTTTCTTTTGGCTGGTCTTGTTTCAGCCAATGATAAGACCAACTGCATGGATATATAAAGTTATTGATGAAATCTAGATTTTTATGTAAATATTCCATTGTTTGATCATGTTATATTATTTATGTTTCGATATCGGACATGATTAAATAGATATAGAGTTTACCTACAAACTGATATTGTACGACTTCTATGTTAAATATTATGATAATTTTGTGATAGTTTTCTTTATAAACGTATACTTAGACTTAATGAAAATTTGCACTACGAAGTTGAAAAATGAAAATGCTACTGTTATTATGAGAGTACTGTAAAAAGATTTTTTTTCAAATTTGTTTAATTTTATATTGATATTGATCTGAACATTAACTAGGAACATCAATATTAAAACTTAATAATTTTGTTAGATTTCAAAAAGTGTGCAAACTCAAGCTTTATCATTGGTTTTCAATCTTCTGTTAAATTGTTTTCCTAAGTATCCTAATTTCGTTCTGTTTTGTCATGCATGGAATTCATGCATTAAGCATTTGCAATACTATGTTCTGGTTTCCCAATTATATTGCACTTTTTTCGACAGTAACATCTCGGGTCCCAGGAAGCATATATGTTAAAGTACTTTGGAGACTACTATAGAAACGCAAGACAAAATGCAAAAATGGTGAGTTTGCACAATAACGGCAAAAGCGATATATCCGATGTTCTTAAGAAAATGTTCAATCTGGTGAGTTTGCACGGGAACTATCAGAGCGACACATTAGATTTTTTTACGTAAATGTTTCAAACCGCTAAGTTTGCATAAGAACTATAAGTGTGACACATCAGATGTTTTTACGTAAATGTTGCAAAGTTGTGAGTTTGCACAGGAACAATTAGAGCGATATATCAGATATGTTTACGTAAATGTTACACTCTAGTGAGTTTGCACATAAACTATAAGAGCGACATATCAGATATCAGATCTTTGTATGTAAATGTTGCAAACTAGTGAGTTTGCACAGGAACTATCAGAGCGACACATCAGATGTTTTTACGTAGATATTGCAAACTGGTGAGATTGCACAGGAACTATTAGAGCGATATATCAGATATGTTTACGTAAATGTTACACACTAGTGAGTTTGCACATAAACTATAAGAGCGACATATCAGATATCGAATCTTTTTATGTTCATGTTGCAAACCGGTGAGTTTGCACAGGAACTATCATAGCAACACATCAGATAATTTTACGTAAATGTTACACACTGGTGAGTTTGCAGAGGAACTATAAGAGCGACACATCAGATGTTTTTACGTAAATGCTGCAAACTGGTGAATTTACACAGGAACTATAAGAGCGACACATAAGATGTTTTATTGGTAAATGTTGAACACTGGTGAGTTTGCACAGGAACTATAAGAGCGACGCATCAGTTGTTTTTACGTAAATGCTGCAAACTGGTGAATTTGCACAGGAACTATAAGAGCGACACATAAGATGTTTTATTGGTAAATGTTGAACACTGGTGAGTTTGCACAGGAACTATAAGAGCGACACATATGATGTTTTTTTCGTTAATGTTGCAAACTGGTGAGTTTGCACAAGAACTATAAGAGCGACACATAAGATGTTTTATTGGTAAATGTTGAACACTGGTGAGTTTGCACAGGAACTATAAGAGCGACACATATGATGTTTTAAAGGTAAATGTTGCAAACTGGTGAGTTTGCACATGAACAATAAAAGCGACACATCAGATGTTTTTTTCGTAAATGTTGCAAACTGGTGAGTTTGCACAAGAACAATAAGAGCAATATATCCGATGGTAATATTACGAACACTTATAATAACGAAGTCGTCACCTGTACGACTACAGTTCATGAGTAATCGATCTCATAAAGAGTTTCTTTATCACAAACCTTCGCAAGATGTGTTGCTTCCTCTATATCCTCGAGGGCAGGTTATACAGTTATATGTTCCTGGCAGATTGAAACACTGTTGGGTCTCTAGACATGCTGCATTTTTAACGAGACACTCGTTTATATCTAAATTAAAAAAGTTGGTTATGACTGTACATGTTTAGAATTATTATAACAATACGAATGGTTATATATGTTCCTCTTTTACTAAATAAATAAATAGTTTCACTTTTTTCTAAATAATCTAACAGAAACACATGGCAATACCTAAATTAACTATAACTTTACAATTTGTAATAATTATACAGACGGAATATCCTGTTATTGAAATCATCAAACTTTAAAAAGTTATACATATACTATAATTGTTGACAACCATAACGTGAATACAATGGTTTAGCATATAACAATTTACATATATGAACTGATACATGGGCTATATAAGAGTATGATCACGTAAAGGGTAAATAACTACTCACAAGCTATATAAAATACAGATATAGAAACAAACCAGTTGAATTATGACGATATAATGAACTTATTATAATTGTATTTTATAAAGGGGGATACTAGAAATCTCAACAACAGTATTTCCAATTTTTTAATTATTTTCAGATGCACATTATAAACATAATATATGATATTGTAATATATTATAATGAAAAACTCGTTTATTATTATAAAACATTTCAATATCATATAAGTAATATAAATTCAATGTTCATAATGTCTTGCAGTGAGACATTGAACAAATCAGTGTTTATAAGGACAAACTAAAATCGAAAAAAGTTTGTCTGCCACTGCGGATATATGTACAAGGTGTATGCAAATTCTGTTTGTTAAGATTTAAGACAATAAAAATACATTCATCAGGTTGTTTTGTTTGGTTTTGATATCTAAATCAATTTACGTTATGTATACACATATTGAAGCCTTTTTCTTGGTAAACAACTATCTGCAAACTCAAGTCTAACCACCTGAATAAACGATTAAATGTAAAAGTTTGCTATTTAATTTAAAGTGTTTACCTGTACAAGAAGATACATTTGAAGACAGTGACACAGCAGCATACCCCTTGTCACACGTGCATGTTGTGTTGTCTGTTCCACATGTGGTTTCGTTTCCTGATAAACATGTGTAGACTGCGCATTCTTCTGAAACAGTATTTGGACAGCTTGACAAGGCTTGAATATTTATTTACAATTTCTACATGATTTTGCAGATACATTATTTCATATGTAGCTTTAGGCACGTTTGTTCATTTATAAGAGAAGATTTATCATTCTTTTAAACACTTTTCTAAATGAGTGATCGCTGTCACTGGTCCACACATTTACACAGTTGGTAACTGGTTCAATTCCTGGCAGCTCAACAGATAATCATGCAAAATATTATGTTAAATATAGTAACATGTCTAACTTATTCGTTTACTGCCGAACGGACTTACGAGAGGGACAATTTAATGTTACACTTTTATCCCATATAAAAACATTGTTTTCATCAAATAAAATGAAACCTATTTTCTGCCTTACCTTATTGTCACAAACATTGAGATCTAACCCAAATGACACTTACATAGAAATGAAAATTCGTATTATAAAGTTATAATGTAAAAGAAAAATTAAAAAAAATGAACATATTTTTACATGCATTTATTACTGACTGCTCAAACTTAATTTAAGTTTAACGTTAGCACAACATTTTCTGAACAGTATTTTATCTGTAAATGTTACCATACGCTAACATGGGCTATGTTTACCAATACTTATTAATATTAACAATGTTTATCACAGCTTCTGTTAAAATAAATAGCAATCAATTCTTACTTGAACACTGAATAGTGTGGTTGTCTTTACGGTGCATGGAAACAAATCCATCTTCACAATTACACGACCAGTTACCATGGCTATTAATACATTGTCCATGTATGCAGCTATAGTTGGTTGTAATACACTCGTCAATATCTAATAGAATAGTCAATAAACAAAGTAATTCCAAAATGGCAAGTACACATCATAAATTGTACAATATAAGCAACACCTCAATCGGTTGCAGGCGATCGTCTTTTATTGTAATTAATACCACGGTTGAAAACATAAAAAACACTGACCGGGGTACATTTGTAGCAAATATTCTTTAATTATCATCCATTACATTACATCATATACGGTGGTAGCTAATAGTTGATGATTACTCATTTATATGCGTACGTGTACGAGTAAAACAGTTACAATCTGATCCGCCACAGTAAGTAACAATTAAAAACAAAGCAGGAACATAGAGAAATCAGCTTCGATAATTGGCAATTAAACAATAAAAAAAATCCCGTTTGTAATAATTACCATTATATTTGTCTTTTTTATTTCAAAATAAAGATTTCTAATATCGTCTGAAAATTGCTTTCTTCAATTAAATTTGAAATGAAGATAGATGGCTACATTCACACATTTTTAACTGCCTTATGTGGAAGGTTGCATGGAGAGTACACCAAATTCCTACACAATTACTACACTATTAATACACGAACTCGATAAACGCAAGAATCAAGCTTTAATTAATCAGCCGTATCAAATATACATTATATTACTTCGTTTACCTATAAGAGGATATGGGAATGATATTTACTCACTTAATCATGAGTATTACCGTTGATATATAATCAGTTATAGTAAGTTTAAACTAAAATACACAAGTATACGGGAATAAGCTTCTGCAATTGACAGTTCTTTTAATCGAACAAAACAAAGAGCACAAGTATGTAATGTTGTGTCAATAAACTTAGTATGCTCGTATATCTACCGTAATACTTAAATATTAGCACCATAATCTAAATACAGGGATAATGAGTAAATAATGAAAGAAAACATAATATATATATATTATAGCTTATATAAAGTCTGTTATTATTTGGCATGGTATTTCGTCGACAAACTTTTCTTGTTTAGTAAATTGGGGTTGGTTACTTTCTTGTTCCAATGGTTTCGGATGTTTTTGCGCCACTATCACGTTCTCCATACTTGCAACGCATACAACTATTTCTTTGAAATAATTTTGTTTGTCCATGTTTCGTGCGTATCTATGTCCACCCATATTAAATGTAGATATAGCAGTTATTGATCTGTGATATCTTACATCCTTGACGCTGTATTCACTCTATCATCTGCGATCATTTGCAAAATAGATCTCATTTGGAATTTCTATTTTGTGATATAAGTCCAACTCGCTTCAGACAATGCATTTTTAATGTGTTTAATTTTGTATTTGGGTTTTGAATTGGTGTTGTACTTTATTAGAAATACTACAAAATAGCAGACTGTTGTCCTTCCTAGTCGATTAGTTATGTATTCTGTTGTTCACTCAGAGTTATCTGTCAAACAATTGTCATCTGTCATCAAACTAAAAGTTAAGTATTTCCTGAGAATTAGAGTTATCCTGTTTTCTGCACATTATTTGATAAATTAGCAACTACCTAATGTATCAGCTCGAAATAGAAGGATATCATATAGTACACACATGACTTCAGCCGAAAAGAACTGAAATTGATTAACCGTTTAACATGATAGCATTATTCCCATACGTGAATATTTTTCCTTACTAAAATTGTTATACTAAAAAGGATAAACTAGTAAATCGAAATATATTTTAAATTATTGAAATATACAGATTAAATAAAACCCATCAAATCCAAGATAAGAAAAAAACACAACGGTATTTAAGACTTTTGACACGGAACTATGAAAACAATGGTAATACAACGCATACGATATGCAAGATGTATTGGGCAGATATACAATGTTGAATATTATAAAAGTTTTTTCAATAGTCTATTAACTTAACAAAACGCAGAAGAAGTCTTAAGCTAAACAAGATTTGATAATTCATAGTGATTGTCAATATCAACAATTTAACATAATGGCTAACGATTATGTGATCAATACTATCACTAACATAAAAAAATGAATTGAAAAGGAACAAACATGTCAAAATTAAAATCTTAGTTAACATACTAAAATACTTAAAGTATGTAAATACAAGATATGCTGTGTAAAATTCTAGGAATAACTTCATTACGAAAGTACTATTAAATTAATAACAATAACAAACTTAGGTGATTCGTAGAAAAAAAAACGAGCTGGATATTTAGTTATTGAAATATAAAAATTAGTTAAATATTTACATTATGAGTATGATAATGAAGTTTAATCACTATAGTATAAAAAACAAGTTGAGAAAGAGAAGAAAAGTCGAATAAAACTTTGAAATACAGGACGACGACAACGGTGATGACAACTAAGACACTAAGACAGGGGTAATGACAATAGCTCTTGGTTTGATTATAAAAGACGAACTAAAGTGATTTAATGATTTCACGGCTACAGAATTATAATGCTTATATAAAATGCATATGTTATATTATTACATTATAACTAATAATAATCTCGTACTACAATCAAAATCTAAGCAACATTTTTACCTTTGTAAAATCATTAAACACATGCTTCACTTGCCGCTCTATATTTCTCTTTGTGTATTTGTGGATTTCATAAAAAAGTTATAGTTACAACACATTTCCGCAAATAAGAATGTTTTACAGTTTTATTGACTGTACCATTTGTCTAGAACCATCCTCCTTTTGAAAACGATCTAACACAGGTAATATTGTCGAGACTGGACTTAAACCAAACACTATGATTTTCTTCCTAACATTGCATTATTTTATCATAATATAGGGAAATCACATTTTACCTTTGCAGAGAAACACGTTTGGCGAAACGTTTGAAGGTTCAAACCCTTCATAACATACACATTTCCATTGTCCATCTATACAATTTCGATGACCATCTATGCATACGAATTCCTCACTTGTGCCGCAATCATCTTTGAAAAAAAAGAGTTGTATACGTATAAACATTTACATTTAAAAATGTATTTTGTTTGAACGCTATCAAAATCATATTAAATCTTAAAAGCAAAAGAAAATACGTGGATTTGAACATGGTTATATTAGAATATTCTAACATATATGTTACAATCATAAATTATCGTAAATTTTAGTTGATTACTATGTTTTAATATTAAGTTAATATGTAAGTAAATGAATGTAGATTTTAATAGTTTAGCATGGAATAGAATAAGTTAATCGTTTGATCATTTACTATCAATATTTTAATAAGTCAATATAGGTTGAACGAGTTAATGACTATTTGAAAAAAAGAAGTGTATTTTTCAATATACTAATGTATATTTTAATAAGCATATATTTTAATAATACAATGTAGAGTTCAATGAGGTCAATATGTGAACAAATTAACGTATATTTGAATACATTACTTAGATAAGCATCTAAGTGTGTGTGTGTGTGTGTGCGTGCGTGCGTGCGTACGTGCGTGTGTGATTTTGTGGGGGGGGGGGTATGTATATGTGTATTAGTGATATGTGTATTAGTGATATATATTTACATTAGTATTATGTCCTATAACACATAATTACATATATCTTACCAATACATTGTATCGCGCTATCGTTTTCTCGTTTATTTGGAAACCCTTTATCACAGGTACATGTCCAGTTACCAAGCGTATTGTTACATGTTCCACGAACACAAGAATTTGGTCGTTTACATTCGTCAATATCTAGAAATGGAGGAGAAGAAGAATTGTCAACAGTGAAAAAGAGGTAATAGTAATAAGCAAATATAGAAATATATAAAATTATATCTATGGAAACGTGTGCACCTAACAGTGTAACTAACACATATATTGGAATAAATTTATGTAACATTATGTAACCGTTTATCTTGTGTCATTTGACTGCATCTATGTGGCGTCCATTTTCACGTACATAAGACTGTAAATTTCAAATGATCAATTATAAGCGCTTACAAATGGAGTCGTCACTTTAAATATGTTCATATTTTCAAATTTATAAATAGTGTTAACGACTTTGCCCGAAATAATATGTACACCTTTGCCTTGTTCGTGATACCATGACACAAGGTTGGCGGCATTTGAACAAAGGCAGTCCAACAATGAAAAATGTAATAAATTTAAACAAAATTATATTCGTTTATCTTTAACCAAATTACAATTTCCTGTATTTGTTCGTGTGAGTCACACACACACACACACACACACACACACACACATATATATACGAGGAATTATCCAGAAGTTTGTGGCAAATTTAATAAAATCCATATTTATGCATGTACATCGCTATTTTTTTTAGAACTTAAGTATTGGCGAATTTTTCATCGATGTACGGTGTTTGAGTATATGTCTTATGTCGGTATAATGTTATGGTATCCATAGCAACATACATACATGATTTGTGCCGCAGTTCAAAATGTTGAACAATTCGACAGTTAAATATGTGTAATATAACAATCATTTCCCTGTAAATATATGGTTTGCATTGTAGATAGGCGCACGCGCCGTAATCTGATCTATACATTTATATCTTGGTTATTCATTAATAATTATCTCCATTTATATATATTTATATATATATATATATATATATATATATATTATATAGATATAGATAGATGGATATTTCTTTATTTAAGTCTCATCATGGTTAATACACAGTATAAACATTAAATTAAACATTATATTTAAACATTATATTTAACAGTTAGCCATGCCATTCTATAAATAATTTTAAGAGACTATATTACATGTAAAACATATTAATACATATTTTATCTAGCAACAATATATTTGTTTCTATTACAATCTTATCAGTTTTTTGTTCAGCGACAACTAGAAATAATGAATTGAATGCGTAAGTAAGAGAGACTTGATATTATGTATAAAGTTGACTGCAGAAATATATACTTATTTTATTTACAAGTGCACAATAAAATTATATCCGACAAATTCACGGAATTAATGTCTCGTTGATATCTTTATTGAGAATTAAAATGAAGTCCAGCCATCAATGCAAGACCAATGCCAGGCGAAAAACTGGATGTTATATATCCTGATACGTTTCTAATAATAGTTCAATGAGTGAAGGTTTATGTGAATATAATAAGTAATATTTAAATACTTGTAGGTGCCTAGACCATCTGGTGTCATAGTGACTGGTTTTGATTAGTACAATTCAAAACGACTACGAACCACAAAAATGTAAAAACCTCATGATCATAAAACATGCATACGGCTCAAGATCATAAAACATAAGGACTCTTGGCAAAGTAAAACAAACTTAAAGATCGGCGTCATTTAAAGCGAAACCAAGTGATAGATAACTACTACCGAATTATTGACTATGGGTAAAATCGGCAAAGCAGAAAATGTATTACTTGGCAAGCTAAGTTAATTATCCATAACGGTCAATGTGATGTGGAAGAATACTGCATTTTTTAAGGGAATCTAGGTCAAAACGTTTCTGAGAAAAACGGAGCTTATCGTAAAACGTAAACGATATGAAGCGTAAATAAGTTATCAGTAGGGTTTAAAACCAATGGTACCCAAGACAAATGATGCAATGATTAGAATAATACCGCCCAGTATGTGAGTATTTTGTTGTTTTTAGGTCAAGCAGTTCTTGAACAACGAAGTGCAACACAACATTCAATTAACGTTGAATAAAAATTTATCTCACATTTGTATTTGTATATGTATGTAATTTGTATTTGTACTTGATGAAAAACTGTATACAGTTTAAGTAAATACAATTATGTTCTGTTTTGTTCTGGTTTGACACCAAAACTGCTGCAGCCGATGGACATTTGTGACATATATATCTTGTTTTGCCTTGAAACGGTGATATAACAACTCATTATTGATATTTACCTATGCAATGAAATTCATTGTCTGTTATCCTTTTAGATGCGAATCCTTCATTACATGAGCACTGCCATTTTGATTCGTTACAGGTTCGATTTCCATCCTTACATTGATATTCCTCGCTTGTTCCGCATTCATCTTAAGAATACATTTCATATTTTATATTTTCAGTAATTCAATACAAACTGAAATTATTTGATGTAAAAGGGTTAATGTTCGCTATATTGTTTTTCTGTCAATGTGATCAATTTTGAATATCTGAAATCATGGAACTCAATCAGTGGTTATTAGGATAGAATACCACATAAAATGGTGCTAAGGGACACGATAAGACTCCTCAATAAAATACTTAATTTCAGAGGGGCGGTAGTGTATATGATTGAGTGTTTTGTCGCTCATGCCAGAGGTTCTTCAGCTCGATCCGTTACCTTCAAAAACATTCAGTACTTGTTCTACCCAGATAGTTGATTTGAGAGCGTGTATTTGATATATAAGCGCCGACTCAGAGGTTTCTTTGCAATCGAGCTAAAAATAAATGAATATAAACAAAATGTAATACTAAATAAACCTAGTTTCTTGTTATTATTTTCTTTGACGTGTTTTGTGGGTCTGTTATTTAGATATCATTGTTTGTAAAATTATGCTTATTACATTTTATATGGTCTGTCTTCGATTTCTGTAATAAACGTATTTGGGATACAAGGAACGTATTGCTGTATTTGTTGCATAGTTTGTGAAGTTGGTATAGTTTGTATATACGTACACACACATCCATTTATATTCAGGTTATATCGAAATACACTTCACACATGCAAGTCAGTATTTAAAAGTAACTTTTCAGATTCTCTGTACCACTTTTAGCATTAAAGTAAATAAAATAACAGATTGATTTGAACTAATTGTATATAAGTGTATTTTCTCATAAATGCAAAATGTAGAAATAAATGCTAAATATGGCTAACTTGGTTATTAAAATGGCATTTTAAACAATATATTATTCATACCTGCACAACGAACAGCGGTTTTGTTTACATAATGTTTTGCATCGAATCCATGATCACAATCACATGTCCAGTTACCAGGAGTGTTCTTACAAGTTCCACGTATACACACATTTGAATTAGAGCACTCATCTATATCTAGAAATACAAGGACATGTTTACATTAAGACTAATGTACGACATTGCAGTAGCCTGTTGTATGTACTTATACAATATAAATAAAGTAAAATCAATAAAAAATGTACATATAACTGTATGTTGATAATAAACACTATCGCAGGACCCACTCAAGCATGGTAAGCTCGTTCATATAAAGAAACTAGGAGATTTTCACATTGTTTGTCAGTGGCAGACATCTGGATGCTGGACATATAACACGTAAACTACATATTAACGCGGACCTATATGAGGTGTCTTACAGGAGGGGACAGGCGACCTACACGCATACGATTTTTCAAAACTCACTGATACATATTATTGTATAAAAATAGTGCTTTGTTCAATTTTGTTGAGTTTTTTACTATTTTTAAATTCTGTTTCAGTATAAAATTAGAAGTGTATGACTTTTAGCTATATAAGCGTCTGTAGAACAAAGGAACTAGTAAACAAATGTTCCTTTTTATGCAACATAACGTGTTCGCACAAGTTCCACGTATACACGTATTTGGACAGGAGCACTCATTAGTATCTAGAAATACATTATGCCTTTCTAATCAAGCACACAATGACATTACAGCGACCCATTGTGTGCATAATAAATGTAGTTCAAGTTTAGGTGTAAACGTTTCAGTTTCAGTTAAACATGAAAGTAATTATACGAGCATACTTTCAGTTTTTATTCTTAAAATGCAAGGATTGGCAAAAAAAGTATACAATGCAATTACTTATATATACTTCCTGATTTCGTATTGCCCTGCATCATATATTAATATATGTGAGGAGAGGAATATAATTATCTCTGTGTAATTTTATATTGTTCAAACTAACACAGATAGTAAAATATCAACACTGTAAACAATAGAACGAAAAATAACATGCATTATTTAACAAATTAAATATAATATATAATCAATGTATATCGCACAAATCTAGTAAACATACCGTTACACTTAAACTCAACATCGCTCCTATAACCTGCTGGATGGTATCCCTCATTACATTTGCATGCCCAATTGCCAGGTGTATTCTCGCACGTGCCGTGAATACACTTGTTGGGATTTAGAAGATTACACTCGTCTATATCTGTTATAAATAAATCATAAATACAATGTATAATTTCGCTATATATAGCAAATATATTATATTTAAAATATAACATGTTTCTTTTGGTTGGTCTTGTTTTAGCCAATGACAAGACCAACTGCATGGATATATAAAGTTATTGATGAAATCTAGATTTTTATGTAAATGTTCAATTGTTTGATCTTGTTATATTATTTATGTTTCGATATCGGACATGATTAAATAGATAAAGAGTTTACCTTCAAACTGATACTGCACGACTTTTATGTTAAATATTATGATATAAATTTTGTGATAGTTTTCTTTATAAACGTATACTTAGACTTAATGAAACTTTGCACTACGAAGTTAAAAAATGAAAATGCTACTGTTATTATGAGAGTACTGTAAAAAGATTTTTTTTCAAATTCGTTTAATTTTATATTGATATTGATCTGAACATTAACTAAGAACATCAATATTAAAACTTAATAATTTTGTTAGATTTCAAAAAGTGTGCAAACTCATGCTTCATCATTGGTTTTCAATCTTCTGTTAAATTGTTTTCCTAAGTATCCTAATTTCGTTCTGTTTTGTCATGCATGGAATTCATGCATTAAGCATTTATAATACTATGATCTGGTTTCCCGATAACATTGCACTTTTTTCGACAGTGACATCTCGGGTCCCAGGAAGCAAATATGTTAAAGTGCTTTGGAGACTATTATAGAAACGCAAGACAAAATGCAAAAATGGTGAGTTTGCACAATAACGGCAAAAGCGTTGCACGGGAACTATCAGAGCGACACATTAGATGTTTTTACGTAAATGTTGCAAACTGGTGTGTTTGCACAGGAACAATAAGTGCGACACATCAGATTATTTTACGTAAATGTTTCAAATTGCTGAGTTTGCACAATAGCTATAAGAGTGACACATCAGATATTTTTATGTAAATGTTGCAAACTGGTGAGTTTGCACAGGAACTATTAGAGCGATATATCAGATATGTTTACGTAAATGTTACACACTAGTGAGTTTGCACACAAACTATAAGAGCGACATATCAGATATCGGATCTTTTTATGTAAATGTTGCAAACTGGTGAGTTTGCACAGGAACTATCAGAGTGACACATCAGATGTTTTTACGTAAATATTGCAAACCGGTGAGTTTGCACAGGAACTGTCATAGCAACACATCAGATAATTTTACGTAAATGTTACACACTGGTGAGTTTGCAGAGGAACTATAAACGCGACATATCAGATGTTTTAAAGGTAAATGTTGCACACTGGTGAGTTTGCACAGGAACTATAAGAGCGACACATCAGATGTTTTTACGCAAATGCTGCAAACTGGTGAATTTACACAGGAACTATAAGAGCGACACATAAGATGTTTTATAGGTAAATGTTGAACACTGGTGAGTTTACACAGGAACTATAAGAGCGACACATATGATGTTTTAAAAGTAAATGTTGCAAACTGGTGAGTTTGCACAAGAACAATAAGTGCGACACATCAGATGTTTTTTTCGTAAATGTTGCAAACTGGTGAGTTTACACAAAAACTATAAGAGCGATATACCCGACGGTAATATTACGAACACTTATAATAACAAAGTCGTCACCTGTACGACTACAGTTCATGAGTAACCGATCTCATAAAGAGTTTCTTTATCACAAACCTTCGCAAGATGTGTTGCTTCCTCTATATCCTCGTGGGCAGGTTATACAGTAATATGTTCCTGGCAGATTGAAACACTGTTGGGTCTCAGGACATGCTGTTTTAACGAGACACTCGTTTATATCTAAATTAAAAAAGTTGGTTATGACTGTACATGTTTAGAATCATTATAACAATACGATGGTTATACCTTTTCTTCTTTTACTAAATGAATAAATAGTTTTACTTTTTTCTAAATAATCTAACAGAACCACACGGCAATACCTAAATTAACTGTAACTTTACAATTTGTACTAACTATACAGACGGAATATCCTGTTATTGAAATCATCAAACTTTAAAAAGTTATACATATACTATAATTGTTGACAAACATAACGTGAATACAATGGTTTAGCATATAACATAACAATTTACATATATAAACTGATACATGGGCTATATAAGACTATGATCACGTAATGGGTAAATAACTACTCACAAGCTATATAAAATACAGATATAGAAACAAACCAGTTGAATTATGACGAATGAATGAACTTATTATAATTTTATTTTATAAAGGGGGATACTAGAAATCTCAACAACGGTATTTCCAATTTTTGAATTATTTTCAGATGCACATTATAAACATAATATATGATATTGTAATATATTATAATGAAACACTCGTTTATTATTATAATACATTTCAATATCATATAAGTAATATAAATTCAATGTTCATAATGTCTTGAAGTGAGACATTGAACAAATCAGTGTTTATAAGGACAAACTAAAATTGAAAAAAGTTTGTCTGCCACTGCGGATATATGTACAAGGTGTATGCAAGTTCTGTTTGTTAAGATTGAAGACAATAAAAATACATTCATCAGGTTGTTTTGTTTGATTTTGATATCTAAATCAATTATGTATATACATATTGAAGCCTTTTTCTTGGTAAACAACAATCTGCAAACTCAAGTCTAACCACCTGAATAAACGATTAAATATAAAAGTTTGCTATTTAATTTAAAGTGTTTACCTGTACAAGAAGATACATTTGAAGACAGTGACACAGCAGCATATCCCTTGTCACACGTGCATGTTGTGTTGTCTGTTCCACATGTGGTTTCGTTTCCTGATAAACATGTGTAGACTGCGCATTCTTCTGAAACAGTATTTGGACAGCTTGACAAGGCTTGAATAATTATTTATAATTTCTACAGGATTTTGCAGATACATTATTTTATATGTAGCTTTAGGCATGTACGTTCATTTATAAGAGAAGACTTATCATTCTTCTAAACACTTTTCTAAATGAGTCATCGCTGTCACTGGTCCACACATTTACACAGTTGGTTACAGGTTCAATTCCTGCATTTCAACAGATAATCATGCAACATATTATGTTAAACTTAGTAACATGTCTAACTTATTCGTCTACTGCCGAACGGACTTACGAGAGGGACAATTTAATGTTACACTTTTATCCCATATATAAAACATTGTTTTCATCAAATAAAACGAAATAAATTTTCTGCCTTACCTTTATGTCACAAACATTGAGATCTAACCCAAATGACACTTACAAAGAAATGAAAATTCGTATTATAAAGTTATAAAGTAAAAGAAAAATGAAAAAAAAAATGCAATGAACATATTTTTACATGCATTTATTACTGACTGCTCAAACTTAATTTAAGTTTAACGTTAGCACAACATTTTCTGAACAGTATATTATCTGTAAATGTTACCATACGCTAACATGGGCTATGTTTACCAATACTTATTAATGTTAACAATGTTTACCACAGCTTCTGTTAAAATACATAGCAATCAATTCTTACTTGAACACTGAATAGTGTGGTTGTCTTTACGGTGCATGGAAACAAATCCATCTTCACAATTACACGACCAGTTACCATGGCTATTAATACATTGACCATGTATGCATCTATAGTTGGTTGTATTACACTCGTCAATATCTAATAGAATAGTCAATAAACAAAGAAATTACAGAATGGCAAGTACACATCATAAATTGTACAATATAAGCAACACCTCAATCGGTTGCAGGCGATCGTCTTTTATTGTTATTAATACCACGGTTGAAAACATAAAAGATTGACCGGGGTACATTTGTAGCAAATATTCTATAATTATCATCCATTACATTACATCATATTCGGTGGTAGCTAATAGTTGATGATTACTCATTTATATGCGTACGTGTACGAGTAAAACAGTTACAATCTTATCCACCACAGTAAGGAACAATTAAAAACAAAGGAGGAACATAGAGAAATCAGCTTCGATAATTGGCAATTAAACAATAAAAAAATCCCGTTTGTAATAATTACCATTATATATGTCTTTTTTATTTCAAAATAAAGATTTCTAATATCGTCTGAAAATTGCTTTCTTCAATTGAATTTGAAATGAAGATAGATGGCTACATTCACACATTTTAACTGCCTTATGTGGAAGGTTGCATGGAGAGTACACCAAATTCCTACATAATTACTACACAATTAATACACGAACTCGATAAACGCAAGAATCAAGCTTAAATTAATCAGCCGTATCAAATATACATTATATTACTTCGTTTTCATATAAGAGGATATGGGAACGATATTTACTCACTTAATCATGAGTATTACCGTTGATATATAATCAGCTATAGTAAGTTTAAACTAAAATACACAAGTATACGGGAATAAGCTTCTGCAATTGACAGTTCTTTTAATCGAACAAAACAAAGAGCACAAGTATGTAATGTTGTGTCAGTAAACTTAGTATGCTCGTATATCTACCGTAATACTTGAATATTAGCACCATTATCTAAATACAGGGATTATGAGTAAATAATAAAAGAAAACACAATAAATATATATTATAGCTTATATAAAGTCTGTTATTATTTGGCATGGTATTTCGTCGACAAACTTTTCTTGTTTAGTAAATTGGGGTTGGTTACTTTCTTGTTCCAATGGTTTCGGATGTTTTTTGCGGCACTATCACGTTCTCCATACTTGCAATTCAAACAACTATTTCTTTGAAATAATTTTGTTTGTCCATGTTTCGTGCGTATCTATTTCCACCCATATTAAATGTAGATATAGCAGTTATGGATCTATGATATCTTACATCTTTGACGCTCTATTCACTCTATCATCTGCGATCATTTGCAAAATAGATCTCATTTGGAATTTCTATTTTGTGATAAAAGGCCAACTCGCTTCAGACAATGCATTTTTTATTGTTTTAATTTTGTATTTGGGTTTTGAATTGGTGTTGTACTTTGTTAGAAATATTACAAAATAGCATACTGTTGTCCTTCCTAGTCGATTAGTTATGTATTCTGTTGTTCACTCAGAGTTATCTGTCAAACAATTGTCATCTGTCAACAAACTAAAAGTTAAGTATTTCCTGAGAATTAGAGTTATCCTGTTTTCTGCACATTATTTGATAAATTAGCAACTACCTAATGTATCAGCTCAAAAAAGAAGGATATCATATAATACACACGACTTCAGCCGAAAAGAACTGAAATTGATTCACCGTTTTACATGATAGCATTATTCCCATACGTGAATATTTTTCCTTACTAAAATTGTAATACTAAAAAGGACAAACTAGTAATTCGAAATATATTTAAAATTATTAAAATATACAGAATATAAAAAACATCAAATCCAAGATAAAAAAAAACACAACGGTATCTTAAGACTTTTGACACGGAACTATGAAAACAATTGTAATACAACGCATACGATATGCAATATGTATTGGGCATTGAACGTTTTTCAATTGTTTATTCACTTAACAAAACGCAGAAGTCTTTCGCTAAACAAGATTTGATAATTCTTAGTGATTGTCAATGTCAACAGTTCAACAAAATGGGTGAAGATTATGTGATCAATACTATCACTAACATAGAAAATTGAATTGAAAAGGAACAAACATGTCAAAATTAAAATCTTAGTTAAAATACTTAAAGTATGTGAATACAAGATATGCTGTGTAAACTTCTAGAAATAACTTCATACCGAAAGTAATATTAAATTAATAAAAACAACAAACTTAGGTGATTCGTAGAAAAAAAAACGAGATGGATATTTAGTTATTGAACTTTGAAAATTGGTTAAATATTTACATAATGAATATGATAATGAAGTTTAATCACTATAGTAGAAAAAACTAGTTGAGGAAGAGAAGAAAAAATCGAATTAAACTTAAAAATACAGGAAAACGACAACGACGATGACAACGACGATACTAACACAAAGGTGATGACAATAGCTTTTGGTTTGATTATAAAAGACGAACTAAAGTGATTTAATGGTTTCACGGCTACATAATAATAATGTTTATATAATAACATGCATATGTTATATTATTACATTATAACTAATACTAATCTAATACTACAATCAAAACCTAATCTTCATTTTAACATTTGTAAAATCATTATACACATGATTTACTTGCCGCTCTATATTTCTCTGTGTGCATTTGTGGATATCATTAAAAAAATTATAGTTCCAACACATTTCCGCAAATAAAAATGTTTTATAGTTTTATTGGCTGCATCATTTATCTAGGAACATCTTTCTTTTTGGACTGGGCTTAAACCAAACACTGTGATTTTTAGCTTAACATTGCATTAATTTATCATATTATAGAGAATCTCATTTTACCTTTGCAGAGAAACACGTTTAGCGAAACATTTGAAGGTTCAAACCCTTCATCACATACACATTTCCATTGTTTATCTGTACACTTTCGATCACCACCGAAACATATGTATTCTTCACTTGTGCCGCATTCATCTTCGATGAAAAAAAATAGTTGTCTACGTTAAAACATAAATATTTAAATATATGTAACACTTGAATGATATTAGTCAAAGTTATTGTGTTTGAACGCAAAAAAAAATACGTTGGTTTGAACATCTTAATGAATTATCGTAAATTTTAGTTGATTACTTCGTTTTAATATTAAGTTAATATGTCAGTAAATGTACGTAGATTTTAATAGTTTAGCATGGATTAGAATAAGATAATCGTTTGATCATTTACTATCAATATTTTAATAAGTCAATATAGATTGAACGAGTTAATGACGATTTATAGAAAAGAAGTGTATTTTGATAACGCATATTTCAATACATTAATGTATATTTTTATAAGCATATCCTTTAATAATACAATGTATCGTTCAATGAGGTCTTTATGTGAACAAATTAACGTGTATTTGAATACATTACTTAGATACATATTTTAGAACTTTGAAATAAGATTATGCAGATTTTGGATAAGATGAATAATATTATGGTATAGTAATGTGTGCAAGCACGTATGCCTGTGTATGATGATTGTGTGTGTGTGTGTGTGTGTGTGTGTGTGTGTGTGTGTGTGTTTGTGCAATTCATATATGTATTAGTGATATATATTTGCATTAGCATAAAACATCATTTACTATATTAACACATAATTACATATATCTTACCAAAACATTGTATTGCGCTATCGTTTTCTCCTTTATGTGGAAACCCTTTATTATCACAGGTACATGTCCAGTTACCAAGTGTATTGTTACATGTTCCACGAACACAAGAATTTGGTCGTTCACATTCGTCAATATCTAGAAATGGAGGAAAAGAAGAATTGTCAACAGTTAAAAAGAGGTAATAGTAATAAGCAAATATAGAAATCTATAAAATTATATCTAATAAATGTGTGTACCTAACAGTGGAACTAATACATATACTGGAATAAATTTAAGTAACTATATATAACCGTTTATCTTGTGTCATTTGGCTGCATCTATTTGACGTCCATTTTCACGTACTAGAGACTGCAAATCTCAAATGATAAATTACAAGCGCTTATAAATCGAGTCATCACTTTTGATATGTTCATATTTTAAAAATATACTAATAGTTATAACGACTGTGACTGAAATAATATGTACACCTTTACGTTTTTTTTTAAACTTATTTATTTTACTTCGATTGTGAAACAGGTTCTTACAACTTAGACAAATCACGCTCGAAGTCTTCCTAAGTAGTACCAGTACAAAGCATATGCGGGAAAAGTGCCTTGCTCAAGGACACCACACATAGCCGTAGCGAAGGATCGGACCCACGACCCTCCGATCATGGGTTCGGTGCTTAACCACTGGACCACGCGCTCCACATTTACCTTTACGTTGTTCAAAAAACCGTGACACAAGGTTGACAGCATTTGAACAAAGGCTGTCCAACAATGAAAGATATACTAAATTTAAACAAGATCATATTCGTTTATCTTTATTCAAAATACGATTTCCTGTTTGTACGTGAGAGTTATACACATACAAACACACACACACACACACACACACACACACACACACACACACACACACAAGTTTGTATTACTATCTTACCGAGGTTTTCCTGTATAAACTATACCTCACTTTGTATGCAGTAACACCTATAAAATTACCGAGGTACACCTCGGTTCGACGATCAAGCCCTCTTAAAACCCTCTGACAACCATAATCCTAACCCAAAACGGAATGAATCCTAACCCTAACCCTAAATAATCCGTACTTGGACCCTAACCCTAAAAATTGTTACCCCTAAAAATACCTCGCAAGGTTAGGTATACCAACTCACACACACACAAACACATACACACACACATACACACGCACACACACGCGCGCACACACACACACACACACACAAATATATATACGAGGAATTATCCAGAAGTTTGTGGACAAATTTAATAAAATCCATATTTATGCAAGTACAAAATGTTGAACAATTCGACAGTTAAATATGTGTAATATAACAATCATTTCCCTGTTAAACTCACAGTGAATTATATATTACTGAAGACACGTCATCAATGTCTGCATATGCGCGCAGGTGTTAGAAGTTTTAATAAATTGGTAAACTCATTCATGTGCAAAAAGTGCATCTGATGAAAAGGTAAACAACGAACAGCAATATAGTTTGTGTCATTATTAGCAAAACACGGAATATAGACGATATATATCCATAGTAAAGCTCAGAGAAAGTTATTTGTAGTGTATATTGTAGTCTACAAATGACACAAACGGTACAGTGTGGAACGAGAAACAATAAATGATAATTCGTCGTCGTAAGTTTTTCTTTACCCTCGCACTTTGATCTGTGTCATTTTGGCGAGCAGGATAAGCTGATAAGTAACCAGTGGACAGCATCGGCAGAGTCGCTACTTCTCCCGGTGCTGCACCACTGGCTGGATAAGACGTTTATGTAGATAGGTCGCTTCTTGTCGCAGTCGATTGATGAAGATGAAGGTTTGGAATAGTCGTTGTCTAGTTGTTGAAGTTGTCTTGTTGTTTAGTTGTTGAAGATGTTTTAGTCTTGAAGGCTGTTGATTAAGGTTCCAAGTCGGCTGAAATCCCGTTGTGGAGCTGAAGTCCCTATGTTAGTGTTGCCATCATGCTGTATGTTGTACCGCTGGTTATTGGTCTATTGTTGACATCAAAACAATCCTGTCTAGGGCCACGTTAAAAGCATAAAATCGATGATATTTTAAAATAGATGTCTCCACCAATCATCTAATGCAGAGACATCCGCTGCTTACGCGGTTGTAAAAACCGTTACTTCTTTCGTGTACCATACAAATATACAATTTTCACGAATTTGACCCACTTTGAAGACGGGAGCGAAGTTTTATACGTCCTTCCATCTCGGCAGTCGCTTGTATAAATGATAATACATGTAACAGGTGTGGCGTCCTGTGTCAAAATCAAGTTACGTCACGTCAACGCGGTAAAAAGTGCCTCAATAAGGATTGCTGTAATACAATTCATGAACTATGCTGCGAACTAAGTATAAGTTACAATACAGTGTATATGATAATAAAGAATAAATAGCATGCATTCGTGGGCTCGCAGGGTTCCCCGATTGCTAAAAGAGTATAAGTGGAGCGACGAGTAAGAATACATAATTACTTGTAAACTAAATTGACGTCGCAACTGCATGCAGTTTGCAGTTAGATTAAATATAATACATGTAAAACTCCGAATAAATTAGACATGTCATGTTGATATAATGAGATTTGTCCACGAACTTCTGAATAAACCCTCGTAAACATATATATATATATATATATATATATATATATATATATATATATATATATATATATGGAGATAATTATTTGCGAATAACCAAGACATAAATGTATAGACCAGACTACGGCGAGTGCACCTGGCTACAATGCAAACCATAGATACAATATCAAGGCCTCTGCCAAACTATATATATATATCATGCATTGTGAATGAGCATCTCAAAAGATTCCAAAAATTGTAAATTCCGTTGTTGTGAATTTAATTATCTCCCTGTATATATATATATATTATTTATATACCTAGCAAACATATATTTGTTTCTATTTCAATCTTATCAGTTTTGTGTTCAGCGACAACTAGAAGTAATAAATTGAATGCTTAAGTATGAGAGGTTGATCGATATTATCGGTATGAAGTTGATTGCAAAATTACTTATTTTATTTACAAGACTTTAGTGCACAATAAAATTATATCCGACAAATTCACGAAATAAAATGTCTCGTTTATATCCTTATTGAGAAATAAAATGAAGTCCAGCCATCAATGCAAGACCAATGCCAGGCGAAAAACTGGATGTTATATATCCTGATACGTTTCTAATAATAGTTCAATGAGTGAAGAGGGTTTATGTGAATATAATAAGTAATGTTTAAATACTTGTAGGTGCCTAGACCATCTGGTGTCATAGTGACTGGTTTTGATTGGTACAGTTCAAAACAACTACGAACCATAAAAGTAAGACAGTGTCAACAAGATAGAGATAACCACAAAAATGTTGAAATCATATGATCATAAAACATTCATAAGGCTTAAGATCATAAAACATAAGGAATCTTGGCAAAGTAAAACGAACTTAAAGTTCGGCGTCATTTAAAGCGTAACTGAGTGATAGAGAAGTACTACCGAATTGTTGACTATGGGTAAAATCTGCAGAGCAGAAAATGTATTACTTGGCAAGTTAATTGTCAATAACGGTCAATGTGGCCAATGTGATGTGGAAGAAAACTGCATTTTTAAGTGACTCTAGGTATAAAACGTTTCTGAGAAAAACGGAGCTTATCGTAAAACGTAAACGATATGAAGTGTAGATTAGTTATCCGTAGGGTTAAAAATCAATGGTACCCAAGACAAATGATGCAATGATAAGAATAATACGCCCATTATGTGAGTATTTTGTTATTATTATGTCAAGCAGTTCTTAAGCAACTAAGCTTAACACAACATTCAACTTAACGGTGAATTATAAATTTATCTGACGTTTGTATTTGTATATATATGTATTTTGTGTTTGTACCTGATGAGAAACTGTATACAGTTTAAGTAAATACAATAATGTTCTGTTCTGTCCTGGTTTGACACCAAAACCGCTGCAGCCGATTGACATTTGATACATATATATCTTCTTTTGCCTTGAAACGGTGATAAAACTCATTTTTGATATTTACCTATGCAATGAAATTCATTGTCTGATATCCTTTTAGATGTGAATCCTTCATTACATGAGCACTGCCATTTTGATTCGTTACAGGTTCGATTTCCATCCTTACAATGATATGCCTCGCTTGTTCCGCATTCATCTTAAGAATACATTTCATATTTTATATTTTCAGTAATTCAATACAACTGAAATTCTTCGATGTAAAAAGTTTATGTTCGTTATATTGTTTCTCTATCAATGTGATCAATTTGAATTATTGCAGTCACGGAATTCATCCAGTGGTAATTAGGATAGAATACCACATAAAATGGTGATGAGGGGCACGATAAGACTGCTCAATAAAATACTTGATTTCAGAGTGGCGGTAATGTATATGATTGAGTGTTTTGTCGCTCATGCCAAAGGTTCCTCAGCTCGATCCGTTACCTAAAAAACATTCAGTACTTGTTCTACCCAGATAGTTGATTTGAGAGCGTGTATTTGATATATAAGCGCTGACTCAGAGGTTTCATTTCAATCGAGCTAAAATAAATGAATATAAACAAAAATGTAATACTAAATTAACCGAGTTACTTGTTTTTATTTTCTTTGACGTGTTTTGTGGGTCTGTTTATCAGATATCATTGGTTGTAAAATTATGATTATTACATTTTACGTGGTCTGTCTTCAATTTCTGTAATAAACGTATTTGGGATTCAAGGAACGTATTGCTTTATTTGTTGTATAGTTTGTATAGTTGGTATAGTTTGTATATAAGTACACACGCATCCATTTATAATCGGGTTATATCGAAATACACTTCACACATGCAAATCAGTATTTAAAAGTAACTTTTCAGATTGATCAGTACAAGTTCTCTGTACCACTTTTAGCATTAAAGTAAATAAAATAACAGATTGATTTGAACTAAGTGTATTTTCTCATAAATAAAAGTATAGAAATAAATGCTAAATATGGCTAACTTGTTTATTAAAATGACATTTTAAACAATATATTATTCATACCTGCACAACGAATAGCGGTTTCGTTTACATATTGTTTTACATCGAATCCATGATCACAATCACATGTCCAATTACCAGGAGTGTTCTTACAAGTTCCACGTATACACGCATTTGAATTAGAGCACTCATCTATATCTAAAAATTCAAGGACACGTTTACATTAAGACTTATTAGGCTTATCACGTCAATGCAAGTTGATCAGGCAAATGACGTCATTATGTATAATTGTATAATTTGACCTGGCGGAACTACTTTTAACCTTACTTAAAATGAATAAAACAACAAACTAGAAATATTCACATGATCAATAGAATACCATGTAAGTGTATAATATTATCAACCTCATCAGGTTCGGCACGAAAAAAAGTTTTGTTCTAAGCCTCACCTGATCTGATAAAACTGATAATACCAGACACCAACATGGTATTCTCTATATTTAATCCTGGTAAAATGCATATATCCTTATCCGGTGTACACGAATTTGTTCTCCTGTGCACCTCAGGCAAATAATAACGCCCGAAATTTCAAATATATGTAAATAAATGGACATTCTATATCGTCTCCTTGGTTTAATTAAAAGTTATCTACACGATTAACAGTTCTTGTCATTAAAATAGTTTAAACATTTTACTTTGATTGTGAAACAAATTCTTACAACTTAGGCAAATCACGCTCGAAGTATTCCACACTACACATAACCGTAGAGGAGGATCGAACCCACGGCCCTTCGATCATGGGTTCAGTGCTCTACCACTGGACCATATGCTCCACTCAATTGACTGTTGATCATGTATGTTTATGGTTAAAACATATATTTTGCACTTACATGAAATAGTGATCAATGTGTTTCTCTTCAATATTTATGCATTTTAATATGTTCATGCTAATTGGATATTACTAATTATTCTTAAGAATAAAATCACCATCAGAGTATGGCACCGTCATCTGCTTCACCATCAACATGCTTAAATGAGATACAGTCAAACCTGTACAATGATTTTCCTCTGTTAACCATTAGTCTTAAGGAGCAATATTTTCTATTTCTAATTTCTCTGGCTTGGGAGCAAATTAACCTGTATTAAGCCGAATATTGCCTTAAAGTGTCGTGTCGTGTGTTTTGATATAGCCAGCATCGCAATTACATTGCCACGAGTTAAATGTGTTGGTACAGTTTCCATTTGCACATATGAAATTTCCTTTACACTCATCAATATCTTAAAATTTCAAAATAAAATATATGTAAGATGATATAAATCACACAATAGAGAATTAATAGCGTTACAATGAATATTTATGTATAAATCAGTTTAATTGGGAATATACGAGATAAGGAATGCATACATGTATCAATAACAATATATTTGACAGTTGCTCATTTTCAGGGTTATCATAGTGAACGCGCATAATTAAATCAATAAATATTTATACAATCATGTACAATGTACATGAGATAGCATGGACATCACTTTTACCTTCACAAGTTTTGTTTGGTCCACTTCTGAATCCTTCAGTACAATGACATGTCCAATTTCCCGGACTGTTTTCACATGTTCCTCCGTTGTTACAAACAAAATCTGTACATTCATCTTTATCTAAAGTAGAATGCAAATAAGTCGCATTGAGTAACATTTATTTCATTTCCTAAAAAACGTTATTTAACAATTGAACGCAATATTTGTGGGTTTTTTTTACTGATTTTGTTTTTATTTAATATTTTATTTCAAGCTGCCAATATTAGTGTTAAGGTTTGTTTATCTCTCTTTATAGTTTATTTTCGTTGTACCACTCTAAAACAAAGGGCTTTAGTGAGTGAGTCAACTTATAAATTCACCTTGCTCATACTGTTTATGCAATGAGTTCTCTACATTTATAGTATATATCTTGAGAAATGCCGTCGATTAATTATTTACATGTTTTCTGTTTTCCATTTACTGATCATTTAAGTTGTAATCAGTTACCACATTAACTCTATTCATTATTTTGTCAATATTTTACATACCTTCGCAACGGGTATTAAGTGTTGAATCGAACTTTTTGAACCCTTCTTTACATTCACATTGAATCGATCCCTTTGATACCAAACACTTTGTCGATTCCAAGTCACACGAAGTTTTTCCAGTAACATTGCATAAATTATACTCCGAATCTAAAAATAAAAAATCACATATATTCCTTGTAAACATAATACCGCGATATACCTATTACCGCTAATACCCGTATTATAACAATCCGGGAAAACATACGCAAAGCTCAAACTTCAGTTAATGTCGTCATTTGTTTGCATTTCGTATCAGCAACTGTTTTTCACTTATTACTGTTTAGTACATATGCCATTCTTTACATGTTCGAAAAAAAAATTAGACTCGCGGAATTATGTATGACTAGTAGTTTAATTTACAAATTGGTGTCATCGTTATCTTTTACACGCAATAATGAATAGATAATTAAGCATTTAACGCCATGAGCTTTAGAAACTTTGGGACAATATAGATATCATCATTAACACCTCGTTGACAGTTAGCTATGAATCTGAATTAGAATCTAATGCAACGATCGAAATATTTTATATATATTGATTTGAAATAAAATTTCAAATATTTATTTGTTTTCGTCAAAATAATTGTCTCAATATAACTGTCAAGTTTTCGTCACTATTTCAAAGGTTCACACCACATTGTTGATATATCGACCTGAGATATGGCCCTTTTGAATAGTAGTTAATTAAATAATAAAAACTGTGATATATTATTTTTATATTTGCATAGTATAGATATAAAATGTTCAAAATGTTGAGTCAAAATGTGGCCTTTGAATGTTTATTTTAAATAACTTTATATTTTATTCCTTAGTACATACGTTAGTTATGTACTGTTTAAAACTGATATATCGGTTGTTACAATAGGATAGATGTCTTCTAGTATAGGAGAGATACAATGTTCTCGCTACCACACATATTTAACACATACACATTTGTAAGATGTATCCATATTAATACCTTTGAAATATGTGTTTCATTATATACGTAACTCTTAGAAATAACATAAGTGATGTCGGAGTTTTACCATTAAACAGCTTCATTTTTAAAGTGCCATTAACGATCCACGTGAAGTCTATATTGTCAAAAATGTTTTCATTAAACGCATCTTGTTGGAAACTTGCCACCAGAGCAACCTCCAAAGGCTCGCCAATGTGGAGAAGATATCGGAGTGTTGTGATGTGTTGGTCAGCATCGTTTATACTCCTGAAAGATAAATGATATAACATATTAAAATGTACTGGGGAAGTAAGTATGTGGTACATGCGAATAGTTCTGTTTTAATTTAGCCTAGTGTTAAGTCAATTCATGTATATTCTGAAAAGAACCGCACCAATTTATACATTATGAGTGTGTTCTTTATGAATTTCGTCGCAATATAAAACAATAAAATCAAAGGAAATGACATCAGTATGAATATGTATATATTTTCATTCTCGCTGGTTATCAACAATTTTTAACGAAGCATGATATTAAAAGTCCAAGTGAAGTTCTTGGTAATACTAAATGTGTTTGAAACTATTAAAAGAATATATCTTTTTAACGACTTGGCGATATACAATGATGAGTTACTGCCACACAATAGTAAGTTTTAGCTTGCAATAATTTATTTCAAATATAAAATATCAAATTGATAAAGATCGTGTGCCTGGTGACCGCCTACACAATGAATACAAAACCCCCATAAGCAGGTACAGACCGAAAAGTATATCAATATTTGTTCATTAGTTACAATGATAACTAAAGTTGCCTCAGAGCATGAAAGTAAAAATAGTCAGTTTTTAATAATGTAATGGCAAGAGATGCATTTGTTAACGATAAATTATTTTTATAGAAAATTAATTAAATCAACATAACATAGTTTAAGTAAATCTATCTTAAGAACACATCTTGAAAATTATTTTTCTGAACTAATAATGGCACACGCATTGTACTTGGTACGTTAAAATAGTTTTATATAAATGTGTTTCAAAGGTCTGGTTTCTAAAGCACCTGTAATTAGTATTACTAAGCTCAAAACGTTATAACTAAATATATAAGGCCAGTGACGTAGACATGTTAGATAACACAGGTAAAAATATTCAATTATTCTAACAAAAGTAGTTGTTGCGAAACACAGACAAAAACTGAGCATAACGTAAATATTTAACCAGACAAAGCAAGCAGATGTGTTAACAAAAATCCATTCAGTAAATAATTTTACATAAAGATGATAAGGAAGTGTACAGAGTAATATTACTAAAATAAATATATATTTAAAAACTAAAACAATCAAATCCTAGCTTAACATAACATGACCTAAGATTTCAGAAACTTAACTATGGAATAGCTGACGTACCGTGAATAAATGAAATTGTATTTCTACCATAACATAAATGCATCAATGAAGTTATTATAGCAAACTAGTTAGTTGAAATACAAAAACAGACATCGGCGGCCATGACAACGACATCGATTGCATGTTGACAAAATAAAAGAAAGAAAAAGAAGCTGATAATAAAGACAAATGCATGAAACTCTCCAAAGATATTTAGACAAACGTGACAATGGCAGCACAAGTTATTAAAACCATAATTGTATCAGTTATGTCCAGTAGCATATGTGTCTCTATTCTAGTATATTCGTGTATTTGTTATTTGTTTAACACTTGGGATACAAAATATGAAAATAAAAAGTCAGTTTACTCACACTAGCAACTCGATTTATATCAAATACTCTTACATGTTTGTCGTGCTTAAAATCTCAACCGATACAAAAATGTCCGACATTGAGTAAAGGTGTCCACTCGCTAACTGGCCAGTTGCGTTAGTACTATTCTCATAAATATGCCGGATCTAAAAAGGTATATAAACTTTGTACATATACTATCCTTTTTAGTTTAAATAAATAAATGTTATATCTTATATGACTAAAGAAAGATTAACTGTATTGCTCTCTATTTCATAAGCACTTTTTAATTAGATTACAAGCATTGCGTAAAAAGATCGCATTGAAATTGATTGTCAGTTAGAAATCAATATTTCACTTTTTACTTTAATAATGTGTGTGGATAGCACAAAAGAGTATTGCTGATATTGATATAGCATGCATACTATGTACAGATACTTAAAATAGCATTGTTCTACAGAAATGTTACTATGTGAAAGTTATGACTAAAATGTCTCCAAAAATTCACTTACCAATGATTTCGTATTATTCCTTAATGACTCATTTTTGTAAGTCCCTTTCACCCAAGTAACGGACATTTCACCAATATATTTATAGTCACCTGCAAATAAAAAACAATTCTGCACTAACAATGCACTATAATATGCTATGCAGTATTAACAAATGTAAAAATGAAACATTAATTATTGTATTATCAGATTATGGCTAATTATTAAATTGCAGACTAATAGAAGGAATTGGCATTTTGGATAGAAACATAGTACTAATCCATTTTCAATTCTCATTTACTTACACCGGGATACCACACCTTTCAAATTACACAATTTAAAAGCATACACGACATCGTATGTGAGACCAATGTTTTCTTAATGCATATGTTTTTGAATACAGTACGCTATATGCAATATCATATTGATTTAAGCAAATGTATTCTATTACTTTAATAACACAAGCGTTCAACTTTGTTCGGATGTATCAGTCTTTAAGCATTGTTTAGTTCTTGCAACACATTATTAGATCTGTTTTACAGCAATGAAATGTGTTATGGCAATTAGTTTAAAGTACAATTTGAACAATATACAAATGCTTCCTTATATTACCTTCACATCTATATCTCCGTCCAAAGGATTTAAGAATTGAACGTGATTTATTAGTGCAAAGGCAACTCCAATTGCCGGGTGAATTAAAACATTGACCATGTACACACATGTCAGTCGACATGTTGCCCCAGCTTTTACATTCATCAACATCTGAAAAAATTCAACATGGAATGATTATTCATGTTGAGAAGTTTAAATTCGTTCTTCAATATTGTAAACTAGCTAAAATTTATACACAGTTCTGTACCAACAACAAATTCTATGAACAACTATTTCAGTCTTTCCTGCCCTTTATACTTTCATTCACTTACTTATTTCATCTATGTACACGTTTTTAATTTTATTTCATAGTTACATGATAAAATATGACATTACATTTATTAATATTGCATGTATTTAAAAATCATTAGTTTAGTTTACATTTATCTAATTTGTTTTGGCTCGATTGCAAATACAGCTCAGAGCTTATATGAACCGCTCTCGAGTCTGTTGTTTTTTTAAAACCAGTACTGAATGTTGTTTTATGAGAGGTATCGGGTCGAGCGAAAGATGTTGGCAAACTTTGGCGATAGCGCAACACTACCGCCCTCTAAATATTACTGCATGACAGCAACAGTTTCATATATGTAGAAATTATAATAGTCTCATACTAATTGTCATATGACTTATATATACGAATGAAAAGGGGAGATTGTTCAACAATTCCATTTATTATATCTTATTTCATATAAACAAGTGAATGCTTCTAAGATGTGTTTTACAAAGTTACGATGTAAACGGCTTTTAGATACATTTCACTAAATTTTGCATTTTGCGAGTACCAATTTGAAGTACACAAAAAGTTCATCTTTTGTTGATATTCAAAAAATCTGTTTAAGATGTACACGTAAGTATTATTATCTAATTTAAATGTTTAATTTACATTTTTAAGTTATCAATATCACAGCGGTTTAAACCGGGTAAAATGGATGTGCTGAACTAGTATTACTATGTACTGGAATTATTTACTGGGCAATTAGCATTTATTTTAGATATAATATGTTTGGAACAGTATCTGGTTGGTATTTTATCTATTTCTTCAGGAATGCAACGGTAGACTATAGTGAAAAGTATATAAGTAGGCTGTCCATCCCTGACTGAATTGGTACGACTTTCACTTGAAACAAATGTATTGCTTTCCTTGAAAATACCATTTTAAACTAATACAGTAGAACTTCGATGGCTCGAACCCGACGGGACTGGACAAAATAGTTTGAGTTGAAGGTTCTAAGAGCCAAGAATTTTGTTCAAACATCATTTCAAGAGAGGAGACTGTCAAAAGTGAAGAGCAGCATCAGAACATTTAAAATGTATTGCTGACAGTGATGTGTGTAGTCACAAAAGAAACACAAGCTTCCTACCATAGCTATACAACAACAACTTTGCTAAACACAGAACGACTATTGACATTGTCAAAATTAGATTTTTGATTATTATTTCTTTTCTGCAGATTAATCGGAATTTTTTTTCAAATGCATACCTCCGCAAAAAGTATCATACTCTTGAGTTCTTCTGTATCCGCTTAGACAATCACACGTGATTTTCCCATTTAATCCTCGACATGTTGTGGTTTGTAAGTCGCAGTAATTGGGGCTTATTTTACAAACTTCATCAGCTATAAATATATATCGAATAAGTTATTGTACTCAATAAGATAATATTTGATTCGTAATTGTACTCAATAAATATATATTACAAACATTATTATAATCAAAACAGGGTATATCAAATGAGGTTTTGTATATAAAATAGATATATGGGAATCAAAATTCTGTATTTATTGAACATTTTACAATTATGAACTTTTCAGCTGTATAGTATGATTCCTATGCACCAGAAAAATTAATATTGACCGGGACGATAGCCGAGCTCAATATTTATGTTTTTCTCGTGCATAGCAAATCATATTGCACAGCTAAAAAGTCCACAACTTTTTTATTTTATGAAATATAAATACATGAATTCTGAGCGTTTACAAGTCTAGATTTTTCGTACGGGAAATGATGAAAAAGTCACCAAATTAAGATTATATATTTGTATGTCACAATAACAGATCTTATTAAATAAAGAAATTAATTAAAAATTAATGTTTAAATTCAACGTCAGAAAAGATATTGAAAATAAAATTCACTGTGTGGGATTCGAACCATGTACTCAACACAGGTATATTTTATTCTGTCATGTACTTAACACAGGTATTTGATTTTCTGTTATGTACTTAACTATGGTATACTATATTCTGTCATGTCATGTACTTAACAAAGGTATATTAAATTCTGTCATGTACTCAATACAGGTATATTATATTCTGCCATGTACTCAACACAGGTATGTTATATTCTGTTAGGTAAATTACATTATGTTATGTACTCAACACAGGTATATTACATTCTGTCATGTACTCAATACAGGAATATTATATTCTGCCATGTACTCAACACAGGTATGTTATATTCTGTTAGGTAAATTACATTATGTTATGTACTCAACACAGGTATATTACATTCTGTCATGTAATCAACACAGCTATATTATATTCTGTTATATACTCAACACAGGTATATTATAGTATGTTATGTACTCAACACATGTATATTTTATTATGTTATGTACACAACACAGTTATATAATATTATGTCATGTACTCAACACAGGTATATTATATTCTGTTATTTACTCAACACAGGTGTAATATACTCTGTAATGTACTCAACACAGGTATATTATATTATGTCATGTACATAATACAGGTTTATTTCATTCTGTTATTTACTCAACACAGGATTATCATATTCTGTCATGTACTCAACACAGGTATATCATATTCTGTCATGTACATAACACAGGTTTATTTTATTCTGTTATTTACTCAACACAGATATATTACATTCTGCCATGTACTCAACACAGGTATATTATATTATGTCATATACTCAAAACAGTTATATTATATTATGTCATAAACTCAACACAGTTTTATTATATTCTGGTATGTACCTAACACAGTTATATTATATTAGGTCATGTACACAACACAGGTATATTACATTCTGTTATGTACTCAACACAGTTATATTATATTCGGTATTGTATTCAACCCATGTATAATACATTTTGTCATGTACTGAACACAGGTATATTATATTATGTTATGTACTCAACACTGGTATAATATATTCTGTCATGTACTCAACACAGGTATATTATATTCTGTCATGTACTCAACACAGTTATATTATATTATGTTATGTACTCAACACAGTTATATTATATTATGTTATGTACTCAACACAGTTATATTATATTCTGTTATGTTTTATGTACTCAACACCGGTTTATTATATTCTGTCATGTACTCAGCACAGGTATATTATGTTCTGTCATGTACATAACACAGGTTTATTTTATTCTGTTATTTACTCAACACAGGTATATTACATTCTGGCATGTACTCAACACAGGTATAATATATTATGTCATATACTCAACACAGTTATATTATATTATGTCATATACCCAACACAGTTTAATTATATTCTGTCATGTACTCAACACAGGAATATTACATTCGATATTGTATTTAACAAAGGTATAATATATTCTGTCATGTACTCAACACAGGTATATTATATTATGTTATGTACTCAACAAAAATACATTATATTCTGTCATGTCATGCACTCAACACAGATATATTATGTTCTGTCATGTACTCAACACAAGTATGTTATATTCTGCCATGTACTCAACACAGGTATGGTATATTCTGATAGGTATATTGAATTATGTTACGTACTCAAAACAGGTATATTACATTCTCTCATGTACTCAACACCGTTATATGATATTCTGTTATATACTCAACACAGGTATATAATAGTCTGTTATGTACTCAACACAGGTATATTATATTATGTTATGTACTGAACACAGTTATATTATATTACGTCATGTACTCAACACAGGTATATTATATTCTGTTATTTACTTAACACACGTGTCATATACTCTGTAATGTACTCAACACAGGTATATTATTTGATGTTATGTACATAACACAGGTTTATTTTTTTCCGTTATTTACTCAACACAGGATTATTATATTCTGTTATTTACTCAACACAGTTATAATATATTCTGTCATGTACTCAACACAGTTATATTATATTCGGTTATTTACTCAACACAGTTATATTATATTATGTTATGTACTCAACACAAGTATATTATATTTTGTTATGTACTCAACACAGGTATATTATATTATGTTATGTACTCAACACAGGTATATTACATTTTGTCATGTACTCAACACAGGTATATTATATTATGTTATGTACTCAACACAAGTATATTATATTCGGTTATGTACTCAACACAGGTATATTATATTATGTTATGTACTCAACACAGGTATGTTATATTCTGTTAGGTATATTACATTATGTTATGTATTCAACAGAGGTATATTACATTCGGTCATGTACTCAACAGTTATGTTATATTCTGTTATATACTCAACACAGGTATATTATAGTATGTTATGTACTCAACACAAGTATATTATATTATGTTATGTACTCAACACAGTTATATTATATTATGTCATGTACTCAACACAGGTATATTATATTCTGTTATTTACTCAACACATGTGTAATATACTCTGTAATATACTCAACACAGGTATATTATATTATGTCATGTACATAATACACGTTTATTTCATTCTGTTATTTACTCAACACAGGATTATTATATTCTGTCATGTACTCAACACAGGTATATCATATTCTGTCATGTACATAACACAGGTTTATTTTATTATGTTATTTACTCAACACAGGTATATTACATTCTGCCATGTACTCAACACAGGTATATTATATTATGTCATATACTCAACACAGTTATATTATATTATGTCATAAACTCAACACAGTTTTATTATATTCTGGTATGTACCTAACACAGTTATATTATATTAGGTCATATACTCAACACAGCTATATTACATTCTGTTATGTACTCAACTCAGTTATATTATATTTATTCGGTATTGTATTCAACACATGTATATTACATTTCGTCATGTACTGAACACAGGTATATTATATTATGTTATGTACTCAACACTGGTATAATATATTCTGTCATGTACTCAACACAGGTATATTATATTCTGTCATGTACTCAACACAGCTATATTATATTATGTTATGTACTCAACATAGTTATATTATATTCTGTTATGTTTTATGTACTCAACACCGGTTTATTATATTCTATCATGTACTCAGCACAGGTATATTATGTTCTGTCATGTACATAACACAGGTTTATTTTATTCTGTTATTTACTCAACACAGGTATATTACATTTTGGCATGTACTCAACACAGGTATAATATATTATGTCATATACTCAACACAGTTACATTATATTATGTCATATACCCAACACAGTTTAATTATATTCTGGTATGTACCTAACACAGTTATATTATATTCTGTCATGTACTCAACACAGGTATATTACATTCGATATTGTATTTAACAAAGGTCTAATATATTCTGTCATGTACTCAACACAGGTATATTATATTATGTTATGTACTCAACAAAGATACATTATATTCTGTCATTTCATGCACTCAACACAGGTATATTATGTTCTGTCATGTACTCAACACAGGTATATTATATTCTGCCATGTACTCAACACAGGTATGTTATATTCTGTTAGGTATATTATATTATGTTATGTACTCAAAACAGGTATATTACATTCTGTCATGTACTCAACACAGTTATATTATATTCTGTTATATACTCAACACAGGTATATAATAGTCTGTTATGTACTCAACACAGGTATATTATATTATGTTATGTACTCAACACAGTTATATTATATTATGTCATGTACTCAACACAGGTATAATATATTCTATTATTTACTCAACACAGGTGTAATATACTCTGTAATATACTCAACACAGGTATATTATTTTTGTCATGTACATAACACAGGTTTATTTTTTTTCCGTTATTTACTCAACACAGGATTATTATATTCGGTTATTTACTCAACACAGTTATAATATATTCTGTCATGTACTCAACACAGTTATATTATATTCGGTTATGTACTCAACACAGTTATATTATATTATGTTATGTACTCAACACAAGTATATTATATTATGTGATGTACTCAACACAGGTATATTACATTTTGTCATGTACTCAACACAGGTACATTATATTATGTTATGTACTCAACACAGGTATATTACATTTTGTCATGTTCTCAACACAGGAATATTATATTCTGTCATGTACTCAACACAGGTATATTATATTCGGTTATGTACTCAACACAGGTATACTATATTCTGTCATGTACTCCACATAAGTATTTTATATTCTGTCATGTACTCAACACAGGTATACTATATTATGTTATGTACTCAAAACAGTTGTATTATACTCGGTTATGTACTCAACACAGGTAAATTACATTCTGTCATGACTGAAGACAGGTATACTATATTATGTTATTTACTCAACACAGTTGTATTATACTCGGTTATGTACTCAACACAGGTAAATTACTTTCTATCATGACTAAAGACAGGTATACTATATTGTGTTATGTACTCAAAACAGTTGTATTATACTGGGTTATGTACTGAACACAGGTAAATTACATTCTGTCATGACTGAAGACAGGTATACTATATGATGTTATGTACTCAACACAGTTGTATTATACTCGGTTATGTTCTGAACACAGGTAAATTACATTCTGTCATGACTAAAGACAGGTATACTATATTATGTTATGTACTCAATACAGTTGTATTATACTCTGTTATGTACTGAACACATGTAAATTACATTCTGTCATGACTGAAGACAGGTATACTATATTATGTTATGTACTTAACACAGTTGTATTATACTCGGTTATGTACTGAACACAGGTAAATTACATTCTGTCATGACTAAAGACAGGTATACTATATTTTGTTATGTACTCAACACAGTTGTATTATACTCGGTTATGTACTCAACGCAGGTATATTACATTCTGTCATGTACTAAAGACAGGTATACTATATTATATCATATCATGTACTCAACACTTTTATATTATATTCTGTCATGTACTCAACACAGTTATATTATATTCTGTTATGTACTTAACACAGGTATATTATATGATGTCATGTACTCAACACAGGTGTAATATATTCTGTTATGTACTCACAGTATATCTTATTCTGTATTATACTAAACACAGGTATATTATACTTATTAGACTCAACACTAATGCATATTTATACCGAGCCAAATAATCAAATAGGTAAATTATATATTAAAACGATAAAAAAATATTTTCTGAATTTAAGACCTTCATTATCAAACTAGATATATTTGAAGCTTCAAAGTATGAATTTTAACTTGTTTGTCAATATGGTCATTAATGTTGATGAAATCATGTGTGGAGTAGACAATGTAATTACTCTGCCTGAATAATATTAATAACTTCAAGTTCATATAACGACTAGAAATTTCCTCGCGTGGCGCTCAGAATTTAGAGGATAGTTCTAGGTCTGGTCGACCCGGTGTCAGTATATTATAACTGGGTGGGGTATCATATCACCAATGTATCTGCAGCATGGCACTCCAAGGTGGCAGCGCTTAGAATACTGTCTTAGATAGACATCGTAGCGATATTACTGAAATAGTGTTGAAAGTGACGCTAAACACCACACAACAATAACAACAACAGCAACAACAGCTTATCGCAGTATATGGTATTAAGGCAGACAGCAGACTGTATTTAAAAAAGGTACGTGAATTGGAGACATATTACGCAAATTCAATATTAACAAGAGTTGTCAGAAGACAACAAAGCTCGCCCCTGGATGTCTAAGTCCAAAAAGGGCCATGACTGTGCCAAAATGCAATCCAGATATATGGCTCTTGGCTGTGTGTGTTCCATTGATGGTGAACACACACGCGAAGTTACATTCAAATTCAATGGTTGGTTGCATAGATATCTTAAACTTAAACGCAAAAGTTTAACCTGGGTGTCTACAAACGACGACGACGTCGACGACGACGCCAGGGTCATGGCAATAGCTGTCCTTGGACTTCGTCCCGGCGAGCTAAATTGTTTCTTTTAATTTACGAATATACATTTACTCACCAGACACGTTTTGGACAACATCCGCACTTAAAACTACTTGTTTGCCCTCTTTCGATAGCTGTATAGTTGCCGACGATGAATTTTGGATCGAAGATTTAACTGATTTGATAAAATCATTTTGACTCATTTGTTCATCTGTATAAACCAAATACTTAAGTCTAAATGTTCCACCTCTAGGACTAGATCTGCGATGTATACTAAAGCAGAAAATGAAAGATTAGAACAATAAATAAACATGTATACACATAATATATATGCTAAAACGGCAGATGTTTGACTGGTCTTAACTGGTATGCGGGAGATTATGTGTTATAATTAATGGAACGGTGATTTGTACTGTTGTGGTTTGTGGAAGAAGTAATCAACACTTTATGAAGTTTATTAATTGTATTCGTTATTTGTAAATGTTAATATATCAAGTTGGTCACGTATAAAGTACGAATTATAAATAGTAACACATGTATCCGTAGAACAGCACTATACTTGTTTAAGTCCAGTAATCGTGATGAATGTAGTATCGATGTCCAGTAGCGAAGTTTCTAAAAATATTAAGTAATCGGAGTATTTCCAATTGTTATAAATTGAAGTTAATAAAATAAGTTGGTTATGGTTTTACAACTTGAATTTAGAATATATAAACATTTTTGAAAAATTAGTAAGAACGGAAAATATCCACGTCTTAGAGACGGTATGTTTACATTGCGTCCGAACTCTTTGACTGCCGAAATTAGAATGTTTTGTATCGATACTTTAGACATAAAGCAGACTGTACTAAAATAGTTGTCATAGAAATAAAGACACAACGCTGACCTGTTTGATAAGCCTTAAATGCAGATATACTCTAACAATAAAAGGTGCGAAACAGGTGTACACTATCTAAAAGCATAACCGCATTGAGGTCTAAGACTACATAATAAAGACGGAAATTAGAAAATGTAATCTACTTAAGGAATTAATGAAATTATTAACTTGATAAAACTGATATACAATAATAAGCCTTTGAATTTATATACAAAATGTGCAAGGCAGAGAAACAGCCTTGGAACAATCCCCCAACGGCCTCTTGAATTTGACGTCCTCGTCAAAAATAAAAATAGAAGTCATCGGATTCAATATAAGAAGTTCATTTTTCTATAACGTGCAATGATAATGATAGGAAATACGAGCGCAACTACGACTAAAATTACTTAATGCATAGACATATGCCTCCTACCTCATAAAGAAGCGTTAAGATATTCACGCTAAAGAAATGGTATTTGAATATACCAGAGAAATATGAATAATTGAACTAGTAAGTATATAACGTGTCAAAACGCATTCAATCAATATGAGAATGTAGCATTTGAAACAAAACTATTGTCAATATATTTAGTAATTAAAAGTAACAATTGGCTAAATGTGTAAACCAATCAGTTAGGAACTTAAATAAAAACATTATTGTTATACTAAACATTGCACGAATTAGAGCGTATGACCAATATGAATATTATCAATGTTTAATTTACGTAACAGTAATATTTTGCAATGTTTAATATAAATTCGATTCTGCCTTGGACAAAAAGAAAAAATAATGTACATATTGCAAGTAAAATAATGAACAAAAAGCACAGTTCATTTCATTGTCGATGCTCATTTCTTATTGTGAATACACGTATTACGAATGCAAGTTAAAAATTAAAATTGCATCTTGAATGTAGCCAATGGTAGAAAATGTATGGTAACAACACTAGCATTTGATATTATGCGTAATGTTATGTTCATATCTTGCGCAGAAGTTTGCACAAAGACACATATTCAATTCATTAATTCTGCTTCGAACCAAATAAGAATTATGCTTGAAAACGTGATATAAATAATAATATTAAATTGCCTGCAGTAATTACCAAGTTTCAAACGTACAGTTAGTTTTTTTTGTACAGGTTTACTATTTAAAATTGTATTTGTTATATAAAGATGTTTGTCCTAGAGTCAGCAACATGTACACACAATACTTATATGCAGTTACTCCTGTATCGTAAGACGCATATCTTTAGAGAAAACACGTCTCAATGAATCATAAACAGACATTTAGAAAGTTCGCTTACGCATGCCAGATCTTATGTATATTATTGATGTAAATTAGCCTATCGCAGAACCTGATATTTCCCGAATCAGGTCTATTAACCGAAATGAAAAAGCAGAGAATTATATTCCTGTCCCACACTTTATAGCAATCTTTAGAGAAAACACGTCTCAATGAATCATAAACAGACATTTAGAAAGTTCCCTTACGCATGCAAGATCTTATGTATATTATTGATGTAAATTAGCCTATCGCAGAACCTGATATTTCCCGAATCAGGTCTATTAACCGAAATGAAAAAGCAGAGAATTATATTCCTGTCCCACACTTTATAGCAATCTTTAGAGAAAACACGTCTCAATGAATCATAAACAGACATTTAGAAAGTTCCCTTACGCATGCAAGATCTTACGTATATTATTGATGTAAATTAGCCTATCGCAGAACCTGATATTTCCCGAATCAGGTCTATTAACCCAAATGAAAAAGCAGAGAATTATATGCATGTCCCTTATTTCATAGCAATTGAACGTTTACTAAACTGTGACGCCATCAAGCTTTCTGTTAATGTAGCTGCAACGTCCTCAAATGCTTCTTTTCCAACATTGCTATTTAACGGACCCATGAGGAGAGCTGCGTCCGTTCTACTAGGATGTACATGAAATCATCTCAAACAGTTAATGTTACATGTTTATCTGGTTGTTCGCTGAACATAGAACTAAAATATTGACCAACAACTAATTGTGAAATCCCACGAGCACAACACAACAAGCACATATATATAAATCTAAAACTCCATTGCTGTGATTTCAATTATCTCCCTCTACGGAATGAATACATATGATTTAACTGTATCTTCATGATTCAAGGGGTTTCTATAAATGTCCTTTATATGGCGTGTGTGTAGTCATGAATGTTAAATTAGATCCTATTCCTATAAAGCTATCAGCTCATGAATTTAAAGTGTCCCTACAGTCCTATTGTTTTGCATGTATTGCCTTGAAACTTTACACAAGCCTTCCTAGTCAGCAACCCTACTACAATAACTAAATTAGATAACTCTTGCATGAATATAATACAAGTTTTTCCCCTTGTTTGACTTAGAAATTCTTATTAACCATTGAATGTATTGCCTTGAAACTATATATAAGTTATAGTTGACACCAATTCTATTGCGTTGGTTAATGATATGGCCTTGTGTCTTTGATTTGCATTGTAGCTAGGCGCGCTCGCCGCATTTTGGTCTGTACATGTATGTCTGGTTGTTCACAAATAACTAACTCCATATAGCATATATATATTTATATAATAGTGCCTTACCCTGCTGATTGGTTCGTCTTTACGTAAACAATACTTATTATAACCACTTCTTCAAATCCGTTTACTCCAATTAAAAGTGTGGTGAGCTGTAAAATGAAAACAGTGTCAACGTGTTATATATTGCTATAAATAATTAGTATTTGCGTTTCCATTTCATTACATTCACAGTCCAATGTTTACATGTTTATGTCTAAATGATAATACTTATATATGCACTTTCATAGAAATTAAAATATGCAAACTGCAACTGTTGATTTGTTTGCTTTAACATACGTTTTGAAACAGATTAAAATTCCTCTAAGAACTTTTAGATTTACTACTTAAATACTGGTTATGTCACATCGTTATCTGAACAGTACAGCCGTTATCATATAAATGAATACATGATTACATACCATATTCAGGGAAATAATTTAGATATACCTGTTGTTTGACGAAAGTGGTATTCACAGTTTCATTTTTCAACACGCTTAGTCTTAATTCCCCCGCATAAGAATATGTACTTTCAGCTGTTACATAAAAGGAAATAAATATCTTAGAAATATATTAGTTTAAAGTGCCATTAAATAGAAATATTGTACCAAAAATAACAAAACACACGTATTTCTATGCATCAGTATACCTCACGGAAGAATCAACTTTATATCTAAATTGGTTGTTTGATGGATATATCAGAAGCAAATCTTTCGGAGTCACCCCTAACCCTTCAAAAATAAAGAAAACAGAAAATTTTACACAAAAAACAAAAACAAATACACAGACTTTTACTTTTTTACTCATGCGTGTATTCATCATACAATTGGCGGTGTAACTGATGCAGTTTAATTTCAGCCTATTCTTACTGCTAGGTTCTAAGGGAAAACTATTCTTTCTACGATGGTTCAAGTGCCAATACATGTAACACATATGAGCATCTGATTTTATATTTCTTCTTCCAGTATCAGTGAGATAATTATTTTTTTGACAATAAGAGTTAGTTTGATATTAATATAATCTTGGACAATACAATTCATTTTCAGCACGAGTAATATAAACATACAAGTGAGCTTCTGCATGGGCAATGTTCTAGATACTATTTATTCTATTTTTGGGACACGTTTGCAAAGGCTGAAGTGTTATCTCTGTTTCTATTCAAATATTGACTCGGTGTGCCTTTGCATATACAATATTCAATGCTTGTGAATTTAACAAGGTTTCACACAGCACTATCCTCGCAATGGCTTGTGGTGTATGGGTTATCAATGACATCACTAAAACTTATAAGTAAATAATCGCTAAACACTTTTTCTTTCCACCCGGAAATAGTAAAAAATACATTTTTAATGTCAATTGCAGTAATAATTTGCACACTTTGATTTATGGGTATGCGCATATATGGAATATATGGAAGGGTGCAAATTACTACATCAATCGACATTAAAAAGGTGATGACCCGCTGCACAACAATCAGTAAGATGACGAATGATACATTACAATATTATAAATAAGTTCATGAAATCAGTAAAAGCTAAACATTTAAATTATTTTAAATGCAACCGAAACTCAGAATTATACTCTACATGTAAGTCATCGATTGAAAATGTATCGAGAGCTTGGCGCAACACTACTGTAACTAGGTTTTTGCAAATTGTTCAGGAGGAGGAAAAAACATTTTTTTATTTTCTTCTATAGATATTTTTGCTAATGTTCTTTAAAATTCGAATGAAAACTGCATTACTTACAATACAAACAAGTCATATCAATTAAAGCTTTAATATAACTTGAGTTAATTGTAAAAGTTTGAGTTACAATAGTGTTGCGTTAAAATTCAATAAAACTGAATTTATATTTGGTGCAAAACTATTGTAACTCAAGTTACAATAGTTTTGCACCAAGTTGTATGAGATAAATAATTAATTTCTAAGTTTAAAAATATTGTATATAAAACTGATTAAAATTATGTTGTTTTTACTCCAAAACTAATTTTAATTCTATTAAAGGTTAACACAAACATATAAGAAGTATTGGAAATAAAGAAAAAAACATATGCAAAAGTATATTAAACTGTATTATTTATGTTTTAGCCTATAAATACAATAATTTTGGTAGTTTTCGTGTTAACATTCAATTAACCTATGTCATTAATAATGTAAAGCATACTATTTCAGTTATGAAAGTATTAAATTATGTTTATATAAATTAATATATATAATTATATTTCCAAATTCATATTTAGAAATTGATATTGTGTAAAGTTATATAGTATGCAGATACTTTCTGGACCACAGCATAATCGTAACTAACTGTAATGTTTAAGAATGTGACATTTTGATAATTAATATACCAGTATATATCAAATAAGATTTGTGATGATTGTGACGGCGACGGCGGCGACATAGCGCCTGTGTTCAGAGCAGAGGTTTGGTGGTAATTGTGGAAAACGGTACGTGGTCCATCTTTTTGCCATATTGCTTTTTCAAACCGGAAACTGTTGTTTTCATTCTTATACATTTATTGACGAGTTTTTACCTGGGGTGCAATAAGCAGCTGAGATCAAATTACATACTACGTGATTGTTTTGGTTAAAACCCTATTTTTAGACAAATAGACAAAAAGATACCTCTGTTTAATTAACTTAAACATTTGGAAAAAAGTATCGTTTAAATTTAAACAAACGGTAAGTGGGTACTGTGCCCCATGGGCCCCACTTTACTAACGTCACTAACAACTGTACCATCTACATTCATCATACTAACTCCAATTCCAACTGCACCTTCAAAATCCATCATACCAAATTAATTAAACACCTTTCAGTCTTCATACCAACTCCACCACCATGGTACTGTACCATTTACACCCACCAAACTAACATCATTATACCCACTGTACCCTATACAATCAACATCATCACCTCTACACTCTACATTTAGTATACTAGCACCATTTTCAGCTACATCCCTAACATCCGCCAAACCAAATCCATAAGACACTGATCCTTTATATTCATTACATGTATCGACTCTGTCACCATACCAACTCAACTATCCACAGTGACTGTACCTTCAAAATCCACCATACCAACCCCATTACCCATTGCATCAATTACATCCATCATACTGACCTAATTTACTACTGAACCATTACACCCACCAATCCAGTACCATTATCCCCTGTAAAATCTACATTCACTCAAATGCTTCCTCCACATTACTCCATTATATAGGTACTGTTTTCTCTCTACCAACCATTATCTATAATACCAACCAGAATCCCATTACTAACTGTTCCATCTACACCAACCATTTAGATTCAACTACACTGTACTTTCTACATCAACAACACCAACAGTACTACCTGTGCCCTAAACATCTACCATATCAACTTCATTACTCACAATCAACATTATATCAACATCACGACCCACTTTACACACTGCATTCACCATACCAACATCACTACCACCTGTTTCATGGACACTACATGATCCACCATACAATCTCAACTCTTCACTGTTCCTTCTACATCCTCTATTATCTTTTCTAATTTCACTACTCACTACCCCCTTAATATCAACATCACTACCCGTTGCATTCATTATATTCATTATACCAACACAACTACTCAATGTCCACTCTGCATCCACCATACCATTATAACTACTCACTGTACTTACTACATTCAATATACCATATCAACCATCTTAATCACTCATTGTTCCCAATAATACCAACTATACTACCAGCTGTACCCTATACAACCACCATACCAACTACACTACAAGCTGTACCCTTTATACTCACAATACCAACTACACTACAAGCTCTACATTCTTCACCCACCATACCAACTATGCTACCAGTCTACCCTCTATACTCACCATACCAACTATACTACCAGATGTACTGTTTATGCCCACAATATCATCTACACAACCAGATGTACCCTCTTCACTCACAATACCAACTACACTACCACTTGTACCTCCAACACCCACCATACCAACTATACTACCAGCTGTACTGCTTATGCCCATGATATCATCTACAAAACCAGATGTACCCTCTTCACCCACAATACCAACTACATTACCAGTTGTACCATCTACACCCACTATAAATACTATGCTACCAGCCATACCCTCTACACCCATCATACAACTACGCTACCAGCCAAACATTGTACACTCACTATACCAACAACATCACCAGCTGTACCCTCTACATCCACAATATCAACTACGTTTAAAACCAGTCGTATACTCTACACCCACTATACAAACAACACTACCTGCTGTACCCTCAATACCCAAAGTACCAAATACATTACCAGTTGTACCATCTACACTCACAACACCAACAACGCTACAAGCTGTAACCTCTACACCCATTATACCAACAACACTACCAGTTGTACCCTCTACACCCACCATATCAACTATACTACCAGCTGTACCGTATATACAACTACAATACCATCTACACTACCAGCTGTACTTTATTTACCCACCATAACAACCAGCTGTACCCTGAACACCCACCATACCAACTATGCTTCCAATTGTACCATCAACACCCGCTATACCATCTATGCTACTCACCATACCAACTACACTACCAGCTATACCCCCTTCATTCACAAAAGCAACTGCACTACCTGCTGTACCTTCTACACTCACAACACCAACAACGCTACCAGCTGTACCCTCTACACCCAACATACAAACTATACTACCTACTGTAACCTCTACACCCTCTATACCAACAACGCTACCAGCTGTACCCTCTACACTTACCATATCGCCTACACTACAAACCGTACTGTCTACACCCATGATACCATCTTCACTACCAGCTGTACTCTCTTCATCTATCATACCAACTACACTACCAGCTGTACCCTCAACACCCACATACAAACTACATTACCAGCTCTACCATCAACACCCACCATACCAACTATGTTATCTGTCATACCCTCTTCACCCACCATACCAACTACACTAGCAGCTGTACCCTCAACACCCACCATACCAACTATACTCCCAGTTGTACTATCCACCTCTACTATACAAACTATGCTACGAGCCATACCCTCTACACCCATCATACAAACTATGCTACAAGCTGTGCCTTCTACACCCACTCACTATATTATACTATACTAACTACAGTACCAGCTGTACCCTCTGCATCCATCATACCAACTACAGCATCCTGATGTACCCTCCTCATCCATCATACCAACTACACTACCAGCAGCTGCTGTACCCTCTACATCCACTTCACCATCTCAACTATCTGCTGTACAATCTGTATCTTCCATACCCCATACCAACCCCACTACCAACATTGTGCTTTATTCAATTGGTATAATTAAAAGTTAACTCTGAAAAACCAAGGTTTATCAATATCTAAAATATATTGTTTTGGTTCTAAGTTAACAGCCATTTTAAAATAATTAGACACTGTTGACTTCTAGTACTGTTATATTAAAAAGAATAATACTGAGTGTACCTGAGGTCATATCTCATTCTGGAAGTATTCAAAAGGGATATATTGGTTTAGTAAAGTTATAATTGGTAAAAATTAAAAGTGTGTTGAGTAATATTGTGAGAGTGGATGGCCTTTTTATTAAAAAAAACATGCAAACCAAAAAATTCACTGCAAATTTTAATAATCAGATTTTTTAACAAAATATCAACAAATGGTTCTTTTATAGCACAATAACTATATTAATCATCCATTTTATTGTCACTTATGTCCAAATCAATAAAACATTTTAACATACTCATCTGACTAAATTTATTTTTTTATCAAATTAAAATGTTTTTAAAAGTTAAGAAAAAAAAATCTCTTTACCTGTATTTCTTCAAAATCTTGAAAGATTTTCCTGTACTATCATTTAAAACTTGTATTGCAATATTCTTGGACTAAATAAAATTGTGGTTATACATGATAACTGGGTTTAATAAAATTGAAATTCAAGTTACAATAGTTTTACACCGATATAAATAAAGGTTTCCAAGATATTATTCTGTGCAAAACTATTGTAACTCAAGTTACAATATTTTTGTGCTAAAGAATTAGTGTATTTGAGATACAATATTTTCACCAAAAGTGAATATCTTCAAAATTATTTAAAATATCTGGACACAATTTTAACACAAGATGCACATTGTAAAACTATAGTTATTTATGCAAAGAAAACGATTTTTGAAAAAAAACAGAGTTACAATAGTGTTGCGCTGAGCCCTCGGTATGATGTGATACATAATAGATATGTGTTATGTAACTTAAAAGTCGGGCAATTCTTCAATATTAAATGAACCACATATAAATTATTTTGTAAAATAATATTTTTTTTCTATATAACCATTTATCACTATAAAACGCATTGAAGTTGCTTCATCATTAGTTACATATCTTCATTTAAGGTAACAATTATTTGACTGTAGGTCATATCATACATATTCAAGTGATATCATACATGTTCGAGTAATATCATACATATTCGAGTGATATCATGGATATTAGATTGATATCGTGTATATGCAAGTGATTTCATGTATATTCAAGTGATATCATACATATTCAAGTGATAGCATGAGTATTCGAGTGATTTCATGTATATGCAAGTGATATCGTGTATGTGCAAGTAATTTCGTGTATATGCAAGTGATACCGTGTATATGCAAGTGGAACCGTGTATATGCAAGTGGTACAGTATTATATGCAAGTGATATAGTGTATATGCATGTGGTACCGTGTATATGAAAGTGATTTCATGTATATGCAAGTGATACCGTGTATATGCAAGTGATAAATGTATTGTGTATATGCAAGTGATATCGTATAAATTCAAGTGATATCGTCTAAATGCAAGTGATATCATGTATATGCAAGTGATATTGTGTATATGTAAGTGATATCGTCTAAATTCAAGTGATATCGTCTAAATGCAAATGATATCATGTATATGCAAGTGATATTGTGTAAATGCAAGTGCTATTGTGTATATGCAAGTGGTATTATGTATATTCAAGTGATATAATGCATATTTAAGTAAATGTGGTTAAGCTTAGGAAAAGTGTTCGTACATCAGCTTTAATGTCCTTTAATATATGAATGGATTCCAAGAGCCGTCGTTTTATGGCATATCCCGTTTTATCAATGTTGAAAGACCACTTAGTAACACCACCTTTCATTTTCAAATAAATGACAAACTTTCTCACAGACATTTTTAGACCGAGTGAAACTGCTTTTTAGACGACGTTTTAGGCCATTTGAATTAGACACAGAAGACGTTACGTAATTTATACTGGTATACATGTATGAAAAGGCAAGTCAATTTCTTTAGCATTTCTTAGTACACTTGTAAAGATTTATAAGAGAGACATAATAAAATCACTTCATAAATAAAGACTCGGTAAAACATTTCACATACATACCGCTTTCGCATGATCCATTTTTCATATTGAAGTGTGGGAGACATCCACATTTGTAATTTCCGTCAGTATTGACACATATCTGGTTGGGCTTTTTACACAATCGTTCTGATTCTTTATGTCTTTTACATTCATTTATATCTAAAATATTTTTTAAAATAATGTTTTATAAAGTGTAATTGAAATGTGTATTATCAAATTATGTATGCCAGCAATGCGATCGTGTACTGTAAAGAATAAGATTAATCAACATTTCTAGTACTGTTATTGTTAACGTGTCACACAAAATCATGAAATTAAATTAATATGATAAATCAACCAAAAGCAACATGTATACTTCTACATTATACATTACTATATGATATGGTAGTAGGAGGAGCGATCAGGAAAATATGCGTGGAAATTATGATAAACAATTTAAACAAGATGTGTACAACGATTTTCAATTTAATCAGAAATAAAACGGGTTTTATTGAGAAAAAAAAACATCTGCTAAAATAAATTCTTCGGCGCAAATCAAATTTAAAGAACGAAAATAGCAGACTCGTTTTAATCGACAATACTGACGCTGCTATGAGGAATCACTATCAATAATAATAATGATAATCAATGAAAACATCAACATACAAACCTTCACACGTTATGTTGTCAGGCTTCATTTCAAACCCTGCATGGCATGAACAAGTAAAATGTGGCACTTTGTTTTGACAAATCTGTGAACAGTTATTGCTCGCTTTTGTATCGCATTCGTTTATATCTTAAATAAATAAAGACAATATAAATAATTTAATTTCAACGTTTAATTGTGATTTCTTGATACATATTATAACAATTAAGTATTGTCCATTGATCATACACTATAAAATCCAAAACTAAGACATTTTTAGTCATATCGCTTCGTAGTCTACTTAAGGCAGTATTCTAAGGTCTGGTACTCTGGGGTATCGTGCCGCAGACACATGATATGATAACCCACCCAGTCACATTATACTGAGACTGAGCCAACCAAATATATAACTAAATGCTGAGCGCCAAGCGAGAAGTCGTTATTACCATTTTCAAGTCTTTAGTTTGACCCGGCCGGGGATCAAACCCACGACCTTCTGTAGGTAAGACAGACGTTCTACACACAGACAACAGGTACTTTATGAAACAAAAACTAAGCATATAGCCTACACGTATACATTTACATATGACATACACTGTCATATAAGATAAGTTGTATGCCATTTAAAATGTGAACTATTCAATTGATACACCAACATCTAATGTGTTCATGCAACTACATACACAATACTGTGTGCAGGGCAGGTGCCGACGTCATGTTGACGTTCGGCATTGCTCTGTCTCTCCTCGTCTAAAATATATTTCGGTGTTGGGATTACACCGTATTGATACTAATATATGGGCAGGGGCTAGTTCAAAGTTTGTTTACTTCAAAATAATGTCCGTTTTTTTAAGCATTTCTGGTTCCGTTTGAAACAACTGGACATAATACGTACTGAACATTTGTTTTTGAACGAATGTTACGTATAAATTGATATCAGCATCAATGACTCTTTTAATATGTTTTGGTCATCTCCGTAGATTATTTTCCATCAGAAATTCGTCTGTGCTATTTGTAAGTCAACGAATGATACGTTTTTGATTTTCAACAAGCATTATTATCTCTTCTTCCGCGACGTCGAAATCTCACCTTTGTGAAGCCATCAAACACTTTTGCAGATGACGTTGAAAATTTCAGAATATGACTTTAACGGCACATACATTTTAACTGTAAAGGGTTGACACGTTCTACCTTTAGCTTTATGTTTATGTTATGTCCGTATACATTACGGGAATGCTAATTTTCTTCCTAATAATTAACGATCTTCCCCCCTACATCGCTACATATCTATGTAATTACAGGCATAGTGTTTTAATGATTCGAGTCATTTTGAAAATATTTACGGATATTATTAATACAGCATTAAATGCTTACATTTTTTCATTCAACAAGTAGTGTTCTCGAACTTTTTAGACTACCTACACATCTCGAAGTACTCAAAAGACAATGCAATTTAAGAAGCATAAATCCAATTTATGTACAGGATAATTAATATAAATACACATAGAACATATACATGTATAAGAAATGATAACAAGTTTGACAACAAGTGTAACTGCCTTTAAACTGCCAATAATAAAACATTTGGGAAACTTAAACCTAGTTCCCGGCTGCATCGTTCATTTTCCGTCGTCAAGACGAAACATTGTTAATAAATTATTACCCCCAGAATATTCTTTTACAAACACGGTAGTACGCATCTGTGAAGTTGGTTTTATTTTATAAATATGAATATATAGAATTTCCAATTTTGGTTTGAGATTGGCTGAATGTTTGTTTGTGCTACATGCTTGTACCTCATTTAAAACTAACATCTATAACATGTTTCGTTTGCATATCGTCTCGTTTCATAAGGTAACAACGGCAGAAAACCCAAAAATGTAAGCGCACTGTATTCGTGTCCGTTCTGTTACTGTATCATCTATGAGCAGATTTAGAATAACTTGATACAAATTATCACATTCACACTGCAATATATCACGCAAAAGACCTAGATCAGAAGACTATTTGCCAAAAGTCACACGTTTACGTCAAACATATGCAAAGGACCTTCTAGAAATACTTATAGAAATACCCAATTCCCTAGCGTTGCACCATGCGCTATTCCTTGATGGAATGATTTAATCAATCGCAACATATTTTAAAGTGTCTACATTTTAATATTATTCGCAAACTCAACGCGTATACAATTCCTTACACCAAGCCCATACGGCTGTCTAGAAATTTTGCTTTCTAACTACTACCTGAAGCTTCTCCCTGATTCTTACATAACCTGTCTCTTATATATAGTGTCAGGGATACAGAACTAATCATGGCGATAAAGTCAGATGGGTTTACCTATATGACTGTAACTACTACCTTAGCATGCTTGAATCTATAATGGATGCGTTCCACTAACTATACATCGAATTGCATTCGGCAAGTTATAATATGGTGTTATTCTCCGCCTGCTTCTTACATGTTGGGTAACAGTAGCTTTAAAGTAAGAAATGAAAAGAAAAAGAAAATATTTGTTACACTTTACACTTACTATATATAACCACGAATATGAGACATATAATGTCGTTCCAATAGTTACAAGAGTAATGCTCCATTCCAGAACAACAATAAGGAACTGCACACATACTTTCATAATTTTATACTTTCATCGTCATCGTGTAGATGTCATTTTTAGTAAAATGTTATATGATGATATAACTTCTGAAAACAAACTTCAATTGAGAGTCCATCGGGTCGGCTCTGGGATCAAACCCGCGAACGGTAACCATTATACTCATTACATTATATCCTCGACAAATATCTCAAGGGACGGGAATAATCTAATATAGCAACACATTAAGAACAAACGTGCGGCATCTGGTGACAGCAGTCAGCACTATACGCATTGCTGTACCACACCCAGCATGTTTTAGTTATAAGTAGAATTTTCGTATGACTGCAAGATATTAAAAAGAACGTGATAACGTTAATCTAATAAAACTATGTCTCGAACATGCGACATTTGAACTGAGCAACTCACATCCATACACCCCACTGCAATTCCACTCCGCTCAACATGTTTGCATAAGATCTAATAAACCTGTATTTTATTTTACCGTTACAAGTCTTTCCATCTCCGTGGTATCCGTCTGGGCACAGAGCACAAGGATTGCTTGGGTTGCTGTTGTCACATCTAGATGGGTTGAAACATTTCACTACCGTGCATGGAGGGATAGGTATTTCACACCATCTACCCGTAGCAACGATATTGTGACAGTCGCACATTTGTTCGTTGAATTTTACTGTTTGAAAATGAGAAAATGAAAGTTTAATGTTTTATTCATGACAATGTATTACGAAAAGGAATCGATTTACATTTGCATTACATTTCTAGAAGTTTCAGCAAAATATTGTTTGTCAGAATGGAAAAGTTTACAACTATAGTTAAAGAAAGAATTGTAAATCGCCAAGAACGTTAAAGTCATCGATTCTGTTATCAAGTTGTATTTTAAACATCGATTAATTGTTAGATTAAATTCATACTTGTTATCTTCTATTGTTCAACAGACGTCCAATTTTGAGTATTTCAATTAAAGACCAAATTGTCTTTAACTACATTAGAAGGTTACATCACATGCAGTTTTTATTCATTATAATTATAATATTTTAGAATAATAGTTATGTACAAAAATGTTGGTTTTACCTGATTCACTCATCGTCTCGTTAAGGCACTGTGACGAATCATTACAACCACAATACTGTATATTAGGTGTATAAATAGCGGTCATGTTAAAATCATCGTTGACTGTGAATGTGAATAATGACTCTCTGGATGTATTTCTAACATGTGTTGTTATACTCCAGTTAAAAACACCATCAACTGCAAAGAAAATGCATGCTGATTAAAATCGTGAACATTATGCAATTTAATATTAAATATCAGGGCCTCATGGAAGATTAAATTTATTTAAATGAGTTCTCTCGTTAATAAAAGTATTTATTATTATTATTATTAATCATTATCATCATCATCGCCATCATCAACATAAGGCCACTCAGCCCAACAGGACTGTTGAAATTAAAAAAGGTAATGCATAAATAATACAATACAACACATTAATTGTTTGCTGCAATGATCCAAACAATCTGCAGCAATATTTATTTTATATAAAAGTAAGTATGGTTGTTTTCAACTAATACATTTGTATTCCTACAGGTACTTACCTAAAGTATAATCACTAGTAGGAACAACCGTATCTACGTCAAATCGAAGATGATCCCCTGTATTGTTGTCTTGTGTACAGTTTTTCAAATCTATCAAAACACTTTCATTGACACCTAACGTCACTTTGATGTTTTGGGGGCATCCTTCAATGAACTCCGGTGGTTTGTTATCTGTAATTATTCGGCTAGTATAATTAATTTATTATATTTATTGGACTTTTAATAGAATTCATGATTTTATTTCTAGAATACATATGTATTAAACGATTTGATATGAAGACTATGTTTATGCAAGTAATGTGTTTATCTAGCGATGCCTGCAGAATGTCGTGCGTTCGATCCTAGGCCGGATCATACCGAAAACTTGATAAATGGTTCTAGTAGCTTCCTCGGCTGGCGCACAGAATAGACTAGACATATAGACATAACTGAATAGTTGTTGAAAGAGATAAATTCGAGGGGTGATCATTATGTATTTTCCTTGGTGGTACAAAATTGAAACTGAACAAAGAAATTAATTTATCTTTAAAACATTTCCTCAAAATACTCTCCACGGCATTGAACACAAAGATTCAGACGTTTTTTTTTCACATCTTTAACGCGTTACAATAGTCTTATTTAGGAATAGTGTTAATTAACTAAAATTAGTACATGTATAAGATTGAATATAACTATAAATATATTGAATATTGCAACGTTAGGCATGCCATATACGTGCACGAACGTGAATCAGATTATGTGGGGAAGTGTAACAATCTCATTACTTAGCACACTTGAACAACCAATCGTATAACAACAATACTTCTTACTGAAAAGTTCTTTTTCATGATGTATACGTTTCGCTTCGTCCATTACTGCTTGTCCCGGTTTTATGTCACAAGTCCTTGCAGTTGTTAAGAGACATTCTCGGTTCGATTGATGGTCCCAGTCGTTTCTGCATGTTTCGTTAAACTGTGTTATATTGCCAGATGTTGTATTGTCAGATGTACATGTCTCAAACAGTGCAGTGAGGTTGTTAACAAGCGTCTCAAGAAATCGAGGCTTTGTGTGGGCTCCGTTGTAAAGGGAATAGTTCCCATTGGTGTGGTCATAATTAAACTGCGACTTCGAAATGTTTCGGATAGTCCCTATAATTAATGACCTATGTGTTAGTTGTACAACATTATGAATGCAATGACTTTTCCAAACAAATTGAGCATACAATGTATATACCCTAAATATTCGGCCAAAATATCGACCAACGACATCAGATGAATTACTATATTAAGAAAGCATGTAAGAATAATTTATCACAATAAAAAAGCAACATATCCACACTTGAACATATCTAACTTACATGATTCTCCATACTGAAACATTTCATATTCAGATGAATTGCTGTTATACAGAGATCCATTTCTTGCAATGTAGCTACCATTATTGAGAGTACCGGCCAGACCAGTTGTATTGGGATAGTCCTTCTTGGAGGTGTCAATTGAAACACTCAGGAAATCTCCACCACCAAATGAAATCTGCAAGTATACAAACGAATAAAATTGTAAACGACAAAAACCGTAAATATTCATGAAGTATAATATGTCCACCAAAACATATTTAATGGTTATATCCACGTAATTTGTTTTACTACCGTCACACCTTCTACTTATTTATTTCTTATTTTGTTACGGCATCAAAAATACCTGCAATACACCTGTGTGTTATTTAACATGTAGAGATTTGAATAGATATAAATAGTACATTTATTATATTAAATATGTACATAGTTCTTCATTTGGGCCCACCATTATCAATTTACAATGCAAATGTGATATTAATTGCTATAAGACCTATAACTTCGCAAATAATTTATGAAAGAAATACGATTGATAACTGTAGCACACAGAATGAAAGAAATATGGTTGAACAACGCTTATTAAGGAAAATTAATCATATTAACTCAATCACTCGATTATTCGTATATACTGAGAGTCGTTCTACTTAGTGAGAGTATCAATAATCACGTGACAATTAATTACAATAAATTCACTGTCTGCAACTGATAGAAATATATGTAAATTGAGAACGATTCAACAGACTGTTATCATCATCATTTCATGCTTCTTTTGACGATAACTACCTATGTAAATGTTAACTGGTATTATTACAAGTGTGCTGGTTAGCAAGATTATTTAGATCACATTTTTATAAGTTAGTCAGTATTCTAGTGAGCACTCGCGTATGATGTAAACAGCTGTGCGACGCTCTTTAGGTGTGTAAGTGATAGTTTATTATTAGGTCAGATGCAATAAACACTCACACACTACGCAGTACTTACATCGACACTTGTATTCAAACAGTCTGAATTACGGTTGGACCACAATGAACCAATTTTAAAGGAAACCATATGACTCATTTTAAAATCTAAACAAATCATTTATTTGAGAAGATGAATCAGTCACAAATGCTAAACTGATATTTCTGTATGTATTTCATCATGTTTTTAGCAACCATGTTAATAGTGTTTTGCACCCTACGAGCAATACGAGCCTTGTAAAACAAAACAAGTGTTACTATAAAAACTACAAAAGTAAAACCTAATTTGATAATAATAATTTAATTAAATTACATTACATACACACAGCTGTATGATGCACATTGGCTAGTTCTCCGTCTAATACATCACGCCATTGCGGTATAACTTAAACGGTTTTATCAAGAACCCATTACATGGCTATCCTTTTACACAGCTGGATATAGCATATATTGACAAATATTATATATTTACAATACTGTTGGAGTGGTTTTATTAGTAAACATAAGTAATAAGTGTCATGTATTATTGATAAATACCATGCATATTGTTATATTATGGTATTTGATATTTTTTTATAATGCAAAAGAAGTAATACATTGATTTAATAATTTTAAGGACAAGTTAAGAAATTGTATACATGTGTATATAACATAAGGTCAACCATGACAACTTAACGAGATTATATCACAAGCAAATATAGCCTTAAGCTTATCATCATGTTCGGCGTATGATATGGGCGTGTTTAATATAGAGTTAGTAATAAATGACCAATGGGAAGGTAATTATGAGTTGACCAATGAGAATAAGGGCCCAAAGACTTTTGGTAATGTAGAGAGGATAACGAAAAAGTTAGTTGAAGACAGACCTTGGTTAGGTTAACGTGTTAGTTTTAGACAGTTTGTGAATAGAAACAATTATTGATAAGTAAATAAACATATTAATAGATTGGGTTAAATGAAACAACCTTAGTTTCAGTGTATGTTATGGCACAGTATTTATAATACAATGTTAATATAAACACAGTTATAACGTGAGCAGCAGTGGCGGAAAAATTATGGAACCGAAACAACAACATAAGTTTGAACTGAATTATCGGAATAATAAGTGTTTCAAAATCACAAGATACGAATGAGTAAAGATTACTTTTCAAATCGGTATGATATATTTATGATTAAACACTGATCTAAATTTTATATTTCGTAATGAGCGCATAATTACCATATCACACTGTGCTGTAGCTGACCAAATGTCATGCAAAAAACCGAGTCTGAGTTATATAATTTGATGACTGTGTAGCCTAGAGCTAGGTTTGCTTCACCTCCAAATATGTTTAAAGTTCCAATTGCATGTATCTACAGAGAGAGTAGCGATTTTACTATTTACAATTTATAGGTAACCATGGTGATGCTGCCACCGTATTCTTGTATGCATTTATTATGATTATAATTATATAATTAATCTATGTGTTTATATTGTTTGTGCTGCTGTGTTGTTGTATCCTTTGAAAGATAGTTCTCTTTTTTACGTATAATTTCTTATTTTTCTTATAAAACTTTTATTTTACATTAATCACAGATAAAAACGGATTATGCTCATGCTCCCCCAGCTACTTTACAGCTTGATGCCTATGCCAGATTTCATAACATCAAATTAGAATTGGTATTATGTAAAACTTAATTTGATAATAGTAATTAAGACATCGTTTTAGTACAATTGCATTGCATACATATAGCTGTATGGCCAACTTTGGCTAGTTCTCCGTCTGTTACATTGCGGTATACATGTAACTTAAACGGTTTTACTGAGAACCCCTTACATGATTTTCTTTTTGCATAACTGGATATGACATACATCGACAAAGATCATAGATTTACAATACTGTTGGAGTGATTTTATTAGTTAATTTAAGTACTACGTGTCATGCATAATAGATAAACACCATGCATATTGTTATATTACGGTATTTGAAATTCTTTATTATGTAAAAAAAAATCATAAATTGATTGAATATATTTAAGACTAAGACTGAGGTGAGAAAGTGTATACATTAGTATATAACATCAGGTCAACCATGAAAACATAATGAGATTATATGACTAGCAAATGTAGCCTTATTATATAAAGATGACAGTTAGAGTTGTGGGCATAATATGGGTGAGTTTGATATAGAGTTAATAATTAAGAAATTGGCCAATGGGAAGCATGTTGTGAGTTGACCAATGACCAAATAGATCTTGAGAGTTTTGGTAACGTGGATGGGAGAACAGAAAAATAAATTGGAGACAGACCTTAGTGAAGTTAAGTTTTTGCATTAAAACATAAGAGTTTAAAAATATTGATAATTAAATCAACATGTAAATACATTGGGTTAAATGAAACCACCCTAGTTTGATAGTCTGTTATGCCACAATATTTATATACAATGTTAATGCAAACATAGTTATAATGTGATAAGATGTGGCGGGAGAGTTATTGTATCGAAACAACAACATCAGTTTGACGTCATCAAAATTAATTAAAGAGTTAATAATCTGAATAATGACTGTTTCAAAACAACAAGATTGTAAAGAGTAAATATTACTTTTTAAATCGGTATGATATATTTATGCTTAAATACTGATCTAATTTTTATATTTGGTAATGAACGCATATTCACAATACCACACTGTGCTGTAGCTGACCAAATATCATGCAAAAAAAAACGAGTCTGAGTATTCAATTTGATGACTGTAGCTAGGTTTGCTTCACCTCCAAATATGTTTAAAGTTCCTAGTACATGTATCTACTAGAGAGTAGCGATTTTACTTCTTACATTTTATAGGAAGTACAAGTAGCCGTGCTGATGCTTCCACCGTATGCTTGTATGCATTTATTATGATTATAATTATATAATTAATCTACGTGTTTATATTGTTTGTGCTGTTGTGTGGGTGTATCCTTTGAAAGTAGTTCTCTCTTTTTTACGTATAATTTCTTATTTTTCTTATAAAACTATAGTTTTACATTAATCACAGATAAAAAAGGATTGCCATGCTCATGCTCCCCCAGCTTCTTAACAGCTAGATATTTTATATGATTTTACAGTAACCTAATAGAAATGTAACTCATTGTACTACCTTGTTGTAATGGCAAATACGTTTGCCAGTTTTAATATTTTTGACAAATATGTATGTAACATACTTACAGATTTCAAATTATCTAACTGTTGTTGAAATAGAACCTGCATTTGATTTTGACTTGGTATGCAGAACAACGAAAATCCGACTGTTTGTTTGGGAGGTCCATCGCCGCAATCAGTAGTTTTTTTCCAAAATGTCCCATCATTAAGATATAAGGAAGCACTACCGTCAGTTCTGTTCAGTAGAATGTGTATACTGTCATTATGTTGGCTGTCCTGAAATATAAAAAATATACCATAGAACTCATGGATTTAAATTGTTTTAGATAAATTTCGATGTATCGTCATAGTCATCTTGGATATAGAAAAATGCTTTTCGATATTTTGAAAATAGTCATCACGTTATAAATGAAGGCACAGTGTGTTAATTAGAGATATTAACATACACAGTTTTAACCAGACACATCTAACCGAATGCCAAAACTGTCATAAAGAATGATCGAGTTATAACTCCAAGAACTTTGATAGGTTACGAATAAGTCAAACATTATTCCATTACATTTAATAGGCATCGGTTAGCACGCTTACACTTCGCGTGCATAACTGTAGTGTAAAATCAAGATAAATATAACTTCAACATCCTAAATACCATAAACCATTTGGAATATTTCTTATTTTTCAAATAGTCGAACAAAACATAAAATAAAAATACTTGCTTTTATAACAAAAGCTACAAATATTGTAGCATCTTTGTTACCCGGAACTAAATAGTCTGTCCTTGCTTGAATCTGAAGAGTCCTATTAAAACAGTTTATATCATTTATTATATAAGTAATTATGTTACAGAACGACAACAGTTAGTTTAGTGTGTGTGTGTGTGTGTGTATGTGTGTGTGTGTGTGTGTGTGTGTTGAATGGGGATTAACTCCATTCAAAAACACACTGCAGGTTATATATGGCATATCCAGTTGTATTGGTGGAGGAAGACCTCAGAATAAATCTGAGTAAAACCACCGTCCTTCCGCAAGTAATTAGCGAACTGTCTGTAATAAAGTTTATAGATCGAACGGGACACGAACCTAAGACATTGACGGTGTGAGGTAAGTAATCCTGAGACGGCGCTACAGACCACTCGGCCACGGAGAACCATATAAGTGGTGTTAATGATAAGTATAACGATACTCGTGTATAAACTTGTTTCTATTTTATGCAGTATTGGATAACTCCTATCATAATAACTTTTAGCTATGTTGTAACTTTTGTATAGGCAAGCAGTAACAACACAAAATAGGTGTGACGTTACATGTTATATGTTTTATGCTAAGTCTATCAGAAGTTTATTCTGTATCGTTTGATAAAATCTGGTACATGAACATGAGTATGACTGTTTACATGCTGGCAATTACAATATGTCAGATATTTTATATTGTCTCTGCAACAATTAAGTGTCCACTCGTTGACAGAAAACTAACTTTGTATTAAACAGAGGCACGTGTGTGCTGCACAGAGTATTTTTATATTCAGCCAATCATACGCCATATGTGATGCCCTATCAAAACGTTTTTACGTCTCACTACACAGTTACGCCCCTTTTTCCCCACGGTAATATAATTCTTACGCATAAAACATTTTTATTTACCTGAGAACCGTTGCAAACATAAACAGATATCTCATTATTGATTTGGAGGTTTGCAGGTTATATGTTAAAACTTGATCCAACCCTGGTAGTATTCAACAGTCATCCTGGCGTCCCTTTGTATGTGCTCTCAACCAACTGAGCTAAATACATTTTACATTTATTGCTCACTTTATTACTAATACAAAGTTAAATATCATGTTCACCAGGCACGATTAACCTACTTTACCTTTATCAAAATATAGCGACCGCATCTCATTTGCATTCAAATTTGAATCGACTGTAGCAATACAACATAACTGTGTAAGTTATAATCATAACCACCTACTGCTTGATTATATTGGTTCCAAATATGTTGATATAATATATTTATTCTGACCACATCATGATACAACTTATATTATTTGCAAAAACACACAGGCTTTCATTTAAGTATATACAATTAAGTACTATCATATGTAATAATAAAATGTAGAACATCCATTGATATACATTTTAAAAGTATGATTATGTTGTTTTTAATGAAAGAAAATGATATCGTTTGTAAAGATTTTGATACATGCCCATTATTAACGTTCAGGAAATCATACTCTCCGTGACCATTGAACGAATATGTATGACCATCTATGGTGGTTATCACCGGGTCGCCCCACGATGTCTCTGGGAAAATAAAATAAACAGGACATAATTATATACGTTGCTGTAGACGCAGAGCCACTTAATAAATATAATCACGTGTGTGATTCAAACCAAATAAATACAAACAAGTTTATATATAAATGCATAATTCGACATTTACAGTCCACGATTTAAGAATATTTTCTGACGGTATTACATGTATATATATATATATATAAGAAAATAAAAAAGAATCAAAGTATATACTGACGAATGTATATACACATATATGTTTTGTGATAAAGGTCGCCGCTATTTTGATAGCTGTATTACTTTTTTATGCACGTAACGCTTATGTAGGAGGTACTAAAAACCATACTTTGTATACACATTGATAATATCTGATAGCAGGATGATTTTGATGTCTGCAACCAAGAAATGAAAGATAATAGTAGACTCGGTTTTAAGACATCTTACTGAGTAGCATGCATTGTTATGTAACAATATAAATGCAACAACATACACTCCCTTCACAACCGGCTAAACATGTACAGTATGAGTGATGCAATACTAAATGGTCAGATACAATAATAATCATAGTGAATGGTATCCTAATTAGACATGTCTGTGTATTTGACACATCTGTACACTTGACCTTGACAAAAAAAGCTGCTTTGCTATCACAAGAGAAACCATAGTAATTAATTTTATGCATTAACAATATCATAAGTATCTAGCAGTATATTCTGTTTTATTGCCAAAGTACACCAAACGTCCATTCATACATGCATAGCTTGATAACAAGTATACATATTATAAAACTTGAAATAATTCAATGTTCTAAATTGAAAAATGCAAGGATCAGCGATAGTTACGTGAATTACATTTTTAAATCTGAATTTCAAATGAATTATAATTTTTATCATATAATCTATAAATAAATGAATTCTAATTGAACTCTCATTGAACAAAAAACTATATGATATTGAACAGTTTTTACTTTGGGTTTTGCAAAACTGTGCATAAAATTACGATATACCACGGTTACTAAAAATAGGATGTATAGTTATGGACTTTTTAGCTGTGCAATATGATGTGCTATGTACCAGAAAAACATAAATATTGACCGAGGCGGTATCAGTTTTTCTGGTGCATGGCACATCATATTGCACAGCTGAAAAGTCCATATAAACTGTATAATATTGCTGACACTACTATTTCATATTGATGTCCAACCTACCTTTAATCGATGGTTTATATTCTGAACAATTATTGGACGGATTTATAGCATAAAACAGAGAACAACTTTCGTCGTCATTGTCATGGCAACAATTATATTGCGCATCTTCTGTAATTGCTGAATCTGTTTCTAGAAGCAGATACCCTCCATGTGGTGAGTCGGTGTATAACAATCCATGTTTACTGTAATTACAGATGGTAATACATAAATATATTAGGAACTGGACATCAAACTCAATAGCGACAGATCGAGGCTATATTGGCATCTCTCAAATATGCATTAAATAGTATTAATGCAAGACATGAATCAAATAACTTCATAATAGCTTGGGCGTAATCTTTACTTTGGTACATATGGATTTGTTAACCTGATTTTGGGTTTAACGCAAGTACTTGGCAAACTTTCTCACAAACAGTTTTGGATCGAGCTGAGCTCAAACCCAAAACCTCAGCGGTGACAGTAAAATGGTCGTTAGACTACAGCGGCATAAACCGGACGTACATGGAGGCCACTAAATACGTGTAACAGCTTTCCATTTTTCAAACAAAACTGTTCTATGAATCTGAGTGGAGCACGTGGTCCAGTGTTAGAGCATCGAACCCATGATCGACTATCTGTGATTCTTTGAGCAAGACACTTACTCCGCATATGCTTAGTATTGGTTTTACCAAGGTGCATAATTTTTAAGAACTTGTTTCATAATCGAAGTGAATTAAATAAATTTAAACTAATGAATCTGAGCTAATTTATATACAAGATACATCTTATAATTGCGATATTGGTTTGCATCAAATACTGTGTGGATCTCAGTGTCTAGTTTCACTAACTAAAGTCCTAGATTTTTCTACTAAACGCTAAATCATTATGAATTGAAAAATATATACTAAGCTTCCTAAACTTTTGTTGGTCATAGAGGAACCCTAACTGGATTTCATGACTTTCTTTTCGAAGCTTATGACGAATCGCTTACTTCATCGTCAGCTTGTTTAAGGAAAATGGCGGCGCTGGCACCAATATCGATCGCTGATTGAACAATCTACTTTATGATTGACAGCTCGCGTAAGTATAATTGTAAGAAGTCAATGTTAATTGCTTAAAAGTATTTGGATTTTTTTCCCATTTGAAGAGGATGTTAAAATTACAGTTAACTACTTACTTATAGCAACACATCTGTTTTAATCCATCCCGGAAGAACCATTGTTTGTAACAATGATCACGTTTTTCGAATGAAGGGTCAAGGAGAATGTGTTGTTCTGCACATGGGCAGGGGTCAGCTGTTTTTGAATGCGTTGACATGAGATTCTGCACATGTGTGTCGCTTGTCCATTCCAGACACAACAATTTTCTTGTTAAAATATCTGAAATGAACACCAATATGTTTTTAACATGATAGTAACGGTGACAAAATAGTGTAGCATGCACCGAGCGGCAGTTGCACTAACTTACGATAAATACAGCTAGTGTAATAAATGGTATATATATAATTTTTCATTATTAATGTGTATAACTTTTAATTATAATAAAACGGAATACATTGTTACTCTGACAATGACGCTTGGCATCAGTCGAGGACAATAAACACATTAAACACTTCGTCACTCAATGACGCTGAGCATCAGCTGAGCATGATGGTATTTATAAATGTACTCTTGACTTCATCACACTATAAACCTTATCCATCAAAGAACCCAATGAGGCTGAGCATCAGTCGAGTCTTGTATTATGTACACATATACTCATTAACTTGTACCACTGCACCTAAATCATGGAACCATGACTATCATCGAACCTGGTGACGACGAGCAACAGTCGAGTCTGATAGTATGTATACTTAATACTTCAATGCCTGTTTCATGAAACCTAACTATCACCGAACTCAATAACACTAAGCATCAGTCGAGTCTGATATTATGTATACTTAATACTTTAATGCATGTTTCATGAAACCTAACTATCACCGAACTCAATGACACTGAGAATCAGTCGACTCTGATAGTATGTATACTTAATACTTCAATGCCTGTTTCATGAAACCTAACTATCACCGAAATCAATGACACTGAGCATCAGTCGAGTCTGCTAGTATGTATACTTAATACGTCAATGCCTGTTTCATGAAACCTAACTATCACCGAACTCAATGACACTGAGCATCAGTCGAGTCTGCTAGTATGTATACTAAATACTTTAATGCCTGTTTCATGAAACCTAACTATCACCGAACTCAATGACACTGAGCATCAGTCGAGTCTGATAGTATGTATACTAAATACTTTAATGCCTGTTTCATGAAACCTAACTATCACCAAACTCAATGACACTGAGAATCAGTCGACTTTGATTGTATGTATACTTAATACTTCAATGCCTGTTTCATGAAACCTAACTATCACCGAACTCAATGACACTGAGCATCAGTCAAGACTGATAGTATGTATACTAAATACTTTAATGCCTGTTTCATGAAACCTAACTATCACCGAACTCAATGACACTGAGCATCAGTCGAGTCTGATAGTATGTATCCTAAATACTTTAATGCCTGTTTCATGAAACCTAACTATCACCGAACTCAATGACACTGAGAATCAGTCGACTTTGATAGTATGTATACTTAATACTTCAATGCCTGTTTCATGAAATTTAACTATCACCGAACTCAATGACACTGAGCATGAGTCGAGTCTGCTAGTATGTATACTTAATACTTCAATGCCTGTTTCATGAAACCTAACTATCACCGAACTCAATGACACTGAGCATGAGTCGAGTCTGATAGTATGTATACTTAATACTTCAATGCCTGTTTCATGAAACCTAACTATCACCGAACTCAATGACACTGAGCATCAGTCGAGTCTGATAGTATGTATACTTAATACTTCAATGCCTGTTTCATGAAATTTAACTATCACCGAACTCAATGACACTGAGCATCAGTCGAGTCTGATAGTATGTATACTTAATACTTCAATGCCTGTTTCATTAAACCTAACTATCATCGAACTCAATGACACTGAGCATCAGTCGAGTCTGATAGTATGTATACTTAATACTTCAATGCCTGTTTCATGAAACCTAACTATCACCGAACTCAATGGCATTGAGCTTCAGTCGAGTCTGCTAGTATGTATACTCAATACTTCAATGCCTGTTTCATGAAACCTAACTATCACCGAACTCAATGACACTGAGCATCAGTCGAGTCTGCTAGTATGTATACTCAATACTTCAATGCCTGTTTCATGAAACATAACTATCACCGAACTCAATGACAATGAGCATCAGTCGAGTCTGATAGTATGTATACTTTATACTTCAATGCCTGTTTCATGAAACCTAACTATCACCGAACTCAATGACACTGAGCATGAGTCGAGTCTGCTAGTATGTATACTTAATACTTCAATGCCTGTTTCATGAAACCTAACTATCACCGAACTCAATGACACTGAGATTCAGTCGAGTCTTGCATTATGTACACATATACTCATTAACTCGTACCACTGCACCTATATCATGGACCCCTGACTATCATCGAACCTGGTGACGCTGAGCATCAGTCGAGTATGATAGTATGTATACTTAATACTTCAATGCCTGTTTCAGGAAATTTAACTATCACCGAACTCAATGACACTGAGCATCAGTCGTGTCTGATAGTATATATACTTAATACTTCAATGCCTGTTTCATGAAACCTAACTATCACCGAACTCAATGACACTGAGGATGAGTCGAGTATGTTAGTATGTATACTTAATACTTCAATGCCTGTTTCATGAAACCTAACTATCACCGAACTCAATGACACTGAGCATGAGTCGAGTCTGATAGTATATATACTTGGTTCCAACCTATACTTGGGAATAACCATGCGACCCGTACAACTAATACACGTAGCTTACTATTGTCAACGAGACGCTGAGCATCTATGTTGCTTTTCAACTACTGTTTTTCGGCCCAAAGTCCCCACTGTTGTTCAATCCCAAATATATATGTCACTTGACGTTGTTACTCCGTTACAAATGTTCGTATGTAAACAAGTGTTTCTTAACCCTCGCGCTTTGAACCATTCCTTTTGGCAAGCAGATAAATGCTTAAGGCTGCTACGGCCTTTTATACCAACAGCGATGGTAGCGCCCCTCAACGGATTTCGATTAATTCGGAAAATACCGAGTCATTCCCGCTATGATTATACTAATAAATTTAAATGAAACTTAGAAACCAATTCTGACTGTATCATTCTTGAGTAACTCATCAGCCTTAATTTAAACACAAATGCAAACTGAAACACATCACAAATACAATTTTATAAGATCAAATACTAACTAGAATTATTTGTGTTTACCGTATTTTCTATAGTATCTGTACTCTGCTAGAAATATACGTCACACTAGCATGTATAAACATAAGATCATTCTGATTCAAATGTTATGCAAAATTCCATATTAACGACCACAAACTTCTATTGGTTAACACAGGTTTCGATTATCCAATTAATATAACAAAATATTATTTGCAAATTAGTTTGAAGAATACCGGCTTTTCAAAACTCTTCTGATTAAATCTGTGATCATTATTTTATTAAACTTCAACGTAGAGTAATGGAATGGTATGAAAGTCTTGTCTTTATTTAAAGAGGGCAGCCCAATTAGTTTGAAACTGATCTTCCTTGGGTACATTTACATATTATCTACAAAATACAATAGCAAAACAAACTAAAAACATTTTAAGCTTTTCAAGCAAATAGATTGTAATACTACATGATATTAAATGATAATTCTAAATGATAATTTGTAAATGTTGCAACTTTAATTATATAATATAAATGTGATATATTCAATAGTAAACACTTTATGCATGTATGAGCTTCATGTAGGAGTTTATATTTTACTGATTACGTACTAAAATCACTATTTTGGATAAGTAATATATATTCAAGTACTTTGTGTTCTTGACAACAAATTCAAGCATTCCGGGTAAGGATGTCGGTTATTTTACCGGTGAGTTTATGTTGATTTCCCGAAAGTTCCAAATGTATTTTGATGTACTGTTATGTGTTATCGTTCTTGCCAAAGTGCTTGAAATATTTTCAGTCATACAATATCTCCACACACTATCCATTCTATTCATTTACAGTGTGTTTGCGATATCACGTTATTCAAAGCCAGAAATTTCATTCAAAACCCCATCCGGAATCGTCTTGTAAAACCATGCATCCACAGAATTCACCTAAATCTTGAACGATATACATGTAAACCGCTTATACCACCTAAAACGTCTCACACATCAATTAAGTGTGTACTGTTCTACATATAAAGACATGTACTTCTGGATCACTGAACACAATTTTGATGTTTTGATGACACCTCTTCGTTTTTGATAATTCTGCCCATTAGTTGCAGTGTATCACTACTCATCTTTAAACTGTTATACCCAGCAGTACCAAATGTCATCCAAACTTGGCAGAAGTCATAAAAATGTTCCAGTGTTCTCATGTGTACAAAACAATATGACCATTTTAAGCATTTTCAACAGAAATTATGCCCAACAGATCTACACAGCTCTAATTTCATGGGCGCAATAATCTTGCTACCGTCACTAAGAGGAAGTAATTGGTAAGAGAGACCTGAAGGTATGCAACCGGGAATCAAATTTACACGCCATTATCTGGTAACATAAAATAAATGACAACTAAAACATATAAAGATTTCTGTAACATTCAGATTAACACGTGTTACGTAATACATCGATAGTGATTCATGCTAATTGATTTCTTATCAACATATTTAAAAGTCGAATTAGAAATCATTGCAAGGTTGTATGATGTATGTGTGATATAAGATAACCCAAACAAATACATTTCCCAAATTAAGCGGAGAGATTTTTTGTTTAACGCCTCACACACTATTACATTTCTCGCAGACAAGGCTCCATTGTAACATGTATGTCCAAATCACAGTGAAAAATAAAATCTGCAGCATGTGGCTGGGCTCAAATTCTTCACTAGTTCAAGATATGCAATTATAAAGAATAAAAATGCATAGCTTGACCAGATTATTTTATACAAATTAAATGGTTTTGTGAGACCTATCAATTTCCAGAGTAATAATATGGCATCTATTCGCCCACGATGCGGTTCAAACCAATACTTCTGAAATGACACAGAATTGTCCAGAAATATGGTATCGGCATCCCATTTTTAGTTGTGATTTCTTCAAAAAAATGACCATTTAATAAATGATAGGAAAAAATTACTGCAATAAAAAGTCCTGAAAAAAGAAGAAAATGATGACTACAGTTTTACTTCTATCTCCTTTATCTGTAAATCCGGAGTACTCGAGGAGGATAATAGTTGTGTGAGTCCTCGAGGGGGATAGTAGTTGTGTGAGTCCTCGAGGGGGGGATAATAGTTGTGTGAGTCTTCGAGGGGGGATAATAGTGATGCGAGTATTCGAGGGGGATAATAGTGGTGTGAGTCCTCGAGGGGGATACTAGTGGTGTGACTCCCACTTTGCGTTGTTATCATCTTTATCATATTTATCTTGCATCAAAATAACTTCAACATTAGCTACATATGTAATTTCCTAATTCAGTTGTTATCTTAGATGAAGGAAAATTTACATCTAATTCAAAGCTTAGCTATTTATTTTTGTGTGGTGTTTAACGCCTTTTGCAACACATTTCAGATTATATATCGCATACCCAGTTTTATTAAGGATGAAGACCTGAGAATGAATCAGAGTAGAACCCACCGTCCTTCCGCAAGGAACTGGCAAACATAATTTTTTTGGAGCGAGCTCGTGAGCTGTTTCGTGAATTTTCATGAAATATTAAGAACGTTATCTGCAAATATGAAGCGGACAATTACCTCCGATGTTTTTGCACTACTCAATGGCATCAAGTTACGAGGGTTCGCGCTCCTTGTGTCCCGCGACTTTGGCTGTTTAGGTGCTTTTGACACGCGAAATATTCCAAATGCACAAGCAATAGTCAATAAAAACAATAAATACCTAATGGACATAATCAATGGACGACGAAGTGTATAAATTATTTCAACATCGTATCATATACCGAGACAGTGTATACATGTTTCGTATGCAGTGTGTCGATTACTTTCGCCATCATTTCGTATAACGAGAGCGTATATAGACAGTTTTAGCCATTATACCATAAAACTAGGCACTGTATATACGTCTTTCATCATATTATATACTGACAGATTATATTTACGACTTTCGTCTTCATATCATATAACGACAGAGTATATATACGACATTCGTCATCATATTATATAACGACAGATTATATTTACGACTTTCGTCTTCATATCATATAACGACAGAGTATATATACGACATTCGTCATCATATTATATAACGACAGATTATATTTACGACTTTCGTCTTCATATCATAACGACAGAGTATATATACGACTTTCGTCATCATAATATATACATGAACAGGGTATATACGACGTTCGTCATCATATCATATACAGAGACAGGGTATAAACGACTTTCGTCAACATATCAGATTACAGAGACTGGGTATAAACGACTTTCGTCATCATATCATATACAGAGACTGGGTATAAACGACTTTCGTCATCATATCATATACAGAGACAAGGTATAAACGACTTTCGTCATCATATCATATACAGAGACAGGGTATAAACGACTTTCGTCATCATATCATATACAGAGACTGGGTATAAACGACTTTCGTCAACATATCAGATTACAGAGACAGGATATAAACGACTTTCGTCATCATATCATATACAGAGACAGGGTATAAACGACTTTCGTCATCATATCATATACAGAGACAGGGTATAAACGACTTTCGTCATCATATCATATACAGAGACAGGGTATAAACGACTTTCGTCATCATATCATATACAGAGACTGGGTATAAACGACTTTCGTCATCATATCATATACAGACACAGGATATAAACGACTTTCGTCATCATATCATATACAGAGACAGGATATAAACGACTTTCGTCAGCATATCGTATAAAGAGACAGGATATAAACGACTTTCGTCATCATATCATATACAGAGACAGGGTATAAACGACTTTCGTCATCATATCGTATAACGACAGAGTATATATACGACTTTCGTCTTCATATCATATAACGACAGAGCATATATACGACATTCGTCATCATATTATATAACGACAGATTATATTTACGACTTTCGTCATCATAGCATATAACGACAGAGTATATATACGACTTTCGTCATCATATCGTATAACGACAGAGTATATATACGACTTTCGTCTTTATATCATATAACGACAGAGCGTATATACGACATTCGTCATCATACAATATAACGACAGATTATATCTACGACTTTCGTCTTCATATCATATAACGACAGAGTATATATACGACTTTCGTATTCATATCATATAACGACAGAGCATATATACGACATTCGTCATCATATCATATAACGACAGAGTATATATACGACTTTCATCATCATAGCATATAACGACAGAGTATATATACGACTTTCGTCATCATATCATATAACGACAGAGTATATATACGAATCATATAACGACAGAGTATATATACTACTTTCGTCATCATATCGTATAACGACAGAGTGTATATACGAATTTCTTCATCATATCATAACGAGAGAGTATATATACGACTTTCGTCATCATATAATATACAGAGATACGGTATATACGACGTTCGTCATCATATTATATATCGAAGCGGTACATTTTTTACATGCCTTCTAAATACGGTGATTCGAACAAATATATATATATATGTCCATATGTGCCGACATAATGTAAGAAAAATACTCAAATGTTGAGAGCAATGTGTGAGTTTCGCTTCTAATGAGTTATTACCTGCCTGCTGCCGGCTTTTGATGTTTACAAATAAATCGAGTGGTTATAACTCAGCACACGGCTTAATCATTTACGTAACATGCTTGTAGTATAATATAACTTCTATTTCGTTCTTTAAAATTTACCGTTGCATTGGTAAGTTGTTTAATGTAAAGCTCATTTCCATTGTCGTTTATTTTATTGGTAGACAGTAATTGTGAAATAACTAGGAGACGTTATACAGGGAGAGACAGGCACTCAATTTGTTATCACCGGGGGTGGGTTAGATGAAACTTCAAGTTGTATAAGTGTTTGAGATAACTGATTTACAAACAATAAATACGCAAATCACTAGCAGCTCAGGCGGTATCCACTCTAAAAATTGCAAAGTAACGATAAATTAACTGAACTACACAAACACCACTAAATACATACAACATAATAGTTAAAATGCAATATCAATGCATGAACGTTCTAAAATATTTAAGAAAACCATTAATCATTAAAGCCATTAATCTTATATTAAAAGATCACTCAGTTTTTTAAGTTAACATGCGTAAATGACCCGTTTAGATATACCCTCGATTATAAACAGTGACATCATACATTCAACACAAAGGAACTTCTCAAACATGCAATTTTATTCTGCTGCGGAAGTCTGGAACACTATACCTTCATCACTCAGAAAACTGAATAACATTGCTACTTTTAAATATGTGAATTTGTGACTGCTTAAACATCTTTCTCATGAAAATGAAATATTAAACGCTGTTATTGTTAATATTGTTTTGATTTTAGCAGGTATCTGCTCCAAATATCTATATGTCAAAAACGTTAACATCTTGATATTATTGATTTTAAATGTTCTATTCAGAAAGCCTCATTGCAAATAAGATTTATATTGCATCTAAATAAAGAAATTGTTATTATTATTATTATTATTACTTATATTATGATATTTGTGTTACGCAGTTTTCAACACATTTCAGGCTCATACATGTATGACATAGCCAGTTTTACTGTTGAAGGAAGATCTCAGAGCGAGTCTGAGAAGAACACCTGCCCTTCCGCATGCAGCTGGCAAACTTTCTCAAATATGTTTAGGTTGAGCATGACTCGAACCTACGGCCTCAGTGGTGAGACACGGACGGCGTACCACAGTAAGAAAACAAACAGATAGTTATTAAAGGGAGGACACTCTTGAAATTGCTTTATATCATACTTTGTATGTCCACATGCATGTTTGAAATCAGTATCGTAAATATGCCCACCTATCGTCATACAGCCTATCAAACAATATCAGGATATTAATACTATAAGTGTAACTGTCTGAAACTTTATAGTTACTAAAGTATAAGTGAAACCGTAAAATACAGTTGCGTCACGTTAGTTTTTGAAACTATGAGAAGAACAGCTACATTCATGTTAGTATAGATCGACGTGAATTTTTATCTTATCTGTAAAAAAAACGAAATAAAACGATGTCCAATTGGGACCATCATAATTTCAACTTTTCACCATCGCAATTTCAACTTTTCACCATCTTAGTTTAATTGTAACGTTGTTGCAACTATACTTAAACTAATAAATATGCCACGATGGCGCCCAAACGGGATACCGTCGAATAAGTAATGAACCTAGTTTTGTATTTGCATTGTGCAGATAAATGTTTAAGATATTCAGAAATGGTAACTGTGTTTATTGAAAAATTAAATCGCAATCTGTCCATTTATATTACAAACGTAACCTAGCCATAATACAAACTGTCAACCGATGACGGAGATGTGGCCAGTATGTCAGTATTACAGAATATACAGAATAACACTGCCTGGCCGGGATTCAACCTTGCATTTATTTACGCATGGGCGGTGGCCAGTGTGACATGATTACAGAATAACACTGCCTGGCCGGGATTCAACCTTGCATTTATTTACGCATGGGCGGTGGCCAGTGTGACATGATTACAGAATAACACAACATGGCCAGGATTCAACCTGGCACTTCTTAACGCATTGGCGATGGCCAGTGTGACATGATTACAGATTAACGAAGCATGATCGGGATGCAGCCTGGTACTTTTTGACGACTCGGCAGTAGCCAGTGTGACACGATTATATGATAGCACACCCTGACCGAGATTCAACTTGGCTCTTCTTTACGCATAGGCGGTGGCCACTGTGACATGATTGTATGATAACACAGCTTGACCGGAATTCAACGTGGCACTTCTTTACGCATAGGCGGTGGCCAGTGTGACATGATTGTATGATAACACAGCCTGACCGGGATTCAACGTGGCACTTCTTTACGCATAGGCGGTGGCCAGTGTGACATGATTGTATGATAACACAGCCTGACCGGGATTCAACGTGGCACTTCTTTACGCATGGGCGGTTGCCAGTGTGACATGATTTTATGATAACACCGCTTGACCGGGATTCAACGTGGCACTTCTTTACGCATGGGTGGTGGCCAGTGTGACAAGATTGTATGATAACACAGCCTGACCGGGATTCAACCTGGCAATTCTTTACGCAGTGGCGTAGGCCAGTGTGACATGATTGTATGATAAAACAGCCTGACCGGGATTCAACGTGGCATTTCTTTACGCATGGGCGGTGGCCAGTGTGACATGATTGTATGATAACACAGCCTGACCGGGATTCAACCTGGCATTTCTTTACGCATGGGCGGTGGCCAGTATGACATGATTACAGAATAACACAGCTTGACCGTGATTCAACCTGGCACTTCTTGACGACGGGCCGGTGGCCAGTGTGACATGATTGTATGATAACACAGCCTGACCGGGATTCAACCTGACACTTCTTGACGAATGGGCGGTGGCCAGTGTGACATGATTACAGAATAACACAGCTTGACCGGGATTCAACCTGGCACTTCTTGACGACGGGCCGGTGGACAGTGCAACATGGTTGTATGATGCCACAGCCTGACCGGGATTAAACCTGACACCTCCTTACACATGGGCGGTGGCCAGTATGACATTATTTCAAAATAACACAGCCTGACCGGGATTCAACCTGGCACTTTTTTTACGCATGGGCGGTTACCAATGTGACATGATTACAGAATAACACAGCCTGACCGGGATTCAACCTTGCACGTCTTTACGCATAGATGGTGACCAGTGTGACATGATTACAGAATAACACAGCCTGACCGGGATTAAACCTGGCATATCTTGAGGACCGGTTCGTGGTCAGTGTGACATGATTGCAGAATAACGCAGCCTGACAGGGATTCAGCTTTGAACCTCCACTGTGTCAAATGCTTATATGATAACACAGCCAGGCAGGGATTCAACCTGGCACCTCTTGGTGAATTGTTGGTGGCCAGTGTGACATGATTACAGAATAACACAACAAGACCGGGATTCAACCTGGCATATCTTGACAACCGATTCGTGGTCAGTTTAACATGATTGCAGAATAAAGCAGCCTGACAGGGATTCAGCTTTGAACCTCTAGTGTGTCAAATGATTATATGATAATACAGCCTGGCAGGGATTCAACCTGGGATCTCTTGATGAAATGTTGATGGCCAGTGTGACATGATTGCAGAATAACGCAGCCTGACCGGGATTCAACCTGGAACCTCCAGTGTGTGAAATGATTATATGATAACACAGCCTGACCGGGATTCAACCTGGAACCTCCAGTGTGTGAAATGATTATATGATAGCAATGCCTGACAGGGATTCAACCTGTAACCTCCAGTATGTGAAATGATTATATGATAACAAAGCCTGACAGGGATTCAACCTGGAACCTCCAGTTGTGAAATGATTATATGATAACACAGCCTGACCAGGATTCAACCTGGAACCTCCAGTGTGTGAAATGATTATATGATAACATAGCCTGGCAGGGATTCAACCTGTAACCTTCAGTATGTGAAATGATTATATGATAAAACAGCCTGACAGGTATTCAACCTGGAACCTCCAGTGTGTGAAATAATTATATGATAACACAGCCTGTCAGGGATTCAACCTGGAACCTCCAGTGTATAAAATGATTATATGATAGCACAGCCTGACTGGGATTCAACCTGGAACCTCCAGTGTGTGAATTGATTATATGATAGCACAGTCTGACAGAGATTTAACCTGGAACCTCCATTGTGTGAAATGATTAATAGATAACACAGCCTGACAGGGATTCAACCTGGAACCTGCAGTGTGTGAAATGATTATATGATAAAACGACCTGACCAGGATTCAACCTGGAACCTCCAGTGTGTGAAATGATTATATGATAGCACAGTCTGACAGAGATTTAACCTGGAACCTCCATTGTGTGAAATGATTAATAGATAACACAGCCTGACAGGGATTCAACCTGGAACCTGCAGTGTGTGAAATGATTATATGATAAAACGACCTGACCAGGATTCAACCTGGAAACTCCAGTGTGTGAAATGATTATATGATAGCACAGCCTGACAGGGATTCAACCTGGAACCTCCAGTGTGTGAAATGAGTATATGATAGTACAGTCTGACAGGGATTCAACCTGGAACCTCCAGTGTGTGAAATGATTATATGATAGCACAGTCTGACAGGGATTCAACCTGGAACCTCCAGTTTGTGAAATGATTATATGATAACACAGCCTGACAGGGATTCAACCTGGCTCATCTTGACGACCGGGCGGTGGTCAGTGTGACATGATTGCAGAATAATTTAACCTGACCAGGACTCATCTTGGGACTCAATGACAGGTTGCTGGCTATAATATTTTGAACGATTAGTTCATAATAGGTTTGCTGTTGGTTTAATCTTAAAATAAGCGATTATTCTTGTAAATGTAAATGTATGTGGTACAGTAAATGAGCACCAACCCCGAACGGTGGTCTAGCGGCAGGAGGTCCATATCAAGTACAAGAGGTCGTAGGTTCGATATACGTTTGTAATCTTGTTACAGACAAATGAAATTTGGCGTTAATGCAAAACAAATACTAAAATAGTTTATTAAATTACCAAAATACAGTATTTACCTGTATTAAGCGGCCATTTGTCTTAAGCAGTTACATTTTCTATTTCCAATTTCTATTCTTTTAGTGAAAATTAAACTGCATTAGACAACAAACTGTCTTAAAAGGCGACTTTTTCTCCTTCCCTTGACTGACAACTTTAGACAGTTTTGACTGTAGCTATCATATGCTTTTTTAAGAAATTAATAGTGTAAATTTGGTTTAAAGAAAAACAGATTCTATTACTCTGGCTTATTATGAAAATATTTTAGTATTCAATTATATATATTGATTTTGATAAAAATAATATTGTAAAATATTACGGTATGCCAGTTCGTGTTGTCTTGGTTTATATTGAAATCAGAGGTATATTATCAGCTTATCAGCGCCGCTTACAAACAGGTATTGATTTGTCAGGTGTATTATCAATGCCTGCAAACAGCTTTATTGGATGGTTATCTTTGCAGACTTTAGACAAGTTGGTTTGACTGCATTAAAATAAATCTTTTAAATCCACATTAATGTTCTACATGATAAAACAAGTTTGTGGTTATGGGTATATTTGGTGTGTTTAATACATTTTGAAAACTTTAACCATAATCATAAGCATATCTTGTAGATAAGTTGTGATTACGTAGACGATAGCTGGGGCATGGGTTACAAAAAATATTGGATTAATAAAAAAGATAATTAAAGAGAGTGAGAGAATATGGTGGTTAGTTGATTATGAAAAATAATGGAGAAATAGAAAGAAAGAAAACAAGAAAGAAAGAAACAAAGTAAGAAAGAAACAATGAAAGAAAAAAATAAATACATCAATAAATAAAGACACAGAGAAGAGAGAGAGAAAGAGAGAGAGAGAGAGAGAGAGAGAGAAAGAAAGAAAAAAAAGACAGAAAGAAAGAAAGGAAGAACGGACTAGATATATGTAAAGTGAAGACATTTAAGACATACACTGAAATGTGGCACTTATGGTTCAATTGCATACAAACCAAGCACAATGACCGACCAGAAACATATGCACCTGAACAGTCTATATGGACTCTCTAAAATCAAGACATAGCCCCCGATCCAAAACACAAACACACCCACAAACCCACACCCAAACCCACAACTACACTTTCCGCCTCATCTGGCATTTTAAGTTTCGTCAGCGCAAGGACAACAACTTGTGCATGCACGTCTTTCATTTATATTTTTAATGGGGTTTTATTGGTGGCGGAATTTTTGGAGTGAGTGGGTATCGAACCTACGACCTTAGCGGTGAGAAGTAGCGTAAGTGATCTTGAGACGCCTCCTTAGATCACCCGGACACACAGGTCACCCTTATTTTTACTTTCATTTTAAACAAAAGTAAACAACTACAATATTGCACTAAATCTGGACGGGCTGACATGTTTTTCAGTAGAAATTTAGTGAAATTTAATGAACTATGGGAGTTTAGGTGTTGGGGGCAAACCTCGGCGGTTTTAAAGAATGGATCTGCCAATGTAATATACCAATCTGAGTTTTGAAGAATGTTGTCCACTATAAAACTAACAGATTTGTGTAAATACTACACTGACCACGAGATGTTGATTACGTACAACGTCACGCACCTGATAAACACTGAATGCATCATTATTTTATTCACAGTAATTCGGGTGACATTTCTTTCAAGTATAGTAGAACTTTGGTGACTCGAACACGGATGACAGTAACACCATATATAGCTAGAATCACTTATCTGGTCCCGGACAAATCCTTAGTTTCATGTATATACATCTCCATGTATGGTATGATGTTGGATAATACTTGGCTCGAACAACCTAAACTCGAACTATTTTTTCCTGTCCCCACTGGTTCGACCCATCGAAGTTCTGCTGTATGTCAGTCCTTCACAATGATCTCCATTATCATTTCCCATCGTTTTAAGACCAAAAAAACATTCATCTATTCCTTTAGTAGTGTAACCCAATTGCTGACTTGTGATACGGTTCGGATAAAGTTTGTTTAGGGAATGGATACCGTATTCAGAATTTTGTCATGTCCCTAGTTTTAGTTTCCAAGTAAGCGAACGCATGGTCTAGTAATTGCATAATAGATTCGACATGTATTCACATGTATTCGGCATGTATTGTGTAGCATGGGAAAGCCGAACCAGGAAAAGTGGCGAAAGTACTTGTTAAATGGAGGAGCCGTCGAAAAGCCAGGGTTGCAGCTTCCTATAGGCACTATATACACTTGCCTAAACTTTTATTCTTAGAAATTGAAACAATAAAAATACGATAAATGCAATAAATATCGGATCCTTGGGAAGGAAGTGTGGTTAACTATAAATTCGCAACAAAAAATCATTGAATATGATCCAGATATTGAACATCATTAAGCGGGGCGGTCGTGTAATGGATATAGTGTTGGCCGCTCACGCCAGAGGTTGCGGGTTCGATCCCCAGCTCGACCCCCAGCTCGACCCAATGCCTCTCATAAAAGAAACACTCAGAACTGGTTCTACCCAGAAAGCGGACTCGAAAGCGGTTCTTATAAGCTCTGAGCTTTCATCGCAATCGAGCTAAAATAAATTAGTATAAACTAACATCATTTGGTCAATTTATTTGGTTATATACATGTAGTTCAAGGTTATATTCAATAATAACTATGGATAACCAGGCCCCTCAATACATGAGAAATAAACGCCAAAACGCACATACGACAGTCTAGTTGGGGAGGGGGGGGGGGAGGGGGGAAGGCTGTGTCGAGGGAGCATGCCTACGGACACTCCTACAAGTGTGCCTGCTCAACGTTTTCAGCTACGCCCCTTAAAGCGAAAAAAAGATAGAAGGAGAGTTGCCATTGCTGGATCAGTCTGATGTCTTCCTCCACCAATAAAACTGGATATGCCATATATAACCTGCAATGTGTTGAAAATGGCGTTAAACAAACGTGGTGGAACGAGATTGAACAGCATAAAAAGAAGAATAGAAATGGACATTTGCAGATCCAGACCACGGTCAAGAAATATCAGATGGCTATCTCGTAAATGGAGGCAGAGGCGACAAGGTCGGTAAAAAAGGCGAATACAAAGGAGCAGATGACGTAAAATAAGAGAATGTGAACCAAAACTAATAATGATACAAACTCGAAATATTGTCTTCAATTCAGTTAAACTCGTCGCATCATGTTTAAAACGTATGTTCATTTGAAGAAAAATATGTGATAAGTGTTTTCCATGACTAACAAAGGACATGCTATAACATGGAGCTGTATTTGAAGGTCACGTCTCGACAAGATATCGACATGTACACAACTCAACCTGTGTGTGATTTATTGAAATATGGATCACTTTATATCTTGAAAACGTTTCTCAATGTCGTGCTACTTGTGAATGTTAAGGAGTTCTTATGACAAACCACATGCCAATCATGCGTCTCGACCAATATCTAATGTGTGTTATCGTGACGTCCTAACCTGCGCAAGTTATCCTGCGTATGTTTATGTCGGGCTGTTGTACTCTCTGTTCGTCAAGCTGTTGAACTCCACTCTGTGGATACTTCTTGTGCACATCTAATGGATCGATTCAGCGCGATAACGCTGTTTGTACGAACTACATACATGTACATGTAACACTAACCGTGCATATTCAGATTGAAGATCCAAATTCCGAGTTTAAGATGAACAGGACTTTTTCGATGATGTTGAATTTACGTTATTAGTTTATCAAAGTCTCAAATCTCGAAAGTAAGATGTAAATGAAATCAAGGAAATATATATAGAGAGAGAAAAATGTCCTTGATGAAATGTATAACGTTTAATTAATATGATGATGATAAAACATATTGTAATCCATTGGTATCTCTGTATTTATAAGCATTGTCACTTATTCATATTCCCGTCACAATATATACACAAATGTGTATATTAAAGCATTTTTGTTTTCTATTTAAATGCATTATATTAGGAAAAAAATGCTTTAAATTCATTAAAAAATAAAATGATTTTTAAAAACATTTCATTATCATTAATAAACAAATCCTAATGGTTTTGTATGTCATATCCACCAAAATGTGATAAAATCGATTAATAAGTTGGAGTGATAAACACGAAACCAAATCTCTATTCTTAAAATAGACAGCACTAAAAAACTGTTTGACGACCTTCGCATCTTCATTTGGACTTGTTGTAGGATGAAATACGTTTTACTACGTGTAAGCCTGTATAACGGATCAAACTGAAATCAAACTGAAATCATGTAACACATTTAATAAATCACAAAATATGTTTAGCAGGAAATCTATTTTAGGAAAACCTAGGCGCGTAGTCCAAGTTAGGAAATCCCTTTTCAACATATTATTTAGGCATGTTTAAATAGATATCATTTTGGCAATAATGGGTCAATGAATATATATATTCATGATTTATTGAAAAAAAAATGTTTTTAGCCACTTTTAAAAGTTTGAAAAATCCTGAAAAATTCCCTTTAAGCTTAATAAAGCTGTTGGTGCTGGTGATGGTGTCTCTTTAAACATGTACGTCTGAAAAACTAACAAGGCTATCTTAATTTACGAGTTGAGGTCGGCCCGTCTTTCAGTTTCGTCCATGTTGCTCAAAACATGTCCAAAAATGTTTAATTTTATTATTATGTGAATTCGTGTAGTATATAAAAAACTATAATCATTTTAATCTGTTTTAATTACTCGCTTCATTTTTGAAGTTTCTGTAACATATTAGAACAAATATTTCTAACAATACATTATGATATTTTATTAAGTATATTTTGAATTAGTGTACGTTCGTAATGATAAGAACAAAAGAAAAATTGATAATAATCAGCCACACTCGTTCACAATTAATATATGTCATGGAGAAGATTTATCTTCCGTTCTTATCCATATTTAACTATTTGATAAGTATGAGTGTTTGATATGCATGTATGAGTGTTTGATATGCATGTATGAGTGTTTGATAAGTATGAGTGTATGATATGTATGTATGAGTGTTTGATATATATGAGTGTTTGATATGTATGAATGTTTGATATGTATGAGTGTTTGATATGTATGTATGAGTGTTTGATATGCATGTATGAGTGTTTGATATGTATGTATGAGTGTTTGATTTGTATGAGTGTTTGATATGTATGAGCGTTTGATATGTATGTATGAGTGTTTGATATGCATGTATGTCATTAATATATGTAATGGAGAAGATTTATCTTCCGTTCTTATCCATATTGATACTTAAACAACTTTGTATGTATGTAAATTTAAATGAATAAATATGATAAACCAATTACATTTCTTTGATACGTATGAGTGTTTTTTATGTATGAGTGTTTGATATGTATGAGTGTTTGATATGTATGAGTATTTAATATGTATGTGTGTTTGATATGTATGAGTATTTGATATGTATGAGTGTTTGAGATGTATGAGTGTTTGATATGCATGTATGAGTGTTTCATATGTAAAAGTGTTTGGTATGCATGTATGAGTGTTTGATATGTATGAGTGTATGATATGTATGTATGTATGAGTGTTTGATATGCATGAGTGTTAGATATATATGAATATTTGATATGTATGAGTGTTTGATATGTATGTATGAGTGTTTGATATACATGTATGAGTGTTTGATATGTATTTATATTTGTTTGAGATGTATGAGTGTTTGATATGCATGTATGAGTGTTTCATATGTATAAGTGTTTGGTATGCATGTATGAGTGTTTGATATGTATGAATGTTTGATATGTATGAGTGTTTGATATGTATGTATGAGTGTTTGATATGCATGTATGAGTGTTTGATATGTATGTATGAGTATTTGATTTGTATGAGTGTTTGATATGTATGAGCGTTTGATATGTATGTATGAGTGTTTGATATGCATGTATGTCATTAATATATGTAATGGAGAAGATTTATCTTCCGTTCTTATCCATATTTATACTTAAACATCTTTGTATGTATGCAAATTTAAATGAATAAATATGATAAACTAATTACATTTCTTTGATATGTAGGAGTGTTTTTTATGTATGAGTGTTTGATATGTATGAGTGTTTGATATGTATGCGTATTTAATATGTATGAGTGTTTGATATTTATGAGTATTTGAGATGTATGAGTGTTTGATATGCATGTATGAGTGTTTCATATGTATAAGTGTTTGGTATGCATGTATGAGTGTTTGATATGTATGAGTGTATGATATGTATGTATGAGTGTTTGATATGCATGAGTGTTAGATATATATGAATATTTGATATGTATGGGTGTTTGATATGTATGTATGAGTGTTTGATATACATGTATGAGTGTTTGATATGTATTTATATTTGATATGTATGTATGAGTGTTTGATATGCATGTATGAGAGTTTGATATGTATGAGTGTTTGATATGCATGTATGAGTGTTTGATATGTATGAGTGTTTGATATGCATGTATGAGTGTTTGATATGTATGAGTATTTGATATGTACGGATGCGTGTTTGATATGTATGTATGAGTGTTTGATATGTTTGAGTGTTAGATATGTTTATATGAGTGTTTGATATGTATGAGTGTTTAATATGTATATATGAGTGTTTGATATGTATATATGAGTGTTTGATATTTATGTATGTGTATTTGATATGTATGAGTGTTTGATATGTATGTATGAGTGTTTGATATGTATGTATGAGTGTTTGATATTTATGTATGTGTATTTGATATGTATGAGTGTTTGATATGAATGTATAAGTGTTTGATATGTATGTATGAGTGTTTGATATGTACGAGTGTTTGATATGTATGTATGAGAGTTTGGTATGTGTGAGTGTTTGATATGTATGTATGATTGTTTGATATGTATGAGTGTTTGATATATACGAATGTTTGATATTTTTTTAATGGAAAAAAAAATAGTTCATGGCTTTTAAAAAAAAATGGTTTATGGCTTTAAATTTAAACAGCGATTTGGATGTTCCGATTGATTCACTCCGTAACAGGTGCGAGAGGGCGTTAATATGTATAAACATTGTTATTATTCAAAAATAAACAGTAAACATTTATATCTTACTAGTATAAAATAGCAAGCTGTATCTTCAAATTACTTTTTTATTCTAATTGCGTCTTTCTCTTTCAAGTGAATATAAGTATGATGATATAATGATTGATATATTATCCGGGTATAGTATAAATGTTTTAATTTGGTTTGGAAGTATGCGTCGAATAAGTAACCATTCCTTCTTTTTTAGATTTTAAAGTTATTTTATAACACACTTGAACGTCGAAACGTGACATGATTTTGTCAACATAAATGTACCATGCTGATAAGGACGAGAAATAAGTTTACGTAAAAGATTCGTATTATTCGCAGTGCATACTAACGTAGTGGCGACGTCACGTGACAAGTTATGTAGCGAGTAACACTAATGTTCTAGGTCAATATACACTGTATAGATACATTTGTAACAATCCACTAAATATTCAGAAAGTTGATGTAATTAATAAAGTAATAACGTCTGTGGCTATTCGTTTGTTTAAGCATTATGAAAAATGTGCTCGACCTCAAAACATGTTCCCGGTATAGTCTAATGATTCTATAACAGGCAAGAATATACACCCAGAGTGCTATAATCTGACATTCATGTTTGTCCAGATAGTTTGGGCATTTATCTCAAACATTTCGATTACCCGTTTAAAAGAGACTAAGTTTCATGATATCGTCATGATATCGTCATGATATCGTTTTCATACATTCAAGAAGTTAACATAGTGTTTGATCAAACTTCTGACCAGACTTGACGACTACTCACTTAATGTCCAGGTTAATACAGGTCACCGTATAGATAATTTCGTCAAAATCCGTTTAATATTTAGAATGTGAATAAGGTTGATAAAGCTTTACTGGTAATATCAGAAATATTTATAGAAATCAATGAATATTTATGTGGCTTTCGGTTAGATTAAAGCTGCTTAAAATGAAACATTAACACAAAAAACACTTCATGCATAATAATTAAATATATCTCACATTAGCTTTAATTATCATCTGGTGAATTTAAGGATTTATTAAGATCTAATGAATTCGATATCAATTGATAAACCATGTCATTTGGCAGATGTAAATGATTTAGTTTACGAGTCTTGATCCCCAACATAGGTTCTGTCCTTTCCGTTCCGCAAAAGACTAGTAAGTGTTACAAAAGCACATGCACTACAGGGATTTTCGCTATAAGGTCTCACTACACAATTTCGCTATTAGGTCTCACTACACTATATGGTCTCACTACACTGTTGAATTCGTTATAAGGTCTCACTACGCAGTTAAATTAGTTATAAGGTCTCATTTCATAGTTGAATTCGCTATAAGGTCTCACTTTACAGTTGAACTCGCTATACGGTCTCTCTACAGAGTTGAATTCGCTATATGGTCTCACTATACAGTTGAACTCGCTATACGGTCTCTCTACACAGTTGAACTCGCTATACGGTCTCTCTACACAGCTGAATTCGCTATATGGTCTCACTATACAGTTGAACTCGCTATACGATCTCTCTATACGGTTCAATTCGCTATAAGGCCTTACTATACAGTGAATTCGCTATAATGTCTCACTATACAGTTGAATTCGCTATAATGTCTCACAATACAGTTGAATTCGCTATAAATTCTCACTATACAGTCGAATTCGCTATAAAGTCTTACTATACAGTGAATTCGCTATAACGTCTCACTATACAGTTGAATTCGCTATAAGATCTTACTATACAGTTGAATTCGCTATAAGGTCTCTCTACACAGTTGAATGCGCTTTAAGGTCTCACTACACAGTTGAATTCGCTATAAGGTCTTACTACTTAGTTGAATTCTCTATATGGTTTTACTGAACAGTTTAATTGGTTATAAGGTCTCACTACACAGTTGAATTCGCTATAAAGTCTCACTACATAGTTGAATTTGCTATAATGTCTCACTATACAGTGAATTCGCTCACGTCTCACTTTAGAGTTTAATTCGCTCTAACGCCTCACTTTACAGTGAATTTGCTATAAGGTCTTACTTTACAGTTGAATTCGCTATAAGTTCTTACTACACAGGTGAATTCGCTATAAGATCTTACTATACAGTTGAATTCGCTATAAGGTCTCTCTATACAGTTGAATGCGCTTTAAGGTCTCACTACACAGTTGAATTCGCTATAAGGTCTTACTACTTAGTTGAATTCTCTATATGGTTTTACTGAACAGTTTAATTCGTTATAAGGTCTCACTACACAGTTGAATTCGCTATAAAGTCTCACTACACAGTTGAATTTGCTATAATGTCTCACTATACAGTGAATTCGCTCACGTCTCACTATACAGTTTAATTCGCTCTAACGCCTCACTTTACAGTGAATTTGCTATAAGGTCTTACTTTACAGTTGAATTCGCTATAAGTTCTTACTACACAGGTGAATTCGCTATAAGGTCTTACTTTACAGTTGAATTCGCTATAAGATCTTACTACACAGGTGAATTCGCTATAACGTCTCACTATACAGTTGAATTCGCTATAAGGTCTCACTACACAGTTGAATTTTATTATTTGTTATTTACAAAAATAATTCTAGGATTTCCACGGTAAAGAAAATCCACATGTAATGTTTATGTTGTTTTTTTACAGCTGGAATGTGTTAAATAAATGCACAATAACTGGTAGGTTGACCAGCTTGTTTTTTTTACCAAACAGTGCAGTGACATCCTAATATTTTCTTTAAACAAAAAAGAAATCCTCACATGCTCGTCAATGCATTCATTACTTTGATCATCAAGAAACTGGAATTTTAATGAGAGGACGTTAAGAAAAAACGTGAAAATATTTTGAATTATATGCAAAAAAAAGCGTTTGTAATCTCATTTTACAACATGCGGTAAACCTGTCTGTTTCATACCTACCCGTTGTTGGAAGTCACCGAGCGTGTACGATTATGATCGTATAAACATATTAACTGTGATTTCGTCTCCAAAATAATCTAGAATTGCTATATTAAGTAAAATGTGCAAGAGAGTCCTGCTCTACAATAGGCTATGGACTCGTCCATATTAAAACACTTAAGGAGGAATGCCGATATCTGACGTTGACCCAGCGTTTCTTAGGAGGAAATAATTTTTTGCAAAATTTACAATTTACTGAAAGGCTTGACGTCTCTTGTTGACCAATAATCTGTCAAGAGGACGTTATTGATGCAGAAACCCCCGCATTTATCGTCTGCATTAGTTTGTAAACAAAGCTGTCAAACAGCGACAGGCGACACAGTGTGAAATTTTATTCCAAATCACAGATATTTGTTAAAAAAACAACGTTATTTCAGTTGTCCTTATTTGCAAACAGCAATACTTATAAAAAAATATCTACTAGATAGTCCTTTTGATGATTTATTAATAGTTATGCATCGGTGTACATATAAAAGATTATCGATGATATATAATATATTAGTTATGCATTATTAGTTATGCATCTGTGCACATATAATCTATTTTACTTATTTCTTTATTCAGAAATTCAAAGTATACAGAGTATACAAAGTGTTAAAACTAACAACTAACTATCTCATTCTACAAAAAACTATACTTTATTTATAAACTATATAATTACATATTATACATATAATACATATTTCATATTTTCAACCAATTTATCACAGTGTCACATATTTATATCACATTCTGATCATATTACATCAACATACAACGATAGATAATACAGATGTTCGTGCTAGGAATCAAGGCGCTTATTTGGCTATGGGACAGATACATATTTGCGCCGTTATTTCCGTATCCTTCTTCAAAAAAGACTCTCAATAGTGTTGTTTGTTATAATAAGTTATATTTTATCTCTTATTCCAAACCTCATGACCGATACTAAGGCGTGGTGTGACCTGAACTAATATGTAACAAGGTAACCAGGTGAATCTGGAATGTTTACCATATAGCGAGCAAGCTGACTCCCGGCAGATAAAGTCAAGTAAATATTGATTGGATGAAATGTTTGCCGCCAATTTAGTCGTTCATTTAAGATACCCTGGGCCGGTGTCACTATAAACTTCAAGCTGAAATTTTCCTCTACTCCAAATTCTAAATTTCTCTTAATCATGAATCATACTCATAACACGCTGAATGGCCACACATGTTGGAACATTAATTAACTTATTAGTAAAATATAACATACAAAATAGTTCATGTAAATGATGTTTTAACATTTCAATAAATGAGTTAAGGAAAGTCTTAACTTAAGATGTTTCATTGAAACTGGGGCCTAGCATTTTTTGTTGCACAGTTAGGTTGTACAATGCAAATATCCAAAGTGATTTTAGTCCACTTACTATAAAAAATATGTATATCAAACTCAGTATAATACTTTTTTTATCGAACTAAGTATAACAAAGTTTCAATCAAATTAAATACAGTAAAGTTTTCACCAAGTTTAGATCATTTAAGCGGCTTTCAGACTAAGCACGGTAAAGTGTGCACAAACAAAGTAAGGGTTCCATCAGAGTAAATACATTTGAGCAGCCATGCAATTAAATACAGAAAAAAGTATCCATCAAGCATAAATCAGTAATGTGGCCAGCAAACTAAAAACAGTAATGTGACCATCAAACTGAAAACAGTAAAGTGCCCATCAAACTGACAACAGTAATGTGCCCATCACACTTAAAACAGTAAAGTGCCCATCACACTTAAAACAATAAAGTGCCCATCAAACTAAAAACAGTAATGTGGCCATTAAACTGAAAACAATAAAGTGCCCATCACACTTAAAACAGTAAAGTGACCATCACACTTGAACAAGAAAGTGCCCATCACATTTAAAACAGTAAAGTACCCATCAAACTAAAAGCAATAATGTTCCCATCAAACTAAAAACAATAAAGTGCCCATCAAACTATCTGTAAGTACGGTACACTATCAATATCCGTTAAAATGTTAGCTATTATGTTACCGTATAATTTGATTTTATATTTTCTTCATATGTTAATACAGACTGCATTTGGATTAGACATAACACATGGAAAACTTAAAATACATCTGACATGTCATTTTCATTTTATGAGATTTGTCAACAACCTTATGGATAACCCCCGTATGTCATTCCCATTAAGTGTTTATAGCTATAACTGTTTCACGTCACGTTTTAGTTACAAGGACTTGCATACATAGACGCACATGCGTAGACAACACGTCATGTTTTAGTTACAGGACGCACTTACATAGACGTACATGCATAGACAACACGTCATGTTTTAGTTACAGGACGTACTTACATAGACGTACATGCATAGACAACACGTCATGTTTTAGTTACACGAACGTACTTACATAGACGTACATGCATATACCTTTACAAATACGTCATGTTTTAGTTACATAGACGTGCTTGAATTGACGTACATGCATAGACAACACGTCATGTTTTAGTTACACTAACGTACTGACATAGATGTACATGCATAGACATCACGTCATGTTTTAGTTACACTAACGTACTGACATAGACGTACATGCATAGACATCACGTCATGTTTTAGTTACAGGACGCACTTACATAGACGTACATGCATAGACAACACGTCATGTTTTAGTTACAGGACGTACTTACATAGACGTACATGCATAGACAACACGTCATGTTTTAGTTACACGAACGTACTTACATAGACGTACATGCATATACATTTACAAATACGTCATGTTTTAGTTACATAGACGTGCTTGAATTGACGTACATGCATAGACAACACGTCATGTTTTAGTTACACTAACGTACTGACATAGACGTACATGCATAGACATCACGTCATGTTTTAGTTATACGAACGTACTGACATAGACGTACATGCATATACAACACGTCATGTTTAGTGACAAGGACTTGCATACATAGATGTACATGTATAGACAACACGTCATGTTTTAGTTACAAAGACATGCATACATAGACGTACATGCATAGACATCACGTCATGTTTTAGTTACATGGACGTGCTTGCATAGACGTACATGCATAGACAACACGTCATGTTTAGTGACAAGGACTTGCATACATAGATGTACATGCATAGACAACACGTCATGTTTTAGTTACAAAGACATGCATACATAGACGTACATGCATAGACAACACGTCATGTTTTAGTTTCAAGGATTTGCTTACATAGACGTACATGCATAGACAAACACGTCATGTTTTAATTACAAGGACGTGCATACAGAGACGTTCATGCATAGACAACACGTCATGTTTTAGTTACAAGGACTTGCATACATAGACGTACATACCTACGTACGAATATACATTATAGTTATGTACGACTTCTGAATAGTTTCAATGTATTTCCTTACAAAACAAAAAAAAAGTCATCTTCTTTGCTCTCATAACATGACATATTTATGCGTTGACGTGCCGAAAAACTCAACTCTTACCAAAACAATGTTACCAGTATTTAGGGTACACCAATTTATAGAAACTCGGTTGCAAAGAAGCTTCGGGTTAATATGAACGGCTCTCCGGTCCGTCTCTTAGGTATAACCATTAGAATGAGTGCTGCTTTTAGAGGCCGCTGGGTCGATTTTACTCGCGACCTCTGGTGTTAGCGACCATCACCACACTACCGCCCCGCTCATCACCACAATACCGCCCCGCTCATCACCACACTACTACCCCGCTCATCACCACACTACAGCCCAGCTCATTACCACACTACAGTCCCGCTCATCACCACACTACCGCCCCGCTCATCACCACACTACCGCCCCGCTCATCATCACACTACCGCCCCGCTCATCACCACACTACCGCCCCGCTCATCACCACACTACCGCCCCGCTCATCACCAGGCTACCGCCCCGCTCATCACCAGGCTACTGCCCCGCTCATCACCACCTTACCGCCCCGCTCATCACATACTACTGCCCCGCTCATCACCACCCTACCGCCCAGCTCATCACCACACTACCGCCCCGCTCATCACCACACTACTGCCTCGCTCATCACCACACTACCGCCCAGCTCATCACCACACTACCGCCCCGCTCATCACCACACTACCGCCCCGCTCATCACCACACTACCGCCCCTCTCATCACCACATTACTACCCCGCTCATCACCACACTACCGCCCCGCTCATCACCAGGCTACTGCTCCGCTCATCACCACCTTACCGCCCCGCTCATCACACACTACTGCCCCGCTCATCACCACCCTACCGCCCCGCTCATCACCACACTACCGCCCCGCTCATCACCACACTACTGCCCCGCTCATCACCACACTACCGCCCCGCTCATCACCACACTACCGCCCCGCTCATCACCACACTACCGCCCCGCTCATCACCACACTACCGCCCCGCTCATCACCAGGCTACTGCCCCGCTCATCACCACCTTACCGCCCCGCTCATCACACACTACTGCCCCGCTTATCACCACCCTACCGCCCCGCTCATCACACACTACTGCCCCGCTCATCACCACCCTACCGCCCCGCTCATCACCACACTATCGCCCTGCATATCACCACCATACCGCCCCGCTCATCACACACTACTGCCCAGCTCATCACCACATTACCGCCCCGCTCATTGATCGAGTATTTCTCTCATGTTGTATGATAACTTTGATAATTTATCGATTGGTTTGGTCACATGTCTGTTATATCAATAAAGAGATAGCAACGATAATTACATAAAAACATTAAAACTCTTCGCTTTGGCTAGATTTTACCTGCGGCTTAACGACGTCGGAACGCACAATTGTATCAGTAAAAAATGCTGACATTTTATCACTTATATGTCCTTGTTATGAAACTCAATAATAACTCAAAGTTGTGTCGGTTGTTACGCGGGATTAGTGAGAGACAACCAAATAAATAGACGATCATACATGAGTGCTAATTTATTATTAATTTTTAGTAAATGAGTTGGAAAAATATAATATGTGAGGCTTTGCCGAGTGTAATATCATTTTTCCCAAGGAGTTTAATAAATTCTATATCAAATTAGTACGAATGTAAGATTATGTAACAGATCACCTCTAACGGAAGCGAGAAAAAATCGGGCTTTTTGTTTCCATGGTTCGACATATGACGTGATGTCTAAAAACGTCATTTAACTATGACAAATCGACGTCATTTATATATTCCGGCAAGTCCGGAAGTACTTCGGCTATTGACGTACGAGAGCTGAGTTATACGGAAAACACCGAGCGATGAATCGGAAGTGATATTACACTAGTTTTATACAAACAAATATGTCATGCGTTTATTACACTCCTGCACCGTAAATTATGTGACATTTTATCACTTATATGTCCTTGTGATGAAATTCAAAGATAACTCAAAGTTGTGCCGGCTGTTACGCGGGATTAATGAGAGACAACCTGAAATTAGTCTGCTACATAATATTTATTATCTTATTATCTGTCATTGTTAGACATAAAGGGGCGGCCGAATAAAGTTATAAATACTAGAATACAATGTTGTGTCGTATATTAGATTTGGCACGAACATGCTACAATGGCTGGGCAGAGCGTCGCTATTAGTGCGTTTTCTAAGCGTCACCAAATAAACTTTGTAGTAAAAAGCACTAACCTAGCAACCTCTATGTATTTGTTATTTGTATTTCGCGATAACAATTCAGCATCGATAACACAATGATATTTGTTATGCAAATATTTTATTTTAAATGTTATCCACCAAAAATATTTGTAATGAATACTGTGTTTCTTATTTTGTTACTGACCGGTCATAATCTGATTAACGAACTAAATCTTGGTATTTGTTATGTGTTACTAATCATTGCAGGTTGAATGTCTAATAGCAAAAACTTTGTATATTGTAATATGCTGCACATTGTTTTCCTGGCGAAACAAAAAAAATGTCTGCGATTCGCAACTCATTGACAATTGATTAAATAGCAAAAAATATATAATTTATGATAGCGATTTATTATTCATCAATAAGGGAATTTTAATTTCGAAAAATAAGTATAACGCACATCAAAATAGAAATGCAACTCGAAATAAGTGGGTTGGTAGTCTAATGGATAGAGTGTTGGCCGCTCACGCCAGAGGTTGCGGGTTCGTCCCGCTGGTTGACCACATGCCTCTCATTAGATAACACTCAGTACTGGTTCTACCTTGGAAACGGACTCGAGAGCGGTTCATATAAGCTCTGAGTTTTCATCGCAATCGAGCTAAAATAAATTAGTATAAACTAAAATAAGTGTAGGTTGCTATACGTGTTTGGCACTGTGTGTCAGACATAGTGAGATTTAGAGTTGAATGTGTAGTCAAGTGACTGAGCAGCAGACAAAGGATCGGAAGGTCGTGGGTTCGATCCTCCTCCATGACAATGTGTGGTGTCCTTGAGCAGGACACTTTATCCACATACGCTTAACACTGGTTATATCCAGGAAGACTTCGAGCGTGATAAGTCTAAGATGTATAATGTCACATTGAAAGAAACAAATAATATACATTTAAATCAATGACAGCGAAATGCAAATATGCCATACGCTTCTTTAGAATACGTTTTGTGAAACATGAACTACCACAGTACGTTCGTTTGAAATGAGCCACAAATTGTTCTCATATGAAATGGGCTGCACGTTTTTAAATAATGTACAAAAATAATTTATATCAATAATATACATAAATAATATATGTAAGTTATATACGTACATATTTTTTTCTAATATAACTTATTTTGTTTGGGTCCAAATCACGATTTTTGACATTTAAATAGAAAAAACGGTAAACTCTTTGCAATTATCTATTTTATCATTTTAATAACAACTTACGGGCTGCTATTATTTCATGTTTAGGTGCATTAAATTACGTCGCTACTTACCTGCTGTATTACCAGCGCCAGTGGTAGACTGAGTAGCGAACACCACAATAACAAACACAAATCCAGTAAGGTACTTCCGGTTCACACTAATACTCCGAAATAACCACCGCTTACATGAGTTCGCCATATTTGCGCATACACTTTAATTTGTTCTCTGCACTGTCATGAATAATATTTGTTTTCAAATAAATATAGTTCTGTAATCTATTGTAATCTGTAGTTTTTAAAACCTCCTTTTCTAGTTTTATAGATTTGTTAGTTCTTTGCGCTTTATCTCCGCCTTCTTTTATAAATCCACCTGCCAAGATGTCTCTTTGAAATACTGAATATGATTGTAGAATTTCGGTTCACATAGGTCTCTTTTATCAATATATTCTTCCTTTCGTATGAAGTTAAGCTTCACTTTGGGCTCTAAACATAGGTGGCTAACAAAACAGCAATCTCCATTTAACCAAAATTTGAACATTTAACAGTAACACGGGATGCACAAGAAGGTCGTGTCGCCGTCACCTTTGTGTTGATAGCAAGACAACGACAAACAAGCAGATTACACGTTCGTCTCAGATATAATGTGTTAACAGTTGCCATTATCTTTCATAGCTATTTGCAGTATTTGTAGTATTACACGAACTAGTATAGGCGATAACGGACGGCTAATAGTGGCATTCATTGAAGTTTTATCTAATTTTTCATTCTAGAGGAAAAACAGAAAAAAGAAAAAAAAAGAAAAATGTAATTAAAGTTCTTTTAAAGGAAGTAAATCAGAGGAAAAAGGCTTTAATTGTGATTCATTTGATATTACTCCGCACTTGAATCCACGTCAAGTTTTTGATGGGTTAGGAATAGTACGTAATGTGTTTATATGGTAAATAATTAATTAAGCTACGTAAGGCTTTTATAATAAATAAGTAATTATGTTACGTCAAGTTTATAGGGTTAATTAGTATCTATGTTACGTAAAGCTTATATTGTTGATAAGTATTACTTCAAGTTTCTATGATTATTAGTAATAATGTTACATCAAGTTTATATGCTTAATAAGTAATCATGTTAGGTGAAATTTATATGGTAAATTAGTAATTATGCTACATCAAGTTTGTTTGCTTTATAAGTAATAGGGCTTCTTCGAAATTATATAATTAATAAGTAATTATGTTAGGTCAAATATATATGGTAAATAAGTAATTATGTTACATCAAATATATATTGTAAATAAGTAATTATGCCCAGTCAGGATTATATGGTTAATAAGTAATTAAGTCATGTCAGGTTTATATGATTAATAAGCAATTATGCCACGTCAAGTTTATATGATTAATAAGTAATCATGTCATGTCAGGTTTATATGATTAATAAGTAATTATGTCATGTCAGGTTTATATGATTAATAAGTAATTATGTTACGACAAGGTTAAACGTTTAATGAGTAATTATACTACGTTAAGTTTATAGTATGTAATTTATAATATATGATTTATAACTTATAATTTTACTTTTTCATTTATATATGGTTTGTAAGTGATTATATTATGTCAAGTGTATATGGTTAAGTAAGTATGCTACTTCAAATGTGTATTGTAAACAAGTTATTATGCTACAGTAACTGTAATTAAACTACGTTAAGTTAATATGATTAATAGGTAAGTATGCTTCTTAAAGCGTATATGTTCAATACACACTCATGTTACAAGTAGGATTTGATTTCTTTAAATAACATTTATACATATGTGTGAGTTCGTTTAAAGGTGAAAATATGTTAAAATCGAATTATACGCATGTTCACGGACGAAATTACATTTGCTATTACATATACAAGAATTTCAGATACTTTAAAGCATAACAAACACTTCATTTACAACAAAAGTTACGATTATCTTGTTTTGTTCTGTATAACATGTATCGAAAACGATTTCAGCATTACGCTTTTCTTACGCGTAAAGTACCGCAAAGCCAACGAAATACATTGAATCAAAAAGCGCTATTGACCCCAATGGTACTACTACAAAAAAACAAACTAGCATCTGTCTGTGATTGTTTGGCAGTCAAATAAATTTGTTCATTTATTAGTTTCACACATACACACATATCCCCTTTTTATCTTTAAACAATTGCAGTGTTTTGACAACCAAAATCCAGAACTCTTTAGAATTATAAAAAAAGATGTCCAAATTATAAAGCGTGACAAACGCTTTATAAATTATTTTTAAATTGCCGAGGATTCCAACTTGGCTTCAAATTGAATCATGCGAGTCGTATTAAAAAACTTCACGTTTTAGTGCGTAGTGTACTTTACCTGCCTTGAAAGTCATTTTGACATTTTTTTTGACTCGGGTGAGTTACACGCTTGTTTTATAAAGTGTTAGTCACGCATTATAATTTGGGCATCATTTTGTTCCGGATTGTGTTTATATGCTCATATACAGCTAATTGATCATATGTTTGTATGGGAAATGTGCTCATAACTCAATTACATTTTTTTTTTAAAAGTTCAAACGTGGATGTGTTGCTTTAAAGCAAATTAATACATATACGTGTAATGTTCAGTCAAGGGTATAGAGCACGAGCCAACTCGTGCGATACAGTCGGTATATAAGTGATACAAGTGCAGGCCCACTCCATTCGAGGTCATTGCGTTTGCCGAATAGTTGCGTTGTTTACATATGATTGGCTATGAAAACTTAATCGACTACCGTGACATTTTGTTATACGTCGGAAGTATGATTAAAACTTTTAAAATGTATTATATATATAATGATTTAAGATGGAGCTTATATTTAGCTGCGGAGAACTGTTGTAATTTATTCATGTTATTAGAAAAGTGACTCATAAAGTTATAACCTAAACTGCCACACGTTCATCGCCTGGATTAATAGATAGGACAGCGTTCCAAACACCAATTCAGGAGCCGGACGAGCGGTGATATGTAGTTGTGTTTTTTTCATATCTATTGTATGTTACAGTGTAAGATTTGTTTTGGATCTTTTTATTAGTTTGGTTAGTACAAGTAGTAGGAAAAAGCGGCGTTACTAGATACATTCAAAGGTGCAGGTCTATATATATGTAAATTACCATCGGCACATAATCAGGAGTTGTGTGTGTAGTTTATATAAGTATGTAAAACATACCAGTAGCTTAAGATTGTTTGCAATTTCAATTAATTCAGATTGTTTTTATTTTTCTTGGGAAAAGTGCAGGCCTGTGCCTATTTGTAACTACGCCAGCGGGAAATATGGGTAACATAACATTATCATAAAAGTTTACTTTTGCATTATACACTGTTATAGAGTGCATGTCTTTCATATTAAATAGAACGAATAGTAGATTTATTATAAAATCCTTAAATAATAAGGAACGAGACAATAATATGTGCGGTATGTTAATTTGATACAGTGTAGTTTAAAAGGGCAGGTAAACCGTTTGTCACTTTTCTGGGACTTTTGGGGAAAGCTCTACACAGAATATTTTATAATTGGATAAAACAGACATGAGATGATGGTATTAGATGTAAGTTGATATATTGTAAGGGCAATTTCAAAGGGGGCTCACCCATAAACAAAAGTCTATGGATCTTCCCACGCATTGTGATACATTAAATTTATACATGTAGTACGCGGATGTGGTGGAAAGCGAATTTATCGTTTATTGTACTTTACATCGATACACACATTCCATGGTTTGAATTTAGTTAATAGCAAGCGATGTTTGAACGCATGAAATAAAACTGCTTGTAATCAAGGTTTGATTGGAACACGCGCTTACCAAGGTGTATTGTCCGAATATTCACCACGTGGACACACCCATTCTTATTAACCAAACCGGTTTATCATGGTTATTTATGCATCATGTACACAGTGCAATATTTACGGGAGTTTATATTAATATTTCTAATAGTGTATTAAGATGCACATTGTATGTGGGTAAAGTTTATTTAGAAATTGAAGAATGATTACATTGGTAGATGCTCAGTTATATATTGTTATGGATACGCTTCCTGTTATATGGCAGAAATGCCTTGAGCTCATCACAGACGTAATGTTATGATAATAGGAAATTATATGAGGTATGTACGTGTAAATATCGGCTTGTAACAAAAATGTATATCTTTTGCTATTGTATATTATACAATTTAAAGCCGCTAGGCGCAGATTTGATTTCAATGCTGCTGGGTACGGATGGGTAACTGTGCAAATAATGAACGTAATACAAAAATAAGTATTTATTATATTAGCGCAAATATTGTTTTTACTGTTGTGAATATTTTGGTAGGGACAGTGCACATGCGCCAATACTGTAATACTTATGATACAGTAATTATTCTAGTGCAAATGTAGTGTTGTTTTGTCGGAAATACATAGAGAGAACGACCTAATGCCTCTCGATGCAGTCTGGAGTACGTGTAGCTTGATACATATTAATTATATTGTCTATGTACTGTACTATTAATAGTTATACATTATGTAATTATTAAAGGAAACTGTTTTACTGTTTGTCAGTCATACTCCTATATGCCGCTAGGTGCAGACTGTAGACTTAGGTAACTTTGTAGATACTTTGTATCTGTGTATAATAACAATGCTAATGACAATGATAATATATTACGTAGTAATTAAGTGCAAAGGTTTACTGTTAGTCGGGAATATATGTTTTTTTGATATTGTATAATGAACAGTGGAAGTTGCTCGGTATAGATCAGATTCAATACCACTTGGTACAGATTTTGTATTTACCTGTAATGTAATACTCCTACATGTAATCCACCTGGGTTTGTCGATTTGTGTCGTTATGTGGTTTGGTATTTTATATTGTTAGTTGTATATCGCCGATACAGACTGGAATCCAAAGCCGATTGGTGTGGAGTGTGTATTTATCAAATTACTGTAAGCATAACAATACATGTATATTGTCTTATGCAAGTGCAATTTTGACTTTTGTCAGGAATGGATGTCGTTTGTTATGAGCTGTGTATTTGTGTGAGTAAAGTATTACTAATAATACAGTTTCATTTAGCTTAGTGATACCTTTTTTGCCAGTAATGTATTTAATATTGTGCCTTGAGCAGTTTAAAGTTGCTTGGTACAGACTTGAGTCTTAAGGTCGTTGTTGTATTTCATTGAATATTTAAGATAATTATAAAATACTGTACAATATATGTCAATACAAATGTCGCCTTGTAACAAGGAATGTTTGTCAGTATTTATTCCATATTTTATAGTATAAACCCACTTATTACAGATTTGAGCCATAAGCCTGGTTACGAATTGCATTTTACTTTAGTCCTGCTTTACTGCTAATAATTATGTATGTCGTAAGTACATATGTCTTTTTTTACCGGGAATGCATATTGTTTTGGTACAGACAGTGTAATATATTATACATACTATTGTAAAACTAATTGTAATTGTTTTAATGCAACTGTTGAATCATTTTTCGGAAATATATATATATTGATCAGCCTAAAACTGCTTGCTACAGATTGGATGCCATGCCAGTTTGATAAAGTCTATTTGTGTATTATTAAATAAGTAAGAATGTGTTTACTACTTGTAAGAAAAATTATGTCGTTTGGATGTTTGGTATAGATCGAAGTCCAAGGCCGCTTGGTATGGACCATGTATGTGTTTAAGCATTGTAATACAAGTTGTACATTATGATATGTAAGTAAACAAAATAACTGTCAGGATTATACGTCGTTTAATATTGTATATGCCGTGTATTTCGGACCGTGTATTGGTACACGGACGCTATTACATATAATACAATTTAATCTAATAAATGTAACGTTTTGTCAGGAATGCAGTAGCTATCGTGCATTGAACATTAAAGATTATTGGTATAGAGTCGTTAGGCCACTTTGTGCAGACTGTGTATTTGTCAGTGTATTTTAATAGTAATTGACAGTATTAATTGGGAATGCAAATTGTTTGATATCGTATATTGGGCCGTCCAAAACCGCTTGGTACAGCCTTGGGTTCAAAGCCGCTTGGTATGGACTATGTCCAATATACATTTGACAGTTTCAATCTGTCTGGTATAGACTGGAGTCCAAAGTCACTTGGTACAGACTATGTATTAGACAATTTTGTATATTGGGCTGTCCAAAACAGCTTGATAGAAATAATACAGTATTAATAGTATTAACAGGGAATGTAAAATGTAAAATGTATGATATTGTATATTGGGCAGTCCAAAGCCGCTTGGTACAGACTGTAGAATCCAAAGCAACTTCGTACGGACTATGTATTTGACATTATTGTATATTGGGCAGTCCAAAACCACTTGTTACAGACTGGAGTCCAAAGCCACTTGGTAAGGACTATGTATTTGACAAAGTACTATAAAACTAATAATATATTATAAATTTCTAGTAAATTAGTAAAATGTTACCTGTTTGATTAAAATATATGTAATTTGCTATCGTATATCAAATAGTATACAGTCATTTCGGCGCAGACTGGCCTCTGAGAACGTTTTGGTACCGATTGTACCGTACTATTATTCTAACATTATGAAACAGTCTTATATACGTGCAAAATGTTGCATGTTTGTTTTGTTAAGATTAAATGTTATTTTGATATTGTGAACATAATATTATAAATTTGCTTAGATCAGACTTGAACTAAACGCTGTTCATGAGGTTAAATTAATGAATAGTTTCGATAAATAATTAAAATTTTAGTAATAGATTGACATTAGTTGCCCATTCTTTGTTTTGTTCGATGTTATAACGACAATGCAAGTGACAATTCCTATACAATGTCTTGTTCTCTTTAGTTCCCACAGATTGCTTTGAAAAGAACATAAATGATTTATTTTCGTTTGAGCAAAGCGAATTAGAAAATAAATGTATCTATTATGGGTTTAAAGCAAATGAATACATATACGTGTAATGTTCAGTCAAGGGTATAGAGCATGAGCCAACTCATATGATACAGTCGGTATATAAGTGATACAAGTGTATGCCCACTCCATTCGAGGTCATTGCGTTTGCCGAATAGTTACGTTGTTTACACATATTTTCATAAGTTAAGTATAAAAAAGAAAACATTGTGTTTTTGTCGAATTTAAAACTGTATACAACTTAATAAGGTCGATATTGTGTTATGAAGTAACTATTTTTGAAATTTGGTATATACTTTCTGTCAGATGTTGGACATTACAAAATTGTATACGGTTGTATTTTATTTGAGTTTGTATATTGACAGATAGCCATTGCAAGACAAGGGTACTTCATGCGAATAAAACCTCCATGGTATCAGCTGTTGCAGATCCTCCTATTATAACAGGATGTTTGACAGATAGTTTTGTGCATCTGTATTGTAAAATAAAATATAACGGCAATGCAAGTGACAATTCCTATACAATGTTTTGTTCTCTTTATTTCCCACAGATTGCTTTGAAAAAAACATAAATGATTTGTTTTCGTTTGAGAAAAGCGAATTAGAAACAAAATATGAATATTTCGGCTATAAATTGCAGTCTCTTCATAGAACTGAGTAAACAATGTAATGGTAAGGTATACGTGCGTGAAATAACCGTCAATAAAAAAAACAAAATAATTTATTTAACAAAGTTAACTTATCGCATATTATACAACTGGATATGAATAAATCAATATCGTACACCGAAAATTGAATAACGCTGTCGTTTACTAATCTAACTTTATCAATACAAACAAACAACATTGACAAAAAATAATAACTAACGAGGGAATAAAGCGAACGCTAATGTATTTCTGTTAAATACAGAACAAACCACACCTTCTGTCTGTGTTGTCTGCATTATACGTTAACGACAGGGATCCAAATACAAATATTGACAATATAAAGAAACAAAATAGAATTATACGAAATCTACTGCCTCGCCTTTACCGCTTTGCTGAAAGCTATGGTCAAGCGTAGCTATTGACCAGCGCTTAACAACTAACATCAACTGGACATTCACCCATATTTATGTAATGTTTAGTCAATGCGATATGTTGTATTATGGGCCGGTGGCCTTTATTTACTGTTAATAAACTTAATTTGATTTGATTTTGATTTTAATTTGATTTAGCACACAAAATATCACACTATCAATCTCCAAATCTGACCTTGATATTTAACGAATTATGGACATAAAATTAACGGTGTCAAGTTCAATATCACAAATATGTATAATATATATAAAAGAAACACAAATCGATATTAAAATTTTCTGGATATTTTACTATCATACGGATACACTCGGATGAAATTGAATACAAGTAGATTTTACAAATATTCTACACTAAATTACCACAAATCTGCAATATAGAATACCTTTCAACCATTTATTATTGTTTTTGTCATTTGCAAATTACAGATAAGATATTTTGGTATCATATTTACAACTCCATACAATGTATCTATAATTGTCAGTGAAAACTAATCAATATGGCCCTGTTTACGGCAAAACCAACGATCATATTCCGGTGGCAGGGTTACATTGCTGCAGACAGTTGATTGACCGGTCAGTGTCGTTACAGAACACGGCGTCACAGAACACGTATAATTCATCGTGCTCGTTCGAGTATTCGAAATCCTGGAAAACAAACCTTGTTTCGTGTGTGGACTGGGAAATGAAGTGTGTCCTGCCATCAAGCTCGCATCTACAACGGAGGTTTGAAACGCTCTTATTTGTTTCGTTTATGTGAATGTGTGTGTGTGTGTGTGTGTGTGTGTGTATGTATGTATGTATGTATGTGGATGTGTATGTGTGTATGTGTGTATGTATGTGTGTGTGTGTGTGTGTGTGTGTGTGTGTGTGTGTGTTTATTTTTGTGTGTTTGTATGTATGTGTGTGTGTATATGTGAGTATGTATGTGTGTATGTGTGTGTGTGTGTGTGTGTGTGTGTGTGTGTTTGTATGTGTGTGTGTGTGTGTGTGTGTGTGTGTGTGTGGGTGTGTGTGTGTATTTTTGTGTGTTTGTATGTATGTGTGTGTGTGTGTATGTGAGTATGTATGTGTGTATGTGTGTGTGTGTGTGTGTGTGTGTGTCTTGAATTTACTATGATGTAATTGTTTAATCTGTTTTGTCAATGTTTACAATCTGCGCCTTAATTGAGAATAATTGGCTACGTAAATTAGAGCAAATACCATTTACTGCTTTTTTACACCAATCTCAACAAGTGTTTTGCAAGATAATTTAATTTGCTGAAACTGATTTAAATACATATCAAATACAAAGTAACAAGTGATCACTCCTGGCAATACTAAAACGTAATGATAAACTCATACATAAATACCGGTCCTCATACAATTGTATCAATAAGAGTAACTGTATGAAGGCTGTATTTTATCAAACATTGTGTGTTAAATTAATATTCAGAAACAATCTAGACCTTTGCAAATGTGCATGCTCAAATGACAATTACAGTTACTGCTATCTTACAAAACAAGTGTTTCAAGTGATTACAAACAGTTTGAAAATCGTTCGATGACTGATTGTTCATACTTGAGTGATAAGCACGACAGTTGGTTTCAAATGTTAAATAGGAAAAGATAAAAATAAAGATGATTTTGACACCAGTTTAACAAGCAGACTGTAGCGTTTGTCAGCATGATATTTTGGAGATTGACATGACATAAACATTACCGAAGCAATCACAATGTGTAGACTTTCTGCAAAATCAGCCTCTATGTAGATTGTAATAACAAACACTATTCGTGTTAACTTACCCATCCTTTATGATGTAGTATTTCAGGGAGTCCGGTGCATTTGGAGATGGCTTCGTGTAGCAGGTGTGAACCCGCATCTTCATTGACCAGTCAGTCACCAACGTCACCACTTTCACGTAAACCTTCGATCCAACTACGACTGTTATAGGGTTTCCAAGCACTGGTTCGATGAAGTTGACATCCTTATAGAACGTCATATTGACGTCATAATGACCGTTACCTGTAACCTGGAGTCCAGTATCGCCGATATTGTGAAGATGTCTTAATGATGTCATATTCCTTGGAACATCACATTCTATACGAACTCGCCAGTGTTCTCGTGTTATAAAGGCCGGGAGACTCGGGTCGTTGACAATATATACTACGTCATTACTGTACGCAAATAGACTTGTGTTCCTCTAAAACATATTAAAATATGTATACTAATAAAACAGTGTTTCAGAAACAACACATACAATATATCCAACATTAAAATGCATCACCTATAATTTTCTGTTCAGTAAATGATGTAAAGTTTATTGAATCACAATTAGATAATGATTGATTCCGTCCTTATAATTCATCTTATTTATGGTCTGTTATATTCGTCGATGTTTCAGAATAACCCGATAATGATCAAAGAAGTATGCACTACAGATATAAAATACAATATCAGTTATCGAACGGAATAGATGAAGTTTAATATCAATGTGAAGTTTTAGTGCTGAGGTCTAAAACATATCGGCGATATAGGCGAGGCCTCTTTAAGCGATATAGGAGAGGCCTCTTTAATGCTTCACGATTGAGTCATAGTTGAAAAGTACTTAGAATGATTAACAACAACGCAATGCCGACATTGATGGGTCAATTTCGCACGGAAGAAATGAGCGAATGTTGCTACTACACCGAAGTTGAAATATTTATATTCAATATAGGACGATGTAATTTTTATTTCAGTCAATAATAAAGTTTGTTGCTCAAAGTCTACCTACACTTACAATTGGCCCAACTCAAGAATATATTTAGACGAAAGTTATTTAAGATCCACTAAATGCAAACATCCATGTTTTCTGAAGCAAACCTATATTGCAAAAATAGCAATAACATTGAAAAACAAGAGTTGTCAGAAGACCAACAAAGCTCGTCTCTGGGTTTCTAAGTCCAAAAAGGGCCATAACTGTGCCAAAATGCAAACCAGAGTTATAGTTCTTATCTGTGTGTGTTTCATTGATGGTGGTCAACACACATGCAAAGTTTCATTCATATCCAATGAGTTGTTGCATAGATATCTGAAACGTGTACGCAAAAGTTTAACCTGGGTGTCTACAGACGACGACGACGACGACGCCGACGACGCCGGGGTCATGACAACAGCTCTCCTTGGACTTCGTCCCGGCGAGCTAAAAAGATAATATAGCAAAATGTCAACTAAGCCTACGGTAGCTATACAGTCATGGTGGTAATTTAAACAAGATGTGACCATGTTTGATAAACAGATACAATTAAGTATATTGTCAAAACAAACAAACAAAACGTACTGCCTGTAGAGTATGACACTCTGAGAGACCTTGACGAAACATAAGAACGTCTCCACTGACTACGCCGGTACAGATTTTCTCTCCCAGATATATGTCTGCCATTGCAAGTCCCGGATATAAAGTTCTCAAAGCCGCCGTATCAATATCTATATTCCATCCACTGTCAGTACAACTTACAGATATTGTGTCTTGTACACGAATAACTGATCCTGCAACAAACATCATTACGCAGGTGAACATAATAATAAAAGTGTCAAAGGTCATTTACATGAAGTTCTACTTCTACTCGTCTATCAGTAGTACAACAATACTACTATTACAAAGTAATACAATTGTTACTACTGCTTCTACTACTACTTCTACAACTACTACTATTGCTACTACTACTACTAGTACTACTAATATCAGAACTACAATTACCATTATGGTGTCCCGTTGGTGGGTGGGAGTGGGGGGGGGGGGGAGTGGGGGAGGGGGCATCGCGGCATCTATTACTACAATTACTACTTCTCAATGACATCCTACTTCTACTACTACTACTACTACTACTACTACTACTACTACTACTACTACTACAATTATAACTACTACTACTACAACAATTATAACTACTACTACTACTATTATAACTTTTATTCCTCCTCTATTCCTCCTCCTCATCCTCCTCCTCCTACAACTACTACTACTACTACTACTACTACTGCTGCTACTGCTACTGCTACTACAACTTATATCATTACATGTTCTACTGCTACTATTTCTACTACTACTACTTCTGCAACTACTACTACTACTTTTACTATTACATGTTCTACTGCTATTACTTCTGCTACTACTACTTCTACTACTACTATAACATGTACTACTTCCTGCTACCTACTACTGCTACTACTACTGCTACTGCAACTGCTACTACTACTACTACTACTACTACTACTACTATTACTATTACATGAACAACTGTTACTTCTTCTAATACTACTACTACTACTACTATTACATGTACTTCTGCTACTACTACTATTACTACTACTATTACATGTACTTCTACTACTACTACTACTACTATTATTACATGTACTACAACTACTACTACTACTGCTACTACTACATGTACTATGACATGTACTTCTGCTGTTAATACTACTATTACTACTACTACCACTACTACTACTACTACTACAGACCCTAATCCGCTCAAGTACCCCAATTGCACGCAAACGGAGTGCACTCAGAGCGTAAGCGGAGCGCGAGCGTAGCGCAGACGGAGCGCGAACGGAGCGCAGATTGAGCGCAGACGGAGCGGAGATGGACCGTAAGCAAACGCTGGATTTTGAATAATAAACGCACTCCTGAACGCATGAAATAGATCGAGTGCACTCAGACACGCTGAATGCACTCAGATACGCTGAGTGCACTCAGAAGCGCTGTATACGCTAGACACAGTAAGAAAACTGATAACAGAACTTTTCGTGCGCTACTGAGTGCACTCGTTCATTCGGATATACTCTTCTTTTATTATTTGATCGTAAAGTCGATACTTAAAATCGAGATAAAAATAAATTTTCTTTCAAATGAATATAAACCATGTAGTTAATATAAATGTTTTACTGTAAAACGCATGATAAAACTTATTTTGGTCAACAATTTATCAATTATAACATAAATATCAATATTTAGCTGATCAATACAATAATGTTTAAAACACCTATTATACAATAGACGACACATCATTGGTTATCTAAGGTTTCAAGGCTAATTTGCCGTGTTATTTCGATATAAATTAGTTATAGAACATACAAAACATGTACTTTATTTCGATTTAAGCGTATACTGCTCCAAATACAAAAATATCAAAGCATGCGTGAATCAAACAAAACATAGATATGCGTAAAATTATATGATTATGATTCTATTTGTTTGGGTATTTCGGCAAAATAAAAATTACCAATTTTCAATTTAATTTGGACTTTAGTTTTACATTTTCCCCAAACATAGTTACACTGAGTTTGTGCTTAGTTGTAAACAAATCTACGTAAACTGTTATATTGCAATTAAAGTGGAAACATTATACTCGTGCATATCTCATTAAAATAATAATAATAAATTAATTGTATTCTAAAATATAAAATGGGTCAGTAGTACAGCGGATAGGGTGCTGGCTTCAGACGGCAGAGGTCGCGAGTTTGACCCAGGCTTTACCCGACCTCTCGAAACACAATTCAGTACCAGATCTAATAAGGGAATGCACTGGAGAAAGATATGCATAAGCTCCGAGCTTACTTGACAATCAAGCTAAATTAAATTAATGTAAAATAAATGTATGTATGCCAAATTAACAAGACAGACCGAAATAACACATTAGACATAGGAAATAAAACCTAGCAAACGTAAATTTCTAGGTGACCTTTTTGAGGTTGTGATTTTATATTGACTAAAGAACAGCTTTTGATCATGAGGAAGGTTTAAATAAACAAAAACGAACATGTATTCACTGCCTATAAAATAGTAAATATACTGTTTTCCCGCTTTCCTACAAAATCGATACGCCTGATCATGTGCACGTCAGCACGTAACAATTAAGCCACTATAAATGTTGTGAAAGGGGCAACAAGTAAGAAATGAAAACAATAATAATAATAATAATAATAATAATAATAATAATAATAATAATAAAGAAGAAGAAAAAATACTCAGATAATAATAATATGATAATATACTAATAAAGTAATATAGCAATACTAACAATAATATTAGTAATAATAGTAATAAATAATAATAAAATATACAATAGATATTAATAATAATGATGATAATAATAAAATTATAAAAAATCTGCATATTTAAGTATTGATTTTGACTATATATTTCTTATCCAATCACATGCCGCGGGTTAAATAAAGATTCATTCATCTTGCACAAATTATAATCAAAATGAAAATTACACACCGGCAGGGTTCGTTGTGATCAATGGACCGATAAATCACCAATTAACTATTTATTGACACACATGTGGTTCTCATCATGCGTATCTGTTTTGATGATTGCCATGCAACTCTGCCTTTATTACAGTAATTTAATTGTTATATTAATTGTGAACGACTGACCAGATGCACATACGCACGTATCCAATATAAAAGCTGTAAACAAATCAATAAGTCAATATGTATATTATAATAATAGCTCCAATGATAATAATATTTCAAAAAAAATAAAACAAATAATGAAAGTAAAAAATAATACAAATAAAATACTACATTTTTACAAGGAATTATTTAAACACATGTCTTTAATTTTTATTAGTTTTAAAATTGTAGGATTGTTTTATTTTGTTAATTAACAATTCTGATCTGTTTTTATACGAAATCGCTATGGCAGCTGTGGTAAAATGACAGCCCTGAATACACATCCCTTTATACGTGTATGTCACACTTTCTACCATTCACTCAGAGCTGGCGTGGGGTTTTCGGTTCGTTAATTTAATGATATTAACATCATAATATTTACATACTTAAGCGTTCTGAAACTTCGAATAACCAATATCTTAAATAATTTTTTTATTTGTTGTTAATTGGCTGGCAGTTTTTCTTTCTTATTTTTTTCTTTTCAATCACATAATGTTGGCTCAATTAAAATTCATCCATCTGGCACGAATTACAATCAAAATGAAATCATACATATCTTCCGTGGTCAATAGACCGATAAGTCACCGCTTTAGCATATAACCTAATTGACACGGCTCTCACTGGCATGTGACATAACGTAATTAACACCACGGTTGTGTTGCTGCGTGTCATATAATTAGTGGTATAGCACAGTGGGTGTAGTTTCAAACAAGTTAAATATAGTTTGTCATTTTAAATAATATATTAACATAAAGCATACTATCAGTAAAAGAATAATTTGAGAAACCCACTGAAAAAAGTTTATTGCAAGTATATTTATATACATAATGATAACGAAAATGATTATAAAAAACTTAAAATATCAGAATATCTTTTTTTAAGTTTAGTGAAGCCACATTTGGACCCAAATCGAGAGAAAACACTACAAGATTATTATTTTTCAAAAATCATTGATTATAATGTCGAATTGCATCGCACAGATTATAATAATAAATTTTTCATCACCCATGCAGTACATATTATTGATTATAAAGCTTATTTTAGTTTGAACATTAACAAAACCAGTGATATATCCACATGTTGTTAAGTCACTGCTTACACTGAGCAGATTTATGGATTATCATAAGGCTAATGAGGTATCAACAGTATGGAATTATTAATTAAATTTAATTATAAATAACAATTTATTTAGTTTATGTTGATGTATATGTAAATTTTGTGGACAAACTTTATTGATTTCCTGTAACAAACAGCTTACGGTATATCAAAGAAGATACTGAAGCAAACAAACGTCGGTGTCTGGATAACAGAAGCCGGTATAACGTGCGATATTCTTTGATCACCAAGACCACTGATCACATATCAAAACATAGACACTTCCGTTTAACATGCCTACTATCGATACTTGTTCAACCTATCGCCCAGCGGGTGACATAATCTGTAGACAAACAATCGGATTATGAATTAATTTACCTTGACTAAAATCCCATGGATACATTTAATTGCTCCATTGGAACAGATTAAATTAAAAAGTCAATATAGAATCAGTTTAAAGAGTTGAGATGTTGCGATTGGCTATGGGCCGGAAACCGAACTGAGCGAACTGAACGTTGAGTGAACGCTGAACGAAGCGAACGCTAAGAGGAGTATTAAATACAGCACTTAGCTATACAGCGCTCGTGAGCGAATACTTGCGTTTGTGAGTGCATTAAATTAACCGCGTTTAGTCGAGTGCACGCAAACGGAGCGCGAACGGAGCGCGAACTAAGCGCGAACGGAGCGCGAACGGAGTGCAAACTGAGCGCAAACGGAGTGCAATTATGGGGTACTTGAGCGGTTTAGGGTCTGTACTACTACTATTATTACTATTACATGTACTTCTACTACTACTTCTACTACTACTACTATTATTATTACTATTACATGTACTACTACTACTACTACTACTACTACTATTACATGTACTTCTGCTACTACTACTACTACTACTGCTACTACTACTACATGTACTATTACATGTACTTCGGCTGCTGCTGCTACTACTACTACTACTATTGTTGTTGTAATGGATGTCATATTGTATATTTTTACATATGATATTTTGATGACTATCAGGTTATCAATAATGAGTAAATATTACTTTTGTTTACAAGTATGTGTTTTGTGTTTTCCCATGTAGTGCATGTACATTATTCAACATCGTTTGTATGCTAAGATGAAATATCATCAATCTAAAACTTGAACTGTAAGAAATAAATGTATAAGCTGCATGATGTTTTCTAAGATATGAGTAAAATATTTGAAAACATATTAATTGATAAACCTGGTTATTGTTCTATCGTATCCATAAACATAATGAACGTAGACTATTACGTAATAGACGAACACAACTTAGCGATAAAGGATGCAATTGAAAACGAAATTAAGGACTGTCATACCTATTCGAAATATATTTCGTATATTCCTCATGCAGATATGTAATTTTCACTGTTTGGTCCAAATATCTTATTTTAATTAACATAGCGTATTACAACAGTTTTATCCGTTTGTAACATTTTTACATTTTTCCAAGAAAAACTTACTTATTTTGGAACATTCTCTAGTCGAAACCGGTCGTCTATAGCCTGGAGCGCACTCGCAGTGATATCCACCCATGACGTTGATACATATTTCGTTTCTTGAGCAAATATCAGTAGTTTTGGAACATTCGTCCACATCTGAGAATAATCGAAAATAAGTCAATTATACACTTTTATGATAAAAGTGTGTGTTTGTAATATGCAGTGAGTGTGTCTTACAAAAGAGCTCTGTTATTATCAAATTTATTAACTGTTGTGGCCAAAGTTGATTATGCGATTCTCTGCTGAGCGTCATCTCATTTTTGTTAACGAGTTAAATGATAGGGTGTAATGTCACATAAATGTACGATATTGTATTACACCATATCAAAATGTATTTGCCAACATTTAAAATAAAACACATTTGTATCTATATGATTGCCATTATAAAACATGTTAATTATTTCAAATTGCTTACCTGTTTCTGAAATAGAAGTACGCGTTTCTCAAATAAAAGTTCATGTAAGTAGTAGCATTTTAAGTGATATTATGTTATTTTGTTTTTCGAAAATTAATACAATTTTTTTAGGAAAACTAAAAACCAAATAACTTATCTTTATATTTGTTTTTCAATCATTCCAATTCACAGAACTTATTTTTCGATTCTTATTAACATTACAATATGAAAAATGTTTATTGTCAGTGACAAAACTTCTGATTGGCTGAAAAAAAGTAAAACGACATTAGCATGCTTATTTCTGATTGGATGGAAGTTTGAGCTGATACGATATTTGATATGAAATATAAATTTATATTTTTGCCATTAAAAATAAATTTATATTGATATGAATTATTTAGTTTATTGCATGACAAGTATAATGGAAATTTGGAATTTTCTTTATGCTGAAACTTTTCCTTATTTTTTACTTTTCGTTTGAGTTTTGGATAAAGCTTTAATGAAATACAGGAATCGTTTGTTCGCAGAACGTAGAAATAGTGACAGTAAGTTAAACACATTCGATCATACGTTTATGGAAACGCAATAGTGTCATCTTACTGCCGTAGACATATTTGTTTTCGTGCACAATAATGACGTGTGCACTTTGTAATATTTCTTTAAATATTTTATTTCAATATTCTAGTGTTCATTGTAGAAAAAAGCATTTATTCACTAACTACAAACATGACGTTTAATGGACAATGACAACAGACTCTTCACGTTAAGGAACGACATTATTTATTTATTCATTTATCTTTTTAAGGGTGGGGGAGGGTGGGTGTACATATCCATAATCTTAATAAGATAATCATAACTTTCTCAATCATCTAAAATCATCACTCGATTATATATATATTTATAGTCTATTGAAAGATATGCAATACATTTTACCGTCACAAGAGTGCTTATCCGCATTAAGCGTATAGCCTGTATCACATATACACGTGTACGAGCCGTCTGTATCGTTACACTGACCATTGGTGCAATTATAGTCTCCTGTAGAACATTCGTCAATATCTGTAATAAGGAGACATCAAGTGTATTTGTAAGTGTTCTTTATGTACCATCATAGTAATGAAATAATGTGAGGTTTTTATGCTTAGCAAAAAGATTATCATTATATTTTTTATAGCTTGAAATCTGTTTTGGTAAAGATAATACGATTTAATTTCACTTTGTAGATTGTCTATGATAAAAGTACTGTTTAAAAATATCTATATAACGATTGTAATGTTAGACAGCTTCGTAAAAGTTTGATATGAACATTTGATTAGAATTTTTGTTAAATTACCATTTGTATCAAAATAAAATTTTAGATTATTTCCCTTACACATAATAAAATCATCTGTTGAAAGCATAGAAAGCCAGAAATATAAAACAAAAAAACAAAACTCGTTTATGTTGAGAGTGAGAATGAAAGGTTATAAAGAAATACACAAAGTTACAAGCGCATTCTGTTCTTCGAGTAGCATAAGATGGGCTCCATTATTTCAAGAAAAAACAACAAAAAGAAAACACATCAGCAATGATTAATCAATGAATATTTACACAGTAATGCATGTTTTAAAGTCAACTAACCGCATACTTTCGAATCGAGATCGTCTTCGGATAATGAGTATCCGTTGGATGTAATTTTTTCTTAAATTATATAAATACGAAAACCTCTTGTAAGAGTGTGGGGAATAAGAAGATAATGCTCATAAAAAATAAATGTCATTATACTATTACATTGTTTGCTTTATAATGAATGTTTAATATTGTGTAACCTACTTAAACAATTTTGTTGTTGGTTAACTTTGATAGTCCGTCTTCCCACTGGACATGGTCCACAAGGATCGTGATCAGTAGAATTTTCGTTACATGAAACGCCAACATAACATTTATTCACGTCACACGGGTTTGCCTTGTTTTCACAATAATCACCGGATACATAAATGTTCGGACAAACACAAGTTGCCTGTATGAGGGAAGCTGAAATATAAGTTCCTTGCTAGATATATAATGACACATTACACATTTAAATAGATTTTTACTTAAAACATATCTTCATGTTGCAAATATTTCATACAAAATATGTTAGTATGCATGCAGTCCCTTAATTACTTTTCTTTCTTTGTAAGTAACTCTGCAGATTATTAAATGATATTTCATTTTTTTTTATTGCGTTTGATATTTTAGATACTACAGGTTTTATCGGATGAAATTTGTTTTTTACATACATGAGCTGTTCTGTTCTTGTTGTGTACGTTTATTTGTGTGTCTACATGTGAGCATTTATAATTCTGTGCACCTTAGCGTCTTTTTTCACCGGCTCGTCACAAGACCTTGTAGTTTTATAAACATAACTTGTTGGACAATTTCTCGAACTGACCAAATCTGATAATAAACGTCGGACTGGTGGCTCTTTCTCAGTTAATTGACGTTGTATGTAATAAACTTGAAAAGTAATTATGTATCATTATTTAACTGTCCAAACCGGAAGTCGGAGTTCTGACTTATGAATCGTTTAAATCGCATTAGTTAAACTCGTGTGTACCTACATTTTTCATCACATTGGATCTGCAACTTACTTACGTTGCAGTTATTTCACAACTATATATATATATCGTAAATTCCGTTGTTGTGAATTGAATTACCTTCCTTTATGAAATTAAATCTAAATGAATTCACTATATCTCTATGATACAACGGTTTTATAAATCTGTCCTCATGATTCCTTAACTTGATCCTACTTATATAAACCTATCTGTTCATGTATGTAAATTGTCCGTTCAGTCCAGATGTGTTGCATGTAAATCCATAGTATATAAGTCATGGTCGACACCAGATTTATTGGTTTGGCAGATGCCTTGATATTGTGTTGATGGTTTGCATTATAGCTAGGCGTGCTCGCTGTAGTGTGGTCTGTACATTTATGTCTTGATATATATATACACATAAATACAAGTTTAAACCTCTCCTGTGGGTTTTCTTTGTTTTAATTATTAATCTCATTGTGGCTTTGTTTTTATTGCATATATACTTACTTACTTAGGGTTTTAAATCAACAATCATGAATACTTTTTTTTTAATTACCATTAGAAATTGACGGTTTCGTCGGAAAGTCACATTCGTTCTTTAGCTCACAACCGCAGTACAAAATCAAGACATCATGTGTGGCTGTAAAACCCAGATGATCTTTAGCAACAAATGTGAGTTTTGAATCTACTTCTTGCCGCAAAGATTCGTCGACGTCCCATGTAACCGTTCCATCAGCTTATATATCAATAGAAAAATGATTTATATTCAATCGTTTTTATTTTGTATATAAAATGCCTTCTTTACTTGGAAATATACGAGTATTTACGAGTGCAAATTATTCGTTAAGTTTTGTTTCTGACATGTGTTGTCAAACTAGCTAGTTAATTAGAAATATAGATTAAAGTTATCCTATTAAAAGTACATATACAATATTTATCATATTAACAAACAGTTTTTATTTGAAAACAATCTACTTATATGTCAGTAATATCTGATCTATTTTATAAATCTTGAAATTCAATGCGCATTACGACCAAATCAGAAAATAGTTCGCATTTGTAAATATGGCTTGTTGGTCAGTTTGAAATGCTAAACTTTGCCACATCAAATATAAATTGATGTACAACTTACCTATTGATATGTGTGAAATATTAGTTTGTACTGAGTAGGTCAACTGTTTCGGTGAATCTTCATCCGTCACATATAACGTCAAGTTCAAATTCCATGTTGCATCTTTATACACTGTTATGTTCAATGGCATTTTTGATGTAAACAGGGGAGGTTTGTTAGCTGAAATTCATATTAGGTAGTTTATCTTAAAATGATAACGCAATAAAAAAAGACAGTTGTATACGTAGCAAACTACATATAATTAACTATAAGCACATTTACATCACTTGTAATCGCGAAGGCGATGTTGTAACTATAGCTTAATGGGATAAATGCAAGTAGGTGAGGACTCGTTCAAACATCCACACAGGCCATTAATTGATAGGTTTTATAGCCAGTATTCAGACTTTCGAGTAGATATGGGGCAATGCAATTCATATTTCTAATTTATATGACAAATCTGAATATTATCAATCGTCATTCGCTCATTATTATTTGTGTGAGCTCAAAAGTTTTGACGATAGGTTGAGAAGTTTAGTACTAGTCGATTCTTGCTTCATTTGTCCCTAGTGACACTGCGACAGCATTTAATGTTTTGAAATCAGCTTGTTATCAAGCTTAAACAAATTATGCTACCGACACCATGAAACGGTGTAACAGCGGTAATTCTTTGAATAGTAATGATATTACAAAACTTAAATCTTGGTGTTAAATAATGGTTTAGAAATATCAAACTTATTAATGATACTGTAACAAATAAATCGAAATTGAATATAATGGGAACCACATCTACTTTTGATATAGTTTACAGTAATTAATTTTAGTTTGATTATGAAGAAAACAGTCGCTTTTGGGTCTGTCTCCTATTAAAGTCAGTACTTATTGTTTTTGTTATTTTGTTTTTGAGACTGGGATCTGCCAACATTATGAAAATATATAAACAACTTTTTTATTTATAGGATGTTATACTAAATACATTTGTGAATAACATACACGAATCAGATCATGTGAGGAAGTATTACAATGTCATAAATTCGCACACTTTAACAACAAATCGTATAACAACAATACTTCTTACTTAAAAGTTCTTTTTCATGATGTATACGTTTCGCTTCGTCCATTACTGCTTGCCACGGTTTTATGTCACACGTCCTTGCAATTGTTAAAAGACATTCTCGGTTCGATTGATGGTCCCAGTCGTTTCTGCATGTTTCGTTAAACAGTGTTATATTGTAGGATGTTGTACTGTCAGATGTACATTTCTCAAACAGTGCAGTGAGGTTATTAACAAGCCCCTCAAGAAATCTAGGGTGTGTGTGGTTGTCGTTGTAAAGGGAATAGTTCCCATTGGTGAGGCCATAATTAAACTGCGACTTCGAAATGTTTTGGATAGTCCCTATAATTAATGACATATGTGTTAGTTGTACAACATTATGAATGCAATGACTTTTCCAAACAAACTGAGCTTCCAATGTATATACCCTATATATTCAGCCAAAAGTTCGACCAACGACATCAAATGGATTACTATATTAAGAAAGTATGTCAAAATAATATATCACAATAAAAAAAACCCATAGACATAGATGGTGTTTTCACTCTCACAAACTAAATCACATTTCCGTAAATTGCCAATGTATTTGTATCATAAATGAAGCATTTACAATGGTCATGCCTGCAGCCTAATTGAACACATACACAAAAAAATATAATTAATGTTTAAACAACATTACTTGACAAGGGATCATTTAACGGAACGCTTGGCAATTTTAAGTTTCACTTAATACAATTTATCAAACATTTCTGGCATGTATGCAGATTTGTGATTTCGTTTGCTGTTTATAATGTAAACCACTAACATAACTAAATAAGCCTCATTTTGCGCATATTTAATGCGGAATATTTGTTTTAATATTTATAAATATATCTAGTATTGTAATGAAAGAAAATAAATCACGGAAATACCAAATTGTATTGATAAAGAGTGTATTCCTGTTATCAAATTGTTTGCCAGTCTGTTTTTCTTTACAACATTAGTTGTGTTTCAGCACTAGTTTTATACTAAAAAACATAGAAGATAATCTATTAACAACAAATGATTAATATAAGCATAAAGTTTAACATTTAAATGTGTAACAACATATTGTGATCCTAAATCCTATATTCTTCAAGTAAAATTCATCATGCTTTACAATATGTTGCGCGTTGCATGTTATTTACCTTGAACGGTTGATAGGTCATTTCAGTGGTACACGCATGCAGATAAATACGTCATTACTAATACAAGAATATTCACTAAACATAGAATAAGGTGTATAAGGCAATAAAAGAACTAAAGTGTTTTAACATCATTATACTTTAATCCAATGCATTGCTTATAAAACTGTTATTGCATTATATATTATATTTTAAATGGTTTAACGGTACACGTCAATTCGTTGTTAATTCTCTAAAAAATCAATGGTTTTATAACACTCGGTGTGGTCAGATATCCGCACATAAACATATCTAACTTACATGATTCTCCATACTGAAACATTTCATATTCAGATGAATTGCTCTTATACAGAGTTCCATTTCTTGCAATGTAGCTACCATTATTGAGAACACCGGCCAGACCAGTTGTATTGGGATAATCTGTCTTAAATGTCTCAATTGAAACACTCAGGAAATCTCCACCACCAAATGAAATCTGCAAGTATACAAACGAATAAAATTTTAAACGAAAAAAAACCCGTAAATATTCATCAAGAATAATATGTCCACCAAAAGATATTTAATGGTCATACCCACCTTAACGGTATAAATATACACGATCTACATAATAAACACAAATACAACAGGGATGATTGCCTTGGAATATCAGAAGCAAAACCGCATATGTTCGTGTAAACCTTAATCCGAGTTAATGGAAGCCTAACTAATATATGTAATGTGATTTTAATTAGAATACAACCAGTTATACGGTTAATAATAGCAATAATTACCACAACTAATCAAAGTTTAACCTTAGATAGAATCTTTATTTCCTCCATAATTGGAGAGTATATAATAACATATATAAAAATTGCAGTAAATAATTACATATAAATGAACAATATACAATGAGTTACAAGTGAAGAATGAACATACGATACGCCTAATATGATGTCATATTGTAAGAGTATTCATAACATGATGGATTTGTTAAAATAACTAAATAAATTATGATTTTATAAAAATTAGTATAGCTTTTTAACTGTCATATAGTGTACCTTAAAATAATATAAGTGAAATAATAACATTGTCCATCTATAATGAATCTTACCGAAATAAAATGCAAGACCCAGTGATAGACTAATGACAACGATGAACCTTTTGTATCTTACCGAAACGAAATGTAAGAAATTAATCATACACTGAGTAACAAACAGTAAACATTAGCAGTATCGATAAAAGTTACTTTAACATACTGTGAAGTATCCCAATATTGAACAATAATACATCTTCAATCTGTTCAATGTCAGATAAATATTCATTAAGCCCGGAAAGCAGTGCATAAATCTGATCTTTAGGCGTCTTTTTAATAAATGAATTAAAGACCTGAAGACCACAAGTCGTTATAACTGCGTCCCAAAGCTTATTTCTTTCGACAGTGTTTGCAATACAAAAATGAACAATATGTAGTACTAAATTATCTACAAGCGTATTACATTTGTTACATAGCTGTACAGCTGTAAACGATTGCAGTTTACTTAGTAGTGACACTGCTGTAAAACATTGTGCTTTTACATACTGATTTTTCCTACTTAATTGCCATAGGAAGCAATGTCTATTTATGCTAAACATATTCATGACATATGATGGACCCATCTTGTCACCTAACCTCATTAACATTGTATTTGAGTAATGTATTAGCACTTTTTGTCTAAGAATATATTTCCATGCATACTTGGATGGAAATATTGCTGTTTTAGAATAACTAACCAAATAATTATATAGATCATACTTCGTTAATATTCTATAGATGTCAGGAATAAAACCTAATGTTTGTTTATCATCACTAAGATATCTTAACAGACGATTAACAAATAATTGCTTAGCAATATACTTATTCGGGAGTCTGCATAATTGACCAAAGAATTGTAGCTTCCTGTAGTCGATTTCCGTTTCAAGTGAAGTTACACCAATAGAGCTTAAAGCAAAATCCGTATTTACATATTGTGGGATATTTTGGATAAATTTTATACAGAATCTATGTCCTCGTTCTAGTTGTATAATATTTGATTTGGTTAATGAATTCCATAATTCACAACCATATAGGGATTTTGGTATTACGATTGACTTATATATTGTTAATGTTGTCAAGGGATTAAGACCATGCGGATGTAAGCCACTATTAATAAGACTTAAAAAAAGTCCACGTAACTTATTATTTGACTGTCGAATATGATCACTAATACACATATATTTGTCACATATAATTCCTAGATGTGTATAATTTTCTGTTTCATGAATAATGTTACTAGATCCTAGTTTCCATGATCTGCAGTTTTTATCAAAGTTATGTTTGGATTCATTAAAAACAACAATAGCACATTTTAATGGATTATAATCATATCTCCATTTTATGGAATATTTGTAGCAAATATCTAGCATTTTGTCTAAACCTGACTTTGAATACGATACAAGAACCATATCATCCGCGACGGTAGGGGTACCAACCTTCAAGTTAAAAATACACAACCCAAGACTGCTACTTTCTATGTCTTTTATCAGACCATCAATGAAAAGAAGATATAATATTGGTGAACTTTTACCCCCTTGTCTTGTTCCTTGAAGAACATTGAACCACTCAGAAATCGACCCTTGGTTTCGTACGCAGCTTTGCATATTACGATACATATTAAAGAATGACATAAATATATAGTTTGTAACGCCGCTATCAAACAATTTGAGCATAAGTCCATTATGCCACACCCTATCAAAAGCTTGACGAGCATCTAAAAAGCAAACAAAAACCTTGCTCTTGTGCTCTCTGCCATATAAAATACATTCTTTTAGTGCGAAGGAAGTCATCAAACAACCAAGTCCTTCCTGAAACCCCCCTTGTTGATTACTTAAATTAGAAAGAAGTTTTTGTTTGGAACGTGAAAGAAGTATATTTTCATATAGTTTAAGAGCAGTAGGAGTTAATGTGATTGCTCTATAATTATTGGGATCATCCTTACGTTTACCTCCGCCTTTATGTAATGTTATAATGACGCCTTTGTTCATGTTTGGTGGAATGTAACTTTGGGACAGCATAGCTGTATACAGTTTTGCTAATGTATTAATAACTATATTTCCGCCAAAAATGTAATGTTCGTAAGAAACATTATCGATCCCACTGGCTTTGCCGCGTTAACACGATGCAATTGAGGTTCTTACTTCTTCCTGTGACACATTAATGACGTCATCAATACAAAATCTAGACTGCGATATAACAGAATTTATTTTTTCGTCAACAGAAGCTTTACAAATATTATCATAATTACTATCAATTGACGGGGTATATAACGATTCAAAATATTGTTTCCATTGCTCTGTAATACTGTCGTTATCCCTATACATTACGCGATTGAATTTTATTTCAGCGCCTGCTCTACTTGATGACCGTTTTCTTCGCGAATTCACTAATTTCCAAAATTGTTCTTTATCAAGTTCAGCGGTTGTGTCAATTTCTTCATCAAGATTTTTTAAATACTCATTGGCAAAATACCTGTGTTTTTTTCTGAAATAACATTTTGCTGTTTTATAACTTTTATAAGAATAATGTGATTGATCTCTTGGTCTATCATTTTGAATTCAGATTTTCCGTTTTTCTAACATGACTTTATGTGAATTAGATAACTCTGAATTCCAATACGGTTTTAAAAAGTGCTTAAATCTCGTCTTGCGAAAACATTTATCTGAGCAAGAAACAACAGTCTCGCTTAAAATTTTATACATATTATCAATTTCAGCAGGACATTTAAGCGGACAATGTTGTGCTTTTATCAAATCTTCTGATGCATTGAGCATGTTTTGATAGGATGTAATATCAACTTGTCTTACTTTTTTCCAGTTAATATTATATGATTGCGAAATATTTACATTCGACACATCGTCATTATAACCAGTCGAAGGCATATTCAGACTACATTTAATAGGTCTATGTCTTGAAACATTTAGACAATCGTCATCTACTATTACACAATGAGTAATACAATCTGTTTTCTCAACTGGCAAAATGATGAAATCAATAAGCGATTCACACTTTCCATCGTAGGATACAAAGGATGATGAAGCACCGGTGCACATATCCAATGTATTAGCAGAGATCATATTAGTATCATTCAAGAACTGTGTGAATGATTGATCTCTGCTATTACTTGGGAATTTTGAACAGGTTGCATTGAAGTCGCCCATAAATATAACAAAACCATTTTCTGAATATAAACTCCATAAATTGAAAAGCTTGTCAATATAATTCCTATAGCTTTCAATGGGATGGTTACTGCATGGTAAATACACTTGAAATATAAACAAAAAATGACTGTGTGTATATTGAATTTGTATACCAACTATTCTATCATCATCAATAGTTATCGGTGTCACAAACCTATCATATTTAATATGCCATAGCAAAGCTACGCCACCTTTACCGACTCGTCTGCTACCTTTAACATTTAAACTAGAGTCAGTAACAACATGTGCTTTATAATTATTGTCTAGAGAACTTATAAAATGTATATTATTATCTGATAACCAATGTTCTGAAACACCACAAATATCTATCGATAGTCCGTTCAAAGAATTGCATAGGTAAGTGCTACTAGACATTAAACCTGTTGCATTCCACGATAATAGGTTAAGTTTCTTAAGATTTATCATGATTGCAGATTAAAAAAATATATAATAGCATATTATAAACTAAAGACGCTTGAGTAAATAATACGTAATTCCGTTTATAGCTGCTGCATACTGTATCAAACAAAGGTAAGTTATAGCCACATAAGCAGTCCGAGTTCGAAGAACATCCTATGTATGCCAAGCAAATATTCAATTGAATACAATGACAATCACGATTATAAGTTACACCAGTCGTCTTCAACGATAATAAACTAATTTTCTTAGTATAACACAAAAAAAACATCAACATGTTTATACCATTGAGTAATTTGTTTGAGATTAATATACTTGATTAATCTAAATTACAGTACCTATTGTAATCTTCATAACTCGGGGTAGGGTCACACCAAGCATTATAATTGCCGGATCGGTCCGCAAAGTGACGTTCGCCCGATTTACGTTTTTTGATTAGTGAGTTGCGCGACAACCACTGTTTACAAGTTACACCGCGTGGCCAAAAACCTCTTTCCTCAAGTAAATAACACTCGGTATTAGCTTCAACATTAAGTTGAATAATGACCCCGTCAGGAGTACGTTTTTCTGGAAATATACGTATCATGGTCACTTTTGGACCTTTTTGTTTAATAAAGGATCTTAGTTTATCTTCAGTCATCAAATTTGAAAACCCTCCTATGAAATATCGACGAGTTCGCTTTCTCACGTAGACACTAAAATCTTCATCAATCTCGGTATCGTGGCGCCGAGTGATTCTAACGGGAATGCCATTTTTCCGTGGTACTTCTGGTGTTCCGATAGTAGAGACTATATCGGCGAATGTCACTTTGCGACCGTCCTTTTTATTTTTACCATATTTTTGATAGCGGTTACCGGAATCTGAAACATTGTCATGCTTTGTATTTGTATGTTTGATGTTGGAATGTGTTGAGCTGTTAGTTTCATTTGGAACTCTGCAGTCTGAAACACGTCTAGTCCGCTCAGTTTGCAGATCTCCAAATGAACCACTCATATCAACATTACCATTTTGAAATGGATTGCTTTCATCACATTGAACTGATACATCTATAACTGTCTTATTTGGTGACACTGTTACCCGTTCATCAGCAGTACATGTTGATGTTTGCAAGGTGGTGACCAGTTCCGTGGTTAATTGCGTCTCATTGTTTACGCACAAACTGTCTGTTATTTCATTTACACTAGCTTCCATATCATTATTATTATGTTCATATGGCATATCCAAACTTCCAAAATTGTTTAAAGGAGCAGTTGTCAGCCCAAACTCACCCACGTTACCAGATCGTAATGCATTGGTGGCTAGATCTGATAAGGAGGGTGGGTTGAGGAGGGACACCACAGGCACATTTACTTTAGTTATCAGAATTGTATCGTTTTTGTCTATATACGTCTCAATAACGTCAAGTCTCTTCCTGACCAAGTTAATGTCTGACCTTAGAGAGTACATATCATTGATAGGCAGCACGGATATTGTTTCCTGCATCTGAGACACGCCTTGGTTCGTAGCGTTAACATAAGCTAAGCATTCAGTTTTGACACCAAGAATAGAGTCCGAGACACATTTTATGTGTTTGTCATACTGCTTCTCGTCTACTAACCGATTTTGTTTTAACATTAAAATCTCTGCTTCAAGACGAGATAGCGAGTCTTTCATAAACACAATATCTTGGCTACAGCTGCATAATTGCGTTTGCTTTTGTGTCACTGTATAATTGGACCGTGATATTGAGCTGCTTCTGCCACGAGACGAACTCAACATATCTTTTAGTAACGATACATCTTCACCCTCGATAACGGATAGAAGCGAATGTATATCTTGAGACAGCTTCGTTGCTATGGTTTCACCACTACGTGTAGACACTCGTCGCTTAAGTACAGCTTGTAATCCATATGGAAAATCGTCGTCTTCACGTATGGTATCAAACAGCATTTGGCGAGTATGCTCTAGGGTTGTTTCACATGACGAATAGTCTCGTAGAAGACGGGCAACGAACATATCAGTCGGCAGATCTCGAAACTGTTTTATCAGGCGATTAAGTTCATTAAGATCATATTCAGCATTATTATCATCGCCACTCATCATCAGTGAGTACGAGGTCACATTTGACACAGGAATAGGCATAGGAACCTTCACATCCGTATTGTCATCAAGTGTTACTGGTTCTAGCTCCGCGTATACCGTGTTTGAAGAAAGAGCCGACATTGTCCTTGATATAAGTTATTATGTATAATTTTATAAACAATGTTGTATCAATTTATACAGCGTAAGAACGACGTCCAGTTAGCGTGATTGTATATTACCAATTCAATTTTGTTTTTAATACACAGCACAGTACAATATAAAGTTCAGATTCATGTACTATATCTTATATTAGCACTGAAAACATAAGTCACACGAACAAAGGGACATTTGCCCCAAGGGCAAATACTACACCTTTCTATTGTAGTTTATCCTGTATTGATCGGTTACTGGATGTGAAAATTTAACCACATACAATTTATGTACCCATTGTTATCTTTTGTTTTCATGATTTTCATTGTTTTCTGCACATGCAGAGCGAAATTAATTCAAATGTTTACCTTATCTTACTGTCCATACATTCACGAACATGCCCATATAATTTTTATCACATGTAATCCAATATTCAAATCACGAATGTCTTATTTTAACAGACTATTATCAAGCACAGCTTTCACATTTCGCGCCTGGATAAACGGGTATACAGACGTAAAGGGGAAAGATTTGCGGATGCTTGCGTTTTGGAAAGAGATCGTTTTGGTGGTGGTAGTTTGCTTGTATTGGGAGGTAAAATGGAAGGTAACAGGACACAGCTAATTACAGTCAATGGCAACGTGAACGCACAGGCGCATATCAACCAGATGCTTGTTCCAGAGACACTACCATTTATGCAACAACACGGGCCAGCTGCAGTAATGCAACAGGATAACGCAAGAACGGCTAACGTTACTCGTCAATTTATCGTGCAGAAAAACGTTAATGTGTTGGACTGGCCAGCCAACAGTCCAGACTTGTCTCCATTGAACATATCTGGGACGAATTAGGACGTGTTCGAAAAAATGGCAACATCAACACAGTCAGTGACATAGCTGCAGGTCTTCAACGTGAGTGGAATACATTGGCACCAGCTTACATCAGACCTTACGTCAGGAGTTTGAGACGAAGAATGCGTGCGTGCATTTATTCGAATGGAACACACATGAGATACTAATGTACCGTCTTCGATAATCAAGTTATGAAGGTGAACTGTGCCTATTCTGTGATACGTCGATGACTGTGACTATTCTGTGATACATCGATGACTGAATTTTCCTCGTTTTGTGATTTTTACTTTTGTACACATGTTGATTAAATGCGAATTGTACATTCATTAATGGCATGATTTTGTTGATACTTTACATGTAACTTCCATAATGATTACAGTTCTTGTTTACTTGAAAATATTAAGATTTTGTTATTAATCTACTTCAGGATTACCGTTATAGTAAGTGGATACTTTTATGTTTGCTGATTATATATATAAATAGTACATTTATTGTAAAAAAATATGTACATAGTTCTTTCATTTGTGCCCACCATTATCAATTTACAATGCAATGAAGATATTTCTTGTTATAAGACCTATAACTACGCAAATACTTTATGACAGAAATACTATTGACAAGAATTCATCGGAATGATATGTCTCGACGTGTCTTCTTTAACCGCTAATACACACATGAAAAACAAGAACAAATTAAAACACAATAACAAAAATGGCCGCATGTATCTGTAAAGCTAAAAAAAGTATTGTTTTAATCCAGTGGTAACAGAGAAATGACATAACAACTTCCATAATATACTAAAGAGTGGTTATTTACAATAGTTATTTGAATTGAATTTAGTAACAGCCATGATTTGCAAAACTATGACACAAGAATTTGCATTATATTCATGCAAGAGTTATCTAACTTGGTTAATGTAGTAGGTTTAATGACTAAGAAATACTGTAGGAAGTATTGTGTGAAGTTTCGATCAAATACATTAAGTGATTTTTTAGCAAATGAAGCCTTAAGCTTATCATTGGCGTGTTTAATATAGAGTTAGTAATTAAGAAATTGACCAATGGGAAGGTAATAATGAGTTGACCAATGGGAAAATAGGGCCCGAACACTATCGGTAATGTGGGGAGGAAAACGAAAAAGTTAGTTACAGACAGACCTTGGTTAGGTTAACGTGTTAGTTTTAGACAGTTTGTGAATAAGAACTAAGGGATAGAAACAATTATTGATTAATAAATAAACATGTTAATAAATTGGGTTAAATGAAACCACTCTAGTTTAAGTGTCTGTTATGCCACATGATTTATAATACAATGCTAATATAAATAAAGCTATAATGTGAGCAGCAGTGGCGGTAAAATTTATGAAACAACATAAGTTTTAACTGAATTATCGGAATAATAAGTGTTTCAAAACCACAAGATACGAATGAGTAAAGATTACTTTTCAAATCGGTATGATATATTTATGATTAAACACTGATCTAAATTTTATGTTTGGTAATGAACGCATAATTACTGTACCACACTGTGCTTTAGCTGACCAAATGTCATACAAAAAACCGAGTCTGAGTTATATAATTTGAGGACTTAATAGTCCGGAGCAAGGTTTGCTTCACCTCCAAATCTGTTTCTTCTGCATGTATCTACTAAAGAGAGTAGCGATTTTACTATTTACAATTTATAGGAACTATAAGTAACCATGGTTATGCTGCCACCATATGCTTGTATGTATTTATTATTTCTTATAAAACTATTGTTTTACTTTAATCACAGATAAAAAAGGATTACCATGCTCATGCTCCCCCAGCTACTTTACAGCTAGATATTTTATATGATTTTACAGTAACCTGATATCAATTGAACTCATTGTACTATCTTGTTGTAATGGCTTATACTTTTGCCAATTTTAATATTTTTGACAAATATGTATAAAACATACTTACAGATTTCAAATTATCTAACTGTTGTCTAAAAAGAACCTTCGTTTGATTTTGACTTGGTATGCAAAACAACATAAATCCTTGTGTTTGCTCGGGAGGGCCTGTGCATTCTGTAGATTTCATCCAAAGTGTTCCATCATTAAGATATAAGGAAGCACTACCGTCAGTTCTGTTCAGTAGAATTTGTATAGTGTCATTATGTTGACTGTCCTGAAATATAAAACAGATATCATAGAATTCATGGATTTAAATTGTTTTACATAAATTTCGATGTATCGTTATAGTCTTGGATAAAGAAAAATGCTTCTCGATATTTTAAAAAATAAGTCAATACGTTATTAATGAAGGCACAGTGTGTTAATTAGAGATATTATATACACAGTTTTAACCATACACATCTAACTGAATGCCAACGCTGTCATAAAGAATGATCGAGTTATAAATCCAAGAACTTTGATAGGTTACAAATGCGTCAAACATTACTCCATTACATTAAATAAGCATCGGTTAGCACGCATACATTTCTCATGAATAACTGTATCGTAAAATCAAGCCTAATATAACTACAACAACCAAAATACCATAAACCATTCGAAATAGTTCTTTTTTTTCAAATAGTCGAACAAAACATAGAATAAAAATACTTGCTTTTATAACAAAAGCTACAAATATTGTAGCATCTTTGTTACCAGGAACAAAATAGTCTGTCCTTGCTTGAATCTGAAGAGTCCTATTAAAAGAGTTTATATCATTTATTATACAAGTAATTATGTTACAGAACGACAATAATTATGTTAGTGTGTGTGTGTGTGTGTGTGTGTGTGTGTGTGTGTGTGTTGAATGGGGTTTAACTCCATTCGAAAACACACTGCATGATATCAATGTCATATTTAGTTTTATTGGTGGAGGAAGACCTCACAATAAATCCACCGTCCTTCTGCGAGTAACTAGCCAACTTTCTGAAATAAAGTTTATAGATCGAGCAGGACTCAAACCTACGACCTTGGCGGTGTGAGGTAAATAATCTTGAGACGGCGCTACAGACCACTCGACCACGGAGGACCCTAGAAGTGGTGTTAATGATAAGTATAACAAAAGTCGTGTATAAACTTGTTTCTATTTTATGCAGTATTGGATAACTCCTATGATAACTTTTAGCTATTGTTGTAACGTTTGTATAGGCATAAGAACAACACAAAATTGATGTAACGTTGTGGCATCTTACATGTTATATGTTTTATTCTATGTCTATCTGAAGTTGATTCTGTATCGTTTGATGAAATCTGAAACATGAACATGAGTATGACTGTTTACATAATGGCAATAACAATATGTAAGATATTTAATTTTGTCTTTGCAACAATTAAGTGTCCACTCGTTGACAGAAAACTAACTTTGTACTATACAGAGACACCTGTGTGCTGCACAGAATATTCGTATATTCAGTCAATTATTCGCCATAAGTGATGTCTTATCAAAACGTTTTTACATCTCACAACACAGTTACGCCCTTTTTTTCCAGCAGTAACATGATTCTTACGCATAAAACAAGGCCTATGTAATTTGGTTTTGAAATATTTTCAAAATGGTTCATAGAAGTTATGATTTCTTGCTGAAGATGAGTAGATCAAAAGTTGGTAGAGCATATTATACTGCAATAAGACATCACTGGTGATAAAAAAAGTACTTGTATAGGATTTCAACATATACATGTAATTATGAGCATTTGAGGACTTCTTTTTTAAAAAATCTCAGGGTGTCACTGCACCCTCTTTTAAAAAAAACGTGGTCAACCAACCAGTTTTTGTGCATTTGTATGTGGGTTTACATTCCTGCTATGAAAAAAAATAAACCAAACAATTCTATGTGTATTTTTGTTTTTATCATGGAAATCATTGACCTTATTTAATATAAAACAAAGAACATAATTCAACTTTGTAGTGAGACCTTTAGCAGCGATGGTTCGGCTGAATTGTTTATATTTTGCAGCATTTTACAGGTGATTTTTATTTACCTGAGAACCGTTGCAAACATAAACAGGTATCTCATTATTAATTTGGAGGTTTGCAGGTATAAATGCATATGTTAAAACTTGACAGCATCTCATTTGCATTGAATTTGAATAGACTGTAGCAACACAATATAATTGTGTAAGTCATAATCATTACCACTTACTGCTTGATTATATCGGTTCAGATCCAAATATGTTGATATCATATATTTATACTGACCACATCACCATATAACTGTATACATGTATTATATTAATTGCAAAAACACACACGGCTTTCATTTTAGTATATACAATTAAGTATTATCATATGTTTCATTAACATGTAGAACATCCATTGATATACATTTTAAAAGTGTTATTATATTGTTTTTCATGAAAGAAAATGACATCGTTTGTAAAGATTTTGATACTTGCCCATTATTAACGTTCAGGAAATCATACTCTCCGTGACCATTGAACGAATATGTATGACCATCTATCGTGGTTATCACCGGGTCTCCCCACGATGTCTCTGGGAAAATAAAATAAAAATACACATATAAACATAAATATAGACCCTTCAGTATACATAGTGTCACTACATTATTACCGGGACTCCCAACGATGTCTCTGGGAAAATGAAATTAACAGAACATAATTGTATACATTGCAGTAGACGCAGAGCCACTTGATAAATATTATCACATGTGTGTGATTTAAACCAAAATTATGCAGACAAATTTATATATAAAAGCATAATGCAAAATTTACGGTCCACGCATTAAGATTATTTTTGACGGTATTACATGTATATATATATGTGTGTGTGTGTGTGTGTGTGTGTGTGTGTGTGTGTGAGAGAGAGAGAAAATAAGAAAGAATCAAAGTATATATTGACAAATGTATATACACATATATGTTTTGGAATAAAGGTCGCCGCTATTTCAATAACTGTATTAATTTTTCATGCACGTAATGCTTATGTAGGAGGAACACAAAATCCATACTTTGTATACACATCGATAATATCTGATGGCAGGATGATTTTGATGTCTGTCTTCAACCAATAAATGAAAGATAATAGCAGAATCGGTTTTATTACATCTTAGTGGGTAACATGCACTATTATGTAACATTGTAAATGCAACAACATACACACTATTCCAAAACCGGATAAACCTGTAGACAATGAGTGATGCGATACTAAATGATTATATACAATAACAATCTTAGTAAATTGTAATGGAATTAGAACGTGTATTTGACACATCTGTACACATTGACAAAACAGTCGCTTTGTTATCACAAGAGAAAGCAAAGTAAATATTTATATGCGTTAACAATAATATAATTATTTTTATCTAGCAGTATATTGATTCTGTTTTATTGCAAAAGTACAATAAACGTTCATTCATACATGGATTGCTTGATAACAATTCTACATATTATTAAACTTGAAATAATTCAATGTTCTAAATGGAAAAATAGAAGGATCAGCGATAGTTACGTTAAGTATATTTTTAAATCTGAATTCCAAGTTAATTATTATTTATATTGCTGACACTACTATTTTATATTGATGTCCAACTTACCTCTTAACAATGGTTTGTATTCTGAGCAATCATTGGACGGATTTATAGCATAAAACAGCGGACAACTTTCGTCGTCATTGTCATGGCAACAATTAAAATGCGCATCTTCTGTACTTGTTGAATCTCTTTCTAGAAGTTGATATCCTCCATTTGGTGACCCCGTGTATAACAGCCCATAACCACTAAATTAACATGATAAATATTTATGTTATAATATTGAATATATATCTAAAACTATATTAATATGTCTTGAATCATTTGAAAGGTAGTGAGTTAGGAGTCGGGAAAGATGTTAATATTTAAATGAACACAGAGCATGTCAGTGTCGTTTATAAATAAAACATGAATTATTTGAAATTTCAAGTCCGATAAAATGTGACTTAAAACAATATTTTAAAAGGACAAAATATCCATATACTTGAAATGAATCTCTCTCATTCTGTTTGATGACTTAGTTTGGTCACTTGGTCCTTAGGAATCTATTTAAAATAAACCAACAATGGGTTATCAATGAACGGATGAAATTAAAGTCAAATAGAAAATCGTGACTCATTTGTTATGTGATTAAATACGTTGCAATTCTAGTTATAAATCTATTTTACTCTATCATAGGCGCGTACGCAAAGTTAGAATATCCTTCTTGAAAAATCCTGATATAATTCCTTTGAGAAAATGAAAGGTTAGATATAAAGGTTAAATATAACGTATTAGATTTTTTTATTGAAACAATTCAGTTGTTTTTCACATATCCATTAAAGTTGCAAGTCTTTATGAGGACAGCCTGTGTTCACCAATAGTATCATTTATTTCTATGCCGTACCAATACAGATTAATAAAAAAAGATTTTTACCTGCTATATTAACATTTGTGACGTTACTCTCTCATTGAACCTATATGCTCGAGTAGCTTTTCGACAAGTACATGCAATACATACATGTATAAGTCGTGTATCAATTATTACAAAGAGTGGATATAATATTTAAACTTAAATATAATAAATCGCTTTTTATTTATTCAACCTTATACAAAATATGTCGTTTAGTTTTTCGATTGATTAAATGATAACGTTGAATATCATAATCTAATGACTTACTTATAACAACACATCTGTTTTACTCCGTCTTGGAAGAACCATTGTTCATAACAATGATCACGCTTTTCGAATGATGGATCAAGGAGAATCTGTTGTTCTGCACATGGGCAATTGTCGACCGTTTTTGATTGCCCTGGGATACTATTCTGCCTAAGTGTGGCATTTACCCATTCCCGACACAACAATTTTCGTTTAAAAATGTCTGAAATAAAAGTAATATCATGTTGACAATAAGTAGTTATGTGTGTCAAACTGGTATATGTTCAGCTACCACCATTGAAACGAGCTCTCTGATTGGCTGAGAAAAGTATAGGGATGTTTAGGGCATATATTTTTATAGTAAGCTTAATTCTGGTTGGATATCTAATATAATCTGAATTTAAATTACACTAGATTCAGTACTCTGTAGAGACTACTTTCTGCGGGGCAATATTAATTATGTAGGTTTATAACCGGGACTGTTGTCAGAAACGACGGAATGAGAATACCACATTTTCTTTAACAAATTCTATTTTATTCAACATCAGACATTACAGTTTCTTTAATAAGTATATCTCTATATTAGTTATACAAAAGTCGTTAAAGTGACCGATTTAATCTTGGTATTAGACCTCATTTATAAACATTGAAACGTTTTTAACCGCACAGGGTAATCACTTTCTTGATTTAATCTTAGTATTAGACCTCATTTATAACATTGCAACGTTTTTAACCGCACAGGGTAATCACTTTCTTGATTTAATCTTGGTATTAGACCTCATTTATAAACATTACAACGTTTTTAACCGCACACGGTAATCACTTTCTTGATTTAATCTTGGTATTAGACCTTATTTTTGAACACTGCAACGTTGCTTAACCACATAGTGTAATCACTTTCTTGATTTAATCTTGCTATTAGACCTTATTTTTGAACACTGCAACGTTTCTTAACCACACAGGGTAATCACTTTCTTGATTTAATCTTGGTTTTAGACCTTATTTATGAACACTGCAACGTTTCTTAACTACACTGGGTAATCACCTGCTTGATTTAATCTTGGTATTATACTTTATTTATAAAAACTGCAGCGTTTCTTAACCACATAGTGTAATCACTTTTTTTATTTACTCTTGGTATTAGACCTTATTTATGAACACTGCAACGTTTCTTAACCACATAGTGTAATCACTTTCCTGATTTAATCTTGGTATTAGACCTTATTTATGAACACTGCAGCGTTTCTTAACCACACAGGGTAATCACTTTCTTGATTTTTTCTTGGTATAAGACCTTATTTATAAACTCTGCAACGTTTCTTAACCACATAGTGTAATCACTTTCCTGATTTAATCTTGGTATTAGACCTTATTTATGAACACTGCAGCGTTTCTTAACCACACAGGGTAATCACTTTCTTGATTTACTCTTTGTATTAGACCTTATTTATAAACTCTGCAACGTTTCTTAACTACACAGGGTAATCACTTTCTTGATCCATACTAGTGATAACAACTGCTCGTAAAATAATGGAGATTATTACAAGTTTTATAACGCTTTATAACGCTTTTGTTATCTTTCATATATTTTATAATAGGCAATCCGTGACTGAGAAGTATGAGTAGCTGTCGACTAATCGTCGCTTATATCGTACGGTTCGGGCCTAGCTCGGTCCAAAAAACCTCTTGTGAGAAAGAGTTCAAGTTATTTATGGAAAGGCATTGGTTCTACTTGGATTTATATACAGACCTTTTTTCCATTAACACAACTGCATATGCCATATATAACACGAGGTGGGCTAAAAATAGCATTAAACCACATTCAGAAAACAAAAAATACGAAAGTATATAATGAAATCGTTTATAAAAGTATTCGGTATAGGACACGTTTCAGATATAATTAGACTGATTATACACCTGCACTCACTATGATAACACACATGAATTATATATATATAAACACAAGATCAATATATATGCCCCAATAGAGCCAAAAAAGTATTCAATTTAGATTGTTTACATGTAATTATTCAGAATAAAAAACAAGTTTTGACCGATAGTCTAAATATTTTTTTTAAAAAATCATCTGAGATAAAAGTAAAGGTAATTTTATCACCTATATAATTATATACTTTTTTATATATTTTAAATCGTAATATTCTTTATTTTTATTAACATAGCATGACAATACATGACATGACATGGCATGACACAACACGACACGACACGACACTACACGACACGACACGACACGACACGACACGACACGACACGACACGACACGATACGATACAATACGACACAACACAACACGACACATATAAATATTGACTTTTGCAAAAAAGAATACTATTGATACGTTTATAGCAAGTGTAAGTATGTCATGTTTAGGTTCTAGTATGTGAAACAAGGATATATTGAATACAATGAGAACTCTACTACATTAATCAATCAAGACTACATATACATATTTTTTGTTTGTTTTGTTGTTGAGTTCTTAACCTTTTATCATAGTATACATTAGGATTATATGTCTTATACTTTGGTGTTGATGTTGAGATAAAACGATATCTTGTTGACCTGTGATCAATTGTAATTTCATTATCAATTTAAACTATTACACAATAACTAATGTGAGGAGCATGGCCAAATCCTTTCGCCTTTATTAATTAAATGTTCCTTGAATGTTTGCAATATGTATGCGTGTATGTATATTGGCAATGAGCTATGTATAAACTAATTAAACTCAATTCATATAGTACTTGACTGATAACTTGCACGCTGTATACTTGTTAGATTAGACAATTCCATGCATTCATGTATAATCACTATCTAATTTTACTATTTCACCTGTGTCATATTTCATACGGTATTAAGTGGTTTGACACAGTTTTACCTTAAATAATATCTAATCTCACTTTTGCTTTTATTTAAGGATTTAATTTACTAAACGTTTACAATGTGATAGAATATTTCATATTCCACTTGCAACTTAAGTCATGAACGTGAACCCAAACGGAATACTTGTACATGTACAATCATGTAAAGTGGACGTAAATTAAATACAATTTTATCGTTTTATATGATGCAAATATTAACATACAATCGAGTTCTAACTCATCAGCAGGTACACACATAGCGCAATCCTATTATTTTCGTAGCTTATCGGAAGTGCAAATAAAATAACTTATAAATAATATTATTGGAAATCCTGGACACGAACTGAAAATGAGGGAAATTGATTATATATCTGAAGTGCGATAGGTCATAAATAGTATATGCATTGCGATGACTTAATATTCACTGGACTGGGACCGTGTATGGCGTACGCCATGTCTGATGTCCTTGAGCAAGACACATTTTCCGCATAGTACCAGTACTGGTTTTACCCAGGACTGCTTCAAACGTGAATTGTCAACGTTGTAAAAACTTCACAATCAATGTAAAGTAAATACAATTTGAATAAGTAATAAAAGCAAATACCAAGTCTGCACGGCTATCAGTAAAATATAACTACGTGTATCATAATAACTATATCTAAGATAAAAGTATAAGTGAAGATTGTTGACCCCCGTGGTAAAAACTGTTTTTAAAATATTATAGGTAATTTAAAGAAAACAGCTTTGAAAATATTACTTACATAACGTATTTCCCTAATTCATTAAGAAGTGGTGTTATACGAACAACACCACTGAATATGAGTCCAATAAAGAAGAAATAATAGTAGCACAGAGTCGGAGTATAGGTGAAGTTAAAAACATAAATTGACATAAAATGTGCATCCACAAAGCTTAAGCTTTGAACAAAGCTAACAATCGAATATTCACAAACGTACATATTTACGTACCTTGTGTGCTGTCGGTTCTGAAACTTGGCATGGCTGAACAGACTTGCAATAGAATATAACATAGTAAAATTATTCGCTCCATTTTGTTTTGTGTTCAATAAATGAACACTAATCGTTTATGTGATTTCCTCCTTCACGGAGGTATTGGGGCGTTTTTTGTGACGTCGTCTGCTGATAATACTATGATAAAACGATATCTGTGTTGACAAACGTCTTGACATTTTAGCTGTTATCGTTTAAATAATTTTGCTACCAATGTACTATTTGTTTTCCTAGTGGTAAGTTATCTCTGACAATACTTCCACGATTAAAACGATTTTGTAAGCATGTGGCTTCCTGATAGAATACCTTGTGAACTTCTATGGCACAGAACTCATTCTGCTATTCAGTCCTTGAACTATTCACAATATGATGCATGCAAATGTGTTTATTTAAATGTTTGATTTATCTGCTACAATGTTGTTGTTGTTGTATTGTGTTTAGCGTCGCTTTCAACAATTTTTCAGTCATATCGCGACGGTGCCTACATGAGACAGTATTCTAAACGCTGTCACACTGGAGTATCATGCCGCAGAGACACATGGTATTATACCCCACTAGTCACATTATACTGACACCGGGTCGACCAGACCTAGAATTCTCCTCTAAATGCCGAGCGTCATGCGAGGAAGCTTCTAGTACCATTTTTAAAGTCTTTGGTATGACCCGGCCGGGGATTGAACCAATGACCTTTCGCATGCGAAGCGGACTTATCTGCTACAAAAAATTGCAAGGTTAAAAAAGTATCTTTTGTTTTCCATATATATGTGAAACTACGTCATAAAGTGTATTTTTTATTGTGTTTCGTGTTAGAATGGGTATCAAAAAGCTTTAATTGAATTTGAAAGCAAGTTTTGTCCATACGCAGTAACAGTATTTTTGAAAAAAAAAATTTTTTTTATTAAAATTGAAAAACGTGTCGCTCGGGAAAAATGAAAAGTAATATACAATGTACAGAACATTTTAAAACATTCGTCTGTTTGAAGAGCATACATTATGCTTTTATATTGTCCGTATTGATTAGTTTCAGCAATTTGTCTGAAGCAGGCATTGACACATCTGCTATGGATCAGGTGTATCTAGTGATAAGAGAACTGGTGGACTGATCGTTTTGCCTACAATTGTATTTGATTAATATGCATGCTATACATTAATATGTATTTATAAGACACTGCAATATGTATTTATAAGACACTACAATATGTGTTTATAAGACACCACAATATATGTTTATAAGACACTACAATATGTATTTATAAGACACTGCAATATGTATTTATAAGACACTTCAATATGTGTTTATAAGACACCACAATATGTATTTATAAGACACTACAATATGTATTTATAAGACACAACAATATGTGTTTATAAGACACTACAATATGTTTTATTATAACAGTCAGGTACAAAGATGAATGTGCTAGTTGTATATAACTAAAGCTAATTGGGATGTATCCAGTTTTTAGTGAATTCAAGTATCAAGTTTAGATTCTGGTGGTCGCTTACGTGTGGACATAACTCGTAGTGGTATCTCTCAAAACCACGTGTCTCTCAGTTAAACAGATGGGACATTACTGTACTCGCATGAGTAGACATTTCTTGCTTTCATATATATTGAATTGTACTACATAAAAATATCACTGCTCAATCTTACATTGTTGTGGGCCGCGAAGATGCTATTTTGAGACGCCACTTTCCTTGTAATCGATGTTTATTTTATCATGACAACACACTTGTACTTAGTACAACTAAACACCGTTACACTCATCGACTGACAATCTCCATCCCCGGACATTGCTTCATTATAGCATGCCAGGGAGAGCTTTATCCGTGTGTGTGTTTCATTTCCGTAACGTCACGTGTCAGGCCCGTGTACAAGAGGGCTAAATATCCCACAATCTTGCTGGCTTCTGTTATACTGTTCACGATGTACAGATACATAAGTATGCCTTTCACTAAAGCCAATGATTCATTATTTCTGTTTTGAGTACTAGGTCCATAAATATATACATATATGAAATGTTTATTTTTCTTTAAAAATACATCTACATAGATATACTGTATATGTGTTAAAGTAAATACAAGCAAAACAATAATGCAATTAAAGTGGGTTTATTGTTTCGTGAATACCCTTATAATTGGTGCATCTTCAAGTCTTTAAGTGTGCAATCTTTATTGACTGTGAATGTAGCGAATATGTGGTATCGACAATTAAAATAAATCAAAGTATACTTAAAAGTCCTGACAGCCGGGCATTTATGTATATTCATGAATATTCATACGCCTTCCAATTTTTATTGATGTTATTTTTCGGTTTATTTAATGCAAATCTTTCATAAAAAATACGTAAGATAATGTACATAGTATATCTTTATTGTTTGATTTGTTTTCTGCGTGCTTTTATTAAAAAAATGTAAAATGGAATTCTTGGAATAAAACGGCGACCTAAGTAGGGCTATTCCTTTGATACAAAGCTAGGCCAAATATAGCATTGACATAATCGTATTGATACAACGTTATAGCCAATGCGTTAACAGTCACCACTAGTTATATTATATGTATATTATATATAAAATAAAACAAATAATAACAAAAACAATAAATATTGTTCCATCAAAAGAGACGAATTATATTCCTGAATATCTGTCAACTACAAGAAGTCAAAGTCCTTCGAGATGCATAAATAAACACTCAGTCGAAAACATCTAATCAAACCACAGCTCAGCAGCATTCAACGTCTGAAAAAGAAATTAAACACAACATTAAATATCAAAATATACAAGAATATGGAATGGACATAGAAGGTTCTGATCTCACAGCAGAACAGAAGAAAAAGGATTGTGCACCTTTTCAATTAGTGGGAAAATATTTTTCCTAAAGGATCACATGATCTCGGTCATACGTCTGAAGTGAAACAAAGGATAGACCTTGAAGACGACAAACCCTTTAAAGATCAATATCGGAGAGTACCACCGGCTATATACAATGAGGTGAAAGAGCATTTGAAGGAGATGTTAGATATTGGAGCAATACGAGAATCATCAAGTCCATGGTCGTCAAACGTCGTCATTGTCAGAAAGAAAGATGGCAAAATCAGATTCTGCATTGACTTTCGAAAATTAAATCAGAGAACACGTAAAGACGCCTATGCAATACCCAGGATAGACGACACATTACATTTACTTGCTGGAGCCAAATATTTCTCGAAATTAGACCTGAAATCTGGATACTGGCAAGTAGAGATGAAAGAAGAGGATAAAGAGAAAACAGCATTTCAAGTTGGAGGCTTTTCGAATGCAACAGAATGCCCTTTGGATTGTGTAATGCCCCTAGTACTTTTCAACGACTCATGGAAAGATGTATGGGAGACCTCAATTTGAAAGATTGTTTAATATATTTGGATGATATCATCATATTTTCGAACACAATTGACGAACACATTTTACAACTAGACACCATATTTGAACGACTCTCTTCATATAATTTAAAGATAAATCCAGAAAAATGTGAACTATTTAAAACAAAAATGACTTACCTTGAACACATGGTATCTGCAGAAGGTATTCAAACGGATCCGAAAAAAACCCGAAGTTGTCGAAAATTGGCCGACTCCAACGTCAGTAAAAGAGGTTAGAAATTTTTTAGGATTCGCGGGATATTATCGGTGATTTATAGAGGGATTTGCTGCCATCGCACGCCCTTTAAATGACTTGATGATTGGACATGAGACGCGAAAAAACAAGTCATTGAAAAAAAAACCCAAAACGAACTCCGTTCAGATGGGAAGTTGGCCAGGAACAGGCATTTAAGACATTAAAAGAGAGACTTACCAACCCTCCAATTTTAGGATGCCAACTATCAGCTGCCATTCAAAATACACACTGACGCATCATCCAAAGGATTGGGCGGAGTTCTGTACCAGAAACAAGGAAATATAGACCGCGTGATAGCTATGCAAGCAGAAGTTTGAAGATGTCAGAGAAAAACTATCCAGCCCACAAACTCGAGTTCTTAGCTCTCAAGTGGGCCGTGACTGAAAAGTTCCACGACAACTTGTATGGTGCTAAATTCGAAGTTGTGACCGATAATAATCCACTTACGTACGTTAACACCTCAGCAAAGCTTGACGCGACGAGTCAACGATGGATAGCTGCTTTAGCCAATTACAATTTCCAGCCTCGTTATCGGAGCGGTAAACAGAATGCCGACGCAGATGGATTATCTCGTATACCATGTCCTGATGATGACACAGAGTCCATTGTTGAACCGTCAGTAGTCCAAGCGATGTCATTTGCAGCAACAATACCACTAGAGGATGCCCCTTTTATTTTGTCTGTAGCTTCTCCTAATTCATTACCTGAATTTGATGCGATAACAAAAGACAGTCCCAAAGACTTCATCAACACGCAGTCTCTTTGTTCCAGAGATTGGAAAACAGCTCAGCTGAATGACCCAGTAATATCCATTGTACTGAAACACTTAAGGGAAGGAACTAGGCCGACAGCTTCGCAGGTCTTGGGCAAGATATCCCCTGCTGTTAAGTACATTCGGGAATGGGACAAACTAGAATAAAGGGACGGGGTTTTGTATCGTCGCGGAACAGTTAGTAGTCAGGAATACAAACAGCTAGTTATGCCAGAGGAAGTTAGAGTAGAGGTATTCAGTGCATTACATGATGATCAACGTCACCAAGGCTGTGATAGAACAACATCCATTTTTAAACAAAGATTGTTTTGGCCTGGGATGGACAAATTCATTAAAGAAAGGGTTAAGTCTTGCTCTCGTTGCATCCGCCGAAAATCACCAACTTCAAAAACAGGTTTAGTTCCAATAACATCGTCTTCACCGATGGAAATTGTATGTGTCGATTTTCTTAGCCTAGAAATGTCAAAAGGCGGTTTTGAACATAGCTTAGTCATAACGGACCACAACACGAGATACGCTCAAGCATACCCCACAAAGAACCAGACTGCAAAGACAACAGCTCGTGTTCTATTTGACCATTTCCTTGTCCACTACGGTTTCCCTACTCGGATACATAGCGACCAAGGTGCAAATTTGAGTCATCTTTGATTCGAGAATTATGTCAGTTGGCGGGAACAAGTAAATCTCATACCACACCTTACCATCCAATGGGTAATGGGATGGTAGAGAGATTTAATCAGACTCTACTGAACATGCTTGGTACTCTTGAAGAAGAGAAGAGATCAGACTGGAAATCTCATGTTGGTCCACTGGTCCATGCCTACAACGTCACCATTCATAACAGCACTGTGTTTTCACCCTACTTCATTATGTTTGGCAGACATCCGAAGCTAGCAATCGACGCTCTTTTTCGATTGAACACGGATGAAATCAGCACATCATACCACAATGAGTATGTAAGGAAACTCCGTGATCGGTTGACTGCCTCTTACAAGAAAGCTAAGGAGACTGCCCAAAAGATAGCAGAGACCAATAAAATGGCTTATGACCAGAAGGCAAGAGCTGCAACCGTGCATCAAGGTGATCTCGTACTAGTGAGGAACGTTTCACTAAGAGGTAAACATAAAATTGCAGACAAATAGGAGGATGAACCCTATGTAGTTCTCAGTCAGCCTAGTCTGGATATACCTGTTTTTCAAGTAAAGAAAGCCTGCCCAAGAGCCAAGAAAGTCAGGACACTTCATAGGAATCTTCTGCTCCCACTTTATACAGCAACTGGTGAAATGAAAGCTAATTTAGAAGCCACTCTTGAAGTTGAAAAACCCAGTAATCTAGTTCCCCGTTGCGTCATTTCACAACACAGACATAATTTTACTGCGGCTTCTGATCCTGAAGATACGCAAAGTAACAATTTTAACAGAAGACCATCTAAGAATAGACGGAGACTTGTTTTTATAGACCGGATGACTGAATTTTTATTTTAGAAATACAGCACAATACAATAGGTTTACGGTATTTTAATAGTTGATTAATTCAGGAAGTATTGCCATTTTATGAGATTTTGAGCAATATGTGTATGAAATGTTCATTTATTTAATGGACCAATTTATTTATTTAATGTATTTGTAGATTTCAAGTGAACGTGGAGCATTATTTACTAAATCATGTTTTCATTTGATAATTACCCATTTGTTTTACACAGATTATCCACTAGATGAGATTCGTGTGTTGTTTCAATAATGATAACATATTTTGTAATGTGTTATTTTTCTCAAAGATGGACAGCACTTAATGTTGTTTACTGATGTATGTATGTATGTATGTGTGTATGTATGTATGTATGTATGTATGTGTGTGTGTGTGTGTGTGTGTGTGTGTGTGTGTGTGTGTATGTATGTATGTATGAGTTTGGTACCTTCATTACTTCCCTTTAGGCCTATGAGCTAAAGATAACTAACACAGTGCACGGATTTCACACTCATTATTGTGACTTTTACATTGTTGAACTACGCCATATTCATTTTTGTGCGTTGATACCATAAATGTGGGAAATATTGATTATACCTGCAGGTAATTATATATGTTCTATTTTCCAATAAACAGCAACATATTGTTTTGTATAATTGGAATCACTGAAATTGTTTAATATAATAAGTAAATAAGATATTTGTAAATGTTATATTGAAATGTCATTGTGTTAGCCACCATCACCGAACATGTTGTATATTGACTGTTTTATTGTATGTATCATAGTATTTATGTTTCTAATGTTTGTTTCAGAATGCATGATAGATCACTGAAATTATTGGAGATAGAAAAAAAATATTGAAAACTCTACATGTGTTCAATGTATCTAAATACCCTATAATTTGTTCTACCGGATCAAGCCCATCTATGGCTTGGGGAGAAGGCGGCGATACATAGTTGTACTGTATTTAGCGGCGCTTTAAACACGGAGGGTCAGTTCTTAGCGCTGCCACACTGTGATTATATGCTTAAAAGTACTATCCAATTTATTTGCTTAAACCAGCTGTCCCACGCGAGGTTTGACAGAATGAATAAATCTCATTTCAAAATACAAATGGATAATCTATTTCTCTCGTACCGATACAAACTGATGAATTTGAAGAATATTTTTACACAAATGTGCGAACTAGGATGCTTCTGACAGATTACCACAGCTACCTTACAAAAAACAGTTGTTTAATGAAGATTAACTCCTTATTCAATTTCTGTCAGGTTATATATGGCATAACCAGTTTTATTGGTGGAGGAAGACCTCACAATAAATCTCAGTAGAAACACAGTCTTTCGCAAGTGACTGGCAAACTTTCTCACAAGATGTTTTGGAGCGAGTTGGACTCGAACCTACGACCTTAGCGGTGAGAGGTAAGTAATATTGAGACCATTCGGTCACGGAGGACCCGACCCTTTCCTAAATAGAACTATGGCTCTTCATACATAACATCAAGTCGTTAAATAGTTTCAGTAATAATAATAAGTGAAAAATATAAAAAAAAATGCCGCGTTTCCTTATCCAATGTCTTTCTCATTTTGACTATTGTGAAGGCATAAACGTATGTGAGTTAAATTAACTTGCACATAAATTATACTTACAAAACACAAAACATGGGTGATAAAAGCACTTTCGTTTCAAGCACCTCAACTGTGGTAATAACATAAATATCACTTTTATTCAAAAATACACTATATGACAAACTATTTTATACTTAAACAATGACATGAAATTGAAACTTGTATATTGCAAATTGTTGAAGTAAAATGTCTATTTTATTTAACAGCGTCAATCGATTTAGTACAAATTACGTAACTTAAATTTATTCGGCGTTTTTCTTTCGTCCGAATAATTTATTCTACTGGAAAAGTGCACACATATAAGAACTAATCATGTTTATTTTTCTAGTTTATTAAGCAGTATAAAGCATGTATCATATTAAAGCATTACCTTCATCCATTCATATAATCAGGTATTCTATAGTGATATCACATTTGTTAAAGAACAATATCACACTAATGACGACAGTTTGAGTAATTACACCTTTAACTACATGTAACAATACAAATTTTCGATGAGACACATTGATACTAACTAACTGTTTAAATTGGCACACACACATATGATATTATATTTATCTTTAAATTAGAATAGACGTGAATTTGGATATTTATACATAAACAAACATACATCAACTGCGTATGAGCCATTATTCCAACTGTTTACAACACTAGTTTACGTGACCACTGTTTACGACACTAGTTTACGTGATTATTGTGTTGGGCCCCTTTTTATAGACGAACAACAATTTTTTTTGTTGCGCCAAAATAAGTTCCACGTAATTAAATGTTAAATATTATCAAAGCGGTTATTAAATATTGTGATGACTTGCTGCTGATGAATGGAGCAAAGGCAGGCATAGCATAGACTGAAATATAATATCAAAGAAGGTACTAAACAAGGTGACGTTTAATAGATATTACCAGGCAGAGGAGGTTTGTCAAAGCAGAGGACTGTTGCCCTTTTTCAAAAAAAGGTGAAGCATCATCATCACTGTAATGTAGTTGAACAAACAAAACTGGTGAACAAACGAGTAATTGTGATTTTTTACGAGGGGACACATTCCTAGTATGGAAAATACAATAACCCTATATTTATAAAAATGAATGGAAAGGAACAGAGCTTATTTCTACAGAATATATTAACAAAATCAACTGTATAGTAAACCTGAATATAAGAGCTACAATAATCAGCTACTAGCTGCAGGTACATCATATTTTATCCCAAATCATTCATTTTATATTGTTACTGCTCAGGCAAACACGGAAGCTTCTACTTTAACTTTTTCAAATCTTTGATCGAGTAAGTTATATTTTTTTCGAAGTATGATACTTCCAGGGTTCATCTCACCACCTCACGTCTACACTGTGGAGGCATTTTGATCAGACTATTGCATGCCCGCCTCCGAACGAGTTGTAGTGCACTTAAACAACATCTATTTCTTAAACACATTGAAGACTCCCCCCTGTGTACATGTGGACAGATAGAAAGCACAGCTCACTTCTTTCTCAATTGTCACTTTTACCAGCATCAACGCATACCACTCCTGACATCTGTCAGTGAGTTATGTACAGTTTCTTTAAATATACTTCTTTTTGGTGAACCACAACTCTCTTATGACAATAATGTTAAAATATTTGAAGCAGTTCACAAATACATTTTATCCACTAATCGTTTCTCCTGAACATATAAGTAAGTCTAAAGAAATATTTTTATTTACGTGGTGAGGTCAGCCCGTCTCCCAATTTCGTCCATGCCGTTCAGAACTTGTCCAAAAATGTTAACCGTTATTATTATGTGAATTCACATAATTATCCATTACTTTAATCATTTTAATCACCTTTCTTTTTTTTTTCTAATTACTCACTTCATTTTCTAAGTTTATTAAATATATCAGAAACAATATTCCTAAAAGTATGTTAAACATTTTTATTAAATACATTTTGAACTATGTTATATTCGTAATGGTAAGAGCATAAATCAAATTGTTGATAATCTGCCAAATTTGTTCACAATTGATATATGTCATGGAAAAGAACTTTATAAGATTTTATCTTCCGTTCTAATCCATATGTATACCTAAACTTATGTGTATATATGTACATTTGAATGAATAAATATGTTTAAGCCAAATTTGTGATAATAATTTACATCTTAAAATAGCAAATGAGTTCGAGAATAATAAATGAAGACTGAAAACAATACATTAACAAAATTGGCAGACACTTAAGCATTACATCTTAAAAGTATGATACTCGTAGAAGATTAAATGGGGCAAAGATTGTATACAGAGATGATCTGGCGTTAAATTGATAGTACATAAAGACGATATATCCAATACAAAGGGATGATAACGTTAAATTAGGGGTACATAGAGACGATAGCGTTAATTTATTGGTACATAGACACGAAAGCGTCAAATATATGGTATGGAGACGATAGTGTTAGATGTTTGGTATACTACAACGTTAAATTAATGGTACATACGGACGAAAGTGTATGCAATGTGCATGGTACACAGGGATTATAACGTTAAATGTATGATACATAGCGATGATAACGTTATAATTCTGGTCCGAAAAGGCGAAAGAGTGTTAAATCTATGGTACATATATATACGATCAAATGTAAAAATGTGATGTACACTGAGACAATAGGGTTAAATACTGAGACAATAGGGTTAAATTAATTGTACATAGAATGCTTATAAGTACATAGATCCAAACTATTAACTAGATTAATCATAGTTTTATATAAATTAATAACATTTCTAATAATATATTCAAATATTACGATTTAAAAAAACAATTCGTTTTGCATCACGTAATTAATACTGAAAATAATAAAATGTTTCTCATATAAGGTCGGAAAATGTGATAAATATAAAGCGCCTCAGATGCAAATTGATCACGGTAGTGACATCGTAAGAAAATAAAAGAACAAACTTAAATACATAACTACTTGTTTACATAATCATTCAAAATCCCCCAAGACTTGCACCTGAGTATACTTTTATTCCTCACAAACGAAGTGGTTAAAACTACGCATGAAAGTGTAAAGCGGTATATATTTAGAGAAATGGAACATATACGCATAACATAATGCGTAAACATACCAAGTTTCGTAAATACAATACAAGTAAAATATCCACAATGACATATATATTATACATATATTTGTTTATCATGTTAAATAATTAACACGATTTGTCTCAGATGTTCATTTGTTCTTTTAAAACGTATTTCTTATACCAAGCAAACAAAAATCAAATGTGTTCTTCATCCACAGAATGATTTCGATGTTCGCAGTATCGGTATGGTATAAACATTGCATGTTATATTAATGTTGTCATTATTAAATTGACCATGTCGAAACCATATAGGACTGGCCTTTTAATATTATGTTTTCTACGATTTATAAAATGTTGCTTTTAAAAGAACAAAAAAAGTAAAATTTAGCATTTAAACACATTTAAAACAATATATGTTCCAGCATCAAGTCGTTTAGACATATAACATTAACGTATTTTTGCACGTGCATTGTTCATTAACGTTGTTTTTTCCAGTAACGCATTGTTGATTAGCACAGAGATTAAAGCCAATCAATTTTGTTGTTCGCGGAATGGGGAAAATGTACAATAAACAACATGGCTATTTAGATTATTGTGCTTCCATATAAATCCTATTAGCAACTATGGCTATAGTATGTCTAATTAAGGTGTTCATATGACCAGCCGGGTCGATTACATGTACCGATCATGCAATGAGCATGAACAAACTGTATTTACATTTGTGTAAAAAAATATCTCAACAGTCTGCATCCCTTTCTGAATATGTATATATATATATATATATATATATATATATACATATACACTGGACGGTTGGTTATTCTGCAAACCAGAATGCTAAAGCGTTGATATTGTGTAAGACATGAAATTTTATAATCAAAACGCATGTGAGTTTCTGTGCGGTTGGCTGTAAAGATATTGATCAGAACGCCGACGGCCTCCGTCATAGAATTCTGTGCCAGTATGCCTTTTCTTCCTGTAGTCACCATTCAAACTACCACCGTTTCCCTGAAATACAAAAAAATGATTATCACTTACTGTAAAATAATTGCCAAAAGCGTGAAATTATTATAGCACACATCATCGTTATATTTGTTTTGTTTAATTGTAGCATACCATAGTCTTGATATATACAGCTGAACTTCGATGGCTCGAACCAGGCAGGTTTGGACAAATAGTTCGAGTTTAAGTTTGTTCGAGCCAAGTATTGTTCAACATTATATCATACATGTGTATGTTTATACATGGGAAAAGGAATTCAACCGGGTGACAAGGTAGTGGTTCGAGATATATGTGGTGTTCGAACCAACCGTGTTCGAGTCAACGAAATTCTACTGTATATTAATATCCTATCGTTTTTCTAAAACCAGTTGAACATGCATCTATGGCATAACTACGATGAAGACTGAATTAGACATTTCAATATCACACAATGGTGAACGTAAACGGGAAGACAGATGCACATACACCATTTATCATTATGTACACAAGTGTATCAGCATAAGGGTTGCATTAAATATGGGAAAATAGAAATGTTGTGAAATCCATAAATGCATATAATACTTTAATGGACTCACTGGCATCCGCTTGCATTTATATAAAGTTATATCCTCTCAAATCAATGACTCAAATAAAAGCAGCAGATATGATATTATAAAGAAAATCATTGATGACATAAGAAACATATTTGATATGTAATGCATATCTACTAAATATAGTGTCACATAAAAGGTTGTTTATCGATAATAAAATTAAACCGCCCGCTTCGAAACTGTTAAAGTCACAACATTTACTGCCAGGCTAGTAAATATTTGTAAATGGAGACTATCAAATTGCAACATTACACTATACTATCTGCTGATGGTGAACTAACACTGATCCATGTGTATACAGTGCATCTCTCTCGAATTTCAATTTTGTGGCAGATGAGCAGCACCATTGGACAGTTTTCATAACACCATCGCACCTTCGTGCACGCCTATTCTCTGCTTGCGTGGAGCATCAGCATATGCAATGCACGATGACTCGATGACACAACACCTAGATGCACTGACAATGCACAAAGATTCGATGACAGAGCACGTATGAACTGACAATGCACGTTTCATTCTAATGAGAGAAATACGTTTCGCCTCTTCTATCGGTAGAGATACCAAACGTCAATTTTCCAAATATGTGACATATTCGTGAGATTATCGAAATATCCGCTAGTATGAGTGAAGAATTCGCACGAACTCCTAACACATGTGACGAATTCGTTTCTGTAATAATTTAATGCTCAACACAGCACATATACACCGTATATATATATTTAGCTATATTATATTGCATTATTTTAATAGATGGAAATACCATGCCGCTGTCTCGAGATTCGTCACTGGTTCTTCCTAATCCATTCCGCAGATAATCCGGTTTTGGAGATACTGTAGGTCGGTTATCGGAATGTCGGTGGTAGTCCGGGTTTGGCGATCTCGGTCTGCCGTAGTCAGGTCGTGGAGATTTCGGTGGGTCTTTATTGTTATACGTGGTTTGGTCTGCACGCTCAGCATTTATCGGTAGTGAATATCGTTTTGCAAGTCTGAAAAAATTTATCCAAGGCTTGAAAAAGAGTCATAATTATCCGTAATGAAATTGTTGTTGTTATTTAACACATTAATGAATACAATAGTTATCTCGTATTATCTCGCATTATCTCGGGAATCACATTACTGTCCGCACATCACTAGTTGCCAGTTAACCCTAAATGTAATGGTGAAAAATTGGAAGAAAACCTCACAATTATTCCGAGAGGAACCACCGTATTTCCGCAAATACCTGGTAGTTTCTCAAATTTTTTTTTTTGGGTCGTGCGAGGCTCGAACCCATGACGTTTGCGACGGCGGATAAGTGGTCGTCGGAAGACAAAACAGTTGGACACGAATAACCCTGTACACTAATTAAAAAACATGTGTAATGACAATTTAATTTTATTTAAACTTCAGCGATTGTTTTTCAACCTTAAAGAAGTATCTTATGTATAGAGGCTTAGCGCAGTGATGTGAAAACATCTTTCAAACTAATATTAAAGTTTAGTTTATTTAATTAGCGAAGTTTTACAGTACCATTAAATAAGATTGACGTTTTTATTTCCAAAGTTTTGCAAAAGACAGTGGAAGACTTACCCATTACCGGAAAAGGAGCCATTTGAATGCGTTCCGTTAAAACTTGTCTGACGGTCATACATGTAGTTAGCGTTCATGAATGATCGGTCCATAAAACCATTGTCTCTTGTTTGGAGTGATACATGTTCTTCCTTTGACTTTCCATGTTTTGCTTTCCTTCTTTTTGTTTTATATGGAAACAAAATCATTATTTTGAATAAGGGAGTTTAAGAAGTAAATAGGTTGGTAAAGAACAGATATATCAATAAATATTTTGTTTAGTACGGATTATTTTGGTTGTAAACAAAAGCATGTAGGAAACGATATAATTTAATCTATATTTTATGAACATGCTTTAAAATTTACTATTTACGTATCGTTGATTTGATCAATACGTTATCGCACAACAAAGTTATGTCATGACTATTAATGATACCATCTTTCGATATCATCCCTGGAGCAACAACGACATAACTTAATCTCCTTGTTGATTAAAGTTTCATGTTTGTCATTCTCAGTATGCAGACGATAATCAAAATAAGTAATTGTATATCAATTTATATGTTTCAAAGGAATAATTTGAATTATATAGAAGGTCAAATAAAGATTATTTTATGACTCAATGCCCAACAATGATTTTCTGATTGAGACAGTCCAAGAAACAATACTACTGAAACTACTTTGTAAATTTGGTGAAAGCACAATGAAAATTGTGTGTAAGATTGCACACAAGGTCATATAATGTTTATTTTGACGTTTCAAATGTCATAACTCCGTTATAGCTATACCATTAAAGACACTCTTGATTTGTTTCTAATTTTCTTAAAATATAGATATACATTTTCTTGTAAGTTTGGTGAAGATCATAGAAAACATTAGAAAGTTAACAAAGTTAACTGGACAAGGTATTTATAATAACGGATACATTTTGAGTTCAGAACCAAAATTTCACGAATACACCAAGTTATACTTACTTGTACAACACACCTACGACCACAGCCAAAATCAACACCACACCTCCTAATCCACTGCCTGTGGCTATTAATGTTATGTCCGGCTCTAAAATAAGATATATACCACTCTGAAGCCCGTCGTGGTTTGTGTCTTAGCATAATTACTCTTGAACGTAGTATCTGTTTATTTCTATTGATATTGAATTTTTTTAAACTGTTCGTTTATATCAGGTTAATCTAATGATATTGAATTTTTATACAATATTCATTTGCAGCAGATTAATCATATTGGTATTGAATCTTTATAAACTGTTCGTTTGTACCAGATTAATTCATTAAAATAAGGATTTGTTTCGAATTACGCTTTGACGACAGAGGAAGGAAAACAAAGATAGCATATAGAGGTCGTGTGACTGTACAAGTAGAATATGGTTGACGATATCCAGGACCAACTACAGTACTATGTTATTAAGCGACGAGCCTGTAGTCACTTCCTCTGATAGTATGTTTTGTGTATTATTATTATTTAATATTATAACTTTTATTTCAATATGTTCATGATGTCCTGGGGATATATTTCTTAATAGTAATGATGAGATCGAGTGTTTATAATCATGGATTACGGTCAAAGTATGCATGTCGTTATCATGCTCAATACCACTCGACTTAATCATTTTCACAAAATAAATGGATATAGATGCTCGAAAATAGTATAGTATCAATAGTATATTTGACATTATTTGTTATTTTACTTATCTTCGAATTCAACCTGTTTATATAAACAATAACTTTTATGAAAAATGTGGAATGGTCTTTAAAATACGTTTAACAATTCACTTATATAAAAAATATTTGGAGGTAGAACGGAAACATACTTGAAGTATCTGTTTTTGAATTCTTTATTTCATTACAATTTACACCACCCATTTCGTCCGGACATCTGTGGAAAACAAACATTTGGTTAGATTTACGATTCTCAAAATTCAAACTGTTAGCTGCATTGGTAGCCATACATGCGAAATGATTATTTATATCCGCGAAAAATGAAAATAAACAATGCTGAGAAATGAATGCACTGTTATTATATACTGACTGTGCTACCATGAAATGAAATACATCTAGATGGTAATAAATGAATGAATGCACTGTTGTAATATATAATTAAGATAGTAAGTGATTAACGTAGTTCTATTGCATATTGAGTAAATAGTAAATCTGAATTTATATATATATATATTTGTAGCCGTTTTATGCAATGGACGAATTGACATTCATGACGTCAGATTGGAGTCCTTGGAGTCGGCATTCGTACCCGTGACACGGGTTAGTAAAACCTGGGAATACTTCCATCGCCGGAAGGGACGATTGGAGATAAACCTACGCATCCAGTATAATTTAAATAATTCATTAACGTTACACAGCAAAGTGCATCCCAACATCAGTGATATATAAAAGTAAATAGCAGTTTGTATTGCGACATCAGTGATATATAAGCAAATATTAGTTTGCATCGCTACATCTATAAGACAAAAGCTTATTAAAGTGGACAGTGTTAACACGATTACATCTTAGAACATTATAAGACTGGTTTTGTTTCATATTGAGTAAATATTGTTGATTTGTATATATTTTAAACTCATAATTTTATTTTGTGTAAGTAGTTATATTCTACCTTAGCGAGTTGTTTGCCCTTGGTAATTTTGCTACAGGGTATATTAACCAATACAATAGCAATACAATATTAATACAATATTAATTTCCTACCATAATTCTGATTAAGAATTATTCCATTCGTTCAACGTTCAATTTATTACGAGTACCAATACCAAATATAATTATATTCGTTTATTTGCAACTTACTGACAAATGTAACCTTCTTTGTTGTTTTTGAAAGGTGTACAAGTAGAACCTTCTTGACATTTAGTATCATCACACACATCTGCAATTAAGAAAATAAGCTTTGAAATTAAAAGAAATGTTTGAAAACATTATAAACTATTATTTAACTATCATAAATTCATGTATAACCATATGTGTTATCATGTGTTCGGCATCAACAGGCCAAGGACCCTGAATGTATTACATAATGCATTTGTCCATAAATATAACTGTACCCGGTGACTTATTCGTCATATTGAAGTTATACTAAATTAATTACTAAATTGCAATTATTTGCTAGCAAAACGTGTTTATACTCATTTGCATTATACCAATTACATTTTAGTTAAATGTCCTTCTTGTAGGTTACTTTATTAGCATGTGGAGCTAAAGCCATCAATACTTATTGTAAAGCCCTGTGAACTATGTGTTATTGCTGTAATTCTGTAACATTTTCTGTTTGATACTAATTAAATATGGTAACTTCTGTGTTTAAGAGATGTTATTTGAATCTTAATATGTTACATTTTGAGACAAAATCTAAATCTCAGATTCAAAATATTGATGCATTTGAGTCATGGTGTTAAAATTCATCCGGAGTCTTCTATTTGAGTGATATATTTTATCATTTTTTTTATTAACACCTTGGCATTTTGTACAATTTATTTCTATTGACGTGAAGCCATCTTTACAAGGACACATTACTGTTCCACTTGTCGCGTTACACAGTTTTGTTTTTGCATTTATTTCTAGATATAACGTTACATATGAAAACACAGAGACAGAAATCGTATAAGATTAAATAAGTTTATTAAAGTGTCACCTCGCACGAAACATAATATAAGGATCAAAAGAAATATACATTCAAACAATCATTTGCGGTAGATATTTGACTTTTTAAATCAATAGACTCTAGATTTCTATCTAGTAAACTTTATCAAAGTATCATACATGCCTACTAAGATGCAACATTGATACATAAGTGAGAGAAAAACACATTTAATATTAGATATTTTTGAATAGCGAAATATAACTTAAAATGCATGTATGGACAGTCAACGGTTGTATAATGTATTTGTTCTTTATTTGAAATATACAAACCTAATTTGTCATTTGAAATGTAAAGTTCTCCATTTGACGTTATAAAACACACTTCATCTCCATCAATATAAAAGGTTTAACATATTTAAATGGTTTTATATAATTATTATTTCATAAAAATATATAAAAGGATAATAACAACATATATGATGACAAACGACACCCTACTGTGTATCATTATTGTTGTTATACATATGCACACACATCTAAAATAGTAGGCTACACGCATAATATACGACAGGCAAAATATAACTTACCATCAAGAATTTTCAGCTGATCAAAACTAATACTTCGTCCTGATACATTTACAGTTAATAAGCTTTGGTTTGCAGTTCTGATCGTTTCACGGACAGCCTGGAAATCATCTTCCGATTTCATCTTGTCCGTATGCACAGCATAATTCACATGAAGAAGTTGATTACTGACAGCACGTTTTGACCTTTTTATAAAAAAGAAATTTTGATATAAACAACAGTATCATTATGTTTTTTAAGAAAATGTTCAATACGATACATAATATTGTGTGATGATAGAATGAATACACCGTGTATCTAATTATTTACGGACAATGAGTTGACATAAATCAATTAGTACATTGTTTATATTGATAACACAATGCCAAAAACAACAACTTCACTTTAAATGATAAAAGTGTCACGTATATATATTATTGATTATGTGTTATATTGCCACAAAGATTTTGCACTGTATTACGTGAAATACTGTCACATGGATTATGTATTGCATTATGTGTAATATTGTCACATGAATTTTGTATTGCGTTATTTGTTATAGTTCACATGAATTTTGTATTGCGTTATGTGTAATATTACCACATATATTTTGAATTCTGTTAAAGGCAATATTGTCACATGGATTTTTTATTGCGTTATGTATAATATTGCCACATAGATTTTACATTGTATTACGTGTAATATGTTGACATATATGTTGTTTTGTAACATGTGTAATTGTGTCATATATCATATACTATAGGATTTAATTTGATTATATAATTTATTCTAGATATGAAGAATAAGAGAAATGTGAAATATGAAAGCCTAAGATTTCTCGTGATGTTAACATGTTAGTTTCTTTGAAAAAGAGGAAAACTTTACTTTAGTTATTGCGATGCTTTAATTTTAATATTAAAAGAAAATGATTAAAATAAAAGTAAGCCATGTTTTAATTGATAGATGTTCACCTTTGGAAAAGGAATATGTCATATTAACGAAATTACTAAATTGCTAAATTATTGAAAGATAAGGACAAAATGCGATAATTTATCGAAATATGTATACACCTAATAACATAAACTAGATCATTAAACATACCAATATGTGTGTATTTTTGGCAAAGAGACAATATACACACATACATGTACACACCTATTACTATATTTAAAACCGTATATCCTTTAACTGAACTAATTATTTATACTTTCATAATGGTTTTACCATTTTTTGACTTATACTAAGCCAGATGTGATTTCCACATGAACGCATATATATTTAAGAATATCCTTATTTATCCATTCTTGAAAATTGTTCAAGCATGCACAAATATGTAAATTCGGTACTAAGAGTAATGAACCGTACTATCTGAACTAATTATTTATAAGATTTTTGTTCCTACTACTCTGCGTTTACTTCTGTTATACGACTGATGTTAACATCAACATATATATATTTACGGAAGCAGATTCACACAAGCTTTAAAAGCTTTTTTCTGTATTCTTTTCCACATAATGTGTTAGATGTATGACTTTATTGCTTCATTCTAAATATATGTATATGTGAATAAAATATTGCTTAAACTTACATATATATCTTGTATATATGTCTTAAATGTCTTCATGCACCTGGCTATTCATTTTGTTCCATTTCCGAACATTCTTACATTTAAAACTAAGTGGCCGTGATTCTCTAACAGAACTGATTATTTATAAGATGTTCTTTGTTCTTACCTATCTGAGTTTGCTACTGTAACATCAATGATTTCGACATGAACAATTGTATCTTTAAACGTGTTATAATACAATTTTAGTACCTGTAAATGCAAAAATAAATAAATATATCCTCTTATTTTACGATTTGTACAAGTCGCAGTTGCACCCTGTACAGATAGTTACACCCGGTTGTTAAACTGAAATAAGAGTCAGACAGACAATAAACTATATAAAGAGTGGTCAGTAAACTTAACTGTAAATAAAGTGTTAATTAACTTTTATAATTGACATCATCATTAACCAACCGGAGTATAACTACACAATCGTTCAAGATAAATTCAAGAAACTTTGTACATACGGCAGCCTTTTTGTCTAGTTGTGTCTTTCATCACGAGGGAGTTATATATTTTTTATAATTTTTTACCAAAGAAACATATAGCCAGAATTATGAAATATTTCGTTTCCCGAACACGTCAAACACCGTTTAATGTGACTTCATGAAACGTTGTACACGTGTAAACCTTGTTGTCTGTTTGGGCGTTTTAGTATGATGGAGTTGTCATTTAAAACAAAATATGTAACAATGGAAACAAATAGCCAAAATACCGCAATTACTATATGTATTCAAAGCTATTTAAGACAACTTCACAAAAGTGTAAACACAGGACAACTGAGTGGCCTATTAGTGCTTTTGGTTTAGTGAATTGTTTATTTTCAATATTGTTTATTTTAGCATTTAAACAAAAATCACAAAAAAATTCTATTTCTGGAACATAACTCCTAAACCTCACGTAGTGGACTAGTAATGCCTATAAAGGAATGTACACTTTTAAATTTTAGAACAAAAATTATCTTATATATATCCCAACGCGGGGGATATTGACGACTAGTTATCCCTGTTGCTGGTTATTTCTAATAGTGATATAAGTTGTACAAATAGAAACAATAGTGTACCATCTTTTGAAGAGCCATTTTCAAAAACGAATCTTTCGCAGGATTCTCTACGTAACCAACCGACACTTCTACGGATTCGTTGTATTGGTATCCCCCTGAAATACGTCAGTAAATAACATTCCGTAAAGGTTGTTTAAATAATGAAACAGTTGGTAAAATGTTCTGACACACTTCAAAATAACTTTTCCCTACTCTTAGACTTACCTGACGTTTTAAATACAAGTGTAAGTCACCATTCCAATTGTCAGTAACCTATTACAGTTTTCATACCAAATTAAAGGCCTGGTTAGCCCAGTTGGTAGCGTGTCTGACTATCAATTAACAGTTGCGTTGTGAGTTCGAATTCTTGCCGGCCACCGTCTCTGTGATAATCATCGTACAATATTATGTCTCATTGACAGCTGTCTGTAACCGTTGATTCAAGTGTGATATTAAGATACGTTTTGGATGTTGATCTAATCAATTTCAATATATGATTGGAATACATACATATTTAACAATAACGCCAAAAAGACCATTCTGATGGATTTGAATTAGGAAATCAACCGACAATTTTAAGAATTTATATATACCAATGTATTAAAAACGAAAATGAGATAAAAACAGGTAAAATGGTACAAGTGTATGTCGACCAAAAAGACTCGAACAAAAAGTATATTATCATAAATTATACGTTTTATCCAACCGACCGTTTGTTCACATATGTATCTATAGAAATTTCCGTATTACGTCCATACAACAAAAGTGCAGTGCATTTGTAACAATTACATAAGAGCAACATCACTGAAGCCAAGCTTTTGTGATTGGGATATTTGTAAACTCATCCCAAAACTATTATTTGCAGTTAGAACATAGAAATTTACCTTTCACACATGTCTTACTGGTTTCGTTCACACTCCAAACATTTTCCTTTGGATTACATTCACATGTCCATGACCCTTCATTGTTCTTACATTCGGAATGTAAACATGCATTACCCTTGTACTCTGTACATTCATCTATATCTGTAATGATTGTACTTAAATAATCGTTTCTATTAATATATACATGTACATATATAATGCAATTTCGCAACTGCGCCGTAACGTCCAAGTTTTTAAAATATTGCCCATTGTCTCAGCGTTGTTATACATATTTTGGGATCATTGAAATCTTTAATGGCTCGGAAATTGGATTCTGGTTCAGCCGTTTCATGATTACTGATATGTGTTAATAATAAGCGGGGTCACTAATATACTTTGCCCGTTTGGAATGAAAACAAATGAACACGTGCATAGGTTTGTACAAATAGTGATCTGTGAAACATATAATATAATTAGGGTTTATAAGTGTGTTAACTTAGAGTAATTAGAAATTGGTTTACTTGTATACATTATTTATAATTAACCATCAAATCAATGTTTGCTTTTAATGATTACTAGACTTAGCTTGTGATTGATTGGACGTTAAAACAATGCTAACATGAATGCTGCATTATACGTCTTCTTGAACAATGATTATATTCTATTAATAATTCATTTTTGTATATGGCATTAAATATGTAAACCGATAGTTTACTTACAATGTTTTACAAATATTTATAATCGCTCTAATTGAAAGATAAGTATGTTATATATACCTTTACATGTTGCAGTAGAATTAGAGTAACCTATGTGACAGTCACAGAAAAAACTCCCCTGTGTATTTTTACAGTCGCCAACACCACTGCACTGTTTGTTATCGCTACATTCGTCTATGTCTGCAAATGATTCAGAAATTGTTTGTAAACAAATCGACATTATAACCATGGAAACAATTTAACATTATTATTTAAATTACATGTTATTTTTCTACATACACCTTCTAAATTGTTTCTTCACTTAAATAACGGAATAAACAAATAAGGGTATGTGCATTTTTGTTCTCTGTTATATTGGAATTAACTGCAACTGGCTACTTTAAAATTATTGGGCCAGCTGGCAATTCTCAATTTGTTTTACCAAACACAATTCTTGAAAATGGTGTTACATGAAAGCAAAAGTAATTTATAAGGATTTTTGAAAGACTCTCAAAGGGAATATATCACGAAAAGATGCTATGAATATCTTAAAAAATATAATTTTTTAAATGAATAAAAAGCATCTCTTTTCATAAAAAATAAAAATCCGAACGGTTTGGTATATCAAATCCACAAACACGTTGTTTTAATCAGAGTGGTAAACTTGAAACGAAATCCTCGTTCTAAAAATAGACCGCACTTGACTTTTGCTTTTCAACTTTCTTACCGTTAGTCCGGATCTTTCTAAGATGAAACAATTTTACAATGTACGACCTGTATGACGGATCAAATTGAAAAAAAAATGAAGTCCCGCGACCCATGTAATACGTCACAAAATACGTTGCCATTTTAAGCGGAATCTATTTTTAACCTAGGCAAGTATCCCAAGTTAGGAAACCTCTGTTCAACATATTATTTTGACATATTTAAATATATATCATTTCGGCAGTACGTGGTCAATGAGTACATATAGACATGATATATTAGGGAAAACGTTTTTGGTCAATTTTAAAATTTTGAAACTGATATATTCCCTTTTAATATAGCTAATTTGCAATGGGGCAACATTATTGCATATGATTGAAAGTATTCTCTTTCTGTATATCTGCAGTCGAGTATCAATCGGTCAACTCTTTTCATAGGATTTTTTACTTATATATCCATGAGTAGATTGACTTTCCTATTTAACATCGTAAATGTAATATCATTTTTAAATGTACCGGTTTAGATACGTATTACACTCGTCCGTAGATATAATGGAGTGGAGCGCGTGGTGCAGTGGTAGAGCACCGAACCCATGATCGGAGGGTTCTAACCAGGAAGACTTCGAGCGTGATTGCCTACTTTGTAAGACCTTGTTTCACAATCAACTTAAAATACATAAGTTTAAAACAAACAAAAAAAATATATATAATGATTGCGAAACAATATTGCCACATGCCACTTAAAATACACTAACACTATATCAAATACACTTAATATACCGAAAAGTATGTTAAATTGTTGAGTTTTTTATTTTACTGATTATTGTCTATTGTCTCGCAATATACTTTTCTATAATACTATTTTGAATACAATTTAAAAATAAACCACTCTGACACAACTTTAATATATTATTTGCCTATTTTATATTATGTGAAACGTCTGTAAGGTGTATAGAGAGAGGGTCATATACCTATCTAAGAATTGGTGGTTGAAATTGAATTAAATCGTGGAAAAATACAAAAAAACAGTTTCAGTTAATCATAGTAGACTCACGAGAGGATATACATAAATATTTGACTATAAATGTACATGACCTTTTATATTATGTTCTGACAAAGTGTAAAAATAGTTTCTGGCACTTTGTATTAACCAAAACGTTTAATTGGATCATGTTCACAGTAATATTTTGAAATAAATAAAATACGTTGATAAAATTTTGAGAATCAGTTAAACTATTCTGGATATTTTTTTTATATTACAATAAGATTTATGTTCAAATAATTCAATAAGAATCAAATGTATATATTGGAATCACTAAAGGTTATGTCACAAAATTATAAGCCTCCTAGAAGTTAGAGACATATATATATAACGTTAACCTATGTAAGAGACAAATATATAAACGTTAACCTTTGTTAGAGACAAATATATAAACGTTAGCCTATGTCAGAGACAAATATGTAACGTTAACCTTTGTCAGAGACAAATATGTAACGTTAACCTATGTCAGAGACAAATATGTAACGTTGACCTATGTCAGAGACAAATATGTAACGTTAACCTATGTCAGAGACAAATATGTAACGTTAACCTATGTCAGAGACAAATATATAACGTTAACCTATGTTAGAGACAAATATGTAAACGTTAACCTATGTCAGAGACAAATATATAACGTTAACCTATGTTAGAGACAAATATGTAAACATTAACCTATGTCAGAGACAAATATGTAACGTTAACCTATGTCAGAGACAAATATATAACGTTAACCTATGTTAGAGACAAATATATAAATGTTAACCTATGTCAGAGACAAATATGTAACGTTAACCTATGTTAGAGACAAATATATAAACGTTAACCTATGTAAGAGACAAATATATAACTTTAACCTATGTTAGAGACAAATATATAAACGTTAACCTATGTAAGAGACAAATATATAAACATTAACCTATCTAAGAGACCCATACGTAACGTTAACCTATGTTAGAGACAAATATGTAACGTTAACCTAGGTTAGAGACAAATATATAAACATTAACCTATGTAAGAGACCCATACGTAACGTTAACCTATGTTAGAGACAAATATGTAACGTTAACCTATGTTAAGACAAATATGTAACGTTAACCTATGATAGAGACAAATATATAATGTTAACCTATGTTAGAGACAAATATATAACGTTAACTTATGTTAGAGACAAATATATAAACGTTAACCTATGTTAGAGACAAATATGTAACGTTAACCTATGTGTGAGACAAATATATAACGTTAACTTATGTTAGAGACAAATATATAACATTAACCTATGTTAGATACAAATATGTAACGTTAACCTATGTCAGTGGCAAATATATAACGTTAACCTATGTTAGAGACAAATATGTAACGTTAACCTATGTTAGAGACAAACATGTAACGTTAACCTATGTTAGAGACAAATATATAATGTTAAGCTATGTTAAATACAAATATATAACGTTAACCTATGTTAAAGACAAATATGTAACGTTAACCTATGTTAGAGACAAATATATAACGTTAACCTATGTTAGATACAAATATATAACGTTAAGCTATGTTAGAGACAAATATGTAACGTTAACATATGTTAGAGACATATATAACGTTAACCTATGTTAGAGACAAATATGTAACGTTAACCTAAGTTAGAGACAAATATATAACGTTAAACTAAATTAACTAAGTTAGAGACAAATATATAACGTTAACCTAAATTAACTCAGTTAGAGACAAATATGTTAACGTTAACTTAAGTTATATATAAACGTTATCCTAAGTGAGAGACAAATATATAACGTTAACCTAAATTAACTAAGTTAGAGACAAATATGTAAACGTTAACCTACGTTATATATAAACGTTATCCTAAGTGAGAGACAAATATATAACGTTAACCTAAATTAACTAAGTTACAGACAAATATGTAAACGTTAACCGTCGTTATATATAAACGTTATCCTAAGTGAGAGACAAATATATAACGTTAACCTAAATTAACTAAGTTAGAGACAAATATGTAAACGTTAACCTAAGTTATATATAAACGTTATTCTAAGTGAGAGACAAATATATAACGTTAAACTAACTTAACTAAGAGACAAATATGTAAACGTTAACCTAAGTAAGACCAGTTAGAGACAATTTATAACATCAATTAAAGTTAGAGACAAATAAAGGAACGTTAACCTAAGTTAGAAACAAATATATCAACTTAACCAAAGTTAGAGACAAATAAAAAAACGTTAACCTAAATTAACCTAAGTTAGAGACAAATATATAAAAGTTAACCTTATTAAACTTAGAAAGAGACAAATATATAAACGTTTATTGGTTAAACTTATCTAAATTTGCATTGACATCGCCTATTTTATTTCCTATAAACAATGTTTCACTCAAGTGATTTGCAAATATTTTAGTAACCACTTCAAAAATTAGTGTTCTGATACATATTTAATGCAACTTATATTGTATTTAACTGAATAAATAGCTATTAATTCAAAGGTTCAAGAATGAAAATAAATAAATTTTAAACAGGACAGCAGTATTGTGGATAGAGTGTTGGTCGTAAACGCCAAAGTAAACTTGAAAGTGGTTCATTTAAGAGCTGAGCTTACTTTGCATCCAATCAAAATGAGTAGTGGAAGTAGTTTTATTCATCATCAATGTCATACAGTATATAAATATGTATATGTAGCTGATATTATTGAAATCATCATTTGTCTGAGATAGCTATTGATATATACATTGCTAAGAACACAGCATGTCAGCATATCACAATATTTCATTTCAACTTGAGTATCTTAAACAGCAGAGCAAATACACAAAGATGAATCAAAATTGGTGACTCTGGATCAAAGAATTTAAAAAAAACAGCTGATCCGAATAGTTATCATCTGGCAAGCTTAATTGATCACCAATAAACTTGCATGTTTTTTTTTAATATAACTATTTATTTCATTACTACATGTATGCATGCACATCAAATTTGGTGCCAATACGTCAAATATTCCAGGACGTTTCTGAGCAACAGTGTTAAATACTAAACCGCAGAGGTCAAGGACAGCGATAAGCGAAATACTTTATGCTTGATTCTTAATGGTAATACTCATAACGCAACTCTAGACGGACTTGGTGACTTTGGGTCAAACAGCTCCTGGGTAACAGAACCCAAAGCAACAAATGAGTCTTTTACTTCGCTACCGAATGACTACCCCAAAGATTACAACACCTATGTATTAGTTTCTTCTTAAATCCGAGATTAAAATGTTTTCATATTTACCTGTGCAATGGAACAGATTGTGTTCTTTTCTCTCAGGTAAGAATCCTGCCTTACATGAACAGTTCCATGCTGAGTTGTTACAGGTTCGAGTTCCATTTTCACATTTGAATTCCTCACTTGTTCCGCATTCATCTTACGAATACAGATTGAACTTTACATATTCAGTTATCAAATGTTACATTAAATTATCTAATACAAATTACAAGACATGATTTTGTACACTATGATGACGTCTTACCAGAATTCCAGGCAAACAATAGTAATACGTGCAGTGCTTCCACAAATAACTGGCAAGCTAATTATTATATGGTTTTTGAATCAACCTGACTTGAAGAAGTGATATTTTTGCGACGAGGCTGTCTTTGACCATTATATATATGCAATTAGTATAAATACTAACATTTGTAAATAGTTATAAATGAGTTTCAATGAAATATACCATTGACAAATCATTCATATTTGTTTAAATAGTGTAGTTTGATTAACATCATGAAGGTTTTAAACTGCAAAGTATTCACCTCTTACGACATTTTTGTACAATAAACATAAAACCTAACATAATCGTAAAACGTATTGGCGTAATCATTGATACCTGTACAACGAATAACGGTTTTATTCCGATTCTTCACAGTAAACCCTGCATCACATTCACACGTCCAGTTACCAGGAGTGTTCGTACAAGTTCCACGTATACACGCATTTGGAAGGGAGCACTCATTAGTATCTAGAAATACATTATGTCTTTCTAATTAAAGCACACGATGACATTACAACGACCCATTGTGTACATAATATATGTTGTTATATTTTAGGTGTAAACGTTTCAGTTAAACATGAAAGTAATTATACGAGCACACTTTCAGTTTTTATACTTAAAATGCAAGTATTGGCAAAAACAGTATACAATGCAAATGATTATATATATATTAGATATACTTCCTGATTTCGTATTGCCCTACATCATTTTTAATATATTTGAGGAGAGGAATATAATTATCTCTGTGTTCTTTTATATTTTTCCAACTAACACAGGTAGTAAAATATCAACACTGTAAACAATAGAACGAAAATTAACATGCATTATTTAACAAATTAGATATAATATATAATCAATGTATATCGCATAAATCTAGTAAACATACCGTTACACTGAAACTCAACATCGCTCATGTAACTTGCTGGATGGTATCCCTCATCACATTTGCATGTCCAATTGCCAGGTGTATTCTCGCACGTGCCGTGAATACACTTGTTGGGATTTGAAGGATTACACTCGTCTATATCTGTTATAGATAAATCATAAATACAATGTATAATTTCGCTACATAAAGCAAATATATTAAATTTAGAATATAACATGTTTCTTTTGGTTGGTCTTGTTTCAGCCAATGATAAGACCAACTGCATGGATATATAAAGTTATTGATAAAATCTAGATTTTTATGTAAATGTTCCATTGTTTGATCATGTTATATAATTTATGTTTCGATATCGGACATGATTAAATGGATATAGAGTTTACCTACATACTGCACGACTTTTATGTTAAATATTATGATATAAATTGTGTCAAAGTTTTCTTTATAAACTTAGATTTGGTGAAACTTTACACAACGATGTTAAAAAAAATGAAAATGCGACTTTTATTATAAGAGCACTGTAAAAAGAATAATTTTTTTCAAAATTTTTAAATTTGACATTGATGTTGATCTTAACATTAAATAAGAACATCAATATTAAAAACTTACTAATTTTGTTAGATTTCAAATAGTGTGCAAACTCATGCTTAATCATTGGTTTTCAAATTCTGTGAAATTGTTTTCCTATCCTAATTTCGTTCTGTTTTGTCATGCATGGAATTCACACATTAATCATTTACAATACTATGTTCTGGTTTCCCGCTAACATTGCAATTGTTCGACAGTTACATTTTGGGTTCTAAGACGCATATATTGTTCAAGTAAATCATTTGGAGACTACTTTAGAAATTCAAGACGAAATGCAAAAATGGTGAGTTTGCACAGGAACTATAAGAGCGAAGCAATAAATGTTTTTTACGTAAATGTTTACAAAGAAACTATAAGAGCGACACAACATGTTTTTATACAAATGTTTGCACAGGAACTATAAGAGCGACACATCAAATGTTTTTATGCAAATGTTTGCACAGGAACTATAAGAGCGACACAACAGATGTTTTTATGCAAATGTTTGCACAGGATCTATGAGAGCGACACATCAGATGTTTTTATGAAAATGTATGCACAGGAACTTTCAGAGCAACACTCAGATGTTTTTTATGTAAGTTTTTGCACATGAACTATAAGAGCGACACAACAGATGTCTTTATGTAAATGTTTGCACAGGAACTATAAGAGCGACACACGAATGTTTTTATGTAAATATTTGCACAGGAACTATAAGAGCAACACATCAGATGTTTTTATGTTAATGTTGCAAACTGGTGAGTTTGCACAGGAACTATGAGTGCGACACAACTGATGTTTTTAAATAAATGTTTGCACAGGAACTATAAGAGCGACACAACAGATGTTATTATGTAAATGTTTGCACAGGAACTATGAGAGCGACACATCAAATGTTTTTTATTTAAATGTTTTTACAGGAACTAGTTGAGCGACACATCAGATGTTTTTATATAAATGTTTGCACAGGAACTATAAAAGCGACACAACATATGTTTTTATGTAAATGTTTGCACAGGAACTATAAGAGCGACACAACAGATGTTATTATGTAAATGTTTGCACAGGAACTATGAGAGCGACACATCAAATGCTTTTTATTTAAATGTTTTTACAGGAACTAGTTGAGCGACACATCAGATGTTTTTATATAAATGTTTGCACAGGAACTATAAAAGCGACACAACATATGTTTTTATGTAAATGTTTGCACAGGAACTATTAGAGCGACACAACACATGTTTATTGTAAATGTTGCAAACTGATGAGTTTGCACAGGAACTATAAGAGCGACATATCAGATGTCTTTATGTAAATGTCTGTACAGGAACTATAAGAGCGACACAACATATGTTTTTATTTAAATATTGCAAACTGGTGAGTATGCACAGTAATTATAAGAGCAACACAACAAATGTTTTACGTTAATGTTTGCACAGAAACTAAAAGAGCGAAACAACAGATGTTTTTATGTAAATGTTGCAAACTGGTGAGTTTGCACAAGAACTATAACAGTGACACAACAGATGTTTTTATGTAAATATTTGCACAGAAACTATAAGAGCGACACAACAGATGTTTTTATGTAAATATTGACACAGGAAGTATATGAGAGACACAACTGATGTTTTTTATGTAAATATTTGCACAGGAACTATAAGAGCGACACAACATATGTTTTGTGTGTAAATGTTTGCAGAGGAACTATAAGAGCGACACAATACATGTTTTTATGTAAATGATTGCACAGGAATTATACGAGCGACACTTCAGATGTTTTTATGTCAATGTTTGCACAGGAACTATAAGAGCCTCACAACAGATGTTTTTATGTAATTGTTTGCACAGGAACTATAAAGCGACACAACAGAGTTTTTTATGTAAATGTTGCAAACGAGTGAGTTTGCACAGGACATATAAGAGGAACACGTCGGATGTTTTTACGTTAATGTTGCAAACTGGTGGGTTTGCACAGGAAATATAAGAGGGACACGTCGGATGTTTTTACGTTAAAATTGCAAACTGGTGGGTTTGCAAAAGAACTATAAGAGCGACACCTCGGATGATTTTACGTAAATGTTGAAAACTGGCGAGTTTGCAAAGGAACTTTAAGAGCGACACATCAGATGTTTTACGTAAATGTTACAAACTGGTGAGTTTGCACAGGAACTTTAACAGCGTCACCTCAGATGTGTAAAGTAAATGTTACATACTAATGAGTTTGCAAAGTAACTATAAGAGCGACACATCAGATGTTTTATGATAATGCTACACATTGGTGAGTTTGCACAGGAACTATAAGAGCAAAACATCAGATCCTTTACGTAAATGCTACACACTGGTGAGTTTGCACAGGAACTATAACAGCGACATATTAGATGTTTTTACCTAAATGCTACACACTGCTGAGTTTGCACAGGAACTATAAGAGCGACACATCATATGTTTTTATGTAAATGATACACACCGGCGTGTTTGCACAGGAACTGTAAGAGCGACACATCAGATGTTTTTACGTCAATGCTACACACTGGTGAGTTTGCACATGGACTATAAGAGCGACATATCAGATGTTTTTACCTAAATGCTACACACTGGAATTTGCACATGAACTATAAGAGCGACACATCAGATGTTGTTACGTAACTGTTACACACAGGTGAGTTTGCACAGTAACTATACGAGCGACACATCAGACGTTTTACGTCAATGCTACACACTGGTGAGTTTGCACATGAACTTTAAGAGCGACACATCAGATGTTTTTACGTAAATGCTACACACTGGTGAGTTTGCACAGTAACTATACGAGCGACACATCAGACGTTTTACGTAAATGCTACACACTGGTGAGTTTGCATAGTAACTATAAGAGCGACATTTGTAGCAAGTATTCTTAAAGTATTAACCATTACATTATATCATATTCGGTGGTAGTTAATAATTGATGATTACTCATTTATATACGTAAGTGTACGAGTAAAACCGTTACAATCTTATCCACCACAGAAAAGATCATTTCAAAACAGAGCAGGAACATAGATATCAGCTTCGATTTCTGGCAATTAATACAATAAAAAATTTCTAATATCGTCTGAAAATTACTTAAATTAAATTTGAAATGAAGGGTAGATGGCTACAATCACACATTTTTAACTGCCTTATGTGGAAGGTCGCATGAAGAGTACAAGAATTCCTACACAATTACAACACTATTAATACACGAACTCGATAAACGCAAGAATCAAGCTTAAATTAATCAACCGTATCAAAATATACATTATATTGCTTGGTTTTCCAATAAGAGGATATGGGAATAATATTTACTCAATTAATCATGAGAATTGCAGTTGATATATTATCTGCTATAGTAAGTTTAAACTAAAATACACAAGTATACGGGAATAAGCTTCTGCAAATGACAGTTAATTCAATCGAACAAAACAAAGAGCACAAGTATGTAATGTTGTGTCAGTAAACATAGTATACTCGTATATCTACCGTAATACTTAAAGATAAGCATCATAATCTAAATACAGGGATTATGAGTAAAAAAATAAAATAAAGAAAATAATAAATATATATTATAGCTTATATGTAGTATGTCATTATTTGGCATGGTATTTCGTCGACAAGCTCAGTAAATTGGGGTTGGTTACTTTCTTGGTCCAATAGTTAAGGATGTTTTTACGCCACTATCACGTTCTCCACACTTGCAACAGATACAGCTATTTCTTTGAAATAATTTTGTTTTTCCATGTTTCGTGCGTATCTATTTCCACCCATATTAAATGTAGATATAGCAGTTATGGATCTGTGATATCTGACATCTTAGACCCTCTATTCGCTGTCTCATCTGCGATGATTTGCAAAATGGATCTCTATTTTGTGATACTAGGCCAATTCGCTTCAGACAATGCAACATTTTTAATGTGTTTAATTTTGTATTTGGGTTTTGAATTCGTGTTGTACTTTGTTAGAAATACTTCAAAATAGCAGGTTATTGTTCTTCCTAGCCAATTAGTTATGTATTCTGTGGTTTACTCAGAGTTATCTGTCAAACAATTGTCATCACACTCAAAGTTAAGCATTTCCTGAGAATTAGAGCTATCCTGCTTTCTTGACACATTATTTGATAAATTAGCAACTACCTAATGTATCAGCTCAAAATAGAAGGATATCATATAGTACACACATGACTTCAGCCGAAGAGAAGTGAAATTGATTTACCGTATTACATGATAGCATTATTCCCATACCTGAATATTTTTTTTTACTAAAATTGTAATTCTAAAAAGGATAAAATGAAAATAAATCTGTTATCCTTATCTTTAAAATATTGAGTTTTTATTCATTAAACTAATAGTTGAGTTTTGATATACATGTACATACTGTCACCCCACACTAGTAAATCGAAATATATTTAAAATTATTTAAATATATAGAATATAATAAAGCATCAAATCCCAGCTAAGAGAAAAAACAACGATATATAAAACTTTTGACACTGAACTATGAAAACAATGGCAATACAACGCATACGATTAGCAAGATGTATTGGGCAGATATACAATGTTATATAATATGAAAGTTTTTCAAGTGTTTATTAACTTAACAAAACGCAGAAGTCTTTAGCTAAACAAGATTTGATAATTCTTAGTGACTGTCAATATCAACAATTCAAAATAATGGCTAAAGATTGTGTGATCAATACTATCACTAACATAGAAAATTGAATTGAAAAGGAACAAACATGTCAAAATTAAAATCTTAGTTAACATACTAAAATACTTAAAGTTTGTAATTACAAGATATGCTGTGTAAAATTCTAGGAATAACTTAATAACGAAAGTTATTGATGAAATCTAGATTTTTATGTAAATGTTTCATTGTTTGATCATGTTATATATGTTTTGATATCGGACATGATTAAATAGATATAAAGTTTACCTACAAACTGATATTGCACGACTTCTTTGTTAAATATTATGATATAAATTTTGTGATAGTTTTCTTTATAAACGTATACTTAGACTTAATGAAACTACGCAACGAAGTTAAAAAATGAAAATGCGACTTTAATTATAAGAGCACTGTAAAAATCTTTTTTTTTCAAATTTGTTTAATTTTATATTGATATTGATCTGAACATTAACTAAGAACATTAATATTAAAACTTAATAATTTTGTTAGATTTCAAATAGTGTGCAAACTCATGCTTCATCATTGGTTTTCGAACTTCTGTTAAATTGTTTTCCTATCATAATTTCGTTCTGTATTGTCATGCATGGAATTTATGCACTAAACATTTACAAAACTATGTTCTGGTTTCCCGATAACATTCGACAGTAACATCTTGGGTCCTAGGAAGCATATATGTTAAAGTAAATACTTTGGAGACTACTATAGAAACGCAAGACAAAATGCAAAAATGGTGAGTTTGCACAATAACGGCAAAAGCGATATATCCGATGTTCTTAAATAAATGTTCGGTCTGGTGAGTTTGCACGGGAACTATCAGAGCGACACATCAGATGTTTTTACGTAAATGTTTCAAACCGCTGAGTTTGCACAAGAACAATAAGAGCGACACATCAGATGTTTTTACGTAAATGTTGCAAACTGGTTGAGTTTGCAAACGAACTATTAGAGCGATATATCAGATATGTTTACGTAAATGTTACACTCTAGTGAGTTTGCACATAAACTATAAGAGCGACATATCAGATATCAGATCTTTGTATGTAAATGTTGCAAACTAGTGAGTTTGCACAGGAACTATCAGAGCGACACATCAGATGTTTTTACGTAGATATTGCAAACCGGTGGGTTTGCACAGGAACTATCATAGCAACATATTAGATAATTTATCGTAAATGTTACACACTGGTGGGTTTGCAAAGGAACTATAAGAGCGACACATCAGATGTTTTAAAGGTAAATGTTGCACACTGGTGAGTTTGCACAGGAACTATAAGAGCGACACATCAGATGTTTTTACGTAAATGCTGCAAGCTGGTTAATTTGCACAGGAACTATACGAGCGACACATAAGATGTTTTAAAGGTAAATGTTGCAAACTGGTGAGTTTGCACAAGAACTATAAGAGCGATATACCCGACGGTAATATTACGAACACTTATAATAACGAAGTCGTCACCTGTACGACTACAGTTCATGAGTTATCGATCTCATAAAGAGTTTCTTTATCACAAACCTTCGCAAGATGTGTTGCTTCCTCTATATCCTCGAGGGCAGGTTATACAGTTATATGTTCCTGGCAGATTGAAACACTGTTGGGTCTCAGGACATGCTGTTTTAACGAGACACTCGTTTATATCTAAATGAAAAAAGTTGGTTATGACTGTAGATGTTTAGAATCATTATAACAATACGAGTGGTTATACCTGTTCCTCTTTTACTAAATAAATAAATAGTTTTACTTTTTTCTAAATAATCTAACAGAACTACATGGCAATACTTAAATTAACTGTAACTTTACAAATTGTACTAACTATACAGGCGGAATATCCTGTTTTTGGAATCATCAAACTTTAAAAAGTTATACATATACTATAATTGTTGACAACCATAACGTGAATACAATGGTTTAGCATATAACATAACAATTTACATATATGAACTGATACATGGGCTATATAAGAGTATGATCACGTAAAGGGTAAATAACTACTCACAAGCTATATAAAATACAGATATAGAAACAAACCAGTTGAATTATGACAATAGAGTGAACTTATTATAATTTTATTTTATAAAGGGGGATACTAGAAATCTCAACAACGGTATTTCCAATTTTTGAATTATTTTCAGATGCACATTATAAACATAATATATGATATTGAAATATATTATAATGAAAAAGTCGTTTATTATTATAATACATTTCAATATCATATAAGTAATATAAGTTCAATGTTCATAATGTCTTGAAGTGAGACAAATCAGTGTTTATAAGGACAAACTAAAATCGAAAAAAGTTTGTCTGCCACTGCGGATATATGTACAAAGTGTATGCAAATTCTGTTTGTTAAGATTTAAGACAATAAAAATACATTCATCAGGTTGTTTTGTTTGGTTTTGATATCTAAATCAATTATGTATATACATATTGAAGTCTTTTTCTTGGTAAACAACACTCTGCAAACTCAAGTCTAACCAACTGAATAAACGATTAAATATAAAAGTTTGCTATTTAATTTAAAGTGTTTACCTGTACAAGAAGATACATTTGAAGACAGTGACACAGCAGCATACCCTTTGTCACACGTGCATGTTGTGGTGTCTGTTCCACATGTGGTTTCGTTTCCTGATAAACATGTGTAGACTGCGCATTCTTCTGAAACAGTATTTGGACAGCTTGACAAGGCCTGAATATTTATTTACAATTTCTACAGGATTTTGCAGATACATTATTTTATATATGTAGCTTTAGGCATGTACGTTCATTTACAAGAGAAGACTTATCATTCTTTTAAACACTTTTCTAAATGAGTCATCGCTGTCACTGGTCCACACATTTACACAGTTGGTTACAGGTTCAATTCCTGCATCTCAACAGATAATCATGCAACATATTATGTTAAATATAGTAACATGTCTAACTCATTCGTCTACTGCCGAACGGACTTACGAGAGGGACAATTTAATGTTACACTTTTATCCCATATAAAAACATTGTTTTCATCAAATAAAACGAAATCTATTTTCTGCCTTACCTTAATGTCACAAACATTGAGATCTAACCCAAATGACACTTACAAAGAAATGAAATTCGTATTATAAAGTTATAAAGTAAAAGAAAAATGAAAAAAAATGGAATGAACATATTTTTACATGCATTTATTACTGACTGCTCGACCTTAATTTAAGTTTAACGTTAGCACAACATTTTCTGAACAGTATTTTATCTGTAAATGTTACCATACGCTAACATGGGCTATGTTTACCAATACTTATTAATGTTAACAATGTTTATCACAGCTTCTGTTAAAATACATAGTAATCAATTCTTACTTGAACACTGAATAGTGTGGTTGTCTTTACGGTGCATGGAAACAAATCCATCTTCACAATTACACGACCAGTTACCATGGCTATTAATACATTGACCATGTATGCATCTATAGTTTGTTGTATTACACTCGTCAATATCTAATAGAATAGTCAATAAACAAAGAAATTACAGAATGGCAAGTACACATCATAAATTGTACAATATAAGCAACACCTCGATCGATTGCAGGCGATCGTCTTTTATTGTTATTAATACCACGGTTGAAAACATAAAACATTGACCGGGGTACATTTGTAGCAAATGTTCTTTGATTATCATCCATTACATTACATCATATTCGGTGGTAGCTAATAGTTGATGATTACTCATTTATATGCGTACGTGTACGAGTAAAACAGTTACAATCTTATCCACCACAGTACGGAACAATTAAAAACAAAGCAGGAACATAGAGAAATCAGCTTCGATAATTGGTAATTAAACAATAAAAATAATCCCGTTTGTAATAATTACCATTATATTTGTCTTTTTTTATTTCAAAATAAAGATTTCTAATATCGTCTGAAAATTGCTTTCTTCAATTAAATTTGAAATGAAGGGTAAATGGCTGCATTCACAAATTTTTAACTGCCTTATGTGGAAGGTTGCATTGAGAGTACACCAAATTCCTACACAATTACTACACTATTAATACACGAACTCGATAAACGCAAGAATCAAGCTTAAATTAATCAGCCGTATCAAATATACATTATATTACTTCGTTTACCTATAAGAGGATATGGGAATGATATTTACTCACTTAATCATGAGTATTACCGTTGATATATAATCAGTTATAGTAAGTTTAAACTAAAATACACAAGTATACGGGAATAAGCTTCTGCAATTGACAGTTCTTTTAATCGAACAAAACAAAGAGCACAAGTATGTAATGTTGTGTCAATAAACTTAGTATGTTCGTATATCTACCGTAATACTTAAATATTAGCACCATAATCTAAATACAGGGATAATGAGTAAATAATCAAAGAAAACATAATAAATATATATTATAGCTTATATAAAGTCTGTTATTATTTGGCATGGTATTTCGTCGACAAACTTTTCTTGTTTAGTAAATTGGGGTTGGTTACTTTCTTGTTCCAATGGTTTCGGATGTTTTTGCGCCACTATCACATTCTCCATACTTGCAACGCATACAACCATTTCTTTGAAATAATTTTGTTCGTCCATGTTTCGTGCGTATCTATGTCCACCCATATTAAATGTAGATATAGCAGTTATTGATCTGTGATATCTTACATCCTTGACGCTGTATTCACTCTATCATCTGCGATCATTTGCAAAATAGATCTTATTTGGAATTTCTATTTTGTGATATAAGGCCAACTCGCTTCAGACAATGCATTTTTAATGTGTTTAATTTTGTATTTGGGTTTTGAATTGGTGTTGTACTTTGTTAGAAATACTACAAAATAGCAGACTATTGTCCTTCCTAGTCGATTAGTTATGTATTCTGTTGTTCACTCAGAGTTATCTGTCAAACAATTGTCATCTGTCATCAAACTAAAAGTTAAGTATTTCCTGAGAATTAGAGTTATCCTGTTTTCTGCACATTATTTGATAAATTAGCAACTACCTAATGTATCAGCTCGAAATAGAAGGATATCATATAGTACACACATGACTTCAGCCGAAAAGAACTGAAATTGATTAACCGTTTTACATGATAGCATTATTCCCAGACGTGAATATTTTTCCTTACTAAAATTGTAATACTAAAAAGGATAAACTAGTAAATCGAAATATATTTTAAATTATTGAAATATACAGATTAAAAAACCCCCATCAAATCCAAGATAAGAAAAAAAAACACAACGATATTTAAGACTTTTGACACGGAACTATGAAAACAATGGTAATACAACGCATACGATATGCAAGATGTATTGGGCAGACATACAATGTTAAATATTATGAAAGTTTTTCAATAGTCTATTAACTTAACAAAACGCAGAAGAAGTCTTAAGCTAAACAAGATTTGATAATTCATATTGATTGTCAATATCAACAATTTAACATAATGGCTAACGATTATGTGATCAATACTATCACTAACATAAAAAAATGAATTGAAAAGGAACAAACATGTCAAAATTAAAATCTTAGTTAACATACTAAAATACTTAAAGTATGTAAATACAAGATATGCTGTGTAAAATTCTAGGAATAACTTCATTACGAAAGTACTATTAAATTAATAACAATAACAAACTTAGGTGATTGGTAGAAAAAAAAAACGAGCTGGATATTTAGGTATTGAAATATGAAAATTAGTTAAATATTTACATAATGAGTATGATAATGAAGTTTAATCACTATAGTATAAGAAACAAGTTGAGAAAGAGAAGAAAAGTCGAATAAAACTTTGAAATACAGGACGACGACAACGGCGATGACAACGAAGACACTAAGACAAAGGTAATGACAATAGCTCTTGGTTTGATTATAAAAGACGAACTAAAGTGATTTAATGATTTCACGGCTACAGAATTATAATGCTTATATAAAATGCATATGTTATATTATTACATTATAACTAATAATAATCTCGTACTACAATCAAAATCTAAGCAACATTTTTACCTTTGTAAAATCATTAAACACATGATTCACTTGCCGCTCTATATTTCTCTTTGTGCATTTGTGGATTTCATAAAAAAGTTATAGTTACAACACATTTCCGCAAATAAAAATGTTTTACCGTTTTATTGACTATATCATTTGTCTAGAACCATCCTCCTTTTGAAAACGATCTAACACAGATAATACTGTCGAGACTGGACTTAAACCAAACACTATGATTTTCTGCCTTACATTGCATTATTTTATCATAATATAGGGAAATCACATTTTACCTTTGCAGAGAAACACGTTTGGCGAAACATTTGAAGGTTCAAACCCTTCATCACATACACATTTCCATTGTCCATCTATACAATTTCGATGACCATCTATGCATACGAATTCCTCACTTGTGCCGCAATCATCTTTGAAAAAAAAAAGTTGTATACGTATAAACATTAACATTTAAAAATGTATTTTGTTTGAACGCTATCAAAATCATATTAAATCTTAAAAGCAAAAGAAAATACGTGGATTTGAACATGGTAATATTAGAATATTCTAACATATATGTTACAATCATAAATTATCGTAAATTTTAGTTGATTACTATGTTTTAATATTAAGTTAACCCTTTACTCCATAGATACGCGTTTTCCCGCACCAATCAAAGTAGGCTATTGAAAACAGTGCAGGAAGAGTTCAGATTGCTCGTTACGAGCAATCTGAACACTTCCTGCACTGTTTTTCACTCTGTCAGTTAATATAAACATGATTCACCCATTGCTGATACGTGGTGAATTAATGCTTTCAATATTAGAGGTGTCAAAAGGCGTCTATATGAAGTAAAGGGTTAATATGTAAGTAAATGAATGTAGATTTTAATAGTTTAGCATGGAATAAAATAAGTTAATCGTTTGATCATTTACTTTCAATATTTTAATAAGTCAATATAGGTTGAACGATTTAATTAATGACTATTTGAAAAAAAGAAGTGTATTTTTCAATATATTTTAATAAGCATATATTTTAATAATACAATGTAGAGTTCAATGAGGTCAATATGTGAACAAATTAACGTATATTTGAATACATTACTTAGATAAGTATCTAAGTGTGTGTGTGTGTGTGTGTGTGTGTGTGTGTGTGTGTGTTTGTGTTGGTGCAATGCATATGTGTATTAATGATATATATTTGCATAAGTATAAAACATTATGTACTATATTAACACATAATTACATATATCTTACCAATACATTGTATCGCGCTACCGTTTCCTCGTTTTGTTTTAAACCCTTCATCATCACAAGTACATGTCCAGTTACCAAGCGTATTGTTACATGTTCCACGAACACAAGAATTTGGTCGTTTACATTCGTCAATATCTAGAAATGGAGGAGAAGAAGAATTGTCAACAGTGAAAAAGAGGTATTAGTATTAAGCAAATATAGAAATATATAAAATTATATCTATGGAAACGTGTGCACCTAACAGTGTAACTAACACATATATTGGAATAAATTTAAGTAACTTTATGTGACCGTTTATCTTGTGTCATTTGACTGCATCTATGTGACGTCCATTTTCACGTACATGTACTAGAGACTGTAAATCTCAAATGATCAATTATAAGCGCTTAGAAATGGAGTCGTCACTTTTAAATATGTTCATATTTTCAAGTTTATAAATAGTGTTAACGACTTTGACCGAAATAATATGTACACCTTTGCGTTGTTCGTGATACCATGACACAAGGTTGACGGCATTTGAACAAAGGCTGTCCAACAATGAAAAATGTAATAAATCTAAACAAAATTATATTCGTTTATCTTTAACCAAATTACAATTTCCTGTATTTGTACGTGTGAGTCACACACACACACACACACATATATATATACGAGGAATTATCCAGAAGTTTGTGGCAAATTTAATAAAATCCATATTTATGCAAGTAAATCGCTATATTTTTTTTAAACTTAAGTATTGGTGAATTTGTCATCGATGTACGGTGTTTGAGTATATGTCTTATGTCGGTATAATGTTATGGTATCCATAGCAACATACATACATGATCTGTACCGCAGTTCATAATGTTGAACAATTCGACAGTTAAATATGTCTAATATAACAATCATTTCCCTGTAAAACTCGAATATATATGGTTTGCATTGTAGAAAGGCGCACGCGCCGTAATCTGATCTATACATTTATATCTTGGTTATTCATTAATAATTATCTCCATATATATATCATGCACTGTGAATGAGCATCTCAAAAGATTAAAAAATTCGTAAATTCCTTTGTTGTAAATTTAATTATCTCCATATATATATATATATATATATATATATATTAGATAGATAGATAGATAGATAGATAGATAGATAGATAGATAGATAGATAGATAGATAGATAGATATTTATTTATTTAAGTCTCATCATGGTTAATACACAGTATATACATTAAATTAAACTTTATATTTAAACATTATATTTAACAGTTAGCCATGCCATTCTATAAAGAATTATAAGAGACTATATTACATGTAAAACATATCAATACATTTTTTATCTAGCAATCATATATTTGTTTCTATTACAGTCTTATCATTTTTTTTTGTTCAGCGACAACTAGAAATAATGAATTGAATGCTTAAGTAAGAGAGGGTGATCGACAGAGACTTGATATTATGTATAAAGTTGATTGCAAAATTATATACTTATTTTATTTACAAGTGCACAATAAAATTATATCCGACAAATTCACGGAATAAATGTCTCGTTTATATCTTTATTGAGAAATAAAATGAAGTCCAGCCGTCAATGCAAGACCAATGCCAGGCGAAAAACTGGATGTTATATATCCTGATACGTTTTTAATAATAGTTCAATGAGTGAAGAGGGTTTATGTGAATATAATAAGTAATATTTTAATACTTGTAGGTGCCTAGACCATATGGTGTCATAGTGACTGGTTTTGATTAGTACAGTTCAAAACAACTACGAACCATAAAAGTAAGACAGTGTCAACATGATAGAGATAACCACAAAAATGTAAAAATCATATGATCATAAAACATTCATAAGGCTCAAGATCATAAAACATAAGGACTCTTGGCAAAGTATAACGAACTTAAAGTTCGGCGTCATTTAAAGCGAAACTAAGTGGTAGAGAAGTACTACCGAATTGTTGACTATGGGTAAAATCGGCAGAGCAGAAAATGTATTACTTGGCAAGCTAAGTTAATTATCCATAACGGTCAATGTGGCCAATGTGATGTGAAAGATTACTGCATTTTTAAGGGAATCTAGGTCAAAACGTTTCTGAGAAAAACGGAGCTTATCGTAAAACCTAAACGATATGAAGTTTATTAGTTATCCGTAGGGTTAAAAGTCGCTGGTACCCAAGACAAATGATGCAATGATTAGAATAATACCGCCCATTATGTGAGTATTGTGTTGTTTTTAGGTCAAGCAGTTCTTGAACAACGAAGCTCAACACAACATTCAACTTAACGTTGAATTATAAATTTATCTCACATATGTATTTTTATGTGTATGTAATTTGTATTTGTACCTGATAAGTAACTGTATGGAGTTTAAGTAAATACAATTATGTTCTGTTCTGGTATGACACCAAATCGCTGCAGCCGATGTATATGTGATACAAATTTATCTTGTTTTTTCCTTTAAATGGTGATAAAACAACTCATTTTGATATTTACCTTTGCAATGGAACTCATTGTCTGATTTCCATTCAGATGCGAATCCTTCATTACATGAGCACTGCCATTTTGATTCGTTACAGGTTCGATTTCCATCCTTACATTGATATTCCTCGCTTGTTCCGCATTCATCTTAAGAATACATTTCATATTCCTTATATTCAGTAATTAAATACAAACTGAAATTATTTGATGTAAAAGGGTTAATGTTCGCTATATTGTTTTTCTGTCAATGTGATCAATTTTGAATTACTGAAATCATGGAACTCAACCAGTGGTTATTAAGATAGTTTACCACATAAAATGGTGCTGAGGGGCAAGATAAGACTCTTCAAGGAAATACTTAATTTCAGAGGGGCGGTAGTGTATATGATTGAGTGTTTTGTCGCTCATGCCAGAGGTTCCTCAGCTCGATCCGTTACCTAAAAAACATTCAGTACTTGTTCTACCCAGATAGTTGATTTGAGAGCGTGTATTTGATATATAAGCGCCGACTCAGAGGTTTTTTTGCAATCGAGCTAAAATTAATGAATATAAACAAAAACGTAATACTAATTTAACCGAGTTACTTGTTTTTATATTCTTTGACGTGTTTTGTGGGTCTGTTTATAAGATATCATTGGTTGTAAAATTATGATTATTACATTTTATGTGGTCTGTTTTCGATTTCTGTAATAAACGTATTTGGGATTCAAGGAACGTATCAAGGAATGCTGTATTTCTTGTATAGTTTGTATAGTTGGTATAGTTTGTATATAAGTACACACGCATCCATTTATAATCGGGTTATATCGAAACTTTTCAGATTGATCAGTACAAGTTCTCTGTACCACTTTTAGCATTAAAGTAAATAAAATAACAGATTGATTTGAACTAAGTGTAATTTTCTTATAAATACAAAGTATAGAAATAAATGCTAAATATGGCCAACTTGTTTATTAAAATGGCATTTTAAACAATATATTATTCATACCTGCACAACGAATAGCGGTTTCGTTTACATATTGTTTTGCATGGAATCCATGATCACAATCACATGTCCAGTTACCAGGATTGTTCTTACAAGTTCCACGTATACACGCATTTGAATTAGAGCACTCATCTATATCTAGAAATTCAAGGACATGTTTACATTAAGACTCATGTTCGACATTGCAGTAACCTATTGAATATACTTATACAATATAAATGCAGTAAATTCAATAAAAAATGTACATGCAATTGCATGTCGATAATAAACATTGTATGTCAGTGGCACACGCAGACACCTGGATGTTGGACATATAAAACACGTAAACTACATAACGCGGACCATACGAGGTGTATTACAGGAGCGGATAGGCGACCTACACGCATGAGATTTTTCAAAACTCAATGATACATATTATTGTATAAAAATAGTGCTTAGTTCAATTTTGTTGAGTTTGTTACTATTCTTATATTCTGTTTCAGTATAAAATTAGAAGTGTATGACTTTTAGTTATATAATCGTCTGTATAACTATGGTACTGGCAAACAATGTTACTGTTTATGCGACATAAAGCGTATAAATTACACATGAATTTGTAAGCGTGCCCCTATTGTTCGCGACACATTGATTTTCCAACTTTCAATCTATTTAAAATGACTATATTTCCGTTTTATCTTTGTTTATGTCAAATTGTACCAGCAGCATCAGTTATACTCTGCTAAATTGATTTTTCTCACAATTTGTTACTATATGTATTGGTTCCTTACATGTACAACAGTTATAATGTTTGTTGAAAGTGATCATTATGCCAAAACGGGTCCACTCGTCCAGCTCAGTAAACGTCAGTCAAGTATGACATCGGGACACCAAAACACTTACATACAGTATATAAGTGTGGTGATTATGGTGTAATAGTACCCTGTGTTGTTTTATTTACACCTTACCCCTTACGATGATTTAGATAAAATGCAGAAGAATTGTTTTACTTTAACTACTAAATGTCAATTTATTTCAATTCTGTATAAATGACTGTGCCATTGTTTTCAGAATCACATAACCAATGTTCATAAGCAAACGCTCTTCCTTGCGTATAAATATTCGTTTGTATAATCTGTCTGTGCAGCATCTGTTACTGTTAAACATAATGACACCACCGCGTTTAACACATACTATATAAAACATTAATAAGTAACCTGAACATCTATCTGTTTTTAAATCCCTAGAAGACGAATTCGAATAACCTAACGGACAAATACAATACCAGCTCCCCAAAGTGTTCACACAGTTTCCAGGCTCACACAATGACTTAACAAACTTATTGTTACACTCGTTTATATCTGAAAAGAGAAATAAATTCTTGTGTATTGTACATCTCAGTTGTACATTAAAGGGAATTTATCAGGATTTTTAAAATGTTTAAAATTACCTAAACCATTTTTTTTCCAATTAAAAGTGTAACATATTTTGTGACGTATCAAATGAGTCCCGTGATTTCATTTTAATTTCAATTTGATCCGGTGTACACAGGGACGGGTCCAGAATTTCAACACAAAATCTGAACAGGCACACATGCCTTTTCAGTAGAAATATAGTGACTTTTTATAAAATATAGTATTTTTTCAAGGGGTTGGGCGGTGAGGTTGCGTACGCTGGGATTTGTTTCAAAAGTAGATCTGCGATTGATACAGCATTGCGTGAAGTAAAGTTGTTAAACTTATAAAAAAGTTCGAATGACGTCAATCAGTATCTAAGTGCTGTCTATTTTCAGAATGGGGATTTTGTTTCAAGTTTACCATTTCAATTTAAATATCGATTGTGTCACATTTTGGTGGAGTTGACATACCAAAACCATTCGGATTTTAATTATAAATGATAATGAGATGCTTCTTATTTTGTTTTTTATTTTTATTTTTTATTTTATTGTTTAAGACATTGATAGCATTTTTTCCTTATATACTTCCTTTAAATATTGATGTGAGTCTGGTAATGTACATACATTATTCAATTTACATTTGCTTTAAATAATACCATTTTGCTATATTAAAAATGAACTTACTATTCTAGAAATACATGTAATTTGAGAAGTTTTAATGAACATTTTTTAAGTTTTAAATTTCACATGATATTTATAACACATTACCTTCACAAGTGACACTATTGTTGTTTATTACTGCAACATATCCTTCTGAGCAATTGTTACAAGTCCAACTTCCCATCAGATTTATACATTGTTTGGGATTTGAACAATTCGATATGTTTTTTGCACATTCGTCGACATCTGTAGATAGGACGCATTGATATGCAGTTTTATCATTGTAAATTAGAACTGATTACTACTATTCGAAGGTGATAACCAATAACAAAACAAGGTTAATAATGCATAGCCAATAAAATAACAAGGTAATCAATACATAACCAATAACAAGATGAACAATGTATAACAAATAACAAGATGAACAATGTATAACTAATAACAAGATGAACAAGAGGTTGCCACTTACGTGGTCATATCCCCCACCAACACTTGACCTTGAGCTATGACCTTGACCTTTGACGAACTAACCAAAGCCATTCGCATGACACATCGTCTTGTCCTAGTGAACGATTGTGCCAAGTTATTTAAAATTCCAATAACAACTAAAGAAGATAAGGTCAGGACAGCAGCGGAGTGACGGACGGAGCTGTGACTGACCATTGACGAACAGACCCAAGTCAGTCGCATGACACATCGTCTTGTCTTAGTGAACATTTGAGCCAAGTTATTCAAAAATGAAATCACAACTAAAGAAGATACGGTCCGGACAGGACGAAACACAGTGTTTACATTGAATTTTCAAACACTTGACCTTGAACTATGACCTTGACCTTTGACGAACAGACTAAAGTCATTCGCATGACACATCGTCTTGTCCTAGTGACCATTTGAGTGTATACATTGGATTTCCAAATACTTGACGTTGAGCTATGACCTTGACCTTTGACAAACAGACCCAAGTCATTCGCGTGACACATCGTCTTGTCCTAGTAAACATTTTTGCCAAGTTACTTAAAATTCCAATCACAACTGAAGGAGATATGGTGCGGACAGCAGGGGACGCACGGACGCACAGATGGACGTTCTTATAAATGGTTATTAAAGTGACTTCTTTGCGCAAAGCTTATCACTTGTGTGGCTAAATATCTAGCAACACAAAAGAAAAAAGCCAAATTAAAACTGTTTTAAGAGTCTAGAAACAGCCATATAATTATTTTTCAACTGCTTTTCAACCGTCCATAAAAATTAATAACCCTAAATCCAAGACAATTAACTACCCATTCGTGTGCAAGGACGGACGCAACCCATTTCTATATTCTCCGCCACCGCTCGTAGAGTATAATGTACAACCAATAACAATATGAACAATGTATAACTAATGCGTAAGATCAGAGAATTCAATAGATGTAGACATCAATACAAATCAGTCACAAATATACGTCAGTATAATACGTACTTGTCTTCAGCTAATATCTTTCAGCAGCAACCTTAATAAGTCGACACCACTATATTTTATTGCTAAAATACAAAAATGTCTGTCCAGCGTGACAAGTAAATAAATTAATTCAAATTGAATGTAGTCTTTAAATTGTATCCCTTCACATGCAAAATCACTTTACCAGACAAATTAGCTTACCTGTTACATACTAAATTAAATCTAATTCTACCGGGCCCGATTAGCTCAGTCGGTTACTCGTCTGACTGTCAATACAGGGGTCGTGAGTTCGAATCCTCCGCCTGGCAACAGCCTCCGTGATGATTGATATACGACATTGTGTCTCATTATCATTCGTCTCTCACCATTAATTCAAGTGTGAAAGTTATCAGTTACTTGCGGAGACGGGGTGTTCTCGGGTACTGGTTAATCCAAGAAAACAGTGCTTAGGTTAACTGATCGTCTGTTAGCCCTCGATGGCATAAAATATTCAATCAATCAATCAATCAATCAATCAATCAATCAATCAATAATTCTGCCTTAGAAATCTGTCTTAACATGAAATAAAACAGCATGCGCTCCTATTTTTGTAACCTATACGTACCTTTGCATTCAAAATATTTTGAATTTATATTTGTAGATTTATACCCTTCACTGCACTCACATGACCATTCACCATTTTCATTACACGTATTGTTTCCTCGTAGACACAAGAATTCTTCGCTAGATTTGCAACCCACTATATCAGACAAATATTTACTCTTTTAAAACATAATGTTGTAGAAGATATATAATGTCAACAGAACTGTGTAACTCTGACACATATATCATAAATATTTGCCTCTCAATAGCTCACATAAAATTAATGCAAGTACATGTACATAATGTTAAAACTTATCTAAAAAGTCTACGTTTCACCTTTTAATACTCAATGAGATAAATTTGTAACTGATTTTTAACTCTGTTTCTTAGTATACTAATCTAGAAAAAATACCAGTAAACATTATGGCAACTGTCCTCTTTCATTAATACTAAACACACTAAATATTCACTTAAATCGCATTTGTATATTGCGAGTTATGATATTATTAAACATTTTAATGAAAATAAAAGAAAAAAAGGCAAGTATTCTTCTAATAACAGAGTTGCATCAATTGTTCATTGATGTACGACTAATGCATGCGGTTGCTGAGATGTAAGAGTGTGAAAACTAAATGTTATTTTCCAAACAGAAAAGAAGCATAATGATGCAAATAATGAAACCTTAATTATGCCACTTATCCAATTGAATTGTCTCACTGTTAATGAACACTCATATGGATTGACACTGATGCACAAGGAGAAGTTACTGATAGTAGAGCTTGATATGAAACACAGTTAAACAAATTATCTTATATGTATAGTATAGTATAAGCCATGCTATAATCTAAACTAAAAACAGAGTAACCTCCATTGTCGACATGGGTGACCGTAAAAATGGTCAACACTGATGCAAGTTTCATTGATGTATTGCTAGAAGTAACTAAGCTAGCAGATGCCTACAATATTAGCCAAATGTATACGATTTATACTTAAAACCAAACAAAACGAAATTATTGCAAATGCCTCCCACCCTCACTTAAAGACATTAAATAATAGTAAAAAAACATGCGATATTTTATAAATCAGTCTGAATTCATCAATGAAATATTGAGCTTAATCACGTGAGTAATGTCTTAAGCAGTGAAGACATTTGTGAAGTTTTATTGATGTTTGGCTAGTACTTACTGAAATATGTGCTGATGTTATTAACCAAACTTTGTGTGTAATCATTAGTCATATTTCTGCCCAAAATCATAATAACAGTATCCCACTTGTCATTTTGATCACCTTTAAGTCAATGATATTGAAGACACATGAAAATTTGCATTGATGTATGGCAAAGAGTTATTTAGGTTAAAACCATCAACCAAATTGTGCGATTATGAATAAGTCATACCTAAAGTAAAAACAGAATTATCCCATACTTTTGTTTGAATCCCCTTTATAGAAGGAAGTGAATATACGCGTGAAGCTTTAGTCATGTATGTCTAGTAATACAACAGGTATGATTTTGCTAAATATGCTTTATCCAAATTGTATAAATGGTGACAATATTCACAGTAAAGCAATCACACTTCATAGCATTTTCTTATCTTTTTTTTTTCTTTTTTAATTTGTTTTATTGTTTTATTTCATTGTAACAGTTTAACAAAATCAGATGTGAAAGTTACAAATTAAGATATAGTATATACAAAGTTTCTGATATATCATTTTCATATTTGTAAATTAAGAGAAAAACTTTCTAGGTTCTTTAGAAAATTTATTAACTCTTGAGTTTTATTTTTATATTTTGTTATTAGTATCAAATACCTGTAAGTTATACAATAACTGTACAAACCAATGTGTTTCATGTTAATAGCAAGGAAAGTTTGCTATTTAACCCCTTCATGGCAGTTAACACACACGTGACTTTTCATTGCTTTAGTCAAAAACATTTATATGTTACAGTAGAAGTTACTAACTTATTAACTTATAAAACAAAATAAACTTAAATAAAATAACTGCATCGGTTCAAACGCCTGTGCGAATACAAGTAGCTCTAATTTTCTTCGAAAGTCAAGCTAAACGATAGCTGAAGCAGAGTGAGAGGTACTTAGGAATAACGAGAAAAATACATTACCAGTGCAATTGAAAGTTGTTTTATTAACGTATTGTATCTCATTAAATCCATCGTTACAAAGACAAGACCAGTTACCAATACTGTTTTGACATTTTCCATTGATGCATTTGGCTTTTCTCGATTCTAGATGATTGCACTCATCAATATCTGCAATGAACGATACGCTGATTCTATTAGATTATTTCATGTTTTAACAATCACTCGATGTTATTACAATCATGTATTTGTTTCATCTTTAGATTTGTATCTGTGAAACTTTTTTATGTAATTTGTATCAATGCATGCGTATATATGTTAATATGGAACTATTGTTATTAACTTATTTATGAATGTGTATTTTGAAATTAAACAGAAAACACAAAGTCAGCATTAATTTTGCTATTATCATATAAATAAATTTAATAGCGTTATACTCATTTTTTCCACACATTATAGTATATTATAGTTATTCACAAATGCTTTTATTTTGCATTCATTACCACGGTTGCCTAACTTGTACATGTGTTTCCAAATAATGTGTAGTGTTGTAGTATTTATTGTAAGGAACAAGTTCGTTTCACTTACAAACTGGAAATTTAGCAAACAATTCTTATTTCTTAAAGAAACCTACTTACCTACGTCACTATATTCTGTAAATAACAGAACTCACTATTCTGTTTCACATCTAGATTATCGATAGGAATATGTTATGATTTGTGAATACTCTTTTTTCTCAATTTCAAAAACAATTTGGTATCAATGTTAACGCGAAAAAAATAGAGTATCTATTTAATAAGAAGTATGAAAAAGCAATAAGCATTATAGCTTAATGTCTGATATTTGTAGTTCTACGTTATCCTGTTTACCTTTACAATACTTTTGGTGCTCCGATGATTTATCATAACCGGTTTTACACACACACTCATAAGTGCCATTTTCTGTTTGACAGCTTGTTGATACTTGGTCACAATCATCAATCCCTGGAACCTCACATAACTTGTTCTCCGTATCTGTTTAACATACACGTCACATTAATATTTGATACTGTGTTTTATTTGTGTTAATATAGAAACATGAATACATATGTGCTACTGCAATTTTATTTATTTACTGCATTATATCATAAAGCATTATATTATTAATATTCTAAATGTTATATTATGTTGAGGTTATACGATAGCGACTTTCACGGAAATTATCCGAATATTGACATTATCACCTACTACAGAACGTAATACTTAATGTACTTTTTCAAAAACACGATTTACTGCTATCATACAAAATACATAAACATATATAGATAAACATTAATTTTAAACCAGTAAACTATATATAGAGCGGTTTGAGATTAACCGTATCTAAAATAGCAATTTTTGGTACTAACAAAGAGTCCTGAATAATTCGCTATACATCAGCTTTTATATTGGACAGCATGATGTTTTTATAAACGTTTGACAGTTTAAAATTGGTGACATGCTAAAGCGATCCTTACATGTTCCGTTCCTGCTGGAAATGTTAACACTATATATTGATAAAATAATAACTATTGTACGTTGACCTAGGTGGATTAAACAATTATCTTAGCGTATTACGTGATTTAAACTAACGACACAATAATTATACATGAAATTTTAATAGTAGTTGTAAGTAGCGCTACAGTTTCAAATTGTGTTTGATTACGAAGATAAAAAATATAAATCAGCAGGAGAAATAGTCGACATGCATACATGAAATGACGTGACATGACATAACATTACATTAAATAAGTACGTTAAGAAATTACTTTTTGTTATATATATCTCAAAACATTAGGACTGTTTGTGAATATATGTACTAATCATTAGACGCGTTTGTGGGGAATGTCAATATTTGTAAATGTATTATGCCGACTCGAAACATCATACAGTTTTTTATATTTAACCCATACTATTATTTTATTTATTAACGAATATGACGTTGAGTTACAGCGCATCATCTAGGTATTATGTATTAGACATATTTGTAGGGAATGTAATTGTTAAGAAATTGTGAATTAATAACACTGAACACGGATTCAAATAACTGCTATTACCATTTGAATCAATATGCAGAGTACCATTCCTAGAAAAATATCTATTTCATTTCGAGGATTGTGTTTATATGTTTTAATTGTTCTTCCAAAAATATGCGTTTTATAATGCTCGGTATATGTCTAAAATGTTTGAACTAAAATCAAAAAACAAACACTCACCGTTATACATATAAAACTTGGAAAGTCTAACAGCAGAGCCATTAATACTAATCAATTGATCCGTGTGTACACCACTTTTAAACACATTCGTCATTCGTTGTGCTGCAACACGATCGCCCATTCGCAAAATAAAGTATGCTGTATACTCATTTTGATCTACAGAAATGCTGTTAATTGTACAAATATACAAACAATCTTAGAAACTGTTGCAATAAGCCATGGACAAGAACACATGTTAACGAGATCCTTCTTTGAGATGTAAAGATTTCTCCTAGCATTGGCTTACATTTTAGATCATTATATTAAAATGTATGTGCTATAAAATAAAAAACTTATGTTTGTGCCATTAAACATCTTGCTGTACTATTACTGGCGCCGATCAAACATAGATTAACAAATTAAAATTAAGATTAAGATAGAGTATATCAGATTATACTGCAACGGATATTCTTTCTTCAAGATACCTAGGCAATTCATCGTTAAAAACGTAAAACAATAACGATACCTATTCATAAACAATTCAAACATTAAGCCATTTTTTCCTAAAGTCTGCATACCAGACAAAACACAATAGACTAAGACTCTGCGCCGACATGTATATATACACCGTGTATTTATATACCGTGTACGTATACACCGTACGTGAATACACCGTGCATCTATACACCGTGCGTATTTATACCGTGCATGTATACACAATGCATGTATACACCGTGTATGAATACAACATGTACGTACGTTTTCCAGTAACTAAGATTAATTTAATTTATGAACAAATTTACTTCCACCAAAGACTACGTAACAATATTATTTTAATATTTTCAGTCAAATTATGTTCTTTTTTATGTTCAGTTCTAATGCATTAAAACTAGAAAAGTATGTAAGTGTGTTTTTAACAATGTGTATATGCAGAAATTAAGGCATTTCTGGTTGTCATACCTTGTACTTGATAAGTTGTAGATATTGACGGAGACGTATAAATGTGTTATTGGAACATCATACATGTCGGTTGTTTCCATTGCTTCATTTACAAAGTAGCTATTAATCTGAAATATAAATGAAGGTTCTATTGGTAAGTATATTGTGCATGAAATACAATATACAGTTTTAATGATACAATACACAGTTTAATCTCCTGCGTTAAAGTAGAATATTGGTATTATGTGTTTATTGAAACTTAATGATGGAGCATAGTTTAAAATATTAACCTAATTCATTATTTAATTCATCTTAAAATATTGGTACATGATACTACATTAAGCAACTAAGCTTAAGCTGGTGACAGTGAGGGTGTTATATGTTCCATTACTGCCATGAGTTACTCGATAACACAACGTCTTCTGATTGCATTCGATGCTTCTAAGATATCCTTTACAAGATATTATTAACTACCGCATCAGCTGTATTACGTGCTATGAACCCTCGTGAAAAGATTTAGTGAGTCCTGCTCTGCTTGGGGTTTCTTTAGTTGCGTTCCAAGGGACCCTTTATCAGATATCTTAGTTGTTATGATTTTATAACATATACTATTTCCTTTAATTAGTATATATTTCAACAATAACAAACATGACTTACCTTGTTTGTCACAAATGATTTGACATCTGTATCAGAAATGTTTTTCGTAGTTGTCCATCTTGAAGTTATACTTCCTACATAACTGTAATTACCTGTACATATATATAAAGATATATATCAATCATTACATTTAGGCACATAACAAGATTAGAAACAGCAAATGCTTCGACCGGATAACCGCAAATTGAGGTCTCGAATAACCCGTGTTTCTTTCTTTTATAAAACTTCTTTATTTTTTTGTTGATGTAAGCTGTAAGAACTGAAAGCATTTCCCTTTTGAATTGTATTCATGAGTTCAGACAAGAAACCGCCCTGACATTTGCTTTGTATTTTTAACGCACTAAGCAGAAACAAAAAAAAATATCTCGGGTGAAGCATGACCTATGTTTTTTTATATATTGGCACTACAGATGAGAGCAAATAATTACTGTTCTTAATTTAATTTGAGCGATTCTATTCGCTACACAAATAAGAAATAAAACAAGTAAATTATACAAGCATTTACGTATACAAGAATAAAAGTAGCACTGGATTGACAGAACATATGACTACAGTTATGGTTAAATTTATCAGTAACTACACAATTCGACGAATTAAACGGTTTCGCCTATTAGATCACTTCATCGTAAAGCATGATAAAGCCTAGACAAATAACACCGAAAGTAGATAATTGTTAAATACTGTTTAATGGAGATATGCGCAAAAAAAAAACAAGTTAATTCTGGTTTATTTTTATTGTTTTAGGTCGAACTGATATTATACAACTAAGGGAAGAAAAATGCTGGGCTTAGACCAACCATCTATAGGTAAACAATAACAATTTATGTAAGCCTCTCCAGATGTCCAATTCAATGTCATTATGCATGATACTGCATGTTTAAATAGTACAGAAGTATTAACCAAATATACAACCAAATACATAAAGTGCGGTGGGTATGTGTACAAAAAATGTCAAAGAAACGGAACAAAACGTAAAAACATAACCTTGAATTGTTGACGTCAGCATCAGTACCTCCAACGGAAAAATAATACATTTACAGTATTTTTTCATAAAAAAGGGAGAGAAAACAGTGATCATTAAAATTGCTGTTTTACACTGGAAGACAAATGTTGAAGAAAGAATGTCTCTTTTTTAATTGCAATAATGGGATACTCCTTTGCGATATCTAATTCTTTATTATCTGGTAGTTTTAATCTAATGATAGTCTTTTATGACCATAGCATATAAATTTCACAATTGAAATTAGTATTTCCATGTTTTTAATGATCAGCACCATTTTGAACACTGATGTTCAAACAAAATAAATTCGTGGCGGATAATTACCTTGACACCTGTATATCGGATACGTGACATTGCTAACAGACTGCCACAGCGTGTCTTCTGGGCAGCTACAGTTCCATGTGCCTATCATATTAAAGCATCGTCCCTGTACACACCTGTCACTAATGTCACCCAATGTGCTGCATTCGTCAATATCTGTATGGGTGGTAAAACAATCAGTTGATGTCTCCGGTTTGTTATTCAACGGTATGCGCAAGTAAAAATATATCAAGTTTTTATACAAATGGGGCAATAGCATGTATTAGTTTCCAGCATTTTAGCAGCAATGCAAACATACAGTACCCATCAGCTATCATTAAAACATTCGCGTACAAGCGTTTAATATGTGATTGATCATATGCAAATATTTAAACGCAAAACGTGAAATGATTACATGAGACACTTAAAAATATACGACGTTTGCCTGCTATTTTGGACAATGTCGTTATTACGTTAATATTATAAAGCGTTGTCTTGACGTCGCCCAAAATCGCAATAATACGTCTTGCTTTTTACCAGAGCCTTTTCGCGCAATCAGCCGTTAATGTTCAAATTTCGTTGTTTAAAAATCAGCGTTTATATCAACCCCGGCGTAATGATTAGATGTAATTGTAACACAAATTGTATTCCATCTGCATGACAGTTATGATCTTATCACAGGAAATAAAATAAATAATTTAATAATGTTATTAAAAACAATTTTGAATTAATTATGGTTATTTTACAACGGAAAAAATGGCTAAAATCAACAGAAAAATAAGTATCACCGAGGGACGCTTTTAACGAAAAAACTATGGTACTGTATTAGATAAAACAAAGCTTAAACGAAAGCTGAGACTTCATAGATCAATAGTAAAGATGTTTATCACATTACATCAGATGTAAAACAATCCGACAGGAATGTCGCGAATCACCATTGCAGACGTGGTGTTTTGATAAAGTTTAAAACATAAAAGTTCAACAAAAAATGCCATTAATGACGAAAAGTTACATAACAAACACGAACATAAAGTTGTATTACCGGTGCAGTACTTCTTGCTATGTTTTACTGGCTGGTATCCGTCTTTACAATTGCAAACAAAAGTTCCGTTTGTGTCAAGGCAGTCCGTTGTGTCTTGATCGCAATCTGTCCTGCCCGTTACATTACACAAACCACCATCTGCAACGTGACAGCGTATTATATATGTACATGTAATTTTATTATTGAAACACAGGACAACGAGAGCATTTGAATAGATTTACCCATATACTATATAGTTACATAAGCTAACATACATTTAGCTCAAGACGTATACATACATGCATACATGTACATCTGAATCTTAGATGTTTACACACTTACAATTAATAATCATATGGTAAAGTATGTGTATCGGGAGTACGAAAATAAGTAAATATAAATGAATTAAGTGTGAATGACATTTGGGTTGTATTAAACCTGTCAGTAATATTTAAAGTGAAACAATATTTATTTCCATTGCGTAAAATACAATTACTAAACTATATACATATTTCATTGCCTAACTATGTCGGATATATCAAATCTGTTTCCTCTTTCATGCCCTCACAATATGGCTCCTTTGAAATAATTACGGATTGTACACCTAGTATCAAAAAGGTTTACATTGGCTATACAGAGGAATGCTAACCGCATTTGTAAGCTTAATGTTAAACATGTTACCCACATTTATCCATACTAAGAATGCACATCCTGTCAATGACATTTCATACATGGAAATAGTCATGGTAAACTTTTATAAGTATGTCTTAAATATGTGTTCTCTTTATCAATAATACTTATAAGTAGATAGCTATCAAGTTGTTTATGTGTACGGCTGCGAGGTCTAGGGGTAAAACATCTGTCTCGAATGCGTAAGGTCGTGGATTCGATCTCCGGCCAGGTCATAGCAAAAACTTGAAAAATGGTAATAGAAGCTTTCCTCGCTTGGCGCTCAGCATTTAGCGGATACTTCTAGGTCCTGTCGGCCCGGTGTCATAAATTTGACTGGGCGGGGTATCATAGCATGTGTCTATGGCATGATACTCAAGTGTGGCAGTGCTTAGAATCATGTCTCAAGTAGACACCGTCACGATATGGCTGTACAATAGTTGAAAGCGACGCTAAACACCATACAACATTGTTCATGTGTTTAAATGAAATTATGGAATTAACCTACCAATGTTTATCTTTATCGCTCATTAAAAAGTAACAATGGTTTATAAAATACCGTTCTGCAATGTCCATCCACGTCATGGACTTTTTTAATCGCGTAATGAAGTTAAACGTTTATTAGTTTTAATGTCGCTTGCTATGCGTATGGCGTGAAAAGGCTTCTTTGTTATGCACGTTAAAGCGTTTTTTTGTTATTTTTATTCTCTTTTACTATTTTATTTCTCATTATACACATACATATATGTACATAGCAACATATTGTCCAAAACACAATAGAAGAAGATCAGAGTAAACTATTATACTATACTGACATGTTGAGATTTACAACATATATATTAACAAGTACATTCAGACTATCTGTATATGTTTTTATAATTAATATTTAAACTGTTCACAATAATGAAATTTCTTTCTAATAATAAGTTATTAAAAAAAAGAACACAGCAAAAAATCAACAACAAACAAACAACATAATAATTATTTGTTTGTTTTGCATTCCACTTATATATTTACTTTCTTTAATGAGACAATGCCACAATGTGTTAAATAAATGATACATATTTCTATGTATAAAATGAAAAATAAGTTTGCTTAAATAGAGTGTAAAGAAAGAGTAGTAGATAAGAGTAGGAGGGTTAAGATAAAGAGAAGAAGAGATTAACACTCTAAGTCTGGAATCAGTATGTTGTTGTCATTAATTTAGTTGTAATTTGTCCCATTTGCCGTTATGTTGTCCAAGCTTTTCTTTTGCTGTTGCTATTATTCTTTCTATATTTTCTATGTATTTTAAATATTTTTTAAAATTAATAAACATGGGATTTGTTTTTGAATATTTGTTTTTGTAAATGAAATATTAGCATATATCAAAATAGTATTTAACAAATTTGAATAACTGTTCCATTCAGTACAACCAAGAGATATTACCATATAATTAAACTTCATTGTTAACTGGTTTTCATCAAGATATACTTCAAGATATGTCCAGAAGACTCTAGAAAATTGACATTCCCAAAATAGATGTATGTTTGTTTCAACATGCATAGCACAACATTCACATAAACTTGCATTTATACAGAAATTTGTTGTTAGGTATAAATCGTATTATATATTTGTATTGGAAAGCGCGTACTTTTGTATCTATTAGTGATCTAAAAGGTAAGGTGTGTACAACTTTCCAGTTTATGTTCGCATCTTCTAATTCCCATTTAATATGAGGTTTGATTATATGTTTTCGTATGTTTCTCTATTACATTTGTATATAAAAGTGTATTTAGACTTTTAAGGTTTCTGATTTGTTGCAATAAATTAATTTCTTCATTATTGTCATATTGTTTGCTTTTAAATTTTGTTTCCATACCTTTGGAATTTTTTCAATTAGAGTATAATATTTTAAAAAATCTGAATTATTTAGTAGGTATTTCGCTTTAACAAATTGAAAAGTATAGACTGTTTTTGGTCTACTATCAAATAGTTGTTTGATGTACCTGATACCTTTTGAATGCCATTCTTTATAAAATAAAGTTTTGTTTTTGTTTTTTATGAACGAATTGTTCCATAATATCTGGTTGTTTAATGTTTCTGGTTTATTTTCAAAATTTATACTTGACCTTGATTGTAATATTTCTAATAAAAAACTAAGAAATTTGTGGTTTTGTGTTTAAGAACATTCATACTAATTTGAATTACATTCAAATATTAATTGTCCCCCTTACTTTTCTAATTTGTTAATGTATATATGTTTCCAATCCCCATCATTTTTATTATCTATTATTCTTTTGACCCATCCCGCTTTTATTGATTTAATAAACATATTTACATCGATAATTTTTAGACCCCCATTTTCGTAGTCTGGTATAATATTTTTTTGACTAATTTTGTCTGGTTTACTGTCCCATAAATAATCATACATACTTTTATTGATAACAGTAAATAAATCTGGCTTTGGAAATTCTAAGACTTTAAGAGGGTATATAAGTTTTGGTAGTGCAAATGTTTTGATAACAGTTATTTTTCCAATAATTGATAAATTGTGTGTCTTCCACCTTTTTAAACAGTTTGAAAACTCTTGTATTTTTTGCATTAAATTCAATTCATGTTATTTGCTTCTGTCATTTAAAAAAACAATTCCCAATGTGGATGAACATTTTGATGTCCATATAAATTTATTGTTAGTACCAAATGTTTCAGCAGAGTTTTTTAGTGATCCCGATCCTAATATAACAGATTTTTTATTGTTTAGTTTTAAGCCAGATACTTTACTAAAATCATTTAGCTTTTTAAACAAAGATGTAAACGTTTTATATGACCCATCCAACATAAATGTTGCATCATCTGCAAATGCTGTATTTTTTTATTTCTCTATTATATAGGTTTATACCCTTTATATCTTTATCTGCTTTCACAGACTTATATAAAATTTCTATAATTAGTATAAATAAATATGGCGACAGTGGACATTCTTGTCGTACTCCTCTATTTATGTCGAAGAATTCGGACATGTGTCCGTTATTAACTACACAACTTTGTGCATCATTGTAAAAAAAGTATAATCCAATTGATAAAAGAATTACCAAAGTTAAATTATTCAAGAGCTTTAAAAATAAAATTTGATCTATACTATCGAATGCCTTTTCAAAATCGGCAAAAAATATAAGTCCTCGTTTGTCTTCGTTATTTAAATATTCTATTACTTCAAAGGTAGTTCGAATGTTTTTGCCAATATATTTTCCTTTTAAAAAACCTGTTTGACTATTATTAATAAGTTTATTTAAAACATTTTTCATTCTATTTGCTATAGTCTATGTTGTTATTTTATAATCAATATTAAGTAAACTTTTTGGTCTCCAGTTGCCTAATGATGTTAAACCTTTATTTTTCTTAGGTATAAGAGAAATTATACCTTGTTTTTGAATTGTTGTTAATGATATTTTTTCGTATGAATAATTTATAGAGTTAATGGTATAGTCTTTAATTGTATTCCAAAATATTTTATAAAATTCAGCTGTAATGCCATTTGATGCTGGACTTTGACCATTTTTCATTTCTTTGAGAGCTTTAAAACATTCTGTTTCATTAATAAGACCTTCATATGAACTCTTTTCATCCTCGTCCAAAAGTGTATTATTTGTTTGCTATCATTAGATATTGTGGTATCTTTACTGTATAATGTTCTATAGAATGATTTAGTTTCCTCTAAAACACCTTTTGAGTTAGTTATCTCTCTATCTTTTTTTAACTAGTCTTTTTATAGTTTTGTTTTCTGATCTTTTCTTTTCTAAATTACTAAAATACTTTGCATTTTTTTCTGCCCCTTCTATCCATTCTGATTTTGCTCTCGGTAAAATTCCCTTTGTTTGTGTTTTGATAATTTCTTCTAATTCAGCTTTATTTTCTTTCATATTATTTAAATTTGTCATATTGTTTTGATTATTGTAAAGTTTTTTTTCTAAATTATCAATATCTGTTTTAAGTTTCATTTCTAATTTTACTGTTTTCTTTTTTTTCGCGGATGTGTTTAATAGTTTCATTCCTTATTGTACCCTTAATAATTTCCCATAACGTGTTAAGATTAGCTTCTTTATTAAAATCTGTTATTTCTTGTATTGAATATTTTATTTGATCCTGATAATCCTCTTCTAAAAAAATACTATTATTGAGTTTAAAAAATCCTGGTCCTCTAGGTTGAGTATCCACATTCATTTTAAAATAAACTAACGAATTATCTGACCGTTAACCCGTTGTAATTTTACATTCTGTAATTGCATTTACTAAGTTATTTGAAACTAAGAAGAAGTCCAGCCTGCAAAATATTGGCGGTTTGTGGTTGGAGTGCCACGTATAATGTTTTGTATTTGGATTTGAAATTCTCCATATATCATTTATATCGTTATTTTGTATCATATTATTTATTATATCCCTATTTTTTTGTTGTTAGTTTTATTTCCATTTTTTTTATCTTTATCAATGTCGATAATAGTATTAAAATCCCCACGTATAATTAAAGTATCACTATCATTTTTTGTTATATTTCTAATATGGATCTTGGTACATATTGTTTGATTATACTGCATATCAGTTTTAATTTTGTTTTGTTATATATAATATTAAGAGTTTCAAGACCTAAACGAATAGAATTTGAATTTGACCAGTTAGTTGTCCATAATTATGAAATTGTTATCATACTCTAAGAAATACATGTGATTTTAAACATAATGTTATGCGCGTTAAAGCATCCATTGTCAATCATCACATACATAAGATTACCTGTATTTATATAAAACTTTGCTGAATCCGGTACTATTGGAATCAATCCTATCGTCTTTTTTAGTGGGTAGACATTTAATTGATCATATAAACATAATTCTATGTTACTGTCTGTTTCGTTCCAGTGAACAATGTATGTAACTGTCACGAGATATCCTTGATTTTCGTTATATTCGCGTTTCCGTCTTAAACTGAAATTTGAATATAAAGCATCTTAGTTATTGTTATTAAGTGTTTATGTCTTTAATAATTCTGTGTAAATTTAATATTGGTTTTGGTCAAAGATCTGTGTAAATCACATTACTAGTGTTGGGCATAGACTTGAAAGTGTGTAAATGATAACATTTGTATTGGTCATAAACCTGTGTAAATTACATTACTTGTGTTAGTCATAAGTGCCATTGAATGAGTCAGAGAGAGGCTGTCGGAGGCCTGTATAAACTAATTGTTTTGGATATGGTATACCTTATTATACATGCTATAATGTGTTTTAATAATATTGATTTATTTATTATATTTTATTAAAAGTAATAAATGTGAAATATTTTGCAGATTTCTTTCTTTAGAATAAAGTAAATTATTCGTGACTATATACTGATGTTTTTCGTACACATATGAAACTAACTAGTTTAGACACATTAATCGCTATACTTAATTGTTTTTAATTTTCTATGAGAAAATATTTGCATTATCAAGAGCCGTTAATGACATAAACACTTAATAACAATAACTAAGATCGATGGCCAACACTAATACTGTTATTTAAACAGATATATCTATGGCTAACACTAATACAATAACTGACACAGACATATCTATGGCAAACACTGATCTGTAATTAACAAAGACATATCTATGGCCAACACTAATACTGTTATTTACACAGACAGATCTATGGCCAACACTAATACTGTAATTTACACAGACATATCTATGGCAAACACCAATACTTTCATTTATACAGACATATCTATGACCAAAACTAATACTGTTATTACACAGACAGATATATGGCGATATTTATACCGTAATTTACACGGACATATCTATGGCAAACACTAATACTCTAATTTACATAGACACACTGATGGCCAACACCTCTACTGTAAATGACATATCTATAGAAACACTAATACTGTAATTTGTACAGACATTTCTAAGGACTACACTAATATTGTAATTTACACAGACATTTCTATGGACTAAACTAATACTGTTATTGACACAGATATATCAATGACCAACGCTAATATTGTAATTGACACAGACAGATATATGGCCAGCAGTCATGTTATAAATGACACAGACATATCCACGACCAACACTGATGTAATTTACACAGACATATCTATGACCAACACTGATACTGTAATTTACACAGACATAACTATGGCCAACAACAATACTGGTATTTACACAGACAGATATATTGCCAACACTGATACTGTAATTTACATATATACATATATAGCCAACATTAATACTGTAATTTACACAGACATATCTATGGCCAACACTTATACTGTAATTTGCACAGACAAATCGATAACAACACTAATTCTGTAATTTACACAAGACATATCTATGGCCAATAATAATATTGAAATTTACACAGAAAAATCTATGGCCAACACTAATACTGAAATTTACAAAGACATATCTATGACCAACACCAATAAAGTAATTTACACAGAGTGATCTATTGCCAACACTGATACTGTAATTATACATATACGAGGTATGTCCCAAAAGTTATAGGACACATTTAGAAATATGCCTTTAAGTGTATCGATCCAAAGAAAACTTGGCATGAATTATTTCCCATATTTAAACTATAAGCATGCAAAATTTCAATATCGTACACCATCATTTAACATTAATTTTGACAAGTCAAAAGGTATATGTAACAAAGTACGGGGGAGTTTGACGTCATTTGTGCAACGACAAATTGACATTCAAATAAAAGTATTTTTTTTTCGAAGTATGAACTGCTGTGCAAAACACATTTTTTTGTGGTACTGCACCCACTTCTGGTATATGTCACGATACTATGATGACTCACAGATCCTAACCACATAATTTACACTCAGGCAACATGGTCAGGAGGTACTAAAAGCGCTTTTTACGAAGATCTGACTTGAATCCCTGGAAAGCCATACAATATTTTGGTAGTCCAGATCGCTGATGTCAGTTACTTTCGTCTCACCATTGGAAACCCGTTTGTACCGCAATGGATAAGACTCCAGGATATGCCTTCTGTTAAAGAGTTGTGCGAAATAAATTTCAGAGTATCCTTTGGGGTCATATTACACCAAACACAATATTTTACCACACTCCAAATGTCCACTTTAGGCGTGACGTCGTCCAATTATTTTAATATTCAAATTCGCACTTGTTATCTTAAAAGTGCGCACAATAATTAAATGTTTATCGAAAACGTCGAAAACATTTGCACTTGATCTAAAATTACGTCCTCTGTTATATCATAACATTTCGTAATAACATATTGAGGACGTTTTCTGCTTTCCGAGACAATATTGTTTTTTTTCTAAATGGCGCCTAACTTCAAAGTCCCCCGTACTTCTAAACTCACGTTACTATGGTGCCTTTTGCATGAACTTAATGATGACTGAAAGTTGATTTGATGTTCTAAGACAACAGAAGATGTGTCAATCTGTCCTTTGATACCATTGGTTTGCATGTAACGCTCTCAATACAAAAATGACAGGGTCGTCCTATTACTTTTGGGCATACCTCGTATAAGGCCAACACTTAAACTGTAATTAAAACATACAGATATATGGCCATCACTAATAATGTAACTGACACAGACATATCTGACCAATACTAATACTGTTATTTACACAGACATATCTATAACCAACACTCAAAAGTAATTTACACAGACAGATCTATACCCAACACTAATACTGTAATTTACACAGACATATCTATGGCAAACACCAATACTGTCATTTATACAGACATATCTATGGCCAACACTTATGATGTATATTACACAGACAGATCTATGGCCAACACTGATACTGTAATTTGCACAGACAATTTTTGGGACAACACTAATACTGTAATTTACACAGATATATCTATAGCCAACACTAACAATGTAATTGACACAGATATATCAATGACGACCACAAATACTGTAATTTACAAAGACATATCAATGGACATATCTTAAACTTTACTTTACACAGACATATCTATGGCCAACACTAATACTGTAATTGACACAAACATATCTAAAGCCAAAACTAATATTGAAATTTACACAGAAGATATATGGCCAACAGCGATGCAGTAATTTAAACTGACATATTTACAGCCAACACCAATAAAGTAATTTACACTGACATATATATGGAAAACACCAAAGCTGGGATTTACACAGGCAGATCTATGGCCAACACCAATACTTTAATTAACACAGACATATTCATGGCCAACACAAATATTGTAATTGACACACACAGATCTATGGGCAACATTTATACTGTAATTGCCACAGACATATCTATGGCCAACACCAATACTGTAATTTACGCAGATATATCTATGACAAACACGTATATTGTAATTTACAAAAGCAGACATATGGCCAACAGTAATGTTGTAATTGATACAGACATATCTATGGCCAACACTAATACATTAGTTTACACAGACATATCTATGGCCAACACTAGTTATGTAATTCACACAGACATATTTATGGCCAACACTAATAATGTAATTGACACAGACATATCTGTGGCCAACACTAAAACCGTAATTTACACAGAAATATCTATGGCCAACACGAATATTGTAATTTACAGACATATCTATGCCAACACAAATACTGTTATTGACACAGACAGATCTATTGCCAACCTAACACTAACACTGTAATTTACGCAGATATATCTATGGTCATCACCAATACTGTAATTTACACAGACATATCTATGGGCAACTACAATACTGTTATTTACACGGACATATCTATGCCCAAATTTGCTACTGTTATTTACATAGACTAATCTATTGCTAACGCTAATACTGTAATTAACACAGACAGATCTATGACCAACACTAATACTATAATTCGAACATATGTATGACCAGAACCTTGTCACCTATTATGTCAGACAGAGGTACTTCTCGTCAATGTGGAAAGCTTTAGATACTGAGTATAAATACAATAATGTCTATATACATTTCCTCTGGCCAACAACATGGAAAATGAAAGTGATATATAAAATGCAATTTGGTTACATCATACCTTAATTATACAATCACTTGTGTCAATATGTATGGGATGGGTGGGTGTTGTGTTCTAGTGTAGGTGGGTGGTTGTAGAAGTTTTGATTGGTTTGTAAATGTATGCTTTCTAGCGGTGTTCATAATATTTTAATTTCGATTTCATAATAACTATATTTTTTTACAATGTACACTTTACCTGGACTTTGTCAGCGATATCTCTATGACTTCTACACCTAAAAATCCCGTTAAATTCATAAAAAGTGTAGTTAGCTGAAAGTTAAAAAAAAATGTTGATAATACACAAACGGAGGATTTCACTTAATTATATCGATGAAAAGGACCTGATATTACATATATCTTTTTGAAGATAAACAATTTGTACAAAATGTGCATGTTTTCATATTACGCTATTACGCTAGATTTCAAAGTATGTGTAAAGATTATTTCATTATCTACTTTCAATTACACCGATAAAGAAAACAATATCAAAATATTATTTTCACTTTGTGTTGCTCTTTAGCTTCGTAATAAATATTGGCGTCTTACATGACTGATGCTTTTCTTCTAAAAATATATTTTAAGCATTATTCAAAACGCGTCCGTTGTAGTATTGATGTGCCACTAAAATAACTCTCACATCATGAGTGATTGTGACTGTTTCTGAATAACGCTTAGTTGAAAAGAAGATCGTGTTAATGATAATATCTTTTTATAGAAGGTAACACATTATGACATAAAAACTGTTGATTTTAAGGTACACGTCGTCTTTTTATTATGGACTTCTGTAACAATATTTAAAACATAACAATAAAATATCAACATATTAAAATGTATGAATAAAAACAAATATTCTTGTGATAAACACTCAATTTAGTAACGCATTCATCTTACCATTTATACATATGCACACTTATACTATTTGGTCAAACAGCAACAAAAATGTTTAGGTATTTGGAGAAGGTAATTTATATTAGCAAAATGTATTATTTAATTAATTTAATAGATATATTTTTTAAATAATTGTTGCAAGCCTTTAGACAAACGAGACTATATTGTATATCTCTGGCTTATATACATGTCTGAACTTTACTAAACACGATTTAATATAGGTTTTATTATATATCGCAACCGTTGAACTTTTTCCATGGTAAGACATAAGGGATATTTGTTTGTTTTGGTGTACGATTGAAAAATATTTAATCAAGTGATCACCAAAAGTTACATTCTCCCGAGTGGAGAATATCATTTTCGGTGGTCACGGGATAAAATATCATTTGATCTTACACCAAAATAAGCATTTTTTGTTTTTATTTGATGCCTTTACATAAATGTATGTTTATTTTTTGTAAAATTAATATGCAAAGTCAATTTTTCTTTTCATTTTTATAATTTCACTGTTTGAAACAGTGGATTACCATGAATATTCCACTGACAAATATATGAAATTCATCAAAAAGCATAAAATAAAATTTGGTATCTTCCTACCTGCAACCGTCCGTATTCTAAGGATGGTTGGTAAAAGCATGGCTTATTACTTGGCGATGTCTATTTATAATTAATTAATGTATTATTAGATGTAAAGCTTGCCTTTGTCAATATTTTATTTTTGCTTTCATAACATTATACTGGCCATTAATCTATAGTTTTAATTAGCATTTTTCAAAGACATTTTATTAAACTACCATTTCATTATATGTGTCAATTAGCTGTCAAACGCCTTTTTATTAAATTATATTTCCAAAGGTATTGCTTTAATTTACCAATCCTGATTAAACCTAAATAAATTATGCCGTTAAACCTATGAATACATTTATAAACACAATATGTGCAACAGCTTTTTACCTGACTCTGTGCATCTTTTTTATTTTCGTCGGTGTTCAACTTGCCGGCGTCCACTTCTCCGCTTATTTGAAATGATACCGTCCCGACGTAAGAAACACCATCTGACAAATGAATATGTTCTATTTATTCCAAAATATCACCCACACACAACATGTTTATTTATAATTCAAATTGAAATTAAATATTGTTTAAAGCCATTTTAAATCAATATATTTAATGTTAAACTGTAATGAAATTGTGTTTAATGGTGACGCGTTATACATCATTTCAGACCATTAAAATAACCATATTCTAACAAACATTGCATGGATCGAGGTTACTTTAACGGTATACAAACTATTACGTAACATTTTATTCAAGAGACAAACGTCAATCTGAATATTTAACTAACATTTCAACAGGCTACATGTATTTTTACAGGACAAGCTTTATATATTAATATTATAATACCTATTTTTGAGCATTTTTTATCAGAGGCTGTTTTGCCATATCCCGGAGAGCACTCGCAGTGATATCCGCCCATGACGTTCGAACAAATTTCATTCGAAGAACAAATACCAGTCTCTTTGGTACATTCGTCCACATCTAAATATAATACAATATATTGTTATTCTTACAAGTATATAATATTTACAATATATGAATAACAGTAAGCATAACAAGAAACGTCACTGTTAAGTGTCGCATGCCCCCCCCCCCCCCCCCCGAAATCTTCTATAAAAAAATGACAATATGTGATATAATAGGTAGCGATGTATCCATAAATATCAAGAGTAATGGACTGATGTCTCAGACTAGACACTAGACATGCAATTTCATGTTTTTTTAACATTAAAACATGACCTTGACCTTGTCATCTGATGTAATGGTCTGGGTATTTCAACAGTTAAATTCAGGTTAAACACTATCATGACATGCTGATCACTTGTGTCAAGCTATTTTAAAATCCCTAAATGTAAGTTACAGATCAATTGTTAATAAAATTAAGCCAAGTTTTTTTAAATCCATCCATGAATGATAAAGTTAAAGGACAGACTTAAAATTTCAAACAGATTCAAAGTGTTGTCATACATACTCAATGTGCGACCTTGACCTTTGAGGTACGGGTCTAGGTCTTATTTACGACACGTAGTCATGTCATCTTGATCAAGTGAGCAAAGTTAAAGACAAAGTCACTGACCAGACACGCAATATCAAACAATTTGAAAAAGTGACATTGACCTTTGAGGAAATGTTCTGGGTCTTACATGTGACATTTTACTATGTCATGTTGATCAACTGAGCCAAGTGTTTTTAAAATTGATCCATATATGACAAAGTTAGAGACCAGACAAGAAATCTCACACAGACTGAAAGTGTTGTCAAACAAACTCAAAGTGTGACCTTGACCTTTGATGTACGCACGTTGGTCTTACACGTGACACGTTGTTATGTCATGCTGATGAATTGAGCCAGGTGTTTTTGAAATTTATCCATAGGTGACAAAGTTTGAGACCGGACACGAAATCTCAATCAGACTGAAAGTGTCATCAAACAAAGTAAAATGGTGACTTTGACCTTCGAAGTTGGATTCTGGGTGTAATGCGCGACACATCGTCATAATATGTCATTCATTAAATTGTGTAGCTAGTATAAACAAAATCTATCCATGCATGACAAAGTTACAGGCCAGACACGAAATCTCAAACAAATTGAAAGTGTTGTCAAACAAACTTAAAGTGTGACCTTGACCTTTGAGGTATGGGTATGGGTCTTACTCGCGACACGTCATCATGTTATGTTAATCTTTTGTAGCAGTTTGTAGCAAGTATTTATAAAATCCATCTATGCATGACAAAGTAACGGGTCGGACAGGGAATCTTACACAGACTCAGTGTTGTCAAACAAACTCAAATTGTGACCTTGACCTTTGAGGTACGGGTGTTGGTCTTACTCGTGACACGTCATCATGTTATGTTGATTATTTATAGTACGTATAATTAAAATGCATCTATGCATGACAAAGTTACAGGCCGGACAAGAAATCTCATACAAACTCAAAGTGTTATCAAACAAACTCAAATTGTGACCTTGACCTTTGAGGTACGGATGTGGGTCTTACTCGCGACATGTCGTCATGTTATGTTGATCATTTGTAGCATGTATCATTAAAATTCATCTGTGCATGGCAGAGTTACAGGCCGGACACGAAATCTCACACAAACTCAAAGTGTTGTCAAACAAACTCAAAATGTGACCTTGACCTTTGAGGTTCGGGTTTGGTTCTTACTCGCGACAGGTCGTCATATTATGTTGATCATTTGTAGCAAGTATCAACAAAATCCATTTAAGCATGACAAAGATACAGGCCGGAAACGAAATACCGGACAGAAGGACGGACAGACGGACGGACGCTGCGATTACTATATGCCACCCTAAAAAAATTTTTGGGGGGTATAAAAAGGCTGTAACATTTCCAAATAGAATTAAATTCACATCCGCATCAATCAAACCTAAAAACGTTAAATTTATTGATTATAAAACACAAATTACATACAAATTTTTGTCGATTCAAGTCATTTGAAACCGACTTTATGTACAGGCATGTAAATATCTAAACACCAATATGTAAAAAAAAAGATTATCAGTTCCTAAAAAACGATGCAAAGATATGATTGCAGTACACAAGTACGCACGAAATACATGACAAATAAGAAAATATATGAGCAAAGAGGTAACATTTCAATGTGAAACTGAATTTAATTCAGGATTTACAATTTAATTAAACCTTACATGAAAATGTGGTATTTTTTTGGCCATTTGATCTTAGTGTTACATACCATACACGTTGATATTATATCAGAGAAAACATTAAAAGTGTTTATATAGGACTACCCAAATTGACGTTTTATAAACGACAACAATAACACTTTCCATCAATTAAAACAATAGCCGCTTTTACTCATATTTTACTCATAAACCAAATGTTTATAGTACGGCTTTCTTAATAAACCCAGAATAAAATTATAATCTTAAATATAAAGTTCACAATTAAATAAAATACCTTATGGTATATATCATACATGTTCAATTGTAAGATGTACATCGAAGGTTGAGTGCAAAACTAGTATATCAATATTTTAGTCTATATTAAGAAGAGCTTTGCACCAAGCCATCGACATGGTATATTTACCGTCACACGAGTGCTTATCGGCATTTAGCGTATAGCCTTTACCACATATACACGTGTACGAGCCGTCTGTATCGGTACACTGACCATTGGTGCAATTATAGTCTCCTGTAGAACATTCGTCAATATCTGTAATAAGGCAACATTAGTTTTATTTGTAAGTGTAACGTCATGGTAATGAGATATTGTGAAGTTTTCATGCTTAGCAAAACTTATCACTATCTTTGTATAATTTGAAATCTGTTCTGGTAAAGATAATACGACTTAATTGCACTTTGTAGATTTCTTTATTGTAATAGTACTGTTAAAATATTCATATAACGATTGTAATGTTACGACGGCTTCATAAAAGTTTGGTATGTACTGTTAGATCATTTGTTAAATTACAATTTGTATCAAAAATATCCCTTAAACATAATAAAAGAATATGTTGAAAGCATTGAAAGCAAGAAATATAAAACAAAATAGCAAACTCGGTAATAATGAGAGTATTCTGTTCTTTGAGTAGCATTAGATTGGTTCCATTATTTAAAAAAAATAAAATAACACATGACCAATGATTAAACAATGCATATTTACACAGTAATGCACGTTTTTAAGTCTTCGGATAATGAGTATCCGTTGGATGTTATTTTTTGTTATTTCATTTTTTTCTTAAATTATACAAATACGAAAGCCTCTTGTAAGAGTGTGGGGAATAAGAAGATAATGCTCATAACAAATACACATCATTATACTATTACATTGTTTGATTTATTATCAATATTTAAAGTTGTGTAACCTACTTATACATTCTTGTTGGTGGTTCAACGTGATAGATTGTCTTCCCACTGGGCATGGTCCACAAGGATTTTCATCAGTAGAATTTTCGTTACATGAAACGTTAACATAACATGTATTCACGTCACACGGGTTTGTCTTGTTTTCACAATAATCACCAGATACATAGATGTTCGGGCATACACATGCTGCTTTTATAAGAGAGGCTGAAGTATAAGGGTGTAACGATATATATAATTACACATTTAAATAGATTTTAACTTAATCTATTTCTGTAAATAATCTCTGCATGTTGCAAATACTTCATACAAAATATGACAGTATGCATGAGGTCCCTTAATTCCTATTTTTTCTTCGTACGTGTCATAACTCTGCAGAGTATTAAATGGTATTCCATTTTGCTTTTGTTATAATGCGTAGATTTTTAGATTTTTACTTTTTATTTTTATTTTTGTTCAATACGAGTTGTTCTGATCTTGTAGTTTATGTTGATAAAATGTGAGCATTTAATTTGTGCATCTGCATTTGTTTTAACCGAATCTTCACAAGACCTACACAATACTTATATAAACATGATATGTTTTTTCGAACTGACCAAATCTGATAATAAATGTTGAGCTGATGGCTCTTTCCCTGTTAATTGACTGTGTATGTAATAAACTTGGAGAGTAATTATATATCAATATTATATCTGACAATTTTATAATTGTCCAAACCGGAAGTCGGAGTTCTGTCTTTTGAATCGTTTAAAACGCATTAGTGTGTACCTACAGTTCTCATTTCCATTGTATCTGCTACTAACGTATGCTGTAGTTATTTAACTACTATATATACTCGTATATATTCAAGATTCAACATTTCCTTTGGGTTTTCTGTACATTCCTTGTTTTGTTAGTCTTATTGTGGCTTTTTTCATTGCATATATACTTACCTACTTTTAAGGATTTTAAATCAAGTATATAACAATTGTTTATTAAATTACCAGAAGAAATTGACGGTTTCGTCTGAAAGTCACATTCGTTCTTTAGCTCACAACCGCAGTACAAAATCAAGACATCATGTGTGGCTGTGAAACCCAGATGATCTTCAGCTACAAATGTGAGTTTTGAATCTACTTCTTGCCGCAAAGATTCATCCACTTCCCAGGTAACCGTGTCATTAGCTTACATATAAATAAAACATTAGATTTAGATTCAATCTATTTTATTTTGTATACAATTTGCCTTCTTTACTTTGAATATTTACGAGTTTTGTTACTGACATGTGTCGTCAAACTAGCTAGTATTGTTAATTAAAAACATTAATTAAAGTTTTCCTATTAGAAGTTAATTTTCAATATTTATTACATTTACAGTTTTCATTCGAAAACGATGTCAGTAATTTCTGATATATTTTATAAATCTTGAAATTCATTGCGCATAACAACCAAATCAGAAAATAGTTCGCATATGTTATTATGGTTTGTTTGTAAGTTTAAAAAGCTAAACTTTACCACATCAAAAATAAATTGATGTACAACTTACCTATTGATATCTGTGAAATATTAGTTTTTACTGAGTAGGTCAACTGTTTCGGTGAATCTTCGTCCTTCACATATAACGTCAAGTTCAAATTCCATGTTGCATCTTTATACACTGTTATGTTCAATGGCATTTTTGATGTAAACACGGGAGGTTTGTTAGCTGAAATTTATATTAGGTAGTTTATCTTAAAATGACAACGCAATAAAAAAAGACAGTTGTATATGTAGCAAACTTTATATAATAAACTTTAAGCACATTTACATCACTTGTAATTGCGAAGGCGATGTTGTAACTATAGCTTGATGGAATAAATGCAAGTAGGTAAGGACTCGTTCAAACATCCATACAACAGACCATTAATCGATATGTTGTATATCCATTATTCAGACTTTCGAGTAGATATGGGGCAATCTAATTTACATTTCTAATTTAAATGACATATCTGAATATTATCAACCGTCATTCGCTTATTATTATTTGTGTGAGCTTAAAGGTTATGACGATAGGTTGAGAAGTTGAGTATTAGTCGATTCTTGCTTCATTTGTCCCTAGCGACACTACGACAGTATTTAATGTTTTGAAATCAGCTTGATATCAAGCTTAAACAAATTATGCTACCGACACCATGAAACGGTGTAACAGCGGTAATTCTTTGAATAGTAATGATATTACTGTGCTGTTTCAGTCTGTAGATATAGATACATTTGGTTGAGTATAGGAAATATGACTTGTCTCCCTTGATTGAGATGACGTCATTTAGCAAAACGTTTCTCGCACGTTGGTCGTTCTATTTCGACAGCGTGGTCATGAATCTAAATTTTTGATATTTTCTGTTAGCCAATGTCACCATGACGTAAGTATTGATATATTTTGGTTTTATTTGTCTCTAGAATTATTGGAATAATCTACATATACGTTATTTCTTATGAAAACATGATAAACTGTGCCGGCCATGTGCAGACGCTTCGTTCCAAAACAGTTCGTTCTGTGTATTGTTGTGATGAGAAATCGGAATGTTCACTTTTGAATTATGAATGACTACATTTATAATTTGCTTATAAGTTGATGATTATGTGTATATATGTTTCAAAGTAAAGATCAGTTTATATATATATATATATATATATATATATATATATATACATATATATATATATATATATATACATATAAAGCATATTTTGTGAAAGATTACTTTAAGACTGGAAGTACAAGCTAAAATGATGAGAATGTACTTGCTATATTTTCAAGACATTTATTGTGTGTTCATTGTTTATTTACAGTTTTTACCACTTGGCACAAGTTTGAAATAAAAGTCAGCTATGTCCAGACGTGTGTTGTTGATCAGTCAACCCCAGGTTATACTAGCTGTATCCTAGACAGCATAATTACAAAACTTAAATCTTGGTGTTGAATAATGGTTTAGAAATATCAAACTTATTAATGATACTGTAACAAATAAATCGAAATGGAATATAATGGGAACCACATGTACTTTTGATACAGTTTACAGTAATTTATTTTAGTTTGGTTATGAAGAAAACAGTCGCTTTTGAGTCTCTCTCCTAGTAAAGTCAGTACTTATTGTTTTTGTTATTTTGTTTTTGAGACTGGGATCTGCCCACATTATGAAAATATATTAACAACTTTTTTTATTTATAGGATGTTATACTAAATACATTTGTGAATAACATACACGAATCAGATCATGTGAGGAAGTATTACAATGTCATAAACTCGCACACTTGAACAACCAATCGTATAACAACAATACTTCTTACTTAAAAGTTCTTCTTCATGGTGTATACGTTTTGCTTCGTCCATTACTGCTTGTCCCCGTTTTATGTCACAAGTCCTTGCAATTGTTAAGAGGCATTCTCGGGTCGATTGATGGTCCCAATCGTTTCTGCATGTTTTGTTAAACTGTTCTATATTGCCAGATGTTGTATTGTCAGATATACATGTCTCAAACAGTGCAGTGAGATTGTTAACAAGCCTCTCAAGAAATTCAGGCTCTGTGTGGTTGTCGTTGTAAAGGGAATAGTCCCCATTGGTGAGGCTGTAATTAAACTGCGACTTCGAAATGTTTTGGATAGTCCCTATAATTAATGACATATGTGTTAGTTGTACAACATTATGAATGCAATGACTTCTCCAAACAAATTGAGCATACAATGTATATACACTAAATATTCAGCAAAAAGTTCGACCAACGACATCAAATGAATTACTATATTAAGAAAGTGTGTAAGATTATATATCACAGTAAAAAAGCAACATAGACAATGATGGTGTTTTCACTCTCACAAACTAAATCACATTTCCGTAAATAGCCAATGTATTTGAATCATAAATGAATCATTAACAATGGTCATGCCAGCAACCTAATTGAACACAAACACAAAAAATATTGTTGATGTTTAAACAACATTACTTGACAAGGGAGCATTTAACAGAACGCTTGTCAATTTTAAGTTTTACTTAATACAAATTATGGAAAGAACGTCTGCACAATGCAAATTTGAAATAAAAATATTCTGGCATGTATGCAGATTTGTGATTTCGTTTGTTGTTTATAATGTAAACTACTAACATAACTAAATAAGCCTCATTTTGCGCATATTTAATGCAGAATATTTGTTTTAATATTTATAAATATATCTAGTATTGTAATGAAAGAAAATAAATCACGGAAATACCAAATTGTATTGATAAAGAGTGTATTCCTGTTATCAAATTGTTTGCCAGTCTGTTTTTCTTTACAACATTAGTTGTGTTTCAGCACTAGTTTTATACTAAAAAACATAGTAGATAATCTATTAACAGCAAATGATTAATATAAGCATAAAGTTTAACATTTAAATGTGTAACAACATATTGTGAACCTAAATCCTATATTCTTCAAGTAAAATGTATCATGATTTACAATAAGTTGCGCATTTCATTCTATTGACCTTGAACGATTGATAGGTCATTTCAGTGGTACACGCATGCATGTAAATACGTCATTACTAATACAAGCATAGAATAAGGTGTATAAGGCAATAAAAGAACTAAAGTGTTTTAACAATGACTGTAAAGTTAGTAGGAAGTTCGCAGTTGGTAGTTGGGGATTCGAATAACCAACTACCGACCAGCTGCCAGTTGGGGATTCGGATTCGTTATTATAATTACTATTTCATTTACATATTTTACTCGTGTTAATATGTTTAAAAATATAATCAATAACAAATGTATGTAAATTAATATAATTATATAAAATATATCTGAATCCCCAACTGGAAGCTGGTTGGTAGTTGGCGATTCACGGCGAATCCCCACCTGAACATTTTGAATCGCTTCCTGGTGAATATACTCATGGTATTGAAAGAAAAACGCGGGAACGGTGTTTATTTATTGTAATGAGCTGTTTTTCTATGAAACTGATTTGTTTTAAAAAACAAATATCGATTTGAAAAAAAAAAATGAATTCCAAATTTGCCATTGTGAATCACCGTATTGTGAGTATATCCGTTTTATTGAAGAACTAAACCACCATTGGTGTTATTATTATCATAAATCTGTTTTCTTTATTGAATTGATATGTTAAAATAATAAAGCAGCGATTTAAAAAAAAAATCCGAATCCCCAACTGGCAGCTGGTTGGTAGTTGGCGATTCGCGGCGAATCCCCAACTGGAAATTTTGAATCACCGTCTGGTGAGTATATTCATTATATTGAAGAACCAACCAGGCAAAACTGTGTTATTTATTATTATTAACTTATTTTTAATTGAATTGATTGATTAAAAAAATAAAACAACGATTTCAAAAAAAATCCGAATCCCCAGCTGGCAACTGGTTGGTAGTTGGCGATTCGCCGCGAATCCCCAACTGAAAATTTTGAATCGCTTCCTGGTGAATATACTCATGGTATTGAAGGAACAGCGCGGGAACGGTGTTTATTTATTGTTATGAACTGTTTTTCTATGGAACTGATTCGTTTTCAAAAACAAATATCGATTTGGAAAAAAAATGAATTCCAAATTTGCCATTTTGAATCACCGTATTGTGAGTATATTCGTTCTATTGAAGAACCAAACCACCATTGGTGTTATTATTATCATGAATCTGTTTTTTTTTATTGAATTGATATGTTAAAATAATAAAACAGCGGTTTAAAAAAAAATCCGAATCCCCAACTGGCAGCTAGTTGGTAGTTGGCGATTCGCGGCGAATCCCCAACTGGACATTTTGAATCACCGTCTGGTGAGTATACTCATTATATTGAAGAACCATCCCGGCAAAAGTGTGTTATTTATTATTATAAACTCATTTTTAATTGAATTGAATTATTACATAAATAAAACAACGATTTAAAAAAAATCCGAATCCCCAACTGGCAACTGGTTGGTAGTTGGCGATTCGCCGCGAATCCCCAACTGGAAATTTTGAATCGCTTTCTGGTGAATATACTCATGGTATTGAAGGAACAGTGCGGGAACGGTGTTTATTTATTGTTATGAACTGTTTTTCTATAGAATTGATTTGTTTTCGAAAACAAATATCGATTTGAAAAAAATCCGATTCCATAATTGGCCATTTTGAATCACCGTATTGTGAGTATATCCATTTTATTTAAGAACCAAACCACCATTGGTGTTATTATTATCCTAAATCTGTTTTCTTTATTGAATTGATATGTTAAAATAATAAAACAGCGATTTAAAAAAAAAATCTGAATCCCCAACTGGCAGCTAGTTGGTAGTTGGCGATTCGCGGCGAATCACCAACTGGACATTTTGAATCGCCGTCTGGTGAGTATACTCGTTATTGAAGAACCAACCCGGCAAAAGTGTGTTATTTATTATTATAAACTTATTTTTAATTGAATTGATTGATTAAAAAAATAAAACAACGATTTAAAAAAAATCCGAATCACCAACTGGCAACTGGTTGGTAGTTGGCGATTCGCCGCGAATCCACAACTGGAAATTTTGAATCGCTTTCTGGTGAATATACTCATGGTATTGAAGGAACAGTGCGGGAACGGTGTTTATTTATTGTTATGAACTGTTTTTCTATAGAATTGATTTGTTTTCGAAAACAAATATCGATTTGAAAGAAATCCGATTCCATAATTGGCCATTTTGAATCACCGTATTGTGAGTATATCCGTTTTATTGAAGAACCAAACCACCATTGGTGTTATTATTATCCTAAATCTGTTTTCTTTATTGAATTGATATGTTAAAATAATAAAACAGCGATTTAAAAAAAAATCTGAATCCCCAACTGGCAGCTAGTTGGTAGTTGGCGATTCGCGGCGAATCCCCAACTGGACATTTTGAATCGCCGTCTGGTGAGTATACTCATTTTATTGAAGAAGCAACCCGGCAAAAGTGTGTTATTTATTATTATAAACTTATTTTTAATTGAATTGATTGATTAAAAAAATAAAACAACGATTTAAAAAAAATCCGAATCCCCAACTGGCAACTGGTTGGTAGTTGGCGATTCGCCGCGAATCCCCAACTGGAAATTTTGAATCGCCTCCTGGTGAATATATTCATGGTATCGAAGGAACAGTACGGGAACGGTGTTTATTTATTGATATCATTGTTTTTCTATGGAAATGATATGTTTTCAAAAACAAATATCGATTTGAAAAAAAAAAACGAATTCCAAATTTGATTATGAATCACCGTATTGTGAGTATATTCGTTCTATTGAAGAAACAAACCACCATTGGTGTTATTATTATCCTGAATAAGTTTTCTTTATTGAATTGATATGTTAAAATAATAAAACAGCGATTTAAAAAAAAAAATCCGAATCCCCAACTGGCAGCTAGTTGGTAGTTGGCGATTCGCCGCGAATCCCCAACTGGACATTTTGAATCACCGTCTGGTGAGTATACTCATTATATTGAAGAACCAACCCGGTAAAAGTGTGTTATTTATTATTATAAACTTATTTTCAATTGAATTGATTGATTAAAAAAATAAAACAACGATTTAAAAAAAATCCGAATCCCCAACTGGCAACTGGTTGGTAGTTGGCGATTCGCCGCGAATCCCCAACTGGAAATTTTGAATCGCTTCCTGGTGAATATACTCATAGTATTGAAGAAACAGTGCGGGAACGGTTTTTATTGATTGTTATGAGCTGTTTTTCTATAGAATTGATTTTTTTTCGAAAACAAATATCGATTTGAAAAAAATCCGATTCCATAATTGGCCATTTTCAATCACCGTATTGTGAGTTTATTCGTTTTATTGAAGAACCAAACCACCATTGGTGTTATTATTATCCTAAATCTGTTTTCTTTATTGAATTGATATATTAAAATAATAAAACAGCGATTTAAAAAAAAATCCGAATCCCCAACTGGCAGCTAGTTGGTAGTTGGCGATTCGCGGCGAATCCCCAACTGGACATTTTGAATCACCGTCTGGTGAGTATACTCATTATATTGAAGAACCAACCCGGCAAAAGTGAGTTATTTATTATTATAAACTTATTTTTAATTGAATTGATTGATTAAAAAAAATAAAACAACGATTTAAAAAAAATCCGAATCCCCAACTGGCAACTGGTTGGTAGTTGGCGATTCGCCGCGAATCCCCAACTGGAAAGTTTGAATCGCCTCCTGGTGAGTATACTCATGGTATTGAAGGAACAGCGCGGGAACGGTGTTTATTTATGTTATGAACTGTTTTTCTATGAAACTAATTTGTTTTAAAAAAGAAAATATCGATTTGAAAAAAAAAACGAATTCCAAATTTGCCATTTTGAATCACCGTATTGTGAGTATATTCGTTCTGTTGAAGAACCAAACAACCATTGGTGTTATTATTATCCTGAATCAGATATCTTTATTGAATTGATATGTTAAAATAATAAAACAGCGGTTTAAAAAAAAAATCCGAATCCCCAACTGGCAGCTAGTTGGTAGTTGGTGATTCGCGGCGAATCCCCAACTGGACATTATGAATCACCGTCTGGTGAGTATACTCATTATATTGAAGAACAAACCCGCAAAAGTGTGTTATTTATTATTATAATCTCATTTTTAATTGAATTGATTTATTACAAAAATAAAACAACGATTTAAAAAAAATCCGAATCACCAACTGGCAACTGGTTGGTAGTTGGCGATTCGCCGCGAATCCCCAACTGGAAAATTTGAATCGCTTTCTGGTGAAAATACACATGGTATTGAAGGAACAGTGCGGGAACGGTGTTTGTTTATTGTTATGAACTGTTTTTCTATAGAATTGATTTGTTTTCGAAAACAAATATCGATTTGAAAAAAATCCGATTCCATAATTGGCCATTTTGAATCACCGTATTGTGAGTATATCCGTTTTATTGAAGAACCAAACCACCATTGGTGTTATTATTATCCTAAATCTGTTTTCTTTATTGAATTGATATGTTAAAATAATAAAACAGCGATTTAAAAAAAAAATCCGAATCCCCAACTGGCAGCTAGTTGGTAGTTGGCGATTCGCGGTGAATCCCCAACTGGACATTTTGAATCGCCGTCTGGTGAGTATACTCGTTATTTCGAAGAACCAACTCTGCAAAAGTGTGTTTTTTTATTATCATCAACTTATTTTTAATTGAATTGATTGAATAAAGAAATAAAATAACGATTTTTAAAAAATCCGAATCCCCAACTGGCAACTGGATGGTAGTTGACGATTCGCCGCGAATCCCCAACTGGAAATTTTGAATCGCCTCCTGGTGAATATACTCACGGTATTACAGGAACAGCGCGGGAATGGTGTTTATTTATTATTATGAACTGTTTTTCTATGAAATTGATTTGTTTTCAAAAACAAATATCGATTTGAAAAAAAAAAAAGAATTCCAAATTTGCCATTTTGAATCACCGTATTGTGAGTATATTCGTTTTATTGAACGACCAAACCAACCTCCATTGGTGTTATTATTATCCTAAATCTGTTTTCTTTATTGAATTGATATGTTAAATTAATAAAACTGCGATTTAAAAAAAAATTCGAATCCCCAACTGGACATTTTGAATCGCCGTCTGGTGAGTATACTCATTATATTAAAGAACCAACCCGGCAAAATTGTGTTATTTGTTATTATAAACTTATTTTTAATTGAATTGATTGATTAAGATTATAAAACAACGATTTAAAAAAAATCCGAATCCCCAACTGGCAACTGGTTGGTAGTTGGCGATTCGCGGCGAATCCCCAACTGGACATTTTGAATCGCCGTCTGGTGAGTATACTCATTTTATTGAAGAAGCAACCCGGCAAAAGTGTGTTATTTATTATTATAAACTTATTTTTAATTGAATTGATTGATTAAAAAAATAAAACAACGATTTAAAAAAAATCCGAATCCCCAACTGGCATCTGGTTGGTAGTTGGCGATTCGCCGCGAATCCCCAACTGGAAATTTTGAATCGCTTCCTGGTGAATATACTCATGGTATTGAAGGAACAGCGCGGGAACGGTGTTTATTTATTGTTATGAACTGTTTTTCTATGGAACTGATTCGTTTTCAAAAACAAATATCGATTTGGAAAAAAAACGAATTCCAAATTTGCCATTTTGAATCACCGTATTGTGAGTATATTCGTTCTATTGAAGAACTAAACCACCATTGGTGTTATTATTATCATGAATCTGTTTTCTTTATTGAATTGATATGTTAAAATAATAAAACAGCGATTTAAAAAAAAATCTGAATCCCCAACTGGCAGCTGGTTGGTAGTTGGGGATTCGCGGCGAATCACCAACTGGACATTATGAATCGCCGTCTGGTGAGTATACTCATTTTATTGAAGAACCAACCCGGCAAAAGTGTGTTATTTATTATTATAAACTTATTTTTAATTGAATTGATTGATTAAAAAAAATAAAACAACGATTTAAAATAAATCCGAATCCCCAACTGGCAACTGGTTGGTAGTTGGCGATTCGCCGCGAATCCCCAACTGGAAATTTTGAATCGCCTCCTGGTGAATATATTCATGGTATCGAAGGAACAGTGCGGGAACGGTGTTTATTTATTGTTATGATCTGTTTTTCTATGGAAATGATTTGTTTTCAAAAACAAATATCGATTTGAAAAAAAAAAACGAATTCCAAATTTGATTTTGAACCACCGTATTGTCAGTATATTCCTTCTATTGAAGAAACAAACCGCCATTGGTGTTATTATTATCCTAAATCTGTTTTCTTTATTGAATACATCTGTTGAAATAATAAAACAGCGATTTAAAAAAAAAATCCGAATCCCCAACTGGCAGCTGGTTGGTAGTTGGCGATTCGCGGCGAATCCCCAACTGGACATTTTGAATCGCCGTCTGGTGAGTATACTCGTTATTTAAAAAACCATCTCTGCAAAAGTGTGTTTTTTATTATTATCAACTTATCTTTAATTGAATTGATTGAATAAAGAAATAAAACAACGATTTAAAAAAATCCGAATCCCCAACTGGCAACTGGATGGTAGTTGGCGATTCGCCGCGAATCCCCAACTGGAAATTTTCAATCGCTTCCTGGTGAATATACTCATGGTATTGAAGGAACAGCGCGGGAATGGTGTTGATTTATTGTTATGAACTGTTTTTCTATGCAATTGATTTGTTTTCAAAAACAAATATCGATTTGATAAAAAAAAGAATCCCAAATTTGCCATTTTGAATCACCGTCTTGTGAGTATATTCGTTTTATTGAAGAAACAAACCACCATTGGTGTTATTATTATCCTTAACCTGTGTTCTTTATTGAATTGATTTGTTACAATAATAAAACAGCGATTTTAAAAAAAAATCCGAATCCCCAACTGGCAATTTAAATCGCTGTTTTATTATTTTAATATATCAATTCAATAAAGAAAACAGAATTAGGATAATAATAACACCAATGGTGGTTTGGTTCTTCAATAAAACGGATATACTCACAATACGGTGATTCAAAATGGCCAATTATGGAATCGGATTTTTTTCAAATCGATATTTGTTTTCGAAAACAAATCAATTCTATAGAAAAACAGTTCATAACAATAAATAAACACCGTTCCCGCACTGTTCCTTCAATACCATGAGTATATTCACCAGAAAGCGATTCAAAATTTCCAGTTGGGGATTCGCGGCGAATCGCCAACTACCAACCAGTTGCCAGTTGGGGATTCGGATTTTTTTTAAATCGTTGTTTTATTTTTGTAATAATTCAATTCAATTAAAAATGAGTTTATAATGATAAATAACACACTTTTGCCGGGATGGTTCTTCAATATAATGAGTATACTCACAATACGGTGATTCAAAACCAGTTGCCAGTTGGGGATTCGGATTTTTTTTAAATCGTTGTTTTATTTTTGTAATAATTCAATTCAATTAAAAATGAGTTTATCATAATAAATAACACACTTTTGCCGGGATGGTTCTTCAATATAATGAGTATACTCACCAGACGGTGATTCAAAATGTCCATGTGATTCGCGGCGAATCGCCAACTACCAACCAGTTGCCAGTTGGGGATTCGGATTTTTTTTTAAATCGTTGTTTTATTTTTTTAATCAATCAATTCAATTAAAAATAAGTTTATAATAATAAATGACACACTTTTGCCGGGTTTGTTCTTCAATATAATGAATATACTCACCAGACGGTGATTCAAAATGTCCAGTTGGGGATTCGCCGCGAATCGCCAACTACCAACCAGCTGCCAGTTGGGGATTCGGATTTTTTTTTTAAATCGCTGTTTTATTATTTTAACATATCAATTCAATAAAGAAAACAGATTTAGGATAATAATAACACCAATGGTGGTTTGGTTCTTCAATAATAAAACGGATATACTCACAATACGGTGATTCACAATGGCAAATTTGGAATTCATTTTTTTTTTTCAAATCGATATTTGTTTTTTAAAACAAATCAGTTTCATAGAAAAACAGCTCATAACAATAAATAAACACCGTTTCCGCGTTTTTCTTTCAATACCATGAGTATATTCACCAGGAAGCGATTCAAAATGTTCAGTTGGCGATTCGCGGCGAATCGCCAACTACCAACCAGTTGCCAGTTGGGGATTCGGATTTTTTATAAATTGTTGTTTTATTTTTTTAATCAATCAATTCAATTAAAAATAAGTTTATAATAATAAATAACACACTTTGGCCGGGTTGGTTCTTCAATAAAATGAGTATACTCACCAGACGGCGATTCACAATGTTCAGTTGGGGATTCGCCGTGAATCGCCAACTACCAACCAGCTGCCAGTTGGGGATTCAGATTTTATATTAATTTACATACATTTGTTATTGATTATATTTTTAAACATATTAACACGAGTAAAATATGTAAATGAAATAGTAATTATAATAACGAATCCGAATCCCCAACTGGCAGCTGGTCGGTAGTTGGTTATTCGAATCCCCAACTACCAACTGCGAACTACCTACTAACTTTACAGTCATAACATCATTATACTTTAATCCAATACATTGCTTATAAAACTGTTATTGCATTATAAATTATATTTTAAATGGTTTAACGATATACGTCAATTCGTTGTTAATTCTCTAAAATATCAATGGTTGTATAACACTCGGTGTGGTCAGATATCCGCACATAAACATATCTAACTTACATGATTCTCCATACTGAAACATTTCATATTCAGACGAATTGCTCTTATACAGAGTTCCATTTCTTGCAATGTAGCTACCATTATTGAGAGCACTGGCCAGACCAGTTGTATTGGGATAATCTGTCTTAAAGGTCTCAATTGAAACACTCAGGAAATCTCCACCACCAAATGAAATCTGCAAGTATACAAACGAATAAAATTTTAAACGAAAAAAACCCGTAAATATTCATGAAGAATAATATGTCCACCAAAAGATATTTAATGGTCATACCCACCTTAACGGTATAAATATACACGATCTACATAATAAACACAAATACAACAGGGATTATTGCCTTGGAATATCAGAAGCAAAACCGCATATGTTCGTGTAAACCTTAATCCGAGTTAATTGAAGCCTAACTAATATATGTAATGTGATTTTAATTAGAATAAAACCAGTTATACGGTTAATAATAGCAATAATTACCACAACTAATCAAAGTTTAACCTTAGCCACGCTGACGGGCGGGAACGGTATACAGACGTAAAGGGGAAACATTTGCGGATGCTTGCGTTTTGGAAAGAGATCGTTTTGGTGGTGGTAGTTTGCTTGTATTGGGAGGTAAAATGGAAGGTAACTAACAGGAAACGGCTAATTACAGTCAATGGCAACGTGAACGCACAGGCGCATATCAACCAGATCCTTGTTCCAGGGACACTACCATTTATGCAACAACACGGGCCAGCTGCAGTAATGCAACAGGATAACGCAAGAACGGCTAACGTTACTCGTCAATTTATCGTGCAGAACAACGTTAATGTGTTGGACTGGCCAGCCAACAGTCCAGACTTGTCTCCATTGAACATATCTGGGACGAATTAGGACGTGTTCGAAAAAATGGCAACATCAACAGAGTCAGTGACATAGCTGCAGGTCTTCAACGTGAGTGGAATACATTGGCACCAGCTTACATCAGACTTTACGTTAGGAGTATGAGACGAAGAATGCGTGCGTGCATTCATTCGAATGGAAAACACATGAGATACTAATGTACCGTCTTCGATAATCAAGTTATGAAGGTGAACTGTGGCTATTCTGTGATACGTCGATGACTGTGACTATTCTGTGATACGTCGATGACTGAATTTTCCTCGTTTTGTGATTTTTACTTTTGTACACATGTTGATTAAATGCGAGTTGTACATTCATTAATGGCATGATTTTGTTGATACTTCACATGTAACTTCAATAATGATTACAGTTCTTGTTTACTTGAAAATATTAAGATTTTGTTATTAATCTACTTCAGAATTACCGTTATAGTAAGTGGATACTTTTATGTTTGCTGATTATATATATAAATAGTACATTAATTATAAAAAATATGTACATAGTTCTCTCATTTGTGCCCACCATTATCAATTTACAATGCAATTAAGATATTTCTTGTTATAAGACCTATAACTACGCAAATACTTTATGACAGAAATACTATTGACAAGAATTCATCGGAATGATATGTCTCGACGTGTCTGCTTTAACCGCTAATACACACATGAAAAACAAGAAAAAATTAAAATACAATAACAAAAATGGCCGCATGTATCTGTAAAGCTCAAAAAGTATTAATCCAGTGGTAACAGAGAAATGACATAACAACTTCCATAATATACTAAAGAGTGGTTATTTACAATAGTTATTTGAATTGAATTTAGTAACAGCCATGATTTGCAAAACTATGATACAAGAATTTGCATTATATTCATGCAAGAGTTATCTAACTTGGTTAATGTAGTAGGTTTAATGACTAAGAAATACTGTAGGAAGTATTGTGTGAAGTTTCGATCAAATACATTAAGTGATTTTTTAGCAAATGAAGCCTTAAGCTTATCATTGGCGTGTTTAATATAGAGTTAGTAATTAAGAAATTGACCAATGGGAAGGTAATAATGAGTTTACCAATGAGAAAATAGGGTCCGAACACTATCGGTAATGTGGAGAGGAAAACGAAAAAGTTAGTTACAGACAGACCGTGTTAGTTTTAGACAGTTTGTGAATAAGAACTAAGGGATAGAGACAATTATTGATTAATCAATAAACATGTTAATAAATTGGGTTAAATGAAACCACTCTAGTTTCAGTGTCTGCTATGCCACATGATTTATAATACAATGTTAATATAAATAAAGTTATAATGTGAGCAGCAGTGGCGGTAAAAATTATGGAACAACACAAGTTTGAACTGAATTATCGGAATAATAAGTGTTTCAAAACCACAAGATACGAATGAGTAAAGATTACTTTTCAAATCGGTATGATATATTTATGATTAAACACTGATCTAAATCTTATGTTTGGTAATGAACGCATAATTACTGTACAACACTGTGCTTTAGCTGACCAAATGTCATACAAAAAACCGGGTCTGAGTTATATAATTTGAGGATTTAATAGTCCGGAGCTAGGTTTGCTTCACCTCCAAATCTGTTCCTACTGCATGTATCTACAAGAGAGAGTAGCGATTTTACTATTTACAGTTTATAGGAACTATAAGTAACCATGGTTATGCTGCCACCATATGCTTGTATGTATTTATTATTTCTTATAAAACTATTGTTTTACTTTAATCACAGATAAAAAAGGATTACCATGCTCATGCTCCCCCAGCTACTTTACAGCTAGATATTTTATATGATTTTACAGTAACCTTATATCAATTGAACTCATTGTACTATCTTGATGTAATGGCTAATACTTTTGCCAGTTTTAATATTTTTGACAAATATGTATAAAACATACTTACAGATTTCAAATTATCTAACTGTTGTCTAAAAAGAACCTTCGTTTGATTTTGACTTGGTATGCAAAACAACATAAATCCTTGTGTTTGCTCGGGAGGGCCTGTGCATTCTGTAGATTTCATCCAAAGTGTTCCATCATTAAGATATAAGGAAGCACTACCGTCAGTTCTGTTCAGTAGAATTTGTATAGTGTCATTATGTTGACTGTCCTGAAATATAAAACAGATATTATAGAATTCATGGATTTAAATTGTTTTACATAAATTTCGATGTATCGTTATAGTCTTGGATATAGGAAAATGATTCTCGATATTTTAAAAAATAAGTCAATACGTTATTAATGAAAGCACAGTGTGTTAATTAGAGATATTAACTTATATACACAGTTTTAACCATACACATCTAACCGAATGCCAACGCTGTCATAAAGAATGATCGAGTTATAAATCCAAGAACTTTGATAGGTTACGAATGCGTCAAACATGATTCCATTACATTAGGTTAGCACGCATACATTTCTCATGAATAACTGTATCGTAAAATCAAGCCTAATATAACTACAACAACTAAAATACCATAAACCATTCGAAATAGTTCTCTTTTTTCAAATAGTCGAACAAAACATAAAATAAAAATACTTGCTTTTATAACAAAAGCTACAAATATTGTAGCATCTTTGTTACCCGGAACAAAATAGTCTGTCCTTGCTTGAATCTGAAGAGTCCTATTAAAAAGTTTATATCATTTATTATACAAGTAATTATGTTACAGAACGACAATAATTGTGTGTGTGTGTGTGTGTGTGTGTGTGTGTGTGTGTGTGTGTGTTGAATGGGGATTAACTCCATTCGAAAACACACTGCATGATATAAATGTCATATTTAGTTTTATGGGTGGAGGAAGACCTCAGAATAAATCCACCGTCCTTCCGCAAGTAACTAGAAAACTTTCTGAAATAAAGTTTATAGATCGAGCGGGACTCGAAACTACGACCTTGGCGGTGTGAGGTAAGTGATCTTGAAATGGCGCTACATACAATGGAGGACCCTAGAAGTGGTGTTAATGATAAGTATAACAATTCTCGTGTATAAACTTGTTTCTATTTTATGCAGTATTGGATTACTCCTATGATAACTTTTAGCTATTGTTGTAACGTTTGTATAAGCAAGCAGTTACAACACAAAATAGGTGTGATGTTGGCGCATCTTGCATGTTATATGTTTTATTCTAAGCCTATCTGAAGTTGATTCTGTATCGTTTGATAAAATCTGGTACATGGACATGAGTATGACTGTTTACATACTGACAATTACAATATGTCAGATATTTTATATCGTCTCTGCAACAGTTTAGTGTTCACTCATCGACAAAGAAAAATAACTTTGTACTAAACAGAGGCACGTGTGTGCTGCACAGAGTATTTGTATATTCAGCCAATCATACGCCATACGTGATGCCCTATAAAAAGTTTTTACGTCTCACTACACAGTTACGCCCTTTTTTTGCTGCAGATGATTAGAGCAAAAGTTGGTATAGCATATTATACTGCAATAAGACATCACTGGTGTTAAAAAAATGACTTTTATAGGATTTCAACATATGCATATATTTATGAGCATTTGAGGACTTCTTTTTTTCAAAAAATCTCAGGATGTCACTGCACCCTCTTTTAAAAAAATACAACGTGGCCAACCAGCTTTTGTGCATTTGTATGTGAGTTTACATTCCTGTTATGAAAAAAAATAACAAAAAATTCTATGTGGATTTCTGTTTTTATCATTGAAATCATAGACCTTATTTTATATAGAACAAAGATCAGAATTCAACTGTGTAGTGAGACCTTAAGCAGCGATGGTTCGGCTGATTGTTTATATACAGGTGATTTTTATTTACATAGGAACCGTTGCAAACATAAACAGGTATCTCATTATTAATTTGGAGGTTTGCAGGTATAAATGCATGTTAAAACTTGATCCAACCCTAGTAGTATTCAACAGTCATCCTGGCGTCCCTTTGTATGTGCTCTCTACCAACTGAGCTAAATACATTTTACATTTATTTTCGCTTTATCACTAATATATAGTTAAATACTATGTTCGCCAGGCACGATTAACCTACTTTACCTTTATCAAAATATAGCGACCGCATCTCATTTGCATTCAAATTTGAATCGACTGTAGCAATACAACATAACTGTGTTATAATCATAACAACCTACTGCTTGATTATATTGTTTCCAAATATGTTGATATAATATATTTATTCTGACCACATCATGATACAACTGTAAACATATATTATATTATTTGCAAAAACACACACGACTTTCATTTAAGTATATACAATTAAGTACTATCACATGTAATATTAAAATGTAGAACATCCATTGATATACATTTTAGAAGTATGATTATGTTGTTTTTAATGAAATAAAATGATATCGTTTGTAAAGATTTTGATACATGCCCATTATTAACGTTCAGGAAATCATACTCTCCGTGACCATTGAACGAATATGTATGACCATCTATCGTGGTTATCACCGGATCTCCCCACGATGTCTCTGGGAAAATAAAATAAAAAAATCATAATTATATACGTTGCTGTAGACGCAGAACCACTTAATAAATATAATCACATGTGTATGATTCAAACCAAATAATCCAAACAAGTTTATATATAAAAGCATAATTCGACATTTACAGTCCACGCATTAAGAATATTTTCTGACGGTATTACATGTATATATATATATATATATATATATATATATATATATAAGTATTACATGTATATATATATACTGACGAATGTATATACACATATATGTTTTGAAATAAAGGTCGCCGCTATTTTGATAGCTGTATTACTTTTCTATGCACGTAACGCTTATGTAGGAGGTACTAAAAAACATATTTTGTACACACATTGATAATATTTGATAGCAGGATGATTTTGATGTCTGCAACCAAGAAATGAAAGATAATAGTAGACTCGGTTTTAAGACATCTTATTGAGTAGCATGCATTGTTATGTAACATTGTAAATGCAACAACATACACTCCCTTCACAACCGGCTAAACATGTACAGTACGAGTGATGTGATACTAAATGGTCAGATACAATAATAATCTTAGTGAATGGTATCCTAATTAGACATGTCTGTGTATTTGACACATCTGTACACTTGACCTTGACAAAAAAGCTGTTTTGTTATCACAAGAGAAAGCATAGTAATTACTTTAACGCATTAACAATATCATAAGTATCTAGCAGCATATTCTGTTTTATTGCCAAAGTACACCAAACGTCCATTCATACATGCATTGCTTGATAACAAGTATACATATTATAAAACTTGAAATAATTCAATGTTCTAAATTGAAAAATGCAAGGATCAGCGATAGTTACGTGAATTACATTTTTAAATCTGAATTTCAAATGAATTATAATTTTTATTATATAAACTATAAATAAATGAATTCTAATTCAACTCTAATTGAACAAAAAACTATATGATATTGAACAGTTTTTACTTTGGGTTTTGCAAAACTGTGCATAAAGTTACGATATACCACGGTTACTAAAAATAGCCGCTGGGAATTCCAAGTGTTAGCCGAATGCAATGATGAAAACTGAGATGGTTCAAATGCGGTGTTTGTTTTTAAATGGTTGTCAACAAGTGATTCGCATCCGATTTTAGCATTTATCGATGAAAAAGATGCTGATACGAAAGAAATTGCAACTGTCCAATCAATAAATATATTTTGCCATTATTTACGAAAGAATCAATTGAATAATTCGTTTAAATATATATAAAAAAAACATTTATCAAGATGTGTCCGTGGGCAAGCGGTGTTAAGACGTTGAACTTATGCAAGATTTTTCTTTTTCCGCCATGGTTTGAATCACAACCGGGGAATTTTATTTTAATACCTGTATATTTTTTTTATTTTATTTAAATACTATTGTTACATCAACTATATAATCTTAACTTGGTCATATTTTTGTGATTGTCCGTGCGAAAAAGCGAGTAGGCCTAAAGGCTCAGAATTTGTTTATTTATATTTTATTTAAAAATAAACAGTTATGAACTTTTAAGCTGTGCAATATGATGTGCTATGAACCAGAAAAAACCATCAATATTGACCGATGCGGTATCTTTTTTTCTGGTGCATAGCACATCATACTGCACAGCTGAAAAGCGCATAATTGTATAATATTGCTGACACTGCTATTTTATATTGATGGTCAACCTACCTTTAATCGATGGTTTATATTCTGAGCAATTATTTGACGGATTTATAGTATAAAACAGAGAACAACTTTCGTCGTCATTGTCATGGCAACAACTATAATACGCATCTTCTATACTTGTTGAATCTGTTTCTAGAAGCAGATACCCTCCAGATGGTGAGTCGGTGTATAACAATCCATGTTCGCTGTAATTACAGATTGAAATACATAAATATATTAGGAATTGAACATCCAACTCAACAGCGAAAGATCGAGGCAATATTGGCATTTCTCAAAAATGCATTATATAGTATTAATGCAAGACATGAATCAAAAACTTCATAAAATCTTGGGCGTCATCTGTACTTTGGTAAATATGGATTTGTTTACCTGAGTTTGGGTTTAACGCAAGTACTTGGCAAATCTCTAACAAACAGTTTTTGGATCGAGCTAAGCTCAAACCCAAAACCTCAGCGGTGACAGTAGAATGATTGTTAGACTTCTGTTATAGCTTTCCATTTTTCGCGAACAATATTTATAAACAAAACCGTTCAATGAATCTGAGTGGAGCACGTGGTCCAGTGTTAGAGCATCGAACCCATGATCGACTATCTGTGGTGTCTTTGAGCAAGACACTTACTCCGCATATGCTTAGTATTGGTTCTACCCAGGAGCGTAATTTGTAAGAACTTGTTTCAAATCGAAGTAAATTAAATAAATTTAAACTAATGAATCTGAGCTAATTTATTTACTAGATACATCTAATAATTGCAATATTGGTTTGCATCAAATACTGTGAGGATCTCAGTGTCTAGTTTCACTAACTAAAGTCCTAGATTTTTCTACTAAACGCTTAATCATTATGAATTGAAAAATATATACTAGGTTAACGAAAATTTTATTGGTCATAGTGAAACCCTAACTGGATTTCATGACTTTCTTTTCGAAGCTTATGACGAATCGCTTACTTCATCGTCAGCTTATTTAAGGAAAATGGCGGCGCTGGCACCAATATCGATCGCTGATTGAACAATCTACTTTACGATTGACAGCTCGCGTAAGTATAATTGTAAGAAGTCAATGTTAATTGCTTAAAAGTATTTGATTTTTTTTCCGATTTGAAGAGGTAGTTAAAATTACAGTTAACTACTTACTTATAGCAACACATCTGTTTTACTCCATCCCGGAAGAACCATTGTTTGTAACAATGATCACGTTTTTCGAATGAAGGGTCAAGGAGAATGTGTTGTTCTGCACATGGGCAGGGGTCAGCTGTTTTTGAATGCGTTGCAATGAGATTCTGCACATGTGTGTCGCTTGTCCATTCCAGACACGTCAATTTTCTTGTTAAAATATCTGAAATAAACACCAATATGTTTTTAACATGATAGTAATGGTGACAAATAGTGTAGCATGCACCGAGCAGCAGTTGCACTAACTTACTACGATAAATACAGCTAGTGTAATAATTGGTATATATATAATTTTTCATTATTAATGTTTATAACTTTTAACTATAATAAAACGGAATACATTGTTACTCTGACAATGACGCTTGGCATCAGTCGAGGACAATAAACACATAAAACACTTCGTCACTCAATGACGTTGAACATCAGCTGAGCATGGTGGTATATATAAATGTACTCTTGACTTAATCACAGTATAAACCTTATCCATCAAAGAACCCAATGACGCTGAGCATCAGTCGAGTCTTGTATTATGTACACATATACTCATTAACTGCACCACTGCACCTATGTCATGGATCCCTGACTATCATCGAACCTGGTGACGCCGAGCATCAGTCGAGTCTGATAGTATGTATACTTAATACTTCAATGCCTGTTTCATGAAACCTAACTATCACCGAACTCAATGACACTGAGCATCAGTCGAGTCTGATAGTATGTACATGTATACTTAATACTTCAATGCCTGTTTCATGAAACCTTACTATCACCGAACTCAATGACACTGAGCATCAGTCGAGTCTGATAGTATGTATACTTAATACTTCAATGCCTGTTTCATGAAACCTAACTATCACCGAACTCAATGACACTGAGCATCAGTCGAGTCTGATAGTATTATTACTTAATACTTCAATGCCTGTTTCATGAAACCTAACTATCACCGAACTCAATGACACTGAGCATCAGTCGAGTCTGATAGTATGTATATTTAATACTTCAATGCCTGTTTCATGAAACCTTACTATCACCGAACTCAATGACACTGAGCATCAGTCGAGTCTGATAGTATGTATACTTAATACTTCAATGCCTGTTTCATGAAACCTTACTATCACCGAACTCAATGACACTGCGCATCAGTCGAGTCTGATAGTATGTATACTTAATACTTCAATGCCTGTTTCATGAAACCTTACTATCACCGAACTCAATGACACTGAGCATCAGTCGAGTCTGATAGTATGTATACTTAATACTTCAATGCCTGTTTCATGAAACCTAACTATCACCGAACTCAATGGCACTGAGCATCAGTCGATTCTGATAGTATGCATACTTAATACTTCAATGCCTGTTTCATGAAACCTAACTATCACCAAACTCAATGACACTGAGCATCAGTCGAGTCTGATGGTATGCATACTTAATACTTCAATGCCTGTTTCAGGAAACCTAACTATCACCGAACTCAATGACACTGAGCATGAGTCGAGTCTGATAGTATATATACTTGGTTCCAACCTATACTTGGGAATAACCATGCGACCCGTGCAACTAATACACGTAGCTTACTATTGTCAACAAGACGCTGAGCATCTACGTTGCTTTTCAACTACTGTATTTCGGCCCAAAGTCCCCACTGTTGTTCAATCCCAAATATATATGTCACTTGACGTTGTTACTCCGTCGTCAGCAAAACACAGACTGACAAATGTTCGTATGTAAACAAGTGTTTCTTAACCCTCGTGCTTTGAAACATTCATTTTGGCGAGCAGATAAATGCTTAAGGCTGCTACGGCCTTTTTATACCAACAACGATGGTAGCCCTCCTCAACGGATTCTCATTTATTCGGAAAATACCGAGTCACTCCCGCTATGATTATACTAGTAAATTTAAATGAACTGTTTACAACACTTAGGAACCAATTCTGATTGTATCGTTCTTGAGTAACTCATCAGCCTTAATTTAAACACAAATGCAAACTGAAACACATCACAAATACAATTTGATAAGATCAAATACTAACTAGAACTATTTGTGTTTACCGCTCTTGCAAATGGCGTCGAACTAATCAAGGGGAATAACTCACGAATCACCGTATTATCTATAGTATATTTACTCTGCTAAAAATATACGTCACACTAGCATGTATAAACATAAGATCATTCTGGTTCAAATTTTATGCAAAATTATATATTAACGACTACAATCTTCGATTGGTTAACACAGGTTTCGATTATCCAATTAATATAACAAAATATTATTTGCAAAACAGTTTGAAGAATACCGGCTATTCAAAACTCTTCTAATTAAATCTGTGATCATTATTTGATTAAACTTCAACGTAGAGTAATGTAATGGAAAAGAAGTCTTTATTTAAAAAGGGTAGCTCAATAAGTTTGAAACTGATCTTCCTCGACGCCCTCTAATGATACATTTACATAGTATCTACAAAATACAATAGCAAAACAAAATAAAAACATTTTAAGCATTTCAAGTAAATTGATTGTAGTACTACATGATAAATGATGATTTAAATGATAATTTGGAAATGCTACTACTTTAATCATATAATATATGTTTAATAGTAAACACTTGATGCATGTATAAGCTTTAAATAGGAGTTTATATTTTACTGATTACGTACTAAAAACATTATTTTGGATAAGTATATATTCAAGTACTTTGCGTTCTTGACAACGAATTCACGCATTCCGGGTAAGGATATCGGGTATTTTACCGGTGAGTTAATGTTGATTTCCCGAAAGTTCCAACTGTATTTAGATGTACTATTATGTGTTATCGTACTTGCCACAGTGTTTGATAAATTTCTCATCCAAAACCCCATCCGGAATTGTCTTGTAAAACCATGCACCCACTGAATTCACCTAAATCTTGAACGATATACATGTAAACCGCTTATACCACCTTAAACTCAAACACCAATCAATTGTGTACTGGTCTACATATAAAGACATGTACTTTTGGATCACTGAACACATTGCCAATGGTTCTAAAAGTGCCTTATTTCCGTAGATAGTCCTCTGTTACATTGTTGTCCAAATTTGTAGGGAAATAACATGGGGTTGACCAGGTTGCTTTTCCTCAATTTTGATGTTTTGACGACACCTCTTCGTTTTTGACAATTTTGCCCATTAGTTTCAGTGTATCACTACTCATCTTTAAACTGTTATATCTTTACCAAACAGTACCCAATGTCACCCAAACTTGGCAGAAGTCATTTCAACAGAAATAATGCCCAACCGATCTACACAGCTCTAATTTTTGGGCGCAATAATCTTGCTACCGTCACTAAGAGGAAGTAATTGGTAAGAGAGACCTGAAGGTATGCAACCGGGAATCAAATTTACACGCCATTATCTGGTAAGATAAAATAAATGACAACTAAAAACATATAAAGATTTTTGTAACATTCAGATTAACACGTGTTACGTAGTACATCGATAGTGATTGATGCTAATTGATTTCTTATCAACATATTTAAAAGTCGAATTAGAAATCATTGCAAGGTTGTATGATGTATGTGTGATATAAGATAACCCAAACAAATACATTTCCCAAATTAAGCGGAGAGAATTTTTGTTTAACGCCTCACACACTATTACATTTCTCACAGACAAGGCTCCATTGTAACATTAATGTCCAAAACACAGTGAAAAATAAAATCTACAGCATGTGTCTGGGCTCAAATTCTTCACTAGTTCAAGATATGCAATTATAAAGAATAAAAATGCATAGCTTGACCAGATTGTTTTATACAAATTAAATGGTTTTGTGAGACCTATCAATTTCCAGAGTAATAATATGGCATCTATTCGCCCACGATGCGGTTCAAACCAACACTTCTGAAATGACACAGAATTGTCCAGAAATCTGGTATCGGCATCCTATTTTTAGTTGTGATTTCTAAAAAAAAAATGACCATTTAATAAATGATAGGGAAAAAATTACTGCAATAAAAAGCCCTGAAAAAAGAAGAAAATGATGATTACAGTTTCATTTCTATCTTCTTTATCTGTAAATCCGGAGTACTCGAGGGGGATGATAGTGGTGTGAGTCCTCGAGGGGGATGATAGTGGTGCGAGTCATCGAAGGGGATAATAGTGGTGTGAATACTCGAGGGGGATAATAGTGGTGTGAGTCCTCGAGGGGGATAATAGTTGTGTGAGTCCTCAAGGGGGATAATAGTTGTGTGAATCCTCGAGGGGGGATTCTAGTGATGTGAGTATTCGAGGGGGATAATAGTTGTGTGAGTCCTCGAGGGAATAATAGTTGTGTGAGTCTTCGAGGGGGATAATAGTGGTGAAAGTCCTCGAGGGGGATAATAGTTGTGTGAGTTCTCGTGTGAGTCCTCGATGGGGATAATAGTTGTGTGAGTCCTCGAGGGGGATAATAGTGGTGTAAGTCCTCGAGGGGGATAATAGTGGTGTGAGTCCTCGAGGGGGATAATAGTTGTGTGAGTCCTCGAGGGGGATAATAGTTGTGTGAGTCCTCGAGGGGGTACTAGTGATGTGAGTACTTTAGAGGGATAATAGTTGTGTGAGTCCTCGAGGGGGTAATAGTTGTGTGAGTCCTCGAGGGGGATAATAGTGGTGTGAGTCCTCGAAGGGGATAATAGTTGTGTGAGTCCTCGGGGGGGGGGGGATAATAGTTGTGTGAGTCCCACTCCCACTTTGCGTTGTTATCATCTTCATCATATTTATCTTGCATCTAGATAACTTGAACATTAGCTACTATGTAACTTCCTAATTCATTCAGAGTCGTTATCTTAGATAGAGGAATGTTTACATCTAATTCAAATTATATTAATGAGCTTAGCTATTTATATCTGAGTGGTGTTTAACGCCTTTTGCAACACATTTCAGATTATATATCGCATACCCAGTTTTATTAGGAATGAAGACATGAGAATGAATCAGAGTAGAACTACCGTCCTTCCGCAAGGAACTGGCAAACATATTTGTTTGGAGCGAGCTCGTGAGCTGTTTCGTGAATTTTCATGAAATATTAAGAACGTTATCTGCAAATATGAAGCGAACAATTACCTCCGATGTTTTTGCACTACTCCATAGCATGGAGTCACGAGGGTTCGCGCTCCTTGTGTCCCGTGACTTTGGCTTTTTAGGTGCTTTTGACACGCAAAATATTCAAAGTGCACAGGCAATAGTCAATAAACACAATAAATACCTAATGGACATAATCAATAGACGACGAAGTGTATAAATTATTCCAGCTTCGTATCATATACCGAGACACTGTATACATGTTTCATATGCAGTGTGTCGATTACTTTCGCCATCATTTCGTATAACCAGAGCGTATATAGACAATTTTAGCCATTATACCATAAAACTAGGCACTGTATATACGTCTTTTATCATAGCATATAACGACAGAGTTTATATACGTCTTTCGTCTTCATATCATATAACGACAGAGTGTATATACGACATTCGTCATCATATTATATAACGACAGATTATATTTACGACTTTCATCTTCTTATCATATAACGACAGAGTATAAATACGACTTTCGTCATCATATCATATAACGACAGAGTATATATACGACTTTCGTCATCATAACATATACAGAGACAGGGTATATACGACGTTCGTCATCATAACATATACAAAGACAGGGTATAAACGACTTTCGTCAACATAACATATACAGAGACAGGGTATATACGACGTTCGTCATCATAACATATACAAAGACAGGGTATAAACGACTTTCGTCAACATAGCATATACAGAGACAGGGTATAAACGACTTTCGTAATCATATCATATACAGAGACAGGATATAAACGACTTTCGTCATCATATCATATACAGAGACAGGATATAAACGACTTTCGTAATCATATCATATACAGAGACAGGGTATAAACGACTGTCGTCATCATATCATATAACGACAGAGTATGTATACGACTTTCGTCATCATGTCATATACAGAGACAGGGTATAAACGACTTTCGTAATCATATCATATACAGAGACAGGGTATAAACGACTTTCGTAATCATATCATATACAGAGACAGGGTATAAACGACTTTCGTAATCATATCATATACAGAGACAGGGTATAAACGACTTTCGTAATCATATCATATACAGAGACAGGGTATAAACGACTGTCGTCATCATATCATATACAGAGACAGGGTATAAACGACTTTCGTAATCATATCATATACAGAGACAGGGTATAAACGACTTTCGTAATCATATCATATACAGAGACAGGGTATAAACGACTTTCGTAATCATATCATATACAGAGACAGGATATAAACGACTTTCGTAATCATATCATATACAGAGACAGGGTATAAACGACTGTCGTCATCATATCATATAACGACAGAGTATATATACGACTTTCGTCATCATGTCATAACGAGAGAGTATATATACGACTTTCGTTCATCATATAATATACAGAGACAGGGTATATACGACGTTCGTCATCATATTATATAACGAAGCAGTACATTTTTAAATGCCTTCTAAATACGGTGATTCGAACAAATATATATATATATACGTCCTTGTGTGACGAGATAATGTAAGGAAAATACTCAGATGCTGAGAGCAATGTGTGAGTGTCGCTTCTAATGAGTTATTACCTGCCTGCTGCCGGCCTTTGATGTTAACAAATAAATCGAGAGGTTACATGTATAACTCAGCATACGGCTTAATCATTTACGCAACATGCTTGTTGTATAATATACCTTCTATTTCGTTCTTTAATATTTACCGTTGCTTTGGTAAGTTGTTTAATGTAAAGCTCATTTCAACTGTCGTATATTTTATTGGTAGACAGTAATTATGAAATAACTAGGAGACGGTAAACAGGGAGAGACAGGCACTCACTTTGTTGTCACCGCGGGTAGATTAGATGAAACTTCAAGTTGTATAAGTGTTAGAAATAACAGATTTACAAACAATCAATACGCAAATCACTAGCAGCTCAGGCGGTATCCACTCTAAAAATTGCAAAATAAGGATAAATTAACTGAAATACACGAACACCACTACATACATACAACATAATAGTTAAAATGCAATTTCAATGCGTGAACGTTCTTAATTGGATTTTTTTTTTATATTTACAAAAACCATTAACCATTAAAGCCATTAATCTTATATTAAAAGATCAACTCAGTTTATTAAGTTAGCATGCGTGAATGACCCGTTTAGATCTACGCTCGATTATAAACAGTGACATCATGAATCCAAGAGAACGGAACTTCTCAAACATGCATTTTCTAATTCTGCTGGGGAAGTCTGGAACAATATACATGTACTTCATCGCTAAGAAAACTGAATAACGTTGCTACTTTCAAATAAGTGTACAAAGAATTTGTGATTATTACTAAAACATCTTTCTCATGAAAATGAAATAATAAACGTTGTAATTGTTAACATTGTTTTGATTTTACCAGGTATCTGCTCCAAATATTTATATGTCAAAATCGTTAACATCTTGATATTATTGATTTTAAATGTGCTATTCAGAAGGCCTCATTGCAAATAAGATTCATATTGCATCTAAATAAAGAAATTGTTATTATTATAATAATTATTATTATCATTATTATTATTATTATTATTAATATTATTATTATTGATATTATAATATTGGTGTAACGCCATTTTCAACACATTTCAGGCTCATATGACATATCCAGTTCTACTGTTGAAGGAAAACCTCAGAGTGAGTCTGAAAAAAGCACCTGCCCTTTCGCATGGAGCTGGCAGACTTTCTCAAATATGTTTAGGTTGAGCATGACTCGAACCTACGACCTCAGTGGTGAGACACGGACGGTGCACCACAGTAAGAAGACAAATAGATAGTTATTAAAGGGAGGACACTCTTGAAATTGCTTAATATCAAAATCAGTATCGTAAATATGCCCACCTGTCGTCATACAGCCTATCAAACAATATCAGGATATTAATACTATAAGTGTAACTGTCTGAAACTTTATAGTTACTAAAGTATTAGTGTAACCGTAAAATACAGTTGTGTCACGTTAGTTTTTGAAACTATGAGAAGAACAGCTACATTCATGTAAGTACAGATCGAAGTGACCTTTTATCCTATCTGTACAAAAACGAAATAAAACGATGTCCAATTGGGACCATCATGATTTCAACTTTTCACCATCGCAATTTCAACTTTTGACCATCTTAGTTTAATTGCTACGTTGTTGCAACAATGGCGCCCAATAACGTCGAATAAGTAATGAGCCTAGTTTTGCATTTGCACTGTGCAGATAAATGTTTAAGAAGTGGTAACTGTGTTTATTGAAAAATTAAATCGCAATCTGTCCATTTATATTACAAACGTAACCTAGCCATAATACAAACTGTCAACCGATGACGGAGCGGTGGCCAGTATGTCAGTATAATAGGATATACAGAATAACACTGCCTGGCCGGGATTCAACCTTGCACTTCTTTACGCATGGGCGGTGGCCAGTGTGACATGATTACAGAATAACACAGCATGGCCGGGATTCAACCTTGCACTTCTTTACGCATGGGCGATGGCTAGTGTGACATGATTACAGAATAACACAGCATGGCCGGGATTCAACCTGGCACTTTTTACGCATGGGCGGTGGCCAGTGTGACATGATTACAGATAAACGAAGCCTGGCAGGGATTCAGCCTGGTACTTCTTTCCGATCGGGCAGTGGCCAGTGTGACATGATTACAGAATAACACAAACTGACCAGGATTAAACCTTGCACTTCTTTACGCATGGGCGGTGGCCAGTGTGACCTAATTTAATGATAACACAGCTTGACTGGGATTCAACCTGGCACTTCTTTACGCATGGGCGGTGGCCAGTGTGACATGATTACAGAATAACACAAACTGACCGGGATTAAACCTTGCACTTCTTTACGCATTGGGCGGTGGCCAGTGTGACATGATTTAATGATAACACAGCTTGACCGGGATTCAACCTGGCACTTCTTTACGCATGGGCGGTGGCCAGTGTGACATGATTACATAATTACGAAGCCTGGCCGGGATTGAACCTGGCACTTCTTGACGACCAGGCGGTGATCAGTGTGACATGATTACAGACTAACACAGTCTGACCGGAATTCAACCTGGCACTTCTTGACGAATTGGTGGGGGCCAGTGTGACATAATTGCAGACTAACACAGCCTAACAGGGTTTCAACCTGGCACATCTTGACGACGGGGCGGTGGCAAGTGTGACATGGTTTTATGATATCACAGCCTGATCGGGATTCAACCTTGCACTTATTAACGCATGGGCGGTGGCCAGTGTGACATGATTTCAAAATAACACAGCCTGACCGGTATTCAACGTAACACTTCTTTACGCATGGGCGATGGCCAGTGTAACATGATTACAGAATAACACAGCCTGACCGGGATTCAACCTTGCACGTCTTTACGCATAGATGATGGCCAGTGTGACATGATTACAGAATAACACAGCCTGACCAGGATTCAACCTGGGACCTTCTTGATGAATGGTTGGTGGCCAGTGTGACATGATTACAGAATAACACAACCTGACCGGAATTCAACCTGGCACATCTTGACGACCGGGTCGTGGTCAATGTGACATGATTGCAGAATAACGCAGCCTGACCGGGATTCAACCTTGAACCTCCAGTGTGTAAAATGATTATATGATACATGTAACACAGCATGACCAGGATTCAACCTGGAACATCCAGTGTGTGAAATGATTATATGATAACACAGCCTGTCAGGGATTCAACTTGGAACCTCCAGTGTGTGAAATGATTATGTGATAACACAGCCTGACCAGGATTCAACCTGGAACCTCCAGTGTGTGAAATGATTATGTGATAACACAGCCTGACCAGGATTCAACCTGGAACCTCCAGTGTGTGAAATGATTATATAATAGCACAGTCTGTCAGGGATTCAACCTGGAACCTGCAGTATGTGAAATGATTATATGAAAACACAGCCTGACAGGGATTCAATCTGGAACCTCTAGTGTGTGAAATGATTATATGATATCACAGCCTGACTGGGATTCAACCTGGAACCTCCAGTATGTGAAATGATTATATGAAAACACAGCCTGACAGGGATTCAATCTGGAACCTCTAGTGTGTGAAATGATTATATGATATCACAGCCTGACTGGGATTCAACCTGGAACCTCCAGTATGTGAAATGATTATATGATAACACAGCCTGACCAGGATTCAACCTGGAACCTCCAGTGTGTGAAATGATTATATGATAACACAGTCTGACCAGGATTCAATCTGGAACCTCCAGTGTGTGAAATGATTATATGATAACACAGTCTGTCAGGGATTCAACCTGGAACCTCCAGTGTGTGAAATGCTTATATGACAACACAGCTTGTCAGGGATTCAACCTGGAACCTCCAGTGTGTGAAATGAGTATATGATAGCACAGCCTGACTGGGATTCAACCTGGCACATCTTGACGACCGGGCGGTGGCTAGTGTGACATGATTCCAGAATAATATAACCTGACCGGGATTCAACTTAGCACCGCCCAATGACCGGTTGCTGGCTATATTATTTTGTACGATTAATTCATAATACGTGTGCTGTTGGTTTAATCTTAAAATGAACGAGTATTCTTGTAAATGTAAATGTAGGTGTTACAGTAAATGAGCACCAACCCCGAACGGTGGTTTAGCGGCAGGAGGTCCATATCAAGTACAAGAGGTCGTAGGTTCGATATACGTATGTAATCTTGCTACAGACAAATGTGATCTGGCGTTCATAAATAAGAAATAGTGAAATAGTTAATTAATTTACCAAAATACAGTAGTCACCTGTATCAAGCAGCCATTTGTCTTAAGCAGCCACATTTTCTATTTCCAATTACTATGCCGTTAATGAAAATTAACCTGCATTAGGCAACTTTTGCTCCTTCCCTTGACTGACATATCTGACTTTAGTTACTTTTTTAAGAAATTGATAGTGTAAATACGGTGGAAAGAAAAACAGATTATATTACTCTGGCTTATAATGAAAATATTTAAGTATTCAATTATATATATTGATTTTGATAACAATAATATTGTAAAATATTATGGTATGCCAGTTCGTGTTGTCTTGGTTTATATTGAAATCAGAGGTAAATTATCAGCGCGGCTAACAAACAGGTATTGATTTGTCAGGTGTATAATAAATGCTTGCAAACAGCTTTATTCGATGGTTATCTTTGCAGACTTCAGACAAGTTGGTTTGGCTGCATTAAAATAAATCTTTTAAATCCACATTAATGTTCTACATGATAAAACAAGTTTGTGGTTATGGGTATATTTGGTGTGTTTAATACATTTTGAAAACTTTAACCGAAATCATAAGCATACCGTGTAGATAAGTTGTGGTTACGTAGACGATAGCTGGGACATGGGTAACAAAAAGAAAGAAAGAAAAATAAAGAAAAAAGAAAGAAAGAAAGAAAGGAAGAAGGGACTACACTTATTTTAAATATAGATATATGTAAAGTGAAGACATTTAAGACATACACTGAAATGTGGCACTTATGGTTCAATTGCATACAAACCAAGCACTATGACCGACCAGAAACAAATGCTCCTGAACATTCTATATGGACTCTCTAAAATCAAGACATAGCCCCCGATCCAAAACACAAACCCACCCACAATACCACACCCAAACCCACAACTACACTTTCCGCCTCATTTGGCATTTAGACCACCCGGCCACACAGGTCCCCCTTAATTATTTTTTTTATTTTAAACAAAAGTAAACAACTACAATATTGCCCTAAATCTGGACAGGCACACATGTTTTTCAGTAGAAATCTAGTAAAATTTAATGAACTATGGAAGTTTAGGTGGTGGGGGCAAACCTCGACGGTTTTAAAGAGTGGATCTGCCATTGCAATATACCAAACTGAGTTTTGAAGAATGTTGTCCGCTATAAAACTATTTGTGTTAATACTACACTGACCACGAGATGTTGATTACGTACAACGTCACGCACCTGATAAACACTGAATGCATCAATATTTTATTCACAGTAATTCTTTCAAGTACAGTAAAACTTTGGTGAGTCAAACACGGATGACAGTAACACCATATATAGCTAGAATCACCTGTCCCGGACGAATCCTTAGTTTCATGTATAAACATCTACATGTATGGTATGATGTTAGTTAATACACGGCTCGAACAACCTAAACTCGAACTATTTTTTTCTGTCCCCTCTGGTTGGACCCATCGAAGTTCTGCTGTATGTCAGTCCTTCACAATGATCTCCATTATCATTTCCCATCGTTTTAAGACCAAAAAAACATTCATCTTTTCCTTTAGTAGTGTAACCCAATTGCTGACTTGTGATACGGTTCGGGTAAAGTTTGTTTAGGGAATGGATACCGTATTCAGAATTTTGCCATGTCCCTAGTTTCAGTTTCCGAGTAAACGAACGCATGATCTAGTAATTGCATTATAGATTTATTCGGCATGTATTCGGCATGTATTCCGCAGCATGGGAAAGCCGAACCAGGAAAAGTGGCGACAGTACGTGTAAAATGGTGGAGCCATCGAAAAGCCAGGGTTGCAGCTTCCTGTAGGCACTATATACACTTGCATACACTTTCTTTTCTGAGAAATCGAAAAAAAAATAAAAACGCGATAAATGCAATAAATATCGGACCCCTGGTGAGGAAGTGTGGTAAACTATAAATTCGCAACAAAAAATCATTGAATATGATAGATATTAAATATCATTTTGTCAATTTATTTGGTTATAAAGTTCAAGGTTATATTTAATACTATGGATAACCAGGTCCCTCAAATCATGAGAAATAAACGTCAAAACGCACATACGACAGTCTAGCTTGGGGGGGGGGGAATCGAGGGAGCACGCCCACGGACACTCCTACAGATGTGCCTGCTCACTGATTCAGCCAAGCTACACCCCTAAAAGCAAACAAAAGATAGAAGGAGAGTTGCCATTAGTTGGTACATCGTAGCCGAGTGGTCTAAAGCCCCATCTCAATACCACTTACCTCTCAATGCTAGGGTTGTATGTTCGAGTCCCGCTCACTCCAAAAAAATTATATGAGAACGTTTGCCAGTTACTTGCGGAAGGACGATGGTTCTACTCAGTACGACTCAGTCTGAGGTCTTCCTCCACCAATAAAACTGGATATGTCATATATAGCCTGCAATGTGTTGAAAATGGCGTTAAATCCCATTCAAAAAGAATATCCATACTGACGTATCTCCGGTATACCGTGTACATGTATTATAGCTCAGTAAAACCAGAGTGCCTTCGGTATATGTGAAATTTCTAAACAGGTAAACAGACATAGTTGGACGAGATTGAACAGCATAAAAAGAAAAATGAAAATGGACATTTGCAGATCCTGACCACGCTCAAGAAATATCAGATGGCTGTCTAATCAATGGAGACAGAGGTGACCAGGTCGGTAAAAAGGCGAATACAAAGGAGCAGATGACGTAAGATAAGAGGATGTGAACCAAAAACAATAATGATACAAACTCCAAAACATTTTTTTCAATTCAGTAAAAATCGTCGCATCATGTTTAAAACGTATGTTCATTTGAACAAAAATATGTGATAAGTGTTTTCCAGACTAACAAGGGACATACTATAACATGTAGCTGTATTGAAGTTCTGGTCCCAAAAGATACGGACATATACGCAACTTAATCTGTATGTGAAATATTGAAATGTGGATCACTTCATTTCTGGAAAATGTTTCTCAATGTCTTGCTACGTGCGAATATTAAGGACTTCATATGACACATCACATGTCTTTCATGCGTCTCGTCCAATATCTAATGTTTGTTATCGTGACGTCCTAACCTGCGCAAGTAATCCTGCGTATGTATATGTCGGGATGTTGTACTCTGTGTTCGTCAAGCTGTTGAAAAGCTGTTGAACTCTGTGTTCATGGATACTTCGTGTGCACATCTAATGCCTCGATTAGAGACTCTTCAGCGCGATAACGCTGTTTGTACGAACTGCATAACACTAACCGTGCATGTTCAGATTGACGATCTAAATTCCGACTCTAAGATAAACAGGACTCGATGTTCGATGATGTTGAATTTAGGTTATTAGTTTATCAAAGTTTTGAATCTCGAAAGTAGGATACTAATGAAATCAATGAAATAGAGAGAGAGAGAGAGAAAAAAATGTCGTTGATGAAATGTATATCGTTGAATTAATTAATATGACTAAGATAAAACGTATTGTAACATATGTGTATCTCTATATTTATAAGCATTGTAACTTATTCATATTCCCGTCACAATACACACAAATATGTATCTTAAAGCATTTTTGTTTCTCTTTAAAGGGAGTGTATCAGGAAAAAATGCTTTAAATTTATTAAAAAAATAAGATTATTTCTAAAAGCATCTCGTTATCATTAATAAACAAATCCTATTGGTTTTGTATGTCAAATCCACCAAAATGTGATACAATCGATATATAAATTGGAATGGAAAACATGAAACGAAATCCCTATTCTAAAAATAGACAGCACTAAAAACTGTTTGACGACCTTCGCATCTTCATTTGGACTCTTTGTCAGATGAAATACGTTTTACTACGTGTAAATCTGTATAACGGATCAAACTGAAATCAAACTGAAATCACGTTACACATTAAGTACGTCACAAAATATGTTTTAGTGGGAAATCTATTTTAGTCAAACCTAGATGCGTAGCCCAAGTTAGAAAATTCATTTTTAACGTATTATTTTGGCATGTGTAAATAGATATCCTTTTGGCAATAAGGGGTGATTTATTGGAACAATGTTTTCAGCCAATTTTAATTGTTTTTAAAAGTTTGATAAATCCTGATAAATATTTCTTTAAGCTTAATATAGCTGTTGGTATTGATGATGTCACCGGTTCCCCACTAATTGTCGTTAATAACATGTTAAACAACAGAACAATAGATTATCTACCAATTGCATTTCTTTAGTATGTACATGTGTATGAGTGTTGAATGCATTGCATCTGATTGCATATTTAACGTCATTTTATGCCATCCAGGGCTAACAGATGGCCATTTAACCAAAACACTGTTTCCTGGGACCCTGGATGGTTAACCAGTATTCGAGAACTCCCCATCTCCGCAAATACTGATAAATTTGCACTTGAATTAGTGGTGAGAGAAAAATTGCCGGAATTCGAACTCTTGACCCTTGTGTTGCTAAACGTGCTACCGATTAAACTTATTGAGCCGGTACTGCATCTGAGAACATCAAACGAACACAATAGTCGAATTGAGTGGCTCCAGTACAGGGTAGACTGAAATTATGTTATGGTGTAGAATGGAGAATCGTGGGTTAGCTTCTTAGTCACGGCGACGTGTAGTGTTATTGAAGATGACTTCAGTCGTAGTGTTTAATGCTGGTTCTACATTATACTGGTTCTACACAATACTAGTACTACATTATATTGGTTCTACATAGTACTGGTTCTACATAATACTAGTTCTACATTATCTTGGTTCTACATAGTGCTGGTTCTACATAACACTAGTTCTTCATAGTACTGGTTCTACATAATACTGGTTCTGCATAATACTGGTTCTGCATAATACTAGTTCTACATTATCTTGGTTCTACATAATACTGGTTCTACATAGTACTGGTTCTACATAATACTAGTTCTACATTATCTTGGTTCTACATAGTACTGGTTCTACATAATAGTAGTTCTACATTATCTTGGTTCTACATAGTACTGGTTCTACATAATACTAGTTCTACATTATATTGGTTCTACATAGTACTGGTTCTACATAATACTAGTTCTACATTATATTGGTTCTACATAGTACTGGTTCTACATAATACTAGTTCTACATTATCTTGGTTCTACATAGTACTGGTTCTACATAATAGTAGTTCTACATTATCTTGGTTCTACATAGTACTGGTTCTACATAATACTAGTTCTACATTATCTTGGTTCTACATAGTACTGGTTCTACATAATACTAGTTCTACATTATATTGGTTCTACATAGTGCTGGTTCTACATAATACTAGTTCTACATAGTACTGGTTCTACATAATACTGGTTCTACATTATACTGGTTCTACATAATACTGTTTCTACATTACACTGGTTCTACATAATACTGGTTCTACATAATACTGGTTCTGCATAATACCATTTCTACATAGCACTGGTTCTACATAATACTAGTTCTACATTATACTGGTTCTACATTATACTGGTTCTACATAATACTAGTTCTACATTATACTGGTTCTACATAATACTGGTTCTACATAATACTGGTTCTACATAATACTGGTTCTACATAATACTGGTTCTGCATAATACCATTTTTACATAGCACTGGTTCTACATAATACTAGTTCTACATAATACTGGTTCTACATAATACTGGTTCTACATAATACTGGTTCTACATAATACTGGTTCTGCATAATACCATTTCTACATAGCACTGGTTCTACATAATACTAGTTCTACATAATACCAGTTCTACATTATACTTGTCCTACATAATACTGGTTCTACATAATACTGGTTCCACATAGTACTGGTTCTACATAATACTAGTTCTACATAATACTGGTTCTTAATAACACTGGTACCACATAATACTGGTTTTACATAAGAAACTTTTAGTGTGATTTGTCTAAGAAGTAATAACTTGTCCCACAATCGATGTAAAATAAATAATTTTAAAACTGATTTGGTAAGAGACGTATATCCGGGATGAATTGGATAGTTTGGTTTAAATTAGTGTATATGCTATCCAGTGTTATTGTTTGGGGAAAGCACAGCTACATTGTAACAGCTGGACTCATGTGGATATCTAGAGAGGTGATTCTGCGAAAGATCATTCTCTAAATATTAATACGCGTACATCATTATCCAAAATTATGTTTCTTCCATAGTAACGCCATAGTAACTCTGTTAACAAAACCGTGATAACTAAATCAATTTTGAGTACTTTATGCTTCTTGAATGATAACAATGTTTTATACATAGAAACGCCCTCTCGCACCTGTTACGGAATGAATCAATCAAAATCGCTGTTTAAATTTAAAGCAATAAACAGTAAAACTAGTATAACAAAGCAAACTGTATCTTTAAATGACTTTTTTTTATTCTAATTGTGTATTTATCTTTCAAGCGAATATAAGTATGATAATATATTGATTGTTATACAACGGGTATATTATAAATGTTTAGATTTGGTTTGGAAGTATGCTTCGAAAAAGTAGCCAATCCTTCTTTTTTAGATTTTAAAGTTAATAATTGATTACACACTTGAAATCGAAACGTGGCATGATTTTGTGTCAACAACAAAAATGTACCATGCTGATAAGGACGAGAAATAAGATTAACGTAGAATATTCGTATTATTCTCAGTGCATACTAACGTACTGGCGACGTCACGTGACAAGTCATGTGGTGAATAACACTTATGTACACTGTATATAGATGAATTTGAAACAATTCACTAAATATTCAGAAAGTTGATGTAATAAATAAAGTAATTACTTCTGTGGCTTTTTCTTTGTTTAAGCATTATGAAAAGTGTGCTCGACCTCAAATTATTTTCCCGATAAAGTCTAATTATCCTATAACAGACAAGAATACACACCCAGAGTGCTATATCTGGCATTCATATTCGTCCAGATAGTTTGGGCATTTTTCTCAATCTTTTCCATTAACCGTTTAAAAGAAATTAAGTTTCATGAAATCGTCATGATATCGTCGTAATATCGTCATGATATCGTCGTAATATCGTCACGTTTTATTACATTAACTTGTTTAATCAAAACTCTAGACTAGACTACACGACTTTTCACTTAATGTCTAGGTCAATCTGCACCGTAAAGATAATGTCGTCAAATCCGTTAAATATTTAGAATGTTAATATGGTTTATACTGCTTCTCCGATAATATTAGAAATTGCTAAATCAATTCAATATTTATGTGGCTTTCAGTTAGATTACTGGCGCTCAATAATTAGAATGAAACCTAAACCAAAAAATACTTTATGCATAATAATTAAATATATTTCACATTAGCTTTGATCATCATCTTATGAGATTAAGGATTTATTAAAACTACAATAAATTCGATATGAATTTATAAAAGATGTACATTGGGCAGATGTTAATGATTTAGTTAACGACTGTTGTGCCCCAACATAGGTCCTGTCCTGTCCGTTCCGCAAAATACAAGTAAGTGTTACAAGTCACATGCACTACAGGGTTGTTCGCTATAAGGTCTTACTGCACAGTTGAATTCGATATACGGTCTCACTATACGGTCTTACTGCACAGTTGAATTCGATATACGGTCTCACTATACTCTCTTACTGCACAGTTGAATTCGCTATACGGTCTCACTATACGGTCTTACTGCACAGTTGAATTCGCTATACGGTCTCACTGTACGGTCTTACTGCACAGTTGAATTCGCTATACGGTCTCACTATACTGTCTTACTGCACAGTTGAATTCGCTATACGGTCTCACTATACTCTCTTACTGCACAGTTGAATTCGCTATACGGTCTCACTATACGGTCTAACTGTACAGTTGAATTCGCTATAGGGTCTCACTATACTGTCTTACTGCACAGTTGAATTCGCTATACGGTCTCACTATACTGTCTTACTGCACAGTTGAATTCGCTATACGGTCTCACTATATGGTCTTACTGCAAAGTTGAATTCGCTATACGGTCTCACTATACTGTCTTACTGCACAGTTGAATTCGCTATAGGGTTTCACTATACTGTCTTACTGCACAGTTGAATTCGTTATACGGTCTCACTGTACGGTCTTACTGCACAGTTGAATTCGCTATACGGTCTCACTATACTGTCTTACTGCACAGTTGAATTCGCTATACGGTCTCACTATACGATCTTACTGCACAGTTGAATTCGCTATACGGTCTCACTTTACGGTCTTACTGCACAGTTGAATTTGCTATACGGTCTCACTACACAGTTTAATTCGCTATAAGGTATCGCTATACAGGTGAATTCGCTATACGGTCTTACTACACAATTGAATTCGCTATAGGGTCTCACTAGACAGTTGAACTCGCTATAGGGTATCATTATACAGTTTAATTCGATATACGGTCTTACTACACAGTTAAATTTACTATAGGGTCTCACTAGACAGTTGAATTCGCTATACGGTCTCGCTATACAGTTGAATTCTCTATAAGTACTCACTTTACAGTTGAATTCGCTATACAGTCTTACTACACAGTTGAATTCGCTATACGGTCTCACTACACAGTTGAATTTGCTATAAGGTCTTACTACACAGTTGAATTCGCTATACGGTCTCACTATACGGTCTTACTACACAGTTGAATTCGCTATACGGTCTCACCACACAGTTGAATTCACTATAAGGTATCGCTATATAGGTTAATTCGCTATACGGTCTTACTACACAGTTGAATTCGCTATAGGGTCTCACTAGACAGTTGAACTCGCTTTAGGGTCTCATTATACAGTTGAATTCGATATACGGTCTTACTACACAATTGAATTCGCTATAGGGTCTCACTAGACAGTTGAATTCGCTTTACAGTCTCGCTATACAGTTGAATTCTCTATAAGGTCTCACTATACAGTTGAATTCGCTATACAGTCTTACTACACAGTTGAATTCGCTAAACGGTCACACTACACAGTTGAATCTGCTATAGGGTCTCACTACACAGTTAAATTCGATAATCGGTCTTACTACACAGTAGAATTCGCTATACGGTCTCACTATACAGTTGACTTCGCTATACGGTCTTACTACACCGTTGAATTCGCTATAAGGTGTTACTACACAGCTGAATTCTCTATACGGTCTTACTACACAGTTGAATTCGCTATAGGTCTCACTATACAGTTTAATTTGCTATACGGTCTCACTACACAGTTGAATTTGCTATAGGGTCTTATTACACAGTTGAATTCGCCATAGAGTCTCACTATACGGTCTTACTACACATTTGAATTCGCTATAGGGTCTTACTACAAAGTTGAATTCGCTATAGGGTTTCACTATACAGTTGAATTCGCTATAAGGTCTCACTACACAGTTGAATTCACTATAGGGTCTAACTACACCGTTGAATTCACTATAGGGTCACACATTACAGTTGAATTCGCTATAAGGTCTCACTACACAGTTGAATTCGCTATAGGGTCTTACTACACAGTTTAATTTGCTATACGGTTTTACAACAGAGTTGAATTCGCTATATGTCTCACTACACAGTTAAATTCGCTATAGTGTCTCACTACACAGTTGAATTCGCTATAGGGTCTCACTATACAGTTGAATTCGGTATAAGGTCTCACTACACGGTTGAATTCGTTATACGGTCTTACTACACAGTTTAATTCGCTATAGGGTCTCACTACAGAGTTAAATTCGCTACAGTTGAATTCGCTATAGGGTCTCACTACACAGTTGAATTCGATATACGGTCTTACAACACAGTTGAATTCGCTATAGGGTTTCACTACACAGTTGAATTCGTTATACGGTCTTACTACACAGTTGAATTCGTTATACGGTCTCACTATACAGTTGAATGTTATTCTTTGTTATTTACCAAAAAAAAATCTAAGATTTCCACGGTAAAGAAAATCCACATGTTATCTATTTTTTAAAGTATGTTGTTGTTTTTTTCACAGCAGGAATGTTTTCAAATAAAAATACACAATTACTGGTAGGTCGACCAGCTTGTGTTTTTTCAAACAGTGCAGTGACATCCTAAGATTTTCTTTAAAATAAAAAGAAATCCTCACATGCTAGTAAATGAATTCATCTGTAAAATGCCGAACTTTGGTAATCGAGACACTTGGTTAAGTAAGATACTGAAATTATAATGAGAGGACGTTAAGAAAAAACATGAAAATATTTTGAATTCTATGCAAAAAAGCATTTGTAATCTCATTTTACAGAATACGATAAACCTGTCTGTTGCAAACATACCGGTTGGTTGAAGTTACCGAGTTTATACGACTATGATCGAATAAACATATTTACTGTGATTTCGTCTCCAAAATAATCTAGAATTGCTTTATTAAGTAAAATGTGCAAGATAAACCTGCTCTACAATAGGTTATGGACTCGTACATATTAAAACACTTAAGGAGGTATGCCGATATCTGACGTTGACCCAGAGTGTCTTAGGAGGAAATAATTTTTTTGCAAAATTTACAATTTATTGAAAATCTTGACGTCTCTCGTTGACCAATAATCTGTCAAGCGAACGTTAATGATACAGAAACCCCCGCATTAATCGTCTGCATTTGTTTGTAAACAAAGCTGTCAAACAGCGACAGGTGACGCAGTGTGGAACTTTATTCTTGTCCTTATTTGCAAACAGCAATACTTCTAAATAGAATATCTACTAGATTGTCTCTTTGATGATTTATTAATAGTTATGCATCGATGCACATATAATATATAAGTTATGCATTATTTTTATGCCTTATTTGCTATGCATCGGTGCACATATACTATATTAGTTATGCATTTTTTGTTATGCATCGGTGTACATATACTATATTAGTTATGCATTATTAGTTATACATCTGTGCACATATAGTATATTTTACTTATTTCTTTATTGAAGAATTCACAGTATATTTAGTATACAAATCATTATACCTAACAACTTACGGTGCCATTCTATAAAGAACTATCAGATACTTAATACTAAACAATTACATATTATATACATATTATATATTAAACCAATTTATCACAGTGTCACATATTTACATCACATTCTGATCATATTAAATCAGCATACAAAGATAAATAATATAGATGTTCGTGCTAGGAATCAAGACGCGTATTTGGCTATGGGACAGAGACATATTTGCGGCGTTATTTCCGTACCCTACTTCAACAAAAACTCTCAACAGCGTTGTTTGTTATACTAAATATATTTTATCTCTAATTCCAAACCTCATGATCGATACTAAGGCGTGGTGTGACCTGAACTAATATGAAGACAGGTAACCATGTGAATCTGGAATGTTTATCATATAGCGAGCAAACCTTCTTACGTTGACTACCGGCAAATCAAGTCAAGTAAATATTGATTGGATGAAATGTTTGCGTCAATTTAGTCATTGATTTAAGATACCTGGGACCGTTGTCACTTAACTCGAAATTCTCAATTTCACTTAATCATAAATCATACACATAACACGTTGACTCACCACACGCATTTAATGTTGGAACACATCTAAACGTATTAGTAAAAGATAACATGCAAAAAAGAGTCATGTAAATGATGATATCACATTTCAATAAAAGAGTTTAGGAAAGTCTTAACTTGAGATGTTTTAGTGAAACTGGGGCCTAGCATTCTTTGTTGCACAGTAAGGTTGTACAATGCAAATATCCAACGAGATTTAAGTCCATCGATCTTACTATACAAAACTATATATCAAATTCAGTATAATACCTTTTTTAATTCGAAGTATAATAAAGTTTCAATCCAATTAAATACATTAAAGTTTTCACCAAGTTTAGAACATTTAAGTGGCATTCAAACTTAGCACGGTTAATTGTGCACCAAATACAATAAGAGTTCCATCAAAGCAAGTTCAGTTTAGCAGCCATGCAATTAAATACAAAGAAAAAGTATCCATCAAGCATAAATCAGTAATGTGTCCATCAAACTAAAAACAGAAATGTGCCCATCAAACTGAAAACAATAAAGTGCCATCAAACTAAAACCAGTAAAGTGCCCATCAAACTAAAAACAAAATTGTGCCCATCAAACTAAAAACAGTAAAGTGCCCGTCAATCTAAAAACAAAAATGTCCCCATCAAACTAAAAAATATAATGTGCCAATCAAACTGAAAAACAGTAAAGTGCCCATTAAACTTAAAACAGTAATGTACCCATCAAACTTAAACAATAATGTGCCCATCAAACTAAAGGACTCACACCACTATTATCTCCCTTGAGTACTCCGGATGAAGGAGGTAGAAATAAAACTTTAGTTCTCTTTTTCTTCTTTTTTCAGGGCTTTGTACTGCAATGTTTTGTTTTTTGCTGGCATGAGTTAAATGGTCAGTATTTTAGAAATCACCACTGAAAATTTGATGCTGATACCAGCTTTCTGGACAATTCTGTGTCATTTCAGAATTGTTGGTTCGAACGGCATCTAGGGCGAATAGTTGACATATTATTACTCTGGAAATTGATAGGTCTCACAAAAGCATTGAATTTAAAAAAAAACAACCTGGTCAAGGTATACTTTTTTTTCTTTATAATTGCATATCTTGAACCACTGAAGAATTTGAGCCCAGACACATGCTGCAGAATTTCATTTTTCACTCTGTTTTGGACATAAATGTTACAATGGAGCCCTATGGGAAATGTAATAGTGGTGTGAGACGTTAACGGAAACTGACAGATCTGCATGTTGCAGTGTTGAGGGATGCTGATTTCTTTAAATAGAAGGTATTAAACTATAATTTGGACATGTTATGAATAGTTGAACACAATCTGAGTTTTTAAACATTTCAATATAACTAATGGTGCAGATTTGCATTTTTTTTTCATGCATTTATGATAGAGATTGCACACATTGACCAAACTTTGTATATGTCAATTTCTTGATATTCATATTATCCATGTATGATTTAGTATTCTGTTAAATGTGGAAACAAAAAGAGAGATACATCATGTTTAATGCATGGCAGAATGCTGGTTTACTCTGTAGATGGTCATTTTGGTGTTTCCTTGCCCTAAGTTTAGGTTTATGAACAGTGTCCAGTCTCATATTTCATGAACACCTGTCCTCAGACAGATCCCATTTGTGACACTCTCTCCATCATGTGTGGTTTTGCCATATTTCTGTAGAGCTACCAACCCTTAATTCAGGTTGAAGTATCTGCAAGATCACACTGAATTCCAATTGACATGCTTATTGCTCAGATTGTGAATTTTAAGCTGATTTTTACATTAATTTATTACCCCACCCACTTATTTCTGCATACAAAAATAGAATTGTTTGCAAAATGAAATAAATTGCATATTTACAGTGGACTGGGAGTTTGTACTAATTTTTATTGTTTAATTATAAAAAGGCAGTAGTTGTAATCTTGCCAAGAGGCCAGTTTACGGTTAACTTCGGTTGTTTTCGGTTGTCATCGCATTAAATTCTGCGTCGAATCATTGAATTTGGCGAAGTTTTTGCTTGTACTCCATTTTTATAGAAAATGCTACAGATATGCAGAATTTTACATTGAATGTCATGTATGCATTATCTATTGGGCCTGTGTTGCCCTTCTTATATTGGAATTGATGTGTAGACAGGGTAATTGAGTACTTTTAGCATGAAAATAGCTTGAATTGTTTGCTTGTGTTGCTGCCATATCATTCTGATATTGAAATTTTATCTAAAATATGTTATGTTTAATAAGTTTTGTTCCACAATATCATTTTTTTGTAATCAAAATGTCTGTTTTTCTTCCCATATTCAGACACCTTTTCATTTTACCATGTAGTTGTGAAAGTTTCAGACCTTTTTAGACACAATTGGTCAAGTTATCATGAAAGTTAGACTGTAGGGTTGTGAATTATTGCTTTTATACAAGAAATAGCAGCTTTTTGACTGAAACCATGTGTCACTAAAACTTATTTTATTTCAGAACTAGTTCAGATATGGGGATACATTTAGCTTTATTGAACTTGTATTGAGTATTGTTACATGATATGTAAATTTAGAACTTTAAATTTAAAAAAAAAGTCCTCTTCAGGACTCACACCACTATTATCTCCCTTGAGTACTCCGGACCTACAGGTGAAGGAGGTAGAAATAAAACTTTAGTTCTCTTTTTCTTCTTTTTTCAGGGCTTTGTACTGCAATGTTTTGTTTTTTGCTGGCATGAGTTAAATGGTCAGTATTTTAGAAATCACCACTGAAAATTTGATGCTGATACCAGCTTTCTGGACAATTCTGTGTCATTTCAGAATTGTTGGTTCGAACGGCATCTAGGGCGAATAGTTGACATATTATTACTCTGGAAATTGATAGGTCTCACAAAAGCATTGAATTTAAAAAAAAACAACCTGGTCAAGGTATACTTTTTTTTCTATATATTTGCATATCTTGAACCAGTGAAGATTTTGAGCCCAGACACATGCTGCAGAATTTCATTTTTCACTCTGTTTTGGACATAAATGTTACAATGGAGCCCTATGGGAAATGTAATAGTGGTGTGAGACGTTAAAACAGTAATGTGCCCATCAAACTAAAAACAGTAATGTGCCCATCAAACTCAAAAGAATAATGTGCCCATCAAACTGAGAACAGTAAAGTGCCCATTAATCTTAAAACAGTAAAGTGCCAATCAAACTAAAAACAATAGTGTGCCCATCAAACTAAAAACAGTAATGTGCCCATCAAACTAAAAACCGTAATGTGCTCATCAACTTAAAACAGTAATGTGCCCATCAAACTTAAAACAGTAAAGTGCCTATCAAACTTAAAACAGTAATGTGCCCATCAAACTAAAAACAGTAATGTGCCCTTCAAACTAAAAACAGTAATGTGCCCTTCAAACTAAAAACAGTAATGTGCCGATCAAACTGAAAACAGTAATGTGCCCATCAAACTAAAAACAGTAATGTGCCCATCAAACTAAAAACTGTAATGTACCCATCAAACTTAAAACAGTAAAGTACGTATCGAACTAAAAACAATAGTGTAACCATCAAACTAAAAACAGTAATGTGCTCATCAAACTAAAAACAGTAATGTGCCCATCAAACTACAAAGAATAATGTGCCCTTCAAACTGAAAACAGTGATGTGTCCATTGAACTTCCAGTAGGTACGGTAAACTATCAATTGTTGAACTGTTGAACTATGATTTAATATTTTCTTCATATGTTAATATGAACTTGGATTAGATATAACACATGGAAATACATCTGAGATGTCATTTTTGTTTTAAGAGATTTGTCCACATTCTTATGGATAACCCACCAATGTCAATATGAATGAAATCAATGTCATTCCCATTAAGTATTCAAAGCTATAACTGTTTCACGTCATGTTTTAGTTACAAGGACGTACTTACATAGACGTACATGCATAGAAAACACGTCATGTTTAGTTACAATGACTTGAATACATAGACGTACATGCATAGACAACACTTCATAGTTTAGTTACTAGGACTTGCATATATAGACGTACATGCATAGACAAACACACACTGTTTTAGTTACAAGGACATACTTCCATAGCGTTTTTTTATAGACAACACGTCATATTTTAGTTACACGGACTTGCATACATAGACGTACATGCATAAACACCACGTCATGTTTTAGTTACAAGGAAGTGCATATATAGACGTACATGCATAAACAACACGTCATGTTTTAGTTGCAAGGACATGTATACATAGACGTACATGCATAGGCAAACACGTCATGTTTTAGTTACAAGGAAGTGCATATATAGACGTACATGCATAAACAACACGTCATGTTTTAGTTACAAGGACAAGCATACATAGACGTACATGTATCAACAATATGTCACGTTTCAGTTACAAGGACTTGCATACATAGACGTATATGCATAAACAACACGTCGTGTTTTAGTTTCAAGGACTTGCATACATAGACGTACATGCATAAACAACACGTAGTGTTTTAGTTACAAGATAGTTATGTACGACTTCTGAATAGTTTCAATGCGTTTTCTTACAAAACAAAAAAAAAAGTCATCGTCTTTGCCCTCATAACATGACCTATATATGCGTTGACATGCCGAACAAACTCTTTATAAAAATACAGTATTTAGGTACATCAGTTTACAGAAACTCGATTGCAAATGAGTACCGGGTAAATATGAACCGCTCTCCGGTCCGTCTCTTGGGTATAAACATTATAATAAGTCCTGTTTTTGGAGGCCGCCGGGTCGATTCTGCTCGCGACCTCTGGTGTGAGCGGCCATCACCACACTACCGCTCCGCTCATCAATCAAGTATTTTATAATAACTTTGATAATTTACTGATGGGTTTAGTCACATGTCTGTTATATCAATAAAGAGATATCAACGATAATTACATAAACAACATTAAAACTATTCGCTTAAACTAGATTTTACCTCTGGCTTAACGGCCTCGATATCGCAGAGTTGTATCAATAAAAAATGCTGACATTTTATCATTTATATGTCCTTGTTATAAAATTCAATGATAACTCAATGTTGTGGTGGTTGTTACGCGTGATAAGTGGGAGACAACCTGAAATTAGTCTACTAAGGAAATAAAGGATCATACATGAGTGCTTATTTATTTTTGGATTTATTAAACGAGTTGGAAAAAATATAGTATATGGGGCTTTGCCGAGTCTTATATCATTTTTCCCAAGGCGTTTAATAAGTTCAATACCAAATTAGCACGAATGTAAGATTCGTTTTATCACATAACTCAGGAAATGTTTACATGTAACAGATCACCTCTAACGGGACGAGAAAAAATCGGGCATATTTGTTTCCCCGATTCATCATATGACGTGATGTCTAGAAAACGTCATTTAACCATGACAAATCGACGTCATTTATATATTCCGGCAAGTCCGAAAGTACTTCGGCTATTGGCGTACGAGAGCTGAGTTATACGGAAAACACCGAGCGATGAATCGGAAGTGATATTACACCAGGTTTATACAAACAAATATGTCATGCGTTTATTACACTCCTGCACCGTATTATGTGACATTTTATCACTTATATGTCCTTGTGTTGAAATTCAAAGATAACTCAAAGTTGTGCCGGCTGTTACGCGGGATTAATGAGAGACAACCTGAAATTAATCTGCTACAAAATAGTTATTATCTTATCATCTGTCATTGTTAGATATAAAGGGGTGGCCGAATAAAGTTAGGTTTATTCGGCAGGTAACCAAATAAACGTCACATTCAGATTTCTTTAATTTCTTCTTCTACATTTCGGTGTCCAAGATATTGCGACTGAAACTGACACATTGTCAAGCCTCCTTCCGACTAAGATTATGGCATCAAGACATGTTTAACTTATCAAGTACGATACAAATATTATAATGTTATGAAAACAAATATTAGTTTCTTTGTTTATCCACCAGTTAGTATACTACATGTATATAACAAATAATCAGATTTGAATGTTTTTTTTTTATTTATAATTAGAAGCTTAGTTCTGCTAGCTAATTCATCTGTTTGATCAAAAAGTTACTTATTCAACCGAAGGAACAGAACACAATATTAGTGCATTTATTAGGTTTGTCACAGACACGCTACAATAGATGGGCAGAGCCGCGCCATTAGTGCGTTTTCTAAGCGTCACCAAACTTGGTAATAAAAGACACTAACCTAGTAGTCTCTTTATATTTGTTTTTCGTATTTTGCGATAACAATTCAGCATCGATAACACAATGTTATTTGTTATGCAAATATTTTATTTTATATGTTATCCACCAAACGTATTTGTAATGTATACCGTGTTTCTTATTTTGTCCTTGAGCAGGACATTTTATCCGCATATTTTATGCTTATTATTGGTTATATCCAGGAAGACTTCGAGCGTAATAAGTCTAAGTTGTATAATGTCACATTGGAAGAAACAAAAACTACAAATTTAAATTAACAACAACGAAATGCAAATATTCAATACGCTTCTTCAGAATATGTTCTGTGAAACATGAACTACCACAAACGAGCCACAAATTGTTCTCATATAAAATGGGCTGCACGTTTTTAAATAATGTACAAAAATAATATATAACAATAATATACATAAATAATATATATAAGTTATATACTTTACTATTTTTTTCAAATATAACTTATTTTGATTAGGTCAAAATAACGATTTCGGACATTTAAATTGCAATTTTTTTTATTTTATCATTTCAATAAGAACTAACGGGTTGCTATCGTTCATGTTTTTTTGCATTAAATGCGTAGATAAGAGTACTTCGTCGCTACTTACCCGCTGTATTACCAGCGCCAGTGGTAGACTGAGTAGCGAACACCACAATAACAAACACAAGTCCAGTAAGGTACTTCAGGTTCACACTATTTCTCCGAAATAACCTCTGCTTACACGAGCTCGCCATATTTGCGCATACACTTTAATTTATTCTCTGCACTGTCATGAACAATATTTGTTTTCCAAATAAATATAGTTCTGTAATCTATTGCAGTCTGTGGTTTTTAAAACCTCCTTTTCTAGTTCGATAGATGTTTTAGTTCTTTGCGCGTTATCTCCGCCTTCTTTTATAAATCCGCCTGTCAAGATGTCTCTTTGAAATACTGAATGTGATTGTAGAATTTCGGTTCACATCGGTCTCTTTAATCAATATATTCTTCCTTTCGTATGAAGTTAAGCTTCACTTTTGGCTGTAAACATAGGTGGCTAACAAAACAGCAGTCTCCATTTAACCAAAATTTGAACATTTGACAGTAACACGGGATGCACAAGAAGGTCGTGTCGCCGTCACCTTTGTGTTGATAGCAGGACAACGACAAACAAGCAGATCACACCCTCGTCTCAGATATGATGTGTTAACAGTTGCCATTATCTTTCATCGCTATTTGCTGTATTTGTAGTATTACACGAAGTAGTATAGGCGATAACGGACGACTGATAGTGGCATTCATTGAAGTTTTATCTAATGTTTCATTCTTGAGGAAAAAGGAAAAACAGAAAAAAGAAAAAAAAAGAAAAAAAAGAAATTAAGTTCTTTTAAAGGAAATAAATCAGAGGAAAAAAGCTATAAATGTCTTAAACGATATCAGTTTTATTAAAATGGATAAAAAGCATCTCATTTTCACTAATAGATAAAATCCGAATGGTTTGGTATGTGAAATATACCAAGACTAGACAAAATTGATATTTAAATTTGAGTGGTAACTTGAAACGAAATACCCAATCTATCAATAGAAAACACTTAAATACTGCTTAACGACTTTTTGGTCGTCATTCGGACATTTTTTAAGATAAACCCTCTTTAAGTTCGTGTAAACCTGTAAAACGGATGAAATTCAAGTCAAATGAAATCATGTGACCTAATTAACACGTCATGAAATATGTTGTAATTTTAAGCGAGAAATATATTATAGTTTAACCCAGGTGAGTAGCCAAACTAGGGAAATCCCTTTTCAATATTTTATTTCGGTTTGTATCAATAGATATCCTTTTGGGGTCAGTGAATATTTATAGGCACCATATATTGGGGAAAAGCCTCTTTTTTTTTTTGAAAAATCCTGATAAATTCCATTTAAATGTTGTTTTATGTTTTCTGACTGACGCTCAAAAAACGGCATGCTATAGTATTTTGAGTACTGATGGGAGAGGATGCCAGTGGGTTTGAATTGGGTTTAATGTCATTTTCAAACCATTTCAGGTTATATGTGGCATATCCAGTTTTATTGGCTGAGGAAGAACTCAGAATGAATCTTAGGAGAACCTCCGTCCTTTCCTAATTAGCTAGTAAACGTTCTCAAATAAAGCTTACGAAATGAGCAGAACTTGAACCTACAACCTTAGCAGTGAGAGGAAGGTGGTCTTGAGACGGCGGCTTAGACCACTCAGCTACGCAGGACATCTAGAAACATGTTAGTCATAACTCGAGTATCACCGCCGTCCTTCCGCAAGTACGGGTAACTGACGAGCGGACGGACCGAGTTACAGGCTCGACCATATCGGTAAGAGGTAAGTGATCTTGAACCGGGACATTAAACATTATACAGCCTTCAAACTGAGGATCCCAGATGATAATTCTATGACTTGTCAACGCAGTGTCTGTGGATTACAGATTAGGCTGGGTTTACAAGATGTTCCATGATATTCAGTCAAAGTTAAGGGGGTCCAATGTGAGGTTAACAAGCCGTTACAGGATATTCAGTCAAAGTTAAGGGGGTCCAATGTGAGGTTAACAAGCTGGTCCAGGATATTCAGTCAAAGTTAAGGGGGTCCAATGTGAGGTTTACAAGATGTTCCATGATATTCAGTCAAAGTTAAGGGGGTCCAATGTGAGGTTAACAAGCTGTTACAGGATATTCAGTCAAAGTTAAGGGGGTCCAATGTGAGGTTAACAAGCTGTTAAAGGATATTCAGTCAAAGTTAAGGGGGTCCAATGTGAGGTTTACAACTGTTCCAGAATATTCTGTCAAAGTTAAGGGGGTCTAATGTGAGGTTTACAAGCTGTTACAGGATATTCAGTCAAAGTTAAGGGGGTCCAATGTGAGGTTAACAAGCTGTTCCAGGATATTCAGTCAAAGTTAAGGGGATCTAATGTGATGTTTACAAGCTGTTCCATGATATTCAGTCAAAGTTAAGGGTATCCAATGTGAGGTTTACAAGCTGTTCCAGGATATTTAGTCAAAGTTAAGCGGTCCAATGTGAGGTTAACAAGCTGTTCCAGGATATTCAGTCAAAGTTAAGGGGGTTCAATGTGAGGTTAACCAGCTGTTCCAGGATGTTTAGTCAAAGTTAAGGGGGTCCAATGTGAGGTTAACAAGCTGTTCCAGGATATTCAGTCAAAGTTAAGGGGGTCCAATGTGAGGTTAACAAGCTGTTCCAGGATATTCAGTCAAAGTTAAGGGGGGTCCAATGTGAGGTTAACAAGCTGTTCCAGGATATTCAGTCAAAGTTAAGGGGGTCCAATGTGTGGTTTACAAGCTGTTCCAGCATATTCAGTCAAAGTTAAGGGGGTCTAATGTGAGATTTACAAGATGTTCCAGGACATTCAGGCAAAGTTAAGGCGTCCAATGTGAGGTTTACAAGCTGTTCCAGGATATTCAGTCAAAGTTAAGGGGGTCTAATGTGAGATTTACAAACTATTCCAGGATATTCAGTCAAAGTTAAGAGGGTCCAATGCAAAGTTCTATAATGTTTTCATTATTTTCACGGCAATATCTAATTTTCAACCTCTAAAAAAACTAAAAATCGACATTGTCATTTGCAATGTATTTGGACCCCTCCCTCTTAGATTCGCCAGTGGACACCCTGCCATATGCCAAGAGCATTGTTCATTCGCATAACATTTTTCTAAGCCTATTTATTTTCTTTCTAGCTCACAGACTACGGAATATTTGACCATATGCTGAAACTTACAATGCACGCAAATAACCATTATGGTTTATGCTCTTACAACACTCTCACCTGCATGTGTGTTGATCTAGAACTTTTATAAAAGCTTATACAAATATAATTCGAGAATGCACGCATCAACCACCCCCGCAAACACCTCCTTTATTGGGGTACATCATAATGATTATAAAACAAAATACTTTAATTCTTTGTATAAATTTATTCATTTTACATCGATTGTGAACAAATTCGATAACATGCGTTTGGGGTATTTTTGCGTAGAACCAGTATTAAGCAGTTGTGAAGAAAGTGTCTTGCTTAAGGACACCAAAGAGAAGAACAAACAATATTTAATCCAATTAGTGTATGTCTGTATCGCGTGGCCCAGCTGTAGAGCATCGGTCCGCGGATCGGAGGTCCCAGGGTTCTGTCGTTCCTCCGCCAAAAGTACAGTTGAACCTGTGTAAGCTAGTAAGCAGCCACTTGTCTTGTACACATATATGTCCGTTGAGGATCACCGTATAGTCTATGTATATTTCAACAATATACACGTAAATCATTTTAAAATTATTTTTAACATTGTGATGAAAAGTTAGTTATCACTTTTAATTTTTATGCCCCCCAAAAATTTTTTGGGTGGCATATAGTTATCGCAGCGTCCGTCCGTCCGTCCGTCCGTCCGTCCGTCCGTCCGTCCGTCCGTCCGTCCGTCTGTCCGTCCTTCCGTACGTGTGTAGCAGCACTTGTGGGTTGAGTTGCCAGTACAAAAGGGACTTGTGGTTTTTTTTTGTACTTGTGGGTGAAATGTTCATACGAACACCCGTGCAAATGGCATTGTGGGGTTAATTTAATTTTCTTCACATTTTTCTTTTACTTTTTTTTCACCTTTTATCATTCTTTTTTAGTGTCATTAGGGTTGGATCTCAAGGTTTGTGATATTAGGGTTAGAAAGAAAATAGTTTTAGTTTTGTTTTCTGAAAAAAAAGATGTTTTATAACATATCAAAACCTCACCCCACAACTACACTTCCAGCAGAACGTCCGTCCGTCCTTCCGTCCGAAATTTTCGTTTCCGGCCTGTAACTTTGTCATGCATAGATGGATTTTGTTGATACTTGCAACAAATGATCAACAGAACATGTCGACGTGTCGCGAGTAAGACCCACACCCGTATCTCAAAGGTCAAGGTCACAATTTGAGTTTGTTTGACAACACATTGAGTTTATGTGAGATTTCGTTTCTGGCCTGTAACTTTGCCATGCATAGATGAATTTTAATGATACTTGCTACAAATTATCAACATAACATCATGACATGTTGTGTGTGTGTGTGTGTGGGGGGGGGGGGGGGGGGAGGGGCATGTGACACTTAACAGTGACATTTCATGTTTTTTAATAAGATTTGATTAGCATTTCTTTTTTCTCCTCGTAATCTTTACTAATCTTAAAGGGAATATATCAGGCGTTTTCAACAGTTTACAATTCGTTCAAACATTTTCCAGTATACCACGCCTATATAGCCAAAGGAGTCACGTGATTTCAATTTCATTTCAAATTGATCTGTTATACAGGTTTACACGTAGTAAAAATTGTTTTATCTTAGACAAGAGTCCGAGTGAGAATGCGAATTTTCGTCAAACTTCGTTTAAGCGCTGTCTATTTTTAGCACGGGGATTTCGCTTCAATATTATCACTCCAATTTAAATATCGGCTTTGTGACTTTTTGTGTGTTTGACGTACTAAACTATTCTGAATTTAACTGATAATATAAAGAGATGCTTATAATCTATTTCGATGATTATTTTATTTTTAAGACATTTGTAGCCTTCAACCTGATATTGTTTGTCAAGAGTATCACCGCCTTTTATGTTTTACTGTGTATAAAGTCGTTAACACTTGTATTGTTACGCAGGTAATGTTTAATTTTCTGCAAGTTTATTAATAACCTAGCAAATATATCAAAAAAAAAGAAATGTGATATGAATGTGTGATAATTGGTTCAAAATATATTTCGATATGTTTTGTGAAAATAGTATCTTATAATTCTTTATAGAATGACATTGTTATTTGTTAAATGTAATATTTACAGTATATAAATAGTGTACGGTAACCATGATGAAACTTGATCAAAGAATAAAATCTATATGGCATCAAGTTTAATTTGTAGGTGATTGATTGATTAAATATTTAGCGTCATTTTTATGCCATCGAGGGCTAACAGACGATCAGTTAACCTAACCACTGTTTCCTGGGATTAATCAGTACTCAAGCACATCCCGTCTCCGCAAGTAACTGATAACTTTCCCACTTGAATCAGTGGTGAGAGACGAATGATAATGAGACACAATGTCGTATATCAATTATCACGTAGACTGTTGCCGGGCTGATGATTCGAACTCACGACCCCTGGATTGATAGTCAGATGCGTAACCGACTGAGCTAATCGGGCCCGGCTAGAGGAAGATGTCGGTATATTGTTATGCATACCATATCGATTAGTTACTGATCAGCGATTACTAACATTAACTGATTCACTAGTTTTACTAAACTGCTTAAATTACAAGAAAAATGAAACTAAAGTAATGGTTATATTCAATATTGTTAATAAATGTTTTTATTTGTGATTTATCAATTTTATTTCATTGTTGTTCGCCGAAATCAAACGCACCCCATAGTCCCTTACTCGGACAAGCTACTGCGAAAGTTTTTAAATTCTTTGGAGGGTATTTGTTTAAAGCAGTCGATCTCGTGTACAGGGAGTCATATACAGTGCATGTAAACTTCTGTGTTAATCAGTAATCCAAATGCCCGTAAACCTGTGCACTTTGTGCTGGCACACACTCCTCGTGATATCGTGTTGCAGTATCAGTAGATACATGTAGATAGAAATCGTGTGACCATGAGTTGAAACGTTTGGTGAACATCGGCGACTGAATTTCACTGAAACAAACAAAGTATTATTTTCGTTTTACGATTGAAATGATTGAAATTAAAACTTACATTTAATTAGATTTATATAATTTAAATGTGTGTAACTGATACTGTATTGAATACTTATATGTAAGGCGTGTGGAGCGATGGTACCACCATGGGGAAAAAGAAAATAATGCTGTAGTATAATGGCGGTTATAAATAATCCTTGTTTCTTCTTCTTTAAAAACACAATGTCCTTAGTTTAGTGCTCAATTTATGATTTAATGGCATTTTTAATGTATTTTGAACATGGTGAAAGCATTGTCATTTTTGAATTATTGTGAATTTAGAAAAAAAAATGTCCTAGAAATTGAACAAAGAAAACATGATTTCTGGCGTCTACTTTCACTTTGTCAACAGGTTACACGCTGAATAGAAAACAAACCGTATATGCTAAATTGACTCTCATCATATTTTGGTTGTGCAGAAGTTGACAAACAGTAAAATGAATGACGAGCATACAACAGTAGTTATGGAATAAAGAACAAAAAAAAAAAACTGAGAGGGTACAAGCTATTTCCTCATAGTATGTTCTATATCGATAAATGCTCAACTGAAACCAAACGTACTGACGGGTCTGACGATCTTATCAACCGTCAATAAGCACCTGACATCGGAACTCGGGTCGGTTATCTCCTTATAAATTAAATTTCCTTAAGTACAGTCACTGTTGACAATCTGAAAGACGGAAGTATCATACATACATTAATTTTACAGAAGCTTATAAGAGTTTGGATCTTCAAATTTACTATTTCGATTTTTATATATTGTAAAGATCTCTTTTTCCTGCTAAAGATGGAAGAAAACACAAAGCACACACATACGAAGGAGCGGAAAGAGATTATAACTACAGCAGAACTTTGATGGATCGAACACTACGGGACTGGGCAAAAAGATGGAACTGGGGGTTGTTCGAGCAAAATATTTATAAACATTATGCCATACATGTAAATGTTTATGTATCGAAATAGAAAATCGGCTGGGACTAGGTAAGTCGTTCGGGCTATATGATTATGATGTTCCAGCCATCCGTGTATGAGCCAACGACGTTCTACTGTATTTTAAAGGAATCTGATTTACAGGAACTTTTTTACAGAGAACTACTTTCAGACGATACTTTCCTGTTACGAAGTGTAGTAAGACTTAATGTGTCTACAATGTCCGGGTTAACTCCGTGAAACACTGTAGTCTTAAAGTTTATTATCTTCTATATTTTATAAAAAATCTTCAAAACTAGAAACTGGGAGATTGACTGGATGTAAAACTACGGATTAGTTACACTTCCTATTATGTGTCAGACTGGTGTTACGTCACTGATACGGCGATTGAGGTTATCGTTAAGTAGAGGTGGGACTTGTTTACCGTGACACCAGAGTTAAGCCGTATCTTCCTCCTTTAGATAGTGACGCTGCATCCGCCTTCGACAAATGTGAACAAACTGAAAGTAGAAAATACTGTTTAATATGTTCAATATTTGAAATTCTTTAATTGTTTCTGCGTCATAAATACGGTTGCATAGTATATTAAGTTTAAAATGGTTTGCAGTGTCAGATTCTTTTTTTTACCTACCCCGTTATTTGAAGAATGTTGAAAAAGTTTCCGGTCAGCACTTCTGCATTTAATTAATATTTTGTAATTTTGTGTATACGCACAGGCAAAGTTTATTATATTTCAACGTTGGTTATATCGTACAGAATTGATGGACCGTTTGATGATAATGCTTCGTAAAATTATGTTTTCCGGTCAATAACTTTACATTTGTAAATGTCGATCAAATTATACAGGACCTGCAGTTATAGACTTGTTTGGACTTTTTAATTCTCATGAAATTGTTTAACTTATATCTAGTGTGGCTATGTCGTTGCCAAATATAAACTTGAAGTCAAGTTGCTCTTATCATCACCAAGTCCTGCTTCTTCATATGGCGGAGTTACGACCCTTTAATATTATATTCAATTAAATTTCTTTTTGTCAGCATTACACCTCATACACTTCTCAAAAGCATTATGGTAAAAACTGCTAGCAAGTATTGTTATGTTCAGTTGTGAATGTTGTCATGACTGTACATAGCACTATACACTATACTACCGCCACTAGTTAAATCTTGTTAAATTAATGCCACTGCTACAATAAGGCTACAGGCACAGCGGGGACATTCGTGTCGACAGACACATTTCTAGTTTTACTTTCTTTTCCTATCGCGTGTTACTTACTGCATAAATATGCCAATCGAATTTCCCTAAATTGATTGAAAGATTGAATATTTAGCGTCATTTTTATGCCATCGAGGGCTAACAGACGATCAGTTTACCTAACCACTGTTTCCTGGGATTAACCAGTACTCGAGCACACCCCATCTCCGCAAGTGACTGATAACTTTCCCACTTGAATCAGTGGTGAGAGACGAATGTCGCATATCAATCATCACGGAGATTGTTGCCGGACGGGGGATTCGAACTCACGACCCCTGGATTATTTGTCAGACGCGTAACCGGCTGGGCTAATCGGGCCCGGCAATTTTTCCCTAGAACATTGATACCAAATTAAAAGAATTACACAAATTCCAAAAAAATCTGTTTAATACTCAAAGTATTGCCTCTTAAGATACATATGAGCTGCAGTACCTTGAATGTCTTCAAAGTGCATCAGTCATTCTTGATCTTATCAAAAACACATTGCAGGGGCGTAGCGGCCTTTAGGTCGAGAAGGCCAGGACCTTCACCTTTCTCCGAAAAACGAAAAAAAATGAAAACGCCAAAAATGCAATAAAAAGTGATGATTGGGGGATAGGCCTAAGGGTTAAGTAAAATGAGCTGATAAGTTGTGTTTATTGGGTTTGATAATGCTGTGAAACATGTTTCTGTGTATATTTTGCACGTGAACGTACATATTGCTCTATCATCATATGGTCCATGAATAAAAGCTGTATATATATATATATCTTGAAATGCACCAGAGGACACTGTTTCAAGTTCATATTTTAAAATAATGTATAGGAATGGCTTGTCCTAAGACCTCTAAACTGCTCGTGCCTACACATCCACCTTAGGACAGCTACGCCCCTGCATTGAACTTAATATATTTAGTTTGAACTTATTTATTATATATCGATTGGGATAAACATTTTTACAACTAATACAAATCTCGCTCGAAGTCTTCCTGTGTAAAAACAGAACTCAGCATATGCGAACAATGTGTCTTGCTCAATTGGTGTATGCGAACAATGCGTCTTGCCAAACTGACTGCCTGCCTCTCACTGACGAGGTCATAGGTTTGGGACCAGTTCGAACCAAAGAATTGTGTAAGTATGCTAGTTGTTGAAAGAGGAAGACTGCATCCCGAATCATCAAACATCACCAAATGCCGGATAAAACCCGCAATGTGTTGGAATTGGCGCTTGTATCTGATCAATCTCCATATCATATATTTTCTGGACAATGTTAATCAGCAAATAAAAAAATATTGCCAGATTATCATGCCTACCAGACCCCCTCCCCTAATTTTCATGTCTCCCCGACTCTTTTTATTTTCATAAATTTTTATTTATTACTTTTATCAAAAAAAAAATAACATCATATACTTAAAAAATAAAAATAACCCCCCCCCCCCACTCCCCCATTTAAAGAAAAAATGGATAATAGTCTAGTAATGTATTTATAATGGCTTAGTGATCAAAACTTCTTAAAGCTTAACAGATCACACAGTCAGAGTTATGAATGGTCTATGTTATACAACGATTTGCCAGGCTGACATGTAGATAAAGATAACCAAGTGAATGACTAACTTACCAGTTACCTCCCTTTAGTGAAGGTATGCAGATCCCTGCAGCAGCGAAACTGTGTTTTTTTTTTTAAATCAATAATGCTTTCATTTTATCTATAAAGACAAGTTGATGGATTATGTATGGTTGAATTATGTATGGAGGGTGAAATCCGCCGTAACTCGAACAGTCTTATTGCATAATTGATATAAATTTGCCTATTAATGCATATGGCTACTTTTTACTCCAATGTGTGTAAATTATATATTGCAAGTGAGACATTACAAAATGCATGTTGCAAGTGACACATTACAAAAATGCATGTTACATGTGAGACATTACAAAAATGTATGTTGCAGGTGACACATTACAAAATGTATGTTGCAGGTTAGACATTACAAAATGTATGTTGCAGGTTAGACATTACAAAATGCATGTTGCAGGGGACACATTATAAAATGCACGTTTCAGGTGAATCATTACAAAAATGCATGTTTCAGGTGACACATTATAAAAATGCATGTTGCAGGTTAGACATTACAAAATGTTTATTGCAGGTAAGACATTACAAAATGCATGTTGCAGGTTAGACATTACAAAAATGTATGTTGCAGGGGACACATAACAAAATGCATCTTGCAAGTGACACATTACAAAAATGCATACTGAAGTTTAGACATTTCAAAATGTATGTTGCAGGGGACACATAACAAAATATATCTTGCAGGTGACACATTACAAAAATGCATACTGAAGGTTAGACATTTCAAAATGTATGTTGCAGGGGACACATTACAAAATGCATGTTGCAGGTTAGACATTACAAAATGCTTGTTGCAGGTGACACATAGCACAAATGCATACTGCAGTTTAGACATTACAAAAATGTATGTTGTAAGGGACACATTACAAAATGTATATTGCAGGTGACACATTACAAAAATGCATACTGCAGGTGAGACATTACAAAATGTATGTTGCAGGTTATACATTACAAAATGCATGTAGCAGGTGACACATTACAAAATACATGTTGCAGGTGAGACATTACAATATGTATGTGGCAGGTGAAACATTACAAAATGCATGTTGCAGGTGACACATTTCAAAATGTATGTTGCAGTGGACACATTACAAAATGCATGTAGCAGGTGACACATTACAAAATGCATGTTGCATATGAGACATTACAAAATGCATATTGCAGGCGACACATTATAAAATGTATGTTGCTGGGGACACATTACAAAATGCATGTTGCAGGTGACACATTACAAAAATGCATGTTGCAAGTGAGACATCACAACATGCATATTGCAGGTGACACATTACAAAATGCATGTTGCAGGTGATACATTACAAAGTGCGTTAATTCATTGTCTTTCTCCACGCTATATAAAAAAACGTTGTAGCTAGAATATTACAAATAATATTCACTCAAAAGTCAAGATGACAACTTTTTGTTTGTACGTATTAGCATTTCTTTATTTTAAGCGGCCTTGCTAGTTTATATCAACCATATAAATCCATACATAACTGGTGTAGTCGTAATATTTAGCCTACAATGTGGCTATCTGGTGCTTTAATCGGTCTTCAAAAACATGTATATAAACTCGAAAATATTGCCGATATTTGAGTTAAAACTGATTAAAACTAAAGTCTATACGTCTCATATCACTATTACATTTCCCATAGGGCTCCATTATAACATTTATGTCCAAAACAAAATCTGCAGCATGTTTCTGGACTCAAATTCTTCACTCGTTCAATATATGCAATACTATAGGGAAACTGTTTTTTAAATTCAATGCTTTTGTGAGACCTATCAGTTTCCAGAGTAATAATATGTCAACTATTTGCCCACGATGCAGTTCGAACCAACAATTCTGAAATGACACAGAATTGTCCAGAAAGCTGGTATCAGCATCAAATTTTCAGTGGTGTTTCCTAAAAAACTAACAATTTAACTCAAGCTATGAAAAAAATAACTCACTGCAGTACAAAGCCCTAAAAAAGGAAGAAAAAGAGACCTTCAGTTTTATTTCTACCTCCTTTTTCTGTAGGTCCGGAGTACTCAAGGGAGATGATAGTGATGTGAGTCCTATAGTAGTTGTATCAGTAAGCGTTTTGAATCTACACATGTTCATAACTCATACTTACTCTTTAGCATATTCTATGCCGTAGTTACTTCCCTTTACTTAGAATGAACATTACTCTTATAATTTGCCTCTATAATTATATGCGATTCACTTGCTACTTTGATACTGAGCATTAAACATCTTAGAGCTCACGCTTTGTGTCGTTCATTTTAGTTCCATTACTTCAATAGTATTACTATGTGTTCCTGTGTATACCACAAACACAACATGGTGTCAGAAGTTAGATCATAGCCAAGTTTAACACTCCAATTCAATGGTTTTAGATAAAAAGCCAGGTTTATACAAGGTTCGAATCTGCATAGATCCTAAAGACCTTAACAAAGCTATCTCAAGACCACATTACCAAAATGAAAACCTTGGATGACGTCCTACTCCAGCTCTCAACTGCTAAGGTTTACACAAAGCTTGACTGTACATCAGGCTATTAGAGTTTATTACTTGACGACAAGTCATCGTACCTTTCAACGTTCAATACATTTTGGGCCGTTACAGATACCTTCGTACTCCCATGGGTCTAAGGTCATCACAAGATGAATTCCAGCGCAAAACGGATGAATGCCTGGAAGGTTTTAAAGGTTGTAGCGTCATTGCTGACGACATCCTAGTCTGGGGGGGGGGGGGGGGGGGGGGGGGGGCACAGTAAAGGAGCATGATGAAAACTTAAAGAATGTCCATGAAAGATGTCGTGAAAAACATATTCGTTTGAATGCTGACAAACTAGAAGTAGGAATATCGGAAGTCCGATATTTTGGTCATGTTCTGTCCTCCAAAGGCTCAAACCCGACCCTGAGAAAATGTCTGAAATCAGAAATATGGAACCTCTCAAAGACAAGCCAGAACTCGAAAAAATCTTAAGCATGGTTGTATACATATCAAGATTTGCCCCAAACATGTCAGAGGTCACACAACCCCTCTGACAAGTATTAAAGAGAGATGTTGTCTTTCACTGGCAGGAACCTCAGGTTAAGGCTTTTCTGAAAATGAGAGACATATTGACACAAACACAAGGTCCTATATTGTCATGTTTTGACCCCATAAAACACATTGTTTTGCAATGTGATAGCTCAAAATTTGGTCTAGGTGCAACACTGTTGCAAGACGGGAAGCCAATAGCTGATGCAAGCAAGCCACGTAAACAATCTGAGATAAATTTGGCACAAACAGACAACGAGCTATACGCTATTCTATTTGGCATGACTAAGTTAAGACAATATGAATATGGTCGTTATATAACAGTTCATACTGACCACTACAAGGTTATGACTTCGCTTTAGAGCACCGACCAGGAACTCAGATACCCCTGGCCAATACCCTCTCAAGAAAATTTCTACCCAACACATGTCCAGAACTGTCCGAAGCAACAAACCTTCGTGTACACTTTTTCACAACAAACTTGCCGTATAGTGACAGAAAGTTACAAGAGATAAGATTACATACAGGTCAAGACTCTGAGGTAGTACATCTAAAACAGGTTATTTTGTCAAGTTTGCCGGAAAAGCGCTCAAATTGCCCTACCTTACTACATGATTACTGGACTTAGAGATGAGCTCAGTGTCATGGACGACATTATCTTTAAGGGTCAAAGGTTAATCATTCCCTCAAAATTAAGAACAAGTTTACTTGACATTTTACATACTGGTCACTTTGGAATTGAGAAATGTCTGAGACGCGCTCGAAATCAATGTTTTGGCCAAACATTACAGCTAATATTACCAATCATGTTGGTAATTGCGAAATTTGCATTGAACACAGATGTTCAAACCCTAAAGAACCTCTGGTATCTCACGAAATTCTAGAGTCCCCCTGGCAAACTGTAGGCTCTGATGTATTCACATTAGATGGTCAAGATTATCTTCTGGTATGTGACTACTACTCTAACTATTTTGAAGTAGGGAAATTACACAACACAAACAGCTCCTGTGTTATTAAGCACATGAAAACTTGGTATGCCAATCACGGGATTTCAACTAAACTAGTGACAAACGGAGCTAGTTACTACACATCGCAGAATTTTCAGGACTTTGTAAGAGATTGGGACATTAACCATGTTCGATCCTCTCCACACTATGCACTGTCAACTGGTTTAGTTGAATCTTGCGTCAAGATAGCTAAACAAATGATCAAAAAGTCCAAACAGTCCGGTACAGAACTTTCAGTAGCATTGCTAGAATTGTTAATGGGAAGGAATATAAGGTCGTTCTTACCTACTGATCCTAAACAGCTGATTCAAATCCCAAGACAGTAAGAGAGAAACTGTACAATGAAAAAACTAAACAGAAACAGTTTTACGATAACAATGCGAAATCTTTACAATCCCTTAAGATTGGAGAACCAGTTAGGTTAAACACAGAACTTGGAAACCCGCAGTTGTGACAGAAAAACACAACAATCGTTCGTATACCGTACGTACACCTGAAGGGGGAGAGTACTGTAGGAACAGGCGTCATTTACTGAAAACAAATTCTAACTCGAACCCCTGTGAATCTCATTTACCAGATACAGAAAATGCAGAAAATCTGATCTCTTATTACCAAAATGTAAATTCCAAGTGTGTTCATAACTCATGATTACTCTTTAGCATAGTCTATGTCGTAATTACTTCCCTTTACTTAGAATAATAAATACTCTTATAATTTACCTCTATAATTACTTGCGTGTCCATACCATGACTCACTTGCTACTTTGATACTGAGCATTAAACATCTTAGTTAGAGCACACGCCTTGTGTCGTTCATTTTAGCTCCATTACTACAATAGTATTACTATGTGTTCCTGTGTATACCACAAACACAACAGATTCGAACTCGCGACCCATGGACTGATAGTCAGTTACAAACATAGCTCTCCGGGCCCTTAAATTCTTGAGATATGCAGGTTATGTAAAACAATTTCAGGAAACTTCATCTAATTAAAGCCCATTGAATATTCAACAGAAGGGATGTCGTAGTTTTCATTGAGAGTACTGCCTGTAAGGTTTTATTTGTCGCTCATCAATCTTCGCCAATATGTTCGGTCTTCTCCGTGCAGCTATTCGTGAGTGCAGTATAAACCTCATTTAAAATTGTATCGGGTTATCAACAGTTATATCATTATTAACGTTGGGACAGTTATAACACTATTAACGTTGGGACACCGACAATATCAACAGTTATATCACTATTCACGTTGGACACCGACAATATCAACAGTTATATCACTATTAACGTTGGGACACCGACAATATCAACAGTTATATCATTATAAACGTTGGAACACCGACAATATCAACGGTTATATCACTATTAACGTTGGGACACCGACAATATCAACAGTTGTATCACTGTTAATGTTGGGACACCGACAATATCAACAGTTATATCACTATTCACGTTGGGACACCGACAATATCAACAGTTGTATCACTATAAACGTTGGGACACCGACAATATCAACAGTTATATCATTATAAACGTTGGGACACCGACAATATCAACAGTTATATCACTATTAACGTTGGGACACCGACAATATCAACAGTTATATCACTTTTCACGTTGGACAACGACAATATCAACAGTTATTTCACTATTCACGTTGGGACACCGACAATATCAACAGTTATATCACTATTAACGTTGGGACACCGACCATATCAACAGTTATATCACTATTCACGTTGGACACCGACAATATCAACAGTTATATCACTATTAACGTTGGGACACCGACAATATCAACAGTTATATCATTATAAACGTTGGGACATCGACAATATCAACGGTTATATCACTATTAACGTTGGACACCGACAATATCAACAGTTATATCACTATTAACGTTGGGACACCGACAATATATACAGTTATATCATTATAAACGTTTGGACACCGGCAATATTAACAGTTATATCACTATTTACGTTGGGACACCGACAATATCAACAGTTATATCACTATTAACGTTGGGACACCGACAATATCAACAGTTATATCACTATTCACGTTGGACACCGACAATATCAACAGTTATATCACTATTAACGTTGGGACACCGACAATATCAACAGTTATATCATTATAAATGTTGGGACACCGACAATATCAACGGTTATATCACTATTAACGTTGGGACACCGACAATATCAACAGCTATATCACTTTTAACGTTGGACACCGACAATATCAACAGTTATATCACTATTAACCTTGGGATAAAGACAATATCAACAGTTATACCACTATTAACGTTGGACACCGACAATATCAACAGTTATATCACTATTAACGTTGGGACACCGACAATATCAACAGTTGTATCACTATTAACGTTGGGACACCGACAATATCAACAGCTATATCACTATTAACGTTGGACACCGACAATATCAACAGCTATATCACTATTAACGTTGGGACACCGACAATATCAACAGTTATAACACTATTAACGTTGGGACACCGACAATATCAACAGCTATATCACTTTTAACGTTGGGACACCGACAATATCAACAGTTATAACACTATTAACGTTGGGACACCGACAATATCAACAGCTATATCACTATTAACGTTGGACACCGACAATATCAACAGCTATATCACTATTAACGTTGGGACACCGACAATATCAACAGCTATATCACTATTAACGTTGGGACACGGACAATATCAACAGTTATATCACTATTAATGTTGGGACACCGACAATTAAATTGATTAACGAGTATACACAGTACATCCATTAGGGTCAGGTAAATCCTAACGCATAATATCAGCAAAAGAGTAAATAAACATTTTTCGAACCTCTGCCCTTTTACCGATATGAGATATTTATGTATCTCTCAATGGTTGAAATAAAATCCATGCGCTCATGACGCATATGTAGACTATGACGTTCTTTATTCTGTTTTGTAGATTTATTTTACAGACCCCCTGTATCTCTGTGTATGGTATCGAAAACAAGATATTAAGTCTCTAAGTCATGGCGGTGAGCTTAACGAGGTGATTGTTTTCTTATATTGCGTTAGCTAACGTTAGCGATTACACTGCACGGGAACCAGGTACATTGTGTTGTTATCGCTTTTCTTTGATATAATTCGTATTTATAATTGATAATTAATCCGATAAAATCCAAGCACTACTGACTGTCAATCCAGGGGTTGTGAGTTCGAATCCTCGCCCGGCAATATTCTCTTTGAAAACTGATATACGACATTGTGTTTCATTATCATTCGTCTCTCACCGCTGATTTAAGTGGGAAAGTTATGAGTTACTTTCGGAGATGTGGTGTGCTCGAGTACTTGTTAACCTTTCAGGACTCAAGGAAACAGTGGTTAGGTTAACTGATCGTCTGATAGCCCTCGATGGAATACAATGACGCTTAGTACTCAATTAATTCAATTAATCATTCAAACGTGTCATGATGGTGGTATTCAGTAGTAGTCGTTTTCCGATTGTCTCATACTATCGATAATTGGTAGGTTTGTGTTGTTAATGCTGATAATGGATTGTGTTTTTAGCAATCGAGTATCGTCGTACACCGATTTTTCGGTTATTTTCTTACTGTCAGATATTTTCTGTAAGGCTAAACGTAGGGAAGCTATTTTGGCCTAAATGATTTTTAATTAAGGATTAAAAGCTGAATTTTGGGATTTCCCGGTAACATTTAACTAGACTAATGTTTTTCATCACCGGATGAAAACTAAAAATTTATAATTACATTATATTTTCTAGCTATTTTAGATAAAACTATTATGTTTTTTTTTGTAATTTTGATATTTAAAAAGTAAATTATACGTATTAAAACGCAAAGCCAATGCCATTAAATTAACGGCGACTTTGTCAAAATATACTGAATAAGTGCACGCATATGAAGCCAACGGCAACGTGACGTCTCTCCAGCAAACAAAATCGTGCAACCAATGAAATGCAAACTGGTCCTTTTTAGCTCCGCCCAGTTACAAGTGTTTTTTATTGGAAAATGAAATGCAGTAAATCTATATAGTATATTTATGCCGGCTGCAGTCGGACTGTAAATATCACATATATGATATATATATAGCCGGGCTCGATTAGCTCAGTCGGTTGCGCGTCTGACTATCAATCCAGGGGTCGTGAGTTCTAATCCCCGCCCGGCAACAGTCTCCGTGATGATTGATATTCGATGGGGTGTGCTCGAGTACTGGTTAATTCCAGGAAACAGTGGTTAGGTTAACTGATCGTCTGTTTGCCCTCGATAGCATAAAAATGACGCTAAATATTTAGTCATATATATATATATATATATATATATATATATATATATATCCGTCTCCGTCTACACTTTATTTTGTTCTCTCCAAATGCGTTTTATATAGATGAAGTAAATGAATTTATAACTTATTTGAATCGCACATTTCATAGACATTATGACAAGTTTTTGTTTTGATATCTCTGTCATTCTGTGTAAATTCAAAATGAATGACCCTATATCATTATACCCCATATTGGCCGATTATCCCAGTATCAATCTATTGCAAAGAAGGAGAGACCAGTAAGCTAGTTTAATTGTGTTGATTTTTGATGAACTACTAGTAGGTGGTTTGTCTCTAACATTACCATTTAATTGGTATCATCAATTTTTAGGTCAATAATGTTCATGCAAACAAACTGGATTAACCCTTTACTCCATAGATACGTGTTTTCCCGCACCAATCACAGAAGGCCTTTGAAAGCAGTGCAGGAAAAGTTCAGATTGCTCATAATGAGCAATCTGAACACTTCCTGCACTGTTTTCCACTCTGTCAGTTAATATAGATATAATTCACCCATTGCTGATACGTTGTGAATTAATGCTTTCAATATTAGAGGAGTCCAAAGGCGTCTATATGAAGGAAATTGTTAAAACAAAATAAAAACAAAACAACATCCCAACGTATAATTTGATCTTAATACGACTTCCATGTTTATTACACAAATACAACATTAATCCAATGCTATAGAAAATATACGCCCTGCACATCATATTTAATTTAGTAAATTAAGAAAAAGCGGTACGTTACCGCTAATTCATCCGCAACATAGTTTTTGAATTTTGTTTGCGTAGCGGTCGGTCTTACTCATAAGGACCATCTCGCCGATTATCCTATTTAAGCCTAATACCGAAGGATGACGGAATTGGCCGAGTATGTACAAGGCGATCTATCAGTTAATGTATAATGTATGATCTATCATTCCGGAGACAAATGATTTAATTTATACGTCTCTGGTTGTATATGCTATATCCACTACACACGGTTATGCCCCCTTTATAAACCTTTATAATATAAATGCAAAACAAGATGCCGGGCCCGATAAGCTCAGTTGGTTACGCGTCTGACTATCAATCCAGGGGTCGTGAGTTCGAATTCCCGCCCGGCAAAAGTCTCTGTGATGATAGATATAAGACATTGTGTCTCATTATCATTCGTCTCTCACCACTGATTCAAGAGGAAAGTTATCAGTTACTGCGGAGATAGGGTGTGCTCGAGTACTGGTTAATCCCAGGAAACAGCGGTTAGGTTAACTGATCGTCTGTTAGCCCTCAGTGGCATAAAAATGACGCTAAATATTCAATCAATCATTAAAACAAAAGGAAATAAATGTTTGCATTTAGCGAAGCATTTATAAAACATATTCGTTCTTCTGCTTTATCTTCAATTCCTCCAGTAAAAGGAGATAATAAATCATCACGAATATATCACTTCATCACGAAAATATCACATTATCAGGGATATATCACATCATCCGGGATATATCATATCATCAGGAAGATATCACATCATCACGGAGGTATCACATCATCACGGAGATTTCACATCATCCCGGAGATATCACATTATCACGGATAATCACATCATCCGGGATATATCACATCATCAGGAAGATATCACATCATTACGGATATATCACATCATCCCGGAGATATCACATAGTCAGAGATATATCACATCATCACAGATATTTTACATCATCATGGATAAATCACATCATCCCGGAGATATCAAATCATCATGGAAATATCACATCATCATGGATATATCACATCATCAGGAAGATATCACATCATCTCGGATATATCACATCATTACAGATTTATCACATCGTCACGGATATATCACATCGTCACGGATATATCATATCATCACAGAAATATCTCATCCTAAGGGAGATATTACAACTTCAGGAAGATATCACATCATCACGGATATATCATATCATCCTGGAGATATCACATCATCACGGAAATATCACATCATCAGGGAGATATAACATCATCATGGCTATATGACATCATCACAGAGAAATCATATCATCACGGATATATCCCATCATCAGGAAGATATCACATCATCAGGAAGATATCACATCATCACGGATATATCACATCATCACGGATTTATCCGTTCATCAGGAAGATATCACATCATAATGGATAAATCACTTCATCAGGGATATATCACATTATCAGGAAGTTATCACATCATCACTGGTATATCACATCATCACGGATATATCACATCATCAGGGAGATATTACAACATCAGGAATATATCACTTCATCACGGATATATCATATCATCCCAGAGATATTACATCATCACGGAAATATCACATCATCAGGAAGATATCACATCATCATGGCTATATGACATCATCACAGAGAAATGATATCTTCACGGATATATCCCATCATCAGGAAGATATCACATCATCAGGAAGATATCACATCATCACGGATATATCCCATCATCAGAAAGATATCACATCATCATGGATATATCACATCCTCAGGGATATATCACATTATCAGGAAGTTATCACATCATCACTGATATATCACATCATCAATGATATATCATATCATCACGAATATATCACATCGTCATGGATATATCACATCATCACGAATATATCCCAACATCACGGATATATCACATCAACACGGATATATCACATCATCACAGATATATCATATCGTCATGGATATATCACCACAAAACATTTATTTATGTGAAATATAAATAATTATAAATATAATATATATAAATAATTACCAGAACAATAAATCATATACAAATACAATGAAAAATATGCTTTACATATAAAAAAAAAACCTTAAACAAAGTTTGTCAAGTATTTCTTCGCCAGGTTAATATCTAAAATTATTTCCCAATATGCAGAGAACCTTATAACAGCAAAGCGTATTTATATCATACTGATATATATATAGGGAGATAATTAAATTCACAACAACGTAATTTACGATAATTTACGTAATTTACGATTTTTGTGATCTTTTCAGATGCCCATTCACAATGAATGATATTTATATTGAGATAATTATTTGTGAATAACCAAGACATAATTGTACAGACAAGACTACGGCGAGTGTGCCTAGCTACAATGCAAACCATAGATACAATTTCAAGGCCTCTGCCAAACCAAATAAATTTGGTGTCGACCATGACTTATATACTATGGAATTACATGCAACACATCTGGACAGGTTGGACAGATTTACATAGTATTACATGAACTGATAGCTTTATATAGTCTGGTCTGTACATTTAGGTCTTGGTTATTCACAAATAATTATCTCCATATATATATATATATATCATGCATTGTGAATGAGCATCTGAAAAGATCCCAAAAATCGTAAATGCCGTTGTTGTGAATTTAATTATCTCCCTTTATATATATCTCGTAGCAAAATTTTTCAACAATGTCTATGTAAAGAAAAATTATTAATAGATAAAACAATACCATAAACATGGTGAATACAATTCAGCATAAACAACGCATTATTACATTGCATATTGTGTTTAGCAATATCCTATTTATCAACAGAAATTTTAACTTGAAGGTTGGAATATAAATCAAATAAGTAATCATTTATATTATTTCCAATGCTTGAGTGCAAGTTATACCAAAATTCGATTCGTTTATCGTTTAAACACATTTGCTTATGACATGGTCTGCACTGCTGTATTGTATATTTAACAGCTCACGTGTATGTCCCATCTCTTCCAGAGTTATAACGGAAGTACAGCACGTCCATTGTTCTTTTGACTTTGGAGACTCCATAGTTAAAGTCAATATGTAACACTCTTTAAACATGAGATGAGTCACTCTATTTGCCGTTTTTACCGTTACACATACAAAAACCAACATTGTTATTTAACGGACCCGATCGTGAGAGCTGTGTCCGTTCTAAAGACTATTTACCATTTCTTCCACTCGGGTCCGTTACATAGCAATTACTACGAGCACGCTGATTCGCTATCATCTATCAATATAGAAGGAGCACACTGATTGGTCAGTGAATGTAATGTTGGAAAAGCCGTTTTTGATTGGCCACTTACTTCAGAGAAAGTTTGCATTACGTCACATAGCTATGAATTGTGGGACAGGCATCCAATTCCCTGCTCTTTGATTGGTTAATATATCCGATTCAGGAGATACAATGTTCTATATATAGACTAATGCTTATGCGTAAACCTCTTGTCTCATAGTAAGCCAGAACATTACTGAATCGCAGAGCAAAGTAAATGTGAAAATAACAAAGCAAACTTTGTCAATAACGACGCTGACCTCTTTCCACGTTACTGCTTTGCCTTCGATATCACATTCGATCGATTCAGCATCGGAATGTGAGATATGCGATTTCTTTTCGCCGTCATTATTTTTTCTCTTTCCAAGACAAGTGCTTGGTTGTGCAGATTCAACCCCAGTCAGTTCAGTGTGTACCAGTCTGGAACCGTTAGTTATGCTGACAGGTGTCACTGTCGTTATGCCATTGTTAAGTCGGCGTAATTGTTTTTTGGGCCGAAGTTTTTTACACTGTAGGATTCTTACAAACTTGGCAATAATTTCTGGGACAGGAATATCTTCATTGCAAAAGTATATGCGAAGGTTTATGATTGTCACAAATGACATCAAAAGGCTGGTGATCAAAACTGACAACAGGTAGAAGCTAAAAATTGACATGGGGCTTGATGTCTTAGGTAAATTGTCCCCAACTAAGGTCAGAAAAACTGCTATAGCAAGTAGGACGGTCAAGCAATACGATATTCTCTCTCCAGTCTCAACAGGTATCAAAAATACAACACTGTTACAGAAAGACATGAAAACAATCGGAAGTATGACATTGACAAACACAAACATGGGTTTTCGCTTGATCGTTATTTTCAGTTCCAGCATCGTTGAGTCGGCAACCGCCACAGCGCTTGTAGATTTTATTTCCCAAGAACCACTTCCCGTAAATCTTGTTGTGTCAATGAAATTATATTTCACCTCAAACTGGACTTCCATGTGAGAGTAGCCGACTGTAGCTAACATTAACAGACAAGTCTGTGTATCCCACGGATAGTACGTCACATCAACATCACAAATTGCATCTAACATGGACAGAGGTACCATTGTCCCGAAACCGTTTGGGGAAAAACGAACAATGTTCCAGTCTTGGCCTATCATATGAGTTTTTCCGAATCCATTGGCAAGTACCAGTTTAGGGCGCCAAAGATCTCCGTTCTCCAGAACTATAGTCTCGACGTTGTTATAATCCTTTGGATCCCACGTCATCTTTTCGTCTCTCCAAGTCATATTTATCATCGCCATGGCAGCGAACCTTCCGCGAACCTCGTCGAAATCTTGAATGGAGATTAATTTAACTGCTACCCCAATAATCACTACATGGGATTGGTTTAAAACAGGCCGGATTTTTTTGTTATAACCTTGAAGTTTATCACTCATGAGTTTTTCAACGTCAGCAATGTTGTAGCCCTCTGCAAATTGCTTCTTCACCAAAGGAAAACAAATCATTACTAACAAGATGACAATTGCATGTAGCTGCATTTTAAACTCAATTAAAATATTGTTTAAGTAAGATTGAAATAGATATTTGTTTAAATAAAAAGTTTGATTATCCAAATTTGTTCAGGCAGGTCATCTTCTGTTTGGTCGTGTTTTTGTTGGATCTCAATCTGAAACATAACGATTAATCAATCATTTCATTACTTCAAGTGTTAGTCATGGATTATTTGTGCTTAATACATGTAAACTTGTGTGACAGCTGTATAGTTTACAATGCAATATGTTAAGTTGCCAGCGGGTAGTCAGCTATTGGTAAAATCAAGGATTCTATATAATTCCTTGGTAAAATGGAGTCAGAAAGGCGAGTAGTGATGAAGTATCTACACAAAAGGAATGTCACTCAAGGATATTCATGAAACATACATTTTTAGATAATTGTGCTTCAATTTCAGCTGTAGAACCACACTTTTAAAGGTATTATATTGGCATATAACCGTCAATTCCCTGTCCTAAATACACACGCCCAGCATGAAGTTACACTTATAACTTAGAGATGTACGCGTCTAAAGTGTCTAAATGCATAACCCCTTTATTACAAACATCGGGTTTCTGAAGCCACGTTTTTGTTTTTGTTTACATTCGCCATTTCCAACGAACCGCTTTCGGGTTTCCGATCAATCATCGGATAACATCATGAAGACTCGATCCCAATCTCGTTATCGAGGCTTTGTTCGGGAAGTTTACGGAGTTCAATGTAGACATTGCGCAATACTTTATTGCTAGACGTATTAAAGTTTTGGCCAATATTCAATGACTGTTAATTTGATAACTTTCAAGTAAATAAAGGTTATTATAAACGTCAATACATAATCATTATTTTGTGCACCCTGCATACAGGAAAAGTCTGGATTAACAGCGTGTTTGTGTTACTTGCAAATATAATCCCTTTAACAGAATCAAATCTGATCTCTGATAATATGCCACTTTTGATATTCAAGTTGAATCTGTCCATTGTCATTCATGTTAATGTCGTTACTGTTGTTGTTATTGTTGTTGTTACTGTTTTTGTTATTGTTGTTGTAATTGTTGTTGTATTTTGTGTAGCGTCATTCGATACATGTTTTAGTCATATCGCAACGGTGTCTACTTGTGACAGTATTCTGAGCGCTGCAACACTGGAGTATCATGCCGTAGACACATGTTATGATATTTCAGCCAGTCACATTATACTGACACCGAGCCTACCAGACCTAGAACTATCCTCTAAATGCTGAGCTCCAAGCGAGGAAGCTTCTAGTACCATTTTTCGAGTCTTTGGTATGACCCGGCTGGGAATCGAACCCACATCCCCTTTCCCGGACGCTCTACCACTAACCCATCGCTGCGGTATGATGCATGGCAAAATAGTGGCCATTCAGCATATTGCTAACACTTTAAGAATACGTTTAGGTTTAGTTCAGTTAGGTCAACGGGGGAGTATGTTGAAGAATAACGTGAATAAAATGTTGACTTAATTCTTTTGATGTTGCCGAGCCATGTTAGCGATTGATATTCGACATTGTGTCTCATTATTATTTGTCTCTTACCGCTGATTCATGTTGGAAAGTTATCAGTTACTTGAGGATTTTCGGGTGTGCTCGAGTACTGGTTAACCTTTCAGGGTCCCAGAAAAAACAGTGGTTAGGTTATCTAATCGTCTGCTATTCATCGGTGGTACAGAAATGACGCTAAATATTCAATCAGTCAATTCAAATTATTATGTTTATTTAAACTTATTTATTTGTCTTTGATAACTTATGCAAATCACGCTCGAATTAAGTAGAACCAGTACTAAGCATAAATATGCAGACAATGTGTCTTGTTAAAGAACACAGTACATGGCCGTGACGGAGGATCGAACCCACGACTCTCTAGTCACGGAGCCAAATCTCTACCACTGGACCACGCGCTTTATGTTAGGCCAGGGGCTTTTTGATGTTCTCTCGTATAAAGATAAAAATTAATGGACAACACCACATGTCTTCAATTGATGGACGCTCTCCAACATAGGGTGCGCAATTGTACAAATAAATACTTAACATGCACACTCCAAACTGGATGTATGTAGTCCAAAACTAGAAGTACAGTATCAAACATGGATTTGCTCATCCATGTCGTAAATTCGTTTTTGAACCTCAATAAATGAGTAATTTTATTACGAAGGGGCTTTTATAACTTCGGGCATAATTTTGGATATGAAAAAAACATATCATATGACTTACGGGTACAGAAGTGTAAACATATGACAAAACTGTTTATATTAGTAGTGTGTAATACAACCGATTCATTGCTCCGTATTTTCTGTAAAGTTCGTTACTCGGTCTTCTTATGTAAAATGCCGAACTTTATTCCGTCATGGCGGAATAACTTACCGAGATCGACTTTTCATGTTAAAACGACATTATGTTGCCATATGTAAATTTCCAAATATATTATAATAATCAAACATATGTATAAATGTATTCTAATATAGAAAATCAACAATAACTTATTCGATATAAATATAAATTAACTGACCGCGCAGCTTTTATCATTTCAAAGTCTTACCTCGGCTAAATGCTGTGCACAATATAATAATTCTCCAACAGAAAATATTCATTAAATGCAGTTAAAACTAATGTTAATCCAGTTTATTTTTCTAGATATATTTTATTTCTACATTTCGAGCTTTGTTACTTGCATGGAAAATTTAATTAGTGAAACGGGATTTTAAACAACACTGATGACAAAAGGAATCGTGCACGTGTCTTATATCCTCTCTAAGTTTGTTTTTGTATATTCTGACACGCGATTGGCTTGTCTTTCCCATGCTTAGCTGCCAATTCTGTCAATCACCACAATAGCAGGCATACTATCACTAAAGTGCGCATATATATATACATTATATATCGATTTGCTTATTGGCTTTCCCAGAAATATGTTACATAAACTCGAAATATTTCAGAGTGATCACTGTAGAAAATTAATAATTAGGTAATATATAAACAACTGCAACCAGCACCGCTGTCAATGGACGTCACATTTCGTGTTCATGATACCCGGTATCTTTGGCTATTCACCGTGTTACGAGACGGGACTTTACTATCGTTGTCGTTCGGTGACACTTGAAGAATGGAGCGCAAAAGAGACAAAGTATGGCAAAATGCCGCTCGTTTCGTTTGATGTCAATTGATTATTATTACAGAGCGTCGTGGTCTTGCGAAGCTCTAACTTAGTAAGATGATGTAAACAAGTTTGATCAAATATATTTTAATTGACTTAATTAAAGAGACTTGCAGGCTTATAACAGTATAATGTACACGACGGTACCTTTAATATCTCTTAAATAACCCTTTGAATCGTTGTCTGAATTAAATAATTTTGGTACCAACATAAAGTTGATAAAAATGATGACTATTTCCAATTATCAATTATTTTATTTTTTTCTGAATTTAAATTATAACGGATTGAAAACGAAAAATGTTAAATTTTTCACGAAATAATTATTTTTTATTAGCAAACACCGGTAGTATACAGTATTCCATCGTTGGCGAAAATTTCATATCGATATTTAAGCCGTTTTTTCTTGTTTCTTACTTTAAAAATGGAATAAAAATGAGAATCAATAGCTGTAAGCCTCATTTTTTTCATTTCTTCAAATCTAACAAATAAAAGTTCACCTCCTAAATTTACAATCAATCCCTAAATCACCAAAAAATATGTTGTTCAGGAGAAATTCGTTTCCAAGATTCAAAAAACATTGAAGAAAAAAATCCAGTTCTCTATGTCTGTTTATATCTGATCTTATTTATGAGAAATTCGTGCATACACATGTCGGCATTTCCCGTTTTATTCGTCAATGTTTTAGCAATTCAATTCAATTTTGGTAAACTATCAGCAAACATATTTCTTTGGTCATTTACAATATTTTTAAATCATATGGCAAAGACATGACAATTACATATTACAATCAATACATTTTGAATTGTTTAAGTATTATAGTATATATAACATAGATAGCATAGATGAGAAACAGTAAAAAAAAACTGTAACACACAAAAATGCACACTGCGGCGCGAGCATGTACTCACTTTTTTCTACGTTTTTAAGCAAAACAACGAAATATGAAAATTAAGTATTAATAAGATGGTTACGAACCTCAAATGCTTCATATATAAATTTAGAAATATTAACAAGTAGTTTTCGTCCTTTCGTGAATAATAAATTTACAAATTTATTAGACATAGACCATGCGTTCCGTGGAATCTATTTACGACGTTAATCGTAGTATCTTGGACATATTAGTAAAAAATGGTATTCGGACTCTATAGTATTGTTCGTACACATTTGGCAAATTCTATTCTGTCTTTTGACACCAGTATATCTTCCGGATTCAGTCGCAAGATTATTTGAACTTAATCTAAAACAGCTCAATTGTTTTCGTTTGATATCATATGTGATTAAAGATAAATATTCCTCATATACAAAAATCAGTTTTAAATTTACAGTAATAATTAAGTTTTGGCATTGCATGAATACTTCCTCTTAACAAATTGGTTGTATTGATCTCACAGTCGTTGTTTATTAATGGGCAAAAGCATAACCCGATACTGACCAATGAGCGACTTTATCGCGTGTCGCGATTTAGTTGTTATTGTTGTATGGTGTTTAGCGTCGCTTTCAACAATTTTTCAATCATATCGCGACGGTGTCTACTTGAGACAGTGTTCTAAGCGCTGTCACACTGGAGTATCATGCCGCAAACACATGGTATGATACCCCACCCAGTCACATTATACTGACACCGGGCCGACCAGACCTAAAACTCTCCTCTAAATGTTGAGCGTCAAGCGAGGAAGCTTTTAGTACCATTTTTAAAGTCTTTGGTATGACCCGGCCGGGGATTGAACCCACGACCTTCCGCATGCGAGGCGGACGCTCTACCACTAGACCACGCCGCGGTATGTCGCGATTTAGTATTTGGTCAACAAAATAAAAGCATAATGCGCTACAGAGACAAAATATTGAACATAATAGTCATATGACGTTTGAAATAAATGTGCAGTTTTACTGCTATGATCGGAACAAAAATTGCGATATAGGTTAGGCCTGTTTAAACCCATCAGTAGATTTTACAGACGGCAAGAATACATTGACATACGTAATACAAATAAACGGACATTAAAGTTATTTATGGTGACTTTTAAAAGAAACGTCACACTCTGGAACCTGTAAATATCGTGTGTGACAAACAACAGAAACTAGATTTTCATTTATTTAACACTTCTGATTTGACTGTACTAATTGAACCATTATCAAGAACAACTTCCACAGCAATTGTATGTCGTTCGTTTTTTGTGACAATTTCTTTACCTATAAATTTCCTGAACTCATTATTGTCTGTTTTGACGTTTTAAGGAGTTCACATTGTATTTTATACCAGTGTAAATATTTGGCTTTCTGAACATGTCTGTGAAACCCCGTTCTACAAGTCACATACACATCTATCAACTCTGCTTTACTACACTGTATCGTACATTTCAATCACCCATTTTTTACTCAACAAAACTCATTCCAAAGTATCAGTTCGTCCGACCACCACGGTTTAGCAATACGACATCGTTTATTTGAAATTTTACTTTTATGTACAATTTTCTTAGATGGAAGCTTTTTAACCATTTCATTTTTAATTTATACACATGTCAACATACAATACATAATATTATGTTCCATAATTTGAATTATGTCTCCTGTTGTTTTTTTTTTTTTATAATTACAGAAGGTTCTGAAAATTGGGTATGACACTGAGTAGAACAAAAATCTCTTATATGACAGATGATCCCTACTTTTCTTATCATATTTTGGTAGATGTTGACATACACTAAAATGTAAGTTTCACTTCTTTCATTTGGGTCTCTCTATGAATGACAAGCCTTCAAACTTTTATCATTTACTATAGAATAAAGAACAAAAATCAATGTGAGTTCACACTTTAAAGAGATACTTCAGTGAGATGAGGCCCGTGTAAATTTCAAAAATGTTAATTTTAGGTCAATTACCTCTTTTTGACACTCTCGTGGACGTCGCGCACGGTAATGGTACTTGCGTTATAAAACTTATACCCGATTTATATAAAACTGTTACCGAATACTTGATCGTTTTTGGAATTATACTTACTTTATATCAAAATAAAGGTCGTGGAACGATATTTGCAGTTGACGGATATAAACTATGCTATTGATATGATCTATATATCTTAATTTAATAATAAGTCACAGTTAACGTCATTTTTCCCGTGTCCCGGCGTAACATTTACCACGGGTCCCAGCCTAAAATGTTATGTTTAAAAACGGCGCGAAAGGACAGATATAAGGTCTTTTCATTAGAGAAGGTGACATAATTCCCGGTTACAGACATGTGTGTTTTATTACAACAAACTTAACGGCCATTCCGCAGCACGCGGTTCATTACACATATGCTAAATGTCCCGAAAAACAAACGACTCGTCAATAAAGTCATACTGAACAGTGAAGATGACAAATAAGGGTTAGTAGTGCATTAAACATATATATGTATATGTTCATTGTTTTATTATATGGTACTTGATGACAGTGTTCTTATTGTGATTATGAGATAAAACATTTTTAAGGTGTTGTAAGCCAACGTTATTTGCAAAAAATAATTGCAGCGTATTTAATTAATTGAATTATTTTAGAAAAAATCACGAACATATTAATTTTAAAATCATATCATACTAAAATAAAATTTCAGAAGAACATGCTTATGTGTAATAAAATATATTCCCTCTGCTCTGAATGGTAAAGATTTCGTATTTAAAATGTCCTCTGATTTGCCGCCCCTTAACATTTTTACCAAAAATTAACGTCTTTCTTCATATTTTGATCATATTTACCATATGTTTAACACAGAATATTGTCTTTTGAATATTATATTTAAGAGTAAATTTAGTTTCTGGTTTCTATCAAATATTTACAACGTCAGTTTGACGTTCGTTTAATACGGCGAAAACCTATGGACGCCGCTAGTTAGGTGCATGGTATACTGTATTCTCACATTTTACGTAGGTACAGTAATACTTGTATATATTGTATTGTACAGTAATATCATTGGGTTTAATTCATTTAACATCCGCAGAAAATCCTGATTCCATTGCAGTAAATGATTTTCCGATATTCGGCTATTTTCTTGTAAAATAAATGATACGAAATACATGAATTAAAACGTCATATCACATTTTATACAATTTTAAATTTAACGTCGTGTTACGCTAAGAGGTACTATTACCGTACGCGACGTCAAGGTCTTAAATGACAAATTGGAGACATTTCCCTCATAAAAACACAATTTGGCCTGATAAAGCAATCGCCATGTTTGTGCATATTTTAATTGATTTTTCTATGAAAAATCACAAAATGTTTAAGATTTTTTATTTGAATCATTGAAATGTGCAATTGCTTAGCATTTACATAGTATTGAATAAAGTATTTCGGTTAGCTAATGTTTTCACTGTGTCGTGAAACTATTTTGTTGTAATTTTTTTAATTGAATAAGGTTAAAATTAAATTAATGGGTTTCTGTAAAATATTTGTGTAGTCTTGCCATACCCTTAACACAAACAAGGGGAGTTGAATGATTTATAGATATAACAGAGTTTTTGCTCATTGATGGTTTTACTGAATGGCAGTTTGTATTCAGTGCATTGATTATAAAAAAACAACAACCCGTTTAACCTTTATAGATGCTTGCACAACATGATTTGATGAATTGTTCGTATAAATATTATTATTGTTATTGGTCAAGTTTGACCACGTGACTTATTGTTATAGTTTTTACTTATTATAATTAACAGTTAAATATTTGTGATGCCCTTGGCACTTCCGATTCTATTTGAGAATTCATCTGTTTACACAAGTCACTTAGAAACATAAACACATTTTACTGTTACATTGGCTTAGACACGGGTGCGGCATTGTGAGGTATTGTGAAGTTTTAACACTTACAACCAATAGTTAGAATAAATCCACATGTTTAGCTGATTTCCAAATTTCTTTTTACATTTGTTTTGTATACCGCACAAATAATTTCCCATTTCTACAAAATTACAAATTTTTTGAAATATTTAGCCGCACCAATTATAGTGAACTCGTGTCAACTCCGTTTAGTTTAAACATATTTTATTGCCTAATAAACGCATATTACAATATTTATCATGCATATAAGTCAAATACAATTTAAGGCAAAAGGGTCTGGCCACTCCGTTGTGTTAGACGATCCTGGTACTTAGTTACTTTTCTACTATTAGGTCGTTTGAGCACAATAATAATTGCATTCACACTGAACATGGTACTCATACATTCAATATGCATACTAAGTAACAGTTTAAAATATTTAGATGAGAGGGAGAGAAAGATTGGGGTTGATTAAGGTAAATATTTTCGTACTGGAAATAATTTCTAAAATTGAGTTCGCTTATGAACGTTGGAAGAGATTGATAATACAGCATTATATCAACATGTACGTTATTTTGTTTAGTTTGAGAGTGTGCAACGGAAATTGTAAAGTATCACGTTTTGTAACACATACTTTACAGTTTCGACTGCCGTTGATACTGCCTGTAAAGTACGAAAGAGCACTGAAGAGTATTTTAACTAAAACGAAGTTAGGTTGTACTTACATGTACCAGATCTTGGCAATAAACGCCTATATATGCGCGAGATTAGGTTGTACTTACATGTACCAGCTATCGGCAATGAACGCCTATAGATGCGCGAGAATAGGTTGTACTTACATGTACCAGCTAATGGCAATGAGCGCCTATAGATGCGCGAGATTAGGTTGTACTTACATGTACTAGATATTGACAATGAACGCCTATAGTTGCTTGAGGTTAGGTTGTAATTACATGTACCAGATATTGGTAATGAACGCCTGGAGATACGCGATATTGGGTTGTACTAACATGTACCAGCTAATGGCAATGAACGCCTGGAGATGGACGAGGTCAGGTTGTTCTTACATGTATCAGATATTGGCATTGATCGCCTGGAGATGTGCGATGTTAGGTTGTACTTACATGTAGCAGCAATTGCCAATGAGCGCCTATATATGCGCAATGCCAGGTTGTACTTACATGTACCAGCTATTGGCAATGACTGCGTGGAGATGTGCGAGATTAAGTTGTACTTACATGTACCAGCTATCGGCAATGAGCGCCAATAAATGCGCGAGAATAAGTTGTACTTACATGTACCAGCTATCGGCAATGAGCGCCTGAGATGCGCGAGGTTAAGTTGTACTTACATGTACCAGCTATCGGCAATGTGCACCAATAAATGCGCGAGAATAAGTTGTACTTTAATGTATCAGCTTTTTGCAATGAACGCCTGGAGATGCGCAATATGAGGTTGTACTAACATGTACCAGCTATTGGCAATGAGCGCCTGAGATGCGCGAGGTTAGATTGTACTTACATGTACCAGCTATTGGCAATGAACGCCTGGAGATGCGCAATATGATGTTGTACTAACATGTACATGAACCAGCAATTGGCAATCAACGATTGGAGATGCGCAAGATAAGGTTGTACTTACATGTACCAGCTAATGGCAATGAGCGCCTATAAATGTGCGAGATAAGGTTGTACTTACATGTACAAGATATTGGCAATGAACGCCTATAGATGCGCGAGATTAGGTTGTACTTACATGTACCAGCTAATGACAATGAGCGCCTTTAGATGCGCGAGGTTAGGTTGTAATTACATGTACCAGATATTGGCAATGGACGTCTAAAGATGTGCGAGATTAAGTTGTACTTACATGTACCAGCTAATGACAATGGACGCCTGGAGATGTGGGAGGTAAGGTTGTACTTACTTGTACCAGCTATTTGCAATGAACGCCTGGATATGCGTAAGGTAAGGTTGTAGTAACATGTACCAGCTATTGGTAATGAACAGCTATAGATGCGCGAGATTAGGTTGTACTTACACGTACCAGCAATTGGCAATGAACGTCTGGAGATGCGCGACTTTAGGTTGTACTTACATTTTCCAGATATCGGCTATGAACGCCTGGAAATATGCGACTTGATGTTGTTCTTACATGTACCAGCTATCGGCAGTCAGCGCCTGGAGATGCGCGAAGTAGGATTTGTACTTACATGTACCAGCTATCGGAAATTAGCGTCTGGAGATTGGCGACTTGCAGTTGTATTATACATGTACCAGCTATCGGCAATGAACGTCTGGAGATGGGCGACTTGCGGTTGTACTTACATGTACCAGCTTTCGACAATGAGCGTCTGGAGATGAGCGACTTGAGGTTGTACTTACATGTAACAGCTATCGGCAATGAGCGTCAGGAGATGAGCGACTTGAGGTTGTACTTACATGTACCAGCTATTGGCAATGAGCGTCTGGAGATGAGTGACTTGAGGTTGTACTTACATGTACCAGGTATCGGCAATGAGCGTCTGGAGATGAGCGACTTGAGGTTGTACTTACATGTACCAGCTATCGGCAATGAGCGTCTGGAGATGAGCGACTTGAGGTTGTACTTACATGTACCAGCTATCGGCAATGAGCGTCTGGAGATTCGCGACTTGAGGTTGTACTTACATGTACCAGCTATGGGCAATGAACGTCTGGAGATGGGCGATTTCCGGTTGTACTTACATGTACCAGCTATCGACAATGAGCGTCTGGAGATGGGCGACTTGAGGTTGTTCTTACATGTACCAGCTATCGGCAATGAGCGTCTGGAAATGAGCGACTTGAGTTTGTACTTACATGTACCACCTATGGGCAATGAACGTCTGGAGATGGGCGACTTGCGGTTGTACTTACATGTACCAGCTATCGGCAATGAACGCCTCGAGATGTGCGACTTGAGGTTGTACTTACATGTACCAGCTATGGGCAATGAGCGTCTGGAGATGAGCGACTTGAGGTTGTACTTACATGTACCAGCTATCGGCAATGAGCGTCTGGAGATGGGCGACTTGCGTTTGTACTTACATGTACCAGCTATCGGCAATGAACGGCTGGAGATGCGCGACTTGAGGTTGTACTTACATGTACCAGCTATCGGCTATGAACGCCTGAAAATATGCGACTTGATGTTGTTCTTACATGTACCAGCTATCGGCAATGAACGCCTGGAGATGTGCGACTTGAGGTTGTACTTACATGTACCAGCTATCGGCAATGAGCGTCTGGAGATGAGCGACTTGAGGTTGTACTTACATGTACCAGCTATCGGCAATGAGCGTCTGGAGATGGGCGACTTGCGTTTGTACTTACATGTACCAGCTATCGGCAATGAACGCCTGGAGATGTGCGACTTGAGGTTGTACTTACATGTACCAGCTATCGGCTATGAACGCCTGAAAATATGCGACTTGATGTTGTTTTTACATGTACCAGCTACCGGCAATGAACGCCAGGAGATGTGCGACTTGAGGTTGTACTTACATGTACCAGCTATGGGCAATGAGCGTCTGGAGATGAGCGACTTGAGGTTGTACTTACATGTACCAGCTATCGGCAATGAGCGTCTGGAGATGGGCGACTTGCGTTTGTACTTACATGTACCAGCTATCGGCAATGAACGCCTGGAGATGCGCGACTTGAGGTTGTACTTACATGTACCAGCTATCGGCTATGAACGACTGAAAATATGCGACTTGATGTTGTTCTTACATGTACCAGCTATCGGCAATGAACGCCTGGAGATGTGCGACTTGAGGTTGTACTTACATGTACCAGCTATGGGCAATGAGCGTCTGGAGATGTGCGACTTGAGGTTGTACTTACATGTACCAGCTATGGGCAATGAGCGTCTGGAGATGAGCGACTTGAGGTTGTACTTACATGTACCAGCTATCGGTAATGAACGCCTGGAGATGCACGACTTGAGGTTGTACTTAAATGTACCAGCTATCGGCTATGAACGCCTGAAAATATTCGACTTGATGTTGTTCTGACATGTACCAGCTATGGGCAATGAACGCCTGGAGATGTGCGACTTGAGGTTGTACTTACATGTACCAGCTATGGGCAATGAACGCCTGAAAATATGCGACTTGATGTTGTTTTTACATGTACCAGCTATCGGCAATGAACGCCAGGAGATGTGCGACTTGAGGTTGTACTTACATGTACCAGCTATGGGCAATGAGCGTCTGGAGATGAGCGACTTGAGGTTGTACTTACATGTACCAGCTATCGGCAATGCGCGTCTGGAGATGGGCGACTTGCGTTTGTACTTACATGTACCAGCTATCGGCAATGAACGCCTGGAGATGCGCGACTTGAGGTTGTACTTACATGTACCAGCTATCGGCTATGAACGACTGAAAATATGCGACTTGATGTTGTTCTTACATGTACCAGCTATCGGCAATGAACGCCTGGAGATGTGCGACTTGAGGTTGTACTTACATGTACCAGCTATGGGCAATGAGCGTCTGGAGATGTGCGACTTGAGGTTGTACTTACATGTACCAGCTATGGGCAATGAGCGTCTGGAGATGAGCGACTTGAGGTTGTACTTACATGTACCAGCTATCGGTAATGAACGCCTGGAGATGCGCGACTTGAGGTTGTACTTAAATGTACCAGCTATCGGCTATGAACGCCTGAAAATATGCGACTTGATGTTGTTCTTACATGTACCAGCTATCGGCAATGAGCGTCTGGAGATGGGTGACTTGCGTTTGTACTTACATGTACCACCTTTCGGCAATGAACGCCTGGAGATGCGCGACTTGAGGTTGTACTTACATGTACCAGCTATCGGCTATGAACGCCTGAAAATATGCGACTTGATGTTGTTCTTACATGTACCAGCTATCGGCAATGAACGCCTGGAGATGTGCGACTTGAGGTTGTACTTACATGTACCAGCTATGGGCAATGAGCGTCTGGAGATGAGCGACTTGAGGTTGTACTTACATGTACCAGCTATCGGCAATGAGCGTCTGGAGATGGGCGACTTGCGTTTGTACTTACATTAACCACCTTTCGGCAATGAACGCCTGGAGATTCGCGACTTGAGGTTGTACTTACATGTACCAGCTATCGGCAATGAACGCCAGGAGATGTGCGACTTGAGGTTGTACTTACATGTACCAGCTATGGGCAATGAGCGTCTGGAGATGAGCGACTTGAGGTTGTACTTACATGTACCAGCTATCGGCAATGAGCGTCTGGAGATGGGCGACTTGCGTTTGTACTTACATGTACCAGCTATCGGCAATGAACGCCTGGAGATGCGCGACTTGAGGTTGTACTTACATGTACCAGCTATCGGCTATGAACGACTGAAAATATGCGACTTGATGTTGTTCTTACATGTACCAGCTATCGGCAATGAACGCCTGGAGATGTGCGACTTGAGGTTGTACTTACATGTACCAGCTATGGGCAATGAGCGTCTGGAGATGTGCGACTTGAGGTTGTACTTACATGTACCAGCTATGGGCAATGAGCGTCTGGAGATGAGCGACTTGAGGTTGTACTTACATGTACCAGCTATCGGTAATGAACGCCTGGAGATGCGCGACTTGAGGTTGTACTTACATGTACCAGCTATCGGCTATGAACGCCTGAAAATATGCGACTTGATGTTGTTCTTACATGTACCAGCTATCGGCAATGAACGCCTGGAGATGTGCGACTTGAGGTTGTACTTACATGTACCAGCTATGGGCAATGAACGCCTGAAAATATGCGACTTGATGTTGTTTTTACATGTACCAGCTATCGGCAATGAACGCCAGGAGATGTGCGACTTGAGGTTGTACTTACATGTACCAGCTATGGGCAATGAGCGTCTGGAGATGAGCGACTTGAGGTTGTACTTACATGTACCAGCTATCGGCAATGAGCGTCTGGAGATGGGCGACTTGCGTTTGTACTTACATGTACCAGCTATCGGCAATGAACGCCTGGAGATGCGCGACTTGAGGTTGTACTTACATGTACCAGCTATCGGCTATGAACGACTGAAAATATGCGACTTGATGTTGTTCTTACATGTACCAGATATCGGCAATGAACGCCTGGAGATGTGCGACTTGAGGTTGTACTTACATGTACCAGCTATGGGCAATGAGCGTCTGGAGATGTGCGACTTGAGGTTGTACTTACATGTACCAGCTATGGGCAATGAGCGTCTGAAGATGAGCGACTTGAGATTGTACTTACATGTACCAGCTATCGGTAATGAACGCCTGGAGATGCGCGACTTGAGGTTGTACTTAAATGTACAAGCTATCGGCTATGAACGCCTGAAAATATGCGACTTGATGTTGTTCTTACATGTACCAGCTATCGGCAATGAGCGTCTGGAGATGGGCGACTTGCGTTTGTTCTTACATGTACCACCTTTCGGCAATGAACGCCTGGAGATGCGCGACTTGAGGTTGTACTTACATGTACCAGCTATCGGCTATGAACGCCTGAAAATATGCGACTTGATGTTGTTCTTACATGTACCAGCTATCGGCAATGAACGCCTGGAGATGTGCGACTTGAGGTTGTACTTACATGTACCAGCTATGGGCAATGAGCGTCTGGAGATGAGCGACTTGAGGTTGTACTTACATGTACCAGCTATCGGCAATGAGCGTCTGGAGATGGGCGACTTGCGTTTGTACTTACATGTACCACCTTTCGGCAATGAACGCCTGGAGATTCGCGACTTGAGGTTGTACTTACATGTACCAGCTATCGGCTATGAACGCCTGAAAATATGCGACTTGATGTTGTTCTTACATGTACCAGCTATCAGCAGTCAGCGCCTGGAGATGCGCGAGGTAGGGTTGTAGTTACATGTACCAGCTATCGGAAATGAGCGTCTGGAGATTTGCGACTTGAGGTTGTATATATATGTACCAGCTATCATCAATGAGCGTCTGGAGATGGGCGACTTGCGGTTGTACTTACATGTACCAGCTGTTGGCAATGAGCGTCAGGCGATTCGCGACTTGAGGTTGTACTTACATGTCCAGCTATTGGCAATGAGCGCCTGGAGCTGCGCGACTTGAGGTTGTACTTACATGTACCAGCTATCGGCAATGAACGCCTGGAGATATGCGACTTGAGGTTGTACTTACATGTACCAGCTATGGGCAATGAGCGTCTGGAGATGAGCGACTTGAGGTTGTACTTACATGTACCAGCTATCGGCAATGAGCGTCTGGAGATGAGCGACTTGAGGTTGTACTTACATGTACCAGCTATCGGCAATGAGCGTCTGGAGATGGGCGACTTGCGTTTGTACTTACATGTACCACCTTTCGGCAATGAACGCCTGGAGATGCGCGACTTGAGGTTGTACTTACATGTACCAGCTATCGGCTATGAACGCCTGAAAATATGCGACTTGATGTTGTACTTACATGTACCAGCTATCGGCAATGAACGCCTGGAGATGTGCGACTTGAGGTTGTACTTACATGTATCAGCTATGGGCAATGAGCGTCTGGAAATGAGCGACTAGAGGTTGTACTTACATGTACCAGCTATCGGCAATGAGCGTCTGGAGATGGGCGACTTGCGTTTGTACTTACATGTACCACCTTTCGGCAATGAACGCCTGGAGATGCGCGACTTGAGGTTGTACTTACATGTACCAGCTATCGGCTATGAACGCCTGAAAATATGCGACTTGATGTTGTACTTACATGTACCAGCTATCGGCAATGAACGCCTGGAGATGTGCGACTTGAGGTTGTACTTACATGTATCAGCTATGGGCAATGAGCGTCTGGAGATGAGCGACTAGAGGTTGTACTTACATGTACCAGCTATCGGCAATGAGCGTCTGGAGATAGGTGACTTGCGTTTGTACTTACATGTACCACCTTTCGGCAATGAACGCCTGGAGATGCGCGACTTGAGGTTGTACTTACATGTACCAGCTATCGGCTATGAACGCCTGAAAATATGCGACTTGATGTTGTTCTTACATGTACCAGCTATCAGCAGTCAGCGCCTGGAGATGCGCGAGGTAGAGTTGTAGTTACATGTACCAGCTATCGGAAATGAGCGTCTGGAGATTTGCGACTTGAGGTTGTATATACATGTACCAGCTATCATCAATGAGCGTCTGGAGATGGGCGACTTGCGGTTGTACTTACATGTACCAGCTATCATCAATGAGCGTCTGGAGATTCGCGACTTGAGGTTGTACTTACATGTCCAGCTATTGGCAATGAGCGTCTGGGGATTCGCGACTTGAGGTTGTACTTACATGTCCAGCTATTAGCAATGAGCGCCTGGAGATGCGCGACTTGAGGTTGTACATGTACCAGCTATCGGCAATGAGCGTCTGGAGATGGGCGACTTGCGTTTGTACTTACATGTACCACCTTTCGTCAATGAACGCCTGGAGATGCGCGACTTGAGGTTGTACTTACATGTACCAGCTATCGGCTATGAACGCCTGAAAATATGCGACTTGATGTTGTTCTTACATGTACCAGCTATCGGCAATGAACGCCTGGAGATGTGCGACTTGAGGTTGTACTTACATGTACCAGCTATGGGCAATGAGCGTCTGGAGATGAACGACTTGAGGTTGTACTTACATGTACCAGCTATCGGAAATGAGCGTCTGGAGATGGGCGACTTGCGTTTGTACTTACATGTACCACCTTTCGGCAATGAACGCCTGGAGATGCGCGACTTGAGGTTGTACTTACATGTACCAGCTATCGGCTATGAATGCCTGAAAATATGCGACTTGATGTTGTTGTTACATGTACCAGCTATCAGCAGTCAGCGCCTGGAGATGCGCGAGGTAGGGTTGTAGTTACATGTACCAGCTATCGGAAATGAGCGTCTGGAGATTTGCGACTTGAGGTTGTATATACATGTACCAGCTATCATCAATGAGCGTCTGGAGATGGGCGACTTGCGGTTGTACTTACATGTACCAGCTGTTGGCAATGAGCGTCTGGAGATTCGCGACTTGAGGTTGTACTTACATGTCCAGCTATTGGCAATGATTGTCTGGAGATTCGCGACTTGAGGTTGTACTTACATGTCCAGCTATTGGCAATGGGCGCCTGGATATGCGCGACTTGAGGTTGTACATGTACCATCTATTGGCAATGAGCGTCTGGAGATGCGCGACTTGAGGGTGTACTTACATGTCCAGCTATTGGCAATGAGCGCCTGGAGATGCACGAAATTAGGTTGCACTTACATGTCCAGCTATTGGCAATGAACGCCTGGGGATGCGCGAAGTTAGGTTGTACTTACATATTCAAACTTTTTGCATTGAACGCCTGGAGATACGCGAAGTAAGGTTGTACTTACATGTACATGTACCAGCTATTGGCAATGAACGCCTGGAGATGCGCGATGTGGTGCACGTGGTTCAGTGCAATTTTATTGTATAGATGGATAAATGTTATAATTCATTTTATTTGGTTGTTTCTGTTTTTGGCTTTCATTTTTTACCACTTTGATAATTAATAAATTATTAAAAATAAAATTGTTGTCATTTCAATTAACACTCTTAATGAAATAAAGAACATATGATTTCACTGTATCTTCATGATTCCACAGGTCCTTATACAGCATGAAAGTATTCATGAATCCGTAACTTACTCATTGATGATATATTTAAACATCCTTTTTTGCCGCAATGTGTACACTTGGATCGAGCCGTGAGTTATTAACAACATTAGTTGCGGCTCATCCAATAAATAATTGATACAGCGATAAATGGTACATTATAAAAGTGCCACTGTAATCATTTGTTTCAACCCTTTACACAATAATAGAAAGAAACAACAATTCTAGTAAGAACGGTTACTAGGTAAAAGTAAAAGTTTAAAGGAGAGATAAAGAGGAAGGTAAGGTTTATAAAGAGGATTCTACACGTAGTCCAGACACGTTCGTCAAGTGCTATAATTATCACAATCATGTTATACAAAATATACATTCAACTATGAAAATATATTTGTGTCATTTATAGTATGATACTTATAGTATCATTTCAAAACATATACAAACATATTTCATGACGAACAGTAAAAATAACAATTTTATATATACAAGTACAATTTTCCCATAGTGTTTGATTTGTATACGAGATCATAGCTAATTCAAAGAAATACTTTCAAACTAGCTACATATATATGTATACACATAATTTTGGAGAAGGTATCACAATTATATGATGCACATAATTTGATCTTTGCAATATATCAATCACATGTATTTTAATTTGAAAAGTACAAAACAACAACAGTTGGACTGTTTTAGCGCGTCATTAAGTTAAACCGATGCTATTTCATGTAAACGTACTTTAAGCATGGATATCATTTATATTATTTTTTGGTATATCACCATCATTTAATTAGCTGAAAGTTTAAGGGTATATCTTATTATTTTGCAATTGATAGAATTGATATATGTCGACCTTTCCTCACTGCAAGTTCAACAATTTGGTTATTCATATGAATAAATTGTGCAGGAACAGAAAATATACAAAAATGTAAAATGTAAAATACCACCTTATCGAAACGAAACACAAGGTTGGCATGTTACATACCCTTTAACCATAACCAGTAAAAAGTGTTTGCATATGCGATTGTTATGTTAACAATTAGTAAACAAAAGTTTTAAACACAGCTTATCTTATTTGGTGCTATTAATTGTAGTATGCACATATGAGTTTACATATATAGCATCTCCATGCCACTAAATAAAATATTTACATTTTAAAGTTTTCATTTTACATACCACACCATATACCCATTTCTCACCTAGAAAGCTTGATAAACATACATGCCTAATTTCTCAATCTCGACTTGATTTTCTGAATTAATCAATTCAATAAATCTAAACATAATAGAATATTTCCAAAATTTGATTTTATGTACTATTTTCTCAGTTCAACGTACAAAGAGCACTTCATAACAAAATGATATTCGTCTTCTATAATTTCACACAATAAACATATTTTCTAATTGACAGGAATACTCTCTGATCGATATGAAGTCTATGTGATGAAACTCTTAGTCGTGTAAGACACTTGCAGAAATTAAAAATTAAAAAAAAAGTCGAGAAAGGCTGATATATAAAGCTTGTACTATTTTTATAAAACAGCTCTCTGCTTGAATCATTTATTCTGCTGTGCCATTTCTGTACAAACTGATCGTTAATTCTTGGCTAAACAAAATATAAAGTAAATCTAAATTTCAAATACTTTGTTGTAACCACATATCATTGAAACGGCGAGCGAACACAGCAAACCCTTGAGCATGTAACACCACTTTACCTTATTTGGTAAGAGTTCCAAATCATGTTTAAATGGTATAGTTTATAGAAATGTATTTGTTTTCATTGTCATCTAATAGTTTTTCCAATATTTAACAATATTAAAATAAAGAAACGTTTAAAAGATGCTCTTCCTAATTCTCCATAAGTAAAATCATTTTGTGTTCTTCTTTTCATCCCTAGTATTATTTACAGAAATGTAAATGTACTCTCCCAATAGCTAAATGTACTCTCCCAATAGCTTAATCTTTAGCAAAACCGCATACATCACTACAATTATTTAGAATGTGTGCTACCAATGTATCAAAAAATTCCAATTTATGTTTGGGCGAGATGTATGTAACTGTGTAAAGCTATTTATTTAACTTGAAAGTAATAGCGTACCGCGCTTGACCAGCCAGAGTGATCTGAGCTGCAGCTAACGATCCCCCACTAGTACAAACCACCCAAAAATACGATGACCTATTTTAACCTGATTTAACACATGTGACATACAACTGTTAAACATAAAAACATTATCTACAGTGCTCTTTTCGCTCTAAATATAAACATTTATTATGCATTTTTGGTTTTATATGTATAATGTTACCTTTTTATCAACTCCTATGTGTATGGTGCAAATCAGTTCTTTTCTGATCTGATCAGAGGGGATAATTGATACTTTAAGCTTTTTTTCTGGTCAGAATTTTAAAATTTTGTTTATCTTAATATTTTTTTAATAAATCGATTATCAGCATTATACATTGTCTTATAATGTGAACAGTTAATTGTATTTTGCATTGTGTGATAGTCTCTTGTAATTCATATATTTGAATGGCTATGTACATATACTGTATGATATTAATGTAATTGTTATTGCGATGTTCATAGATGAGACTGAAATAAAGATTAAACATTTTTTATTTATATTATACATTTCAGCCCACTTTTTTTTAATCTTTTAAAGGCTACTTAAGTAACGTAATGACTATAATTTTTACACAGTTAATACTCCCCTACGTAATGGTTTTCTATAACCTCCAGAAAATATCTTATTAAACATGTAAAAAAAATATAGGCATTAAAACATGCTTACAAACAATGAATAAATCGTTCAATGAAAGCCACAGTTAAAGTATAAAAAGTGTCTGTCCGGTCCAGATGTGTGTTTATAAAACCACAGTATATAAGTGATGGTTAACAATACATCTGTTGGTTTGTTAAACGCCTTGATAATGTGCCTATGGTTTGCATTGTAGCTAGGCGTACATATCTCCTACTTTTTTTCTCCAACGCATGAGATAAGAATTCCTCATAGGATATAAAAAAAAATCTACGTCCATTTTTTAAGCACGGGCTAAAACTACAGTACATATTTTACTATCTCCTGCGTATGCGATAAAAAGTCCTATATACGAGGTATGTATTTAAGTGTACATTTGTGAAACAAGTACACAACGGTTGATACCTAAATACTAAACAAACACATGATCATGTCAGATCGCTTTTTTTTAAATTGCTTATAGAGGCGTGTCACTTATACACTATTCGACAGGCATCATTAAATTGTTGGTGTACGACATTATACGGCAGAATCAAAGAGCCTGTCCTTGTTTGATTCTGAATCTTAAACACTATTATACGGGACGTCAGCTCCGGTTAGTGCTATTAGTTCATTTGTTAATATTAAGATAAGTGTTATCCGACAACTTGAAAAAAATCATCGTTTTTTTATGAATTAAATGGGATAATGGACTAATGGGAAACTGACATAGTTTGATTTGCATGTCTATTTAACAAACGGAATATGAATCTTTGATAATCAGTGGGTCGTTTTGTTTTATTTCCTGTGAACACCGAACCATGTGAAGAAATAAGTAAACTCCTTGTGATGTATGGGACTTTCTTTTTATAACGTTGACATATGTAAGATATATTGAGACAGTGGTTTCCGGTCCCATTAATCGATCATGAGTAAAGTAGCATCAGCATGTATAACTTTCAATGTTTTTTCAATATAAGCTTCTTTTAGTCTGTAAAACGGACCCAGCTATCCCGATTGGAACTATTAACTAGCAATTGTTACGAGCACGCTAATTCGCTACTATCTTTAAATACAGTACGAGAACGCTGATTGGTCAGTTAACTTGACGTTGAGAAAGCCACATTTTATCACGTTGATTGGTCGGTTACTTCAGGGAAAATTTGAACACGTCACAGTTTAGTAAGCGTTGTGGCAACCCTTAGTGTAACAATTGTTACACAAAAGTTTGATACCGCAACCCTTAGTGTAACAAAACCCCTTAGTGTAACAATTAGTGTAACAAAATCATTTTTGTTACACAAGGGTTATAACCGCAACCCTTAGTGAAACAAAAATGAGGATAAGGGTTACGGCTGTGACCGACTGTTACACTAAGCGTATGTTTGGAACATGTATTGTTACACTAAGTATATGTTTGGTACACGTATTGTTACACTAAGCGTTTGTTTGGTACATGTATTGCACTGCTATTGAATAGGGGTATGCAGTGCTACCCATGTTTGTCCGTCCGTCCGCCTGTTATGTTACCAAATTAACTTTGTTTCTATCTTGGACATTTTGCAATTATGGAACATTACTAATAAAATTATCTCTTAATGTTTGAAGGTAAATAAACAGCAATCTAATACAAGATTTTCGTTTATCCACTTCATGTTTAAATAAAGATTCTTTACCAAAGGTTAAGAAAAATGTCCAACATCTCTGACAAAGATTACTTTTGTTACACTAAGGGTTTATTATAACCACAACCCTTAGTGTAACAAAATAAGTTTGATGTAGGTGTAATTTGGTGAAGAACATCTTATGCATACGACAAATATATTTTTGTTACACTACAGGTTATTTATAGTCGCAACCCTTAGAGTAACACAATCAGAGGATGGGATTTGTTGAAGAAAAACAAACAAAATCATAACTTTGAAACAATGGACAAAAGCCCCTCGATGATTTTGAAACAATGGACAAAAGCCCCTTGATGATTTTGAAAGACTTTGAAACAATGGACAAAAGCCACTTGATGATTTTTAAACAATACACAGAAGCCCCTAAATTATTTTGAAAGACTTTGAAACAATGAACAAAAGCCCCTTGATGACTTTGAAACAATGGACAAAAGCCCCTTGATGATTTTGAAACAATGGACAAAAGCCCCTTGAAGGTTTCGAAACAATGAACAAAAGCCCCTTGATGACTTTTAAACAATGGACAAAAGCCCCTTGATGATTTTGAAACAATAGACAAAAGCCCCTTGAAGGTTTTGAAACAATGAACAAAAGCCCCTTGAAGGTTTTGAAACAATGAACAAAAGCCCCTTGATGACTTTGAAACAATGGACAAAAGCCCCTTGATGATTTTGAAACAATAGACAAAAGCCTCTTGATGACTTTGAAACAATAGACAAAAGCCCCTTGAAGGTTTTGAAACAATGGACAAAAGCCCCTAGATGCATTTGAAACAGTAGACAAAAGCCCCTAGATGACTTTGAAAGACTTCGAAACAATGGACAAAAGCCCCTTCATGATTTTGAAACAATGGACGAAAGCTTCTAGATGACTTTGGAACAATAGACAAAATCCCCTTGATGATTTTGAAACAATGGACAAAAGCCCCTTGATGATTTTGTAACAATGGACAAAAGCCCCTTGATGACTTTGAAACAGTGGACAAAAGCCACTTGATGACTTTGAAACAATGGACAAAAGCCCTTTAATGATTTATAAACAGTAGAAAAAAGCACTTTAATGATTTTGAAACAGTGGACAAAAGCCCCTTGATGACTTTGAAACAGTGGACAAAAGCCCCTTGATGACTTTGAAACAATGGACAAAAGCCCCTAGATGCATTTGAAACAGTAGACAAAAGCCCCTAGATGACTTTGAAAGACTTCGAAACAATAGACAAAAGCCCCTTCATGATTTTGAAACAATGGACGAAAGCTTCTAGATGACTTTGGAACAATAGACAAAATCCCCTTGATGATTTTGAAACAATGGACGAAAGCCCCTTGATGACTTTGAAACAATGGACAGAAGCCCCTTGATGATTTTGTAACAATGGACAAAAGCCCCTTGATGATTTTGTAACAATGGACAAAAGCCCCTTGATGACTTTGAAACAGTGGACAAAAGCCCCTTGATGACTTTGAAACAATGGACAAAAGCCCTTTAATGATTTATAAACAGTAGAAAAAAGCACTTTAATGATTTTGAAACTGTGGACAAAACCCCCTTGATGACTTTGAAACAGTGGACAAAAGCCCCTTGATGATTTTGAAACAGTGGACAAAAGCCCCTCGATGATTGATTTTAATTTATATTGTATATTTTTAATTATATTGTATTGATGCTACGTTCATGTTTACATACACAACAATATATTCTATTACGTTGTCACTCATATAATTATAATTTATTCTTTAACATCATTACATACATAACGATAATTGGAATGCATGACAACAGCGGGGAGGTAGTGGACTGGATAGTGTGTTGGCCGCGGCGGGAAGGTAGTGGACTGGATAGTGTGTATGCCGTAGCGGGGAGGTAGTGGACTGGATAGTGTGTTGGCCGCAGCAGGGAGGTAGTGGACTGGATAGTATATTGGCCACAGCGGGGAGGTAGTGGACTAGGTAGTGTGTTGGCCGCTCATGCTTAAGGTAGTGGACTGATAGTCAATTAACTAAAATCAATTGTTTACTTCCATTAATTACTAGTTAACTATAAACAAAATCACTTAATTGAACTTTTTTTAGCAAAAAATATCAAAAAGCCTTTGTCCACTGTTTCAAAGTTACCAAGGGGCTTTTGTCCACTGTTTAACAACTAAGAATGGGCCTTTGTCCACCTTTCCAAAGCCACTGAGGGGATTTTGTTCATTTGTACATATTTTTACCGAAGGGCTTTAAGGTAGGGGGCATTTATACGGTTACCATATATGGAGGGGGTAGCATAGGTTTCGCAGTACGGTAAAAGTTTACATGGAAAGTTATATTTTGTTATATCTTATTTTAATTGATTTACGTTCTTTATAGCAAAAACAAGGATCGCATTAGCATCAAAGAATTTATTACAGAACAGTCACTTTGTGGAGTGAAACAACAACAACAAGATCAACGACGACGACAACGACAATGACGACGGCGACGATAACAATAACAGCAACTAAAACAAAAACTAAAACAACAATAAAAACATGTAAAATAACAACAATAACAACAAATAATCAGGGAGGTAGTGTGTATAGAAAGCGGACCCGAAATCGGTTAATATAAGCTCTGAGCTTTTTTCGCATTCATTCTAAAATAAATTAGTATAAACTAGCAAATAAACTTTTTAATGGGTTTCAACACATTAAATGGTATACATACATGTACATGTATATGGCGTATCCAGTTTTATTGATAGGGAATGACTTCAAAATGACTCTGAGTAGAACCTACATCCTTCTGCAAGTAATTCATAAGACAGTCTTACATAATTTTTCGGACCGAGCGGGACTCGAACCACCGACCTAAGCGATGGGAGGTGCGTGATCTTGAGACGGCACCTAACACTACTCGGCCCCAGATAAACCAACATCAATATACTACGTGTAGTAAATGTATGTCAATTAGTTAGGACTTTTACATATATTTTAGGCTTGTTGAACGTTAAGAGCATCAACAATTCTACAAATGAGCTGCCCTGAATGTAGATATCATACTGGGTAGCTGTTGAACCACTGTAAAATTGCATTACCGTCAGCTATAGCTGTTTAAGGAAGCCATGTTCCAAAAGGCATTTTGTTAGTAAAGGAAACTGAGAATTTGACTTGTAGATATGGTTGGTGCTCATCTGTATCCTGTAACCTGTATCAAAGTTAATGACATCAAGAACATTTAGGCGCTTTTTGTGGGCTTGTCAACAAACAGTATTTTATAAATACCTGAATAATTGATTTTGTGTAGTTTTTGCCAATTGCTTCGGTGTCCCGTTTAGGGTCATCGAGGCATATTTATTATTTTAATTTGTTTCGTTGTTAATCGTTTCGACTTTTTTCAACGTCAATCGCCTTATAAATGTGTTACCTTTAAGTAAGAACACATCCAAAAAGGAGTTTTGTGTTGGGATAGGAACGGAATCTGTAATTTTCTATCAATTAATTTGATTAATATTTGTACATATTTTGTTTTTTTTCTATATCTGGGGTTGTAAGCGAAGGGAAATAACCGCGGTTATTTAACAAAACAGGACTGTAGCGATTACCTTTAATTAATTTCATGTCGCCGGTCACCTATCACTTAATGTAGTTAACATGGACGCATGTGTGCACATATTTGTATTTATATATACGTATATAATAAATGTGGTTTTATTATCATTATCATCACTCCTGGCCTGGCGTGTCTGTATGTAACTGAATAGTACACGACGCAATGATCTTTTACATGCTTTCTGATATTTGATGGGTGTAAATGTTTGCATAACATCATTTCATAACATTCCTATAACAGTAATATTCAATATAACCGATGTGGACAAAGTAAAGATAAAAGGAAATATTAAAAGAAAGTTATTTTAAGTAGCAGATGGGCAACAAGATTCTAGAATAATTACATAGAAAACTAGTAGAAGCAAGGTTCCGTGTGACAGAATCAACTGCTAGGACAGAACGTGAGAGCTGGCATGACACCAATTTATGAAATCGCTTGATCAGTGTATATGCAATACACAAGCAATGAACGAGGGATTGGAAAGCTGTTAAAAAGTACAAGACATTTCTTTTTTCAATATACCACGCTAATATATACTCACTGACCCCGTATTGCCAAACATATATCTACTTAATTAGTCTAAAATAATAGACTGTATATATGTTCCACTTAAAATTACATATTTTGTGACATATTAAACGAGTCAAGTGATTTCACTGATTTACACGTAGTAAAAACAGTTTTATCTTAGACACAGTCTGAGTGACGATGCGAAGGTTGTGACATTGTATTTAAGTGATGTTGAATTTTAAAATGGCGATTTCGCTTTAAATTTACCAATCTAATTTAATTATCGACTTCGCCACGTTTTGGTGAATTAGACATACTAGACTATTCGGATTTAATTTATTAATAATAATGAGATTATTTTCATCAATTTTGATATTGTTTTATTTTTTAAGACATTTGTAGTCTTTAAACCGATATACTCCCTTTAAGATTTAAAATAAATGCGACTGAGATAAAAATACTTGTATAGAATTGTGTAAAACAGATAAAAAAACTTGTATGGAATTGTGTAAAACAGGAAAAAAACTTGTATGGAATTGTGTAAAACAGGAAAAAAATACTTGTATGGAATTGTGTAAAACATGAACAAATACTTGTATAGAAATGTGTAAAACAGATAAAAAATACTTGTATGGAATTGTGTAAAACATGAACAAATACTTGTATAGAATTGTGTAAAACAGATAAAAAATACTTGTATGGAAGTGTGTAAAACAGGAGAAAATACTTGTATGGAATTGTGTAAAAAATGAACAAAAACTTGTATAGAATTGTGTAAACCAAATGAAAAATACTTGTATGGAATTGTGTCAAACATGAAAAAATACTTGTATTGAATTGTGTAAAACAGATAAAAAACAATGTATGGAATTGTGTAAAACAGGAAAAAATACTTGTATGTAATTGTGTAAAATATAAACAAGTACTTGCATGGAATTATGTAAAACATGAACAAATACTTGTATAGAATTGTGTAAAACAGTTAGAAAAAATACTTGTATGGATTTGTGTAAAACATGAACAAATACCTGTATGGAATTGTGTAAAACATAAACAAATACTTGTATAGAATTGCGTAAAACAGACAAAAAATACTTGTATGGAATTGTGTAAAACAGGAAAAAATACTTGTATGGAATTGTGTTAAACTGGAAAAAATACTTGTATGGAATAGTGTAAAACATGAACAAATACTTGTATAGAATAGTGTGAAACAGATAAAAAATACTTGTATAGAATTGTGTAAAACATGAACAAATACTTGTATGGAATTGTGTAAAACATGAACACATACTTGTATAGAATTGTGTAAAACAGATAAAAAATTCTTGTATGGAAGTATGTAAAACAGGAAAAAATACTTGTATGGAATTGTGTAAAACATGAACAAATACTTGTATAGAATGGTGTAAAACAGATAAAAAATACTTGTATAGAATTGTGTAAAACAGATAAAAAAATACTTGTATGGAATTGTGTAAAATAGAAAAAAATACTTGTATGGAATTATGTAAAACAGATAAAAAGTACTTGTATGGAATTGTGTTAAACAGAAAAAAAATACTTGTATGGAATTATGTAAAACAGATAAAAAATACTTGTATAGAATTATGTAAAACAGATAAAAATACTTGTATAGAATGGTGTAAAACAGATAAAAAATACTTGTATGAAATTGTGTAAAACAGATAAAAAATACTTGTATGGAATTATGTTAAACAGATAAAAAATACTTGACAATGTATAGAATTGTGTAAATCAGATAAAAAAATACTTGTATGAAATTGTGTAAAACAGATAAAAAATACTTGTATGGAATTATGTAAAACCGGAAAAATAGAAAGTAATTCACTAAAATTACGGCCGACATTATTATGGTTTTAGTTAAACTTTACACAAGTTACAATACTGGCATTGAATTGTTAATTCACAATTCTAGCTTTCTGGTTGGCGAAAAGATTACATACATAAACAATGGATTGTTGTTGTGTGGTGTTTAGCGTCGCTTTCAACAATTTTTCAGTCATATCGCGACGGTGTCTACTTGAGACAGTATTCTAAGCGCTGTCACTCACGAGTATCATGCCGCAGACACATGGTATGATAACCCACCCAGTCACATTATACTGACATCGGGCCTAGAACTGAGACCACACCTAGAACTCTCCTCTAAATGTTGAGCGTCAAGCGAGGAAGCTTCTTTTTTAAAGTATTTGGTATGACCTGGCCGGGGATTGAACCCACGACCTTCTGCATGCGAGGCAGACGCTCTACCACTAGACCACGCCGCGGTCTATAAACAATGGAGCCCGTGGTCCAGTGTTAGAGCATCAAAACCAGGATCGGAAGGCTGTCTGTTCGATCATCCGCGGCAACAGTTATGTGTGGTGTCCTTGAACAAGACACTGTTTTCCGCATATGCCTAGTACTGGTTCTACACAGCGTGATTTGTCCAAGTTGTAAGAACTTCTTTCACAGTCGAAGTGAAATAAATACGTTTAAACTAAACATACGTAAATGTTAAATGTCCTTTTGTAGTATAAACATTTTAATAAGCATCATTGAGTAGTTCATTTGTTTCTTGATAACTGAATCATTTATTGGAACATTTAACTTATTAATAATTCACTCATTCCTTATTCATTAAGTATTGGCAGATAACTGAACATTGACTGTACTCGATTTAAGTATGTGTTATCTCCCTTTAATCAGTTTTTCTATCATATTCATTTCTTAAATGTCTTATTTATATGTTTATGTTCACGCATAAATCAATATTCTTACATATCATCTTTGTATGCTTATATTCCATAAGGGTAACATGTTATAGTTAAGAAATATAAGCCACAATGGTTTACCGTTGTTCTCACAAATGTAAATAAAGATTTGTCAATAATTTATTTTTATGATTGTGTATAATTTCTAATCTCAAATACATGTAGTTTTGCAATGATACTGTACACACATATATGTAAATTGTATTCTGTATATTGTAAAATACATTGTTTATAAAAAGGTTAAGGTCTCACTACACAGTTCACTTTTGATCTTTGGTCAATATAAAATAAGGTCTAGGATTATCATGGTTACAAAATAATTTCACATAAAAATTCAAAGCATATTTTTCATAGCAGGAATTTGTAGGTTGACCCGCCTAGTATTTCCGAAGACCGTGCAGTGACACCCGTGTGATGTATGTGGCTTTCTTTTTTAAAAGTCGACATATGAAAGATATAATGAGACAGCGGTATCCGGCCCTATGCATTGATCATGAGTCAAGTAACATCTGCGTTTATAATGTTTTATATATATTCTTCGTCTAGTCTATAAAACGGACCCAGCTCTCGCGATTGGAACCGTTAAGTAGTAATTGTTACGAGCACGCTGATTCGCTATCTATAACAGCGGGGATGTAGTAGACTGGATAGTGTGTTGGCCGCAGTGGTCTGGTAGTGGACTGGATATTGCGTTGGCCGCAGCGGGGAGGTAGTGGACTGGAAAGTGTGTTTGCCACAGCGGGGAGGTTTGGACTTGAAAGTGTGTTGGCCACAGCGGGGATGTAGTAGACTGGATAGTGTGTTTGCCGCGGCAGGGAGGTAGTGGACTGGATAGTGTGTTGGCCGCAGCGGGGAGGTAGTGGACTGGAAAGTGTGTTGGCCACAGCGGGGAGGTAGTGGACTGGAAAGTGTGTTGGCCACAGCGGGGAGGTAGTGGGCTGGATAGTGTGTTGGCCGCAGCGGGGAATGGACTGGATAGTGTGTTGGCCGCAGCGGGGAATGGACTGGATTGTGTGTTGGCCGCAGCGGGGAGGTGGTAGACTTGATAGTGTGTTGGCCGCAGCGGGGAGATAGTAGACTGGATAGTGTGTTGGCCACAGCGGGGATGTAGTAGACTGGATAGTGTGTTGGCCGCAGCGGGGAGATATTGGACGGGATAGTGTGTTGGCTACTCACGCCTGAGTTTGTGGGTTGATAACTACAAACAAAATCATTTGATTGATATTTTTTCAGCAACACATATCAAGAAACGTTTGTTCACTGTTTCAAAGTTATTAAGGGGCCTTTATTCCAATGTTTCAAAGTTACCAAGGGGCTTTTGTCTAAAAGTTCAAGAAGGGGCCTTTGTCCACCTTTCCAACGCCACTGAGGGTATTTTGTTCATGTATATATTTTTACCGAAGGGCTTTAGGTAGGAGGAATTTATACGGTTACCATATATGTAGGGGGTAGCATAGGTTCCGCATTACGGTAAAAGTTTACATGGAAAGATACATATTGTTTTAATTGATTTACGTTCTGTGTAGCAAAACAAAGATTGCATTAGCAGTTACTTTGTGGAGTGAAACAACAGGATCAACGACAACGACGACGACAACAGCTGCAGCAACTAAAACAACAGCTAAAACACAGTAAAACATGTAACACAACAACAATAACAACAAATAATCAAGGAGGTAGTGCCTGTATAAAGAATGTGTGGGTTTGATCTAGAGCTCAACCTTCAGTATTGGTTCTACCCAGTAAGCGGACTTGAGATCGGTTAACATAAGCTCTGAGCTTTTTTCGCATTCATTCTAAAATAAATAAATATAAACTAACAAATAAACTCTTTAAATGGGTTTCAACACATTAAAAAGCATACATACATAACACATGGAGCACGAGGTCCAGTGTTAGAGCACCGAAACCAGGATCGGAGGGCTGTGAGTTCGATACTCCGCCGTAACATCTATATGTGGTGTCCATGAGCAAGAACCTGTTGTTTCGCATATGCAGTCGAAGTGAAATAAATAAGTTAAAATAAACATACGTAACTGTTAAATACCTCTCTGTTGTATCAATATTTCAATAAACGTCACTGAGTCGTTCACTGGCTGCTTGACAGCTGAATCATTTATTTGTACATTTAACTTATTAATAATTTACTTACTCCTTATTCATTAAGTATTGGCAGATAACTGAGCATTGACTGTATTAGATTTAAGTATGTGTTATCTCCCTTTAATCAGACTTCTATTGTATTCATTACTCAAATGTCTTATTTCTCTGTTTATATTCACGCACTCCTATTTCACTTTTCTTACATATTAACTTTGTGTGCTTAAATTTCATAAGGATATCATGTTAAAGTTTAGATATATAAGCCATTTTGTTTAGATACACGTATATCACAATGCTTTACAGATTTCATAAGGATAACATGTTATAGTTAAGAAATATAAGCCATTTTGTTCTTACCAGTTTAGTAAAAAAAGGTAAATGAAAATTCGTCCATAGTTTAATTTTATAATTGTGTATTATTTATAATCGCAAATACATGTAGTTTTGCAATGATATTGTACACAAATATATGTATATTGTATTATATTACTTATAAAACGGTTACGATCACACTACACGGTTTAATTTTAATCTTTGATCTATATGAAATAAATCAAGGATTTCCTTGGTCACAAAACATAATTTCACATAAAAAAAACAAAGTATTTTTTTCATAGCAGGAATGTATCTCACATAAAATGCAAAACGTGTTGGTTGTATATTGTATTCTGCATAGTGTATTCTATTGTTTATAAAAAGTTACGGTCTCACTAAATTTTGATTATTGATCTTTACTAAATAAGGTATATGATTTCCATGGTTAAAAAGTAATTCCAAATTTCGAAGTACTTTTTTTTCATAACAGGAATGTATCCTTACATAAAATGCATAACTGATATGCTCACCCGCCTGGATTTTTAAAAGATTTTTTTTAAAGAAAATAAATCCTCAAAATATTATAAATACATGTACATGTATATGTTAAAATCCTATAAAAAGTCATATTTTAACACACGTGATGTCTTATTGCAGTATGTGTTATGCCATGAAATCACAGACTCTATGAACCATTTTGAAAATATTTCAATTTAAGTTACATAGGACTTGTTTGGCGCAAGAATCTTGCTACCGTGACAAGAAAATGGTGCAATTGTTAAGTGTGTCGTTAGCCTCAGCATACTCCTGTTATTGTATGATTTCAACAGTGTTTTTATTATGTTTACATCATTATGGCATGTGATCTTTTTTATGCGTTTGCGTTCTACAATGAAACACACGTTAGAAATAGGTATAGAATTTTGCATTTAAAGTTGAGCGTTTCTTTTAAGTTTCTAACGTATTTCAAACTGATTAAACTAGCATGTATTCGGTGCATTAAAACGAATAGGGTCTGTATATGTAGCAAGTAGTTTAAAGATGTTGGATTCAGTGAAATGTTATTTTTATTTTACTGATAGAAAAGTTAGAAATATAAGTGGGTTGGTCCCGAGTTAGGAAACCACAAAATCAACATAACATCCAATACATATTTCTAACAAAATACCAGAGTCCTCACAAGCTATTAATAAGTTTATCTACTTATTATATAACATGAGGATAAATGTGTCAAATGAATATCGGGCATCGAGTCACCAGTTATTCTTTCCTGATACATGTGTATGTCAGTAAAATACAACACGTATTTCCAGTTCAGTACAGACATTCGTTCTTACACAATGGTAATGTTTACTAGTTTTATTGTACAAATGTGTATATGTATATGTGCATACGTAATACACAGTACAAAAGAGAAAAGTGCATGCAATATAAGTATGTTACCGTATTCGCATTGTTAAGTTTGATGTTGAAAACAAGCGTGTTTTGATAACACGTCACTAGATCTACAATAAGGAGAAAATACGTCTGATGACTGGAACAAAGAAATTAGAAGTTTCCCGAAATAGTTATCGTAATGTTCTTTTCAATAATTGAATGTACATGTGTAAGTACCTAACAAACACATGTTACAGTTATAGGGGTCATCCGTGGCCGAGTGGTCTAAGACGCCGTCTCAAGATCACTCACCATTCACCGCAAAGGTCGTAGTTTTGAGTTCCCCGGGTTAAAAAAATCTAATATGAGGAAGTTTGCCAGTTACTACAGAAGGACGATGGTTCAACTTACATTCATTCTACGGTCCTCTGCCACCAATTAAACTGGATATGCCATATATAACTTGTATTGTGTTCAAAATGGCATTGAACCCTATTCAAATATATATAAACCCGGACATAACTATTGATATTCTTGAAACAACTCTCAAGTATACTTGTATCAAACCACTTAATCCAGTTCCAGCTAACATCATCTATAATATTTTGTGCAATTGTTTGAAAGTTCTTGCATGACATCCATTGTGTACCTCCACACAATGATGATAATACTGTATATAAATAGTTGTTATGACTTGTCAGTATTATCTGTTGGTTTAACAGTATTGCGACTATAGCGATGGATCCTGTAATATGAGTAATTCTCTTTCTGAAAATAAATATATATGAATTCACTGTATCTCTATGATCCGACGGGTTTATAAATATGTCCTTTATATAGCATGTGAGTAGTAATGAATCCTTAACTGGATCCTACTAATATAAAACTATCAGTTCATGTATGCAAATTGTTCGTCCAGTCAAGGTGTGTTGCATGCAAATCCATAGTATATAAGTCATGGTCGACACCAAATATATTGGTTTGGCAGAGGCCTTGATATTGTGTCTATGGTTTACATTGTAGCTAGTCGCGCTCGACGTAGTCCGGTCTGTACATTTCACTGCATGAAATTTGGGATTTATTTTGCAATAATTAAACGTCTCCTAAACTATAACTAAATTTCAAATTTAATTGCATGCAAGTGAATTTAATGTAAACTCAATTTGATAATTTACATTGAATATAATAAGCATTTAATTTTTAATGATATTCCCAGATTTCCTTGGCATTTTAGTCGCTCTGAAATTTCATGAAATCCTGAAATCAATGAAATTTACGGACAATAAATCTGATGAAATATATGGATTAAATGCATCTTCACATGAATAAATTTTGAATGTCAGTGAATTAAATTTTACAAAATATCATAATTCAATTATATTTAAATACTGCTCAATATCTCATTGGGTTGAGATTTCCTGGATCTGATATTTTCCCGTGAACTGCATTTAATGGGAATGTCATTAGGAAATATTGACGTATTCTGTACAAAGATTTACAGTTATATCATCAATTAGTACAAGTACTACTGTTTAAATCTCATGGAAAAGAAGGAACACAATTTTCTCTGCAACAGTTTAAACATTTAATAAAGAACATTTATTGTGTTTTATTGTTTCACAATACACTTTATTTCATAGTTGAACATCATCAAGTAAATGAGTACAAGGTTGACTAGATAAATAATAGGTACGGGTCTTAAAATCATTCATAGTATAAGGGGGATGAAATGCAAAAAGCAGCTACTTAAATGTTCTATTAAACAAGCATTATTTACTACAGCATCAGCCTGTAGTGTGTTATACAGATGCATTAATTACTACAACGTCAGTCTGTACGGTGTTATACAGACGCATTATATGCTACAAGGTCAGTCTGTAATGTGTTATAAAGACGCATTATTTACTACAAGGTCAGTCTGTAGTGTGTTATACAGACGCATCATTTACTACAACATCAGTCTGTAGTGTGTTATCCAGACGCATTATTTACAACAACGTCAGTCTGTAGTGTGTTATACAGACGCATTATTAACTACAACATCAGTCTGTAGTGTGTAATAATTACGCATTATTTACTACAACATCAGTCTATTGTGTGTTATACAGACGCATTCTTTACTACAACGTCAGTCTGCAGTGTGTTACAATGTATACAGACGCATTTTTACTACAACGTCAGTCTGCATTGTGTTAAACAGACGCATTATTTACAACAACACCATTCTGTTGTGTGTTATCAAAACGCATTATTTACTACAACATCAGTCTGTAGAGTGTCATAGAGACGCATTATTTACTACAACGTCAGTCTGTAGTGTGTCATACAGACGCATTATTTACTACAACATCAGTCTGTAGTGAGTGTGTTCTACAGAGGCATTATTTACTACAACGTCAGCCTGTAGGGTGTAATACACATGCATTAATTAATACAACGTCAGTCTGTACTGTGTTATACGGACGTATTATTTACTACAGCACCACTCTGTAGTGTGTTATACAGACGCATTATTTACTACAACATGAGTCTGTAGGGTGTTATACAGACGCATTATTTACTACAACATCAGTCTGTAGTGTGTTATACAGACGGATTATTTACTACAACGTCAGCCTGTAGTGTGTTATACTGACGCATTGTTTACTACAACTTCAGCCTGTAGTGTGTAATACAGACGCATTATTAACTACAACGTCAGCCTGTAGGGTGCTATACAGACGCATTAATAACTACAACGTCAGTCTGTAGTGTGTTATACAGACGCATTATTTACTACATCATGAGTCTGTAGGGTGTTATACAGACGCATTATTTACTACAACATGAGTCTGTAGGGTGTTATACAGACGCATTATTTACTACAACATCAGTCTGTAAAGTGTTATACCGACGGATTATTTACTACAACGTCAGCCTGTAGGGTGTTATATTGACGCATTATTTATTACTGCTTCAGCCTGTAGTGTGTAATACAGACGCATTATTAACTACAACGTCAGCCTGTAGGTTGTTATACAGACGCATTAATAACTACAACGTCAGTCTGTAGGGTGTTATACAGACGCATTATTTACTACAACATCAGTCTGCAGAGTGTCATACAGACGCATTATTTACTACAACGTCAGTCTGTAGAGTGTTATCCAGACGCATTATTTACTACAACGTCAGTCTGTAGTGTGTAATAAATACGCATTATTTACTACAAGATCACTCTATTGTGTGTTATACAGACGCATTCTTCACTACTAACGTCAAAGTTAGTCTGTAGTGTGTTATACAGATTATTTACGCATTATTTACTACAACATCACTCTATTGTGTGTTATACAGACGCATTCTTCACTACTAACGTCAAAGTTAGTCTGTAGTGTGTTATACAGATGCAATATTTACTATAACGTCAGTCTGTAGTGTGTCATAAAGATGCATTATTTACTACAACGTAAGTCTGTAGTGTGATATACAGACGCATTGGTTACTACAACATCAGTCTGAAGGACGCATTATTTACTACAACATCAGACTATTGTGTGTTATGCGGACGCATTGTTTACTACACCATCAGTCTGAAAGGTGTTATACAGACGCATTATTTACTACAACATCAGCCTGTATTGTGTTACACATACGCATTATTCACTACAACATCAGTCTATAGTGTGGCATACAGATGCATTATTTACTTAAAAATCAGTCTGTAGAGTGTTATACGGACGCATTATTTACTACAACGTCAGTCTGTAGTATGTTATACAGACGCATTATTTACTACAACGTCAGTCTGTAAAGTGTTATACAGACGCATTACTAACCACACCGTCAGTCTGTCAGGTGTAATACGGACACATTATTAACGACAACATTAGTATGTAATGTGTTATACGGATGCATTATTAACTACAACATCAGTCTGTAGTGTGTTATACGGACGCATTATTTACTATAACATCAGTCCATACTGTGTTATACAGAAGCATTATTTACTACAACATTATTCTGTGGTGTGTTATACACACGCATTATTTACTACAACATCATTTCGTAGTGTGTTATACGGATGCATTATTTACTACAACATCAGTCTGTAGTGCGTTATACGGACTCATTATTTACTAAAACATCAGCCTGTAGGGTGTTATACAGATGCATTATTTAGTACAACATCATTCTGTAGTGTGTTATACTGACGCATTATTTACTACAACATCATTCTGTAGAGTGTTATACGGACGCATTATTTACTACAACACCATTCTGTAGTATCTTATAGGGACGCATTATTTATAACATCATTCTGAATGGTGTTATACTGACGCATTATTTACTGCAACATCAGTCTGTAGGGTGTTATACAGACGCATTATTTACTACAACACCAGTCTGTAGAGTGTTATACGGACGCGTTATTTACTACAACACCATTCTGTAATATCTTATAGGGACGCATTATTTATAACATCATTCTGAAGGGTGTTATACTGACGCATTATTTACTGCAACATCAGTCTGTAGGGTGTTATACAGACGCATTATTTACTACAACATTAGTCTGTAGTGTGTGATACAGACGCATTATTTACTACAACATCATTCTGTAGGGTGTTATACTGACGCATTATTTACTACAACATCAGTCTGTAGGGTGTTATACTGACGCATTATTTACTACAACATCATTCTGTAGTATGTTGTACGGACGCATTATTTACTACAACATTAGTCTGTAGGGTGCTATACTGACGCATTATTTACTACAACATCATTCTGTACGGTGTTATACTGACGCATTATTTACTGCAACGTCAATCTGTAGGGTGTTATACAGACGCATTATTTACTGCAAAATCATTCTGTAGTGTGATACAGACGAATTATTTACTACAACGTCAGTCTGTAGTGAGTTATATAGATACATCATTTACTACAACGTCTGTCTATAGTGTGTCATACAGATGCATTATTTAGTTAAAAATCAGTCTAGTGCGTTATGCGGAAGCATTATGTACTACAACATCAGTCTGTAGAATGTTATACGGACGCATTATTTACTACAACGTCAGTCTGTAGGGTGTCATACAGACGCATTATCAACTACGTCAGTCTTTAGGGTGTTATACAGACGCATTATTAACTACAACGTCAGTCTGTAGGGTGTTATACGGACGCATTATTAACAACAACATCAGTCTGTAATGTGTTATACGGACGCATTATTTACTAAAATATCAGTCTGAAATGTGTTATACGGACCCATTATTTACTACAACATCAGTCTGTACTGTGTTATACGGACGCATTATTTACTACAACAACAGTCTCTATTGTGTATTAAAGACGCATTATTTACTACAACGTGTGTCTGTAAGGTGTTATACAGACGCAATATTTACTACTACGTCAGTCTGTAGGATGTTATACAGAAGCATTATTTACTAAAACATCAGTCTGTAGTGTGTTTGAAAGACGCATTATTTACTACAACATCAGTCTGAAGTGTGTTATACAGACGCATTATTTACTAAAACATCATTCTGTTGTGTGTTATACAGACGCAATATTTACTATAACATCAATCTGTAGGGTGTTATACAGACGCATGATTTACTACAACATCAGTATGTAAAGTGTTATACAGACGCATTATTTACTACAACATCAGTCTGTAGTGTGTTATACAGATGCATTATTTACTACTACGTCGTTCTGTAGTGTGTTATACAGACGCATTATATACTACAACATCAGTCTGTAGTATGTTATACAGACGCATTATTTACTACAACGTCAGTCTGTAGTGTTTTATACAGACGCATAATTTACTACAAAATCATTCTGTAGTGTGTAATGCAGACGCATAATGTACTACATCATCATTATGTAGTGTGTAATACCGACACATTTTTTACTACAACATCATTCTGTAGTGTGTTATACAGACGCATTATTTACTACAACGTCAGTCTGTAGTGTGTTGTACCGAGGCATTATTTACTAAAACATCAGTCTGTATTGTGTTATACAGACGCATTATATACTGCAACATCAGTTTGTAGTGTGTTATCCAGTTGCATTATTAACTACAACATCAGTCTGTAGTGTGTTATACAGACGCATGATATACTACATCATCAGTATGTAGTATGTTATACAAACGCATTATTTAATACAACATCAGTCTGTAGTGTGTTATACAGACGCATTATTTACTATAACATCAGACTGTAGTGTGTTTTTCAGAGGCATTCTTTACTACAACATCACTCTGTAGTCTGTTATACAGACGCATTAGTTACTACAACATCAGTCTAAAGTGTGTTATACAGACGCATTATTTAATACAACATCAGTTTGTACTGTGTTATACAGACGCATTATTTACTACAACACCAGTGTATAGTGTGTTAATCAGACGCATTATTTACTACAACATCAGTCTGTACTGTGTTATACAGACGCATTATTAACTATAACATCTGCTTGTAGGGTGTAATACAGAAACAATATTTACTACAACATCAGTCTATAGTGTGTTCTAAAGACGCATTATTTACTACAACGTCTGTCTGTAAGTTGTTATACAGACGCATTATTTACTACTACGTCAGTCTAAAGTTTGTTATACAGAAGCATTATTTACAAAACATCATTCCGTAGTGTGTTATACAGACGCATTATATACTACACCATCAGTCTGTAGTGTTATACAGAGACATTATATACTACAACATCAGTCTGTAGTGTGTTATACAGACGCATTATTTACCACAACATCATTCAGTAGTGTGTTATACAGACGCATAATTTACTACAACATCATTCTGTGGTGCGTTATACAGACGCATTATTTACTACAACATCAGTCTATAGTGTGTTATACAGAGGCATTATTTACTACAACATCAGTCTGTATTGTGTTATACAGACGCATTATTTACTACTACGTCATTCTGTCTGTACTGTGTTATACAGAGGCATTATATATTACAACATCAGTCTGTAGGGTGTGATACAGACGCATTATTTACTACAACATCAGTCTATAGTTTGTTATACTTACGCATTATTTACTACAACATCAGACTGTAGTGTGTTATACAGACGCATTTTTTACTACAACATCATTCTGTAGTGTGTTATACATACTCATTATTTACTACAGCATCAGTCTGTTGTGTGTTATACAGACGCATTATTTACTACAACATCAGTCTGTTGTGTGTTATACAGACGCATTATTTACTACAACATCATTATGTAGTTTGTTATACAGACGCATGATTTACTACAACATCAGTCTGTAGTGTGTAATACAGATGCATTATTTACTACAACATCAGTCTGTACTTTGTAATACAGACGCATTATTTACTACAACACCAGTATGTAGTGTGTTATCCAGACGCATTCTTTACTACAACATCTGCCTGTAGTGTGTTATACAGACGCATTATTAACTATAACATCGGCATGAAGGATGTTATACATAAACAATATTTACTACAACATCAGTCTGTAGGGTCTTATACATACGCATTATTTACTAAAACATCAGTCTGTAGTGTGTTATACATACGCATTATTTACTACAGCATCAGTCTGTTGTGTGTTATACAGACGCATTATTTACTTCAACATCTTTATGTAGTTTGTTATATAGACGCATGATTTACTACAACATCAGTTTGTAGTGTGTAATACAGACGCATTATTTACTACAACATCAGTCTGTACTTTGTAATACAGACGCATTATTTACTACAACACCAGTAAGTAGTGTGTTATCCAGACGCATTATTTACTACAACATCAGTCTGTAGTTTGTTATATAGACGCTTCATTTACTACAACATCAGTCTGTAGTTTGTTATATAGACGCTTCATTTACTACAACACCAGTCTGTAGCGTGTTATCAAAATGCATTATTTACTACAACATCAGTCTGTAGAGTGTCATAGAGACGTATTATATACTACAAAATCAGTCTGTAGGGTGTCATACAGACGCATTATGTACTACAACGTAAGTCTGTAGAGCGTTATTCAGACGCATTATTTACTACAACGTCAGTCTGATGTGTATTATACAGAGTAATTATTTACTACAACACCAGTCTGTAGTGTGTTATACAGACGCATTATTTACTATAACATCCGTCTGTTGTGTGTTATACAGACGCATTATTTACTACAACACCAGTCTGTAGTGTGTTATACAGACGCATTATTTACTACAACATCAGTCTGTAGTGTGTTGTACAGATGCATTATTTACTATAACATTCGTCTGTTGTGTGTTATACAGACGCATTATTTACTACATCCTCAGTCTGAAGTGTGTTATACAGACGCATTATTTACTACAACATCAGTCTGTAGATTGTTATATAGACGCATTATTTACTACAACATCAGTCTGTAGAGTGTTATTCAGACGCATTATTTACTACAACATCAGTCTGTAGTGTGTTATACAGACGCATTATTTACTACAACACCAGTCTGTAGTGTATTATCTAGACGCATCATTTACTACAACATCAGTCTGTAGAGTGTTATACAGACGCATCATTTACTACAACATCAGTCTGTAGAGTTTTATACAGACGCATTATTTACTACAACATCAGTCTGTAGAGTGTTATACAGACGCATCATTTACTACAACACCAGTCTGTACTGTGTTATACAGACTAATTATTTACTACAACATCAGTATGTAGTGTGTTATCTAGACGCATTATTTACTACAACATCAGTCTGTAGTGTGTTATACAGACGCATTATTTACTACTACATCAGTCTGTAGAGTGTTATACAGACGCATCATTTACTACAACACCAATCTGAACTGTGTTATACAGACGCATTATTCACTACAACATCATTCTGTAGTGTGTTATCTAGAGGCATCATTTACTACAACATTAGTCTGTACTGTGTAATACAGATGCATTATTTACTACAACATCAGTCTGAAATGTGTTATACAGACGCGTTATTTACTACAACATCAGTCTGTAGTGTGTTATACAGACGCATTATTTACTACAACATCAGTCTGTACTGTATTATACAGACGCATTATTTACTACAACATCAGTCTGTAGTGTGTTTTACAGACGCATTTTTTACTACAACACCAGTTTGTAGTGTGTTAGACAGACGCATTATTTACTACAACATCAGTCTGTAGTGTGTTATACAGACGCATTATTTACTACAACATCAGTCTATAGTGTGTTATACAGACGCATTATTTACTACAACACCAGTCTGTAGTGTGTTATACAGACGCATTATTTACTACAACATCAGTCTGTAGTGTGTTATACAGACGCATTATTTACTACAACATCATTCTGTAGTGTGTTATACAGACGCATTATTTACTGCAACACCAGTCTGAAGTGTGTTATACAGACGCATTATTTACTACAACATCAGTCTTTAATGTGTTATGCAGACACATTATTTACTACAACACCAGTCAGTAATGTGTTATCCTGACGCATTATGTACTACAACATCAGTCTGTAGTGTGTTATACAGACGCATTATTTACTACAACATCATTCTGTAGTGTGTTATACAGACGCATTATTTACTGCAACACCAGTCTGAAGTGTGTTATACAGACGCATTATTTACTACAACATCAGTCTTTAATGTGTTATACGGACGCATTATTTACTGCAACACCAGTCATTAATGTGTTATCCTGACGCATTATTTACTACAACATAAGCCTGTAGTGTGTTATACAGACGCATCATTAACTATAACATCAGCATATAGGATGTTATACAGAAACAATACTTACTACAACATCAGTCTGTAGTGTGTTATACAGACGCATTATTTACTACAACACCAGTCTGTACTGTGTTATACAGACACATTATTTACTACAACATCAGTCTGTACTATGTTATATTGACGCATTATTTACTACAACACCAGTCTGTAGTGTATTATCTAGACGCATCATTTACTACAACATCTGTCTGTACTGTGTTATACAGACACATTATTTACTACAACATCAGTCTGTAGTGTGTTATACAGAAGCATTAATTACTGGAACACCAGTCTGTACTGGGTTATACGGACGCCTTATTTACTACAACACCATTCTGTAGTGTGTTATACGGACGCATTATTAACTGCAACACCAGCCTGTAGTGTGTTATCTAGACGCATCATTTACTACAACATCAGTCTGTAGTGTGTTATACGGATGCACTATTAACTACAACATCAGTCTGTAGTGTGTTAAACAGACGCATTATTTACTACAACATCAGTCTGTAGTGTGTTATACAGACGCATTATTTACTACAACGTCAGTCTGTAGTGTGTTATACAGACGCATTATTTACTACAACGCCGGTCTGTAGTGTGTTATACAGAGGCATTGTTTACTACAACGTCAGTCTGTATGGTGTTATACGGATGCATTATTTACTACAACATCAGTCTGTAGTTTGTTACCTAGACGCATTATTTACTACAACATCAGCATGTAGTGTGTTATACCGAAGTATTTTTTACTACAACACCAGTCTGTACTGTGTTATACGGACGCATTATTTACTGCAACACCAGTCTGTAGTGTGTTATACGGACGCATTATTTACTGCAACACCAGTCTGTAGTGTGTTATACAGACGCATTATATACTACTACTTCAGTCTGTTGTTTGTTATACAGACGCATCATTTACTACAACATCAGTCTGTAGTGTGTTATACAGACGCATCATTAACTATAACATCAGCATGTACGATGTTATACAGAAACAATATTTACTACAACACCAGTCAGTAATGTGTTTTCCAGACGTATTATTTACTACAACATAAGCCTGTAGTGTGTTATACAGACGCATCATTAACTATAACATCAGAATATAGGATGTTATACAGAAACAATATTTACTACAACATCAGTCTGTAGTGTGTTATACAGACGCATTATTTACTACAACGTCAGTCTGTAGTGTGTTATACAGACGCATTATTTACTACAACACCAGTCTGTACTGTGTTATACAGACACATTATTTACTACAACACCAGTCAGTAATGTGTTATCCAGACGCATTATTTACTACAACAGCAGTCAGTAATGTGTTATCCAGACGCATTATTTACTACAACGTCAGTCTGTAGGGTGTGATACAGACGCATTATTTACTACAACGTCAGTCTGTAGGCTGTTATACCGACGCATTATTTACTACAACACCAGTCTGTATTGTGTTATCTAGACGCATCATTTACTACAACATCTGTCTGTACTCTGTTATACAGACACATTATTTACTACAACATCAGTCTGTACTGTGTTATACAGACGCATTATTTACTACAACATCAGTCTGTAATGTGTTATACAAACGCATTATTTACTACAACATCAGCCTGTAGTGTGTTATACAGAAGCATTATTTACTGCAACACCAGTCTGTAGTGTGTTATACGTACGCATTATTTACTGCAACACCAGTCTGTAGTGTGTTATACAGACGCATTATATACTACTACGTCAGTCTGTAGTGTGTTATACGGACGCATTATTTACTACAACATCAGTCTGTAGTTTGTTATACTGACGCGTTATTTACTACAACACCATTCTGTAGTGTGTTATACTGACGCATTATTTACTGCAACACCAGTCTGTAGTGTTTTATACAGACGCATTATATACTACTACGTCAGTCTGTAGAGTGTTATACGGACGCATTATTTACTACAACATCAGTCTGTAGTGTGTTATACGGACTCAATATTTACTACAACATCAGTCTGTTGAGTGTTATACAGTCGCATTATATCCTACAACATCAGTCTGTAGGGTTTTACACGGACGCATTATTTACTACAACATATGTTTAGTTTGTAATAGAGACACATTATTTACTACAACCTCAATCTGTAGGGTGTTATACAGACGCATTATATACTACAACATCAGTCTGTAATGTGTTATACAGACGCAATATTTACTACAACATCAGTCTGTAGTGTGTTATACGGACATATTTTTTACTACAACACCACTCTGTAGTGTGTTATACAGACGCATTATTTACTATCACATCAATGTGAAGGATGTTATACAGACACAATATTTACTACAACATCTTTCTATAGTGTGTCATACAGATGCATTATGTACTAAAAAATCAGTCTGTAGTGTGTTATACCAACGCAATATTTACTATAACATCAGTCTGTAGGATGTAATACAAACGCATTATTTACTACAATATCAGTATTTAGTTTGTTATACAGACGCATTATTTACTACAACATCAGTCTCTAGGGTGTTATACAGTTGCATAATTTACTACAAAATCAGTCTGTAGTGTGTTATACGGACGCATTATTTACTATAACATCAGTCTGTAGGATGTTAAACAGAAACATTATTTACTTCAACATCAGTCTGTTGTATGTTAAACAGACGCATTATTGTCTACAACATCAGTCTGTACTGTGTTATACGGACGTATTATTTACTACAACACAACTCTGTAGTGTGCTGTAAAGAGTCATTACTTACTACAACATCAGTCTGTAGGGTGTTATACGGACGCATTTCTTACTACAACACCAATCTGTAGTGTGTTATTCAGACGCTGTATTTACTACAACATCAGTCTGAAGTGTATTATACAGACACATTATTTACTACAACATCAGTCTGTACTATGTTATATTGACGCATTATTTACTACAACATCAGTCTGTAGGGTGATATACAGACGCATTATTTACTACAACATCAGTCTGTACTGTGTTATACGGACTCATTATTTAGTACAACATCAGTCTGTAGGGTGTTATCCAGACGCATTATTTATTACAACATCATTCGGTAGAGTGTTATACAGATGCGTTAGCTACTACAACATCAGTCTTTAGTGTGTTATCCAGACGCATTTCTTACTGCAACATCAGTCTTTAGTGTCTGATACCTACGCATTATTAACTACAACACCAGTGTGTCATTTGTTATACAAAAGCATTTTTCACTACAACATCAGTCTGTTGTATGTTATTCAGACGCATTATTTACTACAACATCAGTCTGTAGTATGTTATACAGACGCATTATTTACTACAACATCAATCTGTAGTGTGTTTTATACAGACACATTCTTTTCTTCAAGATCAGTCTGTAGTGGTGTGTTATACAGACGCATTATTTACTACAACATCAGTCTAAAGTGTGTCATACAGATGCATTATTTACTACAAAATCAGTCTGTAGTATGTTTTACGGACGCTTTATTTACTACAACATCAGTCTGTAGGGTGTCATACAAACGCATTATCTACGACAACATCAGTCTGTAGTGTGTTATGCAGACGCATTATTTACTAAAACATCATTCTGTAGTGTGTTATATAGACACATTATTTACTACAACATCAGTCTGTAGTGTGTCATCTAGACACATTTATTACTACAACATCAGTCTGTAGTGTGTTATACAGACGCATTATTTACTGCAACATTATTCTGTAGGGTGTTATACAGACACATTATTTACTATAACATCCGTCTGTTGTGTGTTATACATACACATTATTTACTACAATGTCAATCTGTAGTGTGTTATACAGACGCGTTATTTATTACAACGTCAGTATGTATGGTGTTATCCTGACACATTATTTACCAAACATCAGTCTGTAGTGTGTTATACCGACCCATTATTTACTACAACATCAGTCTGTAGTTTGTAATACAGACGCATTATTTACTACAACATCAGTCTGTAGGGTGTTATACAGACGCATTATTTATTACAACATCAGTCTGTAGTGTGTAATACAGACGCATTTTTTACAATAACATCTGTCTGTATGGTGTTTGTTTCAATCTATACTAAATATCTAATTTCACTTTAATAAAGATACATATATACAACATGATAGTATATTTCATCACTCTTTCACTAATTTTTCTTCACGGTTTTATTATTCATATCCTAAACAACGTAACGCCTGCTTAAATGACTCAGACACCCAACTAACCGAATCCCAATAAAAAATCCCTGATTAGTAATTATTACATAGCCTGTGCTCGTGTGATTCCATCATGCTCTGGTGACTCCAGCATGCTCCGGTGACTCCAACATGCTCCGAACATACTTCAGTGTATATAACTGTACAACGGAACCACCAAGCATTATGTAATGCTGCTGGTCTCGAAGCCAGTATTGACCCTTATCATCATAGTTCACAGTATGTCTCTGTCCTTATTTTAGACTCGAGACATGGAGCTCAGTAATTGAATCATATCATCACAGAAGTGAATGCCATACATGTGTTGAATATACCGCTAAACCGCTGTATTTAGCATCATCAGGAAAAAATAGACTGTGTCTCAGTGTTGTTGCTATGAAACATGAAACTGACAATAATTAACAACATATTCTATGTTTGATCGATAGTTTTCATATTCTCTCGTAAACACTCGTCAAAAAATCCAGGGCCCCGTCTTAAGATTCAACTTAAGGTTTGATACACAATTTACATGTATCATATACGACAAAGCAAACTTTTTATGTAGTATAAGTAGTCTGTCAATCAAATATACTATCAACAGAGTTATTATACATTTGTTAGAAATCGCCATCGATTACCTTAAATATACGAATTCAAGGCTATACAATATAAAGTTTAATCATTGTTACTTAACGCCCACGTATTTTATTTGAATCTTCCTGAAGTTTGACTTAAATATACATGTACGAGTTCAAGGCTGTAAGTTGTAATTAATGATACTTCCACGAATACTAAATGTTCTTCTAAGTAGTTTAAACTCTGTATGGTTGATAGGAAGTAAAAGTGGACAGTAAAATTCGTCTGTCTACATGTCTACATAATTGTTTGACAATCAACAATTAAAGTATATATCACGCCACCGATTGTCCATTGTTACTTGACACCCACGTATTCTATTCTGATCTTCCGCACGTTTGACTTTGTAATTCATAATAATAAGTAAATCAGTAGGTGTAATAGGAAGTTAAAGTGGACTTCTGTTCCTCTGAATACACGTCTGTCGGTCTGTCCATCTGTCTGTCTGTCCATCTGTCTGTCTGTCTGTCTGTCTGTCTGTCTGTCTGTCTGTCTGTCTGTCTGTCTGTCTGTCTGTCTGTCTGTCTAAACAAAAGTGGGAATAGTATAATTTATTTAGCACAATAATTGTATCAAGGAAGTTTAATATGAAGTTTTCTCAAACACAGGATACAAAACAGATTACAGATATTGATAATATTGTTAAGTGGTAGTGCAGTTATGTACAAACGCTTTACTCTTGAACATTTTACACCAATCAGAAGTATATTACACTCCACAGTGACAAATGAATTTATTTCTATAACAAGGAAGTCCGACAACGATACGTGTATTAGATTATTTAAAAAGACGTTCTATAAACTGTTGTAGTCTACTTCTTTTACACATTTTTATAGATGTTAACGCCATTTTAGATATATTGCATGTAGTATATGGTAACCACTTTATGGCGATATAATACCACAGATTAGAATGAATGTATGCAGATCCACAATAATTCTCATTTGATTTTATTAATCAAGCTGGACACTTACCGACGACCTCAGTTAGCTGAGGTCAAATATCATCTTAAGACGAAACTTTAATTCTTTTGGACACGGAGTACCTCTCTTCATGTTGGTATTCTCTTTTCATAGTTTGGGTTGAACTCACAACCATAACATTGAACATATCATTACAAACACTTGAGTCTGGCATTTAATCAACTAAGCATCTTGGTGTATGTTCCGTGAGACACAAATGTATACACGATTGAGGTTAAGTTAGGTTTAAACGATTCATACATAAGTAATTATTTGAATGAGATTGAACGCCAGTTTCAACACATTTCAGGTTATAGTGGAGGAACACATGAATCTGAGTAGAACCTTAATCCTTCCGCAAGTAACAGGCAAACTTTCTGTTGTAGTGAGTTGGACTCGAACACGACTTTAGTGGTGAGAGGTAAGTGACCTTGAGACGGCGTCCTACACCATTCGGCCAGGATGACCCATGTAACTGTTAAATGTGTTGTATATTATGTACTTTCATTTTATTATTGACCACTCGGCCACGGATGACCCCCAACATACGTATATATTACTAACGCATTGACAGGGCAAACAACATTCTTATTAGTCATGATTTAAATTCAGTGTACAAAATATAAAATATCAAGTTAAGATTAAAATGTTACCTCTGATTATCACAGCCATAAATACTTTGGTGTAACCATAGTGACCGAGATGTCACCCAAGAGTGCTTATTTTGTCGAAGTATGTATACTAATAGATATGAGTGCCTATAGATGCGCAAGGTAATGTTGTACTTACATGTGCCGGCTATTGAGAATGAACGCCTGGAGATGGACGAGGTCAGGTTGTTCTTACATGTATCAGATATTGGCATTGATCGCCTGGAGATGTGCGATGTTAGGTTGTACTTACATGTACCAGCAATTGCCAATGAGCCCCTATGTATGCGCAATGCCAGGTTGTACTTACATGTACCAGCTGTTGGCAATGACTGCCTGGAGATGTGCGAGATTAGGTTGTACTTACATGTACTAGCTATCGGCAATGAGTGCCTGAGATGCGCGAGGTTAGGTTGTACTTACATGTACCAGCTATCGGCAATGAGTGCCAATAAATGCGCCAGAATAAGTTGTACTTACATGTACCAGCTATCGGCAATGAGCGCCTGAGAGGCGCGAGGTTAGGTTGCACTTACATGTACCAGCTATCGGCAATGCGCACCAATAAATGCGCGAGAATAAGTAGTACTTTCATGTATCAGCTTTTTGCAATGAACGCCTGGAGATGCGCAATATGAGGTTGTACTTACATGTACCAGCTATTGGCAATGAACGCCTGAAGATGCGCAATATGAGGTTGTACTTACATGTACCAGCTATCGGCAATGAGCGCCTGAGATGCGCGAGGTTAGGTTGTACTTACATGTACCAGCTATTGGCAATGAACGCCTGGAAATGCGCAATATGAGGTTGTACTTACATGTACATGAACCAGCAATTGGCAATCAACGCCTGGAGATGTGCAAGATAAGGTTGTACTTACATGTACCACCTAATGGCAATGAGCGCCTATAAATGTGCGAGATAAGGTTGTACTTACATGTACCAGATATTGGCAATGAACGCCTATAGATGCGCGAGATTAGGTTGTACTTACATGTACCAGCTAATGACAATGAGCGCCTTTAGATGTGCGAGGTTAGGTTGTAATTACATGTACCAGACATTGGCAATGGACGTCTAAAGATGCGCGAGATAAGGTTGTACTTACATGTACCAGCTAATGACAATGGACGCCTGGAGATGTGCGAGGTAAGTTTGTACTAACTTGTACCAGCTATTTGCAATAAACGCCTGGATATGCGTAAGGCAAGGTTGTAGTAACATGTACCAGCTATTGGTAATGAACACCTATAGATGCGCGACATTAGGTTGTACTTACACGTACCAGCAATTGGCAATGAACGCCTGGAGATGCGTGACTTAAGGTTGTACTTACATGTTCCAGATATCGGCTATGAACGCCTGGAAAAATGCGACTTGATGTTGTTCTTACATGTACCAGCTATCGGCAGTCAGCGCCTGGAGATGCGCGAGGTAGGATTTGTAGTTACATGTACTTGTACCAGCTATCGGAAATTAGCGTCTGGAGATGGGCGACTTGCGGTTGTACTTACATGTACCAGCTATCGACAATGAGCGTCTGGAGATGAGCGACTTGAGGTTGTACTTATATATACCAGCTATCGGCAATGAGCGTCTGGAGATGAGCGACTTGAGGTTGTACTTACATGTACCAGCTATCGGCAATGAGCGTCTGGAGATGGGCGACTTGCGGTTGTACTTACATGTACCAGCTATCGGCAATGAGCGTCTGGAGATGAGCGACTTGAAGTTGTACTTACATGTACCAGCTATCGGCAATGAGCGTCTGGAGATGAGCGACTTGAGGTTGTACTTACATGTACCAGCTATGGGCAATGAACGTCTGGAGATGGGCGACTTGCGGTTGTACTTACATGTACCAGCTATCGGCAATGAACGCCTGGAGATGTGCGACTTGAGGTTGTACTTACATGTATCAGCTATGGGCAATGAGCGTCTGGAGATGAGCGACTTGAGGTTGTACTTACATGTACCAGCTATCGGCAATGAACGTCTGGAGATGGGCGACTTGCGGTTTTACTTACATGTACCAGCTATCGGCAATGAACGCCTGGAGATGCGCGACTTGAGGTTGTACTTACATGTACCAGCTATCGGCTATGAACGCCTGGAAATATGCGACTTGATGTTGTTCTTACATGTACCAGCTATCAGCAGTCAGCGCCTGGAGATGCGCGAGGTAGGGTTGTAGTTACATGTACATGTACCAGCTATCGGAAATGAGCGTCTGGAGATTTGCGACTTGAGGTTGTATATACATGTACCAGCTATCAGCAATGAGCGTCTGGAGATGGGCGACTTGCGGTTGTACTTACATGTACCAGCTGTTGGCAATGAGCGTCTGGAGATTCGCGACTTGAGGCTGTACTTACATGTCCAGCTATTGGCAATGAGCGCCTGGAGATGCGCGACTTGAGGTTGTACATGTACCATCTATTGGCAATGAGCGTCTGGAGATGCGCGACTTGAGGGTGTACTTACATGTACCAGCTATTAGCAATGAGCGTCTGGAGATAAGCGACTTGAGGTTGTACTTACATGTCCAGCTATTGGCAATGAGCGCCTGGAGATGCACGAAATTAGGTTGCACTTACATGTCCAGCTATTTGCAATGAACGCCTTGGGATGCGCGAAGTTAGGTTGTACTTATATATTCCATCTTTTTGCATTGAACGCCTGGAGATACGCGAAGTAAGGTTGTACTTACATGTACATGTACCAGCTATTGGCAATGAACGCCTGGAGATGCGCGATGTGGTGCACGTGGTTCAGTGCAATTTTATTGTATAGATGGATAAATGTTATAATTCATTTTATTTGGTTCTTTCTGCTTTTGGCTTTCATTTTTTTCCACTTTGATAATTAATAAATTATTAAAAATAAAATTGTTGTCATTTCAATTAACACTCTTAATGAAATAAACTACATATGATTTCACTGTATCTTCATGATCCCACAGGTCCTTTATACAGCATGACAGTATTCATGAATCCGTAACTTACTCATTGATGATATATTTAAACATATTTTTTTGCCGCAATGTGTACATTAGGATCGAGCCATAAGTTATTAACAACATTAGTTGCGGCTCATCCAATAAATAATTGATACAGCGATAAATGGTACATTATAAAAGTGCCACTGTAATCATTTCTTCCAACCCTTTACACAATAATAGAAAGAAACAATAATTCTAATAAGAACGGTTACTAGGTAAAAGTAAAAGTTTAAAGGAGAGATAAAGAGGAAGGTAGGGTTTATAAAGAGGATTCTACACGTAGTCTAGACACGTTCGTCAAGTGCTATAATTATCACAATCATGTTATACAAAATATACATTCAACTATGAAAATATATTTGTGTCATTTATAAACTTACTTATAGTATCATTTCAAAACATATACAAACATATTTCATGACGAACAGTAAAAGTAACAATTTTGTATATACAAGTACATAGTGTTTGATTTGTATACGAGAATATATCTACTTCATAGATATACATTCAAACTAGCTACATACAATATGTATACACATAATTTTGGAGAAGGTATCACAATTGTATGATGCACATAATTTGATCTTTGCAATTTATCAATCACATGTATTTTAATTTGAAAAGTACAAAACAACAACAGTTGGACTGTTTTAGCGCGTCATTAAGTTATACCGATGCTATTTCATGTAAACGTACTTTAAGCATGGATATCATTTATATTATGTTTTGGTATATCACCATCATTTCATTAGCTGAAAGTTTATGGGTATATCTTATTATGTTGCAATTGATAGAATTGATATATGTCGACATTTCCTCACTGCAAGGTCAACAATTTGGTTATTCATATGAATACATTTTGCAGGAACAGAAAATATACAAAAATGTAAAATTTAAAATACCACCTTATCGAAACGAAACACAAGGTTGGCATGTTACATTCCCTTAAACCATAACCCGTAAAAAGTGTTTGCATATGCGATTGTTATGTTAACAATTAGTAAACAAAAGTTTTAAACACAGCTTGTCTTATTTGGTGCTATTAATTGTATTATGCACATATGAGTTTACATATATAGCATCTACATGTCACTAAATAAAATATTTACATTTTAAAGTTTTCACTTTACCCCACATGCACATATTAATCTGCTAACATATACCCATTTCTCACCTAGAAAGCTTGATAAACATACATGCCTAATTTCTCAATCTCGACTTCATTTTCTGAATTAATCAATTCAATAAATCTAAACATAATAGAATATTTCCAAAATTTTGATGTTATGTACTATTTTCTCAGTTCAACGTACAAAGAGCACTTAATAACAAAATGATATTCGTCTTCTATAACTTCACACAATAAACATATTTTCTAATTGACAGGAATACTCTCTGATCGATATGAAGTCTATGCGATGAAACTCTTAGTCGTGTAAGACACTTGCAGAAATTAGAAATTAAAAAAAAAGTCGAATAAGGCTGATATATAAAGCATGTACTATTTTTATAAAACAGCTCTCTGCTTGAATCATTTATACTGCTGTGCCATTTCTGTATAATTTGATCGTTAATTCTTGGCTGAATAAAATATAAAGTAAATCTAAATTTCGAATACTTTGTTGTAACCACATATCATTGAAACGGCGAGCGAACACAGCAAACCAGTGAGCATGTAATACCACTTTACCTTATTTGGTAAGAGTTCCAAATCATGTTTAAATGGTATAGTTTATAGAAATGTATTTGTTTTCATTGTCATCTAATATTTTTACCCAATATTTAACAATATAGAAATAATGTAACGTTTAAAAGATGAACATCCTAATTCTCCATAAGTAAAATCATTTTGCGTTCATCTTTTCATCCCTAGAATTATTTACAGAAATGTAAATGTACTCTCCCAATAGCAAAATGTACTCTCCCAATAGCTAAATGTACTCTCCAAATAGCTAAATCTTTAGCAAAACCGCATACATCACTACCATTATTTAGAACGGGTGATTCCAATGTATCAAATAATTCCAATATATGTTTGGGCGAGATGTATGTAAATGTGTAAAGCTATTTATTTAACTTGAAAGTAATAGCCTTCCGCACTTGACCAGCCAGAGTGATCTGAGCTGCAGCTAAGGATCCCCCACTAGTACAAACCACCCCAAAATACGATTAACCTATTTTAACCTGATTTAACACATGTGACATACAACTGTTAAAAATAAAAACATTATCTACAGTGCTCATTTTGCTCTAAATATAAACATTTATTATGCATTTTTGGTTTTATATGTATAATGTTACCTTTTTATCAACTCCCATGTGTATGCTGCAAATCAGTTCTTTTCTGATCTGATCAGAGGGGATAATTGATACTTTAAGCTTTTTTTTCTTGTCAGAATTTTAAAATTTTGTTTATCTTAATATTTTTTTAATAAATCGATTATCAGCATTATACATTGTCTTATAATGTGAACAGTTAATTGTATTTTGCATTGTGTGATAGTCTCTTGTAATTCATATATTTGAATGGCTATGTACATATACTGTATGATATTAATGTAATTGTTATTGCGATGTTCATAGATGAGACTGAAATAAAGATTAAACATTTTTATTTATATTATACATTTCAGCTCACTTTTTTTCAATCTTTTAAAGGCTACTTAAGTAACGTAATGACTATAATTTTTACACAGTTAATACTCCCCTACGTAATGGTACTCTATAACCTCCAGAAAATATCTTATTAAACATGTAAAAAAAATATAGGCATTAAAACATGCTTACCAACAATGAATTAATCGTTCAATGAAAGCTATCAGTTAATGTATAAAAAGTGTCTGTCCGGTCCAAATGTGTGTATATAAAACCACAATATATAAGTGATGGTTAACAATACATCTGTTGGTTTGTTAGACGCCTTGATAGTGTGCCTATGGTTTGCATTGTAGCTAGGCGTACATATCTCCTACTTTTTTTCTCCAACGCATGAGATAAGAATTCCTCATAGGATATAAAAAAAATCTACGTCCATTTTTTATGCACGGGCTTAAACTACAGTACATATTTTTCTATCTCCTGCGTATGCGATAAAAAGTCCTATATACGAGGTATGTATTTAAGTGTGCATTTATGAAACAAGTACACGACGGTTGATACCTAAATACTAAACAAACACATGATCATGTCAGATCGCTTTTTTTTAAATTGTTTATAGAGGCGTGTTACTTATACACTATTCGGCAGGCATCATTAAATTGTTGGTTTACGACATTATACGGCAGAATCAAAGAGCCTGTCCTTGTTTGATTCTGAATCTTAAACACTATTATACGGATCGTCAGCTCAGGCTAGTGCTATTAGTTCATTTGTTAATATTAAGATAAGTGTTATCCGACAACTTGAAAAAAATCATCGTTGTTTTATGAATTAAATGGGATAATGGACTAATGGGAAACTGACATAGTTTGATTTGCATGTCTGTTTAACAAACGGAATGTGAATCTTTGATAATCAGTGGTCGTTTTGTTTTATTTCCTGTGAACACCGAACCATGTGAAGAAATAAGTAAACTCCTTGTGATGTATGTGACTTTCTTTTTACAACGTCGACATATGTAAAATATATTGAGACAGTGGTATCCGGTCCCATTAATCGATAATGAGTAAAGTAGCATCGACATTTATAACTTTCAATGTTTTTTATATAAGCTTTGTTTAGTCTGTAAAACGGACCCAGCTATCCCGATTGGAACCATTAACTAGCAATTGTTACGAGCACGCTGATTCGCTACTATCTTTAAATTAAGTACGAGAACGCTGATTGGTCAGTACACTTGACGTTGAGAAAGCCACATTTTATCACGTTGATTGGTCGGTTGCTTCAGGGAAAATTTGGACACGTCACAGTTTAGTAAGCGTTGTGGCAACCCTTAGGGTAACATTTGTTACACAAAGGTTTAATACCGCAACCCTTAGTGTAACAAACCCCCTTAGTGTAACAATTAGTGTAACAAAATCATTTTTGTTACACAATGGTTATAACCGCAACCCTTAGTGAAACAAAAATGCGGATAAGGGTTACGGCTGTGACCGATTGTTACACTAAGCGTATGTTTGGTACATGTATTGTTACACTAAGTATATGTTTGGTACACGTATTGTTACACTAAGCGTTTGTTTGGTACATGTATTGCCCTGCTATTTAATAGGGGTATGCAGTGCTACCCATGTTTTTCCATCCGTCTGTCTGTTATTTTCCAAATTAACTTTGTTTCTATCTTGGACATTTTGCAATTATGGGACATTACTAATAAAATTATCTCTTTATGTTTGAAAGAAAAGGTAAATAAACAGCAATCTAATACAAGATTTTTCGTTTATCCACTTTATGTCTAAATAAAGATTCTTTACCAAAGGTTAAGAAAAATGTCCAACATCTCCGAGAAAGATTACTTTTGTTACACTAAGGGTTTATTAAAACCACAACCCTTAGTGTAACAAAACAAGTTTGATGTAGGTGTAATTTGGTGAAGAACATCTTATGCCGACGACAAATATATTTTTGTTACACTAGGGGTTATTTATAGTCGCAACCCTTAGAGTAACACAATCAGAGGATGGGATTTGGTGGAGAAAAACAAACAAAATCATAACTTTGAAACAATGGACAAAAGCCCCTTGATGATTTTGAAACAATGGACAAAAGCCCCTTGATGATTTTGAAAGACTTTGAAACAATGGACAAAATCCCCTTGATGATTTTGAAACAGTACACAGAAGCCCCTAAATGATTTTGAAAGACTTTGAAACAATGAACAAAAGCCCCTTGATGACTTTGAAACAATGGACAGAAGCCCCTTGATGATTTTGAAACAATGGACAAAAGCCCCTTGATGATTTTGAAACAATGGACAAAAGCCCCTTGATGATTTTGAAAGACATTTTGAAACCATAGACAAAAGCCCCTTGATGATTTTGAAACAGTACACAGAAGCCCCTAAATGATTTTGAAAGACTTTAAAACAATGAACAAAAGCCCCTTGATGACTTTGAAACAATGGGCAGAAGCCCCTAAATGATTTTGAAACAATGGACAAAAGCCCCTTGATGATTTTGAAACCATAGACAAAAGCCTCTTGATGACTTTGAAACAACAGATAAAAGCCCTTTGAAGATTTTGAAACAATGGACAAAAGCTTCTAGATGACTTTAGGACAATAGACAAAAAACCCTTGATGATTTTGAAACAATGGACGAAAGCCCCTTGATGACTTTGAAACAATGGACAGAAGCCCCTTGATGATTTTGTAACAATGGACAAAAGCCCCTTGATGACTTTGAAACAGTGGGCAAAAGCTCCTTGATGACTTTGAAACAATGGACAAAAGCCCTTTGATGATCTATAAACAGTAGAAAAAAGCACTTTGATGATTTTGAAACAGTGGACAAAAGCCCCTTGATGACTTTGAAACAGTGGACAAAAGCCCCTCGATGATTGATTTTAATTTATATTGTATATTTTTAATTATATTGTATTGATGCTACGTTCATGTTTACATACACAACAATATATTCTATTACGTTGTCACTCATATAATTATAATTTATTCTTTAACATCATTACATACATAACGATAATTGGAATGCATGACAACAGCGGGGAGGTAGTGGACTGGATAGTGTGTTGGCCGCGGCGGGGAGGTGGTGGACTGGATAGTGTGTATGCCGCAGCGGGGAGGTAGTGGACTGGATAGTGTGTTGGCCGCAGCGGAGAGGTAGTGGACTGGATAGTATATTGGCCGCAGCGGGGAGGTAGTGGACTAGGTAGTGTGTTGGCCGCTCACGCTTAAGGTAGTGGACTGATAGTCAATTAACTGAAATCAATTGTTTACTTCCATTAATTTCTAGTTAACTATAAACAAAATCACTTAATTGAACTTTTTTCAGCAAAAAATATCAAAAAGCCTTTGTCCACTGTTTCAAAGTTACCAAGGGGCTTTTGTCCACTGTTTAACAACTAAGAATGGGCCTTTGTCCACCCTTCCAAAGCCACTGAGGGGATTTTGTTCATTTGTACATATCTTTACCGAAGGGCTTTTAGGTAGGGGGCATTTATACGGTTACCATACTTGATAACCCACCCAGTCACATTATACTGACACCGGGCCGACCAGACCTAGAACTCTCCTCTAAATGCTGAGCGTCAATCGAGGAAGCTTCTAGTATCTTTTTTAAAGTCTTTGGTATGACCCGGCCGGGGATTGAACCCACGACCTTCCGCATGCGAGGCAGACGCTTTACCACTAGACCACGCCGCGGTCTATAAACAATGAAGCCCGTGGTCCAGTGTTAGAGCATCAAAACCAGGATCGGAAGGCTGTCTGTTCGATCATCCGCGGCAACAGTTATGTGTGGTGTCCTTGAACAAGACACTGTTTTCCGCATATGCTTGGTACTGGTTCTACACAGCGTGATTTGTCCAAGTTGTAAGAATTTGTTTCACAGTCGAAGTGAAATAAATACGTTTAAACTAAACATACGTAAATGTTAAATATCCCTTTGTAGTATCAACATTTTAATAAGCATCATTGAGTAGTTCATTTGTTTCTTGATAACTGAATCATTTATTGGAACATTTAACTTATTAATAATTCACTCATTCCTTATTCATTAAGTATTGGCAGATAACTGAACATTGACTGTACTCGATTTAAGTATGTGCTATCTCCCTTTAATCAGTTTTTCTATCATATTCATTTCTTAAATGTCTTATTTCTATGTTTATGTTCACGCATAAATCAATATTCTTACATATCATCTTTGTATGCTTATATTCCATAAGGGTAACATGTTATAGTTAAGAAATATAAGCCACAATGGTTTACCGTTGTTCTCACAAATGTAAATAAAGATTTGTCAATAATTTATTTTTATGATTGTGTATAATTTCTAATCTCAAATACATGTAGTTTTGCAATGATACTGTACACACATGTATTTAAATTGTATTCTGTATATTGTAAAATACATTGTTTATAAAAAGGTTAAGGTCTCACTACACAGTTCACTTTTGATCTTTGGTCAATATAAAATAAGGTCTAGGATTATCATGGTTACAAAATAATTTCACATAAAAATTCAAAGCATATTTTTCATAGCAGGAATTTGTAGGTTGACCCGCCTAGTATTTCCGAAGACCGTGCAGTGACACCCGTGTGATGTATGTGGCTTTCTTTTTTAAACGTCGACATATGAAAGATATAATGAGACAGCGGTATCCGGCCCTATACATTGATCATGAGTCAAGTAACATCTGCGTTTATAATGATTTATATATATTCTTCGTCTAGTCTATAAAACGGACCCAGCTCTCGCGATTGGAACCGTTAAGTAGTAATTGTTACGAGCACGCTGATTCGCTATCTATAACAGCGGGGATGTAGTAGACTGGATAGTGTGTTGGCCGCAGTGGTCTGGTAGTGGACTGGATATTGCGTTGGCCGCAGCGGGGAGGTAGTGGACTTGAAAGTGTGTTTGCCACAGCGGGGAGGTTTGGACTTGAAAGTGTGTTGGCCACAGCGGGGATGTAGTAGACTGGATAGTGTGTTTGCCGCGGCAGGGAGGTAGTGGACTGGATAGTGTGTTGGCCGCAGCGGGGAGGTAGTGGACTGGAAAGTGTGTTGGCCACAGCGGGAAGGTAATGGACTGGATAGTGTGTTGACCGCAGCGGGGAATGGACTGGAAAGTGTGTTGGCCACAGCGGGGATGTAGTAGACTGGATAGTATGTTGGCCGCAGCGGTGTGGTAGTGAACTGGATAGTGCGTTGGCCGCAGCGGGGAGGTAGTTGACTTGAAAGTGTTTTGGCCACAGCGGGAAGGTAGTGGACTGGATAGTGTGTTGGCCGCAGCGTGGAGGTAGTGGACTGGAAAGTGTTTTGGCCACAGCGGGAAGGTAGTGGACTGGATAGTGTGTTGGCCGCAGCTTGGAGGTAGTGGACTGGAAAGTGTGTTTGCCACGGCGGGGACGTAATGGACTGGATAGTGTGTTGGCCGCAGTGGGAAGGTAGTGGACTGGAAAGTGTGCTGGCCACAGCTGGGATGTAGTACACTGGATTGTGTGTTGGCCGCAGTGGGGAGGTGGTAGACTTGATAGTGTGTTGGCCGCAGCGGGGAGATAGTAGACTGGATAGTGTGTTGGCTACAGCGGGGATGTAATAGACTGGATAGTGTGTTGGCCGCGGCGGGGAGATATTGGACGGGATAGTGTGTTGGCTACTCACGCCTGAGTTTGTGGGTTGATAACTACAAACAAAATCATTTGATTGATATTTTTTCAGCAACACATATCAAGAAACGTTTGTTCACTGTTTCAAAGTGATTAAGGGGCCTTTATTCCAATGCTTTAAAGTTACCAAGGGACTTTAATATATGTTTCAAAGTTACCAAGGGGCTTTTGTCTAAAAATTCAAGAAGGGGCCTTTGTCCACCTTTCCAACGCCACTGAGGGTATTTTGTTCATGTATATATTTTTACCGAAGGGCTTTAGGTAGGAGGAATTTATACGGTTACCATATATGTAGGGGGTATCATAGGTTCCGCATTACGGTAAAAGTTTACATGGAAAGATACATATTGTTTTAATTGATTTACGTTCTGTGTAGCAAAACAAGATTGCATTAGCAGTTACTTTGTGGAGTGAAACAACAGGATCGACGACAACGACGACGACAACAGCTGCAGCAGCTAAAACAACAGCTAAAACACAGTAAAACATGTAACACAACAACAATAACAACAAATAATCAAGGAGGTAGTGCCTGTATAAAGAATGTGTGGGTTTGATCTAGAGCTCAACCTTCAGTATTGGTTCTACCCAATAAGCGGACTTGAGATCGGTTAACATAAGCTCTGAGCTTTTTTCGCATTCATTCTAAAATAAATATAAACTAGCAAATAAACTTTTTAAATGGGTTTCAACATATTAAAAAGCATACATACAAAACACATGGAGCACGTGGTTCAGTCTTAGAGCACCGAAACCAGGATCGGAGGGCTGTGAGTTCGATACTCCGCCGTAACATCTCTATGTGGTGTCCATGAGCAAGAACCTGTTGTTCCGCATATGCAGTCGAAGTGAAATAAATAAGTTAAAATAAACATACGTAACTGTTAAATACCTCTCTGTTGTATCAATATTTCAATAAACATCATTGAGTCGTTCACTGGCTAATTGACAGCTGAATCATTTATTTGTACATTTAACTTATTAATAATTTACTTACTTCTTATTCATTAAGTATTGGCAGATAACTGAGCATTGACTGTATTAGATTTAAGTATGTGTTATCTCCCTTTAATCAGACTTCTATTGTATTCATTATTAAATGTCTTATTTCTCTGTTTATATTCACGCACTCCTATTTCACTTTTCTTACATATTAACTTTGTGTGCTCAAATTTCATAAGGATATCATGTTAAAGTTTAGATATATAAGCCATTTTGTTTAGATACACGTATATCACAATGCTTTACAGATTTCATAAGGATAACATGTTATAGTTAAGAAATATAAGCCATTTTGTTCTTACCAGTTTAGCAAAAAAAGGTAAATGAAAATTCGTCCATAGTTTAATTTTATAATTGTGTATTATTTCTAATCGCAAATACATGTAGTTTTGCAATGATATTGTACACAAATATATGTATATTGTATTATATTACTTATAAAACGGTTACGATCACACTACACGGTTTAATTTTGATCTTTGATCTATATGAAATAAATCAAGGATTTCTTTGGTTACAAAACATAATTTCACATAAAAAAAACAAAGTATTTTTTTCATAGCAATAATGTATCTCACATAAAATGCAAAACGTGTTGGTTGTATTTTGTATTCTGCATAGTGTATTCTAATGTTTATAAAAAGTTACGGTCTCACTAAATTTTGATTATTGATCTTTACTAAATAAGGTATATGATTTCCATGGTTAAAAAGTAATTCCAAATTTCGAAGTACTTTTCTTTCATAACAGGAATGTATCCTTACATAAAATGCATAACTGATATGCTCACCCGCCTGGATTTTTAAAAGATTTTTTTTAAAGAAAATAAATCCTCAAAATATTATAAATACATGTACATGTATATGTTAAAATCCTATAAAAAGTCATATTTTAACACACGTGATGTCTTATTGCAGTATGTGTTATGCCATGAAATCACAGACTCTATGAACCATTTTGAAAATATTTCAATCTAAGTTACATAGGACTTGTTTGGCGCAAGACTCTTGCTACCGTGACAAGAAAAGGGTGCAATTGTTAAGTGTGTCGTTAGCCTCAGCATACTCCTGTTATTGTATGATTTCAACAGTGTTTTTATTATGTTTACATCATTATGGCATGTGATCTTTTTTGTGCGTTTGCGTTCTACAATGAAACACACGTTAGAAATAGGTATAGAATTTTGCATTTAAAGTTGAGCGTTTCTTTTAAGTTTCTAACGTATTTCAAACTGATTAAACTAGCATGTATTCGGTGCATTAAAACGAATAGGGTCTGTATATGTAGCAAGTAGTTTAAAGATGTTGGATTCAGTGAAATGTTATTTTTATTTTACTTATTGAAAAGTTAGAAATATAAGTGGGTTGGTCCCGAGTTAGGAAACCACAAAATCAACATAACATCCAATACATATTTCTAACAAAATACCAGAGTCCTCACAAGCTATTAATAAGTTTATCTACTTATTATATAACATGAGGATACATGTGTCAAATGAATATCGGGCATCGAGTCACCAGTTATTCTTTCCTGAAACATGTGTATGTCAGTAAAATACAACACGTATTTCCAGTTCAATACAGACATTCGTTCTTACACAATGGTAATGTTTACTAGTTTTATTGTACAAATGTGTATATATATATGTGTGCATACGTAATACACAGTACAAAAGAGAAAAGTGCATGCAATATAAGTATGTTACCGTATTCGCATTGTTAAGTTTGATGTTGAAAACAAGCGTGTTTTGATAACACGTCACTAGATCTACAATAAGGAGAAAATACGTCAGATGACTGGAACAAAGAAATTAGAAGTTTCCCGAAATAGTTATCGTAATGTTCTTTTCAATAATTGAATGTACATGTGTAAGTACCTAACAAACACATTTTACAGTTATAGGGGTCATCCGTGGCCGAGTGGTCTAAGACGCCGTCTCAAGATCACTCACCATTCACCGCAAAGGTCGTAGTTTTGAGTTCCCCGGGTTAAAAAAATCTAATATGAGGAAGTTTGCCAGTTACTACAGAAGGACGATGGTTCAACTTACGTTCATTCTACGGTCTTCTGCCACCAATTAAACTGGATATGCCATAAATAACTTGTATTGTGTTGAAAATGGCATTGAACCCTATTCAAATATAGATAAACCCGGACATAACTATTTATATTCTTAATGATTTTCATGAAACAACTCTCAAGTATACTTGTATTCAACCACTTAATCCAGTTCGTCCAGTCAAGGTGTGTTGCATGCAAATCCATAGTATATAAGTCATGGTCGACACCAAATATATTGGTTTGGCAGAGGCCTTGATATTGTGTCTATGGTTTGCATTGTAGCTAGTCGCGCTCGACGTAGTCCGGTCTGTACATTTCACTGCATGAAATTTGGGATTTATTTTGCAATAATTAAACGTCTCCTAAACTATAACTAAATTTCAAATTTAATTGCATGCAAGTGAATTTAATGTAAACTCAATTTGATAATTTACATTGAATATAATAAGCATTTAATTTTTAATGATATTCCCAGATTTCCTTGGCATTTTAGTCGCTCTGAAATTTCATGAAATCCTGAAATCAATGAAATTTACGGACAATAAATCTGATGAAATATATGGATTAAATGCATCTTCACATGAATAAATTTTGAATGTCAGTGAATTAAATTTTACAAAATATCATAATTCAATTATATTTAAATACTGCTAAATATCTCATTGGGTTGAGATTTCCTGGATCTGATATTTTCCCGTGAACTGCATTTAATGGGAATGTCATTAGGAAATATTGACGTATTCTGTACAAAGATTTACAGTTATATCATCAATTAGTACAAGTACTAAAGTTTAAATCTCATGGAAGAGAAGGAACACAATTTTCTCTGCAACAGTTTAAACATTTAATAAAGAACATTTATTGTGTTTTATTGTTTCACAATACACTTTATTTCATAGATGAACATCATCAAGTAAATGAGTACAAGGTTGACTAGATAAATAATCGGTACGGGTCTTAAAATCATTCATAGTATAAGGGGGATGAAATGCAAAAAGCAGCTACTTAAATGTTCTATTAAGCATTATTTACTACAGCATCAGCCTGTAGTGTGTTATACAGATACATTAATTACTACAACGTCAGTCTGTACGGTGTTATACAGACGCATTATTTGCTACAAGGTCAGTCTGAAGTGTGTTATATAGACGCATCATTTACTACAAGGTCAGTCTGTAGTGTGTTATACAGACGCATCATTTACTACAACATCAGTCTGTAGTGTGTTATCCAGACGCATTATTAACAACAACGTCAGTCCGTAGGGTGTTATACGGACGCATTATTTACTACAACATCAGTCTGCAGAGTGTCATACAGACGCATTATTTACTACAACGTCAGTCTGTAGTGTGTTATACAGACGCATTATTTACTACAACATCAGTCTGTAGTGTGTAATAATTACGCATTATTTACTACAACATCAGTCTATTGTGTGTTATACAAACGCATTCTTTACTACAACGTCAGTCTGCAGTGTGTTACAATGTATACAGACGCATTTTTACTACAACGTCAGTCTGCAGTGTGTTAAACAGACGCATTATTTACAACAACACCATTCTGTTGTGTGTTATCAAAACGCATTATTTACTACAACATCAGTCTGTAGAGTGTCATAGAGACGCATTATTTACTACAACGTCAGTCTGTAGTGTGTCATACAGACGCATTATTTACTACAACATCAGTCTGTAGTGAGTGTGTTATACAGAGGCATTATTTACTACAACGTCAGCCTGTAGGGTGTAATACACATGCATTAATTAATACAACGTCAGTCTGTACTGTGTTATACGGACGTATTATTTACTACAGCACCACTCTGTAGTGTGTTATACAGACGCATTATATACTACAACATGAGTCTGTAGGGTGTTATACAGACGCATTATTTACTACAACATCAGTCTGTAGTGTGTTATACAGACGGATTATTTACTACAACGTCAGCCTGTAGTGTGTTATACTGACGCATTATTTACTACAATTTCAGCCTGTAGTGTGTAATACAGACGCATTATTAACTACAACGTCAGCCTGTAGGGTGTTATACAGACGCATTAATAACTACAACGTCAGTCTGTAGTGTGTTATACAGACGCATTATTTACTACAACATGAGTCTGTAGGGTGTTATACAGACGCATTATTTACTACAACATGAGTCTGTAGGGTGTTATACAGACGCATTATTTACTACAACATCAGTCTGTAAAGTGTTATACAGACGGATTATTTACTACAACGTCAGCCTGTAGGGTGTTATATTGACGCATTATTTATTACTGCTTCAGCCTGTAGTGTGTAATACAGACGCATTATTAACTACAACGTCAGCCTGTAGGTTGTTATACAGACGCATTAATAACTACAACGTCAGTCTGTAGGGTGTTATACAGACGCATTATTTACTACAACATCAGTCTGCAGAGTGTCATACAGACGCATTATTTACTACAACGTCAGTCTGTAGGGTGTTATCCAGACGCATTATTTACTACAACGTCAGTCTGTAGTGTGTAATAAATACGCATTATTTACTACAACATCACTCTATTGTGTGTTATACGGACGCATTCTTCACTACAACGTCAGTCGGTACTGTGTTATAAATACGCATTATTTACTACAACATCAGTCTGTAGTGTGTTACAATGTATACAGACGCATTCTTTAATACAACGTCAGTCTGCAGAGTATTATACAGACGCATTATTTACTGCAACACCAGTCTGTAGTGTGTTATCAAAATGCATTATTTACTACAACATCAGTCTGTAGAGTGTCATAGAGACGTATTATATACTACAAAATCAGTCTGTAGGGTGTCATACAGACGCATTATGTACTACAACGTAAGTCTGTATTGCGTTATTCAGACGCATTATTTACTACAACGTCAGTCTGTAGTGTGTTATACAGATGCAATATTTACTACAACATCAGTCTGTAGTGTGTTATACTGACGCATTATTTACTACAAAGTCAGCCTGTAGGGTGTAATACACACGCATTAATTAATACAACGTCAGTCTGTACTGTGTTATACGGAAGTATTATTTACTACAACACCACTCTGTAGTGTGTTATACAGACGCATTATTTACTACAACGTCAGTCTGTAGGGTGTTATACTGACGCATTATTTACTACAACGTCAGCCTGTAGTGTGTAATACAGACGCATTATTTACTACAACGTCAGTCAGTAGGGTGTTATACAGACGCATTATTTACTACAACGTCGGTCTGTCGGGTGTTATACAGATGCATTATTTACTACAACATCAGTCAGTAGGGTGTTATGTAGACGCATTATTTACTACAAAGTTAGTCTGTAGTGTGTTATACAGATGCAATATTTACTATAACGTTAGTCTGTAGTGTGTTATAAAGATGCATTATTTACTACAACGTAAGTCTGTAGTGTGATATACAGACGCATTGGTTACTACAACATCAGTCTGAAGGGTGTTATACAGACGCATTATTTACTACAACATCTGTCTATTGTGTGTTATGCGGACGCATTGTTTACTACACCATCAGTCTGAAAGGTGTTATACAGAGGCATTATTTACTACAACATCAGCCTGTATTGTGTTACACATACGCATTATTCACTACAACATCAGTCTATAGTGTGGCATACAGATGCATTATTTACTTAAAAATCAGTCTGTAGAGTGTTATACGGACGCATTATTTACTACAACGTCAGTCTGTAGTATGTTATACAGACGCATTATTTACTACAACGTCAGTCTGTAAAGTGTTATACAGACGCATTACTAACCACACCGTCAGTCGGTCAGGTGTAATACGGACACATTATTAACTACAACATTAGTCTGTAATGTGTTATACGGATGCATTATTAACTACAACATCAGTCTGTAGTGTGTTATACGGACGCATTATTTACTATAACATCAGTCCATACTGTGTTATACAGAAGCATTATTTACTACAACATTATTCTTTGGTGTGTTATACACACGCATTATTTACTACAACATCATTTCGTAGTGTGTTATACGGATGCATTATTTACTACAACATCAGTCTGTAGTGCGTTATACGGACTCATTATTTACTAAAACATCAGCCTGTAGGGTGTTATACAGATGCATTATTTAGTACAACATCATTCTGTAGTGTGTTATACTGACGCATTATTTACTACAACATCAGTCTGTAGAGTGTTATACGGACGCATTATTTACTACAACACCATTCTGTAGTATCTTATAGGGACGCATTATTTATAACATCATTCTGAATGGTGTTATACTGACGCATTATTTACTGCAACATCAGTCTGTAGGGTGTTATACAGACGCATTATTTACTACAACACCAGTCTGTAGAGTGTTATACGGACGCATTATTTACTACAACACCATTCTGTAGTATCTTATAGGGACGCATTATTTATAACATCATTCTGAAGGGTGTTATACTGACGCATTATTTACTACAACATCAGTCTGTAGTATGTTATACAGACGCATTATTTACTACAACATTAGTCTGTAGTGTGTGATACAGACGCATTATTTACTACAACATCATTCTGTAGGGTGTTATACTGACGTATTATTTACTACAACATCAGTCTGTAGGGTGTTATACTGACGCATTATTTACTACAACATCATTCTGTAGTATGTTGTACGGACGCATTATTTACTACAACATTAGTCTGTAGGGTGCTATACTGACGCATTATTTACTACAACATCATTCTGTACGGTGTTATACTGACGCATTATTTACTGCAACGTCAATCTGTAGGGTATTATACAGACGCATTATTTACTTCAAAATCATTCTGTAGTGTGATACAGACGAATTATTTACTACAACGTCAGTCTGTAGTGAGTTATATAGACACATCATTTACTACAACATCTGTCTATAGTGTGTCATACAGATGCATTATTTAGTTAAAAATCAGTCTGTATTGCGTTATGCGGAAGCATTATGTACTACAACATCAGTCTGTAGAATGTTATACGGACGCATTATTTACTACAACGTCAGTCTGTAGGGTGTCATACAGACGCATTATCAACTACGTCAGTCTTTAGGGTGTTATACAGACGCATTATTAACTACAACGTCAGTCTGTAGGGTGTTATACGGACGCATTATTAACAACAACATCAGTCTGTAATGTGTTATACGGACGCATTATTTACTAAAACATCAGTCTGAACTGTGTTATACGGACCCATTATTTACTACAACATCAGTCTGTACTGTGTTATACGGACGCATTATTTACTACAACAACAGTCTCTATTGTGTATTAAAGACGCATTATTTACTACAACATGTGTCTGTAAGGTGTTATACAGACGCAATATTTACTACTACGTCAGTCTGTAGGATGTTATACAGAAGCATTATTTACTAAAACATCAGTCTGTAGTGTGTTTTAAAGACGCATTATTTACTACAACATCAGTCTGAAGTGTGTTATACAGACGCATTATTTACTAAAACATCATTCTGTTGTGTGTTATACAGACGCAATATTTACTATAACATCAATCTGTAGGGTGTTATACAGACGCATGATTTACTACAACATCAGTCTGTAAAGTGTTATACAGACGCATTATTTACTACAACATCAGTCTGTAGTGTGTTATACAGATGCATTATTTACTACTACGTCGTTCTGTAGTGTGTTATACAGACGCATTATATACTACAACATCAGTCTGTAGTATGTTATACAGACGCATTATTTACTACAATGTCAGTCTGTAGTGTTTTATACAGACGCATAATTTACTACAAAATCATTCTGTAGTGTGTAATAAAGACGCATAATGTACTACATCATCATTATGTAGTGTGTAATACAGAAACATTTTTTACTACAACATCATTCTGTAGTGTGTTATACAGACGCATTATTTACTACAACGTCAGTCTGTAGTGTGTTGTACCGAGGCATTATTTACTAAAACATCAGTCTGTATTGTGTTATACAGACGCATTATATACTGCAACATCAGTTTGTAGTGTGTTATCCAGTTGCATTATTAACTACAACATCAGTCTGTAGTGTGTTATACAGACGCATGATATACTACAACATCAGTATGTAGTATGTTATACAAACGCATTATTTAATACAACATCAGTCTGTAGTGTGTTATACAGACGCATTATTTACTATAACATAAGACTGTAGTGTGTTTTTCAGAGGCATTCTTTACTACAACATCACTCTGTAGTCTGTTATACAGACGCATTAGTTACTACAACATCAGTCTAAAGGGTGTTATACAGACGCATTATTTAATACAACATCAGTTTGTACTGTGTTATACAGACGCATTATTTACTACAACACCAGTGAATAGTGTGTTATTCAGACGCATTATTTACTACAACATCAGTCTGTACTGTGTTATACAGACGCATTATTAACTATAACATCTGCTTGTAGGGTGTAATACAGAAACAATATTTACTACAACATCAGTCTATAGTGAGTTCTAAAGACGCATTATTTACTACAACGTCTGTCTGTAAATTTTTATACAGACGCATTATTTACTACTACGTCAGTCTAAAGTGTGTTATACAGAAGCATTATTTACTACAACATCAGTCTATAGTGAGTTCTAAAGACGCATTATTTACTACAACGTCTGTCTGTAAATTTTTATACAGACGCATTATTTACTACTATGTCAGTCTAAAGTGTGTTATACAGACGCATTATATACTACACCATCAGTCTGTAGTGTTATACAGAGACATTATATACTACAACATCAGTCTGTAGTGTGTTATACAGACGCATTATTTACCACAACATCATTCAGTAGTGTGTTATACAGACGCATAATTTACTACAACATCATTCTGTGGTGCGTTATACAGACGCATTATTTACTACAACATCAGTCTATAGTGTGTTATACAGAGGCATTATTTACTACAACATCAGTCTGTATTGTGTTATACAGACGTATTATTTACTACTACGTCATTCTGTAGTGTGTTATACAGAGGCATTATATATTACAACATCAGTCTGTAGGGTGTGATACAGACGCATTATTTACTACAACATCAGTCTATAGTTTGTTACACTTACGCATTATTTACTACAACATCAGACTGTAGTGTGTTATACAGACGCATTTTTTACTACAACATCAGTCTGTAGTGAGTTATATATACTCATTATTTACTACAGCATCAGTCTGTTGTGTGTTATACAGACGCATTATTTACTACAACATCATTATGTAGTTTGTTATACAGACGCATGATTTACTACAACATCAGTCTGTAGTGTGTAATACAGACGCATTATTTACTACAACATCAGTCTGTACTTTGTAATACAGACGCATTATTTACTACAACACCAGTATGTAGTGTGTTATCCAGACGCATTCTTTACTACAACATCTGCCTGTAGTGTGTTATACAGACGCATTATTAACTATAACATCGGCATGAAGGATGTTATACATAAACAATATTTACTACAACATCAGTCTGTAGGGTCTTATACATGCGCATTATTTACTAAAACATCAGTCTGTTGTGTGTTATACATACGCATTATTTACTACAGCATCAGTCTGTTGTGTGTTATACAGACGCATTATTTACTACAACATCTTTATGTAGTTTGTTATATAGACGCATGATTTTCTACAACATCAGTTTGTAGTGTGTAATACAGACGCATTATTTACTACAACATCAGTCTGTACTTTGTAATACAGACGCATTATTTACTACAACACCAGTAAGTAGTGTGTTATCCAGACGCATTGTTTACTACAACATCAGTCTGTAGTTTGTTATATAGACGCTTCATTTACTACAACACCAGTCTGTAGCGTGTTATCAAAATGCATTATTTACTACAACATCAGTCTGTAGAGTGTCATAGAGACGTATTATATACTACAAAATCAGTCTGTAGGGTGTCATACAGACGCATTATGTACTACAACGTAAGTCTGTAGTGCGTTATTCAGACGCATTATTTACTACAACGTCAGTCTGATGTGTATTATACAGACTAATTATTTACTACAACACCAGTCTGTAGTGTGTTATACAGACGCATTATTTACTATAACATCCGTCTGTTGTGTGTTATACAGACGCATTATTTACTACAACACCAGTCTGCAGTGTGTTATACAGACGCATTATTTACTACAACATCAGTCTGTAGTGTGTTGTACAGACGCATTATTTACTATAACATTCGTCTGTTGTGTGTTATACAGACGCATTATTTACTACAACATCAGTCTGTAGATTGTTATACAGACGCATTATTTACTACAACATCAGTCTGTAGAGTGTTATTCAGACGCATTATTTACTACAACACCAGTCTGTAGTGTGTTATACAGATGCATTATTTACTACAATACCAGTCTGTAGTGTATTATCTAGACGCATCATTTACTACAACATCAGTCTGTAGAGTGTTATACAGACGCATTATTTAATACAACATCAGTCTGTAGAGTTTTATACAGACGCATTATTTACTACAACATCAGTCTGTAGAGTGTTATACAGACGCATCATTTACTACAACACCAGTCTGTACTGTGTTATACAGACTAATTACTTACTACAACATCAGTCTGTAGTGTGTTATCTAGACGCATTATTTACTACAACATTAGTCTGTAGTGTGTTATACAGACGCATTATTTACTACTACATCAGTCTGTAGAGTGTTATACAGACGCATCATTTACTACAACACCAGTCTGAACTGTGTTATACAGACGCATTATTTACTACAACATCATTCTGTAGTGTGTTATACAGACGCATTATTTACTACAACATCAGTCTGTAGTGTGTTATCTAGACGCATCATTTACTACAACATTAGTCTGTACTGTGTAATACAGATGCATTATTTACTACAACATCAGTCTGAAGTGTGTTATACAGACGCGTTATTTACTACAACATCAGTCTGTAGTGTGTTATACAGACGCATTATTTACTACAACATCAGTCTGTACTGTATTATACAGACGCATTATTTACTACAACATCAGTCTGTAGTGTGTTATACAGACGCATTATTTACTACAACATCAGTCTGTAGTGTGTTATACAGACGCATTTTTTACTACAACACCAGTTTGTAGTGTGTTAGACAGACGCATTATTTACTACAACATCAGTCTGTAGTGTGTTATACAGACGCATTATTTACTACAACATCAGTCTTTAGTGTGTTATACAGACGCATTATTTACTACAACACCAGTCTGTAGTGTGTTATACAGACGCATTATTTACTACAACATCAGTCTGTAGTGTGTTATACAGACGCATTATTTACTACAACATCATTCTGTAGTGTGTTATACAGACGCATTATTTACTGCAACACCAGTCTGAAGTGTGTTATACAGACGCATTATTTATTACAACATCAGTCTTTAATGTGTTTTGCAGAAACATTATTTACTACAACACCAGTCAGTAATGTGTTATCCTGACGCATTATTTACTACAACATAAGCCTGTAGTGTGTTATACAGACGCATCATTAACTATAACATCAGCATATAGGATGTTATACAGAAACAATATTTACTACAACATCAGTCTGTAGTGTGTTATACAGACGCATTATTTACTACAACACCAGTCTGTACTGTGTTATACAGACGCATTATTTACTACAACATCAGTCTGTACTATATTATATTGACGCATTATTTACTACAACACCAGTCTGCAGTGTGTTATACAGACGCATTATTTACTACAACACCAGTCTGTAGTGTATAATCTAGACGCATCATTTACTACAACATCTGTCTGTACTGTTTTATACAGACACATTATTTACTACAACATCAGTCTGTAGTGTGTTATACGGACGCATTATTTACTGCAACACCAGTCAGTAATGTGTTATACTGACGCATTCTTTACTACAACATAAGCCTGTAGTGTGTTATACAGACGCATCATTAACTATAACATAAGCATATAGGATGTTATACAGAAACAATATTTACTACAACATCAGTCTGTAGTGTGTTATACAGACGCATTATTTACTACAACACCAGTCTGTACTGTGTTATACAGACACATTATTTACTACAACATCAGTCTGTACTATGTTATATTGACGCATTATTTACTACAACACCAGTCTGTAGTATGTTATACAGACGCATTATTTACTACAACACCAGTCTGTAGTGTATTATCTAGACGCATCATTTACTACAACATCTGTCTGTACTGTGTTATACAGACACATTATTTACTACAACATCAGTCTGTAGTGTGTTATACAGAATCATTATTTACTGGAACACCAGTCTGTACTGGGTTATACGGACGCATTATTTACTACAACACCATTCTGTAGTGTGTTATACGGACGCATTATTAACTGCAACACCAGTCTGTAGTGTGTTATCTAGACGCATCATTTACTACAACATCAGTCTGTAGTGTGTTATACGGATGCACTATTAACTACAACATCAGTCTGTAGTGTGTTAAACAGACGCATTATTTACTACAACATCGGTCTGTAGTGTGTTATACAGACGCATTATTTACTACAACATCAGTCTGTAGTGTGTTATACAGACGCATTATTTACTACAACGACGGTCTGTAGTGTGTTATACAGAGGCATTGTTTACTACAACGTCAGTCTGTATGGTGTTATACGGACGCATTATTTACTACAACATCAGTCTGTAGTTTGTTACCTAGACTCATTATTTACTACAACATCAGCCTGTAGTGTGTTATACAGAAGTATTTTTTACTACAACACCAGTCTGTACTGTGTTATACGGACGCATTATTTACTGCAACACCAGTCTGTAGTGTGTTATACGGACGCATTATTTACTGCAACACCAGTCTGTAGAGTGTTATACAGACGCATTATATACTACTACTTCAGTCTGTTGTTTGTTATATAGACGCATCATTTACTACAACATCAGTCTGTAGTGTGTTATACAGACGCATCATTAACTATAACATCAGCATGTACGATGTTATACCGAAACAATATTTACTACAACACCAGTCAGTAATGTGTTATCCAGACGTATTATTTACTACAACATAATCCTGTAGTGTGTTATACAGACGCATCATTAACTATAACATCAGAATATAGGATGTTATACAGAAACAATATTTACTACAACATCAGTCTGTAGTGTGTTATACAGACGCATTATTTACTACAACATCAGTCTGTAGTGTGTTATACAGACGCAATATTTACTACAACAACAGTCTGTACTGTGTTATACAGACACATTATTTACTACAACACCAGTCAGTAATGTGTTATCCAGACGCATTATTTACTACAACATCAGCCTGTAGTGTGTTATACAGACGCATCATTAACTAAAACATCAGCATGTAAGATGTTATACAGAAACAATATTTACTACAACATCAGTCTGTAGTGTGTTATACAGACGCATTATTTACTACAACGTCAGTCTGTAGGGTGTGATACAGACGCATTATTTACTACAACGTCAGTCTGTAGGCTGTTATAACGACGCATTATTTACTACAACACCAGTCTGTAGTGTGTTATCTAGACGCATCATTTACTACAACATCTGTCTGTACTGTGTTATACAGACACATTATTTACTACAACATCAGTCTGTAGTGTGTTATACAGAAGCATTATTTACTGCAACACCAGTCTGTAGTGTGTTATACGGACGCATTATTTACTGCAACACCAGTCTGTAGTGTGTTATCTAGACGCATCATTAACTACAACATCAGTCTGTAGTGTGTTATACGGATGCACTATTAACTACAACATAAGTCTGTAGTGTGTTATACAGACGCATTATTTACGACAACATCTGTCTGTAGTGTGTTATACAGACGCATTATTTACTACAACATCAGTCTGTGGTGTGTTATACACACGCATTATTGACTACAACACCAGTTTATAGTGTGTTATACAGACGAATTTTTTACTACAACATCAGTCTGTAGTGTGTTATACAGATGCATTATTTACTACAACATCAGTCTTTAGTGTGTTATACAGACGCATTATTTACTACAACACCGGCTTGTAGTGTGTTATACAGACGCATTATTTACTACAACATCAGTCTGTGGTGTGTTATACAGACGCATTATTTACTACAACATCATTCTGTAGTGTGTTATACAGACGCATTATTAACTGCAACATCAGTCTGTAGTGTGTTATACAGGCGCATTATCTACTACAACATCAGTCTTTACTGTGTTATGCCGACACATTATTTACTACAACACCAGTCAGTAATGTGTTATCCAGACGCATTATTTACAACATCAGCCTGTAGTTTGTTATACAGACGCATCATTAACTATAACATCAGCATGTCGGATGTTACACAGAAACAATATTTACTACAACATCAGACTGTAGTGTGTTATACAGACGCATTATTTACTACAACGTCAGTCTGTAGGGTGTTATACAGACGCATTATTTACTACAACGTCAGTCTGTATGGTGTTATACAAACGCATTATTTACTACAACACCAGTCTGTAGTGTGTTATCTATACGCATCATTTACTACAACACCAGTCTGTAGTGTGTTATACAGACGCATTATTTACTACAACATCAGTCTGTAGTGTGTTATACAGAAGTATTATTTACTGCAACACCAGCCTGTACTGTGTTATACGGACGTATTATTTACTACAACACCATTCTGTAGTGTGTTATACGGACGCATTATTTACTGCAACACCAGTCTGTAGTGTGTTAACTAGACGCATCATTTACTACAACATAAGTCTGTAGTGTGTTAAACGGATGCATTATTTACTACAACATCAGTCTGTAGTTTGTTATACAGACGCATTATTTACTACAACATCAGTCTGTAGTGTGTTATACAGACGCATTATTTACTACAAATCAGTCTGTAGTGTGTTATACTGACGCATTATTTACTACAACATCAGTCTGTAGTATGTGATACAGACGCATTATTTACTACAACATCAGTCTGTAGTGTGTTATACGGACGCATCCTTTACTACAACATCAGTCTGTAGTGTGTTATACAGACGCATTATTTACTACAACATCAGTCTGTAATGTGTTATACAAACGCATTATTTACTACAACATCAGCCTGTAGTGTGTTATACAGAAGCATTATTTACTGCAACACCAGTCTGTAGTGTGTTATACGGACGCATTATTTACTGCAACACCAGTCTGTAGTGTGTTATACAGACGCATTATATACTACTACGTCAGTCTGTAGTGTGTTATACGGACGCATTATTTACTACAACATCAGTCTGTAGTGTGTTATACGGACTCAATATTTACTACAACATCAGTCTGTTGAGTGTTATACAGTCGCATTATATCCTACAACATCAGTATGTAGGGTTTTACACGGACGCATTATTTACTACAACATATGTCTAGTTTGTAATAGAGACACATTATTTACTACAACCTCAGTCTGTAGGGTGTTATACAGACGCATTATATACTACAACATCAGTCTGTAGTGTGTTATACAGACGCAATATTTACTACAACATCAGTCTGTAGTGTGTTATACGGACATATTTTTTACTACAACACCACTCTGTAGTGTGTTATACAGACGCATTATTTACTATAACATCAATGTGAAGGATATTATACAGACACAATATTTACTACAACATCTTTCTATAGTGTGTCATAGAGATGCATTATGTACTACAAAATCAGTCTGTAGTGTGTTATACCAACGCAATATTTACTATAACATCAGTCTGTAGGATGTAATACAAACGCATTATTTACTACAATATCAGTATTTAGTTTGTTATACAGACGCATTATTTACTACAACATCAGTCTCTAGGGTGTTATACAGTTGCATAATTTACTACAAAATCAGTCTGTAGTGTGTTATACGGACGCATTATTTACTATAACATCAGTCTGTAGGATGTTAAACAGAAACATTATTTACTTCAACATCAGTCTGTTGTATGTTATACAGACGCATTATTGTCTACAACATCAGTCTGTACTGTGTTATACGGACGTATTATTTACTACAACACAACTCTGTAGTGTGCTGTAAAGAGTCATTACTTACTACAACATCAGTCTGTTGAGTGTTATACAGTCGCATTATATCCTACAACATCAGTATGTAGGGTTTTACACGGACGCATTATTTACTACAATATATGTCTAGTTTGTAATAGAGACACATTATTTACTACAACCTCAGTCTGTAGGGTGTTATACAGACGCATTATATACTACAACATCAGTCTGTAGTGTGTTATACAGACGCAATATTTACTACAACATCAGTCTGTAGTGTGTTATACGGACATATTTTTTACTACAACACCACTCTGTAGTGTGTTATACAGACGCATTATTTACTATAACATCAATGTGAAGGATATTATACAGACACAATATTTACTACAACATCTTTCTATAGTGTGTCATAGAGATGCATTATGTACTACAAAATCAGTCTGTAGTGTGTTATACCAACGCAATATTTACTATAACATCAGTCTGTAGGATGTAATACAAACGCATTATTTACTACAATATCAGTATTAAGTTTGTTATACAGACGCATTATTTACTACAACATCAGTCTCTAGGGTGTTATACAGTTGCATAATTTACTACAAAATCAGTCTGTAGTGTGTTATACGGACGCATTATTTACTATAACATCAGTCTGTAGGATGTTAAACAGAAACATTATTTACTTCAACATCAGTCTGTTGTATGTTATACAGACGCATTATTGTCTACAACATCAGTCTGTACTGTGTTATACGGACGTATTATTTACTACAACACAACTCTGTAGTGTGCTGTAAAGAGTCATTACTTACTACAACATCAGTCTGTAGGGTGTTATACGGACGCATTTCTTACTACAACACCAATCTGTAGTGTGTTATTCAGACACTGTATTTACTACAACATCAGTCTGAAGTGTATTATACAGACACATTATTTACTACAACATCAGTCTGTACTATGTTATATTGACGCATTATTTACTACAACATCAGTCTGTAGGGTGATATACAGACGCATTATTTACTACAACATCAGTCTGTACTGTGTTATACGGACTCATTATTTAGTACAACATCAGTCTGTAGGGTGTTATCCAGACGCATTATTTACTACAACATCATTCGGTAGAGTGTTATACAGATGCGTTATCTACTACAACATCAGTCTGTAGTGTGTTATCCAGACGCATTTCTTACTGCAACATCAGTCTTTAGTGTCTGATACCGACGCATTATTAACTACAACACCAGTGTGTCGTTTGTTATACAAAAGCATTCTTCACTACAACATCAGTCTGTTGTATGTTATTCAGACGCATTATTTACTACAACATCAGTCTGTAGTATGTTATACAGACGCATTATTTACTACAACATCAATCTGTAGTGTGTTTTATACAGACACATTCTTTACTTCAACATCAGTCTGTAGTGGTGTGTTATACAGACGCATTATTTACTACAACATCAGTCTAAAGTGTGTCATACAGATGCATTATTTACTACAAAATCAGTCTGTAGTATGTTATGCGGACGCTTTATTTACTACAACATCAGTCTGTAGGGTGTCATACAAACGCATTATCTACGACAACATCAGTCTGTAGTGTGTTATGCAGACTCATTATTTACTAAAACATCATTCTGTAGTGTGTTATATAGACACATTATTTACTACAACATCAGTCTGTAGTGTGTTATCCAGACGCATTTTTTACTACAACATCAGTCTGTAGTGTGTCATCTAGACGCATTTATTACTACAACATCAGTCTGTAGTGTGTTATACAGACGCATTATTTACTGCAACATTATTCTGTAGGGTGTTATACAGACACATTATTTACTATAACATCCGTCTGTTGTGTGTTATACATACACATTATTTACTACAATGTCAATCTGTAGTGTGTTATACAGACGCGTTTTTTACTACAACGTCAGTATGTATGGTGTTATCCTGACACATTATTTACCAAACATCAGTCTGTAGTGTGTTATACCGACCCATTATTTACTACAACATCAGTCTGTAGTTTGTAATACAGACGCATTATTTACTACAACATCAGTCTGTAGGGTGTTATACAGACGCATTATTTATTACAACATCAGTCTGTAGTGTGTAATACAGACGCATTTTTTACAACAACATCTGTCTGTATGGTGTTTGTTTCAATCTATACTAAATATCTAATTTCACTTTAATAAAGATACATATATACAACATGATAGTATATTTCATCACTCTTTCACTAATTTTTCTTCACGGTTTTATTATTCATATCCTAAACAAAGTAACGCCTGCTTAAATGACTCAGACACCCAACTAACCGAATCCCAATAAAAAATCCCTGATTAGTAATTATTACATAGCCTGTGCTCGTGTGATTCCATCATGCTCTGGTGACTCCAGCATGCTCCGGTGACTCCAACATGCTCCGAACATACTTCAGTGTATATAACTGTACAACGGAACCACCAAGCATTATGTAATGCTGCTGGTCTCGAAGCCAGTATTGACCCTTATCATCATAGTTCACAGTATGTCTCTGTCCTTATTTTAGTCTCGAGACATGGAGCTCAGTAATTGAATCATATCATCACAGAAGTGAATGCCATACATGTGTTGAATATACCGCTAAACCGCTGTATTTAGCATCATCAGGAAAAAATAGACTGTGTCTCAGTGTTATTGCTATGAAACATGAAACTGACAATAATTAACAACATATTCTATGTTTGATCGATAGTTTTCATATTCTCTCGTAAACACTCGTCAAAAAATCCAGGGCCCCGTCTTCAGATTCAACTTAAGGTTTGATACACAATTTATATGTATCATATACGACAAAGCAAACTTTTTATGTAGTATAAGTAGTCTGTCAATCAAATATACTATCAACAGAGTTATTATACATTTGTTAGAAATCGCCATCGATTACCTTAAATATACGAATTCAAGGCTATACAATATAAAGTTTAATCATTGTTACTTAACGCCCACGTATTTTATTTGAATCTTCCTGAAGTTTGACTTAAATATACATTGTACGAGTTCAAGGCTGTAAGTTGTAATTAATGATACTTCCACGAATACTAAATGTGCTTCTAAGTAGTTTAAACTCTGTATGGTTGATAGGAAGTAAAAGTGGACAGTAAAAGTTCGTCTGTCTACATGTCTACATAATTGTTTGACAATCAACAATTAAAGTATATATCACGCCACCGATTGTCCATTGTTACTTGACACCCACGTATTCTATTCTGATCTTCCGCACGTTTGACTTTGTAATTCATAATAATAAGTAAATCAGTAGGTGTAATAGGAAGTTAAAGTGGACTTCTGTTCCTCTGAATACACGTCTGTCGGTCTGTCCATCTGTCTGTCTGTCTGTCTGTCTGTCTGTCTGTCTGTCTGTCTGTCTGTCTGTCTGTCTGTCTGTCTGTCTGAACAAAAGTGGGAATAGTATAATTTATTTAGCACAATAACTGTATCAAGGGAGTTTAATATGAAGTTTTCTCAAACACAGGATACAAAACAGATTACAGATATTGATAATATTGTTAAGTGGTAGTGCAGTTATGTACAAACGCTCTACTCTTGAACATTTTACACCAGAAGTATATTACACTCCACAGTGACAAATGAATTTATTTCTATAACAAGGAAGTCCGACAATGATACGTGTATTAGATTATTTAAAAAGACGTTCTATAAACTGTTGTAGTCTACTTCTTTTACACATTTTATAGATGTTAACGCCATTTTAGATATATTGCATGTAGTATATGGTAACCAATTTATGGCGATATAATACCACAGATTAGAATGAATGTATGCAGATCCACAATAATTCTCATTTGATTTTATTAATCAAGCTGGACACTTACCGACGACCTCAGTGAGGTGAGGTCAAATATCATCTTAAGACGAAACTTTAATTCTTTTGGACACGGAGTTGATATTCTCTTTTTAGCTATTTTCAGGGTTTGGGTTGATCTCACATCCATGACATTGAGATATGCCATTACAAACACTTGAGTCTGGCATTTAATCAATTAAGCGTATTGTTGTATGTTCCGTGAGACACAAATACATACACGATTGAGGTTAAGTTAGGTTTAAACGATTCATACATAAGTTCTTATTTGAATGGGATTTAACGCCAGTTTCAACACTTTCATGTTATGGTGGAGGAACACCTGAATCTGAGTAGAACCTTAATCCTTCCGCAAGTAACTGGCAAACTTTATGTTGTAGTGAGTTGGACTCGAACACTACCTTAGTGGTGAGAGGTAAGTGACCTTGAGACGGCGCCTTACACCATTCGGCCAGGATGACCCATGTAGCTGTAAAATGTGTTGTATATTATGTACTTTCATTTTATTATTGACCACTCGGCCACAGATGACCCCAACATACGTATATATTACTAACGCATTGACAGGGCAATATACATTCTTATAAGTCATGATTTAAATTCAGTGTACAAAATATAAAATATCAAGTTAGGATTAAAATGTTACCTCTGATTATCATCACAGCCATAAATACTTTGGTGTAACCATAGTGACCGAGATGTCACCCAAGAATGCTTATTTTGTCGAATTATGTATATATGTCAAAAGGCTTAAGTTGCTGTGAATACAGATGAGAACAAGATAAACCAGGGCAGACAATAGATTTGTGATAACAGAAGTATAGTAACGGCATAAAGAGATAAATATAATAACCATAGCTTTGCTTAATTTAAACCGCCTAAAGTGTCTATAAGAAGTAGTAATAATCATATTCATGCCGACACTTTATAAAGCCGTCTTTAAAGGGAGTATACCAGGAAAAACGCGTTTTTTTTTTTTAAAAATGGATAAAAGGCATCTCATTACCATTAATAAATACAATCTGAATGTCAAATCCACCAAAATGTGACAAAATTGATATTTTAATTGTAGAGTTAAACTTGAAACGCAATTACAATTCTAAAATTGAACAGTATTTAAATACTGCTTGACGACCTTTACGTCGTCACTCCGACTCTCGCTAAGGTGAAATGATATGTATGACCTATTAATATATACAACATCAAATTGAAATCAAAATGTAGATCGCGCCACTATATATGTTGCAATTTGAAGCGGGTAATCTATTTTAAATTAGTCTAACGTAGGCGCGTAGCTGAAGTTAGAAAATCCCTTTTCAATATATTATGTTGCATGCTTAAATAGATAGCCTTTTGGCAATTCGGGATCAATAAGTATATATAGGCATGATACAATAATCTTGAATGTGTGCGTATATGTGTATGTGCCAGTCAAACATACTGAGCGCTCCATTATTTTATAATGTATTTTGGCTCCAATACGGAAAGTTTATTTGTCCATAGTATACACCCACAGTGTGGTAAATGAAGCATGCAATCACTGCACAGGCGCATTGTATATTTGTGGATTTCACGATCTTGTTTGATTTTTCAAATGTGTGACTAAAATCGTGTACATGGATATTTATTTTTAAACTAAGCGACACAACATAGCCATACCTCGTATGTGTGTATGAAATATAAGTTTATTGTTAGTATTTGAGACTAAATTGTTTATATACACAAGTGTGGATATTTAAGTCGAGGTCGTGTCCTGTTTGTATATTTATGGAGTTTACGGAAGCTTATCAGCTCTAACTGATGATAGTTAATTGTTTTATTGTGTGGTTTATATGGCTGCAACGTAACAAAGCAATGTCAGCTATGTGGTGGCGTCTTAAAATGTGAAAGATATCTGCGAACTGGAATTACAAATAAAAGTTACGTAACTGTATACACACGGGGTTAAACGTCCTGAAAATAATACATGCGCATGACGTGCAATGTCACCATGGAGATACACGTAAGTCGTATTGGATTGTTTTGTTCCTTTTCTTGTTTACATTTTTTATATGTACATGTAGAAGTACCACATAAGTGGTATAGTGATAGAGCGTCCGCCTTGTGTGCGGAATGTCGGTCCACGAGTTTGTCACAACAAAGACTTGGAACATTTTAGATTGGCGCTCAGCATTAAGAGGATAGTTTTAGGTCTGGTAGGTCCGATTTCACTATAATTTGATTGGGTATCATACCATGCGTCTCAGCATGGTACGCCAGTGTGGTAGCGCTAAGAATGTTGTAACAAGTAGACACCGTCACGAAATGACTTAATAATTGTTGCCGCGTCGCTAAACACCAATACAACAACAGCAACACTTGACTGTTTTGATTCTTTTGCATTTACAAATACAATCTTCACATTGCTAATATGTCTGTTATATATTTATTATTTCTTAGGCGTTCTCCGATGCCAAAATTCCACATTCCTTGACTAGATGTCGTATACATGAACGTAGATCAATTCGTGAAAGTAAGAATTAAAATAATGCTTCTTACATTAATCCTTTAATATCAATAGTTCACTCGTGGTTATTTCAAGTTGAATCAAGACGCTTCTACGCACGCACGCAAGAGAGAGAGAGAGAGAGAGAGAGAGAGAGAGAGAGAGAGAGAGAGAGAATTATACACGCACACACATACTCACTCACACTAAAACGCACTTACATGTACACACGCTGGCTTTCACGCAGAGAGAGAGAGAGAGAGAGAGAGAGAGAGGATATACATACACACGTACACATGCAAGCAATTACTTACGCATACCCACACAAACCGGCCGACCGATAAATCAATTTTGTACGTATATATAAAACTAACATTTAAAGATGATACTTCATATAAACCATTTATAAATGTTTTATGGGATGTAGCTTGATGTAAGTAAAAACAAAATAAAATTTGCATTTAAAATATATATAAGAGATATGGATATAAAATAGTTCTGTCATTTTGTACAAAATAAACCCATGCACATTGCTACAACATTACGGATTACTTTAAACATATTTTATTGCTTTTTCATATACATGTGGTAGCAAAAAGGCTGGCCCACGAGTTTTTCAACATTAAAATCGGCCCTTCCCAACAACATATTATTTACAAATAAACAATCAAGACGGCAATAAAACATATTCATATAGGAAGAATGGGGAAATTAAATAGCGTGTATTGTTCAATATACGTTTCCTATGCTGACCTTAAATGAGGAGCTCCACTGTGAGGTAAATACTGAGACATAATAAGAGCTATTGTTTATCAAAATGTTTAGTGTCTTTAATGTAAGTTTGGACATGGTTAAATATAACAATGATTTCATTGTCTGAGATATTATCTGTTCTGTTCTATTATCACTCTCGTGTAATAAGGTTTTAACACTTAAAGGATTAAGATGACGTGTAGCATGAAAGAGACGAAGTCGATCATTTAAAAAGGATGGAAATTGCATGAAATAGTGTTCGGCGTCCTCTTTTTCATGCCCATATTTTTCACAAGTTGAAAATAGTTTTAATTTGTTAACAAATAAATCATAATTTAGGTTACTGCAACCATTTCTTAAACGTGCATGAAAAATAGATAATTTACGAGGACCTGTTAAATAAAAACATGATATTTTGGTGGGTTTAAACAAATGCTTCATAAGCTGGTGTTTGAATGATGATAGAGTTTCAGAATTGCGTAAGTATTCCGGAAGACAATTCCAAGAAGAAATACATGATGGAATAAAAGAATTTCTAAATAATTGAGTTCTAGTATTTAATAAAGAATAACTACTATTATTTCTTAGATTATACGGTGTAATTATTCCTACAGTTTCAGGAAAAATATTGTTTAAAAATTCTGGAATTAAGTCTTTTTTTACTTTATATGCAAAAATTATTTTTTTTATATAACCTCTATCTTCTAAATAAAAGCCAGCCTAGTTCTTTGTATAAGCAACGAAGAGAAATGGACCTTACGGATTGATTTTTTTGCTCCTCTAAATATAATCGCGGTTTATATGAGCCAATCATGTCTAGTTCCTACTTGCAGATCAAGGTATTGGTTCTACCCAGGAAACTAGCTGGATAGCGATCATAAATTGATTGATCTTACTTAGCATTGAGTTTCTATTGTCGATTTGAAAAAAAAAGCTATTCAGATATTGTATATAAAACTACGATAAGGAACATTGTTATTAAGAGTTTAGTTTAGATGTCGTTTACAATTTTCTATTGAAAGCAAACTTCAATCTATTAAGTGTGTTCACGTGTAATATAACGCTCTCTTAACAGTTGAAGTATACATTATTGAGTCATCAAATTTAAGTATTAATATAAACACTATGCAGTTTTCCTTTTGTGGGATTCCTATACCTGGTTATCGCTCGGTGTTTTATTTCGATCTTTATCACTGTTGTTAACTTACAGTAGAAGATTTCAAGGCCAACTGCATTTATAATTCACAATAATAACTTCATGCTTCGTAAGTCTCTACTATGTTTGGTGCATTAAAGTAGCGTAACACATTATGTGTATTAATAATACAATTCCTTCTAACTATCTCTCTGACAACTGGCTTACCTGACAATCAAACATTTATTTACATTTATCTGACTGGTTATCCATTCTTTGTTTTTGCCTACCCACATCTTGTATCTCAATTATATATATTTTCGATTGGATACATGTGGACCAATTTACCTATATGCATGCAAGCCGCCTGTCTGTCTGTCTCCATTTCCGTCCGCCTTTTGGCCACCTGCCCGGTAACCCATGTGTTCGCCTGCCGCCTTCTACCCGCCTAATCGCTCGCTCACATGATGTACTTTCACTCAGCCCGCTGGTTCGCATATCCAATCCTTGATGCGTAACCTCCTACTTATTTGTATGTCTGTTTGCATGTGTGATGCCTTGCCTATCTATCTCCTTATTGCACGGACGAATGCTCACGTACATTTAATAAAGGATATATGGACATTTAAACGATAAAATGAAGGAATAAAACTAGTGTCTAGTAATACAATATAAATTATGAATACCTTAAGTACAATAAAGGCAGCTTAATGTTCAGTTTTCTCCAAATCGGGACTCAAGTCAGGTTACACATGTGTTTGATTGGTTAGAAGGTTTTATAATATACGCACAATTTGCCGATGAAAGCTTAGGACAATCTGATCATCTATATGTTTTTACTACTCTTCCGTGACTAATATAAACACTTCACGGTGATAGATATAATCACTATAATAACAAGGAAAATAGATACTTTAAATTATTAGCTAATGATCGGGTACACATTTAAATAGATTTAATGTCAACCATTTTTATGGCAATATGATCAGAAAAGAACGAATCAATGGAGATCCTACCTTCCTATAACTTATAATTGAAAAACATTCTCACGTGTATGTTACTAGGCTGAATTCTAGCCCACAACATCAGCGTTGACAGGTAAATGATCGTCTTGACGTTTCACACAATAATTAATTTTGCACTATTCTACATATAGAGAAATGCACTTCTGGAACACTGAAAACATTACCAACGGTTATAAAACACCTTGTTTCCATAGATCGTCATATGTTGCTCCAAATATGCAGAAAAACATGAAGTTGACCAGGTTGCTTTTTCAAAATGTCCATGGTTTGAGGACCTACTTTATTTTTGACAATTCTGTCCATTTCTTGCAGTATATCACTACGCATCTTCAAACTGTTAATATATCTTCCTCAAACAGCACCCAGTGTCAGTCAAACTCACGACAATGTTCTTATTATTTACAGAAGAAAACATGAACATCTAAAACATCTTTTGAAAAAAGTCAAACCAATTTACCCAGCTCTAATATCTCCGGCGTAATAATCTTGTTACCGTCATGAAGTGGGAGTAATTCTTACGTGAGACCTTGAGACAAAGTTATAAATCACTCGCTAACTGAGTACCATTGCTGTAAAACCGTTATGACGGAGCTGGTATCGAACTCACAACCATATCAGTTAGAGGTAAATCATCATAACAATGCGGACTAGACCAATCAACTAAGCGTGTTTAAAGACGTTGATGTTTGTAGTTAAATCGGCCTCAAAACTGTCTTACACAGTTATCAATAAAACTTATTTACTGGGCAATTAGCATACCTGTAATTCATGATCTTTATGAATTCATAATTCGGTGTTACAGTTTTTTTTTGTTTTTTTTTTAAATATCAAATGTGGAATTAAAATACCACTGCCGATTGCATCGTCCATATCTAGTTATAAGTAACCATAGTAACCACAGTGTCTCCAAAGAATGCTTATCTTGTCAAAATAGCTGTTTGTTAAAAGGTTGCTATTGACATGACTTTAGCTGATGACAAAGACATGGTCAGGGGCGGACTCTACAATAAAATAATGCGATGGGGTATAGTATATATCTGTTCCCAGTTCGAATGTGCCGTGCCAGGCCAGCTTAGTCGTTAACACAATACAGAAGTGTTGAGTTCGAAACCCCGTCTTACCGCAGTATCTACTTTGTTTCACTGTCATGAGTCTCCAACCTCTCAATGTGTGGGGAGGTAGTCAGTGACCTACTTCGATAAGGTTTGTACAGTTCTTGTTAGCAGTCTGGCGAATGCCGTTTAATAACTGAAATATTGTTATTTTTGAAAAATTAAAATCACATAAAATCTGTAAGTGCATGGGGTTGGTGTGTATACGATATTGGGAAACGAAAATACTTATTTTTTTCGTTTTATGGGATTTGGTTCGGGAGATCTACGGTGGTTTAGCTCCCATCTAATATATTACTATAAATAAGTTTTATTTTGATATCAAACACTATCCAGTTACTTTGGGATGGCTGTTGCTTTTTTTGGTTAAAACCTGACCTATTGCACTATATACTGTTTAATCGATAATATTTGTATTGACGTTATTAATGTATACGTTTATAATAGATGGAAATAAGTATTTAATTGTAATTTTAAACAAATTCAGTTGTTCTTGGACACTTAATGTAACTTTTACGCTTAATGGCATATGTGTTGAAATAAGTGTACTTTTGACTTTTTCTGACCTCACATACAAATATGATGATGCATGCCTCGACAATATGTCATACACCCGACACTGTTGAATACGATAATTTGGTATAGCGTGTATGTATTCACCAGCCAAACATATTAAATAATCCATGGTATGTATTTGTCTCCAGCTCGAAAGCGAAACTTTTCTTTTTATATGTAGTAGTACCACTGTAGTGGTTTAGTAATAGAGCGACCGCTTTACATGCGTAAGGTCATTGGTTTGATCCCCGATAAGGTTATACCAAACATTTGAAGAATGATACTAGCAACTTCCTAGCATGGCGCTTATCTGATCGGCCAGATGACAGTATACTGTGGCTTCTTGGGGTATCATACTATGTGTCTACAGCATTATACTCCAGTGCGACAGCGCTAATATTAATAGTTCACGTATGGCTAGTTCACTTTGAATAAGCATATATCAAGACGCACGCACGCACGCGCACGCACGCGCACGCACGCACGCATGCACGCACGCACGCACGCACGCACACACACACACACACAGATATATATATATATATATGGTTTGCATTGTAGCTAGGCGCACTCGCCGTAGTCTGGTCTGTACATTTATGTCTTGGTTATTCACAAATAATTATCTCCATATATATATATATATATATATATATATTCACACACGCACACACGCATGCAATTACTTACGAACGCACACACAAACCGACTGACCGGTAGATCAATTATCTATAATATGTGTATAAAACTAACATTGAATGATAGCGCTTCATATAAACCATTTAAATTGTTTCGTGGAATGCTAGTTAGTATACACAAGATAAAAATATGCATTCAAAACATGTATAACATACTTGGTTATAAAATAATTTACATCATTATGGGTTGGTTAAAGTTGCAGAGACGTTAGCTTCTCAAAACGCAATTGCGGTTTATATAAAATAAGGATGTCAATATCTCTAGCAGTGACTACTTGCAGAACACGGAACTGGTGCTACCCAGGAAACAAGGTTGATATATGATTCATATATGGGGTTGATCTTACTTAGCATTGTGTTTTATTTTGTCGATTTAAAATAAAACTACTCAGGCAATGTATATAAAACTATGATAATTATATCGATATTTGCATACGCTTTCTTAAATTTACACTTGTATAAAAGGAACAGGGTCGAATGTTATTAAGCGGTATTCATTCTACTGTCCGTCCATGTGTCTGCACAAAATAATAAGATATACTTAACCTATAACGAGATAATGATATTGATGAATTATTCTAATCATTCGTAAAACTAGTAGTTCAATACCTTTCATTTAGGTTGGATAATTAGACCGACGGACAGACAAACGGACGGTCTGGTGGAAGTGATGGTGTGGGGTGCGGTTTTTATATGTTATAAAAACATTTTTTATTTTTATAAAACAAAACAAAACCTATTTTCTTTCTTACCCTAATGTCACAAACCTTGAGATCCAACCCTAATGACACTAAAAAAGAATAAAACTAAAGGTGAAAAAAAAGTAAAAGAAAAATGTTTAAAAAATGGAATTAACCCCACAATGCCATTCTGTACGCATTTGGCACTTGTACCCTGTGCGCAGTTTTTTTTTTTTTTTTAAATTAGATATGCTGTTTCGATCAAATTTTGCATCTTTACATCAATAAACAAGCCTATTTCGTACAAACTCTAACTTACGCATTCATTCACTCTATTTGCCACCTCTTTTTTTAGATCTAACCATTGGATGCTTTTTAAAAGCAGCCAACTTATTTTTTATAGAGGTAAACATAAAAGGTAAATGTATAATTTTTTCTGAATTAAATGATAAAACATATCTTACATTAGTGCTCATTTATTATTGAATTTATTTAATTGTTTGACAAAAAGTTGTGATGGTCGATAGAGCATCGCATAATATATTTTTGCCAACTGGTTTAATAAATTCAATAACAACTAAACACACATGTAAGATCCTCTCTATGAAAAAATCCTTACGCTTCCTAGTACCGGCTAATTCGATAGTCTGTATTCGAGACCTCATAAGATTATGTAGTATTACATTATTTTTTTATAAAGAAAGTCAAATTAGTGTACGATTGAAGTGTTTAGATATAATACGATGTTTTAAGGCTGATAATAATCTGAGAAGTGCGTTTTTTCAACATGTTCTGGTTCGATGATTTCATTCAGAGTTGCCTTCTTTGTCTTTGTTTCCCTGCACACTAACATTTTATTTATAACTTTTATGTTCAAAGTTTATGCTTTCAGGCAACTGGATGGGTTTAGATATTGCTGTTAGCGTTCCTGCATCTGGTACAAGGTAATGCTTACATATTAAGGTTTAAATAGATCGACTTTTCGGAGAATATTGCATTTTATAAAATAAACCCGGTCTGGGTTTCCCGTCTTAAAAGAAAGTTGTGCCCGGATTTTAAGCTATGTTTGCGATATACTATTGTCAAAGATCAGCCAGGTTTATCCCTACTGTTCATTGTCACAGGTTTCACAAACTACAGCTTTTGTTGGGTTCAAATCAGTAAACCATTCAATGTCTTTATTATAATTGTGCATACTACTACATTATTGTTAATGCATATGCAAGTAATTGGCCAAAACAAAATAAGAAAAAAAGTGCTACATGCAGTTTGAAAAAAACATTGTAACAAGTGACACGTGCATTATTTGTCATATAATGGATTTGCCTGCATGTCATTTAAATCAATTGCCCGTGTTATAGTATAAGCAGTTTGCACGTAATATATGACTTGAAAGAATACAAAACGTTTACCTCCATAATATATCATGTTAATCTATCCTTCGTTTCAGTTTACACTCAGAACTGTTACAGGAACTGTGCGTCATGTACGTCATATTATAAATGTACCTCATGTAAAGACGGTTACATGTCATATTCAAATAGCAACTGCAGCGACAATTGTCCTAACATATGCAAATCATGCACAGCATATGACACGTGCACAGAATGCAAATCATTTTATTATGGACAGGATTGTACACGTGCATGTCCAACGAACTGCTTATCATGCACTTCGATAGATCGCTGTTCTGGCTGTAAATATGGTTATTACAGTGTTAACACTGATGACACGTGTCCAGGTACATGTCCAACGAACTGTTTATCATGCACTTCGATAGATCATTTTGCATACTACTAGATTATTGTTAATACATATATTTGGTAAACAAAATGAAAACATGTTTGCTATATGCAGTTTGAAAAAAACTTTGTAACAAGTAACTTGCGGTTGAACACATGCATTATGTGTTATGGTATCAATTTGCCTACATGTGATTCAAATAGATTACCCGAATTGTAGTACTAACAGTTTGCATATAATGTAAAACTTGAAAGAATGCGAAAACATATATGACATAAACGAATGTGAAAAGCTTACCTCCATAATAAATCATGTTAATATTTCATTTATTTCAGTTTACACTCAGACCTGTAACGAACGTTGTGCGTCATGTACGTCACGCGATGTATGTACCTCATGTAAAGACGGTTACTATTCATATCCTTATAGGAACTGCGAGAACCAGTGTCGTAACACATGTAAATCATGCACAGCATATGACACTTGTACCGCCTGTAACGATGGTTACTACAGTGTTAACACTGTTGCTACATGTACCGGTAATTGTCAAACTAATTGTAAATCATGCACGTCTTATGATTTTTGCACCGAATGTTATCATGGATATTATGGATCTGATTGTTCACGGAGTTGTTCCAGTTATTGTATCAATAACATATGCGATAAAAGTGATGGTAAGTGTAAAACATGTCCATTAACATGTTCGTCGTGTACTTCGTCCTTTGTGTGTACATCATGTGCGGACGGTTATTACATCGGAACAAATACACAGTATAAAAACTGTCTTCATAGATGTCGTCCGAATTGCAAATCTTGCTCCTCATATAACAATTGCAAGGAATGTAAAGCAAATTACCATGGCACGTACTGCGAAAACACATGCTTCGGATGTTTCGACGGAAAATGTGATAAGGGATCAGGGACATGCACCGCTGGGTGCAAGTCAGGATTTACCGGTACGCTTTGTGATGAATGTGAGGCTGGCTTTTATGGCACTGCATGCAACGTTTCTTGCAAATCTAAAAACTGTTATGGTAATAAATGTCACAGAAACACAGGAACTTGCACATCATGTAGCGAATCATCATACGGAGACTTGTGCCAGCACACGTGTTCAAGTAATTGTAAGAATGGAGGTTTCTGTTACATGGCTACCGGTAAATGTACAAATGGATGTAAGGATGGCTATTCAGGGGATATGTGTTGTTTAAACAACGCGTTCTGTAAAACGTGCGTATCTAATACGCAGTGTTTTCAGTGTATAGATGGTAAATACGGTGAACAATGTAACATTAACTGTCCCAGACAATGTCAAAACACCGTATGTTACAAGGACGGTACATGTTCAATATGCACAAATGGATATTACGGTGATACGTGTCAGAATGAGTGTCCTGCAAATTGTAACACACATACATGTAATATGAACGGAGCATGTACCTCTTGCCGAGATGGATTTTACGGGATTCAATGTAATCAAACATGCCCCAAAACATGCTCTGACAAAGTATGTACTAAGACTGGTGCGTGTAATTCCTGTGAAAACGGATATTTTGGCACAGTGTGTGAGAAAACCTGCCCAAAGAGGTGCTCGGAATGTCAGTCATTAACGGATTGCACAATTTGTGTAGATGGATTCTTTGGATCGAAATGCGAGAATAAATGTCCAGATAAATGTAAACAAGGAACAGCATGCAACAAGTATGGTGAATGTTGCCAGTGCGTTGATGGAAAAACTGGATATGATTGTAATCTTAATTGTGATTTAAAATGCAAGACGTGCCAAAGGTACAATAAATATACGTGTAACACATGTGTCGACGGACGATATGGTTATCAAAATCATTATCCATACTATTCTTGTTCACAAACATGTCCAGGGAATTGCCTCAACAGCACATGTGAGGGGAAATCCGGTAAATGTTTTGATTGTGTAGAGGGGTACCTCGGCGACAAATGTGATTGTGCAATAAACTGTAACTGCGAAAAATACAGATCAGGTAACTACTACTGTTCTAGTTGTAAAGACGGATTTAGCAATAAAGAGAGGAATTGTGAATGTAGAAGGGATATGTGTACAACTATAAACTGTGACACTTCATGCAAGAATAACACTTGGTATCTTGATAGAGGAAATCGGTACTGCTGCAAGTGTAGTAGGAATTGTAAAAATAGAGAATGCAACTCGGTAACTGAATGTACATTAGGATGCATAGCAGGGTACTATGGGAAAGGATGTGATGAAAAATGTTCAAAGCAAGATATAATTTGTTTAAAATGTAAGACGGTAAACAATGATTATAGCGGATGTATTCAATGCAAAGGTGGATATTTCCCTCAAAACATGAGTGGTTTATGTATACCATGTAGCAGACATTGTTTGAGTTCAAAATGCAATTCATCAACAGGCTATTGTGTAGAAGGTTGTTTTGGTGGACTTTGGGGTAATCTATGTGAAAAAGAATGTTTTGCGGGTTGCAAAAAATGCAATCAAGGCAATGGTTCTTGTGAAGTTTGCACAGAGGGTAAATACTCATTGAATTGTTCGTTAACATGTAATGAAGATTGCAACAAAACAGATGGTCAAACATTGTGCGAAATAACTGATGGCACATGTCTAAATGGCTGTTTGTCAAGTAAAAGGCATGGGAAAATATGCAAACTTAATTGTAGTAAAAATTGTTTAGATCGGAATTGTGATTGGGTGACGGGCCACTGCTCAAACGGTTGTGTCAATAATATGTACGGAGAGAAGTGCGACCAAATGTGCTCAATGCATTGTCTATCTTTAAATGCGACACTGTCACGATGTCATCATCAGAATGGAAGTTGTTTTTCCGGATGCACATCTGGTTACTATGGTGACAAGTGTGAAAACGCATGCAATACAAACTGTAAAAACACAACGTGCAGACAATCATCAGGGGAATGTCTGTTTGGTTGTAATGATGGCTTCACGGAATCGACTTGTGTGCAAGGTACACTATTAATATACATGTATAGGGTATGTACTAATAAACATATACATTTAATGGATATATTATCTTTTTATACATATTGCATAAGACAATGTTGCTACTATTTTACCAATTGTATCAGTAAAGTAATTACGATATTCTTTCATCGATCAAGTTTGAAACAAAGATGCTACTTTTTTGGTATATGTTTTTGTGTCCACACTCGAGCCATTAATTTGATAACATAAATCAGTTAAATTCTGATTCCCTTTGTGAATATATTCAGTATGGACTTGTATACCTTCCTACATATAACATTTGTTGAAATACATGCGTTATGATAATATTTGACGTTCTATTTAGTTTTAGCGGCTACAGGAAGCGACAGTAGTAACGGTGCAGTGATTTGGGGAGCAGTTGGAGGAGTTGTGTTTATTGCGCTTGTTGCAGCACTTGTTATTGTTGTACTTTGTGTAGTACGGAAACGGTAACTGACCTTTTGTATAGCATTATGTGATGTAGAACTATTAAGTGTTGCTAACTGGATTTAATGTTAATTTCAACACATGACAGATTAGATATGTCAACCAGTTTTATATTTTAAACATTAATCTAAGTGAAAGCACATTCTTCCCTCAAGCAACTAGCACTCTCCTATACATACAATATTGGACCAAACAGGGCTTGAACCGACACATTTGAGACAGAATCTTAGAACATTCGGCCATTAACTAATTCTGATTGAAACTAAAAGAAGGTTTAAATTGAACGACAATGATTTGATTTAGATTTGCCCTGTATATTAAATAAATTGTACTGATATGTAATGTTTGGAATTCTAAGTAATTTAGATACTATGTTTTATAATAAAATAAATCGTAGTTATATAAATATATACGAAACGATACGTTTCTGTATTTTATATCTTCAGACGCAATAGAAAACCAAGGTTGGAAGGCAAACCACAGTATGACAATGCGAGTGATTTAAACCAAAATAATGCCCAGTTGAATGACCCTGGACCAATATACAATAATACTTCGGAATCAGGTAAAATATAAGCATCAACTTTTAAAATTTCGATCAATATAAAACATAAACATTCATCTGTAATACAACACAATTTATATTTATGCAATTAAATCCGTCTTTTGGGCTCATAATATTCCAATGTATGAATGACCAAAAAGGACTTTTAGTTTATGCCAAATTTCTTGTCTATTTTACACATGTCTTCATAGTACTATGACCCTATACACATATTACAATATACCGTTATCTGCATTACTTTAACGTTAAAGTTGTTTTGATGTTTTGAATTTTTAATTATTACTTATTTCAGTTTTAATGAATTAAACTGTTTTAATTAAAGTACGGTCCAAGTGCCCTCAAATCGGATACCATTTGTTATAACAACGACAGCAGCTGTCATAAAAACAGTTTGATGACTGTAAAAATGTCGCATCTTAGATTCTTTATTGTTGTTATTAATTATAATGTTTTGGAATCAGACATTATTCATACATTGTTGTTTCACCAATAAAATACAATACACTTTAGTCAGCGGCGCCAGGAGCGTAATGAATACTCATTTAAACCATGCCTTCCAATTTCTGTTATTTTGTCCGTTTTGTGCTTCCCGTGAATCCTTTTATCAAATATCATGGCATATCTAATGTTTATAATACTTTGTATATGCTCTTATTTACCCAAGCTGATTATTCTCTTTCAGTTAATTTGTATTCATCTGTGGTGGAAACCGAGGAGTCCACCGCACCAGTAATTTCAAACCCAAACTACCAACCACCTCCAGAAAGACTGCGCATGTCCACACACTCTGTAATTTCATACGTTGAAGTCGAAGAGGAAGATGAACCGGATTATATCCCCCCTCCAATACCTAATGCAGCTGCCGATAAAACATATTACAATGTTGTAAGACGGGTCCATGTGGACAAACTCGCTGAATACGTCACAAAGAAACAGTCAGAGGATTATGAAGAAGAATTCCAGGTACATGGTGGTTTAGTACCTAAACGCAATTATCTTCGGTATTGCAATATATCTGTGTTTAGAACTGATACATATATATTTGTGAGTGGACATATCTCTTTATGAAAATAGTTTGTTTGAGTTTCCAAAATATCATCGATATTAATTGGCCAGGAAAGGAACATCATTAATTTTGGTAATGCAGTGTTTAAACTCAGATTTAGTTGAAGGATTGAATGATTATATTATTTAAACAATATTAGAAAAACAAACATACATATTTAGCATATATTTAACAATAAAACTATTTTCTCATATTTTCAGGAATTTAAGCACGGCCTCGTACAGGGTATATCATATGCTGATTCACGAAAACGAGCTAATGTTGGAAAGAACCGCTACAGGTCCATTTACCCATGTGCGTACACTAATATACAATGAAATATGATTAAGACCTGTTGAGTGGATGGACCAGTTTTAGATTAATATAAATTGTAACATTGTGCAAATATAAATTATGTAACATTCGTCAAGCAAATACGTTTTATAACACTTTGCTTTTTATAAACAAGCATACACAGTGTTTTATGGAGTTAACTAAGATTGTTTGTGTCAATCTGATTTTATTACTCATTTTTTTGAAAGTTCCGTTCCGATTGGTTACTGATTTTCCTGGAACATAACTCTTTCTTGCACACCACACACAATTAATAGTTATTCCAATGTACTTAATCGCGTTTGAGATAATAAATTGTAAAAAAAATTGTATTCACATATTTTAAACGTCACAGAGTGATAAGAGTAGGATGTGGTCTGGTCTTGTATGCAAAAGAATGGTTTCCAGCATCATACTGTATATTTATGGTTTCCAGCACCATACTGTATATTTATGGTCTCCAGTACCATACTGTATATTTAAGGTTTCCAGCACCATACTGTATATTTATGGTTTCCCGCACCACACTGTATAGTTATGGTTCCAGCACCACACCATACTGTATATTTATGGTTTCCAGCACCATACTGTATATTTATGGTTTCCAGCACCAGATTGTATATTTATGGTTTCCAGCACCATACTGTATATTTATGTTTTCCAGCACCAGATTGTATATTTATCGTTTCCAGCACCACACTGTATAGTTATGGTTTCCAACACCACACCATATATACGATGATAACTACTACTCTGTATTATATGTAAATCTTATACCTGGCTCCTGGCTCCTGTTTCACCGACATAATACACAAAACCTTGAATATAAACAAAGTACACAGGTGATCATGATTCAGGCTGGTTGCAGTTTAACTGTATATGGTTTTATTTATATTGAATTTATAATAGAAAAATAAAGTTAAGGTTTGAAGTATTTGAGTAAACCGTTGGTGAAACAGTCAGCACCCGTTTGAGATGATTTCAAAACTCCGAATTGTGATATTTTAGATGATGAGCACAGAGTTAGACTTACCGGAAAAGGGACGGACTACATTAATGCAAGTTATCTTGATGTAAGTTATTATAGTAATTTCGTATGTATATTATTTATTTTTAGTATTTATATAAGTGTTACTGGTAATCACAATGATTGAGTTTAGCTTTATATATACCTTAAAACATGTAAAAATATACACTGAATAAATAAATAAATAAATAAATAAATAAATAAATAAATAAATAAATAAATAAATAAATAAATAAATAAATAAATTATCACTTTAGATTTAAATTATTTATTTTGTTAAATAAGTGGTTAAGATACTCGACGTAGTCCTCTCCACTAATGAATAAGTTTAACAATTGCAGTGAACATATGCCAGTATTATAAGGTCGGTCATACCATTTGAATGTGCATACGAATCTATCAATCAACAATTAGTATCGATACATTGACTTTTGTCGGAATGTCAATTTGGAACATAATTAATAATATAACACTATAGACATTAACCCCGATGTATTTTATGTTTCGCTTTTCAGGGATACCACAAGCAGAATGCATACATTGCGTGTCTCGGTAAGCTTTTATATTTCAAATGTGTAATTTACGAAACTGTTTTATATAGTGTAACGTTATATATGTAACTCGAGAGTCCTGCTTATGAAATAACACAATGATAATTGGTTGTTGTTTGAGATATTAATATTTTGAAAAAGCATAAACATTTATGTCCAATTTATGCCTCAAAATGCCATTTTCTTCTGCCTCTCTTTACAAGGGAGTATATTGACATTTAACTCTCAATATGGTGTCATGAATGAACATTACAAATACAAAGATATACATAAAACTTACATATTTATGAATGCAAGATATACATGTATATATTGCCGTATTATTGGTTTAGTTCGTTTTCAGAAGTTAAATCATTTTTTCTGTTTATCTTTCCATTTTGAACGAATACCTTCAGTATTCCGATTAACTGTCGTAAACCACGACGATGTAAATAATTGTATTTCAATGTAATGTTTACGACTGTGCATGATATTTTTGATAATGCGAAGCTATGTTCGAAATGTTTACAGGGATAAATGTAAATACTGATTCATTTTTTTAGATCCGCAATAAAGTATTGTCAATATTTTGTTTAGTGTCAATTTAATATTGCGGCATTGAATCGGTATACACACACTATTTTATGTACATAGGAGATATAGAAAGTCTCAATTTGCAGCTTTTATGTGTAGTTTGCCAATATACTCTCTTTAAAGAAAGAAACTGATCGATACATATTGTTGACCTGGAATACATAATTTATTAATATACACACAGCCCGTAAATATATACGAATCCCATTGTTTCATTGTCAACCTTTAATACAACTACGAAAGGTGCGTCCTGTTTACTTGGTATTTTGCATATTTAAACAGGTCCCATGGAGAAAAATACAGATAAATTTGTAAACTTCTGGAGAATGGTTTGGCAAACAAAAGTTGAAAAAGTTGTAATGGTCACAAATCTCTATGAAAATGGGGTAAGTCGGTATTAGTCACAGTCATATAAAGAATCTTTACATTGATGCACAAATCAGGTATTCATATTTTGCTACCTCGTTAGTGTAATATTATAACTGAATTGCTCTATATGTTATACCCAGCATGCATACACGAAAACTCTAGACGCCAACGCCAACTCGGACACTCACAAATAAAATCACACACAAACACGCTTACACACGCGCGAGATGATTTATTATATGTTTATATATTTTTAATGAAGCCATATTTCCTTAATATATGTTTCAATCAACCAAAACTTCTGTCACTTGTAATATATTTAGTTTTATATCAATTAGTATAAGAAATTAAATATTCACTTGATGTTTAGAATGTCCATTTTGATTGTTCAAATATGTATTATTAATGCTTAGTAAATTCAATATTATGTGGAACTGTGCAGATATCGACGTATAGGTTTGAAGGTATATGGAAGATTCTATTTCAGTAGAAAGTTCCATGTAATTTCTAACCGGCTTTCATTGACTGCAGAAATATGTCAACAAATTATACTGACGGTCATGATTTTTTAAAAATGGAATGTTCCATTTAGCAAAATCTGAGAGACTTCATTGCCTGAGAAAGTAGGACAACATGTAATGAAAAGTATATATACAGCCAACACTCGCTAAAACAACAAGTCAAGGGAATGAACCAAGGTGGCCTCTTAAAACAGGCTATTGCTTAAACAGGTTAATTACTCTGAAAGCATAGGAATAGGAAATAGCATATGTGACTGCTTAAGACAAGTGGCAGCCTAATAGAAGTGGCGGGCTGCACAGATTTGACTGTAGTGCTGTTTTGGCTTAGCACAAAATAAATTATTTATAATTTATAACATATTGTCTTGATGATTAGATACAGTAAATAATAACATAGTAATATCATGTGCTTTCCTTCAAACATGAATATTCGATATTTTAAATACTAGGTACTTTTTATTTCAGAGTAATAAATGCGACCAGTACTGGCCAAATACAGGAAAAAGCGTTATCTATGGGGATATCACTGTCACGTGTCATAGCGAGGATGTCTATGCAGACTACACCGTCAGGAGTTTTTCAGTATCTTCAGTAAGTGATGCAACATTTAAATTTATGTTATTTTATCGTCTGTTATTTTAATTGTCAAAATACTGAAAAGGATTCCATCAAACTGAAGATTTGTTGACTATAAGAAGCTGTCTCGCGCAAAACTCAAGTTCGTACATTCAAGGACAAGTTTTGTTTTAATGCCAAACGTTTAGTTTAAACACTATTGTATGCACAATAACAATGGTAGACATTCATTTAATACAAATAAAAAGATCGAGAAGAAGGCTATACTTACAGCTGATGCAGGTATATGTTATCAAACGTTTAATACAATAACAATCGGTCTCCTCGGAGCTTTTAACAGGGATTCTATTCAACTTTTTCAAATGAATGTTCGTGACGATGACTTTTTAGTAAAATAATTGAATAATATTATTACACAGACTTTTAAACGTAGACCATTTTATGGAATGAAGATTTAACAGTATAAGCGTGTTGTGTTTATTGTTCATTACGTTTTGCATACACGCAGACATTGAGATTGTTGTCCTTTAAAGGGAATTTATCAGGATTTTTCAAATTTTAAAATTGACTAAAAAACAAGTTTTTTCCCCAATATATCATGTTTATATATACATCTACTCACTGACCCTATTATATACTTAAACATGCGAAATAATATATTAAAAAGGAATTTCCTAACTTGGGCTACGCATCTGGGTCAGCTTCCCCGCTTTATAGTGCAACATATTTTGTGAAGTATATTATGAATCACGTGATTTTATTTTGATCCGTTATGTACAGTGGCTGATTCCAGGATTTCAGTTTAGAGGGGCGCTACACAAAACCTGAACAGGCACACATGTATTTCAGTTGAAATAAAGTGAATTTTAATACAATATAGGTGTATATGTCGGTGAGGGGTTGCGTACGTTTTTTAAGGGTAGATCTGCCATTGATACAGGATTATACGTAGTTAACTTTCGAATGACGTCAGTCGGTATCTAAGTGCTGTCTATTTTTAGAATTCGTTTACCTCAAAGATTTAAATATCGATTTTGTCAGATTTCTATAGATTTTACATAATAAATCATTCGGATTTTATTGAGGAATAAAACACTTTTTATCTACTTTAATATTTATTCTAGACATCGATAGCGTTTTTTCCTGATATACCTCCATCAAATAGTCATTTAAACAACAAAGGACTACCCACTAGGAATGCTTTTTGACATGGCCAAGTGATTCAAGGGCCAATTAACTAACCTCATTAGAATAGTCAAGACACATTAATGGTTTCCTTAAATTTGGTTTCCTTAAATGTTTTTTTCCTTATGTGTCATACAAGAACGTCAGTGACCTGGTGTGTTATATATATGTTTGTATTGTGTTTAGCGTCTCTTTTAACACTTGACAGTAGTCTAAGCGCTGTCACAATGAAGTATTATACCGCAGACACATTATACTAATACAGGGCTGACCAGACCAAGAAATATCCTCTTAATAATGAGCGAAAAGCGATGAAGCTTCTAGTTCCACCTTTCAAGGCTTTTTATATGACCCGGTCAGGCATCGAACCATCGATTTTCTACATACAAGGCGGACGCTCTGCCTAAAGACCATCACTGCGGTTAAGACCTGGTGTTAAACATCAGGGTTTTTATGTTGTTTTCAAAGAACTGATGTAATAGCTATATACTACTTTCGTTTTATTTATTAATGTTTTTTAATACAATAACATTTTATCTCATCTTTTTTTATTGTTCTTAAATTATGAACCACTGTGTTGTTCAATGGTATCAACTGAGTGTTAGTAAGAGTAGGACACATGTAGCTCCTGCATGTCATTAACAGTGTATTGGGCAAAGTTTAATGTAACTTTGAAGTTCTGCAGGTTTCTTAAATCTAGGTTCATATTGCCTACTAATATGCCATTGTTTCTTTTTTTCATCCAACATTGTGCGCCATTCTAAATACAAATTCTTGACTGGGCAAACATACATAGGTAGAATATAAGGTCAAACAAAGTGTATGCAAACAAACAGTTGTCTTCTTAAAAATCGCATATTTGGTTTTACAGATGTCTGAGAACAGAAAACTTAACCATATCCATTACACAGCCTGGCCTGACAAAGGAGTACCCGATGATGTCACGAGTCTAATCGAATTCAGACAGAAAGTTATAAGTACAACAACATCTCTAGACGGACCAACTATTGTACATTGCAGGTCAGTGAACGAGAAGTACTTTTTCTCTATGTTAAAATACTGAACAGACCAGCTAACCCGCCATTTTCTTATTTCCGATATATTCGTCAAAATATTGAGTAAATTTGTAAACAATATTAACAGCAATGTATATTGCCTAAATGGTGTTTCTTATACGAGTCCAAATTTAAAGGAAATTGCTTTGACACGTTTTGAGAAAATACATTAAATGTCAGGTACATAAAATGTCAGGTACATAAAATGTCAGGTACATAAAATGCCTGGCGGTGGGTTAGCTGTTTCGTTCAGTATAATATAGATCGAGCGCTGTCCATATAGTTTGTATGTTTACATGTGATTACATAGTGATTTAACTAGACAGCCTGTTTACATATTCGGTCTGTATTCACCATTATTTATATTTCTGTAATAGATGCTCATTTACAATACATGATATGTATATGGAGATAATTAATTGTGAATAACCAAGACATAAATGTACAGACCAGACTATGGCGAGCGCGCCTAGCTACAATGCAAACCATAGACACAATATCAAGGCCTCTGCCAAACCAATAAATAATGGTGTCAACCATGACTTATATACTATGGATTAACATGCAACACATCTGGAAAGGACGGACAATTTACATACGAATAAAGTGATTAAAATATGCATGTACATCATATATACATATACGGTCCGTATTCACCAGTATTTGGATTTCTGTACGGGTATATTTTATGATCTAACACTATCACAATATATTAGTATACATAATCGGTCCGTATTCATCATTATTTCTATTCAAATACTAAATTGATGCACTGTGTGTTTGTATTTATCGATAGTTGTTTCTCTCCATGCGTCAATACTTAATATATCAAACTTTAACATAAGCAAGGTCCATATTCATTAACATATGTATTTCCCTATGTGCTAATTGTATCTATATCATTATATCATAGTGTATTGCATTGTTTATGTCAATAACGATGAGCTATATATACATGTATAGTCAAGTGTATTGAGTAAAATAATTTTTATTTTCCAACTTGAGCTCATTGCAAGCTGGATTGGCCAAACTTTGTATATTTCTATGCTATTATATTTTAACCTAGCATTTGCATGCAAACTTGATTACATTTTCGACTAAATTAAATTTGATTTTGGATAAAGTTTCGGTTTAATAATATATGCTTTTACTCATATAAATACTATAACAGAAGTCATACATGTATAATTTCAGTTTTAATTGATACATTTAAAAAATAGTTTAGTTTAGTTTGAATCTATTTTATTTCAACGTGAAATGGGGGTATAATCTACACTTTCTTTTAACATAAAGTTCGACTCGACCCTTAATTAAATTCAATTTTTTAATCAGAAAATGATGGATATCTAGACAATTTTATTTGACACATCATAATAACAACTTTACACAATTAAGACAAAAATATATTTAAATCTTTGTCATTTTTTTTTCTTATCATTTTAATGTTACGAAAATCATTATTGCTTCTTTATTTTTCATATATCACAGCGCCGGTGTTGGAAGAACAGGCACCTATATAGCTCTGGACATTTTAACAACGGAAGGCGAGCAACATAGGACTGTCGACATATTTGGATGTGTAGAGCATATGAGGGAGCATCGAGTCAACATGGTCCAGACGGCGGTAAGTTTGCTGCTATTCCAGTTATTAAGGTGTTTTAATACATACGCGTGTGTCATTTATAATTAAACTATCTAAGTTCGTTGAATAATTGTAACTGTGTATGTAAGACCCTCTATTTTTTAAATGTATGTTTTACATTAACATTGTGACATAAATTACGTTTATTTCATTTACACCTAAACAGAAAATGACATTAAAATAAGAAAGCTCAAAGGGACACAACTGCTTTTTGATCAAACGTTGAAGCAGTCTAGTTAAGCTCCCTTGATACATAACACAAAATCTCTAACCTGATTCACGATTATAAGTTATTGTATATTTTAATGCTTTCGATCTGGACTATTCCCTGTATCGTTACCTTCCACAACGAATTCCTGCCTGCCGGAAAATCATTCGTGGTAGCAAAATAATTAAAATTGCACTTTCTTGCGTCACATTGGAATTTCCTAAAATCAAGTCCTGATCGACGAGGTCGTTGTTCAAATTAAAACAACAAATCAGATTAACGACTGTGCTATCGACATTGACCACATCATAATGTAGATAGTAAACTGGCGTAAACTTGTGCACCTAAAACGGAAAGTAACATTTGTTTTCGTCATTTTGCTATTGATCGTATCAAAAGCATTATGTCATTGTACATTACACAAATATGTTACGTTACGTTCTTGTAAACTAATTGTAGCGTAATTAACGTTGCAGACTCTTTGGTAAAAAGGTTAGAGCGTTGGATATCAATCCAGATATCATGGGTTCAATCTCTACCTCCGCTTGATAGCATATTTTTTAGGATTTTTTAAAGACATGGTTTGGCTCAGCACATTCACTAGAAAAACATCGGCATACCATAAAACAGTACAAAGTTATCAATTCTAGTTTTGTTTTCAATTACCAAGTGAAACCAATAAATACTCAATTATATAATTTATGATAATAGACAAGTAAAATGTGTTTTTTAAACCTACCAACTATCTGCATCTGGTAATTAAAATGTTCAAATAAATAGAAAATATCAAGTGTTTGACAATAGGAATGTCCCTGTTTACTGATTGTAAATGTAATAATTTCTAGCATTATTGTTTTAATAAAAACACTTGTCTAATTACAGTATTTAACATGCCCATATTATGTTTACTGGTAATAAATGTAGAAAATACACTTTGTCACCAAAGTTTGCTGCAAATTATTTTAAAAATGTGGGGGTAGGGTATATTATATTTAAGAAATATACGTATTTTTTTAAAGATGTGTTAGTTGCATTTATATTATTGTATTAATCAATGTTGTTTCGATGTAAAATTTATTTTTTTATATATTATGTATAGTACATGTATGAAAAATAAACTATTTGATTGTATTTAGTAGAACTTTGTTCTAATGTTGCCTTCTCAAAGTTAAAGGCATTGGACTTTTAGATACTTTCCACTCTAAGCGGTAAAATCTTCTATAATCTCCTTAACTTGTTTCTTTTTGTGATATTGACCCTAAAAGATCTATGTCCTTATCTTGGCTTTTTTATGATAGTGACCATTACAGATCTAGGTCCTCAACTTGGCTTTTTTGTGGTATTGACCATTACAGATCTAAGTCTCTAACTTGGCTTTTAGGAGGGCTGTCACACTTGTACGTTACTAAAGTTGAATGGTGCTGCCATGGTGAATTTCAGTATAGTTTACAGAAACAAAGCATGTTGTAATACAAACATTACAGCAATCATTGCATGTGAAGTACAGTCATTGAATTTACGAATATATTTTTTTCAGGAACAATACGAATATCTCCACAACGCCTTGGTCCACACATTAACTTTTGACTCACATGCCATTCCTGCTGATACATTCCAGGCGTACTACACGTCCATCAGTGACTCAGAAATGACGAAAAAGTTTGAGGTAACAACACCAAGCATGCGAATTATTTTTTCCTTTATCGTAAAAGATTAACAAACTTTCATATAACTCATATAACTTTTTGAAAATTGCACAAACACTGTCACGTGGCCATGTACATATGAAATTAGAATATCTCATTACATGTTCAGGCCGAGTAACCAAGCCCGAGGTAACATGAACGTCTGTAAACGAAAGATTATGTCCAACACTTTGTCCAACCTTGTGTGTCAGGCACTTGGGGGGAAAAGACGGTTCTACTTAGACTCCTTCTGATGTCTTCCATAAGTAGCCTATTTGCATTGAATAATTTATTTATGAAACAAGCAATATAATGTAATAAAATACTTAAATAGCAGCAACAGTTTAAATTGTAATACTGCTGCTACATTCTTATTAATGTTACGTAATCTGTTGCATCTAAAATGTGAATATTACTTAATTCCAATTAACATGACGCGGGGTGTCAATCAAACAAGTCGATAATCCAATCTACGATTGATATGGGTTGTAACGCTGTCCTGTGCCTTAGACAAGCTAACTATGTCTTAGTTAACACTACATTGTATTTCCTTGCACAAACAATGCCACGTGGAGACTTTTCATATTTTTTTACTTTAGGAGGTACCCCTAACTACAGAAGTGTTTACAGTCAGAACTGGAACTATAAGGAATAACTTTATTGTTTGGTCAAATCACGCCAACATCTTACGTAAAGTCCGGACTTTATATTTGATTAGGGTGTTATTTGACTTTCTATGTACATGCAAAGAAAGCAGAATAAATGAATGTATTTCTATATAACCGTGACTAAATTGTGAACATAATTTTATGGTTATTTCAATAATTAAATAAGTGATGTTATTTCCTTTTTATGAAGACTTTACGGCTAACACCTACATGTAATATATTCACTCACAATAATTGTCAAAATCTTTTTTTCCAGCAAATTCAGAATTCCAAAGAAGAAAAGACCAAGGACGAGATCAAAGCTATTAATAGAAATAAAACAATGACAAAATCTAATCGACCACATTCAGACATTCCAGGTACGTTTATTATAAATTATATAGTCTGTACAACAGACCTAGGTTTCCAGATAGGTCCATTAAATAGCAGGTTGGAAAAGCCACATTTGAGTACGTTGTTTTGTCAGTTGCTTTGACTGAAAGATTGAATAACGTCACAGTTGAGTAAGCATTCAATTGCTATGAATTGTGGGACAGATAAAGAATTGTCTGCTCTTTCATAGGGGTTAATACATCTGATTAGAGAGATACATTGTATCAGGCTCATGGAAAGACAGAGTAATGAATGATGAGTTATTATTATTTTCATTGTTGATGTTTTTTCATATGGAAGGCAAGATATTCAAAATACATGTCTGTATATTCGTAACGTAACTCATTCTTTTAACTTTATCAAACGTGTCGTTCATTTTCTATTGAACGCTACCCATTTACGTCCAATTCAGCTTCGGACATATTTATTTAGAATAAATCAGTCTTTTTTATATTCTATATACAATACCTTCTAAAAACGTCACAATTATTAACAAGTTTTGTCGTTTTAAATCAACCTGTAGCGTGCAACAGTCGATATATTTTTATTCATCAACCCAGGAGTCTTTTAAAAATTGTAGAATTGGTTAAAACATATTTTCTAATATATAATCGCTGACACCATATTGCAAAATGATATCTATTTAAACTTGTCAAAATAATAACTAACTTGGTATATGCGCCTAGGTTAGACTTAAATAGATTTTCTGCATAAAATTGCTTCCTTTTTTGTGACGAAATTAATGAGTCACGTCATTTATTTTTATTTCAATTTGATCCGTTGAACAGGTTTACACGTTGTTAAAACGTTTCATCTTAGAAAGAGTCCTAATGACGATGCAAAAGTTGTCAAGCATTTTTAAACGTTGTCTATTTTTAGAATGGGGATTTCGTTTTAAGTTGACCTCTCCAATTTAAATTCGCTTTTGTCATATTTTGGTGAATTTTGACATACTTAACCATTCGGAATTGATTAATTTATAATGAGATGCTTTTTATTCATTTTAATACATTTTACATTTTCTAGGACATTTATTGCATTTTTTCCTGATAAACACCCTGTAAGTATGCAACACATACATTACATGTGTATTGCTACTAGATAAATGCAAAACAGTGTATGGTGGTGTTAAATCAGTGCATTATAAATAAAATGTAAAAATATTTGTTTTATTATGTTGAACATTTATGAGATATAATCATTCAAGTAACGAGCACAATTGCGATGAACCGGCACGTGATGTATTGTCACATATTTATACATGGTGTAATGCAAACAACATAACATTTATACATGGTCTGTTATTTTGTGGATAGGGTATTGGCCGTACAGCTGACAGATTGCGGTACAATCCAAGACTCGAACCGATTGCTCTGTATGAGAACAGTTAGTACTGGAAAACGGAATTAAGAGCAATTTTATATTCTCCAAAATTTATTTTAAATCTAGCTTAAACAGATGAACAACAGTTAATAATTATCGTTTTATTTCATGAGTGATATGACAAACTTGATTTAAGGTCATTTTTATATATAATACATAAAACTCAATTTATAACTTACATGTTATTTTTTTCAATCATAATTATTCATTATATTATAGGAGATCTGCATCGACCCAAACTGTCTCTATTGAAAACTTCAGGATCATCCGATTACATCAATGCTGTATATATAAATGTAAGTAGAGATCTGTATTAGTCCATTTCTTATCAGGAAGAAGTATTGAGCTTATTCAATGTGGCTGGAACATAAATATTCAATTAAACTGCAGCTTATAGAAAACATTAAGGGTATTGTATGAAGCATTATACCCCTCATGAGCGGACAATTGTGCTAATTTCGTTTGTTTTATTTTGTCAAACATGATATACTGATCAGATTTCCAATACCTTCGTCAACACATTGAGTATCGTTATCAACATTTGAATAGGCCATTAAACAGGCAGTTGTGTATTTAGTTATCATAATATTTGAATACGCTATTTAACAGACAGCGGTGTATTTAATGTATAATACAGACTTGGCCAATGCTCCTTAATGTTATTTATTTTCCAAGTACAAAATTCAAGGCAATTGTTTTATGAGAAAATACATAAAATGTCAAGTGGCGGGTTAGCTGTTCCATAGTGTGTATTTTCTATTATTCCAAATGTGGTTGTGTATATGAAATAATATGTTATGCTTCCAATGTATCATTTTGTCTGCTGTATGGCGACCGCAAATAGTCACCACGTACTTTGTATTAGTGCTTTTTATCATTTTAGATCGTTTGCAATCATGCGGCTCATTTGATAGTGCCTGATAATACAGTACATTTGCTACATAGGATTGTTGCATATTCCATCACCTCAATTGAGACCCCACCATAAAAACGAATGTATTTTGTCTTATTTTCGTTGGCACGCTCTGTGAGTTTCCACGTTTCCAAGAGTTCCGTTTGTAAGATTGAATTTGTATGAGAACTTTAAAAGACTTGACTGAATATTGATAAATGAAACAAAGGGCCATGATCAAATATTACAGAATGTATAGTTATTACAATTGTACAGTGCAGAGTACGACTTTTATGACAACGTGGCCGTTACTCGTTTAGAAGCTCTAAATATTTTAATAATATACATGGTTTATTGATAATTGTAATGTTAACTTTGATGATAGCATTTCAATATAAAAAAAAAATACATGTAACATACTTATTATTGCTATGTTATTTCAGAGTTTTAAAACCAAAAATCGCTTCATTGTTGCCCAGACGCCATTACCTGGTAATGCTTTGGACTTTGTTAGTCTTATACACCAGACAAACTGCTCGTGCATCGTCTCCATGGAGCCTGTGGAACGTTTAAAAGATAAGGTAATTCCTCGAAACAGTCGTTATCAATCATATTGATTCGTAGTATTTTGTTTTTATATAGTGATTCTAAGTCTATTGATTAGTAATGATGCAGAACAATCTATTTCATGTTATTTACTGATAAATATTAGCTAAGCAATGAAATTACATGCAATATATATACGGACATGAATGGCTGTATAGGAACCTAACCATTTAAGCTAATCATGGATAATTACAAACACAATTTATTGAACAAGTCTAATTCAGATAGTATACACCATTAAACTACGTGCATATCCCGATGTAATGAGAAGGAATGTACCGACATCCCAACTTCATATACACACTGCATGGATTGCGATGTATTTTCAATAGCAGTTCCTTTTATGTCCTAGCAAAACTGTTCTGCATTTTGAAGTACTAACAATTTGCTATATTACATCTAATCAACGCTGTTTTTCATAGAAGGTTGATATTTATTCAGCCTGAGACTGCAAACTTTGATGCATATTTTCAATGGTTCCCTAATTATTTCCATATCGTGTTATATCAGTGACATTTATATTCTCTAGGTTTGTTTAGGTACTCACCTAAACTCTCCAACCAACCGTTCCAGTAGTGTTAAATTCGCCATCCTGTAAAGTCATAGCTACATCACAGAGTGATATATAACGTATCGTGATACACCACCAGACTCAAATACTGAATACAAGCATATTTATCAATGAGTAATTATTATAGATTTTTTAATGTTATTACAGACTGTTGGTACATATTTCCCTGCTGACAATCAGGAGTTAAACATAGGACACTTTAAGATTACATCGGCGAAGGGCGAAACCAGACCGCAGTGCATACTGCGTAAACTGACCATTGTCAAACAAGGACAGGTAATATCTTCGTACACATACTGTAGCATCAAATAATACACAATGGCAATACCTATGTCAGTTTAGTATCGTCTGTCCGATTAAAGTTTGCCAACACAATTATTGTTTTTGTGATATTTCTTAAATTGTTCAACCATTTCTGGGGTACATGAATATATCGGGTTTTTAGCCACTGTAAAGACTGTTTAATCAATCTATGATTTATGTATTTACATTAAATTTTATGTTCACAAAATCTAAAACCCCGAGGCAGCTCATACCCTACAAGTATTGTAACAGATAGTGTTGAACATAAATATATACTACATTTAAATGATTTTATATTTTATTTAGAATGAGTATCAATAAACATACATTTTTACGGTGGATCCTTTAATGCTAATTTTGTATATGGCACATCAGATGGTACATGAAGGCAGTTCCTAATATTAATTCCAATCTTACTTATGTATATTAAATAAAAAATTCATTGAATAACTCTAACTGTTTAACGACATAATTTGTCCAATACTACCCTTAAGCAGGACTAAGTCATTCGCTCCTAGTAGTTTTGTATTCATACGCGATTATTATGCAGGAGATAGATAGTGGGGCGTCTCAAACTAAAAAAAAATATTTTGTCATCAGGACTTGAATTATAAAGATTTAATAAGATTTTTTTTCTGGTATTTATGCATATGTTAAGAATGTCAAACCATGTTGAATTCAATTTGTGCGTGATTCGACATGCATAAAACACAGAACAAAATGTATTATACTATTTGATAATTTCAATCATGCAGAGCGGGAACAATGAGAGGACAATTCACCACTACCAGTACACGCAGTGGCAGTCCGGTAAGTTGGTACCAGACAACGCCGCCGCATTGTTACAAATGGTACGGGACGTTGACAAGAAGGCACATGAGTCATCCGAGGCAAGCCCGATAATAATACATTGCCTGTAAGTATGACAGTGTACAGTGTAGTACAAACATATTTTTGATTATAAGTTCTTTTTCGTTTTGTTAAGTAAGATCCTATTTCAATTCAACTTTGAATGATATTTCTGACGTTTAAAGCGTGTTTGTTTAGAAATTTCACAAAAGTTCAAAGTAATATTAATATAATAACGAGAATAAACGTAATATCATGTATACGCTAACCTTCTATGGTTTGTGAAATTACGTAATACAACAGGGTACTTTATGGGCTGTGCTTATCAACTAAATTTGATTTTGTAACATTACTTCTGCCGTTTTCATGCATGTTTGGTTGGTAGTGTATTCTACGTTTGTTGTCTGTACGGTATAGAGTAGCTTGAATACAGTATATAAATGAGAATAAATAAAAGCATATATGAGTAAAACCTAACCTTCTATGAATTCCTTTCGAAATTCAATATTTGAGACATTGAGAGGTACATGTATTGTGTCGCTCCAAAAATCTTATGAGAGAACATTTTTCAGTTGTTTGTGGAAGAACGGTAGTTCCATTCATATTCAGCATGAGTTCTTCCTCCACTAATAACAATTGAATATACCATATACAACTTTACGTGAGAAAGTTCGTCCGTTACTTGCGGAAGACAGTGTTTCGTAATATCAACTTATATTCAGCCTGAGGAATTCCTCCATCAATGAAAATGAATATATCATATGCAACCTGAAACGTGTAAAAAATGGATTTAAACCCGAGTTAAACACATATAAGTAAAGTTAACATCCTTGGTTATTCTTTGCCTCTCGCTAGGAACGGCGGAGAGAAGAGCGGCCTGTTCTGTGTCGTGACCATGCTAATTGAGAAGATGGAAATAGAACACGAAGTAAGCGTGGTGAACTGCGTCAGAATGGTCAAATCTAGGAGAGGATCTGCCATTCCAAATAAGGTAGGTCTAACAATGCCAGAGAAACGATAGCTATGAGACACGAAGTAAGCGTGGTGAACTGTCTCAGGATGGTCAAATCTAGGAGAGGAACAGCCATTCCAAATAAGGTAAGTCTAACAACGCCGGAGAAACGGTAGCTATGCTACACGAAGTAAACTTGGTGAACTGTGTCATGTCAAATCTAGGAGAGAAACTGCCATTCCAAATAAGGGAAGTCTAACATTGACGTAGAAACGGTAGCTATAAAACACGAAGTAAGCGTGGTGAACTGTGTCATCATGGTTAAATGTAGGAGAGGAACTGCCATTCCAAATAAGGTAAGTCTAACATTGACGTAGAAACGGTAGCTATACGACACGAAGTAAGCGTGGTGAACTGGGTATGATTGTCAAATCTACGAGAGGAACTTCCATTCCGTATAAGGTAAGTCTTATAATGCTGGAGAAACGGTAGCTATGCGACACGAAGTAAGCGTGGTGAATTGTGTCATGATGGTCAAATCTAGCAGAGGAACTGCCATTCCAGATAAGGTAAGTCTAATAATGCCGGAGAAACGGTAGCTTTGCGACACGAAGTAAGCGTGGTGAACTGTCTCAGGATAGTCAAATATAGGAGAAGAACTGCCATTCCAAATAAGGTAAGTCTTATAACGCCGGAGAAACGTTAGCTATGCGACACGAAGTAAACTTGGTGAACTGTGTCATGATGGTCAAATCTAAGAGAGGAACTACCATTCCAAATAAGGTAAGTCAAATAATGCCGGAGAAACGGAAGCTTTGCGACACGAAGTACACTTGGTGAACTGTGTCATGATGGTCAAATCTAGGAGAGGAACTGTCATTCCGAATAAGGTTAGTCTAATAATGCCGGAGAAACGGTAGCTATGCGACACGAAGTAAGCGTGGTGAACTGTGGCATGATGGTCAAATCTAGGAGAGAAACTGCCATTCCAAATAAGGTAAGTCTAATAATGCCGGAGAAACGGTAGCTATGTGGCACGAAGCAAGCGTGGTGAACTGTGTCAAGATATCCAAATCTAGGAGATGTCAAGCAATTGCGACGAAATCACATAATATGATAAATTATTAATGGTATGTATGAAGCTTTAACGTGTAACATTTGAGTAAACAAAATGTTACATCAAACCCTTACAGCAGATTCGGTTAATAATTACATTTACAGCGTAAAACAAATACCACATTTAGGTTTTAAGAAATAGAGCTGCATTATTGAAACATGAATTAAAATCATAAAATGATAGTTTATATCTATATATCTAAATATTATTAAAATTTAGTTAAAAGTCGTTTTGATCGAGTAGTCCTAAAATGGGGGTTGCTGTTTTTTCCAAGTTTACATCGGACATGGAAAATGAAAAAAAAAGCATGAATTGTCTCTTGACATAAAATATTCAATTCAATTCTTAATTATGTGATCTGTAAGGATAAGTTGTTACTTTGGTTCCAGTAATATGTATTATAACGCCATTATTACCGTTACGGTATATTTCACCACACGTCCCTATTTACACATGACTAACCCATCATAGTGACTACATAATGTGTCATTATCTTTACTTTCAGGAGCAATTCTCATTCTGTTACCAGTGTGTGAACGCTTACTTGCAGTCTTTCGATATCTACTCTAACTTTTCTCTGAGGATATGAACGACAATGAAAAGAAAGTAAATCAAGTGTCCACTGTTCCTGCGTCAAAAGTGAAATCCTGAATTTAATAAGACAGCGAAAGTAACAACGATACCTCACACAGAGATATTCATAATCATAACCTGGAAAAACAAAGCACGTGATATTGATGTATCATTTTATAGTTTTCGATATACGCGTTAACATAAATCAGGAACGAAAACACAACAGTACGGATGCCATACTATAACTGTTGAGTACTGTGTACACGTTGAACTCGTTCGTTAAATAAAATATATATTTAGTTAATGGCAATTAGTTGTTAATGAAAACACGTTCAAATAATGATTACATTATTTGCTCTAATTATTGCAATGGGTTACGTATTTTTAATTATTTTGTTGTACAATTAAAAATTTTCTTAATATGTTCAAATTAAAGTTCATTCCATAAATTAACCAATTTGTAAATAAAAGTAAGTGTTACGTTTTGTATATATAATTCATTTAAAGCAATTTCATGTTTATTCATTTAGATTCAGATAATATTGTAGACGTGTCTCAATATCATAACAGGACTCAACATTTTTGTAGATAGTAACTAACATCTAATTAACGAATTTATAAACAATTGCTTCTTAATTTTGTTTTATTATGCATATACAAGTTATATAATGACAAATCCACGCTCGTTCACAGTATTACAATTACATATGTTCATATCTAACGTCCTTAAGACATATTTGTCTCTCATTAGCATGCGTTTATAATAGTCTGAACGGAACAGCATACTCGCTACTTTTGTATTCCTAATACTTTTTTATCGTTTATGATACATATAGTTGCTTTTTTTACCCCTATCACTGCCAGGGTAGTAAATATGTGTAAGAGGAGACTATCAAATTACAGCGCTTCACTAGGATATCTGCTGATGATGAACTAATACAGACCCATGTATATAGTGTTCATTTCCCTCGAATTTCAACTTTTTTGGCAGTTAGAGTTATACTTATTTTTAAACTGCATATAAAAACACTTTTTGGAAATTATATTTTTGTCAAATAAATGTAATGGCAATGGTCTAGTAGTATACACAATGATAACAAGAACGATTATATTACAATTAATGAACTTGTTTGTAAAAAGTTATTTTGTTTTTATTTATTTTGCATTTATAACGTATCTAATGACACATTCATGTTCATTCACAGTATTACATTTATATATGTATCATATTTCGACATATCTAATGTCCTTGAGACCCATTTGTCTCTCAAGAGCATGCGTTTATAGTACATTGAACGGAACAGCTAACCCGCTACTTTTGTATTCCTTATATCTGTACTGATATATTGAGTAGTGTTATCTAGATTTATATACGACATCAACAGTTTTGAATTCTTGTTTTGATATAGCCTAAATGCTCTTTCTTATTCAAGTCCAATTTTCATAGAAATTGCGTTATTTCTTTTTGAGAAAATACATAAAATGTCAGGTACATAAACTTTCAGGTGGCGGGTTAGCTGTTCCGTTCAGTATAATTGATTATGAGTAGTAAACAGAAATAATTGTTGTTTATTTGTGTATGTAAAATGACAGTAGTGTATATATCATAATGTGTATTCTCGTGTACAACATTGATGGATTATTAATTACAAAACACAGACTATTATTGTATGTTAGGTTTTACCGGGCACTCATGAATATTCCATGTATATCCGGTAACTAATTTCCAATGTCTGAACGTAAATATTGATATTACTGTTGACCGATGCCAATACATTGCATTCACGAATGGCTGTACGGAGAAGGCATTTAAACGCCCGAATATATTGGCGAAGAATAATGAGTGCCAGGTAAACACGTATTCACAATAACAAAACTATTTCAGAATAACGGTTACCATGTTTTAAAAGAGAGGACCAACAAGGATGGCTGTTACTATTGTACAATGATTCTAATTTGCGTATGAATAATATGTTAAATACAACTTATATACCAGAATCGTCAATAAACAACATTGTAATTTATCTTATATACCAATATCGTCAGTAGACAACATTGTAGTTTATCTTATATACCAGTATCGTCAATAAACAACATTGTAGTTTATCTTATATACCAGGATCGTCAGTAGACAACATTGTAGTTTATCTTATATAACAGTATCTTCAGTAGACAACATTGTAGTTTATCTTATATACCGGTATCGTCAATAGACAACATTGTAGTTTATCTTATATACCGGTATCGTCAGTAGACAACGTTGTAGCTTATCTCATATACCAGTATCGTCAGTAGACAACATTGTAGTTTATCTTATATACCAGTATCGTCAGTAGACAACATTGTAGTTTAACTGTATACCAGTATCGTCAGTAGACAACATTGTAGTTTATCTTATATACCGGTATCGTCAGTAGACAACATTGTAGTTTATCTTATATACCGGTATTGTCAATTAATAGGGGCCACTTTCTCTAACCTTCGTAATTCTTAGAATTTCGTACAAACAATAAAAAGACGTTTCATTAACAAAAGGTTTGTGTAGATTTTGACGCGGATATTATTTTTTTCCTACATAAATGTCTAAATAGAACACTATATGTGTGTCAAACACTGGTTTCTTAGCATCAAATATTACACCAACGAAGTTCGTAATCTTAAATTTGTCATAGGACTTTTTTTTTTAATTTTCACATAAAAATGAATATGTACATTTGAACGTGGATATACATTACACATAGCATTATATAAAAGAAAACATGTTTCATGTAAAACTCGAAATATCTAAATAAAAATGAATATGTACATTTGTACGTGGATTTACTTTAGTGATCGCAAATGTCATCACATTTCCTATTAAACAGTTTTAATAATTTTAGTTTTATCATTTTCATCAACATATAAAAAGCCGCCATCCGCTTTAAGGGGTCATTTTTGCTCTTTCCGTTGACTGTATATCATTGAAAATACTGTAAGTATTCTTTATTTTGTGTGTACAGGCTGCCTTTGTGGATGTGTCCTTTGAATACTTAGTCTCGTGTGGTTATTTATTTTATTTTTGTTGTAAATAGTATTATATAACTAAACAAAACTATGTTTACTTAAGTGTCAATCAAGCAAACTTAACTTAAGGATGTATAATATATTGCTTAAGCAGTTATGCTTGATATGTTATTGTTTATTGTTTATTAATTCACATATTATACGTAATCCATGCATGCTATTTTGTCATTCAGTTTCGTTAATACTCTTATATTTGTTTTTACTATCAATATATTGATGTTGTTGTGTGTGGTTTAGCGTCTCTGTGCAGTTAGCTGGGTAGATCTAGTACAAAATGTACTTTTTGAGAGTCCAGAAGATCGAACCAGCTACCACTGCTGTGAGCGTACTCGTAGCTACATTAATAGCATTTCTATATTTTTTTATATAATTATATGTATTATTATATTTTATAAGAACTTTCTTCAAATTGCGAGTGTCCTCCTTGGCCGAGCGGTCTAAAGCGACGTCTCAAGATCACTAACGTCTCACAGCTAAGGTCGTATGTTTGATTCCCGCTCGCTCCAAAAATGTTATGAGAGAAAGTTTGTCAGTTATTTGCGAAAGTAGTTCATATTCATTCTTTCATTCTGAGGTCTTCCACCACCAATAAGACAGGATATATCATATGTAACCTAAGCTGAAGTGTGTGGAAAATGGCGTAAAACACCATGCAAAAATAATGTTAAAGGCATTTTCCAAACATAATGAAATTTTATTAAATTTTTAAATTGTATTTTGTGTACTAATTTTGTATCATGGTAGTACTTTTATTTTTATTAATTTTATATTTGCTAATTTGTGAACAATAAAAGCTAGAAATATATATTGTTACGCTGTTTATATGCATAACATATAAACATTGATTATAAAAAAACAACAACCAATACTTCATTTTGTTACGAGTTACCGTAACAGTTTTTTTAATGAGTGCAGTATAGAATGCAAAGATAACCACAGACATATAATGCTGCTAAAGTATTTGAGTTATCTCTGATTAGTCAAAAATTAACATTTAAATTACTGAATTGATTAACACAAAGCTTTCTGCAATAAAGCTACTATCTGGTGCATTTAACTAAATTATTTTGAACCATAATAAAAGACACTAAGCATAACAATACATGTAGCTGACTCAGTTTGATTTTGTTATGAAGAGCATTCCTTAACATACACGTTGTATATATCATGACCTATCATATAACGTGTTCATTTTATTTTGTGAAGATATAGATGATATCTATTGCACATTGCTGATTTGAAAGAATTAACAATGGGGCGTTCAGAACATATATCACGGTAGTAAGCTAGTTTATTGAAAACATGAAAATATCAAATGAAGTTATTATGTTGTTGTTTTTTTATCAAATTACTTTGACTTATTTCGTTAGTGGCATTAAATATAAGAAACTGAAAAGTAAGTAATGTTGGTAAGATCAACATATTCTTAATCATGAAGTTCAGTTCACCAACACAAATAATGAAATGTAATACTTTTTGGGACATTTTCTTTATAACTAATATTACTTTATGTTTATGATTTTATTAACTAAGGTTTTGGGGTTATGGTTATGGTTATAGTTAGCGTTGTATATGAGCATATCTTTAATGTTCAATAACAACCAATCTCTGAATTCGTGGGTACTAGTACAGCTCACTTTATTCAAATATTTTAGGTGGAAGGACGGTGGTTCCATTCAGATTATTTCTGGGGTATTTCTAAATATGTCATATATTACGAGTCATTTGTAGAAAATTTCGTTAAACTCAATTTTGTCAGGTGCAAATATTTACCAGTTACTTGCTGAAGGAGATGCCATTCAGATTCACACTGATATCTGTCTCTTCAAATAAAATTGCACATGCCATATATAATATGTCCGGTGTTGCAAATTTTGAAATTTTCATATTGAGTAAACATTATAGTGTACGTATGTTGAAAACGTAATGGTAATCATTTTGTACAGTCTTATTGATGTGTGATTGTTATGTCTTTATTTATTTTTTTCTGAAATTATTGTGTCTAGCTTATCAAATACACATGCTTTTGTTTATATATTTCTAATAAAACATAATCTCAATATATATTAATCCTTTTCTTGTGTTTCCCTTATCAACGGTCCCAAAATGTATTTCATGTATCTGCTAGTATAAATATTCTTAATTGGTAACGAACTGAAAGTTTAAACACACATGCTTGCATATAAATATATACAGAAATGATAAAAAACGCCTGGTGAATTTCAGAGCCAAATTATCAAACTATTGTAAGTGATATTTACATATTTAGTCCATGTATACAAAATTCATCCATGCATGATTGTGTCGATATACTCATTATTATTGGCACAATCATCACAAACACTCGGAATGTTTAAGATCGTGGGGTATACTTACTACGTAAATAACGAAAGGATGTGATTGTGTTTAGAACGGTACTTTATCTTTACCTTATCCACATTATCGAATATATGTCTTTTTTTTTGTTTTTGTACTGATATCTGAAATAGATTATACTTAGCGGAAGTATCACACTTATTTTGGTTTTAGTTACTTAAGTCTTATGTTATCACAATCGATTTGTAAAAGGAAATGTATCTGTCGATGTATAAACATAGTTTACATGAATCTTTAAACTTATTTATTTTACTTCGATAGTGAAACAAATAATTACAACATTGATAAATCACGCTGGAAGTCTTCCTGGTTAGAACCAGTAGTAACTATGTCTTGGTCAAGGACAACACACATAGCCATGGAGTAGGATATATAAGCAGTACTATCATATATTGTACATAAAACAAATTATGTGAACAACTGAAAAAATAGCTTTTTTTAACAATAGCTAATTCCATTGAAGAATTCACTCTATCCTATTCGAACAAAAAGGTAAACTATTACACAAACTCGTTGTAGAATGAACATCTTATCAATTTGACTTTATTAACGCAAATGATATCTTTCTTTAACGAACAACTCCCAATTAAGAAATCAACTCTATAACCATGGAAATATAAAACCCTCCTAGCCAACATCCTATAATTAAAGTTCAGTGATTATATCTGAAGCCCGATTTTAATGTGCAACTATACAGCCGATAGTATCGGTCACGTTATCACCAATGCATCTTCTGTGAACTTCTGTAAATATTTTCATTCAACTGTGTATCAAATACTTCACAGTTTGTGCAGTTTATGCAGTGACACGTTCTGAAAATAACTCTTGATATAATTTTGAATATTTTTCTTCTTCAATATTGTTGGGAGATACATACAAGGAAACAGATTCTTAAAATTAATGCACAGTGCCATATATTTTGTCATTTTCAGAAGATTTAAGCTAAATATAGATTCTTTGAAATAAAGACACACTTTTATTTTCTTAAAAATTACTTTTTGAGAAATTGTTACTTAGAACAATAATCATAAAATATGTTTAAAACTCAATTGTTATATTATAAGTGATTTATTCAATTTAGAAATATTTGAGTTATTGATCAAGTACGACGTTTGCAAATACATTATGTTGAGCATATATTCAATAGTTGTCGGAATATACATCGTATCAGAATACAAGTAACGGCCAATGCAAATGACGGAAAATGCAAGTGACGGATAAGACAAGTGACAGATAATACAAGTGAAGTAAAATACAATTGACGGAAAATACAGGAAACGGATTATACAAGTGACGAAAAATACAAGTGACGGATAAGACAAGTGACGGATAATACAAGTGACGTATAATACAAGTGACGGTTAATACAAGTGACGTAAAATACAAGTGACGGAAAATACAAATGACGGAAAATACAAGTGACAGAAAACACAAGTAACGTAAAATACGAGTGACGGAAAATACCGTTTTTGATCAACTGGGATCGAACTAACATTAAAGGTAAATTGTTATAAGACGACAAAACATTAGACTGCTCGTCGAGAGCTGACCCTATTGTATTGTTATTATTATAATGTCTTTATCATTGTACTATTATTTCATTACTACAACAACAACAACTACTACTACTACTACTACTACTACTACGACTACTACTACTACTACTACCACTACTACTACTACTACTACTATTACTACTACTACTACTACAACTACTACTACTACTACTACAACTACTACTACTACTACTACTAATACTATTACTACTACAACTACGATTACTACTATTACTACAGCTGCTACTACTACTACTACTACTACTACTACTACTACTACTACTACTACTACTACTACTACTACTACTACTACTATTATTATTACTACTACTACTACAACTACTACTACTACTACTACTAATACTATTACTACTACAACTACGATTACTACTATTACTACAGCTGCTACTACTACTACTACTACTAATACTACTACTACTACTACTACTACTACTACTACTACTACTACTACTACTACTACTACTACTACTACTACTACTACTACTACGGTAACCGCTATTACTACTAACTACTACTAATAATAATAATACTATTACTACTAATAATAATATTAACGGTAACTGCTATAACTACTACTATTTTTATTACTACTACTACTATTTCTACTACTGCTGATGCTGCTGCTACTACTACTACTAATACTTATACTAATACTACTATTATTACTACTACTACTTACTCCACTACTACTACTACTAAAACTTATACTAATATTTCTACAGTAACTGCTATTACTACTACTATAATTATTACTTTTACTACTATTAATTTGATGTGAGATACCATTATGCAATACACAGAAGATTACGTCAGTCCAAACCAGTCGCCGATCCCCGATAAGGTTTCTCTAAAACATTATGAAAAGTGGTAAAGATTAATTTGGGAGATTGATAAATATTTTTTATAAAAGGGTACATGAAAGTATTCTGATGCTATATTTATACCCACTTGGATGCGGCAGTTTGTAACGAAAGTGTCAAAGTCTATCAAATTTGAAAGGGACAAAACGCTTTTCCTTAATGTATTGTTACATTCAAGTTTGGAAGTAACTCTTTCTTAAAAAATAGACATGGTACATGGAAAGAGTATCAAATACATTATAGGAATGTTGGCCTCTTCTCTGTTATCGGAGTCAAGATATTAAAGCAAAATCACATTTGTATGAACACATAATTATATAGCAGCAATGTTACATTATTCGAAATGCTCTATACTTTTATGATAAAGTGTTTTTAACTTGAATGTTTGCTATATTAATACAGTTTGTTTCTCCAGGTATCACAGAAAATGTGTTGAAAGCAATACCAAAATGAGTCCAAATGTACAAAATGACGAGTTGATAACACCAAATGTATTCATTTGTACAGTTGTGTTTCTTTTTCATTGTTTCAGACAGTCTGGTACCTGTCTTTCCTGCTCTTGTGTACGTTTTTAACACTAACATGTATGAGAGATAATTATACGTTATCTGTAGAATGGACCCAGATCTCCATATTGGGTCCTTTAAATATAAGCACATTTAAGTACGTTGGTTGGTCAGTTCTTTTTGATAAAATTTGAAAGACGTCATAGTTTAATCATCGTTCAATTACTACTACTACTATTATTACTACTACTACTACTACTGCTACTACTACTACTACAAATACTGCTGCTGCTACTACTACTGATCGTGTCCTTTGAATTAAAGACTGATGGTCTTTGTCGTTTTCATGACCCCACCCGCAGAGATTACTGGGTCATTGGTAACATTGATATTACAATAACGCACTGTTACCAATGACCCAGTAATCTCTGCGGGTGGGGTCATAAAACCGACATAGACCATCAGTCTTAATTCAAAGGTCACGATCATTGCCGTAAAGTGTCTATGTTTGCCGTAAATTACCTATTCGGTAATTAAATATATATGAGTTATTTTAAAAAAAAATGTGTAAAAAGAACAAGAGAGATAAAATCTTATAAAAATAGATGTAATATCAATAGAAGCTTAATAAAAAAACATTGTTATATGTACCAGTACAACAATGTTTTTTTGTTGTATTTTTGTGTTTTTTTTATCATATTTATTAAACGGGCCCGATTAGCTCGTTCGGTTACGCGTCTGGCTATCAATCCAGGGGTCGTGAGTTCGAATCTTCGCCCGGCAACACCTCCGTGATGATTGATATACAAGGTCTCTCATTATCATACGTCTCTCATCACTGATTCAAGTGGGAAAGTTATCAGGTTCTTGCAGAGATGGGGTGTGCTCGAGTACTGGTTAATCCCAGAAACAGTGATTAAGTTAACTGATCGTCTGTTAGCTCTCGATGGCATAAAAATGACGCTAAATATTCAGTCAATCATTATCAGTACACATATGGAATAATGTGTAATAGTAGTTGTAATAGAAATAGTCACAGTATTAAACATAATAAAGACAAGTCTAATTGAAGATCTCCTGGAGGCAATATTGTCCTAGTTTATGAAGATATTTATTATAAACTACAACTTATGATATTATACGGCTGTTGATGAATTTGTTTTGTTTTTGGGGTTTTATATCTGTTTTAACATATTTAAAGTAAATACGGCGTATCCAGTTTAACTGGTGTAATAAGAAACCAGAATCCGAATAGAAAAAACATACTTTCAATTAGTATCTTTATTTTTTTTAATATTTATAATTTACCTAAGCTGATCACGCTTAAGGTGTCATTTCATTAAAATTAAAAAAAAATGTATACATTATCGCTGAAATTAATAAACAAGTTCTATTTACTGTTTTATTTATATTACAATGCATGAAGTAAAAAAATATTTAAAGTGAAACAAAATTCCGAAAACTGTCGATATGTTACGAAAGTCTCGGCGAGTAGCGCTCGTTATATTCCGAATATTTCTGATAGCGATTACTTGTAGCGGACGAAATATAAATTTTTAAGCAGACGATCTGCTCAGAATTTTGGGTATTCGCCATCTCTATCTCGTCTTGTATAAGTTTATTCTGTTCAATCACGCGAAAACTCTCGATGCCCAGAAGAAAATTGACTTTAAAGATGATAAATATATAGTATTAGTCTTGGTAGTAGTAACAAATAAACATGCATTCTTAAAGATAATGAAATAAAATAAAATAATTAACATTGTTTATTTAAGGTCCAGATCTTTCTGAACGCTACGTATCACGCGTAGAAACAATGGAAAATGTCGATTTTCGGAAATGGATACATTTTCAAGGAACATTAATTTTTTCCATCAATTTAAGCTGATTAAGATAACTTTAAAAGTTTCGGCGATTGAAAATATAGTATACCAAATGGTTATTGTGAAGAATTCATATTGGTATTTTTTATATCTTTCGTCAATAAAGGTTTTGAAAAGAACCATTTGATGCCGAAAAAAATACATTGCTCGGAAATAAGTAAATTGTGGATGATTTCTTTTCTAATAAACTTAATTTATTGGTAACTGTGCTATATGACCGATTGCAAATGTATTATATCAAATGAGTTTTGTCAGTTTTTCTTGTTTCTTTCTTGAGTATCTTTCGAGAATTAAGGTTTATATTAGAAGTATAAAACCGCACATTTTGTTAATATGGTTCGATTCTAAACATTTTATTGGATTTATATCAAAGCCTGCCCTTGGAGTTTCCCCATAATGATGAGGGTCAAGCAATGGCTGTTTTGTAAATATGATTCGTTATATTTATACCACAGCCTGCCCTTGGAGTTCCCTATAATGATGAGGGTCAAGCAATGACTGTTTTGTAAATATGATACGTTATATTTATATCACAGCCTTCCCTTGGAGTTCCCTATAATGATGAGGATCATGCAAAGCCTGTTTTGTAAATATGATACGTTATATTTATATCACAGCCTTCCCTTGGAGTTCCCTATAATGATGAGGATCATGCAAAGCCTGTTTTGTAAATATGATACGTTATATTTATATCACAGCCTGCCATTGGAGTTCCCCATAATGATGAGGGTCAAGCAATGCCTGTTTTGTAAATAAGATACGTTATATTTATATCACAACCTGCCATTGGAGTTCCCCATAATGATGAGGGTCAGGCAATGCCTGTTTTGTAAATAAGATACGTTATATTTATATCACAGCCTGCCCTTGGAGTTCCCCATAATGATGAGTGTAAAGCAATGCCTGTTTTGTAAATAAGATACGTTATATTTATATCACAACCAGCCATTGGAGTTCCCCATAATGATGAGGGTCAGGAAATGCCTGTTTTGTAAATAAGATACGTTATATTTATATCACAGCCTGCCCTTGGAGTTCCCCATAATGATGAAGGTCAATCAAAGCCTGTTTTGTAAATATGATACGTTATATTTATATCACAGCCTGCTCTTGGAGTTCCCTATAATGATGAGAGTCAAGCAATGCCTGTTTCGTCAATATTGTACTTTATATTTATATCACAGCCTGCCCTTGGAGTTCCCCATAATGATGAGGGTCAAGCAATGCCTGTTTTGTAAATATTATACGTTATATTTATATCACAGCCTGCCCTTGGATTTCCCCATAATGATGAATGTCAAGCAATGCCCGTTTTGTAAATATTATACTTTATATTTATATCACAACCTGGCCTTGGAGTTCCCCATAATGATGAGGGTCAAGCAATGCCTGTTTTGTAAGTTTGATACGTTATATTTATATCACAGCATGCCCTTGGAGTTCCCGATAAAGATGAGGGTCAAGCAATGCCTGTTTTGTAAATATGATACGTTATATTTATATCGCAGCCTGCACTTAGAGTTCCCGAGAATGATGAAGGTAAATCAATGCCTGTTTTGTAAATATTATACGTTATATTTATATCGCAGCCTGCCCTTGAAGTTCCCTATAATGATGAGGGTCAAGCAATGCCTGTTTTGTAAATATTATACGTTATATTTATATCACAGCTTGCCCTTGGAGTTCCCTATAATGATGAGGATCAAGCAATGTCTATTTTATGAATATTATACGTTATATTTATATCACAGCCTGCCCATGGAGTTCCCCATAATGATGATGTCAAGCAATGCCTGTTTTGTAAATATTATACGTTATATTTATATCACAGCCTGCCCTTGGAGCTCTTCATAATGATGAGGGTCAAGCAATGCCTGTTTTGTAAATATTATACGTTATATTTATATCACAGCCTGCTATTGGAGCTCCCAATTATGATGAAGGTAAATCAATGCCTGTTTTGTAATTATGATGCTTTTTTGTATATCACAGCCTTCCCTTGGAGTTCCCCATAATGATGAGGGTCAAGCAATGCCTGTTTTGTAAATATGATACGTTATATTTATATCACAGCCTGCCATTGGAGTTCCCCATAACGATGAAAGGCAAGCAATGCCTGTTTTGTAAATATTATACTTCATATTTATATCACAGCCTGCCCTTGGAGTTCCCCATAATGATGAGTGTAAAGCAATGCCTGTTTTGTAAATATGATACGTTATATTTATATCACAGCCTGCCCTTGGAGTTCCCCATAATGATGAAGGTCAAGCAGTGCCTGTTTTGTAAATATGATACTCTATATTTATATCACAGCCAGACCTTCGAGTTCCCCATAATGATGAGGGTCAAGCAATGCCTTTTTAGTAAATATGATACGTTATATTTATACCACAACCTGCTCTTGGAGTTCCCCATAATGATGAGGGTCAAACAATGCCTGTTTTGTAAGTTTGATACATTATATTTATATCACAGCCTACCCTTGGAGTTCCCCATAATGATGAGAGTCAAGCAATGCCTGTTTTATAAATTAGTCTCGTTAAACTAAGAAGGTGGTATCACAGCCTGACTTTGAACCTTTCTTGGAATGGTAAGGGCCATGTAAGAAGATTAATTTTCCTATACGTTTGCGGATAAACTTTCCAATCAAAATTAATTGTATAAAATAAAAAAATAAATATTCCTTGGACATGCGTGTGTTTGCTTTTATTACATATCAACTATCACATAGTTTATACGGTTAAAACATGATATATTTAAAACATGTTCCTTAAATTATGATCTGTACAATGATGTTCATATTCAAGATTATTTCACATGTTATTTTAATCTTGAATGTTTATCACTTTCAATCATTTAATCAGGAAAAGGCTGCTATTCAAATTGTTGGTTCAAAAAGATATATGCATATTGTCACTGGGAATGGCATTACACTAACCAAAGTGTGCCGACATACTCTAAATGCTCATCTCTTAGCACTTGCTCTCATAGTAGGGAAGGATATTACAATGGCTCGAAAGATTAATATTTTACAAAAACCTGTGTAAATCCGTGTCCCACTGATGTAAATCCTGCACATCCTATAATAACTGAGATAAGTGCTTGATGGCAAACACGGCACTACCTGTAGTAATACCTATAGACCTAAATGCATATCATGCACATCATCTAATAATTGTGATAAATGCGTAGATGGAAGAAACGATACTACATGCAACAATTACTTGAACCTAACTACGTATCGTGCATATTATATGCTAAATATAACAAGTGCATGGATGGAATGAACGGCACTACCTGCAATAATTCATGCAGTGCATCGTGCACATCTTCTAATGACTGTACTAATGCGTAGATGGAAATTACAGTACTAACTACAGTGATTCATGTAGATCTAACTGTAGGTCGTGTATATCATATAATAACTGTGATAAAAGTGTAGATGGTAAAGGTGGCACTACCGGCAATAATCCCTGTAGATATAACTGTAGTCCGTGTATATCATATAATAATTGTGATAAATGCGCAGATGGTAAATATGGCACTACCGGTAGTAATCCCTGAAGATATAACTGTAGTCCGTGTATATCATATAATAATTGTGATAAATGCGTAGATGGTAAATATGGCACTATCGGCAGTAATCCCTGTAGATATTACTGTAGGTCGTGTATATCATATAATAATTGTGATAAATGCGCAAATGGTAAATATGGCACTATCGGCAGTGATCCCTGTAGATATAACTGTAGTCCGTGTATATCATATAATAATTGTGATAAATGCGCAGATGGTAAATATGGCACTACCGGTAGTAATCCCTGTAGATATAACTGTAGTCCGTGTATATCATATAATAATTGTGATAAATGCGTAGATGGTAAATATGGCACTATCGGCAGTAATCCCTGTAGATATAACTGTAGGCCGTGTATATCATATAATAATTGTGATAAATGCGTAGATGGTAAATATGGCATTACCGGCAGTAATCCCTGTAGATCTAACTGTAGGTCGTGTATATCATATAATCATTGTGATAAATGTGTAGATGGTAAATATGGCACTACCGGCAGTAATCCCTGTAGATATAACTGTAGTCCGTGTATATCATATAATAATTGTGATAAATGCGCAGATGGTAAATATGGCACTACCGGTAGTAATCCCTGTAGATATAACTGTAGTCCGTGTATATCATATAATAATTGTGATAAATGCGTAGATGGTAAATATGGCACGATCGGCAGTAATCCCTGTAGATATAACTGTAGGTCCGTGTATATCATATAATAATTGTGATAAATGCGTAGATGGTAAATATGGCATTACCGGCAGTAATCCCTGTAGATCTAACTGTAGGTCGTGTATATCATATAATCATTGTGATAAATGTGTAGATGGTAAATATGGCACTACCGGCAGTAATCCCTGTAGATATAACTGTAGGTCGTGCACAACATCTAATAAATGTGATAAATGTGTAGATGGATATTATTGTATATATTGCCGTGAGTGCCCTACAAGCTGTGACTCATGTTCAAGTCGTTCGAGCTGTAATGTCTGTAAACAAGGATACTATGAAACTACATGCATAAACGTCTGTTCAATTGGATGAGCTGCAAATGTTTGTAATCAATTAGACGGTGCCTGCAACTGTACGGTTAATATTATCGGATCGAAATGCGACAAATGCGTTGAAGGAAAATATGGAACGGACTGTTACTTAAACTGTGCTGTTGGATGACTGTTGAACAGATGTGATAAGTCACTAGGTACTTGTAAATGTAAAACTGGGTTTGCAGGAGAATTGTGGGACAAATGTGAGGATGTGAAATACGGAAGTTCTTGCGATATTACTTGTCCGAGCACGTGCGTATTGTGCATATCGGATGTAGTATGTGACCAATGTTTGCCTGGCTATTATATTAGTTCTTCACGCACCAACTGTACAAATAAATGTCCAGCAAACAACCCAGCCTGTAATTCGTCTAGTGTATGTATAGACTGTAAATCAGGTTACTATGGACCTGACTGTCAACTGATCTGTCCAAATTGCTGAAACTGCGCGTTATGTTACAAAATAAATGGGTACTTGTACATCCGGCTGCAAAATGTCTTTTTCAGGAAGTAACTGTGAAAACTGTCTGTTAATGAAAAATGGAACCAACTGTGACCTGAATTGTTCCTCTAATTGCTTAAAAGGAGTGTGTGAGAAACCTACTGGCACGTCAAATATTGACACAGCAATATACTTCCGTATACGCCATAATCAGACACTAGATTTCAGATAGGAGAAGTATAGTTATGGCATATACTTTCAAAATGTTTTACCGGGGCCGTCACTGACTTAAACATATAAATATAATAACCATGACTTCTATTGTTTGGTAAAGAACACACAAAACTAACTTAAATGCATATACCAATAATCATATATATGTCGACGTTTTATAAAGCCGTATTTAATTAAAATCAAGGACTCTCGCTTATTCACGCAAAATATCACAAAATCTCAATTTTATATATCTTAACTACCATTTATTTCAGAAATACAAATCAAAATTCTGTCTTTGCATAATAGAATTCTCTATACAACGAGACGTTTCCCAGCAAATGTATAAGCGTTATGATAACAAAGTTTGTATACTGCAACTAAAAAATCAAGGAAAGCACTTGACAGTTTACTACAAACTGCAATATTTTAAATTCAATATCATCTTGCATGTTTAAAACATTATAACATATATATATATATATATATATATATATAGGCTATATTCACCTTTAAGTTACATTTTATTTATAAAAAAAACAGTTGCCTGTGAAATTTGAATGATTAATTTGCCAAATTATCAATTCTTTGTATGCTATTTTATCAACATTTAGTAGATAGATGCAAGCTTCCTACATTTTTCAGTCTACAGTGAGCGCTCCATTATATATTTAGGCTCCAATACGGAAGTTTTGTTTATTTCATTGTGGCTATTGAAGAATGCAATCACTGCACAGGCGCATTGACAATTAAAAGGGTTTTCAGTATATATTCTGCTGGGTATAAAATCAGTACAGATATGCAATTAAACTTCAACATACAGTGTTGTCTGGTTATACTTAATTTACATTATATTTGACTCAATTTTATTTAATATATAAAAATAAACCCTTAAAAGTCGTTTCTCGCAAGCAAATTTTTGAACAGTGAAATAATATACTTGCAGTTTAGTATTTGTGAATCAACACGGTGTTACGTAGATATATTGTTTTATTCAAAATATAAAACCAATTAAAACTGAACAAAGTTGTATGTATGTGCTTTCACGTAATGTATGAGGTTCACGGAATTCAATTGCATTTAATATATGTGTTCATCAATTGCAAAAGAATACATATTAAATGAGAACAACTATAATACTTGAGTTATGATTGGTATGTCTGTATCTAGGGAATTCACGATATTTCAAATGTGTGACTAAAATCGTGTACATCGATATTTAAAGCTATTTTTAAAAGAAACGACGCAACATAGTCATGTCTCTTTTGTGTGTATGAAATATAAGTTTAGTGTAAGCATCTGTGACTCGATATTTTATATACATAAGTGTTGATATCTAAGTGAAAATATAATATAACCAGGCAGTGACGTGTCCTGTATGTATATTATGGAGTTTACGGAAGATTTCTTACTAGTAACAATTAATTGTTTTATTGTTTGGTTTGTATAACAATGGTTGCAACGTAATAAGGAAGTACCAGCTATGTGTTAAAATGTGAATCATATCTGGACAATGGGTTTGCAAGTCAATTTTATCTTTTGTGGAATTGTATCAACACGTGGGTTGACACTAATTGAACAAATTAACTGTGCATCAATTTCAATTTTACCATGGAGATACTAGTAAGTCGTATTGAATTATTTTGTTGTATTTATTTTGTCTATAAAGTAGTGCCACAGCATTGGTTTAGTGGTAGAGCGTCCGACTAGTATGCGGAGGATCATCATGGGTGCGATCCTCGGGTCATACCAAAAACTTGAAAAACGGTACTTGAAGCTTTCTAGCTTGGTACTCAGCATAACGAGAATAGTTCTAGGTCTGGGTGGCCCGATGTCAGTATAATGTGACTGGGTAAGGTATCATACCATGTGCCTACGGCATGATACTCAAGTGTGGCAGCGCTTAGAATATTGTCGCAAGTTGACACCGTCGCTATATGACTGAACAAGTGTTGAAAATGACGCTAAACACCATACAACACCATACAAAAACACACATGCACGCACAAACCAACGCACCTGAGCACACACGCACGCACACATGCACACATTAAATGTAAACGCTTTCTTCAATTTTCACACTCGTATAAAAGAAACAGGGTCAATTATTATTGATGTTTTAGTTTAGATTTGTTATACAATTTTTCATTTAAAGCCAACTTCAATCTACGAATTGAATGTATCGACGTGTATTATAACACTCCTTTGACAGTGTAAGTTTGCATTATCTAGTAATTAGTTTTAGTATTAATATAATCACTATACAGTTTTTCTTTTGTTGGAATCATTTCTATATCTGGTTATCGCTCGGTGTTTTATTTTGATTTTCTCAAACATAACTTAATTACACGATTTTAAGGCCAGCAGTATTAATAATTGCATGCATCGTAAGTATATAATATGTTTGGAGAAGTAGCGTAGCACATTTATGTATATCAGGAAGTGGGTACCGTTCCGTCTGCCTATCTGTTAGACGACTGGCTTGCCTGACAATTAAAAAACTAAAATACATTTACCTGACTGGTTATCCATCCTTTATTTTTCCCTGTCAACATCTTGTATCTCAATTATATACATTTTTGTTTGGATAAATGTGGACCAATTTACCTACCTACATGCCTACCATCTGCCTGTTTGTCTACATTTCCACTCACCTGTCCGTCCGCCCTTTGACCCCTGCCCGGTAGTCCGTGGGTTCCTCTTTCTGTCGTCTAATTGCCTAGTCGCCTGCTCACATGACGTACTTTCACTCAGCCCGTTTGTCCTCCCTTCCAATCCTGGATGCTCATTCGCCTACTTACTTGTATGTCTGTTTGTATGTGTGATGCCCTTTTTTCTGTTTCCTATTGACTGACTGCCTCGTGTTGCATGTCAATTGCCTTCTTGTCTATTCATCTTTTTAGCCATCTAACCTTTCACGTACCAACGCATACATAGAAATGATTTATAACATTTAAACGATAAAATGAAAGAATAAAGATAGCATAGTAATAAAATTTGTATATCTAAAGTGCAATAAAATCAGTTTAATGTTCAGTTTTGTCCAAATACGGATGCAAGTCAGGTTGAATATTTTGGTAAAAATTATTATAAAATATACGCCCACTTTGCCAATGGAGATTATGGGACAGTCTGATTATCTAAATGTTTGTACTACTCTCCCGTGATTAATATAAACACTTCACGGTGAGAAATATAGTCACTATAATAACAAGGAAGTTAGATATATTCTTTAAATTATTAACTTTAGATTGTGAAGATATTTAAATGGATTTAATTTTTTTTTCATGTTGCATTAATGTGTGACAAACAGTTTTACGGTGATATAATAGCTCAGAAATAAAGCATCAATGCAGATCCGCCGTCCTTTTAACAAGTAACTGATAAACATTGTGTTTGACCAGGCTGTATTCCAGCCCACAACATCAGCGAATAAAGGGGAACGATCGTCTCCAGACACTCGGTTACGGAGGACCATTGCTGTTGTTTCTTAAACTGTTATGATGGAGCTGGTATCGAACTCACAACCATAACAGTGAGAGGTAAATCATCATGAAAATGCGGTCCAAACCACTAACTAAGAGTCTATAAAGACGTTAATGTTAATTCGGTCTCTAAACATTCTTACACATCAATAAAACCTGTTTACTGGGCAATAAGCACACCAGTCTTATAATTCATGATCTTTATGAATTCATAAGTCGGTGTTACAGTATATTTATTTATTTTTTAAAATATCACAATTGGAATTAAAATACTACTGCCGATTGCATCGTCCATATTTAATTATAATTAACCATAGAAACCAACATGTCTCCAAAAAATGCTTTTCTTGTCAAAATAGTTGTCTACTGACATGACTTCAGCTGGCGACAAAGACATGATCAGGGGCGGATTCTACATTAAGATAATGCGAAAGGATATATTGTATATCTGTTTCCAGTTTGAATGTGCCGTGCCAGGCCAGCTTCGTCGTTGACACTTCTATCTGTCAATACAGAAGTGTTGAGTTCGAAACGCCGTCTTACCGCAGTATCTGTGACGATTGATCACGAACTTTGTTTTACGGTCATGACTTTTTTTCGTTTTATGGGATTGGGATCGGGGATCTACGCTGGTTTAGCTCCAATCTAATATATTACTATAAATTTAATTTACTTTGATATCAAACACTATCCAGTTATTTGGGGATGACTTTTGGTTAAAAACCTGACCCATTTGCACTTTTTACTGTTTAAACTATAATATTGGTATTGACGTTATACATGTTTTTGTTTATAATAGATGGAATGAAGTATCTAATTGTAATTTTAAACAAATTCCAAATGTTCTTGGCAACTTAATATGATTTTTACGCTCAATGACGTATGTTGAACCGTAAATTACACAGAAACGAATTATTCTCACCTATCGTGTGAATCCTTCGCATTTTTATTACAAATACGTTCGAAATAGGTACGAAAATAATGCGATGAATGATTGTTTTTACGAAAGCGTCACATGCATATACAGATGGGCGAAACTATAACAACATTAACAAAATAAAATAGACAGAACACAACACCACACGACAGAATATGATCAACAAAATATATTGAACACTAGAATATAATAGAAATCCCATTGGTTATGTGCAGTTTAAACGGTACTAAACATGAATTAAGTTGGTCTATGTACAGCTGTACGGCGTACGTTTTTGTTTTCACTCATAGGACCGATATCTTAGATTATTATATCGGTTATGATCAAACTTGGCACAGTGTTTCTAGAGTTCCACAATGTATGACTGCACATGTTATTAGGTCTCAGAGATCTGCTTTCTTCGGTCCAAAGATTTGGCATTATATCTTCAACGATATATTACTTATTGTGATTAAACTTATTCCATTTGAACCTTATAATACAGGCCATTACGGCGTATGCTTATTCGGTGACTACTTTCGACATACTTTCAACGGTCCATTAATTTTAGCGTATATTTTAAAGGCGATTAGATCGATCTTGATATATCAAAGCTGGTTCAGTGGTTCAGAATAAAACAGGCTATCATGGCTTATGGAAATTAGATCAGGGTGACCTTTATACGGTGCGGTCATTTTGATTGATATCGCCAATGCTAATTGATCGAGTGTGATAAAGACATGAACACAAGATACACTGTCTCATATTAATAACGTCACAGTCACCAAGCTACTTTTTATCCTTCAGTGATTTCTGCCTGAATTATTTTCATAAATGCTGTTATACAGCTTTTGATAAAAAAAATGGCTCTGTAATACAAAATAATACAGGCGATCAAGGCTTGCTAATTAGCATTGTGACCTACTTTTGGGATATGCGATGGCATGGAGAAAAGTGGGTATATTGTGATAAGCTTGTTCGTACGTCCATACGTGCGTTTGTACGTCCGTAATTCCCTTAAATTCCTCTTACACAATATGGGTTAGAACATTGAATATTTTAGACAGGTGGGAACTGAGCCAATGGTTTCGGAATTTCGATCCGAATCCCAGACATCCGGGGCAACTAACCTAGATTTAACGTTTCAGTGAGTTTTACGTTCATGTTGTATTACGCGTATGCATGGCAATAAAACTACATGTACATTGCAATGTAATAACCTCAGTAGCTCAAAGTGGTACATTTCTTTGAATGGGACGATGGTACAATGGTACGGTGGTACTAAAAACTGCGATAGTACGATGATGATTGGGCGATGTAATATCGCGCTATCACCATCGGACTATTGTAGTATCACAATCGTATCATCGTTGTCGCCTCAGAGTATTTTTAAAGCGAATGTGCATGAGCATGTCAGACCGGAAGGCGATACCCAACAGCGGTAAAGTAATTCCACGACAGCGACTGCAATGTGGCAAAAGTATCGATTCAAGTCGGTTTTCTTTGTAACGAATAAATACCATTGAATATTATTCCGAATATGTCAGAACATTACTTTATCTTAAAGCAGAATAAAAGTATGCGTGTTTTGAAATTATATGATCTGCCCTAGTTTTGCCCCGACCCAACATATTGCTTAATCAGGGGCATATAACTCTGTTTATATTGATCCGATCTAAGCAAAAGTTTAACTCGACCAAATACAATAGAACATGTTAACTAAATCGAGTGCAATAACAACATAATCGATATTGTATTGTCATACACATTTTATCCGAATAGTATTAAGATTGATATTGAAATAAAGCCACTAGTATGTTAAAAATATCAAAATCAGTTTCTTGCAAAATCAAGGAAAATTCGCTTGTGTTACGAAGTTGATCTGACCAAAACTCCAACTTGGCCAATATTTTAAAAATATTCAATAATGTCTAATTATAACTCAGAATGAACAAATAATTTGCTCTACTCAAGTACATATTAAGCATCAGCATACAGTGTTTTCTGGATATATTTTGTGTAAATTATATTTGACTCGGTTTCATTTAACATTTAAAAATGACCCCAAAAAAATCGTTTCTCGAAGGCAAATATTTACGCAATGAAGTAATACACTTTTTGTTTAGAATTTGTGAATCAATACAGTGTATATATTGTTATATTCATATTATAAAACCGATTAAAACTGAATAAAGTTGTTTGTATGTGCGTTCACGTAATGTATGAGGTTCACAGAATTCAATTGCATTTAATATAAGTGTTAATCAATTGCGAACACGTGGATATTGAAAGAGTACAACTATAAAACTTGAGGTATGATTCCTATATATATATTTGTGGATTTCACGATCTTGTTTGATATTTCAAACGTGTGATTAAAATCGTGTTAAAGGATTTTTTTTAAAAAAAATCGACACAACATTGTCATGCCTCGTATGTGTGTATAAAATATAAGTTTATTGTTAGCATCTGTGACTCGATTGTTTATATACACAAGTGTGGATATTGAAGTAAAAAATAAAAACTGTCCTGTTTGTATATTTATAGAGTATACGGAAGCTTATCAGCTCTTGCTCTAACTGATGACAGTTAATTGTTTTATTGTGTGGTTTATATGGCTGCAACGTAACAAAGTAAGGTGGTGGCGTTTTTAATGTGAAATATATCTGCGAACTGGAATTAAAAGTAAAGGTTATGTAACTGTATCAACACGGGGTTAAAACTTCCTGGAAAAAAAATGCGCATCACTTGCAATGTCACCATGGAGATACACGTAATTCGTTAAAGATTATTATTTGTTCGTTTTCCTTTTTTTTGATATTTACATGTAGTAGTGTCGCAGTAGTGGTATAGTGGTAGAATGTCCGCCTTGTATGCGAAATGTCGGTCCCCGAGTTGGTCACAGCAAATACTTGAAAATATCTATATAGGCGCTCAGCATTAAGTGGATTTTTCTAGGTCTGGTTGGCTGGTTTCAGTATGATATGACTTGGTTGGGTATCATACCATGTGTCTAAGGTATGTACTCCAGTGTGGTAGCATTTAGAATGTTGTCTCAAGTAGCCACCGTCGCAAAATGACTGAACAATTGTTGCAGTGACGCTAAACACCATACAACAATAATAGTGATAATAGCATTCAAATGTAACACAGTAGAATATACACAGGTTGCTTTTGTTTCTTTTTTTCGCATTGCTAACATGTATGTTACATGTTTATTACTTCTGAGGCGTTCTCCGATGCATAACTTTGATATGTATGTCCTATATCGCTTATACATGAATGTAGGTCAATTCGTGAAATTAAGAATTAAAGTAATATTTTTCTTACATTAATATTTTAATATATATAGTTCAATCGTGGTTATTTCAAGTTGAATTAATATTTATGTAACCCTTCATGTGTATGAATGTAGCAGAACACACTGGATTGTTTGAGTAGTAGTTTAATATGGAATACAATATTAAAACCCGGAAGGACATACAAAGACTACATAAATACATTGACAGTCAATACGTAACTAAACGAAACTAATAGCAATAAAAGCACTAGGTAATTCTGGCTGAACTGCGCCAATAATAATTTAATTCCCCCTTATGGAGGTGTTAGTGGCATACACGATTAATCCCATGCAACATATACATACGCCATCAACATGAATTCACACGCACTTTTATACATAACTCTGTCTATAAACAGGTTATGTATATCTGGCACTCATGACATACTTACTTAAACACTTACATTCCTAAGACAACACCGTACACAACAGGTAACAAAAAATACAATCATCGTAGTGATGGGTAGAGACCTGGACAACATTCTCCCCTCCTTCAGAAAAATGGCTCCAGACCTTCAATGTACTTTAAACACGATACTACATTTACATTATATTTACATTAACCTACATACAGTCCCTTATAACGATACTGTAACATTTTTTTTTTTCAACACAAAAATATTATAGTATTATTGAAATAAATTTATTGATAATTACATACACTTTGAATATGAACGCCTCTGCTATTCAAGTGTAACACAATACCGTTAAAGTAAAATAACTAAAAAAGCAAAAATTACAACATTAACATAAAAGTTTAGTTCATCTATGGTGCTCCAGTGTTCCGCGACATGGGAACTATGAATAAAACTAAATTAATTAGCATCATTCATACTGAATGATAAACAATACATATATACAATTCGTGAGAAAAAAAAAATCAAAGTTGCACAAAGAGTATGAATGGTGAACGGAAGGTTATAGTTTGCGTAGGCAAGGATTGGGGGCACGTCAGTTTGGTCTTTACGGTCTCAAAAGCTGATTTTTGGACTCTGTCCAAAATCCACGGAGCAGGTTCATTACGAGACTTTTAAGATTTTTTTGAGATTTTGTTAGTACCGTGACCTTGTAACAGATCGTTTAATGGTATTCCTAACCGGGAATAATCTTTGATAAACCGACGGTAGGAACCAACAAAACCTAAACACTGACGTAATTCCTTTATATTCTTAGGGACTGGCCACTCTTTAACAGCAGAGACTTTTTTGGGGTCTGTCTGAATTTCTTGCTCAGAAACTACATGACTTTGATATGAAACTGAGGTCTTAAACAATTCACAATTTGAAGGTTTTAATTTCAAATTGTGCTTAGCAAGTCTAGCAAACACTGCTTCTAATATCTCTGTATGTTCTTCGAACGTTTTCGAAAATATCAGTATGTCATCGAGGAAAATAAGGCATTCTCTGAGATGGATATCACCCATACATTTCTCCATTAATCGTCGAAATATTGCCCCAGCATGTACAAAGCCATAACTCTTTCGATTAAACTCGTAAAACCCAAGGGTGCCTACTGAAAACGCAGTTTTACACTTATCACTTTCTTTGAGCTCGACTTGCCAGTAGCCCGAGCGTGAATCGAGTTTTGAAAAATATTTGGCGCCACTAAAAGAATCAATAACGCGGTAACATATACGTATCTTTACCTGTCTTAGAATTCAATTGTCAATAGTCGATGCAAAAATGCTGTGAACCATCCTTTTTACGTACTAAGACCACGTTAGAAGAAATAAGGGCTATCTGAATCTCTGATAACCCCAGCCTCTAGCATTTCTTTGATGTGCTGTTTAACTTCCTCGAACATATTGGAAGGTATCCTACGGTATGGTTGTTTAAAAGGGATATCGTTGTCAAGAAAAATATTATGTTATACCAAGTTGGTATTCCCAATATCCAGTGACCCTTGGGAAAACACATGTTTCCAATTCCCCAAAATCTGTCTTGATTTTGTGACAAATGAGACGTGTCAACCTTCATACCACCTAGTTCCTCCTCAGCTATTTTTGATTCCTTCTTATCAGAAGACATTGGTTGTGACGTTAGATTGTCAACAGCTTTTACTGCATTAATTCGACGTAGAACTTCTTTGGGTTTAATAGTAATTGGCTTGGCTGAAGTATTGCATATTTAAACGAATATTTTTTTTGGCCTGTGACCTTTGGCCAACCTTGACGACCCTAGGACAGACCATAACATTTAACTCTGGACTGTCACAACATTCAGTGACTACGGTATCTATATTTGGACCTAAAGTTCTGGCCCTACCGTTTACAACTACGGTTTCATATTGGGCAATTGTTAAAGGTTTCCTATTGTTTGCCTTAACTTTAAATGACTTCCAACTTATTCTGTTAACTGCAATTCTGCATTCCTCTGGCATTTGTACATTGCCTTCCAAACAAGTGTCTCTGCACAATCTGATAACATAAGTACCGATAAACATTTGGCTAGAACGGTTAAAATCTGTATCTGGGACGACTAAGACGGGGACGTCATATGAAACATAGGATATAAAAGGAATCAAACTTGTACATTCAATATATCCTTTGTACTTGTGACTAGAGCCATTAGCAACACAAAGTTGTAAACTTATCAAGATGACATAAAAGTGGTTTATCTTTGAATGTACTGTAACACGTCTCTGAAATAGTGGTAACCATTGAACCAATGTCTATTAATGCCTCAAGGGGCTGACCCTGTAATTTCACTGAACTTACATTACCTGCCCCAATAATACGATTCAATAAGTTATGGTCTTTGTTATTGTTCTTACTGGCTCCTGTTTGACCATTTACGGGAGCTGTTAAGCATGTTGGTGATTATTATTTTGGTTGTTATTTCCCCTGCCACTGGATGCTTTGTTCCTGTGATTTCAATTATCCCTATATCCTGCTCGTCCGCCTCTGTTGTTATAACCTTGTTGGGCGGGAGGATTATTATAACCATGTTATAATGCGCACGCACGCAAGAAAGAAAGAGAGAGATAGAGAAAAATTTACACACACATGTACACAAAAACGCACGCACACAAAAATACACTCACGCACGCAAGCTTCCATTCCCACAGAGAGAGAGAGAGAGAGAGAGAGAGAGAGAGAGAAAGTAGAGAGAGAGAGAGAGAGAGAGAGAGAGAGAGAGAGAGAGAGAGAGGGGGGGGAGGATATATATACAAACGTATACATTTAAGTATTTAAGTCATCACTTTACGCATACACACACAAACCAACCGGCCGATATATCAGTGTTGCATATGTGTATTGAACTAGCATTCAAAATGTTCCACGGGATGCTAATAGGTATAAATAATGTACAATATTCATTTAAAACATATATAAGATATTTTTATATAAAATAATGTTATTTTTGTCAGTTTTTGCAAAATACACCCATGCACATTGCATCATTATTACGGATTGATTTGTTCGCTCCTCCTAATATAATGGCTATATGAGCCAATCATGCATATATCCTACTTGCAAATCAAGGTATTGGTGCTACCTAAGTAATGTGCGTGGTGCGATTCATTGTGTTTTTTTCTCGATTTTAAAAAAAAGCTTTTCAGACATTTTATGTACAGCTATGATAAGAACAGTGTCGATTGTTATAAAGATTTTAATTTAAGTTTAATACTTTTCATTCAAAGCAAACTTCATTCTATTCGCGTGTAATATAACAATCACGCTCTTAACAGCGTAATGATGCTATACCTCGTCATTATATTTAAGTACAGTAAAATCTGTGTAAGCGGTCACCTCTATTAAGCAGCTACTTGGCTTAAGCAGCCACATTAGCTATTTCCCATTTCTATGCTTTCAGAGCAAATTCACCTGTATTAAGCAACAACTTGTCTTAAAAGGTCACTTTTGCTCATTTCCTTGACTGGCTGCTTAAGACAGGTTTGACTGTATATGCATTTTTCCTTTTGTAGGATACATTTCTATATTTTGTTATCATTCGATGTTTTATTTCGATCTTTCTCATCGTTCACGCATAGTTACCTCATGCATCGTAGGCATATACTGTGTTTAGTGCATTAGAGTAGCGTAACACATTCAGATGTAATATGAAGAAGATATCCTTTGTTTTTCCAAGCCCACATCTTGTAACTCAGTTATATACATTTCGTTTGGATACATGTTGACCAATTTACCTACCTGCATAGCTACCGTCTGTCTGTCTGTCTGTCTGTCTGTCTGTCTGTCTGTCTGTCTGTCTGTCTGTCTGTCTGTCTGTCTGTCTGTCTGTCTGTCTGTCTGTCTGTCTGTCACCATTTCCGTTGTTCTGTCCGTCCACCTTTTGGCCACCTGCCCGGTAACTCATGTGTTCGCCTGTCTGTCGTCTACCCGCCTAATCACCTGCTCACATGACGTACCTTCACTCAGCCCGTGTGTCCTCCCATCAAATCCCAGATGTTCATCCGCTTACTTACTCGTATGTATGTTTGTATGTGTGGTACCTTCTTGCCTGCACCCTACTCACTGACTGCCTCATTATGCATGCCAGTTACCTTATTGTCTACCTTTCTTCTATTAACCTTTCACGGACCACTGCACACATGCATTGAATAAAGGATATATAAACATTTAAACGATAGAATGAAGGAATAAAAGTAGTGTCTTGTAATAAATTATGTATACCTTAAGTACAATAAAGGCAGGTTAATGTTTAGTTTTCTCCAAACAAGAATACAAGTCAGGTTACAAATGTGTAAGATGGATTAAAGGGGTTTATAATGTACGCACGATTTGCCAATGATGTATTAGGACAATCTGATCATCTATATCTTTGTACTACTTTCCCGTGACTAATATAAATACTTCACGGTGATAAATATAATCACTATAATAACAATGGAGTTAGATATATTCTTTAAAATATTAGCTAAAGATTGGGAATACATTTAAATAGATTTGTCAAATAGATTTAATGTCAACCAGTTTTATGATAGCTCAGAAAAGAGCGAATCAATGCAGATCCACCTTCCTATAAAAAGTAATTGAAAAACCTTCTCACGTGTTTTTACCAGGCTGAATTCTTGCCCACAACATTAGCGGTGACAGTTAAATGATCGTCATGACGTTTCTCACAGTATTTAATTTTAGATGGAGAAATGCATACTGAAAACATTACCAATGGTTCTAAAAGTACCTTGTTTCCATAGGTTGTCATCTGTTGTTCCAAATATGCAGAAAAAAAACATGAAGTTGACCAGTTTGCTTTTTCACAATATCCATGGTTTTACGACACCCCTTCATTTTTGACAATTATGTCCATTCCTTTCAGAGTATTACTAAGTATCTTTAAACTGTTATATGTTCATCAAACAGCACCCAGCCAAACTCATGACAATGTCACATCTTCTCATCTGTAGAATAAAACATGAACATTAAAACAATTTTAAAATAAAATGCCACACCAATTAACACAGCTCTAATATCTCTGGCGTAACAATCTTGTAACCGTCATGTAGTGGAGGTAATTCTTACGTGAGACCTTCAGACAAGGTTATAAATCACTCGCTAACTGAGTACCGTTGCTGTTAAACAGTTATGACGGAGCTGGTATCAAACTCACACCCATATTAGTGTGAGGTAAATAATCATAACAATGCAGACTAGACCACTTAACTAAGCACGTATAAAGACAGTTATGTTTTTAGTTAAACCGGTCTCAAAACTGTCTTACACAGTTATCAATAAAATCTATTAACTGTGCAGTTTACAAACCTATAATTCATTATTTTTATGATTTCATCAGTCGGTGTAACATTTTATTTTAGATTTTTGTAATATCAAAGTTAACTAGGAATTAAAATACCACTACCGATTTCATTGTCCATATCTATTTATAAGTAACCATAATAACCACAGTGTCTCCAAAGAATGCTGGTCAAAACAGCTATTTGTTAAAAGGTTACTTCTGATATTACTTCAGCTGACGACAAAGACAAAATCAGGGTCTAAATTCATCATCAATTTCAGTTTGACAATCAGACTCAGACTCAAATCTTACATTTTTGTATAACCCTGTAAACATACGTTTATTGGTAAGATCCTCGTTAATGCTGCTTGTGTTTCCAAATAAATATAGCAAATTGCTTGTTAACTTCATACTATTTGAATATGAAATTTTGGACAATTTGAGTCTGAGTCTAAATCTCAGATTCAAAGTATTGATGAATTTAGGTCCAGGGGCGGACTCGACATTATGATAATGCGAGGGGCTATATTATCGATCTGCTATGAGTTGTTACGTGCCGTGCAAGGCCAGCTTAGTCGTTAACACTTCTATATGTCAATACAGATGTGTTGAGTTCGAAACCACGTCTTACCGCAGTTTATGTGATGTTTGATCACGAACTTTGTTTTACGGTCATGAGTTCCCAACCTCTCAATGTGTGGGGAGGTAGTCAGTGACTAGCTTGGATGGGGTTTGTACAGTTCTTGATTGCAGTCTGGCAGACCGCCGTTTAATAATTGAAACATTGTTATTATTTAGAGTTATAACCATATAAAAACTATAAGTGCATGGGGCTGGTGTGTATACAATATTGGGAAACAAAAATACTTATTTTTTCGTTTTAAAGCAATTGGGATTAGGGGATCTACGCTGATTTAGCCCCTATCTAATATATTACTATAAATATGTTTTAGTTTGATATCAAACACTATCCGGTTATTTGGGGATGGCTATTGCTACTTTTGGTTAAAACCTGACCCATTTGCACTATATACTGTGTAAACTACAATATTTATATTTTAGCGTTATACATGTTATGGTTTATAATTGATGGAACAAAGTATTTAAATGTATTTTTTAAAAAAATCAGTTGATCTGGATAAATGAAATTTATTTTTTACACTAAATTAGCGTGTATGTATTCGTCAGTCAAACAGTTTAAATATTCCATGGCGTGTATTTGTTACTAGCTTGATGGCGGAAGTTTTATTTATTCGCAATAAGTAGTACGTACACAGTAAACAAGGTTTAATGAAGCGTGTAACTGCGCTTTGGCAATTAAATGTATGAAATTATGTATATATTTTTGTTTATAAAATTCAATTAATACTTATAATTAACAGAATAATTAAAACAAAAACGATAAATTGTGTAACAATTAACAATAATTACTAATGTATCTTTTTAAATGGTTTCTTTGTATAAGGTGTACACTCAGTACATTCATTATTCCTTGAATACACACTGTTTTGTATTTTGTCGTTAGTTTCATTTAATTTTCATTTAAATTCAAAATTTTAATTGACGTAATAGTGTTAACTTGTGTGTTCGGGCTTCCTTTTATTCTCTTAAATGTTTTATAAATGACTGTTTGTGTAATTTCAGTGTGAATATTTTTATACTTGAATATCATTGAAATAATAATTATAAATATATATATTAAGATAATTATATATTGTATGAATATTAATTAATATGGATATATATTAAAATTATTTGTACGGGATCGTATCTGATATATATATATATATATATATATATATATATATATATATAAAGGGAGATAATTAAATTCACAACAACGGAATTTACGATTTTTAGGATCTTTTCAGATGTTCATTTACATTGCATGATATATATATGGAGAAAATTATTTGTGAATAACCAATACATAAATGTACAGACCAGACTACGGCGAGTGCGCCTAGCTATAATGCAAACCATAGATACAATATCAAGGCCTCTGCCAAACCAAAAAACTTGGTGGCGACCATGACTTATATACTATGGAATTACAACACATCTGGACAGGGTGGACAAATTTACATACATGAACTGATAGCTTTATATGAGTAGGATCCAGTTAAGGATTCATGACTACTCATATGCTATACAAAGGACAGATTTATAAACCCGTTGGATCATATAGATACAATGAATTCATATATATTTAATTTCATAAAGAGAGATAATTAAATTCACAACAACGGAATTTACGATTTTTGGGATCTTTTCAGATGCTCATTCACATTGCATGATATATATATGGATATAATTATTTGTGAATAACCAAGACATCAATGTCTGTATATATATATATATTGACGCTGTTTACATAATCAAGTACTTGCGACTCAATTGTATTTTAAAAGTATATATTTACACAGTTTGCAAAATCTCAATATTCAATAATGTGCATAAAACTAACATTCATATAAAACATTCAAAATGTTTGATGGAATGCTAGTAAGTACATTATGGATTGATTAAAGTTGCAGAGACGTTAGCTCCTCAAAAACGCAGTTGCGGTTTATATAAAACAAGGATGTCTTTATCTCTAGCATTGACTACTTGCAGAACACGGTATTGGACCAAGGAAGCGGGCTTGAAATGTGATTCATATATCGGTTGATCTTACTTAGCCCGTGTTTTTTTTTTTGTCGATTTGAAAAAAAAACCTACTCAGGCAATGTATATAAAATTATGATAATTAGATCGATATTTGCATACGCTTTCCTAAATGTACACACTCGTATAAAAGGAACATGGTCGAATGTTATTAAGCGGTATTCATTCTACTGTCCGTCCATATGTCTGCACAAAATAACAAGATATACCAAACCTATAACGAGATAATGATTATTTATGAATTATTCTAATCATTCGTCAAACTAATAGTTCAATAGCTTTTATTTAAGTTGGATAATCAGACAGACGGACAGACATACTAGCAGGCGAACTGGTGGAAGGACGGACGAGCGGACGGACAGACGGACAGAATGCATAAATATTAACAGACAGACGTACAAAAGATTCGTAAGATGCGACAAATTGAGTAATACGATATAATTTGCTGAAACTATGTAGTTCAGCAGGTATCAAGGTTCTAGGTTCATTCTGCATATTCATTTGTTGATTTTTTTTTTAATCTGTATGTTATTTTTTTGTTTTTGTATATGTAGAGTGAACTTGGAATCTTCCTCCCTGTTGGCGTCGAATAACCTATAATGTGTTGGTACGCCGTAAAACCCTATTCATTCATTCATTCATTCATTCATTCATTCATTCATTCATTCATTCATTCATTCATTCATTCAGTCAGTCATTCATTCATTCTCCTCTTTTTATAAACATGCGTGAATAACTAAGACCAGACTGAGTAGTGTCCTGTAGTCATATTTATGGAGTTAACGGACGCGTGCTGACTTGAAATGTAAAAAACGTTTTGTGTTAAAGTATTGGTTATCTTGTCAGCAACGTAACCAGGATATATCCGCCTCGTTGTGGTGCTTTAAAATGCGAGTAATACCAAGGAATTGGACGTGCAAGTAAATATTATCTTTTGCGGAATTGTATCAACGCGGAATTAACGTTTTTTTGAAGAAATTAAATGCTCATGACTTGCAATTTCACCATGGAGATACACGTAATATTATACATGAACTTTATGTGTGTGCGCCGTAAAACCCCAATTTATTCATTACCTTGTAAGTGACACTGTCTAATATCTGAGCTTTGATCATGTAAAAAATGTTTCGTTTATTTAAACATTTTGATATGCCATATGGTTTAAACTTATTTCTTTTACTTCAATTGTGAAACAAGCTCTTACAACTTAAACAAACCACGCTCTTTCGAAGTCTTCCTGAGTAGAACCAGTATATTTTTTATATTGTGAATTTACCAACAAGATAACCATAAAATATGTGTTTTGTATGTAATATAATGAAATAACTTATTTGAATAGACTTAAGAACACATAGTAGGGATGGAGCAAAGTATAAAAATAGCAAAAGGAGAGGAAAGATGAGGAGGGGAAATAAGGATCAGCAGAACTGTTCTTTTTATTTTAAAAGAAATGAGAATAAAAAGAGAGGAGATGGATGTGATATAGCAGTAGCCTCCATTTAGTTTAAGAATACATATTGTTTTGGATAAATAATCTCCATGTTTATTGTGTTTATCAAAACTGTTGTGTTATAGTGGTCTCTTTCTTCTCTTTCAATTTGTTTTTATTAAAAACATTTCGAAATTATAAAAAAGTTGATTTGATTTTATTGAATCAGTGCATGAGAGGTAATGAAGTTTATCACATACTTTCCGGTGCAGAAGTTTTATAAACTCCTGATATATATATTCGTTTATTAAAGTCTCATCGTAGTATATACAATAATGAACATAACATTTAAAATACAATTTACACATATATTACATACTATGTCATTCTCTACAGAATTATAAGAGACACCTCGGCAATATTTTAATATCACAGTAATTATACAATACTAAAACGACACATAAAATCACACTATAATATACTTACTAGTTAAAAGGTGTACAGCCATTGTTAATCCGGACAAAAGAAGAATATGAATCTTTATTCTATTCATTTGTCTAAAACAGTATTAAAACAATTTCTATTAATCCACTTCTTTTATAAACATTAGCAAAAGGGCAGAATTAAAAAATAGTTTAAAAAATCATTTTTCACCTCAAATCAGATTTGGGACTGATTAACAATGACTCTGCATTCACTACTAAAATGTCCAATAACAAATAAAACAATATCAATCATTATATATATTATAAGATAACGTTAAATAGACCATAAATGCTGTCTATTTGCTTTAAAAGAGAGATCTTCTTTCAAGAATTTTACTCGACCTACAGAACGCGTTTGATACCGTTGACCACGTTATTCTGTGTAATAAGCTCTCTGAAATGGGAGTCGCGTCGATAAATTGGTTCAAATCTTATCTAACCGAAATATCATAGTTAGTGAAGATAAACAAAATTTCATCAAAATCTACCCAAGTTACTTGCGGCGTACCACAGGGAAGCATCCTGGGCACTCTTTTATTTTTATGTTTTGTCAATGATATGCCTACGTGCATCGACTCCGATTGTAAATTATTATTATATGCAGATGGCAGTGTAATATTGTTCGCTGACAAACCCCCTAATGTTATTGCAGATAGTCGTATCTTTGATAATTGTTCTACATGGCTAGTTGATAATAAACTGTCCCTTCATCTAGGCAAAACCGAATGTATTTATTTGGCTATTCTAGAAGACTTAAAAAAGTTCAGTCATTTACGGTTACATGCAACGGTCATGAAATTCCGTCCAAGGAAAAGATAAAATATTTAGGATTAACTATTGACAAGTTTCTAAACCGTGAGGCGATAGTTGACTCCATTGTTAAAAAAGTTAATTCGCGGATTGCTTTATTATATCGAAACTGTCGTTATTTTAACCTTCAAACTAAGAGAACCTTAGTACAATGTCATTTTAATTATTCGTGCTCGTCTTGGTATGCCGGTCTTACTAAAAAGTTAAAACACAAACTACAAGTCACTCAAAATAAAGTTATACGATTCTTATTTACGGTTTAGTGAAAGTAATTCTATAGTTCCACATGCTAAGAGTTTCGATTCGGGCAACTTTTATTGTAATGCAAATGCTGACTGGAATAATTTGCCTAACGATTTGCAGAAGTTAACCAATAAGCAAACTTTTCAACGTGAAGTTAAAAAACATTTATGTATCTCTTCGCAGGCTAGAGAAAATTTGAATATTTAATTTTTAAGTATATTTCTTGTATTGTGAACCTCATATATATATTATTCAGTTATTCAGGGTATAAGATAATTCAATGTTTTTTGTATTGTTACATTTTAACAAGTTTATATCAAATGTCTACATTTTTAACATTTCATGTATATCATATTTTTTTAATTTTTTAAAAAAATCACAATTTTAAGGGAAGGACCCCGTTGGAAGTAAGCGCGTTTGTTGCTTAATGGGTTATCCCAGGTTATAAGATCTTTAATTTTTAGATGATTACTATAATTATTTTACTTTTTTATTTTCTTGATTCATTACTGTTATTTTATCATCATCATGATATATATGTTGTATAATGATCTTATATACCTGAATAAATTTGAATTGAATTGAATTGAATTGAACTAGAAAGCAGGTTTTGGCAACTATGCGTATAAGATCGTGGTTGGTGAACAACAAAGTAAGTTTGTTTTCATCTGATAGATTGCTGTATTGCATATCAATATGAACAGCTTTTTCAGTTATATGTTGTCTAATATCGTTATATAAAGAGCATGTCAATATCACATGTTTCTCGGATTCAACTTGATCACTACAAAAAGGGCAAAGTCATTTGTTCAAAGTTCATACCATCCTGTTTCTAATCTTATTGGTGCAATACCACTTTGTAAAATAATTTTGCAATAATGTTCAGTTCCAAATACTTGTTTAAACAATTTGTATGTGCGTAATTTATTTCCACCCCAATTCTTATTCGTATCTTCAGCGTTTACTTATTTTAACCAGCCTTTTTTTGTACAAAGTCATACTAGCTGTATTGACAATATTCATCATAGAAATCTTCGTTATACGGTGGTTAATATTTGTATAATCAGCACACTTAATTTGTGTCAAATATTCACACACTCTAAAACTCCAATTTTTACAGTTTTATTTACCAAAATGCGTTTATTAATCCTAGATGTTGTCAAATTATTTAAACGTACCCAATAGTTAGAAATGCACCTAGTGTTATATCACTTCTTAGTCAACCGTATAAGTTCTTTCCGCCTTGCCCGTACTTAAAGATGACATCGATTAATCACTATAAAATGACGTTATACGATGACTGAAAGAGTTTTATAAGCGACTTTTTCTTACTCTTTATAGAGGTGACCAGATAAATATATGGTAAATGTACCACATTTCTGAGTTATGTGATAGAAATAATCTTACATTCATGATAATTTATCATTTAATTTACTAACCCTTGGGTAAAAGTATATGATGCATAAGGTACTTTTGCCAACTCGTTTAATAAATTCAGTTATAACTAAGCACGAATGCAAGATCCTCTAAATGCACCTCACGCTCCCTAGTGCCGGCCTATTCGGTAGTCTGTGTTCGAGACATCTTCACATTATATAGTGTACATTTTATATTTATGTTTTCAGGCAACTGGATGGGTTTATATATTGCTGTTGGCGTTCCTGTATATGGTACAAGGTAATGCTTATATCTAGGTCTCAATATATACCAACTGTTCGGAGAAACGGCAGCTTACAAAGTCAACCCGGGATGAGTTTCCTGTTTTAAAAAAAAGTAGTACACGAATTGGTTTGCATATTATTATTTCAAAGCCAGATTGGGGCATATTATTCATGCTGATTTTCATATTGACATCAGTTTCGCAAACTACTTCCACTATTATTGTTGGATTGTAATGTATATTAGCGTCATTTTTATGCCATCGGTTTCGAATAAACGATCAGTTAACATAACCACTCTTCCCTAGGACCCTTCAAGGTTAACAAGTACTTGAACACATCTATAACCACTATTGGCTACATTTTCCACTTGAATCAGCGGTGAGAGACGAATAGCAGTGAGCTGCAATTATTGTCGCTCATTAATCATCACGGCAACTTGTCAGGGGGTCCGAACTGAAGACCCAATGATTAATACACGCTACCAACTGAACTAACTGGTCCCGGCTGTAATGCAATAAAAGTATGTGTATCTTATCGCCTTGAGGTGTAGTTGTGCATGAACAATTGTTTCGCATTAGTCCTAACGATGTGGAGTAGACACCCTTAAACTTACATCTTAATTTACCTTAAATAACTGTTTATGTTGCAAATCATATAATGTTGCTTTCAATGTGTTACTTCGCTGTCAAGACGTTGCGAATATTAACAGCACTTTAAGTGAAAGCTCTATTTCTGTCACTAAGTGTATACGCTCCAATACTACATCCGATTATCAAGCGAACGTAAAATATTACATTTGAATTAATTAAATTGTCAAACAAGAACAACTCATACGGTAAATACATCAAATTAAATTTTGCATTATTATTGACGAGTTGATATCCGTTATAATTTCATTTAATATCAACGTTGTAATTGTGTGACATGCAAGTTTCTGCTTTTAAAGCAATAACTGCCAATATATATATCATGTATATGATTAAAATAAGAAAACTCTTTTTCAAAATTTCAAAGTCACCACTGTATGCTTTTGTTATCATTTTTGCATACTACTAGATTATTGTTAATACATATATCTGGTAATCAAAATAAAAACATGTTTGCTATATGCAGTTTGAAAAAAAGTTTGTAACAAGTAACTTGCTGTTGAACACATGCATTATGTGTTATGGTATCAATTTGCCTACATGTGATTTAAATACATTACCCGAGTTATAGTTCTAACAGTTTACATATAATGTATAAAGAATGCGAAAACATATATGACATAAACGAATGCGGGAAGCTTACCTCCATAATAAATCATGTTAATATTTTATTTGTTTCAGTTTACACTCAGACCTGTAACGAACGCTGTGCGTCATGTACGTCAAATAACAAATGTAACTCGTGTAAAGACGGTTACTATTCATATTCATATTCATATAGCAACTGCGGGTACCAGTGTCGCGACACATGTAAATCATGTACGTCATATGATGTATGTAACTCATGTAAAGACGGTTACTATAAAGGGAAGAAATATCCGACATCGAAATATTCATATAGCTACTGCTGGCACCAGTGTCGCGACACATGTAAATCATGTACAGCATATGACATGTGCACAGAGTGCAAATCATTTTATTATGGACGGAATTGTACACTTGCATGTCCAACAAACTGTTTATCATGCTCTTCGATAGATCGCTGTACCGCCTGTCAAGATGGCTATTATAATATTACGACAGCTGATACATGTACCGGTAATTGTAGGACTAAATGTAAATCATGCACGTCTTATAATGATTGCACTGAATGTTTTACCGGATATTATGGATCTGACTGTTCATTGAGCTGCTCCAGTAATTGTGTCAATAACATGTGCGATAAAAGTGATGGTAACTGTAAAATATGTCCATCAACATGTTCGTCGTGTACTTCGTCCTCTGTGTGTACATCATGTGTGGACGGTTATTACAGCAGTACAAATTATTCAAACTGTCCTCATAGTTGTCGTCCGAATTGCAAATCCTGCTCCACAAATAACAATTGCAAAGAATGTAAACCACATTACCATGGCACGTACTGCAACAACACCTGCTTTGGATGTACCGACGGAAAGTGTGACAAGGGATCAGGGACATGCACCGCTGGGTGCAAGTCAGGATTTATCGGTACGCTTTGTGATGAATGTGAGTCTGGCTTATATGACACTGCATGCAACGTTTCTTGCAAATCTAAAAACTGTTATGGTAATAAATGTCACAGAAACACAGGAACTTGCACATCATGTAGCGAATCATCATACGGAGACTTGTGCCAGCACACGTGTTCAAGAAATTGTAATGGAGGTTTTTGTCACATAGAGACCGGTAAATGTACAAATGGATGTAAGGATGGCTATTCAGGGGATATGTGTTGTTTAAACAACACTTTCTGTAAATCTTGCGTATCTAATACGGAGTGCTCTGAGTGCGCAGACGGCAAATACGGTGAAACATGTCAGAATGCGTGTCCTGCAAATTGTAACGTAAATAAATGTAATTTGAATGGAGCCTGTATCTCTTGCCGAGTTGGATTTTACGGAAACCTTTGTAATCAATCATGCCCTGACAGATGTGCTGAATGTAATATGTCTGGTTCGTGTATGATGTGTGAACCTGGGTATTTTGGAACATCCTGTGACTTATGTCCTGAAAGTTGTTCTGAGTGTCAGTCGTTGACATGGTGTAGTTCTTGTGTAGATGGATACTACAGAATGGCATGCGAGCACAAGTGTCAATGTAATGGTGGTTCATGTGATAAGAACAATGGTAACTGTAAGAAGTGTCCAAGTGGCAAAACTGGACTAACATGCAACAATGACTGCAGTGTCAACTGCAATTCTTGTCATATTAATTCGAACGATTATTGTCTGACGTGTAAAGATGAGAAATATGGTGTCGGATCGTGCTCTCATTTTTGTCCAATCAATTGCCTAAACGGAAAATGTAAAATGGATACTGGTTATTGTTATAATTGCACTGAAGAATTCTCTGGTGATAAATGTGATTGTCCAATGAACTGTAACTGTGAAAATTACAATTGTTCTAGTTGTAAACAGGGTTTCATAAACACAAACAAGAAATGTGAATGTAGAAAAGATATGTGTACAACTATTAACTGTGACACTTCATGCAAGGATAATACTTGGTATCTTGATAGACAAAGTCAGTACTGCTGCCAATGTAGTAAGAATTGTAAAAACAGAGAATGCAACTCATCAGATGAATGTACATTAGGATGTGTTGATGGGTTCTATGGACATAACTGTAATAGAAAATGTTCAAGTTGGGATCAAAACTGTTTAAAATGCATTGAACAAACTGAATATCAAAGTAGTTGTATTGAATGCAAAAATGGGAACTTTCCTAATAATCGAACAAAACGGTGCACACAGTGTAATGCTACTTGTTTAAACAAAGAGTGCAGCACCACAACAGGATTATGTACCAACGGTTGTGAGATAGGTTATTGGGGAGACTTTTGTCAAAATACATGTAATCGGAAATGTTGGAAATGCAGTCGTTATAATGGCTCGTGTGAAGTTTGCTCAGATGGACGATATTTGCTAGACTGTTCGTTATCATGTAATGATGGATGCAACCAATCAGATGGACAAACAATGTGCAAAATCACCGATGGCACGTGTCTATATGGCTGTTTGTCTAGTAAAATATACGGCAAAACGTGTACACTTAATTGTAGTGAAAATTGTTTCAGTCAAAATTGTGACTGGGAGACGGGCCACTGCTCAAACGGCTGTATCAATAATAGGTACGGAGAGAAGTGCGATGGAAAGTGTTCAGATCATTGTCTCTCTAAATATGAGACAATATCACGATGTCATCAACAAAACGGAAGTTGTCTGTCCGGATGTACATCTGGTTACTATGGTGACAAGTGTGAAAACGCATGCAGTACGAACTGTAAGAACTCTACTTGCAAACAATCCTCAGGAGAATGTCTGTTTGGGTGTAATGATGGCTTCACAAAATCGACTTGTACACAAGGTATGTTATTAAGATATAATACTAATTGACACTTACACTTAATGTATATCTTATAATACATATTGTATGAGGCAAAGTCGCTATAACTTTATGGATTGTACAATCAAACACAATTATGATATACTTTCATCTATCAAGTTTGAAACAAAGCTGCTACTTCTATGGTTACCTATATAATTTTGTGTCCGCAATCGAGACATTAATTTGATAAAACAATTTGATATCAGTTTTATTCAGGTTTCCATGGTGTTACTTTTAAGTATGGACTTGTACATGTATGCCTTCCCACTTATAACATTTGTTGAAATACATGCATAATTTGACGTTCTATTTTGTTTTAGCGGCTACAGGAGGCAGTGCAGGTGCAGGAGGCGACAGTATTAACGGTGCAGTGATAGGGGGAGCAGTTGGAGGAGTTGTGTTTATCGCGATTGTTGCAGCTCTTGTTGTTGTTGTACTTTGTGTAGTACGGAAACGGTAACTGACCTTATATATGACATTATGTAATTTAGAACTATTAAGTATTGTTAATTAGTTTCAACGCTATTTTTAACTCATACCTTAATAGATATGGCAACCCGTTTTATATTCTAAACATGAATCTAAGTGGAAGCACCTTCTTCCCTCAAGCAACTAGCACTCTCCTTTACATAGAATATTGGACTAAATAGGGCTAGAACCGACAAATTTGAGACAGAATCTTAGACCATTCGGCCATGAAAGAGATTCAAATTAAAAATAAAAGAGGATGATAATATGATTATTTTGAAACGACTTATATTTTTTGCTTTCCAATTGCTGTATATATTTAATGATATTGTACCGATATGCAATAATTTAAATTCCAAGTAATTTAGATAATACTTTTGATAATAAAAGAAATATACGATATGTGTCTGTATTTTATTTCATCAGACGCAATAGAAAACCAAGGATGGAAGACAAACCACAATATGACAATGCGAGTTATGTTAACCAAAATATTGCACGGTTAAATGACCCTGGGCCAATATACAATAATACTTTGGAATCAGGTAAAATATAAGCATCAACTTTTAAAATTTCGAACAGTACAAAACATAAACATTCATCTGTAATACAACACAATTTATATTTATCGAATTAAATCTGTCTTTTGGGCTTATAATATTCCAATGTAAGAATGACCAAAAAGGAATTTTAGTGTATGTCAAATTTCCTGTCTTTATTTCACATGTCATAGTACTATGCCCCTATACACATATAATAATATACCGTTATCTGTATTAATTTAACGTTAAAGATGTTTTGATGTTTAGAATTTTTAATTATTATTTATTCGGTTTTAATATATTAAACTGTTTTAATAAGAGAACGGTCCAAGTGCATTTGTTATAACAACATCAGGAGTTGTTTTAAAAACAGTTTGGTGGCTGTAAAATGTCGCACCCGTCTTAGACTGTTTATTGTTGTTCTTATTCTAATTATTTTGAATCCTATATTGTTCATACATTGTTGTTTTGATAAATGAAATTCAATACGCTTCAGTCAGTGACAAGGCCGTTAAGTATATGTATATATATATATATATAAATAATGTATATGAGTTGAGTGTCAATATATTGTCTGATTTAACGCATCAATAAGTATCTGTCGCCTGCAACCGAAGTTGAATAGTCTTGGCATTAATTTATACACCTTCAAAATATAAAGTAAAAAACTATCAAGAACAAACATATCCATAGTTTATGCTACATATTATGCAGATAATAATGGTAATTTCGTAAATGTTATGGGTAATCATTTATCAGTTTCATCCAATAAACCGAGGCACGTCATATTTACAGACATGCGATCTACAGAGGTTTCTACGCCATCCACAATTGAGACATTTGAGTACGAGATGATAGACGAGATCCCGCGAGATGGAGGACTGGATGATATAAATATAGACGGTGCATATGTGAATGACCTTGTGGAAGGTATGACTTAAGAAGTTAAAATTCTAACAAAATAGAAACAGCCACACATCAACAATACATTTATCAATACATACATACATTCACAGGCACGCACGCACGAATGCCAGTAGCACGTAAAAACGCACGCACGTACGCGCATACATACACTCAAATGTGTATAATCTTATGAATAGAAACCAATCGACCATTTCGAATAGGCGAATGAGTGACCTAGTCACAGCTTAAAATGATATTAGAAGTATTGGTGGCCGTCGTGTTATACTTGTAATAAGAGAACTTGTAATGAGAGGACTTGTAATGAGAGAATTTGTAATGAGAGAACTTGTAATGAGAGAACTTGTAATGAGAGGACTTGTAATGAGAGAACTTGTAATGAGAGGACTTGAAATGAGAGAACTTGTAATCAGAGGACTTGTAATGAGAGAACTTGTAATGAGAGGACGGAGATTGAGTCTGAGGTGCATTACCGAGTAGTGTCATTACAGTGGATTGCTAAATTATGACCCCTGCATTACATTCTTGTTGTTCTTATGTTTACGTGACTTTGTGCAAGTAAGCACATTTTTTGCTTTTGAGATGTGTCTTGATATTACCAGAAAGTATAACATGTGTCATGTTTAACACGTTAAATATTAAGATTAGCACACGAGTTGTATGAAAGGATGGTTTTTATCTGTCAACATATGTACACGTGTTATAGTTAACTTCCCGTTTCAGCAGATGACTCTCAGGTTAATTACGAACCCTTGCATCGTGAACAAGAAAAAAAAGAGCAATATAGCAGCATATCATACCAGAAATCAGAATATGTGAACATGAAAATAATGTAAAGAAATTCATCAATTTGGCCGAATCGGTTTCATTGTAATCTATACTGAGAGGGCAATTAAACTCCATTGTACAGATATTTGATTCGTTTATTTTTATTGAAATGCTGTAAATCAGGGAAAAGCTGATGTTTACGAACCCCGAAAAAGGCCTTGTTTAATGAACTATAGTTAAATCTTAAATCTTTGCAAATATTGATGTTTTCAGTTTAAATTATCCTTTATTCTTTTAAAAAACACATATTTGTTTTGTTATTTGGTGAATTTCTCTTAATGCAGTTCCATTATATATGCAACTTTCCTACAGCCATTTTATGTAAATATATCATAGTTTTAATAGTGAAGACACTCTTGCCATCAGAAAATATTTACACATGTTACACAGGGTGTACATGACAATGATCAAAATAAATATCTTTGTGTGACAAGAATGCCTTCATGATAAAAATCACTATTTAAAAGCATAATATAGAAACATTTGGAAGAAATGAGAATTTCGAGTATTTCGTGTTGTTTTATGGAAAGAAAGCATGAAATTAAAAATCAAAATATACTTATTTTAAAAGAATAAATCATATTTAATATTATATCCTAAGCTGTGCTGAAACATAAGTTTTTTAAAGAAATGCATTTTACACGGTCATTATTATTGGGTCTTAACGAACATAGTCACTTGCTATTTATGTCTAAAAAATAAAATTATTTTTTTATATTTAAAATGCGAATGATTTGGTATTTTAAATCATTCAAAACGCGACAAAAACCAAACATTGATTTAATCAGAGTGTTGATATAAACACAATCCACGCACAAACTATTTATCCTACAGATACTACTTAATGTCCTTCACCTGTATTTTGACAATTTAATTTTTTTTTTTTTTTAAATTATGATATACTTTCTATAAAGGAAGTATATCAGGATTGTTAGAAAATAAAAATTCCAACAGAGCATGCCACTATATACTCACTAGCCCGCATTGCCATTAAAATATATGTTCAAACATGTCAAAATAATGCATTAAACATACGTTATCTAACTTGGCCTTCGCGCTCAATAATACTTCAATAGATTTTCCACATAAAATTATTAAACAAATTCTGACGTATCAAATGAGTCATTTGATTTCATTTTGATTTCAATTCGATCTGTCACACAAGTTTATTTATTGTAAAATGTGTTCCATATTAGAAACAATGTCCGAATTACGATCTGAAGGTCATCAAGTAGTTTTTAAGTGAGTTCTGTTTTTAGCAAGTTAGATTTCGCTTCAAGTTTACCACTTCGATAGCAATATAGATTTTGGATACTAAGCCATTATTTATGACAATGAGATGTCAAAAATAAGCTTATATTATATAACTGTCAAGGCTTTTTTTCTGAATATGCTGCCTTTAAAGTGTTATAAAGTTCACAAAGAGAATAGGAACTTCAGAATTGCAGAATGTCACTAAATCAACTGCTTATGACGATATCTACTACTTGCAGTTTTGACCTAGATAATGAAAACGGTAAACAGGACTTGATTACTGTGTTAAATATTTATTAGGCGTCACAAATGCAAGAACGAAATATGTGTGTGGTGTTTACATGTACCACCAGTTATAAACGACCACAAAGACATGTGCGGATCTATAAATGAAACACGAAATGCTAAACAGTAAAATGGAAAAAAAGTATCCTTTCTTTACAACTATGACACTTGATTCTGACATTATTTTCATGGTTTCCAAAGCAGTTGACAGAAGTAACAATAACATCGGTAAATCGTTTATTTGTTATGTCTTAGTGTAATTATCTGATTTTTTTTCAACTCTTAAATTAAATGGATGTGTATCGTCAGTTGCTAATTCTAATGTACGCTTTAATTAAAGAAATAATCCATTGCTTTGCTAACAGTCTACTAATATTCATTAATTAGCTTTTTATTTAATATTGAAACATAACTCAATATTGACTCTTTTAGAATTTTGAATATGTTAGTTCCAATTTGTCATTCTTATATTATTTTCCTTTTTCAAAGTGTATTATTATCTTCATTAATTTTCAAAATATTTATTAAAAGTTTTTTTTTATATATTTTTATTATATCATATATAAAATACACGTAGCAATACGGTGATGTTGTGTATACATGTTTTTATTCCATGTGATGAAGTTGTACATATAATGGTAATACCTAATACCGCGAGTCTAAAAAATGTTCAACCATGCAAATAATGGCATCAATACTAAACAGTAGTGAGATTACTGAAGTGTGCTGAGTAAAAAACAGTTGTCGATACGAATGCAAACAAATGCCGACGCTAACGCAAGTTGGAGCATTGCGCATGTCTTCCCAGATTGTTATTATACGGGTATTCGCGGTAATAGGTATATCGCGGTATTAGGTATACAAGGGATACATGTTTAATAACATATGGTGAGATCATGCATCAATGTTTTGTTCCATACGACGAGATCGTCCATAAATGTTTTATTCCATATTATTGGATCGCAAATAAATGTGTTATTCCATATTATGGGATTGTACATAAATGTTTTATTCCATATGACGATATTGTACATAAATGTTTTATTCCATGTGAAGATTGTGTACATAAATGTGTTATTCCTTATTATGAGTTTGGACATAAATGTGTTATTCCATATGACGAGTTTGTACATAAATGTTTTATTTCATATGACGATTTTGTACATAAATGTTTCATTCCATATGATGAGTTTGTCCATCAATGTTTTATTCCATATTATGAGTTTGTCTATAAATATTATATTCCATATGATGAAATTGCACATTACTGTTTTTTATTATATTTGTTCTCATAATTATATACAGGTAAATGTTTTTTCTCTTTGTTGATTTGTGTTAGCAAGCAAAGTATAATTGAAGAAAATGTAAGATTGATACATGTTGAGACGATCTATTCTAGAAAAAAACAATGCTCATGAGTGTGCATTTAATTTCAACCATTGATGACACACTGAATACTGTGTGTTTAGTTCAAGATATTTGTGCCACAAAGAATGAAGTGTGCTGAAACCCAAAACAGTACCGACACAAAGTTGAATAAGTAAATCATCAACATATGACAATATTGTACATAATTGTTTTATTCCACAAAGTGAGAATATTACTTCATGTTTTATTCCATATGGTGAGACTGTACATACATGTTTTATTCCATATGGTGGCATTGTACCTACATGTTTTACTCCATATGGTGACATTGTACATACTTGTTTTATTCCATATGGTGAGATTGTGAGATTGTACATACATGTTTTATTCCATGTGGTGAGATTGTACATACATGTTTTATTCCATATGGTGATATTGTACATACATGTTTTATTCCATATGGTGACTGTACATACATGTTTAATTCCATGTTGTGAGTTTGTACATACATGTTTTATTCCATATGGTGAGACTGTACATACATGTTTTATTCCATGTGGTGAGTTTGTACATACATGTTTTATTCCATATGGTGAAATTGTACATACATGTTTTATTCCATGTGGTGACATTGTACATACATGTTTTATATCATGTGGTGAGATTGTACATACATGTTACATGTTTTATTCCATGTGGTGAGACTGTAAATACATGTTTTATTCCATATGGTGAGACTGTACATACATGTTTTATTCCATGTGGTGAGATTGTACATACATGTTTTATTCCATATGGTGAGATTGTACATACATGTTACATGTTTTATTCCATGTGGTGAGACTGTACATACATGTTTTATTCCATATGGTGAGACTGTACATACATGTTTTATTCCATGTGATGAGATTGTACATACATGTTTTATTCCATATGGTGAGATTGTACATACATGTTTTATTCCATATGGTGAGACTGTACATACATGTTTTATTCCATGTGGTGATATTGTACGTATATGTATTAAATTTTAGCTGATATACACATAGTCATACGTTGATATTATACATGTTTATTATCAAATAATACTTTTAATTACGTTTAAACTTACAATTATGTAATGATTACAATTAATGGTTTTGATAATGTTATATATAGCAGTATGACGAATCGTAACAGGAGTAATATTCCGAATAAGGGCAAGTGTATAACACTTTCAATGAGATAGAAACATGTCTTATTTGTAGGCGAGATCGTCTATATCATCAGTGAATTGACCTCTTCCGACTCTTCAAAATAGGATTTTTTAGATACACACACTTGTAGACAACGCTAACCAGTGTATGTGAAAGTTCATTAAGATTGTATCAGTAGGCAGAAAATGTAGTTTAGAAAGTGTTCTATATAATTTATTTTGATTGATTATGTTACATGTAACTTTTCCACACGCAAGACAGTGCAGAACATATTTTCCACACGCAAGATAGTGAAGAACATATTTTCCACATACAATATAGTTTAGAACATATTTTCCATATGCAAGATAATACAGACTATATTTTCCACACCGAATATAATGTAAAACATATTTTCCACACGCAAGATAGTGCAAAACATATTTTTCACATACAATATTGTGTAGAACATATTTTCCATACCCAAGATAGTACAGACTATATTTTCCACACCGATTATAATGTAAAACATATGTTCCACACGCAAGATAGTACAGAACATATTTCCACACATAATATAGTGCAGAACATATGTTCCACACGCAAGATAGTGCAGACGATATTTTTCACACGCAAGATAGTGCAGAACATATATTCCACACGCAAGATAGTACAGAGCATATGTTCCACACGCAAATAGTACATTACTTATTTTCAACACGCAAAATAGTGCAGAACATATATTCCACACGCAAGATAGTGCAGAACATATTTTCCACACGCAATATAGTGTAGAACATATGTTCGACACGCAAGGTAGTGCAGACGACATTTTTCACACGCAAGATAGTGCAGAACATATATTCCACACGCAAGATAAAGATTAAAGAAAAAGTAGTAAATGTGGTTTCAATATTTTATAAAATTCAAAAACATCAATAATATTTTCGCATAGTGTACTCTTTTTTTGTAAATTAAAATGAAATATTTAGTTTTAAGTCAATAAAGTATTTACCAATTTGAATAAAGTATTCACTAATTTGAATAAGGAATAATATTTGAAACATGATGAATTATTAAGTAAGCACTTAGCTTTTACAATCGGAAAAAAAGTGAATAATTTTGTTTATTGTCAAATACTTGTTTGGTGAACTTGGTATATTTTGAATACCATTTTTGATAAAAAATGTTTTGTTATTGTTTTTAATATACGCATTGTTCCATACTATCTGGTTCTTCAATGCTTCTCGTTTATTCTCAACGTTCATACTTGATCATGATTGTAATATTTCTAGTAAAAAATAGGAAATTAGTAGTTTTGTGTTTTAGTATAATACTTTTCATTCCAATGACATTAAATAATTAATTGTCCCCTAATGTATCTACTTTGTTAATGCACATATGTTTCCAATCTATATAATTAGTGATTTGCTGTTTATTTTAACATTTCAGTATATAACTATTGTGTTTGGAAGAGGTACACTAGATAAGATTGATAATATGGCGACCGTAGCAAAGAGTTTTTTCCGTTGGTCAGTGCTTCAAAAAGCAGGTTAAAATAAATCTCGTTATTTCCACAGTAAACGGTTAGGGATGTTGTTTGTAAAATATACGTTAGTTAAAATGATATTTGTCTTTAAAAAAAAGAAACTATATCATAAAAAAATTATCTGTTTTTTAAGAATACAGGCACGAATACAGTTCATTAGTACAATGACGTAAAAATAATTTAGTTAATTCAAATAATTACAAATACAGATTTAACTTGTTCTTAAATATATTTTTATTTACTGATTTTTCTCTTTCTTTTTTTATACAAATTTGTTCAAGTAGATACCAGTATCTTTCATTGGACATTAAATACCACTGTATAACGTCACGCACCCGTCTTATGAATAAAGGTATGTTTTCCCTCTAGTATATGCATAAAGATCACAATGAAAACTGCCAAAGGTATAAAGTAACGTATTAAAAACACAACAAAAACTGCCAAAAGCTATAATGCAACTAATAAAGAGCACAACAAAAAATGCCAAAGCTATAAAGTAATGTATTAAGAACACAACGAAAACTGCCAAAGCTATAATGCAACTTATAAAGAGCACAACGAAAACTGCCAAAGAAATAAAGTAACGTATGGAGAACACAACAAAAACTGCAAAAGCTATAAAGTAACGGATATAAAGGTTAGCTCAAAGAAGTTGTAGCAAAAGGCATGAGACAAATCTTGATTCATCACAAATAAAAAGTGTACACAACACGAAAACTTCTTGAACTCATTTGTTAAATTATAAAACATATGAGTGGGTGAAATTGATGTTTATCTGATGTTGTATACTTTAAAAGGCATTTTAGAGGGATAGGCATCGGGGTCGTCTATATGGAAAGGTTTGGAAGCACCTACATGTTCTGTAAAATCATGAGTAGTATTTTTAGTATTTGGTTAATTATGAAGAAATTCGTTTATACAGCAAAAGGTCACCCCCCCCCCCACCCAAGAGTAATGAGAATATGCGGTTAAAACGTCAAGTTCAAGTACAGCATACATAGCCACCACACATTGACATAGTGGAGGATCGAACCATCGTCTTAGATCTGATGTCATAATAAAATCACATTTCTCGTGGAAGGGTAATAAAATATGTTTCAATTTTAAGTGTGAACTGTATTTAGTCTAACATATGCAAGGTTAAGAAATCCATTTACAAAAAAATATTTAAAAAGCGGACGTGTAGTGGATATTACATTGAGCGCCTACGCCAGATGCTACAGGTTCGATCCCAAGCTCGACTCAATTCCTCTATAAAACACCCAGTTCTGTACTGGTTTGGCCAAGGAAGAGGACTCGAGAGCAGTTCATATACATTTTGAGTTTTGTTTGCAATCGATCTAAAATAGATAAACGTTAACTAATAAAAGCAAATTTTCATTATTAAAAAGATGTGTTGCAAGTAAAACCATAACATATTAATCATGGTTCACATTAATTATATTGGGTTGCCTAGATCTTGTGTGTATTGTTTGCTGTGGTAGGCGCTCTCATCGTAGTCTGGTGTGTAGATTTCTTTCTGGTTGTTCAAAAATAAGTATCTCCTTATATACATATATAAATATATATATATATATATATATATATTGCATTGTGAACGTGTAGCTAAAACAGATCCCAAATATCGGAAATAATTGTTTTAATTTCAATCATCTCCCTTGAATGAATTATATTACTGTGATTTCACTGTATCTTCATGATCCAACGGGTTTCTATGTCTATCTTGTATATAACGTGAGAGTATTTATGAACCCTTAATTGGGTCCTACTCATTTAAACTATCAATTCATGTATGTAAATTGACCCACCAGATGTGTTGCATGTAAAACCATAGTACGTAAGTCATTGTTGTAACCTTACCATTGCTTATTTATGATCAATTATATTACATAAATGCTGATATCGGTCCTCGCTGTTTTCTGAACCAGAACACAGTTGAACTATATGGGCTTGCTAACACACACGACAATTTCTACGAGCACATAGTTAGACGTATTGGTATTATAACGTTGACCAGGTCTGGAATTGCCCAAAGATACTAAGTCTTTTTTTCCATTGACAATGGCCCACCATTACGAATGCTCGACTAATGTTTTATTATTTTTGTGGAACGTTACACCATCTCAAACAGATACAGAACAAGTATCAATCGGTGGTACCCTAGCCATTTTTTTTCAATAAAAGAAAAACCTCAAATGCTCATCAATCGTGTATCTGTTAAAATCCTTTAAAGTCGCCTTTGAAAACCTGTGATGTCTTATTGCAGAAAAAATCACGACGCTATAAACCATTTTGAGAATATATTAAACCAACAATAGGATTATTTTAAACGCAAAAATCTTGCTACCGTGACAAAAAAGGGGCAATTAGATTAATGATACGATAAATGATAAGATTAATAAATTAATGATAAACTAGGTGTCGTGAATGTTAGATCGTTTCCTTATTTAAGTTTATGGAATGTTGAATAATATGAATCAAGAAAAGAAACACAAAGTGTAAAACAGAAACAGAAAACGTGTTATTGAGATTAGGTCACGGTTATTAAACATGAATTTTACAGAGATTGCATTAATTGCGTTACATTGTGTAAATTCAGAAAAAAGAGGGAAAACTTGATTATATTTCAGCTACAGCCAACTTTGTCATTAGTATCGTGTTAAAGGAAATATATTAGAAGGTTTGCGAAATTTTACAACTTGCTAAAACATTTGTTTTCAATATAGAATTGCCCAATAGATTTATACTGAAAAAGGCTAAAATAATATATTGAAAAGAGATTTCCAAGTTTTCACTACGCGCCTAGGCTAGACTAAAATAGATTTCCAGCTTAAAATTGCAACGTATTTTGTGACGTATTAAATGAGTCACGTTATTTTATTTTGATCTCAAATTCATCCAATATACAGGTTTACACGTAGTTTTGTTTTTTTTCTCAGACAAAGTCCGAGTGACGATGCTAAAGTCGTCAAACTGTAGTCAAGTGATGTCGATTTTTACCACTCGAATTTAAATATCGACTTTTTCACCTACTAAACTATTCGAATTTTATTTGTTTATGATAATGATATGCCTTTTTTATCCATTTTGATAATCATTTTCTAAGACATTTGTATCTTTTAACCTGATTTATTTCATTTTAGGTTTTAAAAAAATGTTACTGAGATGAAAATTAATAGTATGGATTTTTTATTAAACAAGAAAAATAGAAAGTAATTGTATTTCACTTTAAATACGGCCGACATTATTATTAATATCATATAATGGTTTTAGTTAAATCAATACTGTCCTTGAAATGTTATTTTAAAATTCTAGCTTTCTGGTTAACGGAGATTCCAGATTAAATGGAAAAGTGTTTTTGTTTTGAAAATTTGATTAACTTGTACTTGCAAATACAAATGATTAGACAACTGATTTCCTATATCTTCAGTAAAACGCTTGGTCCAGTGGTAGAGCATCGTACCTAAGATCTGAATCACTTATTTGTACTATTAACTTATTTATAATTCACTCATTCCTTAATCATAAAAGAATGACAGATAACTGAGCATCGACTATATTAGATTTAAAGATATGTTATCTCCCTTTAATCAGTCTTCTGTCATATTCATTTCTTAAAAGTCTTATTTCTCTGTTTATATTCACGCATTATTCATTATACTTACACATGAACTTTGTATGCTCAGAATTCATAAGGATAACATGTTATAGTTAAGAAATATAAGCCATTTTGTTCTCAACAGTTTAGAAAAAAAATGAATATAAAGATTCGTCAATAGTTTATTTTTGTTATTTTGCATTAGTTCTATTCTCAAATAAATGTAGTTTTGCGAAGATATTGTACACACATATATGTAAATTGTATTCTGTATATTGTAAAATACATTGTTTATAAAAAGGTTATGGTCTCACTACACAGTTCACTTTTGATCTTTGGTCAATATAAAATAAGGTCTATGATTATCATGGTTACAAAATAATTCCACATAAAAAATCAAAGCATTGTTTTCATAGCAGGAATATATCTCACATAAAATGCACAACAGCTGGGAGTTGTATATTGTATTCTGTAGAGTGTATTCTAGTGTTTATATTAAATTATGGTCTCACTAAATTTTGATCATTGGTCTATATAAAATAAGGTATATGATTTCCATGGTAAAAAAGTAATTCCAAATTTCAAAGAATTTTCTATCATAACAGGAATGTATCCTTACATAAAACTGGTATGCTGTCCCGCCTGTTTTTTTTTTTTAAAGATTTTTTAAAGAAAATAAATCCTCAAATTCTCATAAATACATGTACATGAAAATGTTAAAATCCTTTAAAAAGTGATATTTTAACACCAGTGATGTCTTATTGCAGGATGTGCTATGCCATAAAATCACAGACTCTATGGACCGTTATGAAAGTATTTCAAACCAAATTACATAGGATTACTTAAGCGCAAGAATCTTGCTACCGTGACAAGAAAGGGGCGCAACTGTGTAGCGAGTCGTTAGCCTCAGCACACTCCTGTTATGGTATGACTTGTTTAGTCGTTCCACAATACAGTTTGTTGATTATTTGTATAGCATTATGACATGTGATTTCTTTTGCGTTTGCGTTCTACAATAAAACACACGTTAGAAATAGGTATTGGATTTTGTGTTTAAAGTTGAGTGTTTGTTTACGTTTCTAACGTATTACAAACTTATTAAACTAGCATTTATTCGGTGCCTTAAAACGAATAGGGTTTGTGTATGTAGAAATTAGTTTAATTATTACATGTTAGATTCTGTGAAATGTCATTTTTATTCACTGAACGAAAATTTAGAAATATAAGTGGGTTGATCCCGAGTGACTAAAACACAAAATCAACTTAACATCCGATACATATTTCTAGTAAAATACCAAAGTCCTCACAAGCTATGTGAACTATGGCATTTTATTAATTAATATATCTACTTGTTTTATAACATGACCGTAACTTGATGTGTCCAATTAATCTCAAACACCATATCGCTTGTTATTCTTTGCATATGCATTTGTATGTCAGTAAAATACAAGACGTATTCCAATTCAAAACAGACATCTCTTCTTACTCAAAGGCAATGTTCACTTGTTCTATGCTTCAGTATTATATATGTGCATAAGCAATGACAAGCTATGATTAATTTATCTACTTGTTTTACAACATGACGGTAACTTGATGTTTCCAATGAATCTTGGACACTATGTCACTAGTTATTTTTGCCGATACATTTGTATGTCAGTAAAATACAAGACGTATTTCCAATTCAAAACAGACATTCGTTCTTACTCAAGGGCAATGTTCACTTGTTCTATGGTTCAAATGTATATATATGTGTGTATACGCAATACACAATACAAAAGAGAAAAGTGCATGCAATATAAGTATGCTACCGTATTCGCATTGTTTAGTTTGATTTTGAAAACAAACGTGTACTAATAACACGTCACTAGATCCACAACTAGGAGAAAGTACGTCTGATGAACAAAGAAATTAGAAGTATCCCGAAATGGTTATCGGAATATTCTTTTCAATAATTGAATGTAAGTACATATACAAACACATGTTTCTGCTATATGGGTCCTCCGTGGACGAGTGGTCTCAAACTCACTTACCATTCATCGCTAAGGCCGTAGTTTTGAGTTCTCCTCGTTCTAAAAAAACTTTATTTGAGAAAGTTTGCCAGGTATTTGCAGAAGGACGATGGTTCAACTCAGAATTATTCTGAGGTCTTCCGCCACCAATAAAACTGGATATGCCTTATAGAACTTTTGCTGTGTTGAAAATGGCATTGAACCCCATTCAAATATAGAAAAGCCCGGACATAACTATTTACATTCTTAATGATTTTCATGAAACAACTCTCAAGTATACTTGTATCAAACACTCAATCCGGTTCCAGCTAACATCATCTATAATAGTTTGTGCAACTGTTTGAATATTCCGGCATTACATCCATTGTGTACCTCCACACATTAATGATAATACTGTATATAAAAAGTTGTTATGACCATTTAGTATTACCTGTTGTTTAACAGTATTGCAATATTAGCGATGACTCCTGTGATATGAGTTATACATATATATATATATATATATATATATATATATATATATATATACATATATGTATATGTATATATATGTACTCTTGGAAGTACAATGTGCTTACACGTAAGGCTAAAGATTAAAGCGAACGATACCATAAAAGTTGACATGAATGGGCATATTTGTTAGAAATATTATATTACGGAGATAATTATTTGTGAATAACCAAGACATAAATGTACAGACCAGACAACGGCGAACGGCGAGTGCGCCTAGCTACAATGCAAACCATAGATACAATATCAAGGCCTCTGCCAAACCAATAAATTTGCAATTTCACTGCGATCAACGCTTCCTCAATGTGGTACAGATACATAGGATGGTGTATTAGCTAGAATGTAGGTATGTTCTTAAATTGATTATTAATATCAAAGTACTTACAACGTAAACATCTCTAGGATATGTCATACCATTATGTCTTCACCTAAGAATTACCTCCCTTACATGACAGTAGCACTATTCTTACGCCAGAGAAATTAGAGCTGTGTAAAGCGGTTGGGCATTTTTTTTATTAAAAATGCATAAAATATCATATTTCTTTGTACATATGAGAACACTGAAACATTTTCATGATTTCTGCAGAGGATATTTTATACCATTAGCGTTATATTCTCGCCGCTATATCAAGATCACTTTTACAAATTTAGGGAAATCTTAAAGTCGAAATTCCACTGCTTGTTGGCAAAATGTTTATTTCAATCTCTACAAAATGTCTAATTTTAACTGAAATGAAAATACTAGCATACAACATGATAAAATAGCTCCTCACACATTTACTTACTTTTCTAAACGGTTTTATGAGTGATATTCAAGACAAAGTAATTCCTGCTTAACCCAGCAACGCAACAACCAGTCACCATTAACTACCTGAATCTGAATAAAAAATCCCGGATTAATAAATATTACATACCGTGAGCTGGGAGCGTGTGATTCCAACATGCACCATTGGCCCAAACAAGCTCAAAAAAAGCGAACATACTTCAGTTTATATATCTGAACAAAGAAGCCATCAAGCGTTATGTAATGCTCCTGATTAAAATGTTCCACCTGGAAGACATTATTGGCCCCTATCATCCTAGTTCAAAGTAGTTCATCGTCAGACCTGGAGCTCAAGAATGAAACTGTGTAATTCTGTAACATCACTTACTTGTCACAGCTGAGATCGTGGATTCGAGTTAATTTTGGTCAACAATTTAATAATAACAAGTTTACCAGTCACTTGTGGAAGAACGATGATTCTATATACAATCTTTCTTGGGTCCACCTCCACACAAAGAAGTGAATGACATGCATAACGGTAGTATTTAGCAGTATCAGAAAAAAAGGTGCTTTACTTACATTACAGTCCCAGAGATAAGGGGTAGTCTTAAACCTTTTGGACATTAAAAAGTAAATAAACACCCCACCCCACTATCTTGGACTATTAGGACTCCACAGAGTCACTCTGGGGTATTAAATGTACTAACTGACAAATTGAGTATTAAAAATTTACATATAACCCCTTACGTCAGCGGTTAAGGGTTCAATAAAAGACCCAACTCGCCGACCTCTAAACAACAGATTGTATCTCGGTGCTGTTGCTATGAAACATGAAACTGGCAATAATTAATAATATGTTTTTTTTCTTATTCTCTCGTATGCACTTGTAAAAAAGATCCAGGGTCCCCTCTTAAGATTCGATTTTAGGTTTGATACACACTTTGCATGTATCTAATGACTTATATAGTTATTTAATGTAACATTTATGTACAAAGCAAATATTTAATTTCATGATTTGAATGCATTCGTGTGTAATGTAATATTCATCTACCCGTCCGTCCGTCTGTCCGTCTGTCCGTCCGTCCGTACGTCTGGAGCGGCAGTTGTGGGTTGCGTTGCCAGTACAGAATGGCATTGTGTTTTTTTTTTGGTACTTATGGGGTGCAATGTGCACCCCTTAAGTGCGAAAATGCGTACAGAATGGCATTGTGGGGTTAATTCCATTTTTTCACATTTTTCTTTTACTTTTTTTCACCTTTTTTCATTCTTTTTTAGTGTCATTAGGGTTGTGAAATTAGGGTTAGAAAGAAAATATGTTTTGTTTTGTTTTATGAAAAAAAAAATGTTTTATAACATATAAAAACCGCACCCCACAACATCACTTCCACCTGAACGTCCGTCCGTCCGTCCGTCCGTACGTCTGGAGCAGCACTTGTGGGTTGAGTTGCCAGTACAGAATGGACTAGTGGGGTTTTTTGGTACTTGTGGAGTGCAATGTTCATCCCACAAGTGCGAAAACCCGTCCAAATGGCATTGTGGGGTTAATTTTATTTTTTCACATTTTTCTATTACTTTTTTTCCACCTTTTTTTCATTCTTTTTTAGTGTCATTAGGGTTGGATCTCAAGGTTTGTGACATTAGGGTTAGAAAGAAAATAGGTTTTGTTTTGTTTTATGAAAATAAATGATGTTTTATAACATATAAAAACTGCACCCCACTACATCACTTCCACCGTCCGTCCGTCCGGGTTTACGAATGGGCACATGTTGGGTAGTTGGTGTGTAAACTGGGCATTTGTTGGATATTTTTTCGCTTGTTGGGTATTTTTTCTACTGTTGGGTATACCCAATAATCATTTTGTGTGCAAATGGTTTTATTGGGTATTTATTTCGTTTCCACAACTGTACTCAACAGCGCCTTTGGATTCATTTGTCCAAATAATAAGTCCATTGTGTCCAAAGACCGTAAATTAATTTATGTCAATGAGACGATTGAAACAAAACATTCAAGCTTCTCGCGATATTGATACTGTAAGGGGAAGTAACCAATGCGGGGAGTTACCGCTTAGTCTGGATTACCTGCCCCTAACACGTGTTACGCAGGGAACCAGACTAGTTATCGACTTCCGGTGAGTTTTGGCGGTGCGGAATCACATTACTTCAAAAACGGTTGGAATCGACCAAAACAGGTACGTAAACAATGATTATCCATCATTTTTTGGGTATTTTTACTATTACTTGTTGGGTGTCGACACTATTTATGTATGAAATTGGCGGTTGAATCAGTGTCGGTTTCACCCCACCCATTTCTTTACAGTGCCGATGAGAATTATTTTTTGAAAATGAAACTATTTATTCTAACTTTGGAAGGTCTCCGAATATTAGAAAGTGTCCTTGATTACAAAATAGAGAAGGATTTTATGATTTTCTCTTACGATAATGGGATTTTAGTTGAATTTTTCCTTTACGAAACTTTCACACTTGCGAAATTGGTTCTAGAAGATGCTAGGTTGTTTCATCAGTGTTTTTAAAATTTGGATATGTAAGTAGCAGTTATTTTTTTTACATTTCCTGTAAAATTGATGTAGAAAGATTTGGTTTTATCTGTTGCCGAAATTGTCAGTTGAATCTGATAAAAGAAGTTCAGATACAAGAAATTCGGATACGAACTTTAAAGTGTTTTGCACGTCTGTTCTAATCTGCTCTTTTATGGATCATTGATTTTGGTTTAGATACTAAGACATTGTCAGGGGCGTTCCCAGGCCGTTTTCAAAAGTATGCACAGGGGAAGGTTGCATATGTGTTTGGGGACTTCCCCCAACAAAATTTATGTTCGTTTGGTTACCTAGAGAGCTTTTTTTAGTAATTTTTCAGTTAAAAGAAGAAACTGAACTACATAAATAATGTAATCATCAGTTTGCAAAAAAAAACAACATCAGTTAGTGATGCATATTTTACACCTCACCCGGATAAAGGTTTTATTGCAGCTTTCGTCTTAATATCATTTTCATTTTTTAAACATTTAAATAATACAAAGTTGTCAAGTGATTTTCCTATCCAAATTGATTTTTGATGTCCATTACTGTTGGGTACTTAATTTTAATTTTAACACAAAGATCAGCAAATTACTAAAGCAAAGGTTGTCCAAACTGATGTTGGGTTTGGTATCCATTATTGTTGAACTTATTACTTCTTTCAAGATGAAAATCTGCAAATAATGAAAACAGTTTTGAAAACAAAGTTGTCCAAATATTTCTCGAATACCAAATTGACGTTTAGTTTAGTGTCTATTATTGTTTGGTGCTTTCCTTGATTAGATTAAAAAAGTTTGTATTTTTCTTGGATACTTGTCCATATTGATCTTTGGTTAGATGTCTGTTACTTACTGTCAGGTACTCTTTTTTTTAAACATGAAATTGATATCGGCATATAATAAGTCAGTCAGATGAAGTTGTCCAAAAATGTCTCGGATAGTTGTGCAAAATGATGTTTGGTTTGGAGTCCATTATTTAAGAAATAATACGTGTATGTATCCAAGTTTGTTTTGTCGTTGAATAATTGGAGTTTGAAGTTCTTATGCGTATGATTATATCCCTAAAGGCCTTAGTGATATGTTAATATTACGCATCAGATAAGAACATCAAAAAGGGTTTTTCTATGATAAACCCAACTTAGATACTTATTATTTCGATTCTAACACAACTTATTTGGAACAACATTTGAACAAAATGATGGAACTATTTTCATTGAACATAAATTACAAAATTAATACAAATTAAGTTACGCACCTAGATTTTGCCGTTGAAGTTTCCTCCTGCTGGTCATGTTAGAATGTTTATTAAAATTAATTTTTATTCTCACATTATAAGCTGATAATTAAAATAAAGCAAGTAAGCGGAGTTGTACAAAAAGTAACAAATATTTCTTGGATACATCTCCAAATTGATGTTGGATTTGATGTCCATAATTGTTAAGAACTTTTCTTCTAATATGAAAATGAGCTGATAAAATGAAAGGACAATAAGTGAGATGATGTTGTCCAAATATTTCTTGGATACATGTCCAAATTTATGTTGGGTTTGATGTCCATAATTGTTAAGAACTTTTCTTCTAATATGAAAATCAGCTGATAAAATGAAAGGACAATAAGTGAGATGATGTTGTCCAAATATTTCTTGGATACATGTCCAAATTTATGTTGGGTTTGATGTCCATAATTGTTTAGTACTTTCCTCCTAACATGAACATCAGCTGATATTATGAAATGACAATCAGTGAGATGATGATGTCCAAATATTTCTTGGATACATGTCCAAATTTATGTTGGGTATATAACTGATGTATTGATTGTACTTGGTAATGTAATTGAATTGATATCTATATATTCTGTTTGTAATAGTTTTTCACATACATCTTAAAGGAATAAACGTGTAAGAAAAACAGCGTTGATGTCAGAGGTGTTTCATACCTGGGTCTAAACAGTTAAGGCTTTTATTGCAAGTATAGCAATCAAGTATTTTATCAGATTCAAACATTTCTTTACTTTCATTTTCAGGTCCTCCAAGTTTGATTCACGATTTTAGGTTTTGAATGTAAAATTTTTCTTATTGATCACCCAAAAAGTATGGACAGCAACAGCCAATCATAGTTTGTTTTATATTGTCCAATGAAAACAGGTCTTCCATTTAAAGAAAATGGACCCACATGTGTTTCAGCTTTTGGTCATCATATTCTTAATTTTGATTTTTGTTGTTTTGATTCTTGCATTAGTGATAATATCATGTGTTTCTGCGAGATGGAACATACTTTTTACTTCATGGAACAGTGATTTACAATAGAATGAAGAGAATTGGGTATAGTTTTTTTTTCAATTGAATAACAAGAAATTGGTGAACTCTCCCTCTTAGGGAAAAAAGGGAAAGTTTTAAGGAACAGGGAGAAGTGAGACACGTCTGCATTGATTTTACAAATTAATTTTCATAATGGATAGTTGTAAATGAGGCCACTAGATTGTTCACAAATGATATAGCTGAAGCCTTTTAACCCCATTTTGACCATGATTTTTCTGAACTTTGCCAACTATTTTTTGTTTATTTTTTTATCATTTATTTATTCTTAATTTTATATAAACCTTCTTCATATTAACATGTCTGAAATTTCATCTATCAGTAAATTGTAACAGTTGCGAGATTTTGTGGTTGTAATTTTGTAAAGTAATAAAGTCATGGTTTTTATATTTCATATCTAATAACATCTGTTAATCATTATATCCACACCATGATTTTTTGCTGTCACAAAGTTTGTCAAGAAGTATGTATCAAGCTGTTGCCATGTTTCCTGAGTTTCACAAACATTTTTATTTTGTGTGAAATGTATATGTATGTAAATGTTAGTTACATTGGAGGGATTGTTATCTATTTCAGTTTGATACAATGGCATACTACTCCAGCCTGCCTGGCATTCCCAAGAAAATGAAATGGCCAGTACAGTTATGCCAGGGCTCTGTGGGAGAGAGAGTTACTGTTTATTGCAATTCTCAGTTGGGTAGTCCATCCAAAGATTAGTTGGTTATAGGTCAAAGTAATTGTTGGGTTGTCCGTCCATCCATCTTTGGTATATTACTTGCAGCAGTCTGAGCATTTCTCAGTTCTCAGTTGGGTAGTCTGTCCAAAAATAGGTTGGTTATAGGTCAAAGTTATTGTTTGGTTGTCCGTCCATCCATCTTTGGTACATTACTTGTAACAGTCTGAGCATTTCTCACTTGGGTAGTCTGTCCAAAGCTTTTGGTTATAGATCAAAGTTGTTGTTGGGTTGTCCGTCCATCCATCTTTGGTACATTACTTGTAGCAGTCTGAGCATTTCTCACTTGGGTAGTCTGTCCAAAGATTAGTTGGGTTAGGTCAAAATAATTATTTGGTTGTTCATCCATCCATATTTGGTATATAAGAAACTGATTCGTATTTCATGTAGCAATCTGAGCATTTCTCAGTTTGGTAGTCCATCCAAAGATTAGTTGGTTATAGGTCAAAGTAATTGTTGGGTTGTCCGTCCATCCATGTTTGGTATAGTTCTTGTAGCAGTCTGAGCATTTCTCAGTTGGGTAGTCTTTCCAAAGATTAGTTGGGTATAGATCAAAATAATTGTTTGGTTGTTCGTCCATCCATGTTTGATATATAAGAAACTGATTCATATTTCATGTAGCAATCTTGAGCATTTCTTAGTTGGGTAGTCTTTCCAAAGATTAGTTGGGTATAGATCAAAATAATTGTTTGATCATTAGTCCATTCATGTTTGGTATATAAGAAACTGATTCATATTTCATGTAGCAATCTGAGCATTTCTTAGTTGGGTAGTCTGTCCAAAGATTAGTTGGTTATAAGTCAATGTGATTGTTGGGTTGTATGTCCATCCATGTTTGGTATATTTTTTAGCAGTCTTGAGAGTTTTGTAGTTAGGTAGTCCATCCAAAGATTAGTTGGTTATAGGTCAAAGTAATTGTTGGGTTGTCCGTCCATCCATGTTTGGTATATTACTCGTAACAATCTGAGCATTTCTCAGTTGGGTAGTCTGTCCAAAGATTAATAGGTTATAGGTCAAAATAATTGTTTGGTTGTTCGTCCATCCACGTTTGGTATATAAGAAACTTATTCCTATTTCATGTAGCAATCTGAGCATTTCTTAGTTGGGTAGTATGTCCAAAGCTTAGTTGGTTATAGGTCAAAGTAATTGTTGGTTTGTCTGTCCATCCATGTTTGGTATATTTCTTGTAGCAGTCTGAGCATTTCAGTATTGGGTGGACTGTCCGAATTTAAGTTGGTTATGAGTCAAATGTAACTGGTTGTCCGTCCAGACCCTGTTTGGTACATTTCTCGTAGCAATCTGAGCATTTCTATATTAGGTAGTCAGTGTAAAGCTTTGTTGGTTATAGGTCAAAGTAATTTTTGGGTTGTCCATCCATTCATATTTGGTATATTTTATGTAGCAGTATGAGCATTTCTTTATAGGGTAGTCTGTCCAAACTCTATCTAGTATTTAAATAATATCTGTTGAAGTGCTGTTATGTGTGAAATGTTTATTAATGTGTTGGATAATCTAGTAAAATGATAATAATGTTATATTTGTTGGGTTTTCTCTTCATACTCATTTGGTATGGACTGATAACCAAGATATGCCCAAATGTGAGAAGCCTTTTTTTCTATCCAATAATGTTTGAATTGTACCCAACAGTAGAACCCAAGTAAGGTTTGGACAAATGACTCAATATATGCCCATATGTAGGTCCGTCCGTCCGTCCGTCCGTCCGTCCGTCCGTCCGTCCGTCCGTCCGTCTGTATGTCTGTCTGTCTGTCATCAGTGAGAATAGTATAATTTGTTTATCTTTAGCACGATTAAGGAAGTTTAAGTTTTCACGAACACAGGATACCAGATTACAGATATTGCTAAGGTTGTTAAGTGGTTTAAAGATGTACAGACGCTAAACCCTTGAACATTTGACACCAATCAGAAGTACATTACACTCCACAGTGACAAATGAAATCATGACAATGAGGAAGTCCGACAACGAAACGTGTAATTGATAATTGCGCCCCATTGGTGCAACAAAGTAATTATAAGTGGTAATTATCTGATGAAGATAGAACTTCAGAGAGGCGAAGAAATGTATGCAGATAAACAATAATTAAACAAATTTAATAACTGACTTTCTCATTTGATTTTATTAATCAAGATGACCTCTTACCAACAACCTCAGCGATGTGAGGTAAATATTCATTCTGAGTTGAAGCTTTAATCGTTTGAGCCAATAAATATTTACTTGATGTTCTCCATTGACCTATTTACAGAACTTGAATCGTCTGGCCATTTAAGCAACTAAGCGTCTAGGTGTTAAGAATAAACGATTCATACATCAGTAGTTTTTAACGTTTTTTTTATGCAATTTCAACACATTTCAGATTATGTATGGCAAATCAAGTTTTATTGGTGGAAAAAGGCCTGAAACTAAGTATAACTTCAGTGTACAATATATACAACATTAAGTTAAACAGTTAATGCTAGTTATCACATCCATAAATACTTTGGTGTAACCATAGTGACCGAGATGTCACCCAAGAATGCTTATTTTGTCAAATTAAGTATATATGTCAAAAGGTTAAAGTGTCAGTGAATACAGATGAGAACAAGGGTAAACCAGGGGCAGACAATAGATTTGAGATAAGAGAAGTATAATTATGGCATATACTTTACCGGGCCCGTCAATGACTTAAACAGATAAACATAATAACCATAAAGAGTACTAATAATCATATTCATGCCAACACTTTATAAAGCCGTCTTTAAAGGGAGCATATCAGGTAAAACGCATTTTTTTTAAAAAATGGATAAAAGGCATCTCATTTCCATGAATAAATACAATTTGAATGTCAATCCACCAAAATGTGACAAAATTGATATTTTAATTGTAGAAATAAACTTGAAACGCAATTCCAGTTCTCAAATTAGACAGCATTTAAATACTGCTTTACGACCTTGTCAATCCGACTCTCAATATTATGAAATAATATATATGACGTTATAATCTAAACAACACCAAATTGAAATCAAAATGAAATCACGCAACTCATAGAACACGTCACATGTTGCAAGTGGGTAATCTATTTTAGTAGGCGCGTAGCCGAAAATCCCGTTTCAATATATTATGTTGCATGGTTAAATAGATAGCCTTTTGGCAATTCCGGATTAGTAAGTATATATAGGCATGATATATTGTGGGGAAAAATCCAATTTTAAAGAATCTTGATATATTTCGTTTAACTAAAATGTATATATTAGTTTTACGTAAATAATGAACGGTTCTATCGACAATTTATTTTTAAAAATAATTTTCAATAAAAAAAATCTTGAAAGTGTGCGTATATGTGTATGTGCTAGTCAAACATACTGAGCGCTCCATTATTTTATAATGTATTTAGTCTCCAATACGGAAGTTTTGTTTATCCATATTATGTAGTATACACCCACAGTGTTGTAAATGAAGCATGCAATCACTGCATAGGCGCATTGGCAATTAAAAGTGTTTTCAGTATATATTCTGCCGGGTATAAAATCAGTACAGATTAAGCACCAGCATACAGTGTTGTCTGGATATATTTTGTGTACATTATGGTTGACTCAGTTTTATTAAACATTTCAAAATGACCCCTAAAAAGTAGTTTCTTGATAGTAAATATTTCAGCAGTGAAATAATACCTTTGCAATTTAGAATGTGTGAATCAACACGGTGTTACGTCTATATATTGTTATATTCTAATTATATAAAGAATTAAAACTGAACAAAGTTGAATGTATGTGCGTTCACGTAATGTGTGAGGTTCATGGAATTCAATTGCATTTAATATCAGTGTTAATCAATTGCAAACACGTGGATATTGAAAGAGTACAACTATAAAACTTGAGTTATGATTCGTATATATTTGTGGATTTCACAATCTTGTTTGTTTTTTTCAAATTTGTGACTAAAATCGCGTTAAAGGATTTTTTTTTCAAAAACCGACACAACATAGCCATGCCTTGTATGTTTGTATAAAATATAAGTTTATTATTAGCATCTGTGACTCGATCATTTATATACACAGTGTTGATATTTAAGTGAAAAACAATAACACCAGACAAGGTTGTGTCCTGTTTGTATATTTATGGAGTTTACGGAAGCTTATCCGCTCAAATTCTAACTAATAACTATTAATTATAGCGTGGTTTATATACGTAACAAAGAATTGTCAGCTAGGTTGTGGCGTTTTGAAATGTGAAATATATCTGAGAACTGGATTTACAAGTACAAAGTGTTATATATTACGTAACTGTATCAACACAGGGTTAAAACTTTCTGAAAAAAAAAACAAAAAACAAATGCGCATGACTTTCAATGTCAACATGGAGATACACGTAAGTCGTTATAGATTGTTTTGTTCCATTTCTTTTTATTTTTTATATGTTCATGTAGTATTGCCACACTAGTGGTATAGTGGTAGAGCGTCTTCCTTGGATGCGGAATGTCGGTCCCCGAGTTGGTCACAACAAAGACTTGGAGCGTTCAGCATTAAGAGGATAGTTCTAGGTCTGGTTGGCCCGGTTTAAGTATAATATGACTTGGTTCGGTATCATACCATGTGTCTACGGTATGGTACTCCAGTGTGGTAGAATTTAGAATGTTGTCTCAAGTAGACACCGTCGCAAAATGACTGAACAATTGTTGCAGGGACGCTAAACAGTGAGAGGTTAATCATCATGAAAATGCGGTTCAGACCACTTAACTAATTAAAGAGTATAAAGACATTCATGTTTGTAGTTAAATCGGTCTCAAAACGATCTTACACAGTTTTCAATAAAACCTGTTTAATGGGCAATAAGCATACCTATAATTAATTATATTTATGAATTCATAAGTCGGTGTTACAGTTTACTTATTTATTTTTAAATATCAAACTTGGAATTAAAATATAACTGTCGATTTCATCTTCCATATCTAATTATAAGTAACCATAGTAACCACAGTGTCTCAAAAGAATGCTTATCTTTTCAAAATTAAAATTTGTTACTTCAGCTGACGACAAAGACAAATCAGGGCCTAAATTCATCAACAATTTCAGTCTGACAATCGTACTCAGACTCAAATCTTAAATTTTTGTAAAACTCTGTAAACATACGTTTATCGGTAAGATTCTCGTTAATACTGCTTGTGTTTCCAAATAAATATAGCAAATTGCTTGTTTACATTTTATTTGAATATGGAATTCTGGACAATTTTCGTCTGAGTCTAAATTTCAGATCAAAATATTGATAAATTTATGTCCAGCAGCAGACTCTATATTATGATAATGTGAGGGGCTATATTATCGATCGGCTATTAGTTGTTATATGCCGTGCCGTACCCGGTTAAAATACGTTGAAATCCTTGTCCGGTATACAAGAAACTCCAGATCTACATCAACTATCTTGGTGTCATTCATTTATTTTGTTCACTTTTATCTATTGCCACTGATATTTTTCTAGTGGTATTTTAAATATGGTCTCAATATCTTATAAAATTCATGAACATTTATATTGTTTTCGCATAGTGTTTACTTTTTTGTAAATGAAAATGAAATATTTAGTATTAAATCAATAAAGTATTAACCAATTTGAATAAAGTATAATATTTTAAATATAATGAATTATTAAGTAAGCACTTAGCTTTTACAATCGGAAAAATATAGAAGAATTTTGTTTATTTTCAAATATTTGTTTGGTTAACTTGATATCTTTTGAAAACCATTTTTGATAAAAGGATTTTGTTATTGTTTTTAATATACGCATTGTTCCATACTATCTGGCTCTTTAATGCTTCTCGTTTATTTTCAACGCTCATACTTGATCATGATTCTAATATTTCTAATAAAAAATGGGAAACGAGTGATTTTGTGTTTTAGTATAATACTTTTTATTCCAATGACATTAAGTAATTAATTGTCTCCCTAATGTATCTACTTTGTTTATGCACATATGTTTCCAATTGATATCATTAGTGATTTGCTGTTTATTTGGACATTTCAGTAGATAACTATTGTGTTCCAAAGCATTGATTGTATGGCAGCTGTCCCGTAGCGAAGGGGTTTTCCGATGATTAGTGCTTTATAGAAAAAAGGGTAAAAAAAATCTCGTTTTTTCTACAGTAAACGGTTTAGGATGCTGTTTGTAAAATATCCGTTATATTTTAAGATAATACGATTGGTCCCGATCGTAATATAACAGTCCCAATCGTTAAATAAAATATAATTGTATTTAATATATATATATATATATATATATATATATATATTAGAAACTATATCATTAGAAAATATATGTTTTTTATGAACTCAGGCACGAACATAGTTCATTAGTATACTGTCACTTAACAATAACATAATTACAAATACAGACTAAACCTGTTCTGAAGTATATTTTTATTTACTGTTGTTTTTTTTTTTTTTGGTTTTTTTTGGTGGTGTGGGGGGTGGGGTGTCTTTATGATGCGAAAAGCAGACAAAACAAAGCCAAAGTTGTCAACTAATTGTACAAATTCGTTCAAGTAGATACCCGTATCTTTCATTGGGCATTCAATACAACTGTATAACGGCACGGCACACGTATTATGAATAAAAATATTCAAGTTTAATGTATGTCTATGGAATATTATTAATGCAATATACAAGTTACATTACATTTTTTATTGTTATTACCCACCTCAACAACATACCCGTCCTTGAAATGTGCCGAAAAAAATGTAGGTTTTACACGAAAAAGCGAAATAAAATATTTAAAATTGTTAACATATAGTATTTAATTGAAACTAATACATAGATGCATGCAAATAATTATAATTGAATTCATAGACTAGTATTTAACTGTTTATTGTGTTTAACAACATAGTACAATGTCCAATCCAGTAACATTATACTGACACTGGGCCGACCAGACATACAGGACACTTTATGCAATAAGAAATATGATCCAATAACGGCTATAAAAATAAACAAAAGCAATTGATATGATGGTATTCATTTAATAGACTTAAGTTAGATAAATCAATAGAACGAGTAATGAGAATATGCGGATAAAATGTCTAGCCCAAGTACACCATACATAGCCACCACACATTGCCATAGTTGAGGATTGAACGTTCGTCTTAGATCTGATATCATAGTGAAATCACATTTCTCGTGGATGGGTAATGAAATATATTTCAATTTTAAGTGTGAAATGTATTTTAGTCTAACATATGCCAGATAAGGAAATGGATTTACAATGAAATATTTAAAAAGCGGAAGTATAGCTGATATTGTATTGAGCGCTTACGCAAGATGTTGCATGTTCGATCCCAAGCTCGATGCAAGTCCTCTATAAAACTCAGTACTGTACAAGCTCTACACAGGAAGCGGACTCGAGAGCAGTTCATATACATTTTGAGCTTTGTTTGCAATCGATCTAAGATAAATAAGTGTTAACAAATGAAAACACTTTTTCATGATTGAAAATGCAATATGCATTCAGCGATACTTTATAAATAATTATATATATCTATGTATATGTACAGATGTGTTGCAAGTAAAACCATAGCATATTAATCATGGTTTACGTCACTTATATTGGATTGGTAGATGCTTCAACCTTGTGTGTATCGTTTGCAATAGTAGGCACGCTCATCGTAGTCTGGTGTGTAGATTTATTTCTGGTTCTTCACAAATAATTGTCTCTCTCTATATATATATTGCACTGTGAACGCGAAGTTGAAAGATATCCCAAACATCTATACCATTGTTTTAATTTCAATTATCTCCCTTTACTAAAAATAGTACTATGATTTCACTGTATCTTCATGATCCGAATGGTTTCTATGTCTATCCTGTATTAACGGGTGAGTATTTAAGAATCCCTAATTGGGTCCTACTCATATAAAGCCATCAATTAATGTATGTAAATTGGCCCTACAGATGTGTTGCATGTAAAACCATAGTACGTTAGTCATTGTTGAAACCTTACCATTGCTTATGTATGATCAATTATATTACATAAATGCTGATATCGGTCCTGGCTGTTTTATTAACCAGAACATGATATGTCATTGACTCGAACACAATTGAGCTATATGGGACTTGCTAATACACACGACAATTTCTACGACCACATATTTAGACATATTGCTATTATAACGTTAGCCAAGTCTGGAATTGCCCAAAGAAACTTTCAGATATGCGTTTGTCCAATGAGATATCCTGGTACCACGACAAACTCTGTAATGGTGGATATACGATATACTGACACAATTGTAATTTTTAGATTTAGGGAAAAAGATCAATATGAAATTTTCAGAAAAGATGAACGATGAAATTGTTTATTAGATTGTATTTTAAAAATATGAAACGTACACAGACGTCTTTGGTCTTTACATGATATTATCTTGTTTCCAGTATGCATAAATAAGCAAGGACGTTACATATATATAAAGAACGAACTAATATCATTTTTATATAGTTCATCTCCAAAGTAACATACTATTTACAATGTAACTAAGTGGTACATTTAGATAGACCATAAGAAACATACGTTATAAAACCATGTATAAAAAAAAATCCGAAAATTAAAGTTATTTGTAATATGGATGATATTTATGTATCACCATTTCACTTTTTACACAGACTTAAATAAAGTATGTTGGGTGACTTCTGCCGAGGGGATCGGTGATAGCCTAGGCTCATGGCATACATGTATGGATTTATATTTGCGAAATATCAACAAATCCAGGTGACAAATTAGAACTTTTGTTACATGAATCCATGACGTTATGCACAATTGTCTGAGTTGCATGTAGCTTCTATATCAGGCGATGACTTTCCGTCTACGTACGTATCCTTGCACCATTAACTTGAAGAGCAGCAATACTAGTTTGAATTCAGAAAATGAGAATATGAACATATAGTAAAACTGTCTACCACGATGTGATTAATAAACTATAGATTCGATTAATGATAAGATTAATGAATTAATGAACCGCGTATCTGTTAAAAACCTTTAAAGTCTCCTTTTAACACCAGTGATGTCTTATTGCAGCAAAAATCACGACCCTATAAACTATTTTGAAAATATTTCAAACCAAATTAAATAGGCTTATTTAAACGCAATAATCTTGTTACCGTGACAAAAAAGGGTGCAATTAGATTAATGATACGATTAATTATTAGATTAATAAGTTAATGATAAGCTAGGTGTCCCGAAATGGTAATCGGAATATTCTTTTCAATAATTGAATGTTAGTACATATACAAACACATTTTACAGTTATAGGGGTCCTCCGTGGCCGAGTGGTCTAAGACGCCGTCTCAAGATCACTCACCATTCACCGCTAAGGTTGTAGTTTTGAGTTCCCCTCGCTCAAAAAACTTTATGTGAGGAAGTTTGCCAGTTACTACAGAAGGACGATGGTTCAACTCACTTTCATTCTGAGGTCTTCTGCCACCAATAAAACTGGATATGCCTTATTTAACTTATATTGTGTTGAAAATGGCATTGAACCCCATTCAAATATAGAAAAACCCGGACATAACTATTTATATTCTTAATGGTTTTCAAGTATACTTGTATCAAGCTACTCAATCCAGTTCCAGCTTACATCATCTATAATAGTTTGTGCAATTGTTTGAAAATATTGGCATAACATCCACTGTGTACTGCCACTCATTGCTGATATACTGTTGATAAATAGTTGTTATGACCATTCAATATTATCTGTTTGTTTAACAATATTGCGACTTTAGGGATGGATCCTGTGATATAAGTAATTCCCTTTATGAAATTAAATGTATATGAATTCACTGTACCTCTATGATCAAACGAGTTTATAAATATGTCCTTTATATAACAAGTGAGTAGTAATGAATCCTTAACTGGATCCTACTCATATAAAGCTATCAGTTTATGAATGTAAAAATGTAAAATGAATGTAAAAAATGTAATGAATTAATTTTGTTACCAATGGTTCGAAAAGTGCTTTATTCCCATAGATAATCTTCTGTTGGTCCAAATATGCAACAAAAAAAAACACATGGTCGACACCATATGTATTGGTTTAGCAGATCCTTTGATATTGTGTATATGGTTTGCATTGTAGCTAGGCGCGCTCGCCGTAGTCTGGTCTGTACATATGTGTCTTGGTTATTCACAAATAACTATCTCAATATAAATATATATCTTGCATTGTTAATGAGCATCTGAAAAGATCCTAAAAATCGTAAATTCCGTTGTTCTGAGTTTAATTATCTCCCTTTTTGAAATTAAATATAAAGAAATTCACAGTATATACATGATCCAAATGGGTTTATAAATCTTTTCTTTAAATAGAATGTGAGAAGTCATAAATCCGTTACTGGAAACTACTAATATAAAGCTATCAGTTCATGTATCTAAATTGTCCGTCCAGTCCAGATGTGTTGCATGTAAATACATAGTATATAAGTCATGGTCGACACCAAATTGATTGGTTTGGCAGAAGCCTTAATATTGTGTATATGGTTTGCATTGAAGCTAGGCGCGCTCGCTGTAGTATGGGCTGTACATTTATGTCTTAGTTAGTCACAAATAATTATCTTCATATATATATCATGCATTGTAAAAATATCCCAAAAATCGTTAATTCCGTTGTTGTGAATTTAATTATCTCCCTTTATGAAATCAAATATATATGAATTCACTGTATCTATATGATCCAACGGGTTTATATATCTGTCCTTTATATAGCATGTGAGAAGTCATGAATCCTTAACTGGATCCTACTCATATAAAGCTATCAGTTCATGTCCAGAAGTGTTGCATGTAATTCCATAGTAGTTAAGTAATGGTCGTTATCAAATTTATTGGTTTGGCAGAGGCCTTGATATTATATCTATGGTTTGCATTGTAGCAAGGCGCAGTCGCCATAGTCTGGTCTGTACATTTATATCTTGGTTATTCACAAATAATTATCTCCGTATATATATATAGTAGTAGTACAATCACTTTTAAAGCGATTAAACGTATCGTTCGCTTCTACATATGTATATTTAGCTTTATTATTTAAGGTGAATGACTGTTACAAACACATGACATATCTTATCTTTCTATCTTTCAAAAAGTCGAACCACTCGCGAGGACATAGACTTTGACGCACGTTAACTGACAAATAGAGAGAAGAATAAATGCATACAATAGAGACTAAAATACAGATTGTATTTAAAAACAGGTTATTTTTTTTTATATCAACCTAGTGTAATATCACTTCCGATTCATCGCAAAGTGTTTTCCGTATAACTCGGCTCTCGTATGGAATTTGCCGATGATCTTTCAGGCTTGCCGGAATATAAAAATGACGTCGATTTGTTATGGTTAAATGACGTTAGTTTCAGACGTTACGTCTTATGATGACGCACGGAAACTAATATGCCGGATTTTTCTCGTTTGTTGTTGAGGTGATTGTTAAATAAATGGTAAATGTGGTATTGTTTGGAAAAAAATAAAAAAAATGATATAATGCTCAGCAAATCCTCCCATATTATATGTTTTCCAACTCGTTTATTAAATTCAATAATAAATAAGCACTCAAGTAAGCTCCTCTGTTTACGTAAGCACATTGTATATGCATTTGAAGCTTCCTATTGTCGCAGCATTGCTATAAGGGTTAAATCATTACGGTTTAGCTACATACCAGCTTCTAGTATCAACTAGTCTGTGGTATGTTCCTAATTATCACAAAAATATTTTACAATCAAAACATCTCACATTTTCTTTTTAGTATCCATAGCATTAAAGTCGTATCGCTGGACACTGTCTCAAGATCATTTTTTACAAATTTAGGAACAATTTAAAATCAGAAATTCCACTGCTTATAGTCTAATGTTTGTTTCAATCTATACTAAATATCTAATTTTACTTTAATAAGAATACATATATACAACATGATAGAATATTTCATCACTTTATCACTTACTTTTTTCATCACAGTTTTATTATTCATGTCCAAAACAAAGTAACCCTTGCTTAAATGAACAGACAACCAACAACCGGCCACCACTAACAACCGGCCACCACCAACTAACTGACACCCAACAACCGGCCATAACTAACAACCGGCCACCACTAACAACCTGCCACCACCAACTAACTGATACCCTACACCAACAACCTGCCACCACCAACTAACCGACACCCAACAACTGGCCACCACCAACAACTGGCCACCACCAACTAAGCGACACCCAACAACCGGCCGCTACCAACTAACCGACACCCAACAACCAACTGCCACCAACTAACCGACACCCAGCAACCGGTCACCACCAACTAACTGACGGCCAGTAACCGGCCACCACCAACTAACCAACACCCAGCAACCGGCCACTACCAACTAACTGACAACAAATCCCAACAACCGGCCACCACCAACTAACCGACACCCAACAACCGGCCACCAGCAACAACCGGCCACCACAAAATAACCGCCACCAACTAACTGATACCCAGCAACCGGCCACCACCAACTAACCGACACCCAACAATCGGCTGCCAACAACTAACCGATACCCAACAACCGGCCGCCACCCAACAACCGACACCCAACAACCGGCAGCCACAAACTAACCGACACCCAATAACCGGCCGCCACCAACAACCAGCCGCCACAAACTAACCGACACCCAACAACCGGCCACCACCAACAACCGGCCACAACTAACAACCTGACACCACCAACTAACTAACACCGAACATCCGGCCGCCACCAACAGCTGGCCACCACCAACTAACCGACACCACACATCCGGCCGCCACCAACAACTGGCCACCACCAACAACCAGCCGCCACAAACTAACCGACACCCAACATCCGGCCGCCACCAACAACCTGCGACCACCAACTAACTGACACCCAACATCCGGCCGCCACCAACAACCTGCGACCACCAACTAACTGACACCCAACATCCGGCCGCCACCAACAAACGGCCACCACCAACAGCCGGCCACCACCAACAACCGGTCACCACCAACTAACCGACACCACACATCCGGCCGCCACAAACAACCATCCACCACCAACAACTGGCCACCACCAACAACCAGCCGCCACAAACTAACCGACACCCAACATCCGGCCGCCACCAACAACCGGCCGCCACCAACAACCTGCCACCACCAACTAACTGACACCCAACATCCGGCCGCCACCAACAACCGGCCACCACCAACAACCGGTCACCACCAACTAACCGACACCCAACATCCTGTCGCCACCAACAACCAGCCACCTCCAATAACCGGCCATCACCAACTAACCGACACCCAACAACCGGCCGCCACCAACTAACCGACACCCAACAACCAGCCGCCACCATCCAATCGAATCCGAATAAAAAAATCCCAGATAAATAATTATTTCAGCCTGAGCTCGTGTGATCCCAACATGCTCCGGTGACCACAACTTGCTCAGGTGACCCCAACATGCTCCGGTGACCACAACTTGCTCAGGTGACCCCAACATGCTCCGGTGACACCAACATACTCCGGTGACCCCAATATGCTCCGGTGAACCCAACATGCTCCGAACATGTGAACATACTTCAGTGTATATAACTGTACAAAGGAGCCACCTAGCATTATGTAATGCTGCTGGTCTCAAAGCCAGTGATGACTCTTATTAACATAGTTCACAGTAGTTTATGTCTCTGTCCTTATTTTAGACTCGAGACATGGAGCTCAATAATTGAATCATATCATCACAGAAGTGAATGCCATACATAACCTATTATGTGTTGAATATACCGCTAAACCGCTGTATATAGTATCATTAGGGGGAAAATAGGACTCTCACAGCAGCTGTGGGGTATCAAATGGATTAAATGACAAATTGGGTATTTATAATTTACACATCAGGGTCAACCCACTGACCTCTCAACAACAGACTGTGTCAACTATACCATCGACAGAATTATTATACTTTTGTTAGAAATCGTGCCATCGATTATTCATTGTTTCTTAATGCCAACGTAGTTTATTTTGATCTTCCTGAAGTTTGACTTAAACATACGGGTTCAAGAATGTAATTTGTAATTCATGATACCATCTCGAATACTAAAAGTAGTTTAAACTCTGTATGCTTGATAAGAAGTAAAAGTGGGCGTTAGCTCGTCTGTCTACATGTCCACATAATTGTCTGACAATCAACAATTAAAGTATATATCACGCCATCAATTGTCCATTGTTACTTAACGCCCACGTCTGCCTGCCCGCCTGCCCGCCTGCCCGCCTGCCTGTCTGTCTGTCTGTCTGTCTGTCTGTCTGTCTGTCTGTCTGTCTGTCTGTCTGTCTGTCTGTCTGTCTGTCTGTCTGTCTGTCTAATCAAAAGTGGGAATAGTATTAATTATTTAGCACAATAATTTTATTAAGGAAGTTTAATATTCAGTTTTCTCAAATACAGGATACAAAACAGATTACAGATATTGATAATATTGTTAAGTGGTAGTGCAATTATGTACAATCGCTTTACTCTTGAACATTTTACACCAATCAGAAGTATATTACACTCCACAGTGACAAATGAATGTATTTCTATAACAAGGAAGTCCGACAACGATACGTGTATTAGATTATTTAAAAAGACGTTCTATCAACTGTTGTAGTCTACTTCTTTTACACATTTTTATAGACGTTAACGCCATTTTAGATATATTGCATGTAGTATATGGTAACCACTTTATGGCGATATAATACCACAGATTAGAATGAATGTATGCAGATCCACAATAATTCCCATTTGATTTTATTAATCAAGCTGGACTCTTACCGACGACCTCAGTGAGGTGAGGTCAAATATCATCTTAAGACGAAACTTTAATTCTTTTGGACATGGAGTGCCTCTCTTCATGTTGATATTCTCTTTTTAGCTATTTTCAGGGTTTGGGTTGAACTCACATCCATGACATTGAGAAATGCCTTTACAAACACTTGAGTCGGGCATTTAATCAATTAAGCGTCTTGGTGTATGTTCCGTGAGACACAAATACATACACGATTGAGGTTAAGTTAGGTTTAAACGATTCATGCATAAGTACTTATTTAAATGAGATTGAACGCCAGTTTCAACACATTTCAGGTTATGGTGGAGGAACACCTGAATCTGAGTAGAACCTTAATCCTTCCGTAAGTAACTGGCAAACTTTATGTTGTAGTGAGTTAGACTCGAACACGACCTTAGTGGTGAGAGGTAAGTGATCTTGAGACGGCGTCTTGCACCATTCGGCCAGGATGACCCATGTAACTGTAAAATGTGTTGTATATTATGTACTTTCATTTTATTATTGACCACTCTGCCACGGATGACCCCTAACATACGTATATATTACTAACGCATTGACAGGGCAATATACATTCTTAGTCATGATTTAAATTCAGTGTACAAAATATAAATATCAAGTTAGGATTAAAATGTTACCTCTGATTATCACAGCCATAAATACTTTGGTGTAACCATAGTGACCGAGATGTCACCCAAGAGTGCTTATTTTGTCGAAGTATGTATATATGTCAAAATGTTTAAGTTGCTGTGAATACAGATGAGAACAAGGTAAACCAGGGCAGACCATAGATTTGAGATAACAGAAGTATAGTAATGGCATAAAGAGATAAATATAATAATCAAAGTTCTGCTTAACTTAAACCGCCTAAAGTGTCTATAAGAAGTAGTAATAATCATATTCATGCCGACACTTTATAAAGCCGTCTTTAAAGGGAGTATATCAGGAAAAACGCGTTTGTTTATTTTAAAAAATGGATAAAAGGCATCTCATTACCATTAATAAATACAATCTGAATGTCAAATCCACCAAAATGTGACAAAATTGATATTTTAATTGTAGAGTTAAACTTGAAACGCAATTCCAATTCTAAAATTGGACAGTATTTAAATACTGCTTGACGACCTTTACGTCGTCTCTCCGACTCTCGCTAAGGTGAAATAATATGTATGACGTATTAAAATATACAACATCAAATTGAAATCAAATGGTAGAAGATGCCACTACATATGTTGCAATTTGAAGCGGGTAATCTATTTTTAATTAGTCTAACGTAGGCGCGTAGCTGAAGTTAGAAAATCCCTTTTCAATATATTATGTTGCATGCTTAAATAGATAACCTTTTGGCAATTCGGGATCAATAAGTATAAATAGGCATGATACATTGGGGGGGGGGGGGGGGGGCAATTTTAAAAAATACTGGTATTCCGTTTAAATGAAATGTATATATTAGTTTCACGTAAATAGTGAACCGACACTTTGTTTTAAAAAGTAATCTTAAATACAATAATCTTGAATGTGTGCGTATATGTGTATGTGCCAGTCAAACATACTGAGCGCTCCATTATTTTAAAATGTATTTAGGCTCCAATACGGAAGGTTTCTTTATCCATAGTATGTAGTATACACCCACAGTGTGGTAAATGAAGCATGCAATCACTGCACAGGCGCATTGTATATTTGTGAATTTCAGGATTTTGTTTGAATTTTCAAATGTGTGACTAAAATCGTGTACATGGATATTTTTTTTTTAAACTAAGCGACACAACATAGTCATACCTCGTATGTGTGTATGAAATATAAGTTTATTGTTAGTATTTGAGACTAAATTATTTATATACACAAGTGTGGATATTTAAGTGAAAAACAATAACACCACACGAGGTCTTTTCCTGTTTGTATATTTATGGAGTTTACGGAAGCTTATCAGCTCTGACTAATGACAGTTAATTGTTTTATTGGGTGGTTTATATGGCTGCAACGTAACAAAGCAATGTCAGCTATGTGGTGGCGTCTTAAAATGTGAAATATATCTGCAAACTGGAATTACAAGTAAAAGTTACGTTACTGTATCAACACGGAGTAAAACGTCCGGAAAATAATACATGCGCATGACGTGCACTGTCACCATGGAGATACACGTGAGTCGCATTGGATTGTTTAGTTCCTTTTCTTGTTTACATTTTTTATATGTACATGTAGAAGTACCACAGTAGTGGTATAGTGGTAGAGCGTCCGCATTGTATGCAGAATGTCATGGGTGCGATCCCAGGCTTGTAGAGATCTTTATAGGCGCTCAGTAGTGGTATAGTGGTAGAGCGTCCGCATTGTATGCAGAATGTCATGGGTACGGTCCCCGGCTTGAAGAGATCTATATAGGCGCTCAGTAGTGGTATAGTGGTAAAGCGTCCGCATTGTATGCAGAATGTCATGGGTACGGTCCCCGGCTTGAAGAGATCTATATAGGCGCTCAGTAGTGGTATAGTGGTAGAGCGTCCTCCTTGTATGCAGAATGTCATGGGTACGATCCCCGGCTTGTAGAGATCTATAAAGGCACTCAGTGGTATAGTGGTAGAGCGTGCGCCTTATATCCGGAATGTCATGGGTACGGTCCCCTGCTTGTAGATATCTATATAGGTGCTCAGTAGTGGTATAGTGGAAGAGCGTCTGCCATGTATGCAGAATGTCATGGGTACAGTCTCCGGCTTGTAGAGATATATATAGGCTCTCAGTAGTGGTATAGTGGTAGAGCGTCCGACTTGTATACAGAATGTCATGGGTACGGTCCCCAGCTTGTAGAGATTTATATAGGCGCTCAGTAGTGGTATAGTGGTAGAGCGTCCACCTTGTATCCGGAATGTCATGGATACAGTCCCCGGTTTGTAGAGATCTATATAGGTACTCAGTTGTGGTATAGTGGTAAAGTGTCCGCTGTGTAAGCAGAATGTCATGGATACAGTCCCCGGCTTGTAGAGATCTATATAGGCGCTCAGTAGTGGTATAGTGGTAGAGCGTCCGACTTGTATGCAGAATGTCATTGGTACGGTCCCCGGCTTGTAGATATCTATATAGGCGCTCAGTAGTGATATAGTGGTAGAGTGTCCGCATTGTATGCAGAATGTCAGAGATACGGTCCCCGGCTTGCAGAGATCTATATAGGCGCTCAGTAGTGGTATAGTGGAAAAGCGTCCTCCTTATATGCAGAATGTTATGGGTACGATCCCCGGCTTGTAGAGATCTATATAGGCACTCAGTAGTGGTATAGTGGTAGAGCGTCTGCCTTGTATGCGGAATGTCATGGGTATGGTCCCCGGCTTGAAGAGATCTATATAGGCACTCAGTAGTGGTATAGTGGTAAAGCGTCCGCATTGTATGCAGAATGTCATGGGTACGGTCCCCGGCTTGAAGAGATCTATATAGGCGCTCAGTAGTGGTATAGTTGTAGAGCGTCCTCCTTGTATGCAGAATGTCATGGGTACGATCCCCGGCTTGTAAAGATCTATATAGGCACTCAATATTGGTATAGTGGTAAAGCGTCCGCCTTGTATGCAGAATGTCATGGGTACGGGCCCCGACTTGTAGAGATCTATATAGGCACTCAGTAGTGGTATAGTGGTAGAGCGTCCGCCTTATATTCGGAATTTCATGGGTACGGTCCCCGGCTTGTAGAGATCTATATAGGTGCTCAGTAGTGGTATAGTGGTAGAGCGTCCGACTTGTATGCAGAATGTCATGGGTACGGTCCCCGGCATGTAGAGATTTATATAGGCGTTCAGTAGTGGTATAGTGGTAGAGCGTCCACCTTGTATCCGGAATGTCATGGATACGGTCCCCGGCTTGAAGAGATCTATATAGGCGATCAGTAGTGGTATAGTGGTAGAGCGTCCGCCTTGTATCCGCAATGTCATGGGTTCGGTCCCCGACTTGTAGAGATCTATATAGGCGCTCAGTAGTGGTATAGTGATAGAGCGTCCACCTTGTATCCGGAATGTCATGGATACGGTCCCCGGCTTGAAGAGATCTATATAGGCGATCAATAGTAGTATAGTGGTAGAGCGTCCGCCTTGTATCCGCAATGTCATGGGTACGGTCCCCGACTTGTAGAGATCTATATAGGCGCTCAGTAGTGGTATAGTGGTAGAGCGTCCACCTTGTATCCGGAATGTCATGGATACGGTCCCCGGCTTGAAGAGATCTATATAGGCGATCAGTAGTGGTATAGTGGTAGAGCGTCCGCCTTGTATCCGGAATGTCATGGGTACGGTCCCCGGCTTGTAGAGATCTATATAGGCACTCACTAGTGGTATAGTGGTAGAGCGTCCGCCTTGTATTCGGAATGTCATGGGTACGGTCCCCGACTTGTAGAGATCTATATAGGTGCTCAGTTGTGGTATAGTGGTAGAGCGTCCGCTTTGTAAGCAGAATGTCATGGGCACAGTCCCCGGCTTGTAGAGATCTATATAGGCGCTCAGTAGTGGTATAGTGGTAGAGCGTCCGACTTGTATGCAGAATGTCATGGGTACGGTCCCCGGCTTGTAGATATCTATATAGGCGCTCAGTAGTGGTATAGTGGTAGAGTGTCCGCATTGTATGCGGAATGTCAGGGATACGGTCCCCGGCTTGCAGAGATCTATATAGGCGCTCAGTAGTGGTATAGTGGAAGAGCGTCATCCTTATATGCAGAATGTTATGGGTATGATCCCTGGCTTGTAGAGATCTATATAGGCACTCAGTAGTGGTATAGTGGTAGAGCGTCTGCCTTGTATGCGGAATGTCATGGGTACGGTCCCCGACTTGTAGAGTTCTATATAGGCACTCAGTAGTGGTATAGTGGTAGAGCGTCTGCCTTGTATGCAGACTGTCATGGGTACGGTCCCCGACTTGTAGAGATCTATATAGGCACTCAGTAGTGGTTTAGTGGTAGAGCGTCCGCCTTGTATACAGAATGTCATGGGTACGATCCCCGGCTTTTAGAGATATATATAGGCACTCAGTGATGGTATAGTGGTAGAGCGTCTGCAGTGTATGTAGATTGTCAAGGGTACGGTCCACGACTTGTAGAGATCTATATAGGCGCTCAGTAGTGGTATAGTGGTAGAGCGTCTGCCGTGTATGCAGAATGTCATGGGTACTGTCCACGACTTGTAGAGATCTATATAGGCGCTCAGTAGTGATATAGTGGTAGAGCGTCTGCCGTGTATGCAGAATGTTATGGGTACGATCCCCGGCTTGTAGAGATCTATATAGGCACTCAGTAGTGGTAAAGTGGTAGAGCGTCCGCCTTGTATGCGGAATGTCATGGATACGGTCCCCGGCTTGCAGAGATCTATAAAGGCGCTCAGTAGTGGTATAGTGGTAAAGCGTCCGCCTTGTATGCGGAATGTCTTGGGTAAGGTCCCCGGCTTGAAGATATCTATATAGGCGCTCAGCATTAAGAAGATAGTTCTAAGTCTGGTTGTCTAGTTTCAGTACAGTATGACTTGGTTGAGTATCATACCATGTGTCTACGGTATGGTACTCCAGTGTGGTAGCATTTAGAATGTTGTCTCAAGTAGACATCGTCGCGAAATGACTAAACAATTGTTGCAGCGACGGTAAACACCATACAACATCAATAAAAAATGATAAAAGCATTCAAATGTTACACAGAAGAATATCCACGTGTCGCTTTTGTTTCTTTTCTTCACATTTCTAACATATCTGTTACATGTTTATTATTTCTAGGCGTTCTCCAATGCCAACATAACACATTTCTTGACTAGATGTCCAATACATAACTTTGATATGTCAATTCGTTAAGAATTAAACTAATAATTCTTACATTAATCTTTTAATATTAATATTTCACTGATGGATATTTCAAGTTGAATCAATATTCATCAAGACGCGCACGCACACAATAAAAGAAAGAGAGAAAGTGAATTATACACAGACACTGTTACAAGAACGCACGCACACAAAAAAAACACACTCACGCACGCAAGCTTCCACGCACACATATAGAGAAAGAGAGACTGAGAGAGAGAGAGGGAGAGAGAGAGAGAGAGAGAGAGAGGTGGGATATACATTCACACGTACACACCCAAGTTATCTCTTACGCATACACACACTAGCCAACCTACCGATAGATCAATGTTGCACGGGGACGCTCAAAATCACCATTGTCAAAATCCCCATGGCTCAAAAATGACAAGGTAGTCAAAATCCCCTCGATAGAATTAAAAAGGTGGTAAAAATCCCCTTGGTCAAAATAGAGGGTAGTCAAAAACCCCTTGATGGGTAGTCAAAATCCCCATGATATATATATATGAGGGTGTTAAATCTAGAATGAAATTTTTGGGGTTTTTTTTCTGAAAATTATAAAAAGGCAAATTCACAAACAACTATGTTATTAATTATATTTTTACATTTTGTAATTTTTCAAAAGACTTGTTTGTTACAGTCAATTATTTATGTGGTCATGTTTATTATTTGCTGATAATTAGAGCAGTTCATTGTAATTTTTAACAATTTTTAAGTGATCATGTCAATGATTACCCCTTAATAATGAAATTGACTGTATATTAGTTTAAGATCTTTGATGATTATAATAATTTGCAGTTTTCAAAAAAAAAAATTGATCTTTCTGATTTTTAGTACCCATCAAGGGGATTTTGACTACTCTATCATTTTTGCCATGGGGATTTTGACTACCCATCAAGGGGAATTTGACCAACCTGTTAATTCTTTCGAGGGGATTTTGATTACCATGTCATTTTTTAGCCATGGGGATTTTGACCAAGGGGATTTTGAAGTACATTCATGATGTTGTACATGTGTATTAAACCAGCATTTAATTATAACACTTATGATATAAACCATTCAAAATATTCCATGGGATGCTAGTAAGTATAAAAAATGTACAATATTCATTTAAAACATGTATAAGATATTTTGATATAAAATAGTGTTATTTTTGTCAGTATTTACAAAATCAACCCATGTACATTGTTACAACATTACGTATTGATTTGTTTGCTTCTCTAAATATAATGGCGGTCTATATGAGCGAATCATGTATATATGAGCCAAGCAAGTCTATATGAGCAATTCATGTATATATCTTACTTGCAGATCAAGGTAATGATGATACCAAGGTAACGAGCGTGATAGCGATTCATTGTGTATTTTTTCTCGATTTGAAAGAAAAGCTATTCAGACATTGTATATACAAATGTGATAAGAACAGTGTCGATTGTTATAAAGATTTTAGTTTAGATTTAATACTTTTCATTCAAAGCAAACTTCAATCTATTCGCGTGTAATATAACAGTCACACTCTTAACGGTGTGATGATGCTTTACCTCGTCATTAAATTTAAGTAAACGCAGTTTTTCTTTTTATGAGAAACATTTCTATATTTTGTTATCGTTCGATGTTTTATTTCGATCTTTCTCATCGTTCACGCATCGTAACCTCATGCATCGTAGGTATATACTGTGTTTAGTGCATTAGAGTAGCGTAACACATTCAGATGTAATATGAAGAGGATATCCTTTGTTTTTCCCTGCCCACATCTTGTAACTCAGTTATATACATTTCGTTTGGATACATGTTGACCAATTTACCTACCTGCATAGCTACCGTCTGCCTGTCTGTCGCCATTTCCTTTGTTCTGTACGTCCAACTTTTGGCCACCTGCCCGGTAACCCATGTGTCCGCCTGTCTGCTATCTAACTGCCTAATTGGCCGCTCACATGACGTACCTTCACTCAGCCCGTGTGTCCGCCCATCCAATCCGGGATGCTCATCCGCCTACTTACTCGTATATCTCTTTATATGTGTGATGCCTTCTTGTCTGCTCCCTACTGACTGACTGCTTCAGTCTGAATGCCAGTTACCTTCTTTCCTGCTCCCTATTGACTGTCTGCTTCAGTCTTCATGCTAGTTGCCTTCTTGTCTATCCATTTCCTTATTCGTCCTATCTTTCACGTACCAAAACATTCAAACATTGTAGCAATGTATATCTACCTTTAATATGATGAAGGAAGTTTAATGTTCAGTTTTCTTCAAATCAGGATACAAAACATGTTACATATGTGTTAGATTGGTTAAATTGTTTTATAATAAAATAATAAGAATTGGCACACTAAAGATTGGGTACACTTTTAAATGTAGTTGTCAAATATATTTAATGTCAATAAGTTTGATGATAATTCGATAGACTAAGTTCAGAAAGAATCAATGCAGATACACCATTCTTCAACAAATAATTAAAAAAGGGAAATGATCGTCATGACATCTCACACAATAATTAATTTTGCACTTTTCCACATATAGAGAAATGCATTGCTGGAACACTGAACACATTGCCAATGGTTTCAAAACCACCTTGTTTTCACAGATTGTCATCAGCTGCTCCAAATATGCAGAAAAAACATGAAGTTGACGAGGTTGCTTTTTAACAATATGAGTTTTCGATGGTTGGAGAACACCCCTTTATTGTTGATAATTATGTCCATTTCTGCAGTGTATCACTACGCATCTTAGAACTGTAATATCTTCATCAAACAGCACCCAGTGTCAGTCAAACTTATGACTATGTTCCGTTGTATCATCTGTAGAAGAAAACATGAACATCTAAAACATTTTTTAAAAAAATATGCCAAACCAACTTGCACGATTTAAGTCTGAGTTTAAATCTCAGATTCTAAATATTGATGAATTTAAGTCCAGGGGCGGACTCGACATTATGATAATGCGAGGGGCTATATTATCGATCTGCTATGAGTTCTTATGTGCCGTGCCAGGCCAGCTTAGTCGTTAACACTTCTATATGTCAATACAGAAGTGTTGAGTTCGAAATCCCATCTGACCGTATCTGTGATGTTTAATCATGAACTTTGTTTTACGGTCCAAACCTCTTAATGTGTAGGGAGGTAGTCAGTGACTTGCTTAGATTAGGTTTGTACAGTTCTGGTTAGCAGTTTTAACTGAAACATTGTATTTTTTTTAGATTAAAACCACATAAATACTATAAGTGCATGGGACTGGTGTGTATAAAATATTGGGATATACAAAAACTTGTTTCTACGTTGCATGGGATTGGGATTGGGAGATCTACGGTGGTTTAGTATAGTTCTATAAATATGTTTTACTTTGATATCAAACACAACCATGTTATTTGGTAATGGCAGTTGCTACTTTTGGTTTAAACTTGACCCATTTGCACTATATACTGTGTAAACTACAGTATTTGTATTTGCACTATATACTGTGTAAACTACAGTATTTGTATTTGGTGTTATACATGTAATGGTTTATAATTGATGGAACAAAGTATTTAATTGTATTCTTAAAAAACATCAGTTGTTCTTGGATACATGGAATTTATTTTTTATACTAAAATAGCGTGTATGTATTCGTCAGTCAAACATGTTAAATATTCCGTGGTGTGTATTTGTCACCAGCTCGAAGGCGGAAGTTTTATTTATCTGCAATATGTAGTACGTATACTACACAGTAAACAAGGTGTTATGAAGCATACAGTCAATGCGCCGGTGTAACATTAAATTTTGACTCCGTTGAATTATGACCCCAATGGTAATTTTTTCAATGTTGAAAATTAACCCGGGTCACATATTAAAATTAAATTCTGAGCAAAACAGTCGTTGAAAACTGACCAGTGTTAAATTTTGATCAGACATGGGGTCCCTTTTTAATGGTTTGTTAAGTATAAGCAAGACATCACATGACTGATGTCGCCGGTTGCAATAATTAAACATAATCCCTGGGAAGCTTTTCAATCGACATTAAATACACTACATCCATCTATTATCCATTTATTACATACAAACATGCCAGATACTGTTTTTTTATTATTTTAATTAATATAATTTTCTTTTAAAGCCTCTTTAAACTTCCTAAGTGTACACTTTTTAATTTTTACAAAAATAATTGTAACTAAATGTGTTTATTGTATTGCTAAAACAATTCCTGTACACCCCTTAGTGACTGTTTTTAAAACAGCGAGAAAATGAATAACTTCGATCGAAATGTGTATTCCTCAGACGAGCGGACCGAGTGTTTAACTTTTGTTTACATTTTTGTAATTCGGTTGCTTTCCGATTGTACCTCCGCCAGTGTTCGGAAGTACACAAATGAATACTGCAGCGGTAGTGTGCAGATTAAGACCGTTAGATACGGGGATCATTAACAAGATAAGGAAAGTTATGGCTTCACTTATATTATGCATCGCAATTGGGTTTTCTTTTTTTTTAAAAAATATATTGATGTCTGCAATAAAACTGTATCGAACGTAGTACGCATTATATTATTTATACGCACTGAAAAACAATGAGTACGGAATACTAGTTTGGTCTAGTAACTCTTGCTCAGGAGCCTCCCTTGCATATACGCGTGATACTATCGCATGCGCTATTGCGTAACAAATTATTTTATAGCAGTCAACATTGCCGTTTTGAGTAATTTAGCGAAATTAAAAGTATTTTGTAGGTAATCGATACTTTAATGGCGTAAGAGCTCTTCAATTATTGGGAAGACGCAACCTGGGGATAGTGTTTGGGAGTAATGGTCCTCTCACGCTGGTGGCTATATAACTACTCTACTTCCGCTATTTGGATACCTGGAACCACTCCGAAACATGAATGTTTGATATCTTGAAGGCTAACTGCTGAATTATACTCATTTCTTATAAAATATGATTGTTATCTACGCCAATGTTGTTGTTTTTCTCATAAGCGTTATTATTTAAACACACACACACACACACACACACACACACACACACACTTAGATGTAGTTAAAAGCAAATTTCTAACGAGTGTCTTAACTGGAAGTTTGACGCCGATGCCTGGGTAACAAAGAAATAGAGAGAGAGACAGAGAGTTGATATCGTAGTGCTTCGTCGCATTCTTAACTTGTGAACAACAACCACACTAACGAAAGGCAATTCCAATATATACTATTCCGACAACACACGTGTTATCACCAATGAAACAACGTATAGCATACCGGCCATTTTTTTGGCTTGTCTCTACAGGGGCGAGCCTAAGCATTAAGATAGGATTTGATTTTGCTGTTGGGTACTCTGTTCAAAGTGAACCAAGTCAAAACAACGCAATATAGCACAAGGTACCATCAACTTGAAATCGGAAACATTCTGTAGTCTACGCTTTATTTTAGAATACGGTATAGTCTTGGCCATCTTCTACAATTTTTTCTTAAAAGTCTGTCTATCTCAGTTTATCAAATCATCAAACTTGTTTTTATAAATAGGTCTTTGTACTGTCCCTAAACATTACAGTGGTATTAGTTGGCGCTTTTGAATGGTCGTAAGAAGACGTTTATCTGATAGAAAAGCAAGTTCGATGATAATCAAGACTACGAAAGCTATGCGGAATACACAGGTTATCATTGTTAAGTGAATGTAAACAACTTCTATGTAAATAGATATAAGCAACCTTGTTTTGACCTTTTTTATTTGTACTTTTGTTGTTTAATTCAATTTTATCACAATTTTAAATATGCAATGATGCAAATTAATCAGCTTCCTTTATATACTAGTCTTGTTATTTTCCCGCCAAACTGCCAAATTATTTAATAAAATTTAATGAATGGTGAGTCCATTTTTATATAGTTTGGATACCGTTACCACAATTTCATTGACTTACTAATGGATTCGTTGGACTTAGGGTATAATTGAATATATTTGGGGTAAAACGTATAAAAGATACCCTGATATTTAGTATTTGGGTTATCGTTGAAATTTTGTTAAATGAGTTATTATAATGGTGATTTACCTTCGATGAAAGTGGCTCAAATCGTTAATAAGTTTTATTTTTTTGTGTACATTTGAGAGCAAAGGCGTAGCAGCCGGGGCGGGATGACCCCTTTCCACAATGATTAGGTTGGGTGAGGTTAGCAGAGTCAGTATATAATTGTCCCAACATGTATTTTGATTAAAAACTTAACGGCATAGCTGGAAGATACATAAAATACTGTATATGACACACCTTACATAATATATATATAGTGGAGTACCTCAGAGTCCCCATCAAAAATTCTAGGCCTGGGATATCGGTTAGGATCAGCTTGCACGTTTTATCTGAGCAGATATTCCAGTATATATAATAAATATTAACGTATTACTATCCTGTGTGTTAGATATGATTTTCTTACAGTCAAGTATGTTTAAATTTTGCACCTATGCAAGTCAAAACGAACAACAAATAAATGTATTAGTGATTTTAAACATGCTATCATTGTGCGGTTTGCAGCGGGATGACCCCGACCCCTGCAGACCATTTACGGGAAGTTAAACAATATTCTCTAGGCCTGTAGGTTTACTTCGACCATACACTCACCACCAACTCAAATTTGCAGGAGGGGTGGGGGAAACTCTCCGTTACGTCTTGGCTCGTTGAACTGGGAATGAAACCCGATTGAGGTTCACCTTTTAATATATTTTATGATTTAGTCTTAAGTGTGTGTGTATGTTTCTTTAATAAGAGCGTTTTAAAGTAAAAATGATATTGGAGTAAATAAAAACCACACCCACCTCCACCGTAAAACTCACTATAATAAATGCTTTGATCCCCTACGTCTTGACTTGCTGTGTACTGGGTTTGGTACTCATTAGAGATTCGCCTTTAAATACATCTAAGTGCGATGTGCGTGCGTGTGTGCGTGTGTGCGTGTGTGCGTGTGTGCGTGTGTGCGTTTAAATAACAACGCATAAAAGTAAAACAAACTGCATTGGCGTAGATAAAAACCATATTTTCTAAAAAATCAGTAGTATTCAGAAGTTAGTGTTTAATATATATCAAACATTTTTCAGAGCTGTTCCCCGTATCCCGATAGCGCGAATAGAATAGAATTACCGCCACCAGCGGGAGAGGAACACCTTTCCAACACACTACCCCAGGTTGTCTCTCCTCAATAATTGGTTTAAACACATTTGATTCAAAAGTTATGTACAAAATATTCCACAACATACACAGTTAAAGGATTGAAACGAGAGAAAATAATTCCCCAATAATTGAAGTGCTCTTACACCTATTAAAGCATAGTTTACGTACAAAATATTTATATTACGCTAAGTTACTCAAAAAGGCAAGCCGTATATATATATATATCGTATACCAACATTTTCCTGTTATAATTCACACTTTATATCCACGAGAACATCCAAATTTATAATAGCAGTTTTCAATGTCGAAATGTGTTCCGGCCGACTATTTGGTCAGTTTCCAACTGTTGATGATCAGATTTGAATGAGGGTCAATTTTTCACGTGCATTAAATAACGATCTGGGTCAGTTTTCAATGTTAAAAATGGATCACTAATCCGTTGAAAAGTTAATGTTACACCGGCGCTTTGGCATTTAAATGTATTAAATTATGTACATTTTTTTTCCATATAATCTTATTCAATTAATATACATAATTAACAAAATAATTAAAAAGTATCACTAATGTATTTGTTTTAAATAGTTTCTTTATAATGTATAAACTCAATACATATCTACATGCATTCTTCCTTGAACACAATGTTCTGTATTTTGTCAGTGGTTTGATTTGATTTTCATTTAAATTCTAAAATGTGTACTTTGACTCAGTTGTATTTAACTTGTGAATATGTAAACACAATGAATTTTGAAAGAAGATATTAACACAGTTTGTAATATTCAATAATGTGTATAGAAAGATACTTAAGCACTTTGAATTGAAGAAATATCCGAAGTCGTACGTCATATTACAAGGATTCCGTAATTTGTTAACATTTAATGTATTTGTATGAAATAACGTAAATATATGTACAATGTCATGGAGATGGATATTAAAAGTGTAAAACAATGGCAATCCTGTGTGTGTGTGTGTGTGTGTGTGCGTGCGTGTGCGTGTGCGTGTGTGTATGTGTGTGTGCGTGCGTGCGCGTGTGTGTATGTGTGTCGGTCTGTGTGGGTGTGGGTGTGTGCAGGTATGTGGGTGGGAGGGTGTGGGTGGGTTGGTTAGTGGGTGGGAGTTGGTGTGTGGGTGTGGGTAGGAGGTGCTTGTGTGTGCTTGTGTGTGTGTGTGTGTGTGTGTGTGTTTCGGTCTGTGTGGGTGTTGGTGTGTGCAAGTATGTGGGTGTGGTTGTGGGTATGGGTCGGATGTGTGTGGGTGGGTATGTGTGTGTGTGTGTGCGTGGATTTTGCGAAATTGACTAAGATAATGTATATATGGATATATAAAGTGTAAAACTACTGGAGTCTCTCTTATGCATGTATGAAGTGCAAGTTTATTTAAGTAAGTGTGACATAATTGCTAATATAAATATGTAAAGATACTTGAGGTGTCAAACTTTAACACTGGGTCTTGATTTGTTTGTATGAAGCATAATATAATTTTAGTATAACATGAATGTGACTCCATTATTTATATACACATGAGCGGATATTTAAGTGTAAAACAATAACAACAGACGGGACCTGTCCTATATGCATATGTATGGAGTTTACATAAGCCTAACTCTAACAAATATTTATTTTACATTATCATCAACGTAACCAGGATATGTTAGCTATTTGAAGGTGCTTCTAAATTCTGGATATGCAAGAACTGTTATCTATGACGGACTAGTATCTCAACACGGATTTAACATTTCCTTGATAAACTAAAAGCGGTTGACCTGCAGTTTCACCATGGAAGTACACGTATATATCAAATTATGTTGTTTCTTGTTTACTTCTTCTTTTTAATATAATTATAGTCCATTTAGTTGTTATTTATTCAGACAAATAATCTATGTGCATATAAATGATTCATGTTTGCTAAGGTAATGGTCCGAGTCCCACTCGCTCCAAAATCCTCATGTTAGAAATATTGCCAGTTACGTGCTGAACGACGGTGGTTCTACTTAGATTCATTCTTATCTCTTCCTCTACCAATAAAACTGAATATGCCATTTATTACTTGAAATGGCGTTAAATATCATTTAAAATGACTTTAAAATGGAGGGTTTAGATAATATACATGAAACCATAGATATGAATGAATATGTTTGATTGAATATTTATTGAATTTCATTTATTTGGATTAAGAAAGTCGATTATCAATAATATATATGCAAAACGAGTTCATAAAACTGTCTACATGACACTTGAAAAGAACGATTAATAATAAACTGGACACGAGTGTGTTCAGGTGAAAGAAACTATAATTAGCTGCTTTATTCATTCTTGCATTGATTATTGATTATGACAGAGGTATCTTATTGTGTAACCGCCGCTAAGAATATAATAAAACTATATACTTAGTGTACTAAAACCATAACATCATCGACGTTCAACATAATTTTAAACCGTATGTACCTAATAATCCTATAGAAGTTGGATATCATTGATTTCTGATTCGAAACAAGAAGAATCCGGCATTTCTGATATATTCCGACTAGCAAGTCAAAGTTATAGTAATAGCGAAACTTTCATAAATAACATTTTCGATATCAGAATATGACTTTCTCCAATCTTATATACAATGTACTCGAATGTTATATGCCAATGGTCATTGAAATTGCACCATAAAATATAATCATCACTTTTTGAATTTGCTTGTTGTTTTTTTTTATTATTCAAAATTAACCATAAACACACATATACATGGTATAAACAAAAGACAGCCAATCCAAACAACATATTACAGACTGAAACATTAGATTTTCTATTCCTAACATTCAATCATTTTTTAAATTAAAACCATTATAGTTAATTTGAAAACTGTAGTGTTAAACAACGATACAGTCAAGTAAAAAGATAATATACATAAGATCTTATGCGATTATTCGATTATTTTGTAATGTGTCACCGAACTCTGAATCTTGCTTAATTATTGTCGACTTGTTGATTCTCACCAGTTTGCGTAAGCTTTAGCAAAGTGGGAATAAGCTGGTAGGCAACCTACACACAACTTGTATTTCGTCATTGATTTTAAGTATATCCAGTTTCCTTTTGTGGGAAACATTTCTATATTTTGTTATCGCTCGGTGTTTTATACCGATTTTCTCATCGTTCACGCATCGTAACTTCATGCAACGTAAGTATCTACTATGTTTGGTTCAGAGTAGCGTAACACATTTAGGTGTAATACGAATAAGATATTTTTTGTTTTCCCTGCCCACGTCTTGTAACTCAATTATATACATACCGTTTGGATAAACGTAGACCAATTTACCTACCTGCATGCCTACCGTCTGCCTGTCTGTCACCATTTTCGTTTATCTGTCCGTCCATCTTTTTGGCCACCTGCCCGGTAACCCATGTGTTCGCCGCTCATATGACGTACTTTCACTCAGCCCGTTTGTCCGCCCATCGAATCCTGGATGTTTATCCGCCTACTTACTCGTTTATCTCTTTATATGTATGATGCCTTCTTGTCTACATGCCAGTTGCCTTCTTGTCTATCCATTTCATTATTCATCCTATCTTTAACATACCAGTACATACACACATTGTATAAATATATATATATACCTTAAATACAATAAAGAAAGTTTAATGTTCAGTTTTCTCCAAATCCGGATTCAAGTCAGGCTATAAATGTGTTAGATGGATTAGAGGGGTTTAAAATATACGTACAATTTGCCAATGGAGGTTATAGGACAATCTGACCATCTATATGTTTGTACTACTCTCCCATGATTTATATAAACACTTCAAGGTGAAAATATAGTCAATATAATAACAAGGAAGATATGTTCTTTAAAATATTAGCTAAAAATTGGGTACACTTTTGAATAGCTTTGTCAAATAGATTTAATGTCAGCCAGTTTTATGGTAATTTGATATCTCAGAAATGAAATAATCAATGCACATCCACCGTCCTTCAACAAGTAATTGAAAAACCATCTCATGTGTTTTTACCAGGCTGAATTCTAGACCACTACATAAGCGGTGACAGGTTAACAGTTTAGTTTAAACATATTTTATTGCCAATATATTTACAAATATACATATAACAAGCATACAAGATATTCTCTACATATAGATAAATGCATTTCTGGAACACTGATAACCTAACCAATGGTTCTAAAACCACCGTGTTTCCATAGGCTGTCACCTGTTGCTCGAAATATGCAGAAAAAAACATGGAGTTGACAATTATGTTCATTTCTAGCAGTGTATCACTACATCTTCAAACTGTTATATCTTCATCAAACAGCTCCCAGTGTCAGTCAAACTCATGACAATGTTCCATTTTTATCATCTGTAGAAGAAAAAATGAACATTTGAAACATTTTATTTTTTAAAAGAAAGCCAATCCAATTTGCATGGCAGTAATTTATCCGGCGTAATAATCTTGCTACCATCATGTACTGGGTGTAACTCTTACATGATACTGAGTACCACTGCTGTTAAACTGTTATGGCGGAGCTGGTATCGAACTCACAACCATAACAGTGAGAGGTAAATCATCATGAAAATGCGGTTCAGATCATTTATATAACTACGCGTTTATAAAGACATTCATGTTTGTAGTTATATCGGTCTCTAAACTTTCTTACACAGTTATCAGTAAATTCTATTTAACGGGCATTAAGCATTTCTATAATTCGTGATCTGTATGAATTCATAAATCGGTGTTAGAGTATAATTATTTAATAGTTTTTTTAAATATCAAACTTGGTAGTAAAATACCACTGCCGATTGCACCATCCATATCTAATTATAAGTAACCATAGGAACAACAGTGTCTCCAACGAATGCTTATCTTGTCAAAATAGCTGCTTGTTAAAAGGTTGCTACTGACATAATTTCAGCTGACGACAAAAACATGATCAGCGGCGGACTCTACATAAGATAATGCGTTGTGGGGTGTGTGTGTGGGGGGGGGGTATATTATATATCTGTTCCCTGTTCGAATGTGCCGTGCCAGGCCAGCTTAGTCTATAACACTTCTATATGTCAATACAGAAATATTGTGTTCGAAACCCTGTCTTACCGCAGTATCTACTTTGTTTTACGGTCATGAGTCTCCTACCTCTCAATGTGTGGGGAAGTAATCATTGACCTGCTAAGATAAAGTTTGTGCAGTTCTTGTTAGCTGTCTGGCTGACCGCCGTTTAACAACTGAAACATTGTTATTTTTTAAACAATTAAAACAACATAAAAACTAAAGTGCATGGGGTTGGTGTGTATACGATATTGGGAAACAAAAATACTTTTTTTTCGTTTTATGGGATCGGGATCGGTAGATCTACGCTGGTTATGCTCCCATCTAATATATTACTATAAATATGTTTTATTTTGATATCAAACACTATCCAATTATTTGGGGATGGCTGTTGCTACTTTTGGTTAAAACCTGACCCATTTGCACTAAAAACTGTGTAAACTACAATATTAGTATTTTGGCGTGATACATGTAATTATTTATAAATGATGGAATGAAGTATTTAATTGTATTTTTACAAAATATCAGTTGTTCTTGGATTCTTGGAATTTATTTTTTACACTTAATAAGCATGTATGTATTCGTCAGTCAAACATGTTAAATATTCCATGATGTGTATTTGTCACCAGGTCGAAGGCGGAAGTTTTATTTATCCGCAATATGTAGTACGTACACAGTAAATACGTTTATGAAGCAGGTAGTCACTGTGCCGGCGTTTTGGAAATAAAATGTATTAAAGTATGTTTTTATATTTCATAATTTTTTTATTCAATTAATGTACATAATTTACAGAATAATTAATAAAGCAGCCGATAGATTGTGTAACAAAAAACAATTATCACTAATGTATTTTTTTAAATAGTTTCTTTATCAGGTATAAACTCAGTACATATCAACGTATTATATTATACATTTAACACAGAATTCTGTTCGGTGGTTTAATTTGATTTTCATTTAAATTCTAAAATTTGTACTTGTGACTCAGTTGTATTTAACGTGTAAATAAATAAACGCTTGGGCAGTATTTTGAAAGGATATATTTACATAGTTTGCAAAATTTCATATATATATATATATATATATTGACGCTGTTTACATAATTAATCAAGCGTATGCGACTCAGTTGTATATAACGTGTAAAACAATATGTGAACTATTTGGTTGTATTTTGAAAGGATATATTTTGCAGTTTGCAAAATCTCAATATGACTTTGTGTATAGAAAGATTTAACCACCTTGAATTATAGAAATCTACAAAGTCGTACGTCATATAACAAGTCTTCCAAAATTCGTTAACATTTAATGTGTATGTATGAAATAACGTAAATTTATGTACATGTAGATGGATATTAAAAGTGTAAAACAATGGCAATCCTTGTGTGTGTGTGTGTGTGTGTGTGGATTTGTAGATTTTGAGAAATTGACTAAAACAGTGTATATACGGATATATAAAGTGTAAAACCACTGGAGTCTCTCGTATGTATCTATGAAGTGCAAGTTTATTTAAGAAAGTGTATCATAATTGCTAATACAAATATGTAAGGATATTTTAGTTTAAAAACTATAACACTGGGTCTTGTTTTTGCATGGATGAAGTATACTATACTTTTAGAATAACATTTATGTGACTCCATCAAATATAAACACATTTGTGGATATTTTAGGGTAAAACAATAACAACAGACGGGGTCTTGACCTACATGTACATGCATATTGATAGAGTTTACGAAACACCAACTCTAACACATATTTCTGTTAACGTATGGGCTATCTTACAATATCACCAACGTAACATGGATATGTCGGCTATGTGGTGATGTTTTAAAATGTGAATTATACAACTAGATGGGCAAGTAACTGTTATCTTAGACGGACCTGTATCTCAACACGGGTATAAAATTCCCCTAATAAAGTAAATGCGTGTGACCTGCAGTTTCACCATGAAGGTATACGTACATAGCAAATCAGTTTGTTTCCTTTTTATCTTCTTTTTCATGTATTATAGTCTATTCAGTTGTTTATTTATATACAGTACTGTTTTATTCATATACCAATTGTACTACTGATTTCGAAAGTAATTTAAAAGATATATACTTCCTTAAAGACCAAGAAAATAGTCCGTTGTCTACTTATAGTTTTCGTCAACATATGATTTTAACGTCGTTTAGATGCTTAGGCAAGCTTGAACATAGCTCAGTATTTTACGGAAACCAACGGGTGATGAATCGATATCGGTATCTCACTAGGTAAATATTAAAAACACATCATGTGTGTATTATATTCCTCGGGTGCGTTTCACAAAAACAAACTTACGATAAAATTCGATGTGAACCCAAGCTAGCAGTAATTTTACATGTACATACTGGAAATACACTTATTTTAAACGTCAATAGAAATTTGAACCTTTCAAGAAACAAAGTCCTGCACCGTATATTATTTGATAAACAGGTAATTTAAAAGTACTCTATTGTTATATTTATTGTTTGTACTTTCAGGAACCTGGATGTGTTTACATATTGCTATTAATGTTTCTACATATGACACAAGGTAATGTTTATGAAATTATCATTAACTCGACGTTTCGGAGGATAAGGATATTCATATATTATAGTAACTACAGCAATGGCCTCAAAATGTATCAAATGTTATTTTAGAAAGGAAAACAACTGACCGATTGATGATAATTATTTGATTTTTAAAGTGACAATATATCGATACATTTGAACAGTATTTTTTAAGCTCTTTAATTTTTTTTAATTGTTTTCACGTGACGTCCAAGTTGTTTGTGTATTGTTCATGTACACCATTGCCAATTACACGAAATTCTGTATTATTCAGTAATACAAGAGCAAAAACAATTTCAATCCTCGGAACGAGTTTGTTCCAATATAGAATTTTGAATACAGAGTTCTAGCAGCTTAGTTTTGCGTCGAAATATACGCAAATGCCCATTTTCTTAAAATGATAATTAATACATATGCTTCATTTGACAAACGTTTTATATGCTTTTTAGTTTGCCGGGACGAAGTCCAAAGAGAGTTATTGCCATGACCCCGGCGTCGTCGTCGCTGTCGTTGGCGCCGTCTGTAGACACCCAGTTTAAACTTTTGCGTTTAAGTTTCAGATATTTATGCAACCACTCATTGGATGTGGATGAAACTTCCCATTTGTGTTCACCATCACCAATGGAACACACAGAGATACGAACCAAAACTCTGGGTTGCATTTTGGCACAGTTATGGCGCTTTTTGGACTAATTTTTTTAGGTTTAACTTTTTTTATTACGTAAGATATCTATGCAAAACCTCATTGGATATAGATGAAGCTTCGCATATGTGTTCACCATCATCAATGGAACATCCATAGACAATATCCATAACTCTGGGTTCCATTTTGGCACAGTTATGACCCTTTTTGGACACACACAGGTTAAATTTTTGCGTTTAAGTTTAAGATACATATGCAGCCTCTCATTGTATGTGAATGAAACTTCGCATGTGTGTTCACCATCATCAATCAAAGATATAGAGACAATAACCATAACTCGGGGTTCCATTTTGGCACAGTTATGTCCCTTTTTGGACTTAGACACCCTGGTTAAACTTTTGCGTTTAAGTTTAAGATACCTATGCAACCACTCATTTGATGTGAATGAAACTTCGCATGTGTGTTCAACATCATCAATGGAACACACAGAGACAAGAACCATAACTGTTGCATTTTGGCACAGTTATGGCCCTTTTGGACATAACTTTTCGTCTGTAGACACCCAGGTTAAACTTTTGCGTTTAGTTGCGTTAAGTTTTAGATATCTATGCGACCACTGATTATATATGAATGAAACTTCGCATGTGTGTTCACCAGCATCGATGAAACACACAGAGACAAGAACCATATTTCTAGGTTGCATTTTGGCAGAGTTATGGCCCTTTTGGACATATTTTTTTGTCTGTTGACACCCAGGTTAAACTTTTGTTTTAGCTGCGTTTAAGTTTTGGTGTTTACCTCCAATCTCAACATTTGCATGGGTGGTGAGTTTTATCCCATCGGCGAGCTTTGTTGTATTCTGACATCTCTTGTTTAAAAAAAACTGTTACGTTGTCGCGAACAGAATATGTCATTTTGAAACAATCGTTTGGTGATGTTTCAGCTATAAACTGTAACCCTCATGAATTTCGTTGTTTTACTTAGTAGCATTGGTGATATTCTTTTAATGTTAATGTTGGAGTACACCTAACCAACCAAATAAACCTTATAAACAGCATATCAAAATGTAATGTAAAACATGTTTACATAATTGATTTTATACGATGTTTCAACCAATAATTGTATGTTTTCCTGAATCATATACTTGTCCCTTTTGCACCACGTCCCTCTATTAATTCGCATTTTGTTTGTACTCTCTAGAACATGCATATTGCATACGATGATGCCAAGAGAAACTATATTTTTGTAAAATATATGTTGTTATCTAGAGAGAATCAATTAAACTTTCTTATTGCCAAAACAGCAAACATTTAGATATTTTACAATTATTTCCGATATATGTTACAAATGTACCACCATGATACAACTTTCATTATTTTAACATAGGTATTTGAGTTATGTGAAATCCAACATATTTCTGATAAAAATCATTTCAATTTTGCATTTAAATTTACCTATCGAAATTATCTTTAAGAAATAAAAGCTATAAAATAAAGCACGTTTTGTTTTCTACATGGAAATTAAGTTAAAGTGATGAATAATTTATAATTATTCTAACCTCAAAACTTAATTTATTTAAACTATTTTATTGTCTAGCCTTTTATTGTATTTTTCCGGACACATATATTGCCCGTAAATGATTAACTTTCTTGTAGACAGTATTTTACTACTGGTACAAATAATAGATCTTATATGTTTTGTAACATTTCCATCTGTGCATAAACGTGCAATTATATTCAAAAGCAGTAATACTTCACCTGAAACTTTTCATAATGCATAAGACAATAATGATATGCACACTTAGTCTGGTAGTTTTAAACTCCGCCTGAATGCAAATGTATTTCATTGGGAAATAAAGTGTAGTTGTTTTATACAGATGATGGTGACCGACTACAATATGAATGTAAACGTTGGTAGTTTAAAACAGTATATTATAAAATATAGAATCCCGGTTTCCTTTCATGTGCATTTTTCCGTTATTTATAGTTATATATTATTATGTATATATTTTGTTTGTTGAAGACTGGATGTGTCAGCTTTATCTACTATTTTATATAAATTGTTTGTATTTCGTTCAAGTACAATGTAAATATATCATTTACTGCATTTATGTTTCAAATCAATTTAACTTATTGTTATTTACTTAAGTTTATTAAAATACAAATATATAACGTCATCTGTCGATCAATAGTTATTCTAGAACCATTCCAAAACATTGTTGATTACAAACATGTACATGGACAAATATATCGTGGAGCGAGTGGTCTAATGGTAGAGTATCGGACACATGATCGGAGGGTCGTGGGTTCGGTCCTTGGTAACAGCTATGTGTGATGTCCTTAAGCAAGATTTGTTTTCTGCACATGCTTAATAATGGTTATATCCTGGAAGACTTCTAGCGTGATTTGTCAAAGTTGCAAAAACGTGTTACAATCGATAACTTATAAATAAGTTACACACGGATACCATGCCTTATGTTACGGCCATTTCTCCATGTTACTTTTAATTAAGACTAATATGTCACTTTAGCAGTATGCATTTCGCATGAACATGAGATAACTTGAAAGTATGCACATATCTTATATATTTAATAAAATAAAGTTATTCTTTAATTGTTTTCAGTTTACACTTGTCGTAACACCTGTAAATCATGCACAACAGATAACTCGTGCGCAGAGTGTAATCCCAATTATTATGGGGAGGATTGCGAGAATAACTGTCATTGCTATGATGGAGGATGCAATAGAATAACTGGTGAATGTGACGCATGTCCTAACTGTGTGTCATGCTCGTCGCTTTCCCAATGCACCAATTGTGTAGCTGGTTATTACAACTATAATGGCGCATGTACAGTGTGTCCAACAAACTGTTTGTCATGCACGGGGTCGAATAATTGTTGGACGTGTAAAGCTGGTTATTACATCTATCATGGCGCATGTAAAGTGTGTCCAACAAACTGTTTGTCATGCACGGGGTCAAATAATTGTTGGACGTGTAAAGCTGGTTATTACATCTATCATGGCGAATGTAAAGTGTGTCCAACAAACTGTTTGTCATGCATGGGGTCGAATAATTGTTGGACGTGTAAAGCTGGTTATTACAACTATTATGGCGCATGTACAGTGTGTGCAACAAACTGTTTGTCATGCACGTGGTGGACTAATTGTAGGACGTGTAAAGCTGGTTATTACAATACGAATTCTGATAACACTTGCAGCAGTGAATGTCAACCGGGATTTTATGGATATGACTGTTCCAAGAGCTGTTCCAGTAATTGCGTTAATTTGATATGCGATAAAAGCGATGGCACCTGCAACACTTGCCCAAAAATGTGTACGTCTTGTACATCGGACACATTGTGTTCATCTTGTGTAAATGGATATTACGGTGTTACATGTCAGAATGAATGTCCTGCAAATTGTAACGCAAATACATGCAACATGAATGGACATTGTATATATTGTAATGATGGATTTAAAGGGAATTATTGTAATCAATCGTGCTCTGACAAATGTGCTAAATGTGATATATCCGGTTCATGCTTGATGTGTGAACGTGGATATTTTGGACCATCCTGTGAGACTGCGTGTCCAGTAACTTGTTCCGCATGTCAGTCGTCGACGTATTGTAGTTCATGTGTAGATGGATACTACGGAGCAGCATGCAAGATAAAGTGTCCGGATCAATGTAAACAAGGTGCTCAATGCGAAAAAAAAAATGGATATTGTAAACAGTGTCCAGATGGTAAAACTGGACGACAATGCAGCAGTGATTGTGCTACAAGCTGCACCATATGCTATATTAATAGATCAAATAATTGTACGGCGTGTAAAGATGGCAAGTATGGGTCATATTTCCCTTCCCATTACCATTGTCTTTATTCTTGTCCAGACAATTGTCTGAGCAGGAAATGTAAAGTGGATACTGGTTATTGTTATAATTGTACTGTAGGATTCTATGGCAATAAATGTGACTGTCCAATAAACTGTAAATGTGAATATGCCTCCTCTTATTTATGTTCTGGCTGTAAAGATGGATTCATGAACATAAACAACAATTGTGAATGTAGACAAGATAAGTGTACAGACAGTAGCTGTGACACTTCATGCAAGAATAAGACTTGGTATCTTGATACATTGAGTCGTTCCTGCTGCAAGTGTAGCAAGAATTGTAAAAATAGAGAATGCAACTCATCAAATGAATGTACATTAGGGTGTGTTGATGGGTTCTATGGAAAGAACTGTGCCGAAACCTGTTCAAGCCAGGACAGAAACTGTTTAAAATGCCTGGCACAGAATGAATATTTCACCCGGTCCAGTTGTCTTGAATGCACAATTGGAAACTTTCCTAGTAATCATACAAACCGGTGCACACATTGCAATGCCACTTGTTTAAAGAAAAAATGTAGCACCACAACAGGATTATGTACTGACGGTTGTGAGGTGGGTTTTTGGGGAGACTTTTGTCAAAATGCGTGTAATCATACCTGTTCAAAATGCAATCGTTATAATGGCTCGTGTGAAATTTGTTCAGATGGAAGATATTCGCTAGACTGTTCGTTATTATGTAATGATGGTTGCAACCAATCAAATGGGCAAACATTGTGCAAAATCACCGATGGCACGTGTCTATATGGCTGTTTGTCCAGCAAAAATCACGGAAAAACATGTACACTTAATTGCAGTGAAAACTGTTTAGATCAAAATTGTGAGTGGGAAACGGGTCACTGCAGAAACGGCTGTATCAATAATAGGTACGGAGAGAAGTGCGACCAAATGTGTTCAGATCATTGTCTATCTTTAAATAATAAATTATCACTATGTCATCATCGAAACGGAAGTTGCCTGTCCGGATGTACACCTGGTTACTATGGTGACAAGTGTGAAGAAATGTGCAGTACGAACTGTAAAAACACAACTTGCAAACAATCATCAGGGGAATGTCTGTTTGGGTGTAATGATGGTTTTACGGAATCGACTTGTGTGCAAGGTATGTTATTAATATATATTGCATGAACTAATTAACACATACACTTTATGGATATATTATCTTACTATACATATTGCAGAAGACAATGTTGCTACTATTTTATTAATTGTACAAGTAAAGCAATTACGGTATTCTTTCATCGATCAAGTTTGAAACAAAGATGTTACTTTTATGTCCACACTCGAGACTTTAATTTGATAACATAAATCAGATACATTCGGATTCCCTTTGTGCATCTTTTCAGTATGGACTTGTATGCCTTCACACTTATAAAATTTGTTGAAATACATGCATAATGATAATATTTGACGTTCTATTTAGTTTTAGCGGCTACAGGAAGCGACAGTATTGACGGTGCAGTGATATGGGGAGCAGTTGGAGGAGTTGTGTTTATTGTGCTTGTGGCAGCTCTTGTTATTGTTGTACTTTGTGTAATACAGAAACGGTAACTGACCTTCTATATAGCATTATGTGATGTAGAACTATCAAGTGTTGCTAACTGGATTTAATGTTAATTCCAACACATGACAAATTAGATATGGCTACCAGTTTTATGTTTTAAACATGAATCTAAGTGGAAGCACCTTCTTCCCTCAAGCAACTAGCACTCTCCTTTACATAGAATATTGGACCAAACAGGGCTCGAACCGAAAAATTTGAGACAGAATCTTAAACATTCGGCCATTAAATACATTCTGATTAAAAATAAAAGAGGACGATATGTTTGTTTTCAAATGTTTGGATTATTTAAATATTTATTAATTTAAATACTATGTTTGATAATAAAATAAAGCGAGTTATATAAATATATACGTAACGATATGTGTCTGTATTTTATTTCTTCAGACGCAATAGAAAACCAAGGTTGGAAAGCAAACTACAGTATGATAATTCGAGTGATTTAAACCAAAATAATGCACGGTTAAATGACCCTGTGCCAATATACAATAATACTTCGGAATCAGGTAAAACATAAGCATAAAACACAACCATTCATTTGTAATACAACAAAATTTGTATTATGAAATTAAATCCGCCTTTTGGGCTCATAATAGTCTAATGTAAGAATGACCAAAAAGGACTTTTAGTTTATTTCAAATTTCCTTTCTATATTACACATGTCTTCATAGTATTATGACCCTATAGACATATAACAATACACCGTTATCAGTATTAATTTTACGTTAAAGTTGTTTTGATGTTTTGAATTTTGAATTATTACTTATTTCAGTTTTAATGTAGTAAACTGTTTTAATTAAAGTACTGTCCAAGTGCCCTCAAATCGGATACCATTTGTTATAAAAACATCAGCAGCTGTCATAAAAACAGTTTGATGGCTGTATAATGTCGCATCATCTTAGACTCTTTATTGTTGTTATTAATTATAATGTTTTGGATTCAGACATTATTCATACATTGTTGTATCATCAAAAAAAACCAATACACTTCAGTCAGCGCCAGGAGCGTAATGTATACTCATTTAAACCATGCCTGCCACTTTCTGTTATTTGGTCCGTTTTGTGCTTCCCGGGAATCCTTTTATCAAATGTCATGGCATATCTAATGTTAATAATACTTTGTACATGCTCTTATTTACCATAGCTGATAATTCTCTTTCAGTTAATTTGTATTCATCCGTGGTGGAAACCGATGAGTCCACCACAGCAGTAATTTCAAACCCAAACTACCAACCACCTCCAGAAAGACTGCGCATGTCCACACACTCTGTAATTTCATACGTGGAAGTCGAAGAGGAAGATGAACCGGATAATGTTCCCACTCCAATACCTTATGCAGCTGCCGATAAAACATATTACAACGTTGTTAGACGGGTCCATGTGGACAAACTCGCTGAATACGTCACAAAGAAACAGTCAGAGGATTATGAAGAAGAATTCCTGGTACATGATGGTTTAGTAATTAAACACAATTATCATCGGTATTGCAATATATCTGTAGAACTTATATATATATACTTGTGAGTGGACATATCTCTTTGTGAAATTAGTTTGTTTGAGTTTCAAAAATATCATCAATATTAATTAGCCAGGAAAGGAACATCATTAATTTTAGTAATGCAACGTTTAAACCCAGATTTAGTTGAAGGATTGAATGATTATATTATTTAATCAAAATTAGAAAAACAAACATATATATTTAGCATATATTTAACAATAAAATTAATTTCTCATATTTTCAGGAATTTAAGCACGGGCTTGTAGAGGGTATATCATATGCTGATTCACGAAAACGAGCTAATGTTGGAAAGAACCGCTACAGGTCTATTTACCCATGTATGTACACTTATATACAATGAAATATGATTAAGACCTGTTAATAATATAAATTGTAACATTGTGCAAACATAAATTATGTAACATTCGTCAAGCAAGTATGTTTTATAACACTTTGCTAGTTATAAACAAGCATACACAGTGTTTTATGGAGTTAACTAAGATTGTTTGTGTCAATCTGATTTTATTACTCATTTTTTGAAAGTTCCGTTCCGATGAATAACTGATTTTCCTGAAACATAGCTCTTTCTTGCACACCACACACAATGAATAGTTATTCCAATGTACTTAATCGCGTTTGAGAGAATAAATAAAAAAAATGTATTCACATATTTTAAACGTCCTAGACTGATACGGATAGGATGTGGTCTGGTCTTGTATGCAAAAGAATGGTTTCCAGCACATACTGTATATTTATGGTTTCAAGCACCATACTGTATATTTATGGTCTCCAGTACCATACTGTATATTTATGGTTTCCAGCACCACACTGTATATTTATTATTTCCAGCACCACACTGTATATTTATGGTTTCCAGCACCATACCATACTGTATATTTATGGTTTCCAGCACCATACTGTATATTTATGGTTTCCAGCACCAGATTGTATATGTATGGTTTCCAGCACCACACTGTATATTTATGGTTTCCAACACCACACCATACTGTTTATTTATGGTTTCCAGCACCATACTGTATATTTATGGTTTCCAGCACCAGATTGTATATTTATGGTTTCCAGCTCCAGATTGCATATTAATGGTTTCCAGCACCACACTGTATATTTATGGTTTCAAGCACCATACTTATATTTATATACGATGATTAATACTACTCTGTATTATATGTAAATCTTATACCTGGCTCTTGGTTTCTGGCTCCTGTTTCACCGACATAATACACAAAACCTTGAATATAAACAAAGTACACAGGTGATCATGATTCAGGCTGGTTGCAGTTTAACTGTATATGGTTTTATTTATATTGATTTTATAAATTTGTTAAGGTTTGAAGTATTTGAATAAACCGTTGGTGAAACAGTCAGCACCCGTTTGAGATGATTTCAAAATCCGAATTGTGACATTTTAGATGATGAGCACAGAGTTAGACTGACTGGAAAAGGGACGGACTACATTAATGCAAGTTATCTTGATGTAAGTTAGTATAGTAATTTCCTATGTATATTATTTATTTTTAGTATTTGTATAAGTCTTACTGGTAATCACAATGGTTGAGTTTAGCTTTGTATATACTTTAAAATATGTAAACATATTTACTGATTAAAGTAAACTATACTATAAATTTTATTTTAATATATAAATCTTCACTTTAGATTTTAATTATTCATTTTGTTAAATAAGTGGTGAAAATACTCGACGAAGTTCTCTCCACTAATAAAGAAGTTTAACAATTGCAGTAAACACATGCCAGTATTATAAGGTCAGTCACACCATTTGAATGTGCATGAGCATTTATCAATGAACAATTAGTATCGATACATTGACTTTTTTCGGAATGTCAATTTGGAGCATAATTAATAATATAACACTATAAAAAATTAACCCCGATGTATTTTATGTTTCACTTTTCAGGGATACCACAAGCAGAATGAATACATCGCGTGTCTCGGTAAGCTATTTATATTTCAAATGTGTAATTTACGACACTGTTTTATATAGTGTAACGTTATATATGTAACTCGGCAGTCCTGCTTATGAAATAACACAATTATAATTGGTTGTTATTTTAGATATTAATATTTTGATAAAGCATAAATATTAATGTCCAATTAATGCCTCAAAATGCCATATTTTACAGAGATAAGTGTAAATACTGACACATTTTTTTAGTTCCGCGATAAAGTATTGTCAATATTTTGTTTAGTGTCAATTTAATATTGTGGCATTGACTCGGTATACACACACTATTTTATGTGCATAGGAGATAGAGAAAGTCTCAATTTGCAGCTTTGATGTGTAGTTTGCCAATATACTCTCTTTAAAGATAGAAACTGACCGATACATATTGTTGACCTTGAATACATAATTTATTAATATACACACAGCCCGTAAATATATACGAATCCCAGTAGTTGTTTTATTATCAACATTAAATACAACTACGAAAGGTGCGTCCTGTATACTTGGTATTTTACATATTTAAACAGGTCCCATGGAGAAAAATACAGATAAATTTGTAAACTTCTGGAGAATGGTTTGGCAAACAAAAGTTGAAAAAGTTGTAATGGTCACAAATCTCTATGAAAATGGGGTAAGTCGGTATTAGTCACAGTCATATAAGGAATCTTTACATTGATGCACGAATCATGTATTCATATTTTTCTACCTCGTTTGTGTAATATTATAACTGAATTGCACTATATGTTATACCCTGCATGCATACACGAAAACTCTAAACGCCAACGACTACTCGGACACTCACAAATACAATCACACACAAACACGCTTACACACGCGCGTGATGATTTTTTATATGTTTATATGTTTATCCACGTATAGGTTTGAAGGTATATGGAAGATTCTATTTTAGTAAAAAGTTCCATGTAATTTCTTACCGGCTTTCATTGACTGCGGAAATATGTCAACATAAATTATACTGACGGTCATGATTTTTTGTAGTAGAATGGAATGTTCCATTTAGCAAAGTCTGAGATACTTCATTGGCTGAGAAAGTAGGACAACATGTAATGAAAAGTATATATACAGCCAACACTCTCTTAAGCATCCAGTCAAGGGAATGAACCAAAGTGCTCTTTTAAAACAGGCTATTGTTTAAACAGGTAAATTACTCTGAAAGCATTGGAATGGGAAATAGCATATGTGACTGCTTAAGACAAGTGGCAGCCTAATAGAAGTGGTGGGCTGCACAGGTTTGACTGTATATGATCGTGCTGTTTGGCTAAGCACAAAATAAATTATTTATAATTCATAACATATTGTCTTGATGATTAGAAACAGGAACTAATAACATAGTAATAGCATGTGCTTTCCTTTAAACATGAATATTCACTATTTTAAATAGGTACTTTTTATTTTAGAGTAATAAATGCGACCAGTACTGGCCAAATACAGGAAAAAGCGTTATTTATGGAGACGTCACTGTCACGTGTCATAGCGAGGATGTCTATGCAGACTACACCGTCAGGAGCTTTTCAGTATCTTCAGTAAGTGATGCAACATTGAAATTTATGTTATTTTATCGTCTATTATTTAAATTGTCAAAATACTGAAAAGGATTCCATCAAACTGAAGATTTGTTGACTTTTAGAAGCTGTCTCGCGCAAAACTCACGTTCGTACATTCAAGGACAAGTTTTGTTTTGAATGCCAAACGTTTAGTTTAAACACTATTTTATGCAAAATAACAATGGTAGACACAAATTTAATTACAAATAAAAAGATCGAGAAGAAAGCTATAATTACAGCTGATACAGGTATATGTTATCAAACGTTTAATACAATAACAATCGGTCTCCTCGGAGCTTTGAACAGTGATAATATTCAACTATTTCAAATGAATGTTCATGACAATGTCTTTTTAGTAAAACAATTGAATAATATTATTAAACAGATTTTTAAACGTAGACCATTTTATGAAATGCAGATTTAACGTTATAAGCGTATTGTGTTTATTGTTCATTACGTTTTACATACACGCAGACATTGAGATTGTTGTCCTTTAAAGGGAATTTATCAGGATTTTTCAAATTTTAAATTGACTAAAAACAAGTGTTTTTCCACCAATATATCATGTTTATGTATACATCTCACTGACCCCATTATTTACTTAAACATGCCAAAATAATATATTAAAAAGAAAATTCCTAACTTGGGCTACGCATCTAGGTCAGCTTCCCCGCTTTATAGTGCAACATATTTTGTGACGTATATTATCAATCACGTGCTTTATTTTGATCCGTTATATTCAGTGGCGGATCCAGTATATCAGTTTAGAGGGGCGATACACAAAACCAGAACAGGCACACATGTAATTCAGTTGAAATAATGTGAATTTTAATACAATATAGGTATTTGTATCGGGGAGAGGTTGCGTACGCTTTTTTTAAGAGTAGATCTGCCAATGATACAGGATTACACGAAGTTAACTTAGAAAGATTTCGAATGACGGAAGTCGGTATTGAAGTGCTGTCTATTTTTAGAATTGGGATTTCGTTTACCTCAACAATTTAAATATCGATTTTGTCAGATTTCTATAGATTTGACAAAATAAATCATTCGGATTTTATTGATGAATGAAACGCTTATTATCTACTTTAATAATTATTCTAGACATCGATAGCGTTTTTTCCTGATATACCTCCTTCAAACAGCCATTTAAACAACAAAGGCATAACCACTAAGATTGCTTTCTGACATGGCCAAGTGATTCAAGGGCCAATTAACTAACCTCATTAGAATAGTCAAGACACATAAATGGTTTCCTTAAATTTGGTTTCCTTAAATGTTTTCTTCCTTATTTGTCATACAAGATTGTCAGTGTCCTGGTGTTTTATTTATATGTTTGTATTGCGTTTAGTGTCTCTTTTAACACTTGACAGTAGTCTAAGCTCTGTCACAATGAAGTATTATACCACAGACACATTATACTAATACAGGTCAGACCTAGAACTATCCTCTTAATAATGAGCGAAAAGCGATGAAGCTTCTAGTTCCACTTTTCAAGGCTTTTGATATGACCCGGTCAGGCATTGAACCAACGATCTTCTGCATGCGAGGCCGACGCTCGGCCCCAAGACTATCACTGCGGTTAAGACCTGGTGTTAAACATCAGGGTATTTATGTTGTTTTCAAAGAACTGATGTAATATCTATACACTACTTTCGTTTTTTTTATTTGTTTTTTAATACAATATCATTTTATCTCATCTTTTTTATTGTTCTTAAATTATGAACTACTGTGTTGTTCCAGGATATCAACTGAGTGATAGTAAGAGTAGGACACATGTAGCTCATGCATGTCATTAACAGTGTATTGGGCAAAGTTTAATGTAACTTTGAAGTTCTGCAGATTTATTAGTTCTAGATTCATATATTATTGCCTACTAATATGTCATAGTGTTTTTTCGTCTAACATTGTGCGCCATTCTGAAAACTAATTCTATGATTACATGCATAGGTAGGATATAAGGTTAAACAAAGTGTATGCAAACAAACAGTTGTCTTCTTAAATATCGCATATTTGGTTTTACAGATGTCTGAGAACAGAAAACTTAACCATATCCATTACACAGCCTGGCCTGACAAAGGAGTACCCGATGATGTCACGAGTTTAATCGAATTCAGACAAAAAGTTATTAGTACAACAACATCTCTGGACGGACCAACTATTGTACATTGCAGGTCAGTGAACGATTAGTACTATTTCTCTATGTTAATATACTGAACAGACCAGCTAACCTGCCATTTTCTTATTTCCGATATATTCGTCAAAATATTGAGTAAATTCGTAATTAATATTAACAGCCATGTATAATGCCTTATACGATTCCAAATTCAAAGGAAATTGCTTTGACACTTCTTGAGAAAATACATAATATTGTCTTCATATTTTGCGTACGGATTGAAGTTATATTAAATACGAACTTCTGGATAACCCCTCGTACGTTATAATTTTTAGCTCTGTAACATGGTTATTCTCTCTACTGTATTCACTATTTCTAACATTTATGTATCCTTCGCGAATCCAGTGCTCCTTAAAGGCGTTTTGTTAGACGTATAATTCTCCCTATCATATATTCATATATATATATATTAAAATAAAATAGCTATATGTATTTCAAACACGTCATGTACGCCTATCTGCCGCAGGTCAGACTTACGTTACGTTGTCGCGACGTCAATTTATTTCACAAGTAATTTCCATGCTCTTGCTGGTCGCTCCGCTCATACATTTTATCAAGCGAGGAACCCTGTGATCACTCTAAGGAATTGAATGTTATTCATTCTTAATTATCATGCGCAATGTACCGTAACATATACTTAGTTTACAGCATAGTTCATGAATTGTATTACGGCGATTCTGATTAAGGCAACTTTTATCACGTTGACGTGACGTTGATGCGATTTTGACACAGGGTGACCACACAATGTCATGTTATCATTTATTAGTGTTTCCTATTCCTCATTGTACCATTTGTGCCATTTATAAACTACAAAACACACTATAAATAACTTTTCTCAGAGCTTTACTAAGCAGATACTTTACTATCGCCTGGATCAGTGTTATGCTAATTTTGACACACAAATGTATTTCCGCTCGTTGTTTCACCTTTTTCTCGGATGGAACTTTTGCTTTTAAGCAAGTTTTCCTTTTTGATGTAAGTTTGTTTAAACTCCTAACACTTGTGCGCCATACTATTACTCGAATGACCAATGTAGACATTGCGGACGTGTCATCAATAATATATAATTTACCGCGAGTTTTACAGGAAAATCATTGTTATTTTTCACATATTTATTTGTCAAATTGTTCAACAGTTTGGGCTGCGGCACTAACCATGTATGCATGCTGCTATGGAGACCATAACATTATTATAAACAAGAGAGATGCACTAAGATACGGTACATCGATGACAAATAAACCAATACTTAAGAGGTGCAGAATATAGCGATGTACTTGCAGGACTATGGGTTTAATTATTTTATGTCCAGGAATTTCTGGATAACCCCTCGTATATACGAGTATATATATATATATGTGTGTGTGTGTGTGTGTGTGTGTGTGTGTGTGTGTGTGTGTGTAAAGGGAGATAATTAAATTCACAACAACTGTATTTACGATTTTTGGATCTTTTCAGATGCTCATTCACAATGCATTTGTGAATAACAAAAACATAAATGTACAGCCCAGACTACGGCGAGCGCGCCTAGCCACAATGCAAACCATAGACACAATATTAAGGCCTTTGCCAAACCAATAAATTTGGTGTCGACCATGACTTATATTCTATGGATTTACATGCAACACATCTGGACTGGACGGACAATTCACATACGAATACAGTGATTTAAATATGCATGTACATCATACAATGTATATACATTTTCGGTCCGTATTCACCAGTATTAGTATTTGTGTACGGGAATATTATATGATCTAACACTATCACAATATATTAGTAAACATAATTGGTCCATATTCACTAGCATTTGTATACATAATCGGTCCGTATTCACCAGTATTAGTATTTCTGTACGGGAATATTTTATGATCTAACACTATCACAATAAAATTATATTAGTATACATAATCGGTCCGTATTCACCAGTATTATTATTTCTATACGGGAATATTTTATGATCTAACACTATCACAATGAAATTATATTAGTATACATAAACGGTCCTTATTCATCAGTATTATTATTTCTATACGGGAATATTTTATGATCTAACACTATCACAATATATGAGTATAGATAATCGGTCTGTATTTACCAGCATTTGGATTTCTGTACGGGAATATTTTATGATCTAACACTATCACAGTATATAAGTATACATAATCGGTCCGTATTCACCAGTATTTGGATTTCTGTACGGGAATATTTTATGATCTAACACTATCACAATATATTAGTATACATCATCGGTCCGTATTTACTAGCATTTGGATTTGTGTACGGGAATATTTTATGATCTAACACTATCACAATATATTAGTATACATAATCGGTCCGTTTTCACCAGTATTAGTATTTGTGTACGGAAATATTTTATGATCTAACACTATCACAATATATTAGTATACATAATCGGTCCGTATTCACCCGTATTAGTATTTCTGTACGGGAATATTTTATGAATTAACACTATCACAATATATTAGTTACATAATCGGTCCGTATTCATCATTATTTCTATTCAAATACAAAATTTATGCACTGTGTGTTCGTATTGACCAATAGTTGTTTCTCCCCCTGCGTCAATACTTAATCTATCAAACTATAACATAAGCTAGGTCCATATTCATTAACATATGTATTTCCCTATGTGCTAATTGTATCTATATCGTAGAGTATTGTATTGTTTATATCAATAACGATGAGCTACATATACATGTATAGTAAAGTGTATTGAGTAATTAATTTCTATTTCCAACTTGATCTTATTGCAGGCTGGATTGGCCAAACTTTGTATATTTCAATGCTATTATATTTTAACCTAGCATGTGTATGCAGATTTGATTACGATTTCGACTTATTTGATTTTGGATAAAGTTTCTTTTTAATAATATATGCTTTTACTCATATAAATACTATAACAGAAGTCATATAATTTCAGTATTTAATTGATTCATTTTGAAAATAATTAAGTTTAGTTAAAACCTATTTTATTTCAACATGAAATCGAGGTATAATCTACAATTTCTTTTAACATAAGGTTCGAGCCGTCCCTTAATTAAATTAATTTTTTAAATTAGAAAATGAAGGATATCAAGACAATTTTATTTGACACATCATAATAACAACTTTACTAAATTAAGACAAAAAAGTCTTTGTCATTTTTTTCAAATCATTTTAATGTTACGAAAAGCATTATTGCCTTCTTTATTGTTCATATATCACAGCGCCGGTGTTGGTAGAACAGGCACCTATATAGCTCTGGACATTCTAACAACGGAAGGCGAGCAACAAAGGACTGTCGACATATTTGGATGTGTAGAGCATATGAGGGAGCATCGAGTCAACATGGTCCAGATGGCGGTAAGTTTGCTGCTATTCCAGTTATTAAGGTGTTTTAATACATATGCGTATGTCATTTATAATTAAACTATCTAAGTTCGTTGAATAATTGTAACTGTGAATGTAAGGCCTTCTATTTTTTATGTATGTTTTACATTAACATTGTGACATAAATTACGTTTATTGAATTACACCTAAACAGAAAATGTTGAAATAAAAATAAGAAAGCTCGAAGGGACACAACTGCTTTTTGATCGGACGTTGAAGCAGTATAGTTAAGCTCCCTTGATACATAACACAAAATCTTTAACCTGATTCACGATTATAAGTTATTGTATAATTAAGGCTTTCCATCTGGAATATTCCCTGTATCGTTACCTTCCACAACGAATTCCTGCCTGCCGGAAAATCATTCGTGGTAGCAAAATAATTAAAATTGCACTTTTAATGCGTCACATTGGATTTTCCTTCACGACTGTAGAAGCTAAAATCAAGTCCTGATCGACGAGGTCGTTGTTCAAATTAAAAAAAAAAAAAATCAGATTAACGACTGTGCTATCGACATTGACCACATCATAATGTAGATAGTAAACTGATGAAAAACGGAAAGTAACATTTGTTTTAGTTATTTTGCTATTGATCGTATCAAAACCATTATGTCATTGAACATTACACAAATATGTTACGTTATGTTCATGTAAACTAATTGTAGCGTAATTGACGTTGTGGACTCGATGGTAGAAAGGTTAGAGAGTTAGATATCAATCCAGATATCATGGGTTCGATCTCTACCTCCGCTTGATAGCATATCTTTTAGTATTTTTACAGAGATGGTTTGGCTCAACACATTCACTAGAAAAAACATCGGCATATCACAAACACAGTACAAAGTTATCAATTCTTGTTTTGTTTTCAATTACCAAGTGATATTTATGATAATAGACAAGTAAAATATGTTTATTAAACCTACCAACTATCTGCATCTGATAATTAAAATATTCAGATAAATAGAAAACATCAAGTGTTTGATAATAGGAATGTTCTTGTTTACTGATTGTAAATGTAATAATTTCTGGCATTATTGTTTTAATAAAAACACTTGTCTAATTACAGTATTTAACATGCCCATATTATGTTTACTGGTAATAAATGTTGAAAATGCACTACGTCACCAAAGTTTGCTGCAAATTATTTAAAAAATGTGGGGGTAGGGTATAATATATTTAAGAAATAAACGTATTTTTTTAAAGATGTGTTAGTTGTATTTATATAATTGTATTAATCAATGTTGTTTCGATGTAAAATTTATTTTTTATATATTATGTATAGTAAATGTATGAAAAAAAAACTATTTGACTGTATTTAGTAGAACTTTGTTCTAATGTTCCCTTCTCAAAGTTTAAGGCATTGGACTTTTAGATACTTTCCACTCTAAGCGGTAAAATCTTCTATAATCTTCTTAACTTGTTTCATTTTGTGATATTGACCATAAAAGATATATGTCCTTAACTTGGCTTTTTTATGGTATTGACCATTACAGATCTAAGTCTCTAACGTGGCTTATAGGATGGCTGTCATACGTGTACGTGACTAAAGTTGAATGGTGCTGCCAGTATAGTTTACAGAAACAAAGCATGATGTAATACAAACATTACATCAATCATTACATGTTAAGTACAGTCATTGAATTTACGAATATATTTTTTTCAGGAACAATACGAATATCTCCACAACGCCTTGGTCCACACATTGACTTTCGACTCACATGCCATTCCTGCTGATACATTCCAGGCGTACTACACGTCCATCAGTGACTCAGAAATGACGAAAAAGTTTGAGGTAACAACACCAAGCATGCGGATTATTTTTTCTTTATCGTAAAAGATTAACAAACTTTCATATAACTCATATAACTTTTTGAAAATTGCACAAACACTGTCACGTGGCCATGCACATATGAAATTAGAATATTTCATTACAAGTTCAGACCGAGTAACCAAGACCGAGGTAACATGAACATCTGTAAACGAAAGATTATGTCCAACACTTTGTCCAACCTTGTGTGTCAGGCACTTGGGGGGAAAAGACGGTTCTACTTAGACTCCTTCTGATGTCTTCCATAAGTAGCCTATTTGCATTGAATAACTTATTTATGAAACAAGCAATATAATGTAATAAAATACTGAAATAGCAGCAACAGTTTAAATAGTAATACTGCTGCTACAGTCTTATTAATGTTACGTAATCTGCTGCATCACTAAAATGTGAATATTACTTAATTTCAATTAACATGACGCGGGGTGTCAATCAAACAAGTCGATAATCCAATCTACGATTGATATGGGTTGTAACGCCGTCCTGTGCCTTAGACAAGCTAACTATGTCTAAGTTAACACTACATTGTATTTCCTTGCACAAACAATGCCACGTGGAGACCTTTCATATTTTTTTACTTTAGGAGGTACCCCTAACTACAAAAGTGTTTACAGTCAGAACTGGAACTATAAGGATTAACTTTATTGTTGGTCAAATCACGCCAACATCTTACGTAAAGTCCGGACTTTATATTTGATTAGGGTGTTATTTGACTTTCTATTTACATGCAAAGAAAGCAGAATAAATGAATGTATTTCTATATAACCGTCACTAAATTGTGAACATAATTTTATGGTAATTTCAATAATTAATTAAGTGATGTTATTTCCTTATTATGAAGACTTTAAGGCTAACAGCTACATGTAATATATTCATTCACAATAATTGTCAAAATCTTTTTTTCCAGCAAATTCAGAATTCCAAAGAAGAAAAGACCAAGGACGAGATCAAAGCTATAAATAGAAATAAAACAATGACAAAATCTAATCGACCACATTCAGACATTCCAGGTACGTTTATTATAAATTATATAGTCTGTACAACAGACCTAGGTTTCCCGATAGGTCCAGTAATAGCAGGTTGGAAAAGCCACATTTGAGTACGTTGTTTTGTCAGTTGCTTTGACTGAAAGATTGAATAACGTCACAGTTGAGTAAGCATTCAATTGCTATGAATTGTGGGACAGATAAAGAAGTATCTGCTCTTTCATAGGGGTTAATACATCTGATTAGAGAGATACATTGTATCAGGCTCATGGAAAGACAGAGTAATGAATGATGAGTTATTATTGTTTTCATTGTTGATGTTTTTTTCATATGGAAGGCAAGATATTCAAAATACAAGTCTGTATATTCGTAACGTAACTCATTCTTTCAACTTTATCAAACTTGTCGTTCATTTTCTCTTGAACGCTACCGATTTACGTCCAATTCAGCTTCGAACATATTTTTTTAGAATACATCGGTCTTTTTTTTATATTCTATATATAATACCCTCTAAAAACGTCACAATTATTAACAAGTTTTGTCGTTTTAAATCAACCGGTAGCGTGCAACAGGCGATACATTTTTATTCATCAACCCTGGAGTCTTTTAAAAATTGTAGAATTGGTTAAAACATATTTTCTAATATATACTCGCTGACACCATATTGCAAAATGATATCTATTTAAACTTGTCAAAATAATAACTAACTTGGTATATGCGCCTAGGTTAGACTTAAATAGATTTTCTGCATATAATTGCAACCTATTTTGTGACGAAATTAATGAGTCACGTCATTTATTTTTATTTCAATTTGATCCGTTGTACAGGTTTACACGTTGTTAACCCGTTTCATCTCAGAATGAGTCCTAATGACGATGCGAAAGTTGTCAAGCATTTTTAAACGTTGTCTATCTTTAGAATGGGGATTTCGTTTTAAGTTGACCACTCAAATTTAAATATCGCTTTTGTCATATTTTGGTAAATTTTGACATACTTAACCATTCGGAATTGATTAATTTATAATGAGATGCTTTTTATTCATTTTAATATATTTTACATTTTCTAGGACATTTATTGCATTTTTTCCTGATAAACACCCTGTAAGTATGCAACACATACATTACATGTGTATTGCTACTTGATAAATGCAAAACAGTGTATGGTGGTGTTAAATCAGTGCATTATAAATATAAATGTAAAAAATATTTGTTTTATTATGTTAAACATTTATGAGATATAATCTTTCAAGTAACGAGCACAATTACGATGAACCTGCACGTGATGTATGCTCACATATTTATACATGGTGTAATGCAAACAACATAACATTTATACATGGTCTGTTATTTTGTGGATAGGGTATTGGCCGTACAGCCGACAGGTTGCGGTACAATCCAAGACTCGAACCGATTGCTCCATATGAGAATAGTTAGTACTGGAAAACGGAATTAAGAGCAATTTTATACTCTCCAAGCTTTATTTTAAATCTAGCTTAAACAGATGAACAACAGTTAATAATTATCGTTTTATTTCATGAGTGATATGACAAACTTGATTTAAGGTCATTTTTATATATAATACATAAAACTCAATTTACAACTTACATGTTATTTTTTTCATTCATAATTATTCATTATATTATAGGAGATCTGCATCGACCCAAACTGTCTCTATTGAAAACTTCAGGATCATCCGATTACATCAATGCTGTATATATAAATGTAAGTAGAGATCTGTATTAGTCCATTTCTTATCAGGAAGAAGTATTGAGCTCATATGGAATAACTCATTTATACAAAATAACAATAAAACAATATTTTATAGAGTATGGCTAGATAAAGGAATAAAATATATACAACAACTTTATAATTACAGAAATAAGAACGTTAATAATTTTAATACGATCAAACAACTTTACAATCTAGACAATTCAGATTTCTTAAGATACCACTCAATAATTGCTTCCATACCGAACTCTTGGAAAGAAAAACTTAAACATGAAACATACAGCAACAACGACATAACTTTTTTCATTTGCAGGATTTTAAAGGTACTGAAACCAAATAAAGTTATATATGATACATATAAATCGAAAACAACTACCAATATTACAAATAAAACTCAACAAAAATGGAATGACTCCTATGAAAATTTGAACTGGAAAAAAATATTTTTATCACCGATTACATGTACTATTTATTCGAGATTGAGGTTATTTCAATATAAGTATTTATGTAGAATTATACCCACAAATAAATTCTTACACAAATGCCATTTAGTAAATTCAAATTTATGTCAATTCTGCAATATGCATGTAGAAACAGTACAGCATTTATTTTGGGACTGTGCTCATGTGCAACATTTCTGGACAAAAACAAATGATTTCTTATCACAAAACGGTATTAATGTAGCTTTTAATTTTAAAAATATATCATTGGGCATCCATGACGACAACACAAAACAAAAAACAATAATAAATTTTGTTATTTTTTTAGCAAAATATTTCATTTTTAAATGTAAAATGCAAAGCGATATACTATGCTTTGACAACTATCTTAGATATTTAAAAGAATGTAAAAATATAGAACAAATCTTAGCCCAAGCGAGATCCAAACTGGAAACGCATAATAGAAAATGGCACTCAATAAAATTTGAATAATCCAATATAGCAACCTTATATAATTAACATCAATATGTATTGATCTTATAATAAACATGATTCATCATCATCTCTCTCTCTCTCTCTCTCTCTCTCTCTCTCTCTCTCTCTCTCTCACATTTTCACAACACTGCTTATAGTACTCATGTTTATAAATGTGTATTGTTATATAATAACTTGATAATGTGAAAATGAAAAAATAAACGGGCTGCCATTTGGTAACTCAAAAAAAAAAAAAAAAGAAAGAAGTATTGAGCTTATTCAATGTGGCTGGAACATAAATATTCAATCAAACTGCAGCTTATAGAAAACATTTAGGGCATTGTATTAAGCATTATACCCCTCATGAGCAGACAATTGTGCTAATTTCGTTTGTTTTATTTTGTCAAACATGACATACTTATCAGATTTCCAATATCTTCGTCAACATATTGAGTATCGTTATCAACATTTGAATAGGGCATTTAACAGGCAGTTGTGTATTTAGTTATCATAATATTTGAATACGCCATTTAATAGACATCTGTGTATTTAATGTTCATAATACAGACTTAGCTAATGCTCCTTAATGCTATTTCTTCTCCAAGTACAAATTTCAAGATAATTGTTTTATGAGAAAATACATAAAATATCAAGTGGCGGGTTAGCTGTTCCATATTGTGTATTTTCTATTATTCCAAATGTGGTTGTGTATATGAAATACTATGTTATGCTGCCAATGTATCATTTTGTCTGCTATATGGCGACCGCAAATAGTCACCACGTACTTTGTATAAGTGTTTTTTATCATTTTAGATCGTTTGCAATCATGCGGCTCATTTGATAGTGCTTGATAATACAGTACATTTGCTACATAGGATTGTTGCATATTCCATCACCTCAATTGAGACCCCACTATAAAAACGAGTGTATTTTTTCTTCGTTTCGTTGGCACGCTCTGTGAGCTTCCACGTTTTCAAGAGTTCCGTTTGTAAGATTGAATTTGTATGAGAACTTTAAAAGTCTTGACTGAATATTGATAAATGAAACAAAGGGCCATGATCAAATATTACAGAATGTATAGTTATTACAATTGTACAGTGCATAGTACGACTATTATGACAACGTGGCCGCTACTCGGTTAGAAGCTCTAAATATTTTAATCATATACATGGTTTATTGATAATTGTAATGTTAACTTTGATGAAAGCATTTCAAAATAAAAAAAAATACATGTAACATAATTATTATTGCTATGTTATTTCAGAGTTTCAAAACCAAAAATCGCTTCATTGTTGCTCAGACGCCATTACCTGGTACTGCCCTGGACTTTGTTAGTCTTATATTCCAGACAAACTGCTCGTGCATCGTCTCCATGGAACCTGTGGAACGTTTAAAAGATATGGTAATTCCTCGAAACAGTCGTTATCAATAATATTGATTCGTAGTATTTTGTTTTTATATAGTTATTCTAAGTCTATAGATTAGTAATGATGCAGAACAATCTATTTCATGTTATTTACTGATAAATATTAGCTAAGTAATGAAATTACATACGATATATATACGGACATTAATGGCTGTATAGGAACCTAACCATTTAAGCAAATCATGGATGATTACAAACACAATTTATTGAACAAGTCTAATTCAGACAGTATACACCATTAAACTACGTGCATATCCCGATGTAATGAGAAGGACTCAACTTTATATACACACTGCATGGATTGCAATGTATTTTCAATAACAGTTCCTTTTATGTCCTAGCAAAACTGTTTTGCATGTTGAAGTACTAACACTTTGCTATATTACATCTAATCAACGCTGTTTTTCATAGAAGGTTGATATTTATTCAGCCTGAGACTGCAATCCTTGATGCATATTTTCAATGGTTCCCTAATTATTTCCATTTCGCGTTATATCAGTGACATTTATATTCTCGTAGGTTTGTTTAGGTACTTACCTAAACTCTCCACTCAACCGTTCCAGTAGTGTTAAATTCGCCATCCTGTAAAGTCATAGCTACAACAAAGAGTGATATATAAGGTATCGTGATACACCACCAGACTCAAATACTGAATATAAGTATATCTATCAATGAGTAATTATTGTAGATTTTCTTATGTTATTACAGACTGTTGGTACATATTTCCCTGCTGACAATCAGGAGTTAAACATAGGACAATTTAAAATAACATCGGCGAAGGGCGAAACCAGACCGCAGTGCATCCTGCGTAAACTGACCATTGTCAAACAAGGACAGGTAATATCTTCGTACATGTACCGTAACATCAAATAATACAAAATGGCAATACCAATGTCAGTTTAGTAGCGTCTGTTGTTTGCTAAAACAAACATTTTTTTTGTGATATTTCTTAAATTATTCAACCATTTCTGGAGTACATGAATATATCGTATTTTTTAGCCACTGCAAAAACTGTTTAATCAATCTATGATTTATGTATTTACATTAAATTTTATGTTCACAAAATCTAAAACAGCGAGACAGCTCATACACTACAAGTATTGTAACAGATAGTGTTGAACATAAATATATACTACATCTAAATGATTTTATATTTTATTAAAAATGAGTATCAATAAACTTTCATTTTTACGGTTGACCCTTTAATGCTAATTTTGTATATGGTACATCACATGATACATGAAGGCAGTCCCTAATATTAATTCCAATCTTACTTTCGTATATTAAATAAAAAAATCATTGAATAACTCTAACTTTTTAACGACATATTTTTTCCCATTACACCCCTTAAGCAGGACTACTTCTTTCGCTCCTAGTTGTTTTGTATTCATTCGCGATTATTATGCAGGAGGTAGATAGCGGGGCGTCCGAAACTAAAAAACAATGTCATCAGGATTTGAATTATAAAGATTAAATTCATTTTTTTTCTGGTATTTATGCATATGTTAAGAATGTCAAACCATGTTGAATTCGATTTGTGCGTGATTCAACATTCTTTCTGCATGCATAAAACACAGAACAAAATGTTTTATTCTATTTGATAATTTCAATCATGCAGAGCGGGAACAATAAGCGGACTATTCACCACTACCAGTACATGCAGTGGCAGTCCGGAAAGCTTGTACCAGACAACGCCGCCGCATTGTTACAAATGGTACGGGACGTTGACAAGAAGGCACATGAGTCTTCCGAAGCAGGCCCGATAATAATACATTGCCTGTAAGTATGACAGTGTACGGTATAATACAAACATCTTTTTGATTTTAAGATCTTTTTCGTTTGTTCAGTAAGTTCCTATTTCAATTCAACTTTAAATATTATTTCTGACGTTTAAAGCGTGTTTGTTTGGAAATTTCACAACAGTTCAAAATAATATAAATATAATAACAAGAATAAATGTAATATCATGTATACGCTAACCTTCTATGGTTTGTGAAATTACATAATTTAACAGGGGTCTTTATGGGCTGTGCTTATCAATTAAATTTGATTTTGTAACATTACTTCTGCCGTTTGGTAGTGTATTCTACGTTTGTTGTCTGTAAGAAGTTATCGAGTAAAGATATAGCGTGTTTGTTTGGTAGTGTTTTCTACGTTTGTTGTCTGTAAGTAGTTATCGAGGTAAGCTATAACGTGTTTGTTTGATAGTGTATTCTACGTTTGTTGTCTGTAAGTAGTTATCGAGGTAAGATATAGCGTGTTTGTTTAGTAGTGTATTCTACGTTCGTTGTCTGTAAGTAGTTATTGAGGTAAAAATTGCGTTTTTGTTTGGTAGTGTATTCTACGTTCGTTGTCTGTAAGTAGTTATCGAGGTAAGATATAGCGTGTTTGTTTGGTAGTGTATTCAACGTTTGTTGTCTGTAAGTAGTTATCGAGGTAAGATATAGCGTGTTTGTTTGGTAGTGTATTTAACGTTTGTTGTCTGTAAGTAGTTATCGAGGTAAGATACAGCGTGTTTGTTTGGAAGTGTATTCTACGTTTGTTGTCTATAAGTAGTTATCGAGGTAAGATATAGCGTGTTTGTTTGGTAGTGTATTCTGCGTTTGTTGTCTGTAAGTAGTGATCGAGGTAAGATATAGCGTTTTTGTTTGGTAGTGTTTTCTACGTTTGTTGTCTGTAAGTAGTTATCGAGGTAAGCTATAACGTGTTTGTTTGATAGTGTATTCTACTTTTGTTGTCCGTAAGTAGTTATCGAGGTAAGATATAGCGTGTTTGTTTAGTAGTGTATTCTACGTTCGTTGTCTTTAAGTAGTTATCGAGGTAAGATATAGCGTGTTTGTTTGGTAGTGTATTCAACGTTTGTTGTCTGTAAGTAGTTATCGAGGTAAGATATAGCGTGTTTGTTTGGTAGTGTATTCTACGTTTGTTGTCTGTAAGTTGTTATCGAGGTAAGATGTAACATGTTTGTTTGGTAGTGTGTGCTACGTTTGTTGTCTGTAAGTAGTTATCGAGGTAAGATATAGCGTGTTTGTTTGGTAGTGTGTGCTACGTTTGTTGTATGTATGGTATAGAGTGACTTGAATACAATATAATAGTGAGAATAAATAATAACACATATAAGTAAAACCTAACCTTCTATGAATTATTTTAGAAATTCAACATTTGAGACATTGAGAGGTACATGTACTGTGTCGCTGTAAAAACAGTTTTTGAGAACATTTGTCATTTGTTTGTGGAAGAATGGTAGTTCCATTCATATTCAGAATGAGTTCTTCCTCCACCAATAACAATTGAATAAACCATATACAACTTTATGTGAGAAAGTTCGTCCGTTACATGCTGAAGACAGTGTTTCGTAATATCAACCTATATTCAGTCTGAGGTCTTCCACCACCAATGAAATTGAATATATCATATGCAACCTGAAACGTGTAAAAAATAGCTTTAAACCCTGTTAAACACATAAAAGTAAAGTTAACATTATTGGTGATTCTTTGCCTATCGCTAGGAACGGCGGGGAGAAGAGCGGCCTGTTCTGTGTCGTGACCATGCTAATTGAGAAGATGGAAATAGAACACGAAGTAAGCGTGGTGAACTGCGTCAGAATGGTCAAATCTAGGAGAGAATCTGCCATTCCAAATAAGGTAAGTCTAAAAACGCCGAAGGAACGGTAGCTATGTGACACAAAGTAAGCGTGATGAACTGTGTCATGATGGTCAAATCTAGGAGAGGAACTGCCATTCCAAATAAGGTAAGTCTAACAACGCCGTAGAAACGGTAGCTATGTGACACGAAGTAAGCGTGATGAACTGTGGCATGATGGTCAAGCCTAGGAGAGGAACTGCCATTCCAAATAAGGTAAGTCTAACAACGCCCGATAAATGGTAGCTCTGCGACACGAAGCAAGCGTGGTGAACTGTGTCAGGATGGTCAAATCTTGGAGAGGAACTGCAATTCCAAATAAGGTAAGTCTAATAATGCCGGAGAAACGGTAGCAATGTGACACGAAGCACGCGTGGTGAACTGTAGTATGATATCCAAATCTAGGAGATGTCAAGCAATTGCGACGAAATCACATATATGATAAATTATTAATGGTATGTATGAAGCTTTAACGTGTAACATATGAGTAAACAAAATGTTACATCAAAACCTTACAGAAAATTGCGTTAATAATTACGTTTACAGCGTAAAACAAATACCAGAGCTGCGTTATTGAAATATGAATTAAAATCATAAAATGGTAGTTTATATCTATATATCTTAATATTATTAAAATTTAGTTAAAAGTCGTTTTGATCGAGTAGTCCTAAAATGGGGGTTGCTGTTTTTTCCAAGTTTACATTGAACATGGAAAATGAAACAAAAAGCATGAATTGTCTCTTGACATAAAATATTCAATTCAATTCTTAATTATGTGATCTGTAAGGATAAGTTGTTACTTTAGTCCCAGTAATGTATATTATAACGTCATAATTATCGTTACGGTATATTTCACCACATAAGTCCCTATTATCACATTACTAACCCATCATAGTGACTACATAATGTGTCATTATCTTTACTTTCAGGACCAATTCTCATTTTGTTACCAGTGTGTGAACGCTTATTTGCAGTCGTTCGATATCTACTCTAACTTTTCTCTGAGGATATGAACGACAATGAAAAGAAAGCAAATCAAGTGTCCACTTTTCATGCGGCAAAAGTGATATCCTGGATTTAATAAGACAGCGAAAGTAACAACGATACCACACACAGAGGTATTCATAATCATAACCTGGAAAAACAAAGCACGTGATATTGATGTGTCATATTATAGTTTTCGATATACGCGTTAACATAAATCAGGAACGAAAACACAACAGTATGGATGCCATACCATAACTGATGATTACTGTGTACACGTTGAACGCGTTGTTTAATTAAAATATCTATTTAGTTAATGGCAATTAATTGTTAATTAAAACACGTTCAACTAATGATTACATTATTTGCTCTAATTATTACGATGGGTTACGTATTTTTAATTATTTTGTTGTACAATTAAAAATTTACTTAATATGTTCAAATTAAAGTTCATTCCATAAATTAACCAATTTGTAAATAAAAGTAAATGTTACGTTTTGCATATACTAGTATAATTGATTAAAAGCAATTTCATGTTTATTCATTTGGTTACATTTAGATTCAGATAATATTGTAGACGTGTCTAACGTCATTAAGACATACTTGTCGCACTCAATATCATAACAGGACTCATTTGTTTTGTTGATAGTAACTAACATCTAATTTGTTTATAAACCATTCCAATTATAGATACCTCTAATAAATATAAACACACAAAAACAACCCCAATATAATACAATTCATGTAATTATTGCCACTATATTTTTCTGTAGAAAGGGATACACCAAAATACATATTTAATATTTAGTAAGGTCGTACACCAAGCCAGCCACTATAGACTTAAGAGAGAAAAATCTCCTGAAGTCATTAGACAACATAATTTTCTGATACTATCATCTGCTGTGTCAAAAATTATATTTTATTTCTGTTTGATTTTGGTTTTAGCTCGAGCTACAGTCTATAATTTGTTGAGACACATACCAATAAACGTCGACAGGTCAATGAACAATAAATGTATTGCATATAATTTTTGTATATTTATATTTCATTATACTGTTGAATCAAAAAACAAACATTTAATTCATTTCAAAGCAAAACAATAAGAAAAAATTAGTTCATTTTACCATCACATGATTAAAAGTCAATAATGAAATAATTTTAAAAAACAAAATGTATACTTTCTTTTTCCTTTCAGTGTATATATATGAATGTATGTTACAACTTGACTGATATATATATTTGTACGGTTTGTTGAGGGATGGCACACCCCGACCCTCACAGACCTATTACGGGGTGATTAAATGTATCACTTTTCAGTGATTGAAATTAAAAAAAAAAACCCATCTAATTAACGAATTTGTAAACAATTGCTTAATTTTGTTTTATTATGCATATACAAATCATATAATGAAAAATCCACACTCGTTCACAGTATTACAATTACGTATGTACATATCTAGCGTCCTTTAGATATATTTGTCTCGCACTAGCATGCGTTTATAATACGCTTACACGCTACTTTTGAATTCCTAATACCTTTTTATTGTTTATGATACATATAGTTTGTTCTTTTTACCCCTTTCACTGCCAGGGTAGTAAATATGTGTAAGAGGAGACTATCAAATTACAACGCTACACTAGGACTTTGCTGATGGTGAACTAAAACAGATCAAAGTGTATAGAGTTCATCTCCCTCGAATTTCAACATTTTTGGCAGTTAGAGTTAAACATATTTTTGAACTGCATTTAGAAACACTTTTTGGAAATTATATTTTTGTCAAATAAATGTAATGACAATGATCTAGTAGTGTGCACAATGATAACAAGAAGGAGGATTATATTAAATGATTGAACTGTTTGTAAAAAGTTATTTTGTTTTTATTTATTTCGCATATATAATTTATCTAATGACACATTCATGTTCATTCACAGTATTACCTTTAAATATGTATCATATCTCGACATATCTAATGTCCTTGAGACCTATTTGTCTCTGAACAGCATGCGTTTATGGTTCACTGAACGGAACAGCTAACCCGCTTCTTTTGTATTCCTTATATCTGTATTGATATATTGAATAGTGTTATCTAAATTTGTATACGACATTAACAGTTTTGAGTTCTTACTTTTAGATGGCCTAAATATTATTTCTTATTCAAGTCAAAATGAAAATCGCGTTAACACTTTCTTAGTAAAGCATAAAATTTCAGGAATATAACATTTCAGGTGGCGGGTTAGCTGTTCCGTTCAGTATAATTGATTATGAGTAGTAAACAGAAATTATTGTTGTTTATTTGTGTTTGTAAAATGACAATAGTGTATATATCATAATGTGTATTCTCGTGTACAACATTGATGGATTATAAATTACAAAACACAGATTATTATTGCGGTGACTCATGAATAGTCCATGTATATCCGTTAACTAAGTTCCAGTGTCTGATCGTAGATATTGATATTACTGTTGACCGATGCCAATACATTGTATTCATGAATGAGTGTACGGAGAAGGTATTTAAACGCCCGAACATGTTGGCGAAGGTTAATGAGTGCCAGGTAAACACGTATTCATAATAACAAAATTATTTTATAATTACGGTTAACATGTTTTAAAATAGAAGACCAACAAGAATAGCTGTAACTATTTTACAGTGCTTGCATTACATATGCCTATATGTGTATGAATGATATGTAAAATACATCTTTAAACAAGCAATCTTTAATGTTCATGACACGGGATTATGAATACATTGGAGACGCTTTTTAGATTATGCTATAGGATGAAACTTCATAACATATGTTGTTTAACGTCTTCATCAATATCAACTGCAATGTGTCATGTTCTGAATCAAATTATTTATTCTGTACGAATTACTATAAACGTAAAGTTTAAACACATGTATTTGATTAATACATTTTGAATACAAAATGTACACGAAGTTGTCATGGGTAGAATCAGTGCTAAGCATATATGGAAAAGTGCCTTGATCATGGACACCACACATAGCCGTGGAGGAGGATCAAACCCACGACACTGCAATCATGGGTCCGATGCTCAAACAATAATCCACGCGCTCCACTGTAATGAGTTCCAGTTGATTAAACCGAGAAAATAGGCATAACGTCAGAACCTTATATTATTTGGGTTGGTTACAACATTATAGTTTATCTTTTATACCAGTATCGTCAGTAGACAACATTGTAGTTTATCTTATATACCGGTATTGTCAATAAACAACATTGTAGTTTATCTCATATACCAGTTTCGTCAGTAGACAACATTGTAGTTTATCTCATATACCGGTATCGTCAGTAGACAACATTGTAGTTTATCTCATATACCAGTATTGTCAGTAGACAACATTGTAGTTTATCTTATAAACCAGTTTCGTCAGTAGACAACATTGTATTTTATCTTATAAATCAGTATCGTCAGTAGACAACATTGTAGTTTATCTTATAAACCAGTATCGTCAGTAGACAACATTGTAGTTTATCTTATAAATCAGTATCGTCAGTAGACAACATTGTAGTTTATCTTATAAACCAGTATCGTCAGTAGACAACATTGTAGTTTATCTTATAAACCAGTATCGTCAGTAGACAACATTGTAGTTTATCTTATAAATCAGTATCGTCAGTAGACAACATTGTAGTTTATCTTATAAACCAGTATCGTCAGTAGACAACATTGTAGTTTATCTTGTATACCAGTATCGTCAGTAGACAACATTGTAGTTTATCTTGTATACCAGTATCGTCAGTAGACAACATTGTAGTTTATCTTATAAACCAGTATCGTCAGTAGACAACATTGTAGTTTATCTCATATACCGGTATCGTCAGTAGACAACATTGTAGTTTATCTCATATACCAGTATCGTCAATAAATAGGGGACAGTTTCTCTAACCTTCGTAATTCTACGAATTTCGTACGAACAATAAAAAGACGTTTCATTAACAAATGGTTTGTGTGATTTAACGCAGATATTATTTTTCCTACATAAATGTCTAAATAGAACACTATATATGTGTCAAACACTGGTTTCTTAGCATCAAATATTACACCAACGAAGTTTGTAATCTTAAAATTGGTCCCAGGTTTTTTTTTTACTTTACACATAGCATAATATAGAACAAAACATGATTCATGTAAAACTCTAAATATCTAAATAAAAAAGAATATATACATTTGTACATGGATTTACTTTAGTGATCGCACATGTCATCACATTACCTATTCACCAGTTTTATCATTTTAGTTTGATAATTTTAGTTTTAGTCAACCTATAATAAGCCGCCACCCGCTTTCAGGGTCGTTTTTGCTCTTTTCTTTGACTGTATATTATTGTATATACTGTAAATATTTCTGATATTGTTTGTATACATGCTGCCGTTGTGGATGTGTCTTTTGAATAGTGAGTCTTGTGTGGTTATATATTTTATTTTTGTTCAAGCAAACTTAACTAAACGATGTTTAATATATTGCTTAAGCAGTTATACTTAATACTGTTACTGTTCATTGTTTATTCATTCACATATACGTAATGCATGCATGCTATTTTGTCATTAAGTTTCGTTAATCCTCTTATATTTGTTTGTTATTGTTAATATGTGTGTGGTTTAGCGTCTCTGTGACATTTGACTAGGAAGAGCCAGTACAAAATGTAATTTTTGAGAATCCAGCAGATCTAACCAGCTACCACTGCTCTGAGCGTACTCCTAGTTACATGAATAGCATTTTTATAACATTTTATATAATTATATGTATTATTATATGTATTTTTATATTTTATAAGAACTTTCATAAAATCATGAGTGTGTGTCCTCAGTGGCCGAGCAGTCTAAAGCGCCGTTTCAATAGCACACACGTCTCACAGCTAAGGCCGAAGGTTCGATTCAAAAACGTTATGAGAGAATGTTTGCCAGTTACTTGCCAAAGTAGTTCATAATCATTCTTTCATTCAGAGGTCTTCCACCACCAATAAGACTGAATATGCATAGTTATGCCATATAAACATTGATTATAAATAAAACTAACCAATATTTCATTTTGTTACGAGTTACCATAACAGTTGTTTTAATGAGTGCAGTATAGAATGCAAAGATAATCACAGACATATAATGCTGCTAAAGTATTTGAATTATCTCTGATTAGTCAAAAATTTACATTCAAATTACTGGTAAGAATTGACTTACACAAAGCTTTCTGCAATGAAAATACTATCTGGTTTCATTTAACTAAATTATTTTGAACCATAAAAAAGACACTAAGCATAACAATACATGTAGCTGACTCAGTTTGACTCAGTTTGACTTTGTTATGAATAGCATTCCTTAAGATACACGTTGTACATATCATGACCTATCATATAACGCGTTCATTTTATTTTGTGAAGATATAGATGATATCTATTGCACATTGCTGATGTGACAGAATTAACAATGGCGCGATAAGGACATATATCACGGTAGTAAGCTAGTTTATTGAAAACATGAAAATATCAAATGAAGTTATTATGTTGTTGTTGTTTTTATTAAATTACTTTGACTAATTTCGTTTGTGGCATTAAATAAAAGAAACTGAAAGGTACGTAATGTTAGTAAGATAACCCCTTCTTAATCATGAAGTTCAGTTCACCAACACAAATAATGAAATGTAATACTTTTCCAACTAATTTAGGACATTTTCATTTATAACTGATATTACTTCATGTCTATGATTTTATTGACTAAGGTTTTGGGGTAAGGGTTATGGTTATAGTTAGCGTTGTATGTGAGCATGTCGTTAAATGTTCAAAAATCTCTGAATTCGTGGGTACTAGTACAGCTTACTTGATTCAAATATTTTGGGTGGAAGGACGGTAGTTCCATTCAGATTCTTTCTGGGGTATTTCTGAATATGTCATATATAACGAGTCATTTGTAGAAAATTTCGTTAAATCCAATTTTGTCAGGTGCAAATATTTACCAGTTACTTGCTGAAGGAGATGCCATTCAGATTCACACTGATATCTGTCTCTTCAAATAAAATTGCATATGCCATACATAATATGTCCTGTGTTGCAAATATTGTAATTTTCATATTGAGTAAACATTATAATGTACGGATGTTGAAAACGTAATGGTAATCAGTTTTGTACAGTCATTTTGATGTGTGATTGTTATGTCTTTATTTTTTTTGTTCTGAAATTATTGTGTTTAGCTTATCAAATACAAATGCTTTTGTGTATATATTTCTAATAAAACATAATCTTAATATATATTTATCCTTTTCTTGTGTTTCCCTTGTCAACGGTCCCAAAATGTATTTCATGTATCTGCTAGTATAAAACTCCTAATTGGTAACGAACTGATAGTTTAAACACGCCTGCTTACATATACATGTATACAGAAATGATAAAAAACGCCGGGTGAATTTCAGAGCCAAATCATCAAAATTATTGTAAGTGATATTAACAGATTTAGTCCATGTATACAAAATTCATCGATGCATGATTGTGTCGATATACTCATTATTATTGGCACAATCATAACAAACATTCGGAATGTTTAAGATCGTGGGATATACTTACTACGTAAATAACGAAAGGATGTGATTGTGTTTAGCATGGTACTTTCTCGTTACCTTATCCACATTATCGTTTATATGTTGTTTTTTTCTTTTTGTACTGATATCTGAAATCGATTATACATACCGGAAGTATTACACTTATTTTAATTTTAGTTACTTAAGTATTATGTTATCACATTCGTTTTGTATATGTCGGTGTGTAAACAAAGTTTACTTGTATCTTTAAACTTTTTTATTTTACTTCAACTGTGATACAAATAATTATAACTTAGTTAAATCACGCTCGAAGTCTTCCTGGTTAGAACCAGTAGTAACTATATCTTGCTCAAGGACAGCACACATAGCCATGGAGTAGGATGTATAAGCAGTACTATCATATATTGTACATAAAAAAATTGTGAACAACTGAAAAACATTACTTTCTTTTGAACAATAGCTAATTCCATTGAAGAATTCACTCTATCTTATTTGAACAAAAAGTAAACTGTTACACAACATCGTTGTAGAATGAACATCTTATCAATTTGACTTTATTAACGCAAATGATACCTTTCTTTAACGAACGCAACTCCAAATTAAGAAAGCAACTCTATAACCATGAAAATATAAAACCTTCCTAGCTAACATCCTATCATTAAAGTTCAGTGATTATATCTGAAGCCCGATTTTAATGTGCAATTATACAGCCGATAGTATCGGTCACGTTATCACCAATGCATCTTCTGTGAAATGTTGGATATCCTTTAGTAAATATTTTTCTTCAACTGTGTATTAAACACTTCACAGTTTGTGCAGTTTATGCAGTGACATGTTCTGAAAATAACTCTTGATATCATTTTGAATATTTTTCATCTTCAATCCGTGGCGAGAAAGGTAATGTAAATATTATTTCGTTATTAAACAGAGTTTAGTCAAATGTTGTTTTATAATTGATGAGGGTTCTCCGTGACCAAGTGATATTAGGGGCCGTCTCAAGATCACTTACCTCTCACCGCTAAGGTCGCAGGTTCAAGTCGCACTCGTTCTAAAAGCTCCATTTGAGAAAGATTGCCAGTTGCTTGTGGGAGGACTTTGGTTCTACTCTTAGGCTCATTCTGGTGTCTTCCTCAACTGATAGAACTGGATATATGTGGGAGGACTGTGGTTCTACTCATAGGCTCATTCTGGTGTCTCCCTCAACCAACCGAACTGGATATATGTGGGAGGACTGTGGTTCTACTCTGAGGCTCATTCTAGTGTTTTCCTCAACTGATAGAACTGGATATATGTAGGAGGAGTGTGGTTCTACTCTGAGGATCATTCTGGTATCTTCCTCAACTGATAGAACTGAATATATGTGGGAGGACTGTGGTTCTACTCTGAGGCTCATTCTGGTGTCTTCCTCAACCAACCGAACTGGATATATAACCTGAAATGTGTTAAACCTCATTTAAAATATACCATAGCTAAAGAAAAATAGAAACATTACGTGTCATTGGATAAATTAATGTCGCGACAGACGTCTTACACTGACATGTGTTTTTATATCGACTTAGATCTACCACTTCACAACCTGTATATGAAAGAGGCCTCACCTATGTCGCCGATATGTTTATATCGACTTAGATTTGCCACTTCACAACCTGTATATTAAAGAGGCCTCACCTATGTCGCCGATATGTTAATATCGACTTAGATCTACCACTTCACATCCAGTATATTAAACAGGCCTCACCTATGTCGCCGATATGTTTATATCGACTTAGATCTGTCACTTCACAACCTGTATATTAAAGAGGCCTCACCTATGTCGCCGATATGTTTATATCGACTTAGATTTGCCACTTCACAACCTGTATATTAAAGAGGCCTCACCTATGTCGCCGATATGTTTATATCGACTTAGATCTGCCACTTCACAACCTGTATATTAAAGAGGCCTCACCTATGTCGCCGATATGTTTATATCGACATAGATCTGCCACTTCACAACCTGTATATTAAAGAGGCCTCACCTATGTCGCCGATATGTTTATATCGACTTAGATCTACCACTTCACAACCTGTATATTAAAGAGGTCTCACCTATGCCGCCGATATGTTTATATCGACTTACATCTGCCAGTTCACAACCTGTATATTAAAGAGGCCTCACCTATGTCGCCGATATGTTTTGGACCTTAGCAATAAAATTGCACACGTTTGACAAACATCATATATAATGGATATTCTCTACAATAGCTTATATTATATTATTATTTATGTTATATTATAACGTATCTTGTCTCTTAAGTGTAGAATGACAGTGATTGTTTGTTTTATGAAGATAGCTACATAATATAAAATAATACAATAGAGATCGATTAGTTAAATGTTTTTTTTGTATAGAAACGTTGACATCTTAATTTATGCTGTTCGTGATAATCATTGCCTTGTACATTAGAATATACTTCATGCTTATTCAACACAATAAAACAAATTAAGCTAATTGCTATCCTTCAAAAAATCCCGTGTTTCAGTTTTTTTATTAACAATTATTGACAATAGATTAATATTACTCGTCCGCCTGTCGCAGTACATTTTTTTTCTATAATTCAAATCCATTTATTGACTTTAACACAGCCTGGATCGACGGACGCACGATGTATATTTTAGTGACGAATACTTATATTATTATGTCCCCTTAGTATATGAAATAATAAGACACTTGGTACCTTTGTGCACCAATGGGGCAAACATTATATAGTGTCATTATTGATATCATCATCAGTATCATAAACCTTATCTTTTTATTAAAATGTTTCTATACTATTTTCATCACATGCAAGTTTATATATAGCACATCCAGATGTGTTCGAATAAGGCTTCAGACTAGTTCCGAGTAGTACCATCGCCGTTCCACAGGTAATTAGTAACACTCTCACTTAAGCATGATAGTTTTAAGATCTAGATTAAAGTGAAACAAGACTCGTTAATTTAATGTCATTGGATTACATATAATGATAAAATGGTGCATGTAGAACTCAGTGAAACTTTTCAATGTACCAGTGCAAGTATCTATACATATTGTGACATTCTGGATGGATTATTAACATTTCCTTTTTTGACTACACCGCATTTGATATATATGCAGTGTCATGTCACTGGTTATATGTATGCATAGGTAGATTGTTGTGTGTTTGGTGTGAGTGGCCTTGTGTTATTTTTTATTGCTCCCCCTCAATGTATTATCACACAGTTCCCTACCAGAAACAGTAAAATAAATATTTATAGGCATATATATTTATACAAATTTATATAAATCTACCTGTTGGATACCTTGTTTACGATAACCTTCCAAACTTACCTTCAAACAGAAAGTTGATGTTTTCAATAATGATTGATAATTACTTTCAATAAGGCTTATTATTCATTGTGGAATTTTCTTAAGTCTGCTTCAGAGAAATACTATTCATATGAATATGGTAAACAATTTGACATTCAGATCTAAACCGGAAACGTAATCAGCTTTCTCTTTGGACAGGCTTAAATAACGCGACTCTTAACAAAAAACAAGTGTCCAGTAGGGCCTTATACCAATAATTTAATAAATTACAGCATTAACTAAAAGATGAGCATGAAAAATATTCTATTCAAATGTATAATAACATTATTAGAAATTTACACAAATTAGAAAATTACTATTATGAAAACGATCAATTATTTCCAAATAATAAACACCAAAATGTACAGCTATTTTTAGCTTGAAAAGTTAACAGTGAAATTGCATTACTCAATGGACTGTTTTTCAAATTTGTTCTTATTAGTTTCATACATAGAATTACACATGTTCTCCATAAGCAGGTCTTTGTTATATAATACACATTCTATAGATAATTATGGAGTTTAAAATACTGTCTGTCAATTGCCAGGGGCTAGGTTCTGTAGAAAAAAGACTAGATGTTTTTAATTATTTAAAAGCCAAACAATGTCATATTTATTGTCTGCAGGACATACATTCTGTACAACACACTGAAAAGTTCATTCAGACACAGCAGTGGGGTAACAATAATTGCCTATTTAGCTCAGTTAATTCTAATAAAAGAGGGGTAGCAGTGTTATTTAATAAAAACCTTGACTCTACAATTCATAAACACTTATCTGACCCTGAGGAGAAATTCATTATAAAAGACATAACAGTTGATAATCACAGGTTCAACCTCATTAACTTGTATGGGCCATATATTGACTCACCAGCATTTTTTTAGCAATATTATGTCAAAAGCACGATCCATAAATAATAATAACCATTATATTCTCTGCAGATATTTCAATGTTGTACAAGACTACAACCTAGATAACTGTAATTATAAAAAAGAAAATAATAAAAAAGCTCATGATATAATTCTTGAAATTATGCAGGATTTTAATCTAATTGATCCTTTTAGAGAAAATAATCCATTGTTAAGAAGATATACATGAAAGAAAAAAACACCGTTACAAGCCAGACTTGACTATTTTCTTTTATCAGAAAGTTTACATGCTTCAGTAAACAAATGTTCTATTGAACCTAATTATAGGTCAGATCACTTAATTGTAATTCTTAATATGTCTTTTACAAATTTTATTCCTGGGCGTCCGTTATGGAAACACAATAATTCTCTTTTAACCGATCTAGGTTATTTAAAGATCATTGATAATAAAATATCAGAAATTAAATGTCAATATGCATTGCCTGTATACAACCTTGAAAACATTAATTTGATCCCTGATAACCAATTTCAGTTCACTATAGATGACCAGCTATTCCTCGAAGTTTTATTAATAGAAATAAGGGGGGAGTCAATTTCATTTTCATGCTATAAAAAGAAAAAAAATTACCAATTAGAAAAAAAAATTAATAATCGAAATAAAAAAAACAAGAAAATAAGGTCACAAATGAAAATATAGATTATATTGAAAATCTAAAAATTAATTTAAAAAATATACGTAAACACAAAATGCAAGGTTATATGATACGCGCAAGAGCACAAATAATAGAAAATGTTGAAAAAACAACAAACTATTTCTGTAACTTAGAAACTTTTAAATCTTTAAATAAAATCATACCTAAATTGGAAAAATCAGATGGTAGCATCATAACAGACCAAAAGGAAATGTTAAATGAAGCAAAAGGTATTAACGTATTGCAATCATGCAAAATCGAAAAGAACGAAATAATAAATTCCTCAATGCTTTCGTTCCGCTTTTTTTCAAATTTACATAACTTATATGAAATGTGAAAAACATTAATTACAATAAACAATTTCGATACATGCTGGGATATCTGTAAGGATCAGCTTGTACGTTTTGTCCGAGCCAATATTCCAGTATATATAGTTGATATTCAACGTATAACTATCCTGTTTTGAGAAATGTATGTTTATTTTTTTTGCACCTATGCAAATATGTTTTTCAAAATGTCGCTAAACTTGTATACATGCTATTATTGTGCGGTTTGCAGCGGGATGGCCCTGGCCCCTGCAAACCCATTACGGGGTAATACATGTAAACGGGCAACCTTACGGTAGTTTAAAAAAAAAATAAAAAATGAAGCAAAAGGTTTTTATGAAAATCTTTATTCTAGTAAAGATAACAATTTAACTGACATTAATTTAGAACGGGAATTTATTAATTATGACATTCCTAAAGTACAGAAGAAAGCAATTTGCTCGAAGGACTAATCAATTATGAACAGGCATCGGCATCTCTAAAAAGCCATGGCTAATAACCGTTCACCTGGCACATCAGGATTCAATGTTTTGGAAACAATTAGGTCATTTTATTGTTAGGTCAATTAATTACGGATTTAAAAAAGGGGAGTTATCCATAACACAAAAAGAAGGTATTATAACATGTATCCCTAAAGAAAATAAATCTAGGTATAATATGAAAAATTACAGACCTATTTCATGAATTAATACATAAATATCAGACTGGTTTTATTTCAGGCAGATATTTAAGTGAAAATACCAGATTAGTATACGATATTATGCATTGAGCAGAACAAAACAATTTGAAAGGATTACTGCTTTTGATAGATTTTGAAAAGGCGTTTGACACAATATCTTGGGGTTTTATCAATAAAGTTTTATTTTTTTTTGGCATTGGTAAATCTATCATATCTTGGGTAAATTTATTTTTTAACAACGCAAAGCTTGCAGTAAACCAAGGTGGTAACTTATCATCTTTCTTTAATATAGGCCGTGGTTGCCGTCAAGGAGACTCGTTTTCACCATATTTATTCATTTTATGTGCTGAAATTCTTGCAATTAAAATAAGAAACAACACAAATATAAAGGTATCAAAATAGGCAATACACAATATAAAATTTCACAATATGCAGATGATACATCAGCTTTTTTAGGCGGATCACAACAGTCTATAAATGAAACACTATCTGAATTATCAAGTTATGCAGAATATTCCGGTCTCAATGTTAACTCTGACAAAACACAAGTTATGTGGATAGGGCTGAAAAAATACAGTACTGAAACTATCAAAACAAAATGGAAACTAACTTGGGGAATAACAAACTTTAAACTGTTAGGAATACACTTTGACGTAGATCTTGATAAAATAATATCGAAAAATTACAAAGAAAAAATATCAAAAATAGAAACCTTAATCAAATCTTGAAAACGGAGATATCTTACTCCAATAGGGAAATTAAATGTTGTCAAATCCCTTCTAATTCCAAAATTAAATCACCTATTTATGTCCCTTCCAAACCCAAACCTCAATACTATAAAACACATTAATAGTCTATTCTACAGTTTTATCTGGAATGGACCATCTAAAATTAAACAGTCGTTTCTTGTTAAAGAGTACATTAATGCATTCATAGCAGCTTTAAAAGTCACCTGGATTAGACGATTAATATTAAATGATTGAAAATGGGCAAATATAACGCATATACCATTAAAAAAATTGATAGATTTTGGGGACTCTTATATTTTGAAAATAATGAGAATTATCTCAAATCCGTTTTGGTTAGATGTACCCAAGTCACTACACACATTAATAAAAATAAAGAAACCTCAAAATATGGATAATATACTACAAACACCCATATTTTTTAATGAAAATATACGTATTGGAGGAAAACCATTTTTTTACTCAAAATGGTATGATAATGGAGTTCGTTTGGCAACGATTTCGTAAACAATACTGGGGACTTTTATTCAGAATCGGAATTTAAAAATATATTTAATGTAAAAACAAATTTTATACAAAACAATGGAGTAGTACATGCTATAAAATCGTTTGTACATAAAATCAATATGACTTTAAATAAAAAATGTTTAAGACCAATACAACCTCCAACATATAATTATATTACAAAATCTTAAAAAGGTTGTAAAGACATATACTCAATGCTTAATAATAACAATGAGGACCCTTCATCAAAGTTAAAATGGCAACAGATCTACGTCATAGATGAAGTAACATGGGACAAAATATTTGAGTCACCTTTTAATAACAATCTTAGTGCACAACAACAATGGTTTCAAACCAGAATAAATCATAGGATTCTACCATGTAAGAAATATCTACATACATTAAAAATAATAAACAGTCCTCTATGTACATCCTGTAACCAGGAAGAGACCCTCGTCCACATGTTTTGGACATGTCCAACAACACAAACATTCCTTAATAAACTCAAAACTTGGTTCTCTACTATTAATGTAAAATGCTCATTTTATGAAAAATGTTTTATATTTAATACCAATATAGAAATCAACATGTCACAAACAGAAATCCAAATTATTCTTGAAACAAAATATTACATATTTTCTATAAGACGACTGAATGGAACACTTTCCGCTGTTGCTTTTAAAAACAGACTCAAATATACACTTTTATCACTCAAAGAAATAGCAATAAAAAACGGAAAAATTGATACCTTTAAAGCACAGTGGCATAAACTTCTGAATATTCAAATAAATATTATATATAAATGGATAACTTTATCCTGGTGATGAAAATAAGTGAAATAATCTTTAATAACAATGTTAGGACACTTGTAGAATCTGGACCATGGCACATGACAATTTTCAATTATATTAGTGAATTACTACCACAAGACCGTATATGGAGAACATTGTGTAATATATTTAACCTAGTCAAAAGTATATTCAATTTACCATTTATTTCCCACTAGAAAAACAATGATATCTAGAAAACTGTAACAAAATAAAAAAAATCTACACCTTTTTTAAACTGGAGAAAGACTGAGTGAAAGAGATATGTTTTATAGCGAGAAAAATAATGATAATTTGTTATTTGATTACAACTATGCTATACTATGTATTTATAATATAAATGAAAAGTGGAATAAATGTTAAAAAAAAATCTGTCCTTTATATAGCATGTGATTAGTCATGAATCATTATCTGGATCCTACTCATATAAAGCTATCAGTTCACGTATGTAAATTTGTCCACCCTGTCCAGATGTGTTGCATGTGATTCCATAGTATATAAGTCATGGTCGACACCAACTTTATTGGTTTGGCAGAGGCCTTGATATTGTATCTATGGTTTGCATTGTAGCTAGACGCACTCGCCGTTTTCTGGTCTGTACATTTATGTCTTGGTTATTCACAAATAATTATCTCCATATATATATATAAATGGGGAAATGAAGTTGAAGGAAATCCACCTAATATTAAATATTGATTTAATGCTAGTATTGTCCAGCAAACATGTAAATACACTGTACCGGTTTCACTGCTCTGCGGATCTTCACGAGTTTATATATATGCTGTTTTATGTGTTTCATGAACCTCTCAATTAACGTCTCTCTCTCTCTCTCTCTTAACCTTTAGAATTCCAAAGAATCATTCAGTCGAAAGTCAAGTGGTTAATAATCGTTCAAAATACATACCATTCTAAAATACCAATACAGTAATGTAATAGCTAGTGACAGCCTTTTTGAAATGTATCTCTTGTTTAAAGAGTCTGACTCAAGGACACCAAACATAGTCGTGGTTGAGGATCGAACCCACGACCCTCCTAAAGTTTCAGTTAGACAGTTGATAAATATTTTCTAAGAGTAACTCGTATAATTTCATTCGTTTACATGTTAAGTTTATGTTTGGTAATAGGCAAACCAGACTTCAGCATCGCTGTGTGCCCTTTCAAATACTTGTTATTTTCTCGAAATTAAAAACTAAACTGCAAATTTAAACAGGTCGCAATTTGGACAGTTTCACTATATAAATATTGTAACATGTTATAATGAAGTTCGTGAATGGCTTTGATAAAAAATGAAAACTAGAACTATATAAAATACAATTTTCACTGCTGTAGTCGTAAGCGGTTCTGATAAAATGTCTAATAACTCAAACGGAATTCAGTTTCTGATATTCGGATTTCGTAATTAATAAGCACAGTGTAATTAATGTACATGTATCATACATGTTTAACCCATTCGTAGTTAATGATGTTGGTAGCTGCTAAAGTCTCCTTTTAAGTTCGTCCATATGCATACAATACAAGTATTTGTCCAGACAGTTTCTCCGAAATTGCTTTTAATCTATTTATATAATCTAATTTATTTTAAGTCGATTCCTTCCTTCATATCGAATTTTGAAGACATTTTATAGAACATATTTCTATATCTTATTGTGTCTTGTTGTATCTTATCTTGATTATTAAACGAGTGTCATCTATATGTAACAGTGTCTTGGTGTATCTTATATTGATTATTAAACGAGTGTCATCTATATGTTACAGTGTCGTGGTGTACCTTGTCTTGATTATTAAACGAGTGTCATCTAAATGTTGCAGTGTCGTGGTGTATCTTAATTTGATTATTAAATAAATGTCATCTATATGTAACTGCGTCTTTTATGTCTTATCTTGATTATTAAACTAGCGTTATCAAAAAAATGTCATAGTATCTTGGTGTATCTCATCTTGATTATTAAATGAGTTTTATCTATATGTTACATTATCTTGGTGTATCATATCTTGATTATTCAACAAGTGTTACATGTATCTAAATGATACAGTGAATTGGTGTATATTATCTTGATTACTCAACGAAAGTTATCTATATGTTTCAGTATCTTGGTTTATCTTATCTTGATTATTAAACGAGTGTAACTATATGTTATAGTATCTTGGTGTATTTCATCTTGATTATTAAATGAGTTTTATCTATATGTTAAATTAGCTTGGTGTATCTTATCTTGATTACTCAACGAATGTTATCTAAACGTTACAGTGATTTGGTGTATCTTATCTTGAGTATTTAAATAATGATATCTAAATGTTACAGTGTCTTGGTGTATCTTATCTTGATTATTAAACGAGTGTTATTTATATGTTACAGTGTTTTGGTGTGTCTTATCTTGATTATTCAACGAGTATTATCTAAATGTTACAGTGTCTTCCTGTATATTATCTTATTTTTGAACGAGTGTTATCTATATGTTACAATGTCTTGGTGTATCTTATCTTTATTATTAAACGAGTGTCATCTAAATGTTACAGTGTCTTGGTGTATCTTATCTTGGTTATTAATCTAGTGTTTTCTAAACGTTACAGTGTCTTGGTGTATCTTATCTTGATTATTAAAAGAGTGTTATCTAAATGTTACAGTGTCTTGGTGTATCTGATCTTGATTATTAATCGAGTGTTTTCTAAACGTTACAGTGTCTTGGTGTATCTTATCTTGATTATTAAACGGGTGTTGTCTAGTTGTTACAGTGACATGGTGTATTTCATTTTGATTGTTCAACGAGTGTCATTTATGTTACAGTGTCTTGCTGTATCTCATCTTGATTATTCAACGAGTGTTATCTAAATGTTACAGTGTCTTGGTGTATCTTATCTTGATTATTAAACGAGTGTCATCTATATGTTACAGTGTCTTGGTGAATCTTGTCTTGATGATTAAATGGGTGTCATCTAAAAGTTACAGTGTCTTGGTGTATCTTATCTTGATTATTAATCGAGTGTTTTCTAAACGTTACAGTGTCTTTGTGTATCTTATCTTGATTATTAAACGAGTGTTATCTAAATGTTACAGTGTCTTGGTGTATCTGATCTTGATTATTAATCGAGTGTTTTCTAAACGTTACAGTGTCTTGGTGTATCTTATCTTGATTATTAAACGGGTGTTATCTAGATGTTACAGTGACATGGTGTATTTCATTTTGATTGTTCAACGAGTGTCATTTATGTTTCAGTGTCTTACTTTATCTCATCTTGATTATTCAACGAGTGTTATCTAAATGTTACAGTGTCTTGGTGTATCTTATCTTGGTTATTAAACGAGTGTCATCTATATGTTACAGTGTCTTGGTGTATCTTATCTTGATTATTAATCGAGTGTTTTCTATACGTTACAGTGTCTTGGTGTATATTATCTTGATTGTTAAACGAGTGTTATCTAAATGTTACAGTGTCTTGGTGAATCTTGTTTTGATGATTCAACGAGTGTCATCTAAATGTTACAGTGTCTTGCTGTATTTTATCTTGATTATTCAACGAGTGTCATCTTAATGTTACAGTGTCTTGGTGTATCTTATCTTGATTATTAAACGATGTCATCTATATGTTACAGTGTCTTGGTGTATCTTATCTTGATTATTAAACGAGTGTCATCTTTATGTTACAGTGTCTTGGTGTATCTTATCTTGATTATTAAACGAGTGTCATCTATATGAACAGAATGTACAACCTCCTTCTTAACCATAGTGTACATGTATGTATCAATTTAAAGTTGTTAATAAAGAGTCTTTCTTTTCTCTGTGTGTGTGTATAATTTTTTATTTCATTGTAACATTGAAAAATGACTCTGATCTGTAAAGGAAAAGTTAGCTGGATCTTTCTGAATATTAAATGTTGATGTATATGTTATAAGTACTTCTTCGGTTTTCTTTTCTCATACCACTTACAATCTGATATTGTCAAGTGGTCTTCACAATACAATAGCGTTGCTCGTACTCTTGTGTCAATCACCTCCCTCTACATGCATACTGAAGACAGAGAGTAGTAATTAATAGGATTCAAGGACAAGTATAGAACAGTGAGTATCATAACTATCTATAAACGGAGCATATTGAGGAGATAAACATTTTTTACATACATTTACATTAATATCTTATAATGTATATGAGGTGAGAGCTCAAAAATGAAGATGTGTACTTTCATAGAGAAAGAACAATATAAAGTTGTAGAAACGGCATTGCTTACTATGAAGTGAGTGAGTGAGTGAATGAGTAAATAAGGAAGTGAATGAGTGAGTGGGTGGGTGTGAGTGAGTGAGTGAGTGAGTGAGTGAGTGAGTGAGTGAGTGAGTGAGTGAGTGAGTGAGTGAGTGAGTGAGTGAGTGAGTGAGTGAGTGAGTGAGTGAGTGAGTGAGTGAGTGAGTGAGTGAGTGAGTGAGTGTAAGTACGATTCTTTTATTATATCGACATTTGTAAATTTATAACATAATATTCAATTTACAAACATGTAACACACCCTGCCTTTAGTCGCCTGTATAAATAGTCATACATTGTACATTAATATAATATCACATGGAAATAGCGCATATCTGCTTTGTAAATAAACATCATCAATATTGTAAATCTAAGGTCATTACATAATTGGATATTAATTACTTGTTTGAGTGTCACTGATTGTACATGGTGGTTCTTCTTCCGAAATGAGCTTTGGTAAGGTATTTGCTTGTTTTCTTGAAATGTATATAATAAGAAATTATAATTTTTCGGCATCGTTCATATCATAAAATTCTATATTAAATCATTGCTCTTGAAAAGAGTTGGCCCTGATATCATTATAAAATGGACACTGAATATAAGAACGTATTCAATTAGAAGGTGATTACACAATAAACATAGTGTCTGCTCCAGACGCTCACTAACATATATTTCCGTTTGAACTCGGAATGGTAGTATAACACATCTGAATCGAGTTTACAGTGATCGTTCCTGATTATTTAAATTTCAGTTGATCAATATTGTACACTCTTTGTTTCAGGATACTCCCCCAAACCGATGTTATCATAACCAGCTTCATAGTTTCATGTCTAGCTACATGTTAAGCTACATGTCTAGCTACATGTCTAGCTATATGTCTAGTTACATGTCTAGCTACATGTCTAGCTACATGTCTAGCTACAAGTCTAGCTACAAGTCTAGCTACATGTCTAGTTACATGTCTAGATACAAGTCTAGCTACATGTCTAGCTACAGGTCTAGCTACAAGTCTAGCTACATGTCTAGCTACAGGTCTAGCTAAAAGTATAGCTACATGTCTAGCTACAAGACTAGCTACATGTCTAGCTACATGTCTAGTTACATGTCTAGCTACATGTCTAGTTACATATCCAGCTACATGTATAGTTACATGTCTAGCTATATGTCTAGCTACAAGTCTAGCTACATGTCTAGCTACAGGTCTAGCTACATGTCTAGCTACATGTCTAGTTACATATCCGGCTGCATGTCTAGTTACATGTCTAGCTACATGTCTAGCTACAAGTCTAGCTACATGTCTAGCTACAGTTCTAGCTACATGTCAAGCTACATGTCTAGTTACATGTCTAGCTACATGTCTAGTTACATATCCAGCTACATGTCTAGTTTCATGTCTAGCTACAAGTCTAGCTATATATCTAGCTACATGTCTAGTTACATGTCTAGCTAAATGTCTAGTTTTATGTCTAGCTACATGTCTAGTTACATATCCAGCTACATGTCTAGTTACATGTCTAGCTACATGTCTAGCTACAAGTCTAGCTACATGTCTAGCTACAGGTCTAGCTATATGTCAAGCTACATGTCTATTAACATGTCTAGCTACATGTCTAGTTACATATCCAGCTACATGTCTAGTTTCATGTCTAGCTACAAGTCTAGCTATATATCTAGCTACATGTCTATTTACATGTCTAGCTACATGTCTAGTTACATGTCTAGCTACATGTCTAGTAACATGTCTAGCTACAAGTTTAGCTACAAGTCTAGCTACATGTCTAGCTACATGTCTAGCTACATGTCTAGCTACATGTTTAGCTACATGTCTAGCTACAGCTACATATCTAGCTACATTTCTAGCTAAATGTCTAGCTACATGTCTAGCTAAATTCTTAGTGAATTTTCGTTGAAGATGATGTACTTTAACAACCGTTGTACTTATTGGTTTTGACTAAATATACAATACCATATGTATTTTTACGACGTATAAATAGTGTATCAAAGCTTGCAGAGAGGACATCCTTCTTCTCAGATAAATTTCTAGTTTGAACTGATGAAATCGATTTAGTGGGTTGTGTTAGCAACTCACAATCGTTGATATGCTATATTTTACTGGTCGGTAAAAAATTAGATACTCCATAATTCAGTGTAGTAACATACCAAAAATAAAGTGCAAAGACAATTCCAAAAAAGTATATAATATTCAACATATGTTTGATGACAAAACCAACTTAATTTAGATACCCGAATAAAGTATAAGTTTGTTTGTTTAAAATGTGAGAATAAGTTTCGTTGAATGGAGTCATACCGGTTAATATTTCACCTTTTCAACTGATATTCTCTAATTTTGGAGTTTTGCCACACGTTTAAAAACGTTGCCACATATATAGCACACTTAAATCCAGACAGTATACACATTTAGCAGTATATCTGTTTCACTTTTATGCCATCATCAACATATTGTTCTTTTTTCTATATTCATTCGCCTCTTCACTATATTCAAATTGTTATGAAAAGGCTAGTGGCCGAGGTACATTCAAGTTATCTGTGGCGTCGTGCACTCCGACAAAATATTCACTGTTATATAAAATATGCCTTAACTTCGGAAACAAAGCCTTACAATTGTGCATGGTTTGAATAATATTGGATAAATTACAGCAACTGTACACATAAATATAATACAAAAGTTTATATTTTTATTCGGACTGCTTACTTTTCAACAAGAGGTTACTGGTCACTAGTGTAGGAAAGAACGGGATCATATGGTAGGGTCAATAAATAAATAAGTAGCAGACGATAAAATTCTGTTGACCTACATATATACTTTTCTTATTAGTTTATTTCAACAGGATAAATAAATGAATATTTTCTAAAACAGTCAGAATTTAATGGGATATACTACAACTAACCACAACACTTGCAATTATATACTACAACTAACCACAATACTTGCTATTATATACTACAAATAACCACAGCACTTGCTGTTATATACTACAACCAACCACAGCACTTGCTGTTATATACTACAACTAACCACAACACTTGCTGTTATATACTACAACTAACCACAACACTTGCTGTTATATACTACAACTAACCACAACACTTGCTGTTATATACTACAACTAACCACAACACTTGCTGTTATATACTACAACTAACCACAACACTTGCTTTTATTACTACAACTAACCACAACACTTGCTGTTATATACTACAAATAACCACAACACTTGCTGTTATATATTACAACTAACCACAACATTTGTTGTTATATACTACAAATAACCACAACACTTGCTAGTATTTACTACAACTAACCACAATACTTGCTATTATATACTACAACTTACCACAGCACTTGCTGTTATATACTACAACTAACCACAATACTTGCTGTTATATACTACAACTTACCACAGCACTTGCTGTTATATACTACAACTAACCACAACAATTGCTGTTATATACTACAGCTAACCACAACTCTTGCTGTTACCATTACATAATCTTACAGTTATGTTTTACCAAATCCCCATTTATATTTTCATGGCTTAATTCGAGACAGTGTCAGTTAATTAGCCACATGACCAATTAGATCAAGATCTTTTTTGGGTTTATTATCGATCATTGTTGTTCTAATGTTCAGTTTGACACTTAAACCCTGGAAGTGAACCGTTTTAGTTGTCCTTTATTACTCTTAAATTCCGGTTTCACAAGGTCAAAACTTTCTACGTGTCATATTAAGTTGCTTACAGTAATGGACAAGATAAAAATTGATGAAATGGACACGAAACACATTTGAAGACTTTGTATTTACATGCATATATAGTCAGTAACCCTTCTCCTACCCAAAGCCACAAGTGTTATATAAGTAGATATTATATAACAAAAACAACTGACAGTGTTGTTGTTTATTTCGTATTGTTTTAAAGAACGAAGAGCAGTTTAATAATCCGTTTATTCATCTTAAACTTTGTATACAAATTAGCTCAGAGCTCATAAGCATCGCTCATTATTTCGTTTCAAAAGTAGAAACGATACCGAGGTATTCTTTGTAGGTCATTCGGACCTCTGGTTAGAGAGGCTAACATTTGAACCACTACACTATTTTTCCACTTAAATAAATATATTTAGTGAAATTGTCACACTCGGCCTGAATTTGAATATGGCAGGGACATTTGTTTCTAAGATAAGTATTTAATATCCCTATCGAAACGTTCTGAGTCGGCATATTTAGATCGAGGGTTTATGCTCGTTTATACAAAGATGTATACAGTCAAGTAACCAAGTAGGGTAATCGTAGGTTTTCGTGGTGATACTCATTATTTCTCGTACAGTGTTTAAGGTGTTAACGAATCAAAGTGATAATATGTATACCGTCCATTGTCTGGCGCTTGCCAATATTTCGTTTATTAAAGACAGCACTGTCATGTTTTATAACTATAAGTACTACATGTACATGTATATTCAGGAGAACAAAGAGTATTCTTCGTTTGACGTCAGTAGAACCATTCAGTCTCTGGTGGGAATCTAGTTAACTATGCATTAAGTTTCAAGATGTTACTAGTTAACCAGAAGGCCATGTTCCTGGAGGGATTGCAGAGGATTTAAGAGATATACTTGACACTTGTAGTATATAAGCCATGTGGAAATCCTGTGCCTAGTTTTGTATCTTAGCCTGTGCCACAAGAAAGTGGTGGTAGGGTTGTGATTAATAATTCTATAACTATAGTTCAACAAGCTATACTACTATAAATTGTGCTACCTGTTGTGCCAGAAATATATCAATGATGGAGATATAAAATGATCATATGATTCATTAGTTTTTCATTGCATAATTATGCAATAATGTTAATCATTATGTATACATATTATAGCAATGCTTGTTTGACATTTTTCTCACTCAGATTTGTGAAAGCGTGGATGAAGGGTTTTATTTTATGTACTGTCCATTTAATACAAGGTTGAAGTATTTTATATAAGTAAAGGACCTGCTACTTAAACATTTAATGATCAAACATTTTTAAGACCGAATTTGTCATATTTTGCCGTACACTGTGACTATAAAACGATGAAAAGCACCAATTTCTGCAATTATTAGGCGATAAATACTGTAAAAATGGTTGTTAAAAATTTCATTGTACTTTTTAAACATACCTCAGACAATATCTCATCACACATTATGCGTGATTTGCTATTACCGGAAGTGACACTCTATCACACACAAAGGCAGTACAAATCAGTTATATTATTGGTTTATCCAGTATATATTTGAAAAATAGGACATCAAAATGCAAAAGGTAAATGTGCCAGAAGTTTATGAGCAAATACAATTAAACGTAATTTAAAATGAAGAGGCAGCATATGAAGCGCTGCAATTTGAATGTGGTAAAGTTACTTCACAGCCTATATCTAAAGAAAATGAAACGTGTTTAGTTGGAAGATTGTTAATGTAGTTTTTGTCATCTCGATGACTGTATCAGTTGTTTCCAATATAGTATCGGGTATGTTGTATCTCAGTTTGTAAATGCTGGTTTTCTGTGTATGTTATAGGTATGCGGTTACAAATATACTTTGTTACTTTCTTCACTAATGTCGTACATTTCCAGGTGGCACATGGTCTATCTGGTATGGATGGGGTTCATGTACAATAAGTTGTAATGGTGGCCTGAGGTCAAGAAATCGTACGTGTCAAGATACATTATGTATCGGCAATAACAATGATGTCAGTCTTTTTGGTAAGACGCTTGTCCAGGTAATGCCTAAATGTTTGCATCCCGTGAAGTATATACTAGTATATATATATATATATATTGTCTTACCTCGTAAAAAATGGACTTGGGATAACTATGTGTCGTGCTCAAAACTCTGCCACGAGCTCATTCCTTGACTGAATTAAATAATTTAAGTAGTATTTGGCAGGTATTGATTAGCTGGTGTTGAAGCTATTTTTATTCCCGATATCTGACCGCTAGGGATCGCCAACGGGCCTCGAACCTGGGTCACGTACAGGCATGTGTGAGGCACGTGCATCGGGTTCATGTTCATGTATGTTGTGTATTTAATGATTCTAAGCAACTTTTGTTCTTCAACAAATAAGCTATCTATCTCCGTTTTAGGGGCAATATGTCCTGAGCCAACACGTGCCGGTCTCTGGTTCCAACTGCTTGAACCTCTCCTGAGAGCTCATTCCTTGTCAGAATTTAATTATTTTCGTCAGATATTGACTAGCTGTTGAGCAAGCGGATTTATTTATTCCGATATCTGACCGCTAGGGGTCGCTTGCAGACCTCGAACCTTGGTCAAATTGTGGCACGTGCACGGCATTTTTGAGGCCTGTGCATTGGGCTCATGTTCATATATGTTGTATTTTTTAATTAGAAGCAACTTTTGTTCATCTCTCTCCGTTTTTTTGAAACAAGTTTACTTCAAATTTATTTGCACTTAAACTTGGATTAAATTTTACACATGGAATGCCAGAAAAAAATAATTTCTATATATATCATGCATTGTGAATGAGCATCTGAAATGATCCTAAAAATCGTAAATTCCGTTGTTGTGAATTTAATTATCTCTCTTTTTGAAATTAAATATAAAGAAATCTACATTATATCTATGATCCAACGGGTTTATAAACCGTCCTTTTATATAGAATGTGAGTAGTCATGAATCTTTAACTGAATCATACTTATATAAAGCTATCAATTCATGTATGTAGATTGTCCGTCCAGTCCAGATGTTTTGCATGTAAATCCATAGAATACGTCTCACACACCAATTAATGTTGTACTGTTCTACATATAGAGACATGCACTTCTGGAACACTGGATACATTACCAATGGTTCGAAAAGTGCCTTATTCCCATAGATAGTCCTCTCTTGGTCCAAATATGCAGAAAAAAACATGGGGTTGACCAGGTTGCTTTTTCACAATTTCGATGGTTTGATGGCACCCCTTCATTTTTGACAGTGTTGTCCATTTGTTGCAGTGTATCACTATGCATCTTTAAACTGTTGTAGCTTCATCAAACAGTTCCCAGTGTCATCCAAACTTTGCAGAAATCATGAAAATGTTTCAATGTACCCATATGCACAAAGAAATATGACATTTTATGCATTGTTTAACAAAAAAAAAAAATGTCCAACCGCTTTACACAGTTGTAATTTCTTTGGCGCAATAATCTTGAAACCGTCATGTAAGGGAAGTAATTATTCAGTGAGACCTATACAACTCATGGTCGACACCATATTTATTGGTTTGGCAGAGGCCTTTATATTGTGTAAATGGTTTGCATTTTAGCTAGGCGCGCTTGTCGTAGTCTGGTCTGTACATATGTGTCTTGGTTATTTACAAATAACGATCCATATATATATAATAACGGACTTTACAATTTTTTGGATATTTTCAGATGCTCATTTACAATGCATGATATATATATATATATATATATATATATATATATAATCTGCTTAAATTCGGTATAGCGCATGAGGTATACGTTTTGTGATAATTAAACAAGTTTGTTCTTACCATTATATTACTATTTTGTGCACACTAGTTATATATAGTGGCAACTAATTTGCCTATAGCATTTATGATAGCGTGTCTGTTTGGTGTACGTACAAAACCGTGAGAATGAGAATATTGTTTTGGAATCCAGTTCCCTGTTAGTGAAAAAAAATGACGGTTTTGTACGTGCACCAAACAGACAGAAGTATATATAACATGTGTGCACAAAATAGTAATATAATGGTAAGAACAAACTTGTTTAATTATCACAAAACGTATACCTCGTGCGCTATACCGACGTTGACGTTTGCTTTAAAGCGTTTTTTGACGTAGGGTAGGGTTAAATAATTGAATATCATAAAAAATCTAGTCCGTCAATTTTTCTAAAAATCTATCAATAATTATACAATATATAGTATAAAATCATATAAAAATTATGCAAAATTCGCTTGATTTGTTTTGTGGTAATTTTGATTTGAAGCCGTTTTTTCGAAAAAATCGAGAAAAATATAGTTTCCGTTTTTCGCTAGTATTTTCAAAATGTGGCGTTCGTAGTAATTTTTGCATTTGTAAATCCATACATCCGTCAGATGTGTACATGGTGATATATGTTTCTATTCTGTGTATTAGGAATAACTCAACTGAGGTCGAAAAATATCCGATTTGGCTGCTATACATTGGGACGTCAAAAAGGCTGAACATGGCCATGTCTACGACGTCACATATAAATATATATTCTATTGACCGCTGCAAAAAATACATATTCACATTGGAAATTACTTCTAGTTTCATAATATACTAATTGAACTACTGATTTAGAAAATATTTTAACCTTAATCAACCGACAAAAATCTTATGGAAAACGCGTAGAATTATGCAGTATGTTGACGTCTTTTTTGACGTAGGGTGGGGTTAGATAATTAAAAATAAAAAAAAATCTAGTTTGTCAATTGTTCTAAAAATCTCACAATCACTGTGAAGCATATTGTAAGAAAACAAATAAAAATTATTCCAAAATCGCTCGGTTTGTTTTTTGGTAATTTTGATTTGTAGCATTTTTTTCGAAAAAATCGAGAAAATAATAATTTCCGTTTTTCGCTAATATTTTCAGAATTTGGCGTTCGTCGTAATTGTTGCATATGCAAATTCATATATCCGTTGAATGTGTACGTGGTGATATGTGTTTCGATTCTGTACATTCGGTATAACTTGACTGAGGTCGACAAATACGCGATTTTGCTGCTATAAATCGGGACGTCAAAAAGACCAAACATGGCCATGTTTACGACGTCATAGGTAAAGAAGTGTTATATTTACCGCAGAAAAAACAGCATATTCAAATTGGAAATTACTTCTAGTTTCATTACATACCAAATATTCCACTGATTTCGAAAATAATTTAAAAGGTATATTCCTCCTTAAGGGTCAACCCACTGGCCTCTCAACAACAGACTGTGTTTCGGTGTTGTTGCTATGAAACATGAAACTGACAATAATTAACAACCTGTTGTATGTTTGATCGACAGTTTTCTTATTCTCTCGTAAACACTCGTCAAAAAATCCAAGGCCCCGTATTAAAATTCAACTTTAGGATTGATACACAATTTACATGTATCATATACAACAAAGCAAACATTTTATGTAGTATAAGTAGTCTGTCAATCAAATATACCATCAACAGAGTTATTATACATTTGTTAGAAATCGCCATCGATAACGTTACATATACGAATTCAAGGATATATAATATAAAGTTTATTCATTGTCACTTAACGCCCACGTAGTTTATTTTGATCTTCCTGAAGTTTGACTTATATATACGAGTTCAAGGCTGTAGGTTGTAAATAATGATACTTCCACGAATACTAAATGTGCTTCCAAGTAGTTTAAACTCTGTATGCTTAACAGGAAGTAAAAGTGAACGTTATTCGTCTGTCTGCATGTTTACATAATTGTCTGACAAACAACAATTAAAATATTTATCAAGCCACCGATTATCCTTGTTAATTGACGCACACGAAAACGAATTCTATTCTGATCTTCCACATGTTTGACTTCCCTATACCGATTTTAAGGATATACTTTGTAATTCATAATAAGTAAATCAGTAAGTGTAATAGAAAGTAAAAGTGGACTTCTGTTCCTCTGAATACATGTGTATCTGTCTGTCTGTCTGTCTGTCTGTCTGTCTGTCTGTCTGTCTGTCTGTCTGTCTGTCTGTCTGTCTGTCTGTCTGTCTGTCTGTCTGTCTGTCTGTCTGTCTGTCTGTCTGTCTGTCTGTCCGTCCGTCCGTCCGTCCGTCCGTCTGTCTGTCTGTCTGTCTGTCTGTCTGTCTGTCTGTCTGTCTGTCTGTCTGTCTGTATATCTGTATGTCTGTCTGTCTGTATGTCTGTCTGTCCGTACCCCGGAGCGGCAGTTGTGGGTTGCGTTGCCAGTACAGAATGGCATTTTTTTTTTTTTTGGTACTTGTGGGGTGCAATGTTCAAATGGCATTGTGGTGTTAATTTTATTTTTTCACATTTTTCTTTTACTTTTTTCCCCACCTTTTTTCATTCTTTTTTAGTGTCATTAGGGTTGGATCTAAAGGTTTGTGACATTAGGCTTAGAGAGAAAATAGGTTTTGTTTTGTTTTATGAAAAAAAAGATGTTTTATAACATATAAAAACTGCACCCCAAAACATCACTTCAACCAGAACCGCTGTCCGTCCGTCCGTCTGTCCGTACGTCTGGAGCAGCACTTGTGGGTTGAGTTGCCAGTACAGAATGGACTTGTGGGTTTTTTTTGGTACTTGTGGGGTGCAATGTTCACCCCACAAGTGCGAAAACCCGTGCAAATGGCATTGTGGGGTTAATTTAATTTTGTTCACATTTTTCTTTTACTTTTTTTTCACCTTTTTTCATTCTTTTTAGTGTCATTAGGGTTGGATCTCAAGGTTTGTGACATTAGGGTTAGAAAGAAAATAGTTTTTGTTTTGTTTTATGAAAAAAAGATGTTGTATAACATATCAAAACCTCACCCCACAACATCACTTCCACAAGAACGTCCGTCCGTCCGTCCGTCCGTCCGTCCATCCGTCCTTCCGGGCAAACGAATGGATAGATAAGTGTCTAGGGTTTAGGGTTAGTAATTTTTATGGTCTGTTGAAAATCAGTTGAAAAATAATTACGTTGCTGTTTCTAGACACTTAAAAACAGCTTTTATGTGGCTTTTTTTAAGTCATAAGCTTGACGCAAAGAAGCCACTTAAATACCTATTCGTCCGTCCGTCCATCCGTACGTCTGTTTGTCTGTCTGTCTAAAGTGGGAATGGTACAATTTATTTAGCACAATAATTATATTAAGGAAGTTTAATATTCAGTTTTCACGAACACGGGAAACCAAAATAGATTACAGATTTTTAGATTGTTAAGTGGTTAAAGTCTTTATCCTTGAATGTTTGTCACCAAATAAGTTTGCCCCTTTGGTGCAACAAGGTACCAGGTGCCTTCTTATGCCATATACATTTGATACCTTATTGCTCTAATTGGACGATTTATACATTATAAAGTCGTCAATGACTTAAAGAGATAAATATAATAACCATAGCTCTGTTTAACTTTAACTGCCGAACGTGTCTATAAGAAAAAGTAATAATTATATTCGTGCCGACACTTAAAGAAGCCGTCTTTAATGGAAGTATATCAGGAAAAACGTGAATTATTTTTAAAATGGATAAAAGGCATCTTATTTCCATTAATAAATACATTCTGAATGTCAAATCCACCAAAATTTGACAAAATCGATATTTAAATTGTAGAGATAAACTTGAAACGCTATTCCAATTCTAAAACTAGACAGCATTTTAATACTGCTTGACGTCCTTTACGTCGTCAATCCGACTCTCAATAAGATGAATTAATATTTATGACGTATTAACTTATACAACATCAAACTGAAATCAAAATGAAATCATGCGTCTCATAGAACACGTCACTACATATGTTGATTTTTAAGCGGGTAATCTATTTTAGTCTAACGTAGGCCCGTAGCCGATTAGGAAATCCCATTTCAATATATTATGTTGCATGCTTAAAAAGATAGCAATTTGGCAATTCGGAATCAATAAGTATATATTAGTATGATATATTGGCAGGAAATCCAATTATAAAGAATATTGATATTTCCGAAATGTATATATTAGTTTAAAGTAAATAGTGAACGATTCTATCGCCAATTTGTTTTAAAAATATATCTTGAATGCAATAATCTTGAATGTGTGCGTATATGTGTATGTGCCAGTCAAACATACTGAACGCTCCATAATTTTATAATGTATTAAGGCTCCAATACGGAAGTTTTGTTTATCCATGTTATGCAGTATACACCCACAGTGTGGTAAATGAAACATGCAATCACTGCACAGGCGCATTGACAATTAAAAGTGTGTTCAGTATATATTCTGCAGGGTATAAGCATCAGCACACAGTGTTGTCTGGATAAATTTTGTGTACATTATGTTTGACACTGTTTTATTTAACATTTAAAAATGACTTCTAAAAAGTAGTTTCTTGCAAGTAATCAATCAATCAATACGGTGTTACGTAGATATATTGTTATATTCTAATTACAAAACCAATTAAAACTGAATAAAGTTGTATGTATGTGCGTTCACGTAATGTATGAAGTTCACGTAATTCAATTGCATTTAATATATGTGTTAATCAATTGCGAACACGTGGATATTGAAAGAGTACAACTATAAAACTTGAGTTATGACTCGTATATATATATTTTTGGATTTCACGATCTTGTTTGATTTTTCAAATGTGTGACTAAAATCGTGCTAAAGGAATTGTTTTCAGAAATCGACACAACATAGTCATGCCTCGTATGTGTGTATAAAATATAAGTTTATTGTTAGCATCTGTGACTCGATCATTTATATACACAGTGTTAATATTTAAGTGAAAAACAATAACACCAGACATGGCCATGTCCTGTTTGTATATTTATGGAGTTTACGAAAGCTTATCCGCTCTAATTCTAACTAATGACTGTTAATATTGTTCTATAGAGTAGTTTATATACGTAACAAAGAATTGTCAGCTAGGTGGTGACGTTTTGAGATGTGAAATATATCTGAGAACTGGATTTACAAGTAAAAAGTGTTATATATTACGTAACTGTATCAACACAGGGTTAAAACTTTCTGAAAAAAAAAAACAACAACAAATGCGCATGACTTGCAATATCAACATGGAGATACACGTAAGTCGTTATAGATTATTTTGTTCCTTTTCTTTTTCTGCTTTATATGTTCATGTAGTATTGTAGTGATATAGCGTCCGCCTTGGATGCGGAATGTCGGTCCCCGAATTGGTCACAACAAAGACTTTCTAGATTGGCGCTCAGCATTAAGAGGATAGTTCCAGGTCTTGTTGGCCCAGTTTCAGTATAATATGACTTAGTTCGGTATCATACCATGTGTCTACGGTATGGTACTCCAGTGCGGTAGATTTTAGAATGTTGTCTCACGTAGACACCGTCGCAAAATGACTGAACAATTGTTGCAGCGACGCTAAACAGTGAGAGGTTAATCATCATGAAAATTCGGTTCAGACCACTTAATTAATAGGTATAAAGACATTCATGTTTGTAGTTAAAACGGTCTCAAAACGATCTTACACAGTTATCCATTAAAACCTGTTTAATGGGCAATTAGCATAGCTATAAATAATTTTATTTATGAATTCATAAGTCGGTGTTACAGCTTACTTATTTATTTTTAAATATCAAACTTGGAATTAAAATATAACTGCCGATTTCATCGTCCATATCTAATTATAAGTAACCATCGTAACCACAGTGTCTCCAAAGAATGCTTATCTTGTCAAAATAGATATTTTTACTTCAGCTGACGACAAAGACAAATCAGGGCCTAAATTCATCAACAATTTCAGTCTGACAATCGGACTCAGACTCAAATCATACATTTTTTTTAAAACCCTGTCAACAAACGTTTATGTGTAAGATCCTCGTTAATACTGCTTGTGTTTCCAAATAAATATAGCAAATTGCTTGTTAACATATTATTTGAATATGATATTTTTGACAATTTGAGTCTGAGTCTAAATCTCAGATCAAAATATTGATGAATTTATGTCCAGCAGCGGACTCTATATTATGATGATGTGAGTGGATATATTATCGATCGTCTATTAGTTGTTATATGCCGTGCCGTACCCGGTTAAAATACGTTGAAATCCTTATCCGGTATACAAGATACTCCAGATCTACATCAAGTATCTTGGTGTCATTCATTTATTTTGTTCACTTTGATCTATTGCAAATGATATTTTTCTATTGGTATTTTAAATGTGGTCTCAATATTTTATAAAATTCATAAACATTAATATTGTTTTTGCATAGTGTTTTCTTTTTTGTAAATGAAAATGAAATATTTAGTATTAAATCAATAAAGTATTAACCAATTTGAATAAAGTATAATATTTTAAAAATAATGAATTATTAAGTAAGCACTTAGCTTTTACAATCGGAAAAATATAGAAGAATTTTATTTATTGTCAAATATTTGTTTGGTTAATTTGATATCTTTTGAATACAATTTTTGATAAAAAGTGTTTTGTTATTGTTTTTAATATACGCATTGTTCCATACTATCTTGCTCTTTAATGCTTCTCGTTTATTTTCAACGTTCATAATTGATCATGATTCTAATATTTCTAATAAAAAATGGGAAACGAATGATTTTGTGTTTTAGTATAAAACTTTTTATTCCAATGACATTAAGTAATTAATTGTCTCCCTAATGTATCTACTTTGTTCATGCACATATGTTTCCAATTAATATCATTAGTGATTTGCTGTTTATTTGGACATTTCATTAGATAACTATTGTGTTCCAAAGCATGGATTGTATGGCGGCTGTCCCGTAGCAAAGGTTTTTTTTTCCGTTGATTAGTGCTTTATAAAAAAAAGGTTAAAATAAATCTCGTTATTTCTACAGTAAACGGTTGAGGATGCTCTTTGTAAAATATCCGTTATATTTTAAGCTAATACGATTGGTCCCGATCGTAATATAACGGTCCTAATCGTTAAATAAAAGATAATTGTCTTTAGAAACTATATCATAAGAAAATATCTGTTTTTTTATGAACTCAGGCACGAACATAGTTCATTAATGTACAGTCACTTAACAATTAAATAATTACAAATACAGACTTAACCTGTTCTGAAATATGATGCGAAAAGCAGACAAAACAAAAGCAAAGTTGGCAACTAATTGTACAAATTTGATCAAGTAGATACCCGTATCTTTCATTGGACATTAATATCACTGTATAACGTCACGATACCCGTATTATGAATAAAAATATTCAAGTTTAATGTAAGTCTATGTAATATCATTAATGCAATATACAAGTTATATTACATATTTATTGTTATTACCCTACTCAATAATATACCCGTCCTTGAAATTTGCCGAAAAAAAATGTAGGTTTTACAAGAAAAGCGAAATAAAAAATTTAAAATTGTTAACATATAGTATTTAATTGAAACTAATACATAGATGCATGCAAATAATTATAATTGTAATCATAGACTTGTATTTAACTGTTTGTTGTGTTTAACAACATAGTACGATGCCCAATCCAGTAACATTATACTGACACCGGGCCGACCAGACATACAAGACACTATTTGCAATAAGAAATATGATCCAATAACGGCTATTAAAATAAACAAAAACAATTGATATGTTTTTATATATTTAATAGATTTAAGTTAGACAAATCAGTAGAACGAGTCATGATAATATGCGGATAAAATGTGTAGCTCAAGTACACCATACATAGCCACCATACATTGACATAGCGTAGGATCAAACCCTCGCCTTAGATCTGATGTGATAATGAAATCAAATTTCTCGTGGATAGGTAATGAAATATGTTTCAATTTTAAGTGTGAAATGTATTTTAGTCTAACATATGCTAGGTTAGGAAATCGATTTACAATGAAATATTTTAAAAGCGGAAGTGTAGTGGATATTGTATTGAGCGCCTACGACAGATGTTGCAAGTTCAATCCCAAGCTCGACGCAAGTCCTCTATAAAACATTCAGTACTGTACTGGTTCTACCCAGGTATCGGACTCGAGAGCAGTCCATATACGCTTTGAGCTTTGTTTGCACTCGATCTAAGAAAGATAAGTGTTAACAAATGAAAAAAAAATCATGATTGAAAATGCAATATGCAATCAGCGGTACAATATAAATAATTATATATATCTATGTATATGTACAGATGTGTTATAAGTGAAACCATAGCATATTAATCATGGTTCACATCAGTTATATTCGGTTGGTAGATGCCTCCACCATGTGTGTATCGTTTGCAATGGTAGGTGTGCTCATCGTAGTCTGGTTTAAGATCTATTTCTGGTTGTTCACAAATAATTATCTCCGTATATCAATATTGCATTGTGAACGTGTAGCTGAAAGAGTTCTTAAACATCTATACCATTGTTTTAATTTCAGTTATCTCCCTTTACTAAATAATAGTACTATGATTTCACTGTATCTACATGATCCGACGGGTTTCTATGTCTATCCTGTATTAAAGTGTGAGTATTTAAGAATCCTTTAATGGGTCCTACTCATATAAAGCCATCAATTCATGTATGTAAATTGGCCCTACAGATGTGTTGCATGTAAAACCATAGTACGTAAGTCATTGTTGAAACTTTACCATTGCTTATGTATGATCAATTATATTACATAAATGCTGATATCGGTCCTGGCTGTTTTCTTAACCAGAACATGATATGTCATTTAATCGAAAACAATTGAGCTATATGGGACTTGCTAACACACACGACAATTTCTACGACCACATAGTTAGACGTTTTGCTATTATAACGTTAGCTAGGTCTTGAATTGCCCAAAGATACTTGTAGATATGTTTTTGTCCGATGAGATAGTTTGATACCATAATACACTCTCTGTAATGGTGAACATACGATATACTGACACAATTGTAATTTTTAGAATTAGGGGAGATGGTTAATATGAAATTTTCAGAAAAGATGAACGATGAAAGTGTTTATTAGATTGTATTTTAAAAATATGAAACGTACACACACGTGTTTGGTCTTAACATCATATTATTTTGTTTGCAGTATGTATAGATATGTAAGGACGATATATATATATTGAACGAACTAATATAATTATTTTATAGTTAATCTCCAAAGTAACATTATATTTACAATGGAACTAAGCGGTACATTTAGATAGACCATCAGGTAAATACGTTATAAAATTATTTATATAAAAAAAAAGAAAAGAAAATTAAATCAAAGTTATTTGTAAAATGGATGATATTTATGTATCACCATTAAACTTTTTTGACACAGACTTAAATAAAGAATGTTTGGTGACTTCTGGCGAGGGGATCGGTGATAGCCTGGGTTCATGGTATGAATTTATATTTGCAAAATATCAACAAATCCAGGTGACAAATTAGAACTTTTGTTACAATAGTATTTTTAATTCAAAAAATAAGAATATGAAGATATAGTAAAACTGTCTACCACTAGACTGAAATGGTTGCATTTTCAATAGCATGAAATGGCACTGCATTATGAGATTTTTAAGGGCTTTTTTGTATTATTTTTCTTTTTAATCTATTTTTGTTTAAAATGTCTAAACTCTCAAAAGTGACATACTGCAGAATTTAAACTGAATGCTGTAACGATATTCACTGATTAGAGATTTAATCCTGAAAATGATAACGGAAAACTCGATGAGATTAATGAACTTTAGATTCGATTAATGATTAGATTAATGAATTAATGAGAATTAATGTTAAAATCCTTTAAAATCTCCTTTTAACACCAGTGATGTCTTATTGTAACAAAAATCACGACCCTATAAACCATTTTGAAAATATTTCAAACCAAATTAGATAAGATTTTTTTAAACGAAATAATCTTGCTACCGTGACAACAAAGGGTGCAATTAGATTAATGATACGATTAATTATTAGATTAATATTAAGTTAATAATAAGCTAGGTGTTGTGCATGTTAGATTGTTTCTTTATTTAGATTTGTGGAATTTTGAGTCATGTTAAAAAGCCACGAAGAGACGTTCGAACCAAGAAATGAAACACAAAGTGTAAAACAGAAACACAAAACGTGTTATCAATATAAGGTCACGGTTATTAAACATGAATTTTACATAGATTGAAATAATTGCGTCACATTGTGTAAATTCAGAAAAAGGTGGAAAACTTGTTTATATTTCATCTACAGCCCACCCTGTCATTAGTATCGTGTTAAAGGAAATATATCAGGAGTTTTCGAAATTTTACAACTGGCTAAAAAAAAATTGCCAATCATATATCTACTTAAAAAGGCTAAAATAATATATTAAAAAGAGATTTTCAAATATTTGCTACGCGCCTCGGCTAGATTAAAATAGATTGCCCGCTTAAAGTTGCAACATATTTTCTGACGTATTAAATTAGTCACGTGTTTGTCAATTTCACCCATCAACCGTGTTTACACGTAGTATTGTTTGGTCTCAGACAGAGTCCGAGTGACGATGCTAAGGTTTTCAAACTGTATTTAAGTGATGTCTATTTTTAGAATAGGGATTTCGCTTCAAATTTACCACTCCAATTTAAATATCGACTTTTTAACGTTTTTTTTTATTTGACATACTAAACTATTTGGATTTTATTTATCAATAATAATGAGATGCTTTTTATCTATTTTGATATTCATTTTTATATAAAATTTGTATCTTTTAACCTGATTTATTCCATTTTAGGTTTTAAGAAAATGTTACTGAGATAACAGAATGGATTTTTTTGTCAAACAGGAAAATGGAACGTAATTGTTTTTCACTTCAAATTAGTTCGACATTTAAATTAGTATTAATATCATGTTATAGTTTTAATTAAATTTTACACAAGTTATAATACTGTCCTTGAATTGTTAATTTACAATTCTAGCTTTCTGGTTAATGGAGACTGCAGATTTGAATGGAAAAATGCAATTGTTTGTGTTCTGTTAAAGTTAATTAACTTGTACATGCAAATAAACATGATTAGATAACTAATTTCCTATATATTCAGTAAAACACGGTCAAGTTTTAAAGCATCGAACCTCTAATCGGAGGGCTGTGAGTTCGATAATACGCCGTAGCATCTATGTGTGGTGTCCTTGAGCAAAACTCTTTTTTCCGCATATCCTTTATACTGGTTCTGCACAGCATGTTTTGTCTAAGTTGTAAGAACATTTCAATTAGCATCACGTGGTCGTTCATTCTTTGTTTGATAACTGAATCACTTTTTTGTACTTTTAACTTATTTATAATTCACTCATTCCTTATTCATAAAATATTGACAGATAACTGAGCATCGACTATATTAGATTTAAAGATATGTTATCTCCCTTTAATCAGTCTTCTATTATATTCATTCCTTAAATGTCTTATTTCTCTGTTGATATTCACGCAAAACTTTACTATTCTTACACATGAACTTTGTATGCTCATATTTTATAAGGATAACGTTTTAAAGTTAAGAAAAAGCCATTTTGTTCTCAACAGTTTAGAAAAAAAAATATATAAAGATTCGTAAATAGTTTATTTTTAATTGTGCATAATTTCTAATCTCAAATAAATGTTGTTTTGCAATAATGATAGTGTAAACAAATACACAGTCAAACCTGTCTTAAGCAGCCAGTCAAGGGAAGGAGCAAAATTGGCCTTTTAAGACAGGTTGTTGCTTAATACAGGTACATTTACTCTGAAAACAAAGATATGGTAAAATAGCGAATGTGGCTGCCTAAGTCAAGTGGCTGCTTAATAGAGGTGATCACTTATACAGGTTTGACTGTATGTATATTGTATTCTATTTTTTATAAAAAGGGTACGGTCTTACTACACAGTCTATTTTGATTGTTGGTCTAGGATTCTCATGGTTACAAAATAAGTCCACATAAAAATATCAAAGCATTATTTTCATAGCAGGAATGTATCTCACATTAAATGCACAACAACTTGTAGGTTTATATTGTATTCCGTATAGTGTATTCTATTGTTTATAAAAAGTTACGGTCTCACTAAATTTTGAGCATTGGTCTCTATAAAATAAGGTATAGGATTCCCATGGTTAAAAAGTAATTCCAAATTTCAAAGTACTTTTTTTCATAACAGGAATGTGTCCTTACATAAAATGCATAACTGGTATGTTGTCCCGCCTGGCTTTTTTAAAGATTTTTTAAAGAAAATAAATCCTGAAATTCTCATAAATAAATATACATGCATATGTTAAAATCCTAAAAAAATCATATTTTAACACAGTCTCTATTAACCATTATGAAAGTATTTCCAGATGTCGTTAGCCTTATCACATTCTTGTTATGGTATGATTTGTTTACTCGTTCCACAATTCAATTTGTTGATTATTAGCACATCATTATGGCATGCGAGTTTGTTTTTTTTTGCGTTTGCGTTCTACAATGAAACACACGTGATAATATGTATTAGAATTTGCATTTAAAGTTGAGTGTTTGCTTACGTTTCTTATTTCAAACTTATTAAACTAGCATTTATTCGTTGCCTTAAAACGAATAGGGTCTGTGTATGTAGGAATTAATTTAAAGATTACATTAAAGATTCAGTGAAATGTTATTTTTATTTCACTGATTGAAAATTTAGAAATATAAGTGGGTTGGTCGTGAGTGACGAAACCACAACATCAACATAACATCCAATACATATTTCTAATAAAATGCCATAGTCCTCACAAGCTATGAGGACTATGGTATTTTATTAATTAGTTTATCTACTTATTTTATAACATGACGGTAAATGTGTCCAATTAATCTCGGACACCATATTACTAGTTATTCTTTGCTGATACATTTGTATGTCAGTAAAATACAAGACGTGTTTCCAATTCAAAACAGACATCCGTTCTTACTCAAGGGCAATGTTCACTTGTTCTATGGTTCAAATGTATATATATATTTGTGCATACGTAATACACAATACAAAAGAGAAAAGTGCATGCAATATTAGTATGTTACCATATTCGCATTGTTAAGTTTGATGTTGAAAACAAGCGTTTTTATAATAACACGTCACTAGATTGACAATTAAGAGAAAGTACGTTTGATGACTGGAACAAAGATATTAGACGTTTCCCGAAATGGTTATCGGAATATTCTTTTAATAATTGAATGTAAGTACATATACAAACACATTTTACAGTTATAGGGGTCCTCCGTGGCCGAGTGGTCTAAGACGCAAGATCACCTACCATTCACCGCTAAGTAGTTTTGAGTTCCTCTCGCTCCAAAAACTTTATGTAAAAAAGTTTGCCAGTTACTTACAGAAGGACGATGGTTCACCTCACATTCAATCTGAGGTCTTCTGCCACCAATAAAACTGGATATGCCTTATATAACTTGTATTGTGTTGAAAATGGCCTTGAACACCATTCATATATAGAAAAAGCCCGGACATAACTATTTATATTCTTAATGGTTTTCATGAAACAACTCTCAAATATACTTGTATCAAGCCACTTAATCCAGTTCCAGCAAACTTCATTTATAATAGTCTGTGCAACTGTTTGAAAATATTGGCATAACATCCATTGTGTACCTCAACACATTGCTGATATACTGTTTATAAATAGTTGTTACATGTATGACCATTCAATATTATCTTTTGGTTTAACAGTATGGCGACTTTAGAAATGGATCCTGTGATATCCCTTTATAAAATTAAATATATATGAATTCACTGCATCTCTATGATCCAACAGGTATATAAATCTGTCCATTATATAGTATGTCGGTAGAAACGACTTCTTAACTGGATCCATCCAACTAATATAAAGCTATCAGTTCATATATGTAAATTGTCCGTCCAGTCCAGATGTGTTGCATGCAAATCCATAGTATAAAGGTCATTGTCGACACCAAAATTATTGGTTTGGCAGAGGCCTTGATATCGTGTCTATGGTTTGCATTGTAGCAAGTCGTGTTCGCCGTAGTCTAGTCTGTACATTTATGTCTTGGTTATTCACAAATAATTATCTCCATATATACATTATGAATTGTGAATGAGCATTTGAAAAGATCCCAAAAATCGTAAATTCCGTTGTTGTGAGTTTAATTACCTCCTTTTATGAAATTAAATATTATATGAATTCACTGTATATTTATGATTCAACGGGTTTATAAATCTGTCCTTTATATAGCATGAGAGTAGCAATGAATATTTAACTGGATCGTACTTATATAAAGCTATCATTTCATGTATGTAAATTTGTCTACTCTGTCTAGATGTGTTGCGAGTATTTCCATAGTATATAAGTCATGGTCGACACCACATTTTTTGGTTTGACAGAGGCTTTGATATTGTATCTATGGTTTGCATTGTAGCAAGGCGCACTCGCCGTAATATGGTCTGTACATTTATATCTTGGTTATTCACAAATAATTATCTCCATATATATATGTAACCGACACCCAACAACCGGCCACCACCAACAACCGGCCATCACCAACTAACCGACACCCAACAACCGGCCGCCACCAACTAACCGACGCCCAACAACCGGCCGCCACCAACCAATCGAATCCGAATAATAAATCCCAGATTAGTAATTATTTCAGCCTGAGCTCGTGTGATCCCAACATGCTCCGGTGACACCAACATGCTCCGGTGACCCCAACATGCTCCGAACATGTGAACATACTTCAGTGTCTATAACTGTACAAAGGAGCCACCAAGCATTATGTAATGCTGCTGGTCTCGAAGCAAGTATTGACCCTTATCAACATAGTTCACAGTAGTTTATGTCTCTGTCCTTATTTTTGATTCAAGACATCGAGCTCAATAATTGAATCATATCATCACAGAAGTGAATGCCATACATAACCTTTTATGTGTTAAATATACCGCTAAATCGCTGTATTTAGCATCATCAGGAAAAATAGGAGCCGCACAGCAACTGTAGGGTATCAAATGCATTTAATGACCAATTGGGTATTTATAATTTACACATAACCACACACGTCAGCGGTTAAGGGTCAATCCACTGACCTCTCAACAACAGACTGTGTTAACTATACCATCGACAGAATTATTATACTTTTGTTAGAAATCGCGCCATCGATTATTCATTGTTTCTTAATGCCAACGTAGTTTATTTTGATCCACCTGACGTTTGACTTAAATATATGAGTTCAAGGATGTAATTTGTAATGCATGATACCTTCTCGAATACTTAAAGTAGTTTAAACTCTGTATGTTTGATAAGAAGTAAAAGTGGACGTTAGCTCGTCTGTTTACATGTCCACATAATTGTCTGACAATCAACAATTAAAATATATATCACGCCACTGATTGTCCATTGTTACTTAACGCCCACGTCTGTCTGCCTGCCTGCCTGCCTGCCTGCCTGCCTGCCTGCCTGCCTGCCTGCCTGCTTGCCTGTCTGTCTGTCTGTCTGTCTGTCTGTCTGTCTGTCTGTCTGTCTGTCTGTCTGTCGGTGGAAAAGTGGAAATTGTATAATTTATTTAGCACAATAATTTTATTAAGGAAGTTTAATATTCAGTTTACTTAAACACAGGATACAAAACAGATTACAGATATTGATAATATTGTTAAGTGGTAGTGCAATTATGTACAAACGCTTTACTCTTGAACATTTGACACCAATCAGAAGTATATTACACTCCACAGTGACAAATGAATTATTTATTCCTATAACAAGGAAGTCCGACAACGATACATGTATTAGATTATTTAAAAAGACCTTCTATAAACTGTTGTAGTCTACTTCTTTTACACATTTTTATAGATGTTAACGCCATTTTAGATATATTGCATGTAGTATATGGTAACCACTTTATGGCAATATAATACCACAGATTAGAATGAATGTATATAGATCGCCAATAATTCTCATTTGATTTTATTAATCAAGCTGGACTCTTACCGACGACCTCAGTTAGGTGAGGTCAAATATCATCTTAAGACGAAACTTTAATTCTTTTGGACACGGAGTTGATATTCTCTTTTTAGCTATTTTCAGGGTTTGGGTTGATCTCACATCCATGACATTGAGATATGCCATTACAAACACTTGAGTCTGGCATTTAATCAATTAAGCGTCTTGTTGTATGTTCCGTGAGACACAAATACATACACGATTGAGGTTAAGTTAGGTTTAAACGATTCATACATAAGTACTTATTTGAATGAGATTGAACGCCAGTTTCAACACATTTCAGGTTATGGTGGAGGAACACCTGAATCTGAGTAGAACCTTAATCCTTCCGCAAATAACTGGCAAACTTTATGTTGTAGTGAGTTGGACTCGAACACGACCTTAGCGGTGAGAGGTAAGTGACCTAGAGACGGCGTCTTGCACCATTCGGCCAAGATGACCCATGTAACTGTTAAATGTGTTGTATATTATGTACTTTCATTTTATTATTGACCACTCGGCCACGGATGACCCCCAACATACGTATATACTACTAACTCATTGACAGGGCAATATACATTCTTATAAGTCATGATTTAAATTCAGTGTACAAAATATAAAATATCAAGTTAGGATTAAAATGTTACCTCTGATTATCATCACAGCCATAAATACTTTGGTGTAACCATAGTGACCGAGATGTCACCCAAGAATGCTTATTTTGTCGAATTATGTATATATGTCAAAAGGTTTAAGTTGCTGTGAATACAGATGAGAACAAGGTAAACCAGGGCAGACAATAGATTTGAGATAACAGAAGTATAGTAACGGCATAAAGAGATAAATATAATAACCATAGCTTTGCTTAATTTAAACCGCCTAAAGTGTCTATAAGAAGTAGTAATAATCATATTCATGCCGACACTTTATAAAGCCGTCTTTAAAGGGAGTATACCAGGAAAAACGCGTTTTTTTTTAAAAATGGATAAAAGGCATCTCATTACCATTAATAAATACAATCTGAATGTCAAATCCACCAAAATGTGACAAAATTGATATTTTAATTGTAGAGTTAAACTTAAAACGCAATTCCAATTCTAAAATTGGACAGTATTTAAATACTGCTTGACGACCTTTACGTCATCACTCCGACTCTCGCTAAGGTGAAATGATATGTATGACCTATTAATATATACAACATCAAATTGAAATCAAAATGTAGAACGCGCCACTATATATGTTGCAATTTGAAGCGGGTAATCTATTTTAAATTAGTCTAACGTAGGCGCGTAGGTGAAGTTAGAAAATCCCTTTTCAATATATTATGTTGCATGCTTAAATAGATAACCTTTTGGCAATTCGGGATCAATATGTTTATATAGGCATGATACATTGTGTGTGTGTGGGGGGGGGGGGGGGGGGGGGGGGGGTCCAATTTTAAAAAATACTGGTATTCCGTTTAAATGAAATGTATATATTAGTTTTACGTAAAAAGTGAACGGTTCAACCGACACTTTGTTTTAAAAAGTAATCTTAAATACAATAATCTTGAATGTGTGCGTATATGTCTATGTGCCATTCAAACATTCTGAGCGCTCCATTATTTTATAATGTATTTTGGCTCCAATACTGAAGGTTTATTTGTCCATAGTATGTAGTATACACCCACAGTGTGGTAAATGAAGCATGCAATCACTGCACAGGCGCATTGTATATTTGTGGATTTCATGATCTTGTTTGATTTTTCAAATGTGTGACTAAAATCGTGTACATGGATATTTTTTTAAACTAAGCGACACAACATAGTCATACCTCGTATGTGTGTATGAAATATAAGTTTATTGTTAGTATTTGAGACTAAATTGTTTATATACACAAGTGTGGATATTTAAGTGAAAAACAATAACACCACACGAGGTCTTTTCCTGTTTGTATATTTATGGAGTTTACGGAAGCTTATCAGCTCTGACTAATGACAGTTAATTGTTTTATTGTGTTGTTTATATGGCTGCAACGTAACAAAGCAATGTCAGCTATGTGGTGGCGTCTTAAAATGTGAAATATATCTGCGAACTGGAATTACAAGTAAAAGTTACGTAACTGTATCAACACGGGGTAAAACGTCCTGAAAATAATACATGCACATGACGTGCAATGTCACCATGGAGATACACGTAAGTCGTATTGGATTGTTTTGTTCCTTTTCTTGTTTACATTTTTTATATGTACATGTAGAAGTACCACAGAAGTGGTATAGTGGTAGAGCGTCCGCCTTGTATGCGGAATGTCGGTCCCCGAGTTGATCACAGCAAAGACTTGGAACATTCTAGATTGGCGCTCAGCATTAAGAGGATAGTTTTAGGTCTGATAGGTCCGGTTTCAGTATAATGTCACTTTGTTGGGTATTATACCATGCGTCTACGGCATGGTACTCCAGTGTGGTAGCGCTTAAAATGTTGTCTCAAGTAGACACCGTCACGGAATGACTGAACAATTGTTGCCACGTCGCTAAACACCATACAACAACATCAACACTTGACTTTTTTGTTTCTTTGCATTTACAAATACAATCTTCACTTTGCTAATATGTCTGTTACATATTTATTATTTCTAAGGCGTTCAACGGTGCCAACATTCCACATTCCTTGACTAGATGTCTTATACATGAACGTAGATCAATTCGTGAAAGTAAGAATTAAAATAATGCTTCTTACATTAATCCTTTAATATCAATACTTCACTCGTGGTTATTTCAAGTTGAATCAATACTTATCGAGACGCTTCTTCGCACGCACGCAAGAGAAAAGAGAGAGAGAGGGAATTATACACGCACACACATACTCACTCACACTAAAACGCACTTACATGTACGCACGCTTGCTTTCACAGAGAGAGAGAGAGAGAGAGAGAGAGAGAGAGAGAGAGAGAGTATACACATACACGTGCACACGCAAGCAATTACTTACGCATACCCACACAAACCGGCCAACCGATAAATCAATTTATGTATGTGTGTTTAAAACTAACATTTAAAGATAAAACTTCATATAAACCATTTATAAATGTTTTATGGGATGTAGCTTGATGTAATACAAACGAAATAAAATATGCATTTAAAATATATATAAGAGATATTGATATAAAATAGTTCTGTCACTTTGTACAATATAAACCCATGCACATTGCTACAACATTAGGATTACTTTAAACATATTTTATTGCTTTTTCATATACATGTGGTAGCAAAAGGGTTGAGCCACGAGTTTTCCAACATTAAAATCGGCCCTTCCCAACAACATATTATTTACAAATAAACAATCAAGATGGCAATAAAACATATTCATATAGGAAGAAGGGGATGGGGGGAATGAAATAGCGTGTATGTATTGTTTGAATATACGTTTTCTATGCTGACCTTAAATGAGGAGTTCCACTGTGAGGTAAATACTGAAACGTAATAAGATGTATTGTTTATCAAAACTTTTAGTGTATTTAATGTAAGTTTGGACATGGTTAAATATAACAATAATTTCATTGTTTGAGATATCATCACTCTCGTGTAATAAAGTTTTAACACTTAAAGGATTAAGATGACGTGTAGCATGAAAGAGACGAAGTCGATCATTTAAAAAGGAAGGACATTGCATGAAATAGTGTTCGGCGTCCTCTTTCTCATGCCCATTTTTTCACAAGTTGAAAATAGTTTTAATTTGTTAACAAATAAATCATAATTTAGGTTACTGCAACCATTTCTTACACGTGCATGAAAAATAGATAATTTACGAGGACCTATTAAATAAAAACATGATATTTTGGTGGGTTTAAACAGATGCTTCATAAGCTGGTGTTTGAATGATGATAGAGTTTCAGAATTGCGTAAGTATTCCGGAAGACAATTCCAAGAAGAAATACATGATGGAATAAAATAATTTCTAAATAATTGAGTTCTTGTATTTAATAAAGAATAATTACTATTATTTCTTAGATTATACAGTGTAATTATTCCTACAGTTTCAGGAAAAATATTGTTTAAAAATTCTGGAGTTAAGCCTTTTTTTACTTTATATGCAAAAAATATTGTTTTTATATAATCTTCTATCTTCTAAAGAAAGCCAGCCTAGTTCTTTGTATAAGTAACGAAGAGAAATGGACCTTACTGGTTGATTTGTTTGCTCCTCTAAATATAATGGCGGTTTATATGAGCCAATCATGTCTAGTTCCTACTTGCAGATCAAGGTATCGATTCTACCCAGGAAACTAGCTGGATAGCGATCATAAATTGATTGATCTTACTTAGCATTGCGTTTCTTTTGTCGATTTGAAAAAGAGCTATTCAGACATTGTATATAAAACTACGATAAGGAACATTGTTATTAAGATTTTAGTTTAGATGTCGTATACAATTTTCTATTCAAAGCAAACTTCAATCTATTAGGTGTGTTCACGTGTAATATAACGCTCTCTTAACAGTTAAAGTATACATTATTGAGTCATCAAATTTAAGTATTAATATAAACACTACGCAGTTTTCCTTTTGTGGGAATCCTATACCTGGTTATCGCTCGGTGTTTTATTTCGATCCTCTCACCGTTGTTAACTTACAGTAGAAGATTTCAAGGCCAACTGTATTCATAATTCACAATAATAACTTCATGCTTCGTAAGTCTATACTATGTTTGGTGCATTAAAGTAGCGTAACACATCATGTGTATTATTAATACAATTCCTTCTAACTATCTCTCTGACAACTGGCTTACCTGACAATCAAAAACTTATTTACATTTATCTGACTGGTAATCCTTTCTTTGTTTTTGCCTACCCACATCTTGTATCTCAATTATATATATTTTCGATTGGATACATTTAAACCAATTTACCTATATGCATGCCCGCTGCCTGTCTGTCTGTCGCAATTACCGTTCGCCTTTTGGCCACTTGCCCGGTAACCCATGTGTTCGCCTGTCTGCCTTCTACCCGCCTAATCGCTAGCTCACATGATGTACTTTCACTCAGCCCGTTTGTTCGCCCATCCAATTCTTGATGCGCAACCTCCTACTCATTTGTATGTCTGTTTGCATGTGTGATGCCTTGTCTATCTATCTCCTTATTGCACGGACGAATGCACACGTACATTTAATAAAGGATATATGAACATTTAAACGATAAAATGAAGGAATAAAACTAGTGTCAAGTTTAATGTTCAGTTTTTTCCAACTCGGGATTCTAGTCAGGTTACAAATGTGTTTGATTGGTTAGAGGGTTTAATAATATACGCACAATTTGCCAATAGTGGTTTAGGACAATCTGATCATCTATATGTTTGTATTACTATCCCGTGACTAATATAAACACTTCACGGTGATATACATAATCACTATAATAACAAGGAAGTAAGATACTTTAAATTATTAGCTAAAGATCGGGTACACCTTAAAATAGATTTGTCAAATAGATTTAATGTCAACCATTTGTATGGCAATATGATAAGAAAAGAACGAATCAATGCAGATCCCACCTTCCTATAACATATAATTGAAAAACATTCTCACGTGTGTTTTACTAGGCTAAATTCTAGTCCACAACATTAGCGTTGACAGGTAAATGATCGTCTTGACGTTTCACACAATAATTAATTTTGCATTGTTCTACATATAGAGAAATGCACTTCTGGAACACTGAAAACATTACCAATGGTTATAAAGCATCTTGTTTCCATAGATCGTCATATGTTGCTCCAAATATGCAGAAAAACATGGAGTTGACCAGGTTGCTTTTTCACAATGTCCATGGTTTGAGGAACAGGTTCATTTTTGACAATTCTGTCTATTCTTGCAGTATATCACTACGCATCTTCAAACTGTTAATATATCTTCCTCAAACAGCACCCAGTGTCAGTCAAACTCACGACAATGTTCTTATTATTTACAGAAGAAAACATAAACTCACGACAATGTTCTTATTATTTACACAAGAAAACATGAACTTCTAAAACATCTTAAAAACAATATCCAAACCAATTTATACAGCTCTAATATCTCCGGCGTAATAATCTTGTTACTGTCATGTAGTGGAAGTAATTCTTACGTGAGCATGAGTTATAAATCACTCGCTAACTGAGTACCATTGCTGTAAAACGGTTATGACGGAGCTGGTATCGAACTCACAACCATAACAGTGAGAGGTAAATTATCATGAAAATGCGGTTCAGACCAATCAACTAAGCGTGTTTAAAGACGTTGCTGTTTGTAGTTAAATCGGTCTCAAAACTGTCTTCCACAGCTATCAAAAAAACTTATTTACTGGGCAATTAGCATACCTATAATTCATGATCTTTATGAATTCATAATTCGGTGTAACAGTTTTTTTTGTGTTTTTTTTTAAATATCAAACTTGGAATTAAAATACCACTGCCGATTGCATCGTTCATATCTAGTTATAAGTAACCATAGTAACCACAGTGTCCCCAAAGAATGCTTATCTTGTCAAATAAGCTGTTTGTTAAAAGGTTGCTATTGACATGACTTCTGCTGATGACAAAGACATGATCAGGGGCGGACTCTACATTCAAATAATGCGAGGGGGTATATTATATATATGTTCCCAGTTCGAATGTGCCGTGCCAGGCCAGCTTAGTAGTTAACACAATACAGAAGTGTTGAGTTCGAAACCCTGTCTCACCGCAGTATCTACTTTGTTTTACGGTCATGAGTCTCCAACCTCTCAGTGTGTGGGGAAGTAGTCAGTGACCTGTTTAGATAAAGTTTGTACAGCTCGTGTTAGCTGTCTGGCGGACCGCCGTTAAATAACTGAAACATTGTTGTTTTCGAAAGATTAAAATCACTTAAAAACTATAAGTGCATGGGGTTGGTGTGTAAACGATATTTGGAAACAAAAATACTTATTTTTTCGTTTTATGGGATTGGGATTGGGAGATCTACGATGGTTTAGCTCCCATCTAATATATTACTATAAATATGTTTTATTTTGATATCAAACACTATCCAGTTACTTTGGGATGGCTATTGCTACTTTTGGTTAAAACCTGACCTATTGCACTATATACTGTTTAATCTATATTATTTGTATTGACGTTATTCATGTTTACGTTTATAATAGATGGAAATAAGTATTTAATTGTAATTTTAAACAAATCTAGTTGTTCTTGGAAACTTAATGTAATTTTTACGCTTAATGGCATATGTGTTGACATATGTGTACTTTTGACGTTTTCTGACCTCACATACAAATATGATGATGCATGCCTCGACAATATGTCATACACCCGACACTATTGAATGCGATAGTTTTGTATAGCGTATATGTATCCACCAGTCAAACATATTAAATAATCCATGGTATGTATCTGTCTCCAGCTCGAAGGTGAAACTTTTCTTCATCCGCAATATGTTGTGCGTACAAAGTAAATACGTGTAATGAAGCAAGCAGTCACTGCGCCTGCGCTTTGGTAATTAAATGTATTACACTATGTATATATATTTGTTTTTAAAATCTTATTTAATTAATAAACATAATACACAGAATAATTAAAAAAGCAAACGATATTTAAGTGTAAAACAATAACAACAGACGGGGTCTTGTCTTGTGTGCATATTTATGGAGTTTATGGAAGCCTGTCTAACAAATATATACGTTAAAGTGTAGGTTATCTTACAATGTAACCAAGCTATGTCAGCTGTGCGGTGGTGATTTATACCTGAGTTGAATGTTCAAGTAATTGTTATCTTTTGCAGAACTGTATCAACACGGCGCTAAAACATTCTGAAGAAATTAAATGTTCATGACTTGCAATTTCACCATGGATATACACGTAAGTCGTATTAATTTGGGTTGTTTCTTTTCTTTTTTTTTTATATGTAGTAGTACCACAGCAATGGTCTAGTAATAGAGCGACCGCTTTATATGCGTAAGTCCATTGGTTTGATCCCCGATAAGGTTATACCAAAGACTTTAAGAATGGTACTATTGGCTTCCTTGCGTGGCGCTTATCTGATCGGCTAGATGACAGTATAGTGTGGCTTGTTGGGGTATCATACTATGTGTCTACAGCTTTATACCCCAGTGCGGCAGCGCTAATATTAATAGTTCACTTATGGCTAGTTCACTTTGAATCAACATATATCAAGACGCACGCACGCACACACAGACATATATATATATATATTCACACACGCACACAGGCATGCAATTACTTACGAACGCACACACAAACCGACTGACCGGTAGATCAATTATCTATAGTATGTGTATAAAACTAACATTTAATGATAACGCTTCATATAAACCATTCAAATTGTTTCGTGGAATGCTAGTTAGTATACACAAGATAAAAATATGCATTCAAAACATGTATAACATACTTTGATATAAAATAATTTACAACATTATGGATTGATTAAAGTTGCAGAGACGTTAGCTTCTCAAAACGCAATAGCGGTTTATATAAACTAAGGATGTCAATATCTCTAGCATTGACTACTTGTAGAACACGGTATTGGTGCTACCCAGGAAACGAGGTTGATATATGATTCATATATGGGTTGATCTTTTAGCATTGTGTTTTATTTTGTCGATATGAAAAAAAAAACTATTAAGACAATGTATATAAAACTATGATAATTAGATCGATATTTGCATACGCTTTCTTAAATTTACACTTGAATAAAAGGAACAGGGTCGAATGTTATTAAGCAGTATTCATTCTATTGTCCGTCCATGTGTCTGCACAAAATAATAAGATATACCAAACCTATAACGAGATAATGAATATTTAGGAAATATTTTAATCTTCGTTAAACTAGTAGTTCAATACCTTTTATTTTAGTTGGATAATCAGACAAAATGCACAAATATTGACAGATAGACGTACACAAGATAGACCGAACAATGACGTGTGCACATGCATATATAGCTAACATTTAATAACATAACATATATGAACCTCTCCATTCTTAGCCCGTGTGGTTCTGGCTAAGAATAGAATCATTTTCGATCTCTGCAGAGGGGTAGGAAACCTCCGAATGGATGTCATGTTCATTTTATCATTTTTTGTCATGTTCTCTATTGTGGTTAATTTATCAACCCCTATGTGGTTCCAGGGAGCCATGAGTGATGGCAAGAATAGTATCACTGTGGCTTATACATGTCGTAAGAAACGATAAATTGAGTTATACGATAGAATTTGCTGCAACTCTGCAGTTCTGCAGGTATCAAGGTTCTAGGTTCATTCTGCATAATCATTTGTTGATGTATTTTTTTAATCTGTATGTTAATTTGTTGTTTTTGTATATGTAGAGTGAACTTGGAATCTTCCTCCCTGTTGGCGTCGAATAACCTATAATATGTTGGTACGCCGTAAAACGCTATTCATTCATTCATTCTTCATTCTTTATATACATGCGTGAATATCTAACACCAGACTGAGTAGTGTCCTGTATGCATATTTATGGAGTTAACGGATGCGTGCTGACTTGAACTGTAAAGAACGTTTTGTGTTAAAGTATTAGTTATCTTGTCAGCAACGTAACCAGGCTATATCAGCCTTGTGGTGGTGCTTTAAAATGCGAGTTATACCAAGGAACTGGACGTGCAAGTAGATATTATCTTTTGCGGAATTGTATCAACACGGGATTAACGCTTTTTGAAGAAATTAAATGCTCATGACTTGTAATTTCACCATGGAGATACACGTAATATTATACATGAACTTTATGTGTGTGCCGTAAAAAAAAAACAATTTATTAATTACATTGTAAGTGACACTGTGTCATATCTGAGCTTTGATCATGTAGATAACGTTTCGTTTATTAAGACATTTTGATATGACATATGGTTTAAACTTATTTATTTTGCTTCGATTGTGAAACAAGCTCTTATAACTTAGACAAATCACGCTCCTTCGAAGTCTTCCTGAGTAGAACCAGTATATTTTTTTATATTGTGAATTTACCAACAAGATGACCATAAAGTATGTGTTTTTTGTATGTTATATAATGAAATAACTTATTTGAATAGATTTAAGAACACAGAGTAGGGATGGAGCAAAGTATAAATAGAGCAAAAGGAGAGGAAAGATGAGGAGGGGAAATAGAGATCAGCAGAATTGTTCTTTTTATTTTAAAGGAAAAGAGAATAAAGAGAGAGAAGGTGGATGTGACATAGCAGTAGCCTCCCTTTAGTTTTTTAAATAAATTTCGACATGATAAAAAAGTAGATTTGGTTTTATTGAATCAGTGCATGAGAGGTAATGAAGTTTATCACAATAAACATACTTTACGGTGCAGGAGTGTTATAAACTCCTGATATATATATATATATATATATATATAGTCGTTTATTAGAGTCTCATCATAGTATATACATTCATGATCATAACATTTAAAATACAATTTACACAGATATTACATACTATGTCATTCTCTACAGAATTGTAAGAGACACCTCTGCAATATTTTAATATCACAGTAATTATACAATACTAAAACGACACATAAAATCACACTATAATATACGTACTAGTTAAAAGGTGTACGGCCATTGTTAATCCGGACAAAAGAAGAATATGAATCTTCATTTTATTCATTTGTCTAAAACAGTATTAAAATAATGTCTTTTAATCCACTACTTCTATAAACATTAGCAAAAGGGCAGAATTAAAAAATATTTTATAAAATCATTTATTGCCTCAAATCAGATTTGGGACTGATTAACAATGACTGTGCATTCACTACTAAAATTTCCAATAACAAATAAAACAATATCAATCATTATATACATTATAAGATAACGTAAAATAGACCATAAATGCTGTCTATTTGCTTAAAAAGAGGACATTCTTTCAAGAATTTTACTCGACATACAGAAGGCGTTTGATACCGTTGACCACGTTATTCTATGTAATAAGCTCTCTGAAATGGGAGTCGCGTCGACAAATTGGTTCAAATCTTATCTAACCGAAATCACAGTTAGTGAAGATAAACAAAGTTTCATCAAAATCTACCAAAGTTTCTTGCGGTGTACCACAGGGAAGCATCCTGGGCCCTCTTTTATTTTTATGTTATGTCAATGATATGCCTACGTGCATCGACTCCGATTGTAAATTATTATTATATGCAGATGACAGTGTAATATTGTTCGCTGACAAACCCCCTAATGTTATTGCAGATAGTCGTATCATTGATAATTGTTCTACATGGCTAGTTGATAATAAACTGTCCCTTCATCTAGGCAAAACCGAGTGTATGTTATTTGGCTATTCTAGAAGACTTAAAAAAGTTCAGTCATTTACGGTTACATGCAACGGTCACGAAATTCCATCCCAGGAAAAGGTCAAATATTTAGGATTTACTATTGACAAGTTACTAAACGGTGAGGCGATAGTTGACTCCATTGTTTAAAAAGTTAATTCGCGGATTGCTTTTTTATATCGAAACTGTCGTTATTTTAACCTTCAAACTAAGAGAACTTTAATAAGTGCCTTAGAAAAATGTCATTTTGATTATTCCTGCTCGTCTTGGTATGCCGGTCTTACTTAAAAGTTAAAACACAAACTACAAGTCACTCAAAATAAACTTGTACGATTCTTATTTACGGTTTAGTGAAAGTAATTTTATAGTTCCACATGCTAAGAGTTTCGATTCGGGCACATTTTATTGTAATGCAAATGCTGACTGGAATAATTTGCCTAACGATTTGAGGAAGTTAACCATCAAGCAAACTTTTAAACGTGAAGTTAAAAAACATTTATGTATCACTTCGCAGGCTAGAGAAAATTTGAATATTTAATTTTTAAGTATATGTTGTAAATATTTCTTGTATTGTGAACCACTTGTATGTTTTATTCAGTTATGCAGGGTATAAGATAATTCAATGTTTTATGTATTGTTACATTTTAACAAGTTTATATCAATGTCTACATTCTTAACATTTCATGTATATCATTTTTTTTTTTTTTTTTTTTAAAAATCATAATTTTAAGGGAAAGGACCCCGTTGGAAATAAGCGCGTTTGTTGCTTTAATGGGTTATCCCAGGTTATAAAATCTTTAATTTTTAGATGATTACTATAATTATTTTACTTTTTTATTTTCTTGATTTATTACTGTTATTTTATCATCAACATGATATATATGTTGTATAATGATCCTATATACCTGAATAAATTTGAATTGAATTGAATTGAATTGAATTAGAAAGCAGGATTTGGCAACTATGCGTATAAGATCGTGGTTGGTGAACAACAAAGTAAGTTTGTTTTCATCTGATAGATTGCTGTATTGCATATCAATATGAACAGCTTTTTCAGTTATATGTTGTCTAATATCGTTATATAAAGGGCATGTCAATATCACATGTTTCTCGGATTCAACTTGATCACTTCAAAAAGGGCAAAGTCTGTGTTCAACTGGCAGTCGTTCATACCATCCTGTTTCTAACCGTATTGAAATTTTGCGAACGCTGCTCTATGTTCTTTAGGTAAAATAATTCTGCAATAATGTTCAGTTCCAAATACTTGTTTAAACAATTTGTATGTGCGTAATTTATTTCCACCCCCATTCTTATTCGTATCTTCAGCGTTTACTGATTTTAACCAGTCTTTTTTTGTACAAAGTCATACTAGCTGTATTGACATTATTCATCATACAAGTCTTCGTTATACGGTGGTTAATATTTGTATAATAAGCTCAATTAATTTGTGTCAAATATTCACAAACTCTAAATCTCCAATTTTTAGTTATTTTTACCTTTATTATAACAATAGACAAAAATGCGTTTATTAATCCTAGATGTTGTCAAATCATTAAAACGTACCCAATAGTTAGAAATACACCTAGTGTTATATCACTACCGAGTCAACCGTATAAGTGCTTTCCGACTTGCCCGAACTTAAAGATGACATCGATTTATCACTATAAAATGACGTTATTTCAGACGTTACGTTATACGATGACTGACGGAGTTTTATAAGCGACTTATTCTTACTCTTTATAGAGATGATCTGATAAATATATGGTAAATGTACCACATTTCTGAGTTATGTGATAGAAATAATCTTACATTCGTGATAATTTATCATTGAATTTATTTAACTCTTTGGAAAAAAAATATGTGATGCATAAGGTACTTTTGCCAACTCGTTTAATAAACTCAATTCTAACTAAGCACGAATGCAAGATCCTCTAAATGCACCTCACGATCCCTAGTGCCGGCTTAATCGGTAGTCTGTGTTCGAGACCTCATTTTACAGTGTAACATTATTGTTTTATAAAGAGAATCAAATCATTATATTTTATCTATCGATAGATGTAAATGTTTATATATATATATATTTATACATTTCATTATTATACATTTTATATTTATGTTTTCAGGCAACTGGATGGGTTTATATATTGCTGTTAGCGTTCCTGTATATGGTACAAGGTAATGCTTATATCTAGGTCTCACTATATACCAACTGTTCGGAGAACACGGCATCTTACATAGTCAACCGGGGATGAGTTTCCCGTTTTAAAGAAAAAAGTAGTACACAAATTGGTTTGCGTAATATTATTTCAAAGCCATATCGGGGCATATTATTCTTGCTGTTTTTCATAGTGATACCAGCTTCGCAAACTACTTCCACTGTTATTGTTGGATTGTAATACATATTAGCGTCATTTTTATGCCATCGGTTTTGAATAAACAATCAGTTAACCTAACCACTCTTCCCTGGGACCCTTCAATCTTAACAAGTATTTGAACACACCCGTAACCACTATTGGCTACATTTTCCACTTGAATCAGCGGTGAGAGACGCAATTATTGTCGCTCATTAATCATCACGGCAACTTGGCAGGGGGTCCGAACTGAAGACCCAAAGATTGATACACGCTACCAACTGAACTAACTGGTCCCGGCTGTAATGCAATAAAAGTCTGTGTATCTGATCATCATACTCCTGTTGAGTTTACAGCCTTAAACTTACATTTTTAATTTACCTTAAATAACTGTTTATGTTGTAAATCCTATAATGTTGCGGTCAATGTGTTACTTCGCTGTCAAGACGTTGTGAATATTAACAGCACTTTAAGTGAAAGCTCTTTTTCTGTCTCTAAGTGTTTACGCGCCAATACTACATTCGATCATCCAGCGAACGTAAAATATTGCATTTGAATGAATTAAATTCGTCAGACAAGAACAACTCATACGGTAAATTTGCATTATTATTGACGAGTGGATACCCGTTATAATTTTCATTTAATATCAACGTTGTAATTGTATTCTAGAATATATGCAACTGTTACTACTTTTAAGGCTACAACTGCCAAGATTGCTGCGTGGCAGGTCTTATATGTATATACATGTATATATAATATATGATTGAAATCGGAATATCCTTTTTCAAAATTTAAAGGTCACCACTGTATGCTTTTGTTATCATTTTGCATACTACTAGATTATTGTTAATACATATATTTGGGTAAACAAAATAAAAACATGTTTGCTATATGCAGTTTGAAAAAAAGTTTGTAACAAGTAACTTGCGGTTGAACACATGCATTATGTGTTATGTTATCAATTTGCCTACATGTGATTTAAATAAATTACCCGTGTTATAGTACTAACAGTTTGCATATAATGTATAACTTGAAATAATGCGAAAACATATATGACAAAAACGAATGCGAAAAGCTTACCTCCATAATAAATCATGTTAGTATTCCATTTGTTTCAGTTTACACTCAGACCTGTAATGAACGTTGTGCGTCATGTACGTCAACTGAATGTACCTCATGTCAAGACGGTTACTATTCACATACATATAGGAACTGCGGGAACTGGTGTCGTAACACATGTAAATCATGTACAGCATATGACATATGCACAGAGTGCAACTCATTTTATCATGGACGGAATTGTACACTCCCATGTCCAACAAACTGTTTATCATGCACTTCGATAGATCGCTGTACCGCCTGTAAAGATATCTATTATAATGTTAACACTGATGACACGTGTCCAGGTACATGTCCAACAAACTGTTTATCATGCACTTCGATAGATCGCTGTACCGCCTGTAAAGATGGCTATTATAATGTTAACACTGTTGCTACATGTAACAGCAAATGTAGGACTAAATGTAAATCATGCACGTCTTATAATGATTGCACTGAATGTTATCCCGGATATTATGGATCTGACTGTTCACGGAGCTGCTCCAGTAATTGTGTCAATAACTTGTGCGATAAACACGATGGTACCTGTAGCAAATGTCCATCAACATGTTCGTCGTGTACTTCGTCCTCTGTGTGTACATCATGTGTGGACGGTTATTACAGCAGTACATATTATTTAAACTGTCCTCATAGCTGTCGTCCTAATTGCAAATCCTGCTCCTCAATTAACAATTGCAATGAATGTAAACCACATTACCATGGCACGTACTGCGACAACACCTGCTTCGGATGTATTGACGGAAAGTGTGATAAGGGATCAGGGATATGCATCGGGTGGTGCAAGTCAGGATTTACCGGTACGCTTTGTGATGAATGTGAGGCTGGCTTTCATGGCACTGCATGCAACATTTCTTGCAAATCTAAAAACTGTTATGGTAATAAATGTCACAGAAACACAGGAACTTGCACATTCTGTAGCAAATCATCATACGGACACTTGTGCCAGCACACGTGTTCAAGTAATTGTATGCATGGAGGTGTTTGTTACCTAGAGACCGGTAAATGTACAAATGGATGTAAGGATGGCTATTCAGGGGATATGTGTTGTTTAAACAACGCTTTCTGTAAAACGTGCGCATCAAATACGAAGTGTTCTCAGTGTATAGACGGTAAATACGGTGAACAATGTATCATTGACTGTCCTGGGCAATGTCACAACTCTGTATGTAATAATGACGGTACATGCTCAAAATGTACAAATGGATATTACGGCGATACGTGTCAAAATGAGTGTCCTGCAAATTGTAACGCAAATATATGCAACATGAATGGACATTGTATGTATTGTAGTGATGGATTTAAAGGGAAGTATTGTAATCAATCATGCCTTGACAAATGTGCTAAGTGTGATAAAACTGGTTCATGCTTGATGTGTGAACGTGGATATTTTGGAACATCCTGTGAGAAATCGTGTCCAGGAACTTGTTCCGCATGTCAGTCGTCGACGTCTTGCAATTCTTGTGTAGATGGATTCTACGGAGCAGCATGCGAGATAAAGTGTCCGGATCAATGTAAACAAGGTGCTCAATGCGAAAAAAACTATGGATATTGCAAACAGTGTCCAGATGGTAAAACCGGACGACAATGCAGCAGTGATTGTGATACAAGCTGCACCGTATGTAATATTGATAGATCATATAATTGCACGGCGTGTAAAGATGGCAAGTATGGGTCATATTCCCCTTCCTATTACCATTGTCTTTATTCTTGTCCAGACAATTGTCTGAGCAGGAAATGTAAAGAGGATACTGGTAATTGTTATAATTGTTCTGAAGGATTCTATGGCGATAAATGTGATTGTCCAATAAACTGTAAATGTGAATATCACTCTTATTCATGTTCTGGCTGTAAAGCTGGATATACGAACATAAACAAGAATTGTGAATGTAGACAAGATATGTGTACAGACAGTAACTGTGACACTTCATGCAAGAATAAGACTTGGTATCTTGATATACGGAGTAGTTCCTGCTGCAAGTGTAGCAAGAATTGTAAAAATAGTGAATGCAACTCATCAGATGAATGTATATTAGGATGTGATGATGGTTTCTACGGACAGCATTGTGATAAAACATGTTTAAGCCAGGACAGAAGCTGTTTAAAATGTCTAGCACAAAATGAATACTTCACCAGTTGTTTTGAATGCAAAATTGGAAACTTTCCTAGTAATCAAACTAAACGGTGCACACAATGTAATGCCAATTGTTTAAACAAAAAGTGTAGCACCACAACAGGATTATGTACCGACGGTTGTAAGGTGGGTTATTGGGGAGACTTTTGTCAAAATGCGTGCAATCATACCTGTTCGAAATGTAAACGTTATAATGGCTCGTGTGAAGTTTGTTTAGACGGAAGATATTCGCTAGACTGTTCGTTGTTATGTAATAATGGTTGCAACCAATCAGATGGGCAAACATTGTGCAAAATCACCGATGGCACATGTCTATATGGATGTTTGTCCAGTAAACATCACGGAAATACATGTACACTGAATTGTAGTGAAAACTGTTTAGATCAGAATTGTGAGTGGGAAACTGGCCACTGTTCAAACGGCTGTATCAATAATAGGTACGGAGAAAAGTGCGACCAAATGTGTTCAGATCATTGTTTATCTTTAAATACGAAACTATCAAGCTGTCATCATCGAAACGGAAGTTGTCTGTCCGGATGTACACATGGTTACTACGGTGACAGGTGTGACGAAATGTGCAGTACGAACTGTAAAAACACAACTTGCAGACAATCATCAGGGGAATGTCTGTTTGGGTGTAATGATGGTTTCACAGAATTGACTTGTGAGCAAGGTATGCTATTAAGAAATAGTGCATGGACTAATTTCTATATACACTTAATAGATATTTTATCTTATTATATATATTGCATAAGACAATGTTGCTACTATTTTACCTATATTTTGTACAAGTTACGTTTTTCTTTCATCGGTCAAGTTTGAAACAAAGATGCTTCTTTTATGGTATATGTTTTTGTTTCCACACTCGAGACATTAGTTTGATAACATGAATCAGTTAAATTCGGGTTCCCTTTGCACATCTTTTCAGTATGGTTTTGTATGCCTTCCTACTTATAAATTTTGTTGGAATACATGCATAAGGATATATTTGACGTTCTATTTAGTTTTAGCGGCTACAGGAAGCGACAGTAGTACCGGTGCAGTGATAGGGGGAGCAGTTGGAGGAGTTGTGTTTATTGCGCTAGTGGCAGCTCTTGTTGTTGTTATACTTTGTGTAGTACGGAAACGGTAACTGACTTTCTGTATAGCATTATGTGATGTGGAACTATCAAGTGTTGCTAATTGGATTTAATGTTAATTTCAACACATGTCAAATTAGATATGGCAACCACTTTTAGTTTTAAACATGAATCTAAATAAAAGCACCTTCTTCCAACAAGCAACTAGCACTCTCCTTGACATAGAATATTGGACTAAAAAGGGCTCGAACCGACACATTTGAGAAAGAATCTTAGAACATTCAGCCATTAAATACATTCTGATTAAAAATAAAAGAGGACGATATGATTGTTTTCAAATGTTTGGAATTCTAAGTAAATTAGATTCTATGTTTGATGATAAAATAAATCGAGTTATATAAATATATACGTAACGATATGTGTCTGTATTTTATTTCTTCAGTCGCAATAGAAAACCAATGTTGGAATGCCAACCACAGTATGACAATGCGAGTGATTTAAACCAAAATAATGCACGGTTGAATGACCCTGGGCCAATATACAATAATACTTCGGAATCAGGTAAAATATAAGAATAAACTTTTAAAATTTCAATCATCATAAAACATTCATCTGTAAAACAACATAATTTATATTTATGAAATTAAATCCGCCTTTTGGGCTTATAATTTTCCAATGTAAGAATGACCAAAAAGGAATTTAAGTGTATTTCAAATTTCCTGTCTATATTACACATGTCTTCATAGTACTATGACCCTATACACATATTACAATATACCGTTATCTGTATTAATTTAACGTTGAAGTAGTTTTGATGTTTTGAATTTTTAATTATTACTTATTTCATTGTTAATAAATTAAACTGTTTTAATTAAAGTACGGTCCAAGTGCCCTCAGATCGGATACCAATTGTTTTAACAACATCAGCAGCTGTCATAAAAAACAGTTTGATGGATGTAAAATGTCGCACCGTCTTAGACTCTTTAAATTGTTGTTATTGATTATAATGTTTTGGAACCAGACATTATTCATTCATTGTTGATTCATAAATGAAATGCAATACACTTCTGTCAGCGCCAGGAGCGTAATGAATATTCATTTAAACCATGCCTTCTGCTTTCTATTATTTGGTCCGTTTTGTGCTTCCCGGGAATATTTTTATCAAATGTCATGGCATATCTCATGTTTATAATACTTTGTACATGCTCTTATTTACCCAAGATGCATATTCTCTTTCAGTTAATTTGTATTCTTCCGTGGTGGAAACTGAAAAATACACCACACCAGTAATTTCAAACCAAAACTACCAACCACCTCCAGAAAGCCTGCGTAAGTCCACACACTCTGTAATTTCAAACATGGAAGTCGAAGAGGAAGATGAACCGGATTATGTCCCCCCTCCAATACCTAATGTAGCTGCCGATAAAACCTATTACAATGTTGTTAGACGAGTCCATGTGGACAAACTCGCTGAATACGTCCGAAAAAAACAGTCAGACGATTATGAAGAAGAATTCCAGGTACATGGTTGTTTTATCAATTAAATAGAATTATCATCGGTATTGCAATATATCTGGTTTTAAAACTGATACATATAAATTTGTAAGTGGACACATCTCCTTATGAAATTAGTTTGATTATTACGAGTTATGCTTTCAAAATATCATCGATATTAATTGGCCAGGACAAAACAACTTTAATTATGGTAATGCAATCATGTCTAAACAATGATTTAGTTGAATGATTGAATGGCTGCATTATCTAATCAAAATTAGAAGAAAAGTTAACATATTTATTTAGCATATATTTAACACTAAAACTTTTTTCTCATATTTTCAGGAATTTAAGCACGGCCTCGTAGAGGGTATATCATATGCAGATTCACAAAAACGAGCTAATGTTGGAAAAAACCGCTACAGGTCTATTTACCCATGTGCGTACATTAATATAAAATGAAATGTGATTAAGGACTCTTGACCTATTAAGTGCATGGATCAGTTTTGGATTAATATGAATTAAAAAAATGTGCAATTATAAAATATGTAACATTCGTCAGGCAAATACGTTTCATAACACTTTGCTAATTATGAACAAGACCACACAGTGTTTTATGGAGTAAACTTGTTTGTGGCAATCTGATTTATAACTCATTTCCTGAAAGTTCCGTTCCGATTGGCAACTATTTTGCCTGGAACGCGACTCTTTCTTGCAGACCACACACAACGAATAGTTATTCCAATGTACTTAAACGCATTTGAGAGATAAAATCATCGAATTGTATTCACATATTTTAAATGTCACAGAGTTATAAGGGTAGGATGTGGTCTGATCCTGTATGCAATAGAATGGTTTCCAGCACCACACTGTATATTTATGGTTTCCAGTACCATACTGTATATTTATGGTTTCCAGCACCATACCGTATATTTATGGTTTCCAGCACCATACTGTATATTTATGGTTTTAAGCACCACACTGTATATCTATGGTTTCCAGCACCACACTGTATATGGTTTCCAGCACCACACTGTATATTTATGGTTTCAAGCACCACACTGTATATTTATGTTTCCAGCACCACACTGTATGTTTATGGTTTCAAGCACCACACTGTATATTTATGGTTTCAAGTACCACACTGTATATTTATGGTTTCCAACACCACACTGTATATTAATGGTTTCCAGTACCACACTGTATATTTATTGTTTCCACTGTATATATATGGTTTCAAGCACCACACTGTATATTTATGGTTTCCATCACCACACTGTATATTTATGGTTTCAAGCACCACACTGTATATTTATGGTTTCCAGCACCGCACTGTATATTTATGGTTTCCAGCACCACACTGTATATTTATGGTTTCCATCACCACACTATATATTTATGGTTTTCAGCACCACACTGTATATTTATGGTTTCAAGCACCACACTGTATATTTATGGTTTCCAGCACCACACTGTATATTTATGGTTTCCAGCACCACACTATATATTTATGGTTTCTAGCACCACACTGTATATATATATACGATGGTTAATACTGCCCTGTATTTTATGTAAATTGCATACCTAGCTCCTGTTTCAGCGGCATATACCTAAATAAACAGAAGCCTTAATTTAAACAAAGTACACAGGTGATCGTGATTCAGGCTGGTTGAAGTAAAATTGCATATGGTTTTATTTATGTTGATTTTATAATAGATAATTAACCAGTCAACTTTTGGTTAAGGTTTCAAATATTTGAGTAAACCGTTGGTGAAACAACAACCAGCACCCGTTTGAGATGATTATAAAACTTCGAATTGTGATATTTTAGATGATGAGCACAGAGTGAGACTTATTGGAAAAGGGACGGACTACATTAATGCAAGTTATCTTGATGTAAGATATTATAGTATTTTTTTTATGTATATTATTTATTTTGAGTATTTATATAAGTCTTACTGATAATCACAATGATTGAGTTTAGCTTTGTATCAACCTTAAAACATGTAAAAATATACACTGATGAAAGTAAACTATACTTAAAAAATAAATTACCACTTTAAATTTTAAATTATTTATTTTGTTAAATATGTGGTGAAGATACTCGACGTAGTTTGCTCCACCAATAAAGAAGTTTACCAATTGCAATGAACATACATGTATGCCAGTGTTATAAGGTCAGTCATACCATTTGAATGTGCATGAGTATCTATCAATGGACAATTAGTATCGATACATTGGCTGTTTTCGGAATGTCAATTTGGAGCATAGTTAATCATATAACACTATAGACATTAACTCCGATGTATTTTATGTTTCACTTTTCAGGGATACCACAAGCAGAATAAATACATCGCGTGTCTCGGTAAGCTATTTACATTTCAAATGTGTAATTTAAGACACTGTTATATATAGTGTAACGTTATATCTGTAACTCGGCAGTCCTGCCTATGAAATAACACAATGATAATTGCTTGTTGCTTAAGATATTGATATTGATAAAGCATTAATATTTATGTACAATTTATACCTAACAATGCTATATTCTTCCGCCTCTCTTTTACAAGGGAGTATATCGGCATATAACTTTCAATATGGTGTCATAAATAAACATTACAACAATATACATGTATATAAAACTTACATATTTATGAATGTAAGATATATATATATTGCCGCATTATTATATTCGTTAGTTTTCAGAAGTTAAATCAATTTCTTTGTTTATTTTTCCATTTTGAACGAACTTCTTTCAGTATTCCGATCAACTATCCTAAACCACGGTGTAAATAATGTATATCAATGTATAGTTTACGACTGAACACGATATTTTCGATAATGGGAAGCTATGTTCGGAATGTTCACAGTCTGAGATAAAAGTAAATATTGACACATTTTTTTGAGTTCCGTGATAAAATATTATCAATATTTTGTTCAGTGTGAATTTAATAATTCTTATGTTTATTTTGGCATAGAATCGGTAAACACACACTATTTTATATTCAAAACATAACGAGAAAGTCTCAATTTGCAGCTTTAATTTGTAGTTTGCCAACAGACTCTCTTTAAAGATACAAATTGACTGATACACTTTGATGACCTGGAATACTTACTTTATTAATATACACACAGCCCGTACATATATACGGGTCCAAGTAGTTGTTTCATTGTCAAACTTTAAACAACTACGACAGGTGCGTCTTGTTTACTTGGCGTTTTATATATTTAAACAGGTCCTATGGAGAAAAATACAGATAAATTTGTAAACTTCTGGAGAATGGTTTGGCAAACAAAAGTCGAAAAAGTTGTAATGGTCACAAATCTATATGAAAATGAGGTAAGTCGATATTAGTCAGTCTTAAAAGGTATCTGTACATTGATGCACAAATCAGATATTCATATTTTCATACCTCGTTAGTGTAATATTATAACTGAATTGCACTATATGTTATACCCTGCATGCATACACGAAAACTCTAGACGCCAACGACAACTCGGACACTCACACATACAACAAACACGCTTACACACGCGCGTGATGATTTGTTATATGTTTATATATTTCTAATGAAGCCATATTTCCTTAATATATGTTTCGACCAATCAACCAACACTTCTGTCACTTGTAATATATTTAGTTTTATATCAATGAGTATAAGAAATTAAATATTCACTTGATGTTTAAATGTCCATTTTGACTGTTCAAATATGTATTATTAATGCTTAGTAAATTCAATATTATGTTGAACTGTTCAGATATCGACGTATAGGTTTGAAGGTATATGGAAGATTCTATTTCAGTAGAAAGTTCCATGTAATTTCTTACCGGCTTTCATTGACTACGGAAATATGTCAACATAAATTATACTGACGGTCATGATTTTTTGTAAAATGGAATGTTCCATTTAGCAAAATCTGAGATACTTCATTGGCTGAGAAAGTAAGACAACATGTAATGAAAAGTATATATACAGCCAACACTCTGTTAAGCAGCCAGTCAAGGGAATGAACCAAGGTGGCCTCTTAAAACAGGCTCTTGCTTAAACAGGTAAATTACTCTGAAAGCATAGGAATAGGAAATAGCATATGTGACTGCTTAAGACAAGTGGCAGCCTAATAGAAGTGGTGGGCTGCACAGGTTTGACTGTATATGGTCGTGCTGTTTGGCTTAGCACAAAATAAACTATTTATAATTCATAACATATTGTCTTGATGATTAGATACAGGAAATAATAACATAGTTATAGCATGTGCTTTCCTTCGAACATGAATATTCGATATTTTAAATACTAGGTACTTTTTATTTCAGAGTAATAAATGCGACCAGTACTGGCCAAATACAGGAAAAAGCGTTATCTATGGGGACATCACTGTCACGTGTCATAGCGAGGATGTCTATGCAGACTACACCGTCAGGAGTTTTTCAGTATCTTCAGTAAGTGATGCAACATTGAAATTTATGTTAATTTATCGTCTGTTATTTAAATTGTCAAAATACTGAAAAGGATTCCATCAAACTGAAGATTTGTTGACTATAAAAAGCTGTCTCGCGCAAAACTCAAGTTCGTACATTCAAGGACAAGTTTTTGTTTTAATGCCAAACGTTTAGTTTAAACACTATTGTATGCACAATAACAATGGTAGACATACATTTAATTACAAATAAAAAGATCGAGAAGAAAGCTATAATTACAGCTGATACAGGTATATGTTATCAAATGTTCAATAATATAACAATCGGTCTCCTCGGAGCTTTTAACAGGGATTCTATTCAACTATTTCAAATGAATGTTCGTGACAATGTCTTTTTAGTAAAATAATTGAATAAAATTATTACACAGACTTTTAAACGTAAACCATTTTATGAAATGTAGATTTAACAGTATAAGCGTATTGTGTTTATTGTTCATTACGTTTTACATACACGCAGACATTGAAATTATTGTCCTATAAAGGGAATTTATCAGGATTTTTCAAATTTTAAAATTGACTAAAAAACAAGTTTGTTTCCCCCCAATATATCATGTTCATATATACATTTACTCACTGACCCCATTATATACTTAAACATGCCAAAATAATATATTAAAACGGAATTTCCTAACTTTGGCTACGCATCTAGGTCAGCTTCCCCGCTTAAAAGTGCAACATATTTTGTGACGTATATTATGAATCACGTGATTTTATTTTGATCCATTATGTACAGTGGCGGATCCAGGATTTCAGTTAAGAGGGGCGCTACACAAAACCTGAACAGGCACACATGTATTTCAGTTGAAATAAAGTGAATTTTAATACAATATAGGTGTTTATGTCGGGGAGGGGTTACGTGCGTTTTTTTAAGACTAGTTCTGCCATTGATACAGCATTACACGTAGTTAACTCAGAAATATTTCGAATGACGTCTGTCGGTATTTAAGTGCTATCTATTTTTAGAATTGGGATTACGTTTAACTCAAAAATTTAAATATCGATTTCGTCAGATTTATATAGATTTGACATAATAAATCATTGGATTTTATTGATGAATAAACGCTTTTTCTCTATTTTAATAATTATTCTAGACATCGATAGCGTTTTTTCCTGATATAACTCCTTCAAACAGTCATTTAAACAACAAAGGAATAACTTCTGACATGGCCAAGTGATTCAAGGACCAATTAGCTAACCTCATTAGAATAGTCAAGACACATAAATGGTTTCCTTAAATTTGGTTTCCTTAAATGTTTCCTTCCTTATGTGTCATACAAGATCGTCAGTGTCCTGGTGTTTTATTTATATGTTTGTATTGTGTTTAGCGTCTCTTTTAACACTTGACAGTAGTCTAAGCGCTGTCACAATGAAGTATTATACCACAGACACATTATACTAATACAGGCCAGACCTAGAACTATCCTCTTAATAATGAGCGAAAAGCGATGAATCTTCTAGTTCCACTTTTCAAGGCTTTTGATATGACCCGGTCAGGCATTGAACCAACGATCTTCTGCATGCGAGGCCGACGCTCGGCCCCAAGACCATCACTGCGGTTAAGACCTGGTGTTAAACATCAGGGTATTTATGTTGTTTTCAAAGAACTGATGTAATATCTATACACTACTTTCGTTTTTTTTATTATTTTTTTTTAATACAATATCATTTTATCTCATCTTTTTTATTGTTCTTAAATTATGAACCACTGTGTTGTTCCAGGCTATCAACTGAGTGATAGTAAGAGTAGGACACATGTAGCTCATGCATGTCATTAACAGTGTATTGGGCAAAGTTTAATGTAACTTTGAAGTTCTGCAGATTTATTAGTTCTAGATTCATATATTATTGCCTACTAATATGCCATAGTCTTTTTTCGTCTAACATTGTGCGCCATTCTGAAAACTAATTCTTGATTGGGCAAACAATACACCGGATTAAATGATTACATGCATAAGTAGAATATAAAGTCAAACGAAGTGTATGCAACAAACAGTTGTCTTCTTAAAAAATCGTATATTTGGTTTTACAGATGTCTGAGAACAGAAAACTTAACCATATCCATTACACTGCCTGGCCTGACAAAGGTGTACCCGATGATGTCACGAGTCTAATCGAATTCAGACAGAAAGTTGTAAGTACAACAACATCTCTGGACGGACCAACTATTGTACATTGCAGGTCAGTGAACGAGTAGTACTGTTTTCTATGTTAAAATACTGAACAAAACAGCTTACCCGTCATTTTTCTTATTTCCGATATATTCGTCAAAATAGTGAGTCAATTAATAAACAATATTAACAGCCATGTAAATTGCCTAAATGGTGTTTCTTATACGAGTCAATTTTTTTAGGAAATTGCTTTGACACATATTTAGATAATACATAAAATGTCAGGTACATCAATGCCTGGTGGTGATAAGCTGTTTCGTTCTGTATAATATAGATCGAGCGCTGTCCCTATAGTTTGTATGTTTACATGTGATTACATAGTGATTTAACTAGACAGCCTATTTAAATATTCGGTCTGTATTCACCATTATTTCTATTTCTGGACGAGGATATATAATTATGATCTAACGCTAGCAAAATACATTATATTGTCGGTCTGTATTTATCATATATATATATATATATATATATATATATAAAGGGAGGTAATTAAATTCACAACAACGGAATTTACGATTTTTGGTATCTTTTCAGATGCTCATTCACAATGCATGATATGTATATGGAAATAATTAATTGTGAATAACCAATACATAAATGTACAGACTATGGCGAGCTCGCCTAGCTACAATGCAAACCATAGATACAATATCAAGGCCAATAAATTTGGTGTCGACCATGACTTATATACATGTACTATGGATTTACATGCAACACATCTGGACTGGACGGACAATTTACATACGAATAAAGTGATTTAAATATGCACGTACATCATATATATATTTACGGTCCGTATTCACCAGTATTAGTATTTCTGTACGGGAATATTTTATGATCTAACACTATCACAATATATTAGTATACATAATCGGTCCATATTTACCAGCATTTGGATTTCTGTACGGGAATATTTTATGATTTAACTCTATCACAATATATTAGTATACATAATCGGTCCGTATTTACCAGCATTTGGATTTCTGTACGGGAATATTTTATGATCTAACACTATCACAATAAATTAGTATACATAATCGGTCCGTATTTACCAGCATTTGGATTTCTGTACGGGAATATTTTATGATTTAAATCTATCACAATATATTAGTATACATAATCGATCCGTATTTACCAGCATTTGGATTTCTGTACGGGAATATTTTATGATCTAACACTATCATAATATATTAGTATACATAATCGGTCCGTATTTACCAGCATTTGGATTTTTGTACTGGACTATTTTATGATCTAACACTATCACAATATATTAGTATACATAATCGGTCCGTATTTACCAGCATTTGGATTTCTGTACGGGAATATTTTATGATCTAACACTATCACAATATATTAATATACATAATCGGTCCGTATTTACCAGCATTTTGATTTCTGTACGGGAATATTTTTTGATCTAACACTATCATAATATATAAGTTACATAATCGGTCCGTATTCTCCAGTATTTCGATTTCTGTATTTGAATGTATTATGATCTAGCGCTATCACAATACAATACATAATCGGTCTGTATTCATCATTATTTCTATTTCTGTACGGGAATATATAATTATGATCTAACGCTATCAAAATACATTACATTGTCGATCTGTATTTATCATCATATGTGAATACAGTGATTTAAACATGCATCTACATCATATCAACATTTTTGGTCCGTATTCACCAGTATTAGTATATCTGTACGGGAATATTGTATGGTGTAGCGCTATCATTATATATGCATCAGTACTTGTATTTCTGTACGGGAATAATTTATGATCTTGCACTATCACAATATGTTATTATACATAATCGGTCCATATTCACCAGCATTTGGATTTTGTACTGGAATATTTTATGATCTACACTATCATAATATATTAGTATACATAATCGGTCCGTATTCATCATTATTTCTATTCAAATATAAACTTTATGCACTGTGTGTTCGTATTTAGCAATAGTTGTTCCTCTTCATGCTTCAATACTTAATCTATCAAACTTTAACATAAGCTAGGTCGTAGTGTATTGTATTGTTTATATCAATAACGATGAGCTACATATACATGTATAGTAAAGTGTATTGAGTAAATTAATTTCTAACTTTCTGACGTAACTTTGTATATGTCTATGCTATTATATTTTAACCTAGCATATGCATGCAGACTTGATGCGATTGCCACTTATTTGATTTTGGATAAAGTTTCTTTTTAATTATATATGCTTTTACTCATAAAATACTATAACAGAAGTCATATAATTTCAGTTTTTAATTGATACATTAAGAACATATTTTAGTTTAGTTTAAACCTATTTTATTTCAACATGAAATGGGGGGTTTAATCTTTTAAGTTTAAGTTCTGTTAACATAAGGTTCGACACGTCCCCTAATTTAATTCAATTTTTAAATCAGAAAATGATGAATATCAAGACAATTTTATTTGACACATCATAAGAACAACTTTACACTTAAGACAAAAAAATAAATCTTTGTCATTTTTTTCTAATCATTTTAATGATACAAAAGTCATTATTGCCTTCTTTCTTGTTCATATATCACAGCGCCGGTGTTGGAAGAACAGGCACCTATATAGCTCTGGACATTCTAACAACAGAAGGCGAGCAACATAGGACTGTCGACATATTTGGATGTGTAGAGCATATGAGGGAGCATCGAGTCAACATGGTCCAGACGGCGGTAAGTTTGCTGCTATTCCAGTTATTTAGGTGTTTTTAATACATACGCGTATGTCATTTATAAATAAGCTATCTAAGTTCGTTGAATAATTGTAACTACGTATGTACATATGTAAGGCCCTCTATTTTTTAAATGTATGTTTAACATTAACATTGTGACATAAATTACGTTTATTTATTTACAACTAAACAGAAAATGTTGAAATTAAAATAAGAGAGTTCAAAGGGACACAACTGCTATTTGATCGAACGTTGAAGGAGTCTAGTTAAGCTCCCTTGATACATAACACAAAATCCCTTACCTGAATCACGATTTTAAGTTATTGTATAATTTAAGGCTTTCGATCTGGAATATTGTCGGTAACGTTACCTTCCACAACGAATTCCCGCCAGCCGGAAAATCAATCATGGTAGCAAAATAATTAAAATTGCACTGTTCCTTTATGACTGTAGAAGCTAAAATCAAGTCGTGATCGACGAGGTTGTTCAAATAAAATAAAACGATCAGAATAACGACTGTGCTATCGACATTGACCACATCTATAATGTAGATAGTAAACTGATGAAAACTTGTGTACTTAAAACGGAAAGTAACATTTGTTTTCGTCATTTTGCTATTGATCGTATCAAAATCATTATGTCTTTGTACATTACACAAATATGTTACGTTATGTTCATGTAAACTAATTGTAGCGTAATAGACGTCGCGGAATCGTCGGTAGAGAGGTTAGATCGTTGGATATTAATCCAGAGGTCATGGGTTCGATCTCTACCTCCGCTTGGTAACATTTCTTTAAGTATTTTTTTACAGAGATGGTTTGGCTCAGCACATTCACTAGGAAAACATCAGCATGTCACAAACACAGTACAAAGTTAAGATAAAGTAATTCCAAAACTTGCAGGACTTCAGACCAAAAATAAGCTTTATTGCTGTAGCTTAGTCTCATTGAAGAATTACCTCCTTTACCTCCCTTACATGACAGTAGCAAGATTCTCACGCCAAAGAAATTAGAGCTGTGTTAAAAATGCATAAAATGTCATATTTCTTTATACATATGGGAACATCGGAACATTTTCATGATTTCTGCAAAGTTTTTGTGACACTGGGAACTGCATCTAATATTTAAAATGTTCAAATAAATAGAGAATATCTAATGTTTGATGAAAGGAAGGTCCCTGTTTACGGATTGTAAATGTTATAATTTCCGGCATTATTGTTTTAATAAAAACACTTGACTTATTACAGAATTTAACATGCCCATATTATGTTTACTGATAAAAGAATGTTGAAACTACACTATGTCACCAAATTTTCTGCAAATTATTCAAAAGTGGGGGTAGAATAAAATATATTTTAAGAAATATACGTATTTTAGTTACATTTATATTATTGTATTTAGCAATGTTGTTGCGAAGTAAAACTTAGTTTTATATATCATGTATAGTACATGTATGAAAAAAAAAATATTTGATTGTATTAAGTAGAACTTTGTTTTAATGTTGCTTTCTCAAAGATAAAGGCATTGGACTTTTAAATTTAGATTCTTTCCACTCTAAGCGGTAAAATGGTCTAAAATCTCCTTAACTTGTTTTTTTGTGATATTGACCATTACAGATCTAAATCCTCGACTTGGCTTTTTCTGATATTGACCTTTACAGATCTAAATACTTAACTTGGCTTTTTTGTGATATTGACCATTACAGATCGAAGTCTTTTTTTTCAGGAACAATACGAATATCTCCACAACGCCTTGGTCCACACATTGACTTTCGACTCACATGCCATTCCTGGTGATACATTCCAGGCGTACTACACGTCAATCAGTGACTCAGAAATGACGAAAAAGTTTGAGGTAACAAACAACAAGCATACAGTTTGTTTTCCTTTATCGTAAAAGAATGACAAACTTTCATATAACTCAACTTCTGCACAAACACTGTCACGCGGCCATGTAAATATGAAATTAGAATATCTAAGTAAATGTTCAGACCGAGTAACCAAGGCCGAGGTTACATGAACGTCTGTAAACGAAAGATTATATTGTATCCAGTTGTAATTTACGTCATAGTAACAGAGCTGGGTATCAGATTGACATTTGTTTACTGACTGGTACTATAGTATTGGTTCGAGTTCAAACACTCGGTGCAACCTTGTGTGTCAGGCACTTGGTGTGAAAAGACGGTTCTACTCAGATTCCTTCTGGTGTCTTCCGCAACCGATATGCCATAAGTAGCCTCTTTGCATTGAATATCTTATTTATGAAACAAGCAATATATTTTAATAAAATACGTAAAAGCAGCAACAGTTTAAAATAGTATACTGCTGCTACATTCTTATTAATGTTACGTAATCTGCTGCATCGCTAGGTAATTATAACTTAATTTCAATTAACATGATACGGGGTGTCAATCAAACAAGTCGATAATCCAATCTGCGTCTGATATGGTTTGTAACGCCGTCTTGTGCCTTAGACAAGCTAACTATGTCTTAAGTTAACACTACATTGTATTTCCTTGCACAAACAATGCCATGTAGAGACTTTTACTTTTCTATAAAACCGGATTACCGTTTTACGTTTCTAGTTATGTAATTTTACGCATAGCAGATATATAAAATACCATTCATATTTTTTTTATTTTAGGAGGCGCCCCTAACTACAAAAGTGTTTACAGTCAGAATTGAAACTATAAGGATTAACTTCATTGTTTGGTCAAATCACGCCAACATCTTACGTAAAGTCCGGACTTTATTTGATTAGGGCGTTATTTGACTTTATTTTCACATGCAAAGAAAGCAGAACAAATGAATGTATTTCTATATAACCGTCATTAAATTGTGAACATAACTTTATGGTAATTTCAGTTATTAATTAAATGATGTTATTTCCTTATTAGGAAGACTTTAATGTTAACAGCTACATGTACATGTAATATATTTGCTCACAATAATTGTCCAAAATTTTTTTTTCAGAAAATTCAGAATTCAAAAGAAGAAAAGACCGAAGACGAGATCAAAGCTATTAATAGAAATAAAACGATGACAAAATTTAATCGACCACATTCGGACATTCCAGGTACGTTTATTATAAATGATATAGCCTGTATAACAGTCCTAGCTTTCCCGATAGGGTCCATTAATTAGCAGGTTGGAAAAGCCACATTTGAGCACGTTGTTTTTTCAGTTGCTTTGACTGAAAGTTTGAATGACGTCACAGTTGAGTAAGCGTTCAATTGCTATGAATTGTGGGACAGATAAATAATTATCTGCTCTTTTATAGGGGTTAAAAAAATCTGATTAGGGACATACACTGTATCAGGCTCAGGGACAGACTGACAAATGAATGATCAGTTATTAATTATTGTTTTGATGCTTTTTTATATTTAAGACAATATATTCAAATTACAAGTCTGTATATTCGTAACGTAGCTCATTCTTTTATCTTTATCAAACTGTATCGTTCATTTTCTCTTGAATGCTACCCAAATACGTCCAATTCAGCTTCGAACAGTTTTTTTAGAATAAATCACCCTTGTTTTATATTCTGTATATAATACCCTCTAAAATCCTCACAATTATTATAAGGTCATTTTTTATATTTAATACATAAAACTCAGTTTATTATTTACATGTTATTTTTTTCATTCAAAATTACTCATTATATTATAGGAGATTTGCATCGACCCAAACTGTCTCTATTGAAAACTTCAGGATCATCCGATTACATCAATGCAATATATATAAATGTAAGTAGAGATCTGTATTAGTCCATTTCTTATCAGGTAGAAGTATTGAGCTTATTCAATGTGGCTGAAACATAAATATTCAATTAAACTGCAGCTTATAGAAAACATGAGGGGTATTGTATTAAGCATTACCCCTCATGAGCGGACTATTGTACTAATTTCGTTTGTTTTATTTTGACAAACATTATATACTGATCAGATTTCCAATATCTTCGTAAAAGTATTGAGTAGCGTCAACAGCATTTGAATACGCCATTTAACAGACAGCTGTGTATTTATTCTTCAAAACATTTGAATACGCCATTAAACAGGCAGCTGTGTATTTATTCTTCAAAACATTTGAATACGACATTTAACTGGCAGCTGTGTATTTATTCTTCATAACATTTGAATACGCCATTTAACAGGCAGCTGTGTATTTATTCTTCATAACATTTGAATACGCCATTTAACAGGCAGCTGTGTATTTATTCTTCATAACATTTGAATACGCCATTTAACAGGCAGCTGTGTATTTAATTTACATAACATTTGAATACGCCATTTAACTGACAACTGTGTATTTAATGTTCATAATACAGACTTAACCAATGCTCCTTAATGTTATTTCTTATCCAAGTACAAATTTCAAGGCAATTGTTTTATGAGAAAATACATAAAATGTCAAGTGGCGGGTTAGCTGTTCCGTTCTCTGTATGATCTGTTATTCCAAATGAGGTTGTGTATATAAAATAATACGCTATGCTGCCAATGTTTCATTTTGTCTGCTGTATGGCGACCGCAAATAGTCACCACGTACTTTGTGTTAGTGTTTTTTATCATTTAAGATCGCTTGCAATCATGGGCTCATTTGATAGTGCTTGATAATAAAGTATATTTGCTACATAGGATTGTTGCATATTCCATCACCTCAATTGAGACCCCACCATTTTTCTTCTTTTCGTTGGCATGTTCTGTTAGTTTCAACGTTTCCAAGAGTTCCGTTTGTGAGATTGAATTTGTAATAGAACGTTAAAAGACTTTACTGAATATTGATAAATGAAACAAAGGGTCCTGATCAAATATTACAGAATGTATAGTTATTACAATTGTACAGTACAGAGAACGACTATTATGACAACGTGGCCACTACTCGTTTAGAAGCTCTAAATATTTTAATCATATACATGGTTTATTGATAATTGTAATGTTAACTTTGATGATAGCATTTCAAATTAAAAAAAATACATGTAACATAATTAATATTGCTATGTTATTTCAGAGTTTCAAAACCAAAAATCGCTTCATTGTTGCCCAAACGCCATTACTTTGTACTGCCCTGGACTTTGTTAGTCTTATATACCAGACAAACTGCTCGTGCATCGTCTCCATGGAGCCTGTGGAACGTTTAAAAGATAAGGTAGTTCCTCGAAACAGTCATATTATCAATCATATTGATTCGAAGTATTTTGTTTTTATAGTAAGTCTATCAATAAGTTATGATGCAGAACAATCTAATTCATGTTATCTACTGATAAATATTAGCTAATTAATGAAATTACTTGTAATATATATATATATACGAGACATTAATGGCTGTATAGGTACCTAACCATTTAGGTTTATCATTGATGATTCAAACACAATTTATTGAAAAAGTCTAATTCAGATATTATACACCATTAAACTACGTGTTTATCCCAATGTAATGAGAAGGAATGTACCGACATCCAAACTTCATATATACACTGCATGGATTGCGATGTATTTTCAATAACAGTTCCTTTTATGTCCTAGGAAAACTGTTCTGCATGTTGAAGTACTAACAATTTGCTATATTACATCTAATCAACGCTGTTTTTTCAAAGAAGGTTGATATTTATTCAGCCTGAGACTGCAATCCTTGATGCATATTTTCAATGGTTCCCTAATTATTTCCATATCGTGTTATATCAGTGACATTTATATTCTCTAGGTTTGTTTAGGTCCTTACCTAAACTCTCCAACCAACCGTTCCAGTAGTGTTAAATTCACCATCCTGTAAAGTCATAGCTATAACACAGAGTGATACATAAGGTATCGTGATACACCACCAGACTCAAATACTGAATATAAGTATATCTATCAATGAGTAATTATTGTAGATTTTCTTATGTTATAACAGACTGTTGGTACATATTTCCCTGCTGGCAATCAGGAGTTAAACATAGGACAATTTAAAATAACATCGGCGAAGGGCGAAACCAGACAGCAGTGCATCCTGCGTAAACTGACCATTGTCAAACAAGAACAGGTAATGTCTTCGTACATGTACCGTAACATCAATATAATATACAAAATGGCAATACCAATGTCAGTTTAGTATCGTCTGTCAGATTAAAGTTTGCCAACACAAATAATCTTTTGGTGATATTCAACCATTTCTGGGGTAAATGGATATATCGTTCTCTTAGCAACTGCATAGACTGTTTAATCAATCAATGATTTATGTTTTGTTTTTTCATAAATTTTATGTTCACAAAATGTAAAACAGCGAGACAGCTCACACACTACAAATATTGTAACAGATAGTGTTGAACATAAATATATATACTTCATCTAAATTATTTTATATTTTATTCAAAATGAGTATCAATAAAAATACATTTTAAGGTAGATCCTTTAATGCTAATGTTGTATATGGCACATCACATCATACATGAAAGCAGTCACTAATATTAATTCCAATCTAACTTTCATGTGTATTAAAAAACATTTACATAGAATAACACTAATTTTTTACCGACTTTTAATTTTTCCATTATACCCCTTAAGTCGGACTACTTCTTTCGTTCCTAGTTGTTTTGTAGTCATACGCGATTATTATGCAGGAGATAGATAGTGGGGCGTCTCAAACTAAAAAAAAATAATTTGTCATCAGGATTGGAATTATAAGGATAAATTCATTTTTTTCTAGTATTTATGCATATGTAAAGAATGTCGAACCATGTTGAATTCGATTTGTGCTTGATTCGACATTCTTTCCGAATGCATAAAACACAGAAAAAAATGTTTTATACTGTTTGATAATTTCAATCATGCAGAGCGGGAACAATGGGCGGACAATTCACCACTACCAGTACACGCAGTGGCAGTCCGGAAAGCTGGTACCAGACAACGCCGCCGCATTGTTACAAATGGTACGGGACGTTGACAAGAAGGCACATGAGTCTTCCGAAGCAGGCCCGATAATAATACATTGCCTGTAAGTATGACAGTGTACAGTGTAATACAAACATCTTTTTGATTTTAAGATCTTTTTCGTTTGTTCAGTAAGTTCCTATTTCAATTCAACTTTAAATATTATTTCTGACGTTTAAAGCGTGTTTGTTTGGAAATTTCAAAACAGTTCAAAATAATATACATATAATAACAAGAATAAATGTAATATCATGTATACGCTAACCTTCTATGGTTTGTGAAATTACATAATTTAACAGGGGTCTTTATGGGCTGTGCTTATCAATTAAATTTGATTTTGTAACATTACTTCCGCCGTTTGGTAGTGTATTCTACGTTTGTTGTCTATAAGAAGTTATCGAGTAAAGATAAAGCGTGTTTGTTTGGTAGTGCTTTCTACGTTTGTTGTCTGTAAGTAGTTATCGAGGTAAGCTATAACGTGTTTGTTTGATAGTGTATTCTACGTTTGTTGTCTGTAAGTAGTTATCGAGGTAAGATATAGCATGTTTGTTTAGTAGTGTATTCTACGTTCGTTGTCTGTAAGTAGTTATTGAGGTAAGATATTGCGTTTTTGTTTGGTAGTATATTCTACGTTTGTTGTCTGTAAGTAGTTATCGAGGTAAGATATAGCGTGTTTGTTTGGTAGTGTATTCAACGTTTGTTGTCTGTAAGTAGTTATCGAGGTAAGATACAGCGTGTTTGTTTGGTAGTGTATTCAACGTTTGTTGTCTGTAAGTAGTTATCGAGGTAAGATACAGCGTGTTTGTTTGGAAGTGTATTCTACGTTTGTTGTCTATAAGTAGTTATCGAGGTAAGATATAGTGTGTTTGTTTGGTAGTGTATTCAACGTTTGTTGTCTGTAAGTAGTTATCGAGGTAAGATACAGCGTGTTTGTTTGGAAGTATATTCTACGTTTGTTGTGTATAAGTAGTTATCGAGGTAAGATATAGCGTGTTTGTTTGGTAGTGTATTCTGCGTTTGTTGTCTGTAAGTAGTTATCGCGGTAAGATATAGCGTGTTTGTTTGGTAGTGTTTTCTACGTTTGTTGTCTGTAAGTAGTTATCGAGGTAAGCTATAACTTGTTTGTTTGATAGTGTATTCTACGTTTGTTGTCTGTAAGTAGTTATCGAGGTAAGCTATAGCTCGTTTGTTTAGTAGTGTATTCTACGTTCGTTGTCTGTAAGTTGTTATTGAGGTAAGATATTGCGTTTTTGTTTGGTAGTATATTCTACGTTTGTTGTCTGTAAGTAGTTATCGAGGTAAGATATAGCGTGTTTGTTTAGTAGTGTATTCAACGTTTGTTGTCTGTAAGTAGTGATCGAGGTAAGATATAGCGTGTTTGTTTGGAAGTGTATTCAACGTTTGTTGTCTGTAAGTAGTTATCGAGGTAAGATATAGCGTGTTTGTTTAGTAGTGTTTTCTACGTGTGTTGTTTGTAAGTAGTTATCGAGGTAAGAAATAGCGTGTATGTTTAGAAGTGTATTCTACGTTTGTTGTCTGTAAGTAGTTATCGAGGTAAGAAATAGCGTGTATGTTTAGTAGTGTATTCTACGTTTGTTGTCTGTAAGTAGTTATCGAGGTAAGATATAGCGTGTTTGTTTGGTAGTGTATTCTACGTTTGTTGTCTGTAAATAGTTATATGTTAGATAAAGCGTGTTTATTTGGTAGTGTATTCTACGTTTGTTGTCTGTAAGTAGTTATCGAGGTAAGATACAGCGTGTTTGTTTGGTAGTGTGTGCTACGTTTGTTGTATGTATGGTATAGAGTAACTTGGATACAGTATAATAGTGAGAATAAATAATAGCACATATAAGTAAAACCTAACCTTCTATGAATTATTTTAGAGATTCAACATTTGAGATATTGAGAGGTACATGTACTGTGTCGCTGTAAAAACAGTTTGTGGGAACATTTGTCATTTGTTTGTGGAAGAATGGTAGTTCCATTTATATTCAGAATGAGTTCTTCCTCCACCAATCACAATTGAATAAACCATATACAACTTTATGTGAGAAAGTTCGTCCGTTACTTGCTGAAGACAGTGTTTCGTAATATCAACCTATATTCAGTCTGAGGTCTTCCGCCACCAATGAAAATGAATATATCATATGCAACCTGAAACGTGTAAAAATGGCTTTAAACCCTGTTAAACACATAAAAGTAAAGTTAACATTCTTGGTGATTCTTTGCCTATCGCTAGGAACGGCGGGGAGAAGAGCGGCCTGTTCTGTGTCGTGACCATGCTAATTGAGAAGATGGAAATAGAACACGAAGTAAGCGTGGTGAACTGCGTCAGAATGGTCAAATCTAGGAGAGAATCTGCCATTCCAAATAAGGTAAGTCTAACAACGCCGAAGGAACGGTAGCTATGTGACACGAAGTAAGCGTGGTGAACTGTGGCATGATGGTCAAGTCTAGGAGAGGAACTGCCATTCCAAATAACGTAAGTCTAACAACGCCCGATAAATGGTAGCTATGCGACACGAAGCAAGCGTGGTGAACTGTGTCAGGATGGTCAAATCTAGGAGAGGAACTGCCATTCCAAACTGCCATTCCAAATAAGGCAAGTCTAATAATGCCGGAGAAACGGTAGCTATGTGACACGAAGCACGCGTGGTGAACTGTGGCATGATGGTCAAGTCTAGGAGAGGAACTGCCATTCCAAATAAGGTAACTCTAACAACGCCCGATAAATGGTAGCTATGCGACACGAAGCAAGCGTGGTGAACTGTGTCAGGATGGTCAAATCTAGGATAGGAACTGCCATTCCAAATAAGGCAAGTCTAATAATGCCGGAGAAACGGTAGCTATGTGACACGAAGCACGCGTGGTGAACTGTAGTATGATATCCAAATCTAGGAGATGTCAAGCAATTGCGACGAAATCACATATATGATAAATTATTAATGGTATGTATGAAGCTTTAACGTGTTACATATGAGTAAACAAAATGTTACATCAAACCCTTACAGCAGATTCGGTTAATAATTACGTTTACAGCGTAAAACAAATACCACATTAAGGTTTTAAGAAATAGAGCCGCATTATTGACATATGAATTAAAATCATAAACATATAGTTTATGTCTATATATCTAAATATTATTAAAATTTAGTTAAAAGTCGTTTTGATCGAGTAGTCCTAAACTGGGGGTTGCTGTTTTTTCCAAGTTTACATTGAACACGGAAAATGAAAAAAAAAGCATGCATTGTCTCTTGACATAAAATATTCAATTCAATTCTTAAGTATGTGATCTGTAAGGATAAGTTGTTACTTTGGTTCCAGTAATGTATATTATAACGTCATTATTATCGTTACGGTATATTTCACCACACAAGTCCCTATTATCACATTACTAACCCATCATAGTGACTACATAATGTGTCATTATCTTTACTTTCAGGAGCAATTCTCATTTTGTTACCAGTGTGTGAACGCTTACTTGCAGTCGTTCGATATCTACTCTAACTTTTCTCTGAGGATATGAACGACAATGAAAAGAAAGTAAATCAAGTGTCCACTTTTCATGCGGCAAAAGTGATATCCTGAATTTAATAAGACAGCGAAAGTAACAACGATACCACACACACAGATATTCATAATCATAACCTGGAAAAACAAAGCAAGTGATATTGATGTGATATTATAGTTTTCGATATACGCGTTAACATAAATCCGGAACGAAAACACAACAGTACGGATGCCATACCATAACTGATGATTACTGTGTACACGTTGAACTCGTTGTCTAATTAAAATATCTATTTAGTTAATGGCAATTAAGTGTTAATTAAAACACGTTCAACTAATGATCACATTATTTGCTCTAATTATTACAATGGGTTACGTATTTTTAATTATTTTGTTGTACAATTAAAAATGTGCTTAATATGTTCAAATTAAAGTTCATTCCATAAATTAACCAATTTGTAAATAAAAGTAAATGTTACGTTTTGTATATACTAGTATAATTCATTAAAAGCAATTTCATGTTTATTCATTTGGTTACATTTAGATTCAAATAGTATTGTAGACGTGTCTAACGTCATTGAGACATACTTGTCGCACTCAATATCATAACAGGACTCAAATTTTTAGTAGATAGTTACTAACATCTAATTTGTTTATAAACCATTCCAATTATAGATACCTCTAATAAATATAAACACACAAAAACAACCTCAATATAATAAAATTCATGTAATTATTGCAACTATATTTTTCTGTAGAAAGGGATACACCGAAATACATAATTTTATTTAATATTTAGTAAGGTCCTACACCAAGCCAGCCACTATAGCATTAAGAGAGAAAAATCTCCTGAAGTCATTAGACAACATAATTTTCTTATACTATCATCTGCTGTGTCAAATTATATTTTATTTCTGTTTGATTTTTGTTTTAGCTCGAGCTACAGTCTATAATTTGTTGATACACATACCTATAAACGTCGACAGGTCAAGGAACAATAAATGTATTGCAAATAAATTTTGTATATTTATATTTCATTATACTGTTGAATCAAAAAACAAACATTTAGTTCATTTCAAAGCAAAACAATAAGAAAAGAAAAGTCATTTTACCATCACATGAATAAAAGTCAATAATGAACTAATTTTAAAAAACAAAATGTATGCTTTCTTTTTCCTTTCAGTGTATATATATGAATGTATGTTACAACTTGACTGATATATATATTTGTACGGTTTGTTGAGGGATGGCCCACCCCGACCCTCATAGACCTATTACGGGGTGATTAAATGTATCACTTTTCAGTGATTGAAATTAAAAAAAAAATAAAACAAACCATCTAATTAACGAATTTGTAAACAATTTCTTAATTTTGTTTTATTATGCATATACAAATCATATAATGAAAAATCCACACTCGTTCACAGTATTACAATTACGTATGTACATATCTAGCGTCCTTTAGACATATTTGTCTCGCATTAGCATGTGTTTATAATACGCCTACACGCTACTTTTGTATTCCTATTACCTTTTTTTGTTTATCATACATATAGTTGGGGTTTTTTTACCCCTTTTACTGCCAGGGTAGTAAATATGTGTAAGAGGAGACTATCAAATTACAACGCTACACTAGGATTTTGCTGATGGTCAACTAAAACAGATCAAAGGGTATAGAGTTCATCTCCCTCGAATTTCAACATTTTTGGCAGTTAGAGATAAACATATTTTTGAACTGCATCTAGAAATACTTTTTGGAAATTATATTTTTGTCAAATAAATGTAATGACAATGATCTAGTAGTGTACACAATGATAACAAGAAGGATTATATTAAATGATTGAACTTGTTTGTAAAAAGTTAGTTTGTTTTTATTTATTTCGCATATATAATTTATCTAATGACAAATTCATGTTCATTCATAGCATTACATTTATATATGTATCATATTTCGACATATCTAATGTCCTTGAGACCTATTTGTCTCTCAACAGCATGTGTTTATAGTACACTGAACGGAACAGCTAACCCGCTTCTTTTGTATTCCTTATATCGTTATAGATGTATTGGGTAGTGTTATCTAAATTTATATACGACATTAACAGTTTTGAGTTCTTGCTTTTATATAGCCTAAATAATCTTTCTTATTCAAGTCCAAATTTCATAGAAATTGCGTTATTTCTTTTTGAGAAAATATATAAAATGTCAGGAAGATAAACTTTTAGATGACGGGTTAGCTGTTCCGTTCAGTATAATTGATTATGAGTTGTAAACAGAAATTATTGTTGTTTATTTGTGTATGTAAAATGACAGTAGTGTATATATCATAAGTGTATTCTCGTGTACATCATTGATGGATTAATAATTACAAAACACAAACTATTATTGTATGTTAGGTTTTATCAGGCACTCATGAATATTCCATGTATATCCATTAACTAATTTCCAGTGTCTGAACGTAGATATTGATATTACTGTTGACCGATGCCAATACATTGCATTCAAGAATGTCTGTTCGGAGAAGGCATTTAAACGCCCGAACATGTTGGCGAAGGTTAATGAGTGCCAGGTAAACACGTATTCACAATAACAAAACTGTTTTAGAATAACGGTTAACATGTTTTAAAATAGAGGACCAAAAAAAACAGCTGTAACTATTTTACAGTGCTTGCATTATATATGCCTATATGTGTATGAATGATATGTAAAATACAACTTTAAACAAGCAATCTTTAATGTTTATGACACGGGATAGTGAATACTTGGACACGTTTTTTAGATTATGCTATAGGATTAAACTTCATAGCATATGTTGTTTAATGTCTTCTTCAATATTAACTCCAATGTGTCATGTTCTGAATTAAATTATTTATTCTGTACGAATTACTATAAACGTAAAGTTTAAACACATGTATTTGATTAATAGTGTTATATTTTGAATACAAAATGTACACGAAGTTGTCCTGGGTAGAACCAGTGCTAAGCATATATGGAAAAGTGCCTTGCTTATGGACACCACACATAGCCGTGGCGGAGGATCAAACCAACGATACTGAAATCATGGGTCCGATGCTGTAACACTAATCCACGCGCTCCACAGAAATGAGTTCCAGTTGATTAAACCGAGAAAATAGGCATAACGTTAGAACTTTATAATTTTTTGGTTGGTTACAACATTATATCTTATATACCAGTATCGTCAAGTCAATAAACAACATTGTAGATTATCTTATATACCAGTATTGTCAATAAACAATATAGTAGTTTATCTCATATACCAGTATCGTCAGTAGACAACATTGTAGTTTATCTTATAAACCGGTATCGTCAATAGACAACATTGTAGTTTATCTTCTATACCAGTATCGTCAATAGACAAGATTGTAGTTTATCTTATATACCGGTATCGTCAGTAGACAACATTGTAATTTATCTCTCATATACCAGTATCGTCAGTAGACAACATTGTAGTTTATCTTGTATACCAGTATTGCCAATAGACAACATTGTAGTTTATCTTATATACCAGTATCGTCAGTAGACAACATTGTAGCTTATCTCCTATACCAGTATCGTCAGAAGACAAGATTGTAGTTTATTTTATATACCGGTATCGTCAGTAGACAACATTGTAGTTTATCTCATATACCACTATCGTCAGTAGACAACATTGTAGTTTATCTTGTATACCGGTATCGTCAGTAGACAACATTGTAGTATATCTCATATACCATTATCGTCAGTAGACAACATTGTAGTTTATCTTATATACCAGTGTCGTCAGTAGACAACATTGTAGTTTATCTTATATACCAGTATCGTCAGTAGACAACATTTTAGTTTATCTTGTATACCAGTATTGTCAATTAATAGGGGCCAGCTTCTCTAACCTTCGTTAGTATTAGAATTTCGTACAAACAATAAAAAGACGTTTCATTAACAAAAGGTTTTTGTAGATTTTGACGCGGATATTGTTTTCTTACATAAATGTATAAATAGAACACAATATGTGTGTCAAACACTGGTTTCTTAGCATCAAATATTACACCAACGAAGTTCGTAATCTTAAAATTTGTCCTAGGATTTTTTTTTTTACTTTTCACATAAAAATGAATATGTACATTTGTACGTGGATATACTTTACACATACATGTAGCATTATATAAAAGAAAACATGTTTTATGTAAAACTCTAAATATCTTAATAAAAATGAATATGTACATTTTTACGTGGATTTAGTTTAGTGATCATACATGTCATCACATTTCCTTTTTACCAGATTTTATAATTTTAGTTCCATAATTTTAGTTTGAATCAACATATAATAAGCCGCCACCTGCTTTAAGGGGTCATTTTTGCTGTTTTGTTAACTGTATATTATTATATATACTGTAAGTATTCATTATATTATGTGTGTACATGCTGCCTTTGTGGATGTGTCCTTTGAATACTTAGTCTCGTGTGGTTATATATTTTATTTTTTTTGTAAATAGTATTATAAAACTAAACAAAAATATGTTTACTTAAGTGTCAATCAAGAAAACTGAACTAAAGGATGTATAATATATTGCTTAAGCAGTTATACTTGATATGTTATTGTTTATTGTTTATTCATTCACATATACGTTATGCATGCATGCTATTTTGTCATACAGCTTCGTTAATACTCTTATATTTGTTTTTACTGTCAATATGTTGATGTTATTGTGTGTGGTTTAGCGTCTCTGTGCAGTTAGTTGGGTAGAATCAGTACAAAATGTAGTTTTTCGAGAGTCCAGCAGATCGAACCAGCTACCACTGCTGTGAGCGTACTCCTAGCTTCGTTAATAGCATTTCTATAACTCTTTTAAATAATTATATGTATAATTGTACCATTAAGAACTTTCATCAACTCGCAAATGTCCTTCGTGGCCGAGTGGTCTGAAGTGACGTCTCAAGATCACTTACGTCTCATCGCTAAGGTCGTAGGTTCGATTTCCGTTCGCTCCAAAAACGTTATGAGAGAAAGTTTGACAGTTATTTGCGAAAGTAGTTCATATTCATTATTTCATTCTGAGGTCTTCCACCACCAATAAGACTGGATATGTCATATACATGTATAACCTAATATGAAGTGTGTGGAAAATGGCGAAAAACTGCATTCAAAAATAATGTTATAAGCATTTTTCCTACATGATGAAACGTCTCAATATTAACTTTATTTTATTAAATTGTATACATTGTATTTTATATATTGTTTAAGTATCATGGTAGTTCTTTTATTTTTACTAATTTTATATTTGCTAATTTATTAACAATAAAAGCCAGAAACATATATTGGTACGCTGTTTATATGCATATAAACATTGATTATAAAAAATACTAACCAATATTTAATTTTGTAACGAGTTACCGTAACATTTTTTTTTAATGAGTGCAGTATAGAATGCAAAGATAACCACAGACATATAATGCCGCTAAAGTATTTGAGTTATCTCTGATTAGTCAAAAATTAACGTTCAAATTACTGTTAAGAATTGACTTTCTTATACAGAGCTTTCTGCAATAAAGCTTCTATCTGGTATATTTAACTAAATTATTTTGAATCATAAAAAAGACAATAAAAATAACAATACATGTAGCTGACTCAGTTTGATTTTGTTATGAAGAGCATTCTTAACATACACGTTGTATATATCATTACCTAGCATATAACGCGTTCATTTTATTTTGTGAAAATATAGATGATATCTATTGCACATTGCTGATTTGACAGAATTAACAATGTGGCGTTCAGGACATATATCACGGTAGTAAGCTAGTTTATTGAAAACATGAAAATGTCAAATGGAGTTATTATGTTATTGGTTTTTTTTTTATTAAATTACTTTGACTTTTTTCGTTTGTGGCATTAAATATAAGAAACTGAAAGGTAAGTAATGTTGGTAAGATCAACACATTCTTAATCATGAAGTTCAGTTCACCAACACAAATAATGAAATGTAATACTTTTCCAACTAATTTGGGACATTTTCATTTATAACTAATATAACTCCATGTATATGATTTTATTGACTAAGGTTTTGGGGTTAGGGTTATGGTTATAGTTAGCGTTGTATGTGAGCATGTCGTTTAATGATCAATTACAACCAATCTCTGAATTCGTGGGTACTAGTACAGCTCACTTGATTCAAATATTTTAGGTGGAAGGACGGTGGTTCCTTTCAGATTCTTTCTGGGGTATTTCTAAATATGTCATATATAACGAGTCATTTGTATAAAATTTCGTTAAACTCAATTTTGTCAGGTGCAAATATTTACCTGTTACTTGCTGAAGGAGGAAAATGCCATTCAGATTCACACTGATATCTGTCTTTTTAAATAAAATTACATATGCTATATATAATATTGTTGCAAATTTTGAAATTTTCATATTGAGTAAACATTATAATGTACGTATGTTGAAAACGTTATGGAAATCAGTTTTGTACAGTTTTATTGATGTCTTTTTTTTTTTTTTCTGAAATAATTGTGTCTAGCTTATCAAATACAAATGCTTTTGTTTAATATATATTTCTAATAAAACATTATCTGAATGTATATTTATCCTTTTCTTGTGTTTCCCTTATCAACAGTCCCAAAATCAATGTCATGTACCTGCTAGTATATATTTTCTTGATTGGTAACGAACTGATAGTTTAAACACACCTGCTTACATATACATGTATACAGAAATGACTAAAAACACCTGGTGAATTTCAGAGCCAAATTATCAAACTATTGTAAGTGATATTAACAGATTTAGTCCATGTATACAAAATTCATACATGCATGATTGTGTCGATATACTCATTATTATTGGCTCAATCATCACAAACATTCGAAATGTTTAAGATCGTTGGGTATACTTATTACGTAAATCACGAAAGGATGTAATTGTGTTTAGCATGGTACTTATCGTTACCTTATCCACATTATCGAATATATGTGGGTTTTTTTCTTTTTGTACTGATATCTGAAATCGATTATACATACCGGAAGTATCACACTTATTTTAATTTTAGTTACTCAAGTCTTACGTTATCACAATCGTTTTGTAAAAGGAAATGTATCTGTCGATGTATAAACATAGTTTACATGTATCTTTAAACTTATTTATTTTAATTCGATAGTGAAACAAATAATTACAATTTAGATAAATCACGCTCGAACCAGTAGTAACTATGTCTTGGTCAAGGACACCACACATAGCCATGTAGTAAGATATATAAGCAGTACTATCATATATTGTACATAAAACAAATTATGTAAACAACTGAAAAAATAACTTTTTCTTAACAATAGCTAATTCCATTGAAGAATTCACTCTATCCCATTTGAACAAAAAGGTAAACTATTACACAAACTCGTTGTAGAATGAACATCTTATCAATTTGACTTATTAACGCAAATGATATCTTTCTTTAACGAACAACTCCTAATTACGAAATCAACTCTATAACCATGAAAATATAAACATTTACTAGCCAACATCCTATAATTAAAGTTCAGTGATTATATTTGAAGCCCGATTTTAATGTGCAATTATACAGCCGATAGTATCGGTTACGTTATCACCAATGCATCTTCTGTGAAGTGTTGGGTATCCTTTAGTAAATATTTTTCTTCAACTGTGTATTAAACACTTCACAGTTTGTGCAGTTTATGTAGTGACACGTTCTGAAAATAACTCTTGATATAATTTTGAATATTTTTCTTCTTCAATATTGTTGGCAGATACATACAAGAAAACAGATTCTTAAAATTAATGCACAGTGCCTTTTATTTTGTCATTTTCAGAAGATTTAAGCTAATTATAGATTCTTTGAAATAAAGACACACTTTTATTTTCTTAAAAACTACTTTTTGAGAAATTGTTACTTAGATAAATAATCATAAAACATGTTTAAAACTCAATTGCTATAATATAAGTGATTTATTCAATTTAGAAATATTTGAGTTATTGATAAAGTACGACGCTTACAAATACATTATGTTGAGCATATATTCAATAGTTGTCGGAATATACATCGTATCAGAATACAAGTAACGGATAATGCAAATGACGGAAAATATTGCAAGTGACGAATAAGACAAGTGACGGATAATACAAGTGAAGTAAAATACAATTGACGGAAAATACAAGAAACGGATAATACAAGTGACGGAAAATACAAGTGACGGATAAGACAAGTGACGGAGAATACAAGTGACGTATAATACAAGTGACGGTTAATACAAGTGACGTAAAATACAAGTGACGGAAAATACAAATGACGGAAAATACAAGTGACAGAAAATACAAGTAACGTAAAATACGAGTGACGGAAAATATCGTTTTTGATCAACTGGGATCGAACTAACATTAGAGGTAAATTGTTATAAGACGACAAAACCTTAGAATGCTCGTCCAGAGCTGACCCTATTATATTGTTATTATTATAATGTCTTTATCATTGTACAATTATTTCATTACTACAACAACAACTACTACTACTACTACTACTACGACTACTACTACTACTAATACCACTACTACTGCTACTACTGTTACTACTACTACTACTTCAACTACTACTACTACAACAACTACTACTACTACTACTATTACTACTACTACTACTATTACTACTATTACTACAGCTGCTACTACTACTACTACTACTTCTACTACTACTACTACTACTACTACTACTACTACTACTACTACTACTACTTCTTCTACGGTAACTGCTATTACTACTAACTACTACTACTAATAATAATACTATTACTACTAATAATAATATTAACGGTAACTACTATTACTACTACTATTTTTATTACTACTACTACTATTACTACTACTGCTGATGCTGCTGCTACTACTTCTACTAATACTTATACTAATACTACTATTTTTACTACTACTACTTACTCCACTACTACTACTACTAAAACTTATACTAATATTTCTACAGTAACTGCTATTACTACTACTATAATTATTATTATAATTATTACTTTTACTACTATTAATTTGATGTGAGATACCATTTTGCAATACACAAAAGATTATGTCAGTCCAAACCAGTCGCCGATCCCCGATAAGGTTTCTCTAAAACATTGTGAAAAGTGGTAAAGATTCATTTGGGAGAGTGATAAATATTTTTTATAAAAAGTATCCTGATGCTATATTTATACCCGCGGCAGTTTGTAACGAAAGTGTCAAAGTCTATCAAATTTGAAAGGGACAAAAAGCTTTTCCTTAATGTATTGTTACATTCAAGTTTGGAACTAACCCTTTCTTAAAAAATCGACATGGTACATGAAAAGAGTATCAAATACATTATAGGAATGTTGGCCTCTTCTCTGTTATCGGAGTCAAGATATTAAAGCAAAATCACATTTGTATGAACACATAATTATATAGCAGCAATGTTACGTTATTCGAAATGCTCTATACTTTTATGATAAAGTGTTTTTAACTTGAATGTTTGCTATATTAATACAGTTTGTTTCTCCAGGTATCACAGAAAATGTGTTGAAAGCAATACCAAAATGAGTCCCAATGTACAAAATGACGACTTGATAACACCAAATGTGTTCATTTGTACAGACAGTCTGGTACCTGTCTCCCCTGCTCTGGTGTACGTTTTTAACACTAACATGTATGAGAGATAATTATACGTTATCTGTAGAATGGACCCAGTTCTCCGGATTGGTTCCTTTAAATATAAGCACATTTAAGTACGTTGGTTGGTCAGTTCTTTTTGATAAAATTTGAATGACGTCATAGTTTAATCATCGTTCAATTGCTATGTATTGTGAGAAAGGCTGTAATCATGCTTTTTCATTGAAGGTTAATATACAGGCTTAGGGAGATATCAGGTTTTACAAATAGACTTTTGATATACGTTATAATTAACATAAAATGGAGTATATTGGCAATATAGGTTCATAACCATCATGATTGAATACTACTAGTACATTTCGGATATGTACGAGCTCTCAACTCATAAGACAACGGTTTACTCGAATATCAGTCACTCTGATATCACAGCATGCCCCTGTTGATTCCCTTAATGAAAAGGGTAAAGCAAACCCGTGTTGTAAATATGCGACGTTATATTGATACCACACGTAATATTGATATCACACGTTATATTGATACCATGCGTTATATTGATGTGACACGTTATATTGATATATAGTAGTAGAAGTAACGGCAGCAGCAGCTTTAGTTTTAGTAGTAGTAGTAATAGTAGAAGTAGTAGAGGTAGTAGAAGTAGTAGTAGTAGTAACAGCAGCTGCAGCAGCAGTGGTAGCAATATAAGTAGTAGTACAAGTACTAGAAGTAGTAGTAGTAGTAGCAGTATTAGTAGTAGTAGTAGTAGTAGTAGTAGTAGTAGTAGTAGTAGTAGTAGTAGAAGTAGTTTTAACAGCAGCAGTAGCAGTAGTAGCAATAGTAGTAGTTGTAGTAGAAGTAATAGTAGTAGTAGTAGTAGTAGTAGTAGTAGTATGTGTAGTAGTATTAGTAGTAAAAGTAGCAGTATAAGTAATGACAGCAGCAGCAGCAGTATTTTTAGTAGTAGTAGTAGTAGTTATAGTAGTAGTACATGTAGTAGTAGTAACAGCAGCTGCAGCAGTAGCAGTAGTAGTTTTAGTAGTATAAGTAGTAGTGTTGGTGGTAGTAATAATATTAGAAATAGTAGTAATAGTATTAGAAGTTGTTGTGGGAGAAGTTGTAAAGTATGTTTACTTTCGTTGACCAAAAATAGTAATACCTATCTTTTCAGAAAGAAATGGCAAAAATGTTAATAACGATTATATGCCTGATTACATGCCAGAACTGCATATCTCAAAAAATGGCGTCCCGCAGCGTGAGCTAATCAGTGCCAGTGCGTTATTGTAATAGCAATGTTACCAATGACCCAGTAATCTCTGCGGGTGGGGTCATGAAAACGACAAAGACCATCAGTCTTTAATTCAAAGGACACGATCAGTAGTAGTAGCAGCAGCAGTATTTGTAGTAGTAGTAGTAGTAAAAGTAGTAGTAGTAGTAATAATAGTAGTAGTAGTAGTAGTAGAAGCAGCAGCAATAGTAGTAGTAGTAGTAGTAGTAGAATAGTAGTAGTAGCAGTAGGAGTAGTAATAGTAGTAGTAGTAGTAGTAGTAGTAGTAGTAGTAGTAGTAGTAGTAGTAGTAGTAGTAGTAGTAGTAGTAGTAGTAGTAGTAGTAATAATTATAGTAATGGTAGTAGTAGTAGTAGAAGTAGCAGCAGTATTAGTAGAAGTTGTGATAATAGTAATATAGTAGTATTGGTAGTAGTAGTAATAACTTTAGTAATAGTTATAGTACTGGTAGTAGTAGTAGTATTAGTAGTAGCAGTAGTAGTAGTAATAGTTATAGTAATGGTAGTAGTAGTAGAAGTAGAAGTAGCAGCAGTATTTGTAGAAGTTGTAATTATAGTAATGTAGTAGTATTGGTAGTAGTAGTAATTGTGTTAGTTATAGTTGTAGTAGTGGTAGTAGTAGTAGTATTAGTAGTAGCAGCAGTATTTGCAGTAGTAGTAATAATAGTAATATAGTAGTAATGGTAGTAGTAGAAGTGGTAGTAAAAGTTGTAGTAGAGGTAGTAGTAGTCGTAGTAGTATCAACAACAGCAGCAGCAGCAGCAGCAGTAGAAGTAGTAGTAGTATTATTTACAGCAGCAGCAATATTAGTGGAAGTAGTAGTAGAAGCAGCAACAGCAGCAGTAGTAGTAGTAGTAGCAGTAGTAGTAGTAGTAGTAGTAGTAATATCAACAGCAGCAGCAGCAGTAACAGTAGTAGTAGTAGTAGTATTAACAGCAGCAGCAGCTTTAGTAGTAGTAGTAGTAGTAGTAGAAGTAGTAATAGTAATATTAACAGCAGCAGCTGTAGTAGTAGTAACAGCAGCAGTATCAGCAGAAGTAAGAAAAGTAGCAGTATAACAGCACCAGCTGCAGTAGCAGTAGTAGATTTAACAGCAGCTGCAGTAGTAGTAGTAGTAGTAGTAGTAGTAGTATTAGTAGTAGTAGTAGTAGTAGTAGTAGTAGTAGTAGTAGTAATAGTGTTGGTGGCAGTAATAGTAGAAGTAGTAGTAATAGTAATAGTGGTGGTATTAGTTGTAAAATATGTTTACTTTCGTTGCCCCAAAATACTATAAATACCTATCTTTTCAGAAAGAAATGGCAAAAATGTTAATAACGATTACATGCCGGTTAACATGCCGTAACTGCATGTTTAAAAAAACTTCGGACACAATGGCGTCCCGCAGCGTGAGCTTATTAGTGACAGTGCGTTAATGTAATAGCAATGTTTCCAATGACCCAGTAATCTCTGCGGGTGGGGTCATAAAAACGACAAAGGCCATCAGTCTTAATTCAAAGGACACGATAATTGCCGTAAAGTGTCTATGTTTGCCGTAAATTACCTATTCGGTAATTAAATATATATGAGTTATTTTAAAAAATGTGTAAAAAGAACAAGAGAGATAAAATCTTATAAAAATAGATGTAATATTAATAGAAGCTTAATAAAAAACATTGTTATATGTACCAGTACAACAATGTTTTTTTGTTGTATTTTTTGTGGGTTTTTTTGTCATTTTTATCAAACGGGCCCGATTAGCTCGTTCGGTTATGCGTCTGACTATCAATCCAGGGGTCGTGAGTTCGAATCTTCACCCGGCAACATCTCCGTGATGATTGATATACAAGGTGTTTCATTATCATACGTCTTTCATCACTGATTCAAGTGGGAAAGTTATCAGGTTCTTGCAGAGATGGGGTGTGCTCGAGTACTGGTTAATCCCAGGAACAGTGGTTAAGTTAACTGATCGTCTGTTAGCTCTCGATGGCATAAAAATGACGCTAATTATTCAGTCAATCATTATCAGTACACATAAGAAATAATGTGTAAAAGTAGTTGTAATAGTAATAGTCACAGTATTAAACATAATAAAGACAGGTCTAATTAAAGATCTCTTGGAGGCAATATTGTCCTAGTTTATGAAGATATTTATTATAAACTACAGCTTATGATATTGTACGGCTGTTGACGAATTTGTTTTGTTTTTGGGGTTTTATATCTGTTTTAACATATTTAAAGTAAACACTGCGTATCCAGTTTAACTGGTGTAATAAGAAATCAGAATCCGAGTAGAAAAAACATACTTTCAATTAGTATCTTTATTTTGTTTTAATATTTATAATTTACCTAAGCTGATCACGCTTAAGATTCCATTTCATTAAAATTAAAAAAATGTATACATTTTTGCTGAAATTAATAAACAAGTTCTGTTTACTGTTTTATTTATATTACATTTAATGAAGTAAAAAAATATTTAAAGTGAAACAAAATACCGAAAACTGTCGATATGTTACGAAAGTCTCGGCGAGTATCGCTCGTTATATTCCGAATATTTCCGATAGCGATTACCTGTAGATTTTTAAGCAGACGATCCGCGCAGACTTTTGGATATTCGCCATCTCTATCTCGTCTTTTATAAGTTTATTCTGTTCAATCACGCGAAAACTCTCGGTGCCCAGAAGAAAATTGACTTGAAAGATAATAAATATATAGTATTAGTCTTGGTAGTAGTAACATATAAACTTGCATTCTTAAAGAAAATGAAATAAAATAAAATAATTAACATTGTTTATTAAGGGTCCAGATCATTCTGAACGCTACACGCGTAGAAACAATGGAAAATGTTGATTTTCGGAAATGGAAATTTTCAAGGAACATTAATTTTTTTTATCAATTTAAGCTGATTAAAATAACTTTAAAAGTATCGGCGATTGAAAATATAGTATACCAAATGGTTATTGTGAAGAATTCATATTGGTATTTTTTATATATTTCGTCAATTAAGGTTTTGCAAAGAACCATTTGATGCCGAAAAAATACATTGCTCGGAAATAAGTAAATTGTGGATGATTTCTTTTCTAATAAACTTAATTTATTGGTGACTGTGCTATATGACCGATTGCAAATGTATTATATCAAATGACTTTTGTCAGTTTTTCTTGTTTCTTTCTTGAGTATCTTTCGAGAATTTAGGTTTATATTCGGAGTATAAAACCGCACATTTTGTCAATATTGTTTGATTCTAAATATTTTATTGGATTTATATCACAGCCTACACTTGGAGTTTCCGCATAATGATGAGGGTCAAACAATGCCTGTATTGTAAATATGATACGTTATATTTATATCACAGCCTGCCCTTGGAGTTCCCTATAATGATGAAGGTCAAGCAATGCCTGTATTGAAAATATGATACGTTATATTTATATCGCAGCCTGCCCTTGGAGTTCCCCATAACGATGAGGGTCAAGCATTGCCTGTTTCGTAAACACGATACGTTATATTTATATCACAGCCTGTCCTTGGAGTTCCCCATAACGATAATGGTCAAGCAATGCCAGTTTTGTTAACATGATACGTTATATTTATATCAAAGCCTGCCCTTGGAATTCCCCATAATGATGAAGGTCAAGCAATGCCTGTTTTGTAAATATGATACGTTATATTTATATCACAGCCTGTCCTTGGAGTTTCCCCATAATGATGATGGTCATGCAATGCCTGATTTGTAAATTTGATACGTTATATTTATATTGTAGCCTGCCCTTGGAGCTCCCCATAATGATGAGGGTAAATCAATGCCTGTTTTGTAAATATGATACGTTATATTTATATCACAGCCTTCCCTTGGAGTTCTCCATAATAATGAGTGTCAAGCAATGCCTGTTTTGTAAATATGATAAGTTATATTTATATCACAGCCTGCCCTTGGAGCTCCCAATAATGGTGAGGGTTAATCAATGCCTGTTTTGTAAATATGATACGTTATATTTATATCGCAGACTGCCCTTGGAGTTCCCCATAATAATGAGGATAAATCAATGCCTGTTTTGTAAATATGATACGTTATATTTATATCACAGCCTGCCCTGGGAGTTCCCCATAATGATAAAGGGTAAATCAATGCCTGTTTTTTAAATATGATACGTTATATTTATATGGCAGCCTGCCCTTGGAGTTCCCCATAATGTTGAGGGAAAATAAATGCATGTTTTGTAAATATGATACGTTATATTTATATCACAGCCTGCCCTTGGAGTTCCCCATAATAATGATGGCAAATCAATGCCTGTTTTGTATATATGATACATTATATTTATATCACAGCCTGCCATTGGAGTTCACCATAATGATGAATGTCAAGCAATGCCAGTTTTGTAAATATGATAAGTTATATTTATATCACAGCATGCCCTTGGAGTTCCCAATAATGATAAAGGGTAAATCAATGCCTGTTTTGTAAATATGCTACGTTATATTTATATCGCCGCCTGCCCTTGGTGTTCCCCATAATGATGAGGGTAAATCAATGCCTGTTTTGTAAATAGGATACGTTTTATTTATATCACATCCTGACCTTGGAGCTCCCCAATAATGATGAGGGTTAATCAATGCCTGTTTTGTAAATATTATACGTTATATTTATATCACAGCCTGCCCTTGGAGCTCCCCATAATGATGAGGGTCAAGCAATGCCTGTTTTGTAAATATGATAAGTTATATTTGTATCACAGCCTAGCCTTGGAACTCCCCATAATGATGAGGGTAAATCAACGCCTGTTTTGTGAATATGATAAGTTATATTTATATCACAGCCTGCCCTTGGAGTTCCCCATAATGATGAAGTGTAAGTCAATGCCTGTTTTGTAAATATGATACGTTATTTTTATATCACAGCCTGCTCTTGGAGTTCCCCATAATGATGAGGGTCAAGCAATGCATGTTTTGTAAATATGATAAGTTATATTTATATCACAGCCTGTCCTTGGAGCTCCCCATAATGATGAGGGTAAATCAATGCCTGTTTTGTAAATATGATACGTTATATTTATATCGCAGACTGCCCTTGGAGTTCCCCATAATAATGAGGGTAAATCAATGCCTGTTTTGTAAATATGCTACCTTATATTTATATCACAGCCTGCCCTTGGAGTTCCCCATAATGATGAAGGTCAAGCAATGCCTGTTTTGTAAATATGATACGTTATATTTATATCACAGCCTGCCCTTGGAATTCCCCATAATGATCAATGGTAAATCAATGCCTGTTTTGTAAATATGTACGTTATATTTATATCGCAGCCTGCCCTTGGAGTTCCCCATAATGATGAGGGTAAATCAATGCCTGTTTTGTAAATAGGATACGTTATATTTATATCACAGCCTGCCCTTGGAGCTCCCCAATAATGATGAGGGTTAATCAATGCCTGTTTTGTAAATATTATACGTTATATTTATATCACAGCCTGCCCTTGGAGCTCCCCATAATGATGAGGGTCAAGCAATGCCTGTTTTGTAAATATGATAAGTTATATTTATATCACAGCCTAGCCTTGGAACTCCCCATAATGATGAGGGTAAATCAACGCCTGTTTTGTGAATATGATAAGTTATATTTATATCACATCCTGCCCTGGGAGTTCCCCATAATGATAAAGTGTAAGTCAATGCCTGTTTTGTAAATATGATACGTTATTTTTATATCACAGCCTGCTCTTGGAGTTCCCCATAATGATGAGGGTCAAGCAATGCATGTTTTGTAAATATGATAAGTTATATTTATATCACAGCCTGCCCTTGGAGCTCCCCATAATGATGAGGGTAAATCAATGCCTGTTTTGTAAATATGATACGTTATATTTATATCGCAGACTGCCCTTGGAGTTCCCCATAATAATGAGGGTAAATCAATGCCTGTTTTGTAAATATGCTACCTTATATTTATATCACAGCTTGCCCTTGGAGTTCCCCATAATGATGAAGGTCAAGCAATGCCTGTTTTGTAAATATGATACCTTATATTTATATCACAGCCTGCCCTTGGAATTCCCCATAATGATAAATGGTAAGACAATGCCTGTTTTGTAAATATGATACGTTATATTTATATCGCAGTCTGCCCTTGGAGTTCCCCATAATGATTTGGGAAAATCAATGCCTGTTTTGTAAATATGATACGTTTTATTTATATCACAGCCTGCCCTTGGAGTTCCCCATAATGCTGAGGGTCAAGCAATGCCTGTTTTGTAAATATGATACGTTATATTTATATCACAGCCTGCCCTTGGAGTTCCCCATAATAATGAGGGTCAAGCAATGCCTGTTTTGTAAATATTATACGTTATATTTATATCACAGCCTGCCCTTGGAGCTCTTCACAATGATGAGGGTCAAGCAATGCCTGTTTTTTAAATATGATACGTTATATTTATATCGCAGCCTGCCCTTGGAACTCCCCATAATGATGAGGGTAAATCAATGCCTGTTTTGTAAATATGAAACGTTATATTTATATCACAGCCTGCCCTTGGTGCTCCCCATAATGATGAGGGTAAATCAATTCCTGTTTTGTAAATATGATACGTTATATTTATATCACAACCTGCCCTTGGAGCTCCCCATAATGATTAGGGTAAATCAATGCCTGTTTTGTAAATATGCTACCTTATATTTATATCACAGCCTGCTCTTGGAGCTCCCCATAAAGATGAGTGTCAAGCAATGCCTGTTTTGTAAATATGATACGTTATATTTATATCACAGCCTGCCCTTGGAGTTCCCCATAATGATGAGGATCAAGCAATGCCTGTTTTATAAATTAGTCTCGTTAAACTAAGAAGGTGGTATCACAGCCTGACTTTGAACTTTTCATGGAATGGTAAGGGCCATTTAAGAAGATTATTTTCCTATACGTTTGCGGATAAACTTTGCAATCAAAATTAATTGTATAAAATATAAAATAAATATTCCTTGGACATGCGCGTGTTTGCCTTTATTACATATCACCTATCACATAATTTATACGGTTAAGAAATGTAATATTTAAAACATGTTCCTTAAATTATGATCTGTACAATGATGTTTATATTCAAGATTATTTCACATATAATTTTAATCTTGAATGTTTATCATTTTCAATCATTTAATCAGGAAAAGGCTGCTATTCAAATTGTTGGTTCAAAAAAATATATGCATATTGTCACTGGGAATGGCACTAACCAATGTCTGCCGACATGCTCTAAATGCTCATCTCTTAGCACTTGCTCTCATTGTAGGGAAGGATATTACAATGGCTCGAAAGATGAATATTTTACAAAAACTTGTGTAAATCCGTGTCCCACTGGATGTAAATCCTGCACATCCTATAATAACTGAGACAAGTGCTTGATGGCAAACACGGCACTACCTGTAGTAATACCTAAAAACTTAAATGCATATCATGCACATCATCTTATAATTGTGATAAATGCGTAGATGGAAGAAACGATACTACGTGCAACAATTCCTTGAACCTAACTGTGTATCGTGCACATTATATGCTAACTATAACAAGTGCATGGATGGAATAAACGGCACTACCTGCAATAAGTCATGCAGTGCATCGTGCACATCTTCTAATGACTGTACTAATGCGTAGATGGAAAATACAGTACTAACTACAGTGATTCATGGAGATCTAACTGTAGGTCGTGTATATCATATAATAACTGTGATAAATGTGTAGATGGTGAATATGGCACTACCGGCAATAATCCCTGTAGATATAACTGTAAGCCGTGTATATCATATAATAATCCCTGTAGATATAACTGTAGGTCGTGTATATCATATAATAATTGTGATAAATGCGTAGATGGTAAATATGACACTACCGGCAGTAATCCCTGTAGATATAACTGTAAGTCGTGTATATCATATAATAATTGTGATAAATGCGTAGATGGTAAATATGGCATTACCGGCAGTAATTCCTGTAGATATAACTGTAGGTCGTGTATATCATATAATAATTGTGATAAATGCGTAGATGGTAAATATGGCACTACCGGCAGTAATCCCTGTAGATATAACTATAGGTCGTGTATATCATATAATAATTGTGATAAATGCGTAGATGGTAAATATGGCATTACCGGCAGTACTCCCTGTAGATATAACTGTAGGTCGTGTATATCATATACTAATTGTGATAAATGCGTAGATGGTAAATATGGCACTACCGGCAGTACTCCCTGCTGATATAACTGTAGGTCGTGTATATCATATAATAATTGTGATAAATGCGTAGATGGTAAATATGGCACTACCGGCAGTAATCCCTGTAGATATAACTGTAGGTCGTGTATATCATATACTAATTGTGATAAATGCGTAGATGGTAAATATGGCACTACCGGCAGTACTCCCTGCAGATATAACTGTAGGTCGTGTATATCATATAATAATTGTGATAAATGCGTAGATGGTAAATATGGCACTACCGGCAGTAATCCATGTAGATATAACTGTAGGTCGTGCACAACATCTAATAAATGTGATAAATGTGTAGATGGATATTATAGTATATATTGCCGGGAGTGCCCGACGAACTATGACTCATGTACAAGTCGTTCGAGCTGTTATGCATGTAAACAATGATACTATGAAACTACACGCATAAACGGCTGTTCAATCGGATGAGATGCGAGAGTTTGTAATAAATTAGACGGTGCCTGCAACTGTACGGTTAATCTTACCGGATCGAAATGCGACAAATGCGTTGATGGAAAATATGGAACGGACTGTTCCTTAAAGTGTACTGTTGGATGTCTGTGGAACAGGTGTGATAAGTCACGTGGTACGTGTCTATGTAAAGCTTGGTTTGCAGGAGAATTATGTGATAAATGTGAGAATGGGAAATTCGGAAGTTCTTGCGATATTACTTGTCCCAGCATGTGCGTATCGTGCATATCGGATGTAGTATGTGACCAATGTTTGCCTGGCTATTATATTAGTTCTTCACGCACCAACTGTACAAATAAATGTCCAGCAAACAACCCAGCCTGTAATTCGTCTAGTGTATGTATCGACTGTAAATCAGGTTACTATGGACCTGTCTGTCGACTGATCTGTCCAAATTGCTGCAACGGCGCGTTATGTCACAAAATAAATGGGTACTTGTACATCCGGCTGTAAAAGGTATTTTTCAGGAAATAACTGTGACAACTGTCTGTTTGGGAAACATGGAACCAAGTGTGACCTGAATTGTTTCTCTAATTGCTTAAATGGAGTGTGTGAGAAACCTACTGGCACGTCAAATATTGACACAGCAATATACATCCGGATTCGCCATAATCAGACACCAGATTTGAGATAGGAGAAGTATCGTTATTGCGTACACTTTCAAAATGTTTTACCGGGGCCGTCACTGACTTAAACAAATAAATATAATAACCATGACTTCTATTGTTTGGTAAAGAATACACAAAAATAACTTAAAAGTCTATACCAATAATTATATATATGCCGACGTTTAATAAATCCGTCTTTAACTAAAATCAAGGACTCTCGCTTATTCACGCAAAATCTCGCGAAATCTCATTTTTAAATATCTCAACTTCCATTTATTTCAGAAATACAAATCAAAATTCTGTCTTGCATAATAAAATTCTCTATACAACGAGACATGTCCAAGCAAATTGTTGAAGTGTTTATGATAACAAAATTTGTATACTGCAACTAAAAAATCAAGGAAAGCACTTGACAGTTTACTACACACTGCAATATTTTAAATTCAATATCATCTTGCATATTTAAAACATTATAACATATCTATATGCTATATTCACCTTAAAGTTTCATTTTATTTAAAAGAAACCAGTTGCCTGTGAAATTTGAAGGATTAATTTGCCAAATTATCAATTCTTTGCATGCTTTTTTATCAACATTTAGTAGATAGATGCAAGCTTCCTATTATTTTCAGTCTACAGTGAACGCTCAATTATATATTTAGGCTCAATACGAAAGTTTTGTTTATCCATATTATATGGTATACACCTACTTTATGGCTAATGAAGAATGCTCTCACTGCACAGGCGCATTGACAATTAAAAGTGTTTCCAGTATATATTCTGCTGGGTATAAAATCAGTACAGATATGCAATTAAACTTCAGCATACAGTGTTGTCTGGATATAGTTTATTTACATTATATTTGACTCAATTTTATTTAATATTTAAAGTTGAACCCTTAAAAGTCGTTTCTCGCAAGCAAATTTTTAAACAGTGAAAAAATATACTTGCAGTGAAGTATTTGTGAATCAATACGGTGTATATATATTGTTATATTCAAATTATAAAACCAATTAAAACTAACAAAGTTGTATGTATGTGCTTTCACGTAATGTATGAGGTTCACGAAATTCAATTGAATTTGATATATGTGTTAATCAATTGCGAAGGAATAAATATTAAATGAGTACAACTATAATACTTTAGTTATCATTCGTATGTCTATATCTAGGGATTTCACGAACTTGTTTGATATTTCAAATGTGTGACTAAAATCGTGTACATCGATATTTAAAGCTTTTTTAAAAAACCGACGCAACATAGTCATGTCTCGTTTGTGTGTATGAAATATAAGTTTAGTGTTAGAATCTGTGACTCGATCTTTTATATACATAAGTGTGGATATCTAATAAAAAATAATATAACCAAGCAGTGACGTGTCCTGTAGGTATATTATGGAGTTTACGGAAGATTTCTTAGTAGTAACAATTAATTGTTTTATTGTTTGTTTTGTATAACAATGGCAGCAACGTAATAAGGAAGTACCAGCTATGTGTTAAAATGTGAATCATATCTGAACACTGGGTTTGCAAGTCAATTTTATCTTTTGTGGAATTGTATCAACACGTGGGTTGACACTAATTGAACAAATTAACTGTGCATCAATTTCAATTTTACCATGGAGATACACGTAAGTCGTATTGAATTATTTTGTGGTATTTTTTTTGTCTATAAAGTAATGCCACAGCATTGGTCTAGTGGTAGAGCGTCCGACTCGTATACGGAAGATCATGGGTGCGATCCTCGGGTCATACCAAACACTTGAAAAACGGTACTTGAAGCGTTCTAGCTTGGTACTCAGCATAACGAGAATAGTTCTAGGTCTGGGCGGCCCGATGTCAGTATAATGTGACTGGGTGAGGTATCATACCATGTGCCTACGGCATGATACTCAAGTGCGGCAGCGCTTAGAATATTGTCGCAAGTTGACACCGTCGCTATATGACTGAACAAGTGTTGAAAATGACGCTTAACACCATACAACACCATACAAAAACACACATGCACGCACAAACCAACGCACCTGAGCACACACGCACGCACACATGCACACATTAAATGTACACGCTTTCTTCAATTTACACACTCGTATAAAAGAAACAGGGTCAATTATTATTGATGTTTTAGTTTAGATTTGTTATACAATTTTTCATTTAAAGCCAACTTCAATCTACGAATTGAATGTATCGACGTGTATTATAACACTCCTTTGACAGTGTAAGTTTGCATTATCTAGTAATTAGTTTTAGTATTAATATAATCACTATACAGTTTTTCTTTTGTTGGAATCATTTCTATATCTGGTTATCGCTCGGTGTTTTATTTTGATTTTCTCAAACATAACTTAATTACACGATTTTAAGGCCAGCAGTATTAATAATTGCATGCATCGTAAGTATATAATAAGTTTGGAGAAGTAGCGTATCACATTTATGTATATCAGGAAGTTGGGTACCGTTCCGTCTGCCTATCTGTCAGACGACTGGCTTGCCTGACAATTAAAAAACTAATTTACATTTACCTGACTGGTTATCCATCCTTTATTTTTCCCTGTCAACATCTTGTATCTCAATTATATACATTTTTGTTTGGATAAATGTGGACCAATTTTCCTACCATCTGCCTGTTTGTCTACATTTCCACTCATCTGTCCGTCCGCCCTTTGACCCCTGCCCGGTAGTCCGTGGGTTCCTCTTTCTGTCGTCTAAATGCCTAGTCGCCCGCTCACATGATGTACTTTCACTCAGCCCAATTGTCCTCCCTTCCGATCCTGGATGCTCATTCGCCTAGTTACTCGTATGTCTGTTTGTATGTGTGATGCCTTATTGTCTGTTTCCTATTGACTAACTGCCTCGTGTTGCATGTCAATTGCCTTCTTGTCTATCCATCTTTTTAGCCATCCAACCTTTCACGTACCAACGCATACATATAAATGATTTATAACATTTAAACGCTAAAATGAAGGAATAAAGATAGCATAGTAATAAAATATGTATACCTAAAGTGCAATAAATTCAGTTTAATATTCAGTTTTCTCCAAATACGGATGCAAGTCAGGTTGAATATGTTGGTAAAATGGTTTTATAATATACGCCCACTTTGCCAATGGAGGTTATAGGACAGTCTGATTATCTAAATGTTTGTACTACTCTCCCGTGATTAATATAAACACTTCACGGTGAGAAATATAGTCACTATAATAACAAGGACGTTAGATATATTCTTTAAAGTATTGACTATAGATTGTGAAGATATTTAAATGGATTTTTTATTCATGTTGCATTAATATGTGACAACCAGTTTTACGGTGATATAATAGCTCAGAAATGAAAGCATCAATGCAGATCCGCCGTCCTTTTAACAAGTAACTGATAAACATTTTGTTTGACCAGGCTGTATTCCAGCCCACAGCATCAGCGGTGAAAGGGGAATGATCGTCTTCAGACACTCGGTTACGGAGGACCATTGCTGTTGTCTCTTAAACTGTTATGATGAAGCTGGCATCGAACTCACAACCATAACAGTGAGAGGTAAATCATCATGAACATGCGGTCCATACCACTAACAAAGGGTCTATAAAGACGTTAATGTTAATTCGGTCTTAAAACGTTCTTACACATCAATAAAACCTGTTTACTGGGCAATAAGCATACCAGTCTTATAATTCATGATCTTTATGAATTCATAAGTCGGTGTTACAGTATATTTATTTATTTTTTTAAAATATCACAATTGGAATTAAAATACTACTGCCGATTGCATCGTCCATATTTAATTATAAGTAACCATAGAAACCAACGTGTCTCCAAAAAATGCGTTTCTTGTCAAAATAGCTGTTTGTTAAAAGGTTGCTACTGACATGACTTCAGCTGGCGACAAAGACATGATCAGGGGCGGATTCTACATTAAGATAATGTGAAAGGATATATTATATATCTGTTCCCAGTTTGAATGTGCCGTACCAGGCCAGCTTCGTCGTTAACACTTCTATTTGTCAATACAGAAGTGTTGAGTTCGAAACGCCGTCTTACCGCAGTATCTGTGACGATTGATCACGAACTTTGTTTTACGGTCATGCCTTTATTTCGTTTTATGGGATTGGGATCGGGGATCTACGCTGGTTTAGCTCCAATCTAATATATTACTATCAATTTAATTTACTTTGGTATCAAACACTATCCAATTATTTGGGATGACTGTTGCTACTTTTGGTTAAAACCTGACCCATTTGCACTTTTTACTGTTTAAACTATAATATTGGTATTGAAGTTATACACGTATTTGTTTGTAATAGATGGAATGAAGTATTTAATTGTAATTTTAAACAAATTCCAAATGTTCTTGGCAACTTAATATGATTTTTACGCTCAATGACGTATGTTGAACCGTAAATTACACAAAAACGAATTTGTCTCATCTATCGTACGAATCCTTCGCATTTTTGTTACAAATACGTTCGAATATGTCACAAATTTGTGAAATTTACGTTTGGTATGCATACCCCTAGTAGAGCAAAAACGTATTTTTCACATGTTTAAAAAGGTATGAAAATAATGCAATGAATGATTGTTTTTTACGAATGCGTCACATGTATATACAGATGGGCGAAACTATAACAACATTAGCAAAATAAAATAGACAGAACACAACACAACACGACAGAATATGATAAACAGAATATATTGAACACTAGCATATAATAGAAGTCCCATTGGTTATGTGCAGTTTAAACGGTACCAAACATGAACTAAGTTGGCCTATGTACAGCTGTATGGTGTACGTTTTTGTTTTCTCTTGTAGGACCGATATCTTAAGATTATTATATCGGTTATGATCAAACTTGGCACAGTGTTTCTAGAGTTCCACAATGTATGACTGCACATGTTATTAGGTATCAGAGAGCTGCTTTCTTCGGTCCAAAGATTTGGCATTATATCTTCAACGATATATTACTTATTGTGATTAAACTTATTCCATTTGAACCTTATAATACAGGCCATTACGGCGTATGCTTATTCGGTGACTACTTTCGACATACTTTCAACGGTCCATTGATTTTAGCGTATATTTTAAAGGCGATTAGATCGATGTTGATATATCAAAGCTGGTTCAGTGGTTCAGAATAAAACAGGCTATCATGGCTTATGGAAATTAGATCAGGGTGACCTTTATACGGTGCGGTCATTTTGATTGATATCGCTAATGCTATTTGATCGAGTTTGATAAAGACATGAACACAAGATACACTGTCTCATATTAATAACGTCACAGTCACCAAGCTACTTTTTATGTTTCAGGGATTTCTGCCTGAATTATTTTCATAAATGCTGTTATAGGCATAGTACCACCATTGCAAAAAGGAAGTGCTTCCGTGGGGTAGTCGCATAATGGCGGTTTTAAATAGTCCTCATTTCTTCTTCTTTAGAAGTGCATTTTCCTTATTTTAATGCTCATTTTTTTTTTTATTTGAATGGCATTGTTGATGTATTTTGAACACTTTGATAGCATTGTCATGTTTGTATTGTGAATTTAGAAAAAAAAATTGATGCTTGGAAATTGGTGTATGAATACATGATTTCGGAAGTCTACTTTCACTTTGTCACCAGTGTACACACTGAGCAGAAACAAAAATCTCTTATATGACACATGACCCTACTTTTCTCATCATATTTTGATAGTGCAGAGGTTGACAAACAGTAAAATGTAGGTTTCACTTCTTTCATTTGGGTCTCTCTATGAATGACAAGCCTTCAAACTTTTATTATTTATTATAGAATAAAGAACAAAAATCAATGGTGGGATGACACCTATAAGAGAGACTTGAGTGAAATGGGGGTGCTCTTCCAAAATGTTAATTGTAGGTAAAATAACCTCTTTTTTACACTTTCATAGTCTTAAATGACAAATTGGAGGCATTTGCTTCATAAAAAACATCATCTTGGCAAGTTTATGCCTCAAATAAAGCATATATGTGCATATCTACATTGAAATTTCATGAAAAATCACAAAATTTTGAAGATTTTTTATTTTGGATGATTGAAATGTGCAATTTTTAGCATGTACATTGTATTGAATAATGTATTTTGGTAAGATAATGTCTTCAGTGTATCATGAGACTATTTTGGTGTAAAACTTTTAATGGAGTTAGGTAAAAAAAAAAAATTTTGGTAAAATTAGTCAAACACATCAAAATTGCATGTCGGTCAACATCTCGCGCCTGTATATAATGATCATGTAAAAAGTGGTATTTTGACAAAAGTTTCAGTATTTAATGCCTGCAACTTGGCAGTATTACTTCAAATTGATAGTACTTAGTAAAATAGAGGTAATTATGAGATTAAAAAAAAGTTTCCTTATAGGCATAGTACCACCATTGCAAAAATGAAGTGCTTCCGTGGAGTAGTCGCATAATGGCGGTTTTAAATAGTCCTCATTTCTTCTTCTTTAGAAATGCATTTTCCTTATTTTAATGCTCATTTTTTATTTGAATGGCATTATTGATGTATTTTGAACACTTTGATAGCATTGTCATGTTTGAATTGTGAATTTAGAAAAAAAATTGATGCTTGGAAACTGGGGTATGAATACATGATTTCGGAAGTCTACTTTCACTTTGTCACCAGTGTACACTCTGAGCAGAAAAAAATCTCTTATATGACACATGACCCCTACTTTGCTCATCATATTTTGACAAACAGTAAAATGTAGGTTTCACTTCTTTCATTTGGGTCTCTCTATGAATGACAAGCCTTCAAACTTTTATTATTGACTATAGAATAAAGAACAAAAATCAATGGTGGGATGACAACTTATACAGCTATTGATAAAAAAATGGCTCTGTAATACAAAATAATACAGGAGATCAAGGCTTGCTAATTAGCATTGTGACCTACTTTTGGGATATGCGATGGCATGGAGAAAAGTGGGGATATTGTGATAAGCTTGTTCGTACGTCCATACGTACGTTCGTCCGTCCGTAATTCCCTTAAATTCCTCTAACACAATATGGGTTAGAACATTTAATAGTTTAGGCAGGTGGGAACTGAGGCAATGGTTTCGGAATTTCGATCCGAATCCCAGACATCCGGGGCAACTAACCTAGATTTTACGTTGTTTTAGTGAGTTTTACGTTCATGTTGTATTACGCATATGCATGGCAATGAAACTACATGTACATTGCAATGTAATAACCTCAGTAGCTCAAAGTGGTACATTTCTTTGAATGGGACGATGGTACAATGGTACGATGGTACTGAAAACTACGATAGTACGATGTGATTGGGCGATGTAATATCGCGCTATCACCATCGGACTATTGTAGCATCACAATCGTACCATCGTTGTCGCCTCAGAATATTTTTAAAGCGAATGCGCATGAGCATGTCAGACCGGAAGGCGATACTCGACAGCGATAAAGTAATTCCACGACAGCGACAGCAGTGTGGCAAAAGTATCGATTCAAGTCGGTTTTCTTTGTAACGAATAAATACCATTGAACATTATTCCGAATATGTCAGAACAGTACTTTATCTTTTAGCAGAATAAAAGTATGCGTGTTTTGAAATTATATGATCTGCCCTAGTTTTGCCCCGACCCAACATATTGCTAAATCAGGGGCACATAACTCTGCTTATATTAAGCCGATCTAAGCAAAAGTTTAATTCGACCAAATACAATAGTACATGTTAACCAAATCGAGGGCAATAACAACTTAATCGATATTGTATAGTCATACACATTTTATCCAAATAGTATTAAGATTGATATTGAAATAAAGCCACTAGAGTGTTTAAGATATCAAAAACAGTTTCTTGCAAAATCAAGGAAAATTCGCTTGTGTTACAAAGTTGATCTGACCAAAACTCCAACATGGCCAATATTTTAGAAATATTCACATAATGTCTAATTGTAACTCAGAATGATCAATAATTTGCTCTACTCAAGTACAGATTAAGCATCAGCATACAGTGTTGTCTGGATATTTTGTGTAAATTATATTTGACTCGGTTTCATTTAACATTTATAAATGACCCTTAAAAAGTCGTTTCTCGAAGGCAAATATTTACGCAATGAAATAATACACTTTCAGTTTAGAATTTGTGAATCAATACAGTATATATATTGTTATATTCTTATTATAAAACCGATTAAATCTGAATAAAGTTGTTTGTATGTGCGTTCACGTAATGTATGAGGTTCACGGAATTCAATTGCATTTAATATATGTGTTAATCAATTGCGAAAACGTTGATATTGAAAGAGTACAACTATAAAACTTGAGTTATGATTTCTATATATATATTTGTGGATTTCACGATCTTGTTTGATATTTCAAACATTTGATTAAAATCGTGTTAAAGGATTTTTAAAAAAAAACAACGACACAACATAGTCATGCCTCGTGTGTGTGTAAATAATATAAGTTTATTGTAAGCATCTGTGACTCGATTGTTTATGTACACAAATGTGGATATTGAAGTGAAAAATAAAAACACAAGACGAGGTCGTGTCCTGTTTGTATATTTATGTAGTATACGGAAGCTTATCAGCTCTTGCTCTAACTGATGACAGTTAATTGTTTTATTGTGTGGTTTATATGGCTGCAACGTAACAAAGTAAGGTGGTGGCTTTTTTAATGTGAAATATATCTGCGAACTGGAATTAAAAGTAAAGGTTACGTAACTGTATCAACACGGGGTTAAAACTTACTGAAAAAAAAAATAAAATGCGCATGACTTGCAATGTCACAATGGAGATACATGTAATTCGTTAAAGATTATTTTTGTTCGTTTTCCTTTTTCTTTTTATATGTACATGTAGCAGTGCCACAGTAGTGGTATAGTCGTAGAACGTCCGCCTTGTATGCGAAATGTAGTTACCCGAGTTTGTCCCACAGCAAAGACTTGAAAATATCTATATAGGCGCTCAGCATTAAGAGGATAGTTATAGGTCTGGTTGGCTGGTTTCAGTATAATATGACTTGGTTGGGTCTCATACCAATTGTCTAAGGTATGGTACTCCAGTGTGGTCAAATTTAGAATGTTGTCTAAAGTAGCCACCGTCGCGAAATGGCTGAACAATTTTTGCAGCGACGCTAAACACCAAACAACAATAATAGCATTCAAACGTTACACAGTAGAATATACACATGTTGCTTTTGTTTCTTTTCTTCGCATTGCTTACATGTATGTTACATGTTTATTACTTTTTAGGCGTTCTCCGAATCATAACTTTGATATGTATGTCCTATATTGCTTATATATTAATGTAGGTCAGTTCGTGAAATTAAGAATTAAAGTAATATTTCTTACATTAATATTTTAAAATATATATTTCAATCGTGATTATTTCAAGTTGAACTTTTACTACTATTACTACTACTACTACTACTACTGCTCCATAATCATTATTATGACATTATTATCTCAACATCATCTTCATTATCAACCATCATTACCATTATCTGCATCATTATCATCATTATCATTATCATTATCATCGTCATCGTCATCGTCATCGTTATCATCATCATCATCACCATTATCATTATCATTATCAATCATAATCATCATCAATCATCATCAATCGTTATTGTATGCGGCAACAACAGCATAATCTGTTTAATCAATATCAGTAGCAGCAGATGTAGCAGCACTATAATTATCACAGTCAACTGTATTAACAGAATCATCTCATAGTCAAATCACCAACAACACAACTGTCATTATAAATATCATCTCAATATCATCATATTATAACCCCCACTCCGGGCTAAGACGGAAGCGCGATTGATTATCACTCCAATTGTCATGCGTTCGAATCCCCTCCCGGCCACACTCTGTATATCTATAGACGAATTCAAATGAGACGCAATGTCGTAGAATAATTAACACGGAAAGAGTGGCCGGGCGGGGACTCAAACGCACGGGCCCTGATTTGAAGATCAAACCGACTAAGATTAGCGGGTCCGTCTAGACGGTACTGTTATCATCATAATACATACTCAGTGCTGATTGACTGCAAGGCATTTAACGAAATACAGGCATTTCTTTACTCGGATACGTTTAAAAAGTTTCCAGATAAATGTTTTTGTCAATTTTTCCGTATGTATAAAAATACACTTAATATAGAAGATGTCGACACAAAGTCGGTTTTTGTCATTCTATTTTTATTGGCGGAAACTTTAATTAGTGACAGTGTTGTTGTCCCTGTCAATTTAATCTAGCAGTCTAACTATCCATTATTATAGAATGCAGTACGGGGTCTGACTAATCCCCCCAGCCCCAACCCCACACAAACTCCCTTAATTGCAGCGGCGGCATGTCGGTCTTCCTTTGTGATCTACACAATGCATATTTGACACGCGTTGTTTTAGCAATATAAGAAACATAAGCAATATTTTAATGACTGCAAAATGTACATCTTCTGTTTAAAATAATCTACATTATTTTGTTTTATGATTTAAGTATGTTTGAAAACATTTTCTCCGAAATGAAATTTATAATATATATTTAAAATATTGATTTCGTTAACGCTAAACTGCATATGTACATGCGATAATAATATTTTTAGAACGACAACTAGAAAGTAAATCGTTTGAGTTTAAATATATGTTTATAATAAATGTATACATACATCAATGAATAAACGAGTGAGTGAGTGAGTGAGTGAGTGAGTGAGTGAGTGAGTGAGTGAGTGAGTGAGTGAGTGAGTGAGTGAGTGAGTGAGTGAGTGAGTGAGTGAGTGAGTGAGTGAGTGAGTGAGTGAGTGAGTGAGTGAGTGAGTGAGTGAGTGAGTGAGTGAGTGAGTGAGGCGGGGCGGGGCGGGTCGAGGCGAGGCGAGGCAAGGCGAGTCTCCTCACATTTTTCACGTTAATAAATAACTCTAATACTAATCCGAAAGCTAAAATTTTACCTGAATTCTTTTAAAAGCAATTTAATGACGATAACTGCTTATTTAATTAATAGTTGTAGTCGGTAACGAAAATAAGAAAGGAATTTATACTTTTTTAATTTACTTTTAAGTAAGGAATTAAATATACACGTCCATTTTTCTCTTTATCATTTTAACCGTTCCGTCAATATTAGACGTAAATTCCATTGTCATTTGATTGGATATTTTATACGGGATGACACGGCTTGCAGTCATGGGATTATAGATCACTTAGTGTCTTATTTTAAGATATTAGAATAGGCTAAATAATTGACAGATATGCGCCTATGTCTATTTAGATATATTTCTCATTCATTGTTCCTGATTATGACTTTTTCAAAACGTGACTATGTATTATGTTAATTACAAGATCTTGTACGGTTATGTCATCGAAGATTGTTTAACAATATGTGTTTAATTCCTTGTATACAAAAATCAAACACTTGTCTTGTTTCAGTCCACAATAGCATTCCATCCTGTAGATATGAATCACTAACTGAGTGGAAATTAAGTTATCTCTATACAATATAATACAGGCTTTTTTCCTACATTCAGATAGTGCTTCTATTGTGGTGGCTGTTCAATTTATATATATATATATATATTAAAGCAAAACATCTGAAACAGATATTGTGATATTTTTTATATATATAAAAAGAGCTTTTAAAATAATAAGGTTGTAGGTGATCAATTTTTTGCGAAGGATAAAAACATACGGTCATAGTTATTTTATTTATATTTCTTCATTTTTTAATTTAAAAATGTTTGTACCAAATCTCTCCGCTTATAAGTGAAACCTATATTCTTATGATATGTGGTTGAAACGATGGTGTATATTTTTTTAAATTGTTTATTCAGTTTACGCTGTGATGTCATATCCATGACTTGTAAGGACAACTTTTTTGGTTTCCAAAACAAAAACATAATATACTAGTGTACACCAATTTCTGTTAAATAATAAATTAAGAAATCAGACCCCTGTTGATTTTCAAATGCATGAAATCATGAACAGTTTCAAAAGCATATCACAGTAAACTTCCCTATCGGCGGTAAAAAATCAAAAGTCAATGATCTTCGGGTTGACACAGCGTGTTAACAGGAAATGGAATAATTAGCGATAATTACATTGCTGGAGGGCGTACTTCGCACTGCTTTATTAGGGCTTGTGTTAAAATTGCTCTATAAACATTAACATATGTAACTTTAATTGAAATTATGCAGAATACAGAATAGTTTATTTTGTGTGTTTAAGGTTCGTTTTTTTTTTCGGCGAGTAAGAAAAGTTGATTATTTAAGAATAAATTGATTGTTATTGTAAACCTGTATGACTGATTGACGAGTATATTTTCGGTAAAATTATTGATAATGATACTAGTTGATTATATTAATCATACTGATTGTGTATTTAATTGATTAATTTACTTCATAGATTAGGAGATTATACTTTCTTATTTTATTAATTATCTATATTTTATCATCTAGAGGATTGATTAACTTTCTTACTTAATTGTTGATAGGTCGTGTGATAGAATGCCCGCCCGGCATGTCTCCCGTCCGTAATGATTGATTTACGACATTCCGTCTCATTATCATTCATCTGTCACCGCTGATTAAAGTGGGAAAGTTATCAGTTACTTGCGGAGATGGGGTGTTCTCGAGTACTAGTTATTATTTCAGGATTCTAGAAAACAGTGGTTAGGTAAAATGATCATCTGTTAAACTTCAATGACATAAAAAAGACGCTAACTATTCAATCAATCAATCAATCAATCAATCAATCAATCAATCAATCAATCAATCAATCATAATAATTAAATAAATGGATGGATGGATGGATGGATGGATGGACGGACGGACGGACGGACGGACGGACGGACGGACGGACGGAAGGATGGATGGATGGATGGATGGATGGATAATCAATCAATCAATCAATCATGATAAATAAATAATTAAATAAATAAATAAATAAATGAATGAATGAATGAATGAATGAATGAATGAATGAATGAATGAATGAATGAATGAATGAATGAATGAATGAATGAATGAATAAATCAATTAATCAATCAATCAATCAATCAATCAATAGATAAATACATCAATAAATAAATAAAAAATGAATGAATGAATGAATAAATGAATGAATGAATGAATGAATAATTTATTAACCGTATGCAGACCTATGTAAAAATATTATAAGATAAGCACCGGCCAAAACGGCCTAGCTGGTTTAGACAATTTGGGTTCATTACATAAAAATTAAATTGAGTGCAGGTATTGTTATTAAATCAATACATAAGGCCAACACATTGCTCTTATATAGTGCAAATTTGTTGGCTAATAGTGTTTATAAGTGATGTTTTAATCGGTATGTAAGCCTTTATAGAATATAATTACATTCATTTGTGTATGGTTACGATAATATATCATTATTACCTTAATGCTATCATATGTAATCTTATAAACAGCGTATCGACTGCAATGGTCATTATGCACTATTAACAAACTAACTGATGCCATGAATCCCCCACAACATTTAAATATTGTTGGTAGTAGTTATAATTCAATGTTTTTATCAGCAATATCTGTAATAATATTGATGACCAGTCAAGTTCTTATTTACCGTCGCGCTTTAAACTGGTCATTTTGGCGAGCATATATCGATAACCAGATCACACCGCTCTTAATTATGAAATGTGAATTCGAGTGCACCTGCTAAACGTTCTGGTTGCTGATTGGATAAACGCTTAGATTATCCAATCAGCAACCGGAATGCTTAAGCTAAGCGTTTTGGTTGCTGATTGGATTATCTAAGCGTCAGCAACTAGAACGCTTAGATAGTCCAATCAGCAACCTAAACGCTTGTTTAATCGTAAGCGTTTGGCGTTCGTTTACTAGGCGTTTCGGACGCGTTTCGGCCTTGTAATAAAACGGTTCCCGTATTGTACGCCCTCAAAATGAATTCACACGCACTTTTATACATAACTCTGTCTATAAACAGGTTATGTATATCTAACACTCATGACTCTCATGCATACTTACTTTAACACTTACATTCCTAAAACAACACCGTACACAACAGGTTACAAAACATACAATCACCGTAGTGATACTTAGAAACCTGGATTACATTCTCCCCTCCTTGAGAAAAATGGCTCCAAACATGCAATTTACTTTAAATGCGATACTACATTTACATTATATTTACATTAACCTTTATACAGCCCCTTATAACAATATTGTAACATTTTCTTTTCAACACAAAACTATTATAGTATTATTGAAATAAAGATATTTATAATTACATATACTTTGCAGAATATGAACGCCTCTGCTTTTGTAGTGTAACAAAATACCGTTATCGTAAAATAACTAAAAAAACAAAAATTACAACATTAACATATGAGACAAGTTTAGTTCATCTATGGTGCTCCAGTGTTCCGCGACTTTGGGACTCTGAATAAAACTATATTAATGAGCATCATTCATACTGAATGATAAACAATACATATATACGATTTGTGAGAAAAAAATCAAAATTGCACAAAGAATCAAACCATTTGCATGAGTATGAATGGTGAACGGAAGGTTATAGTTTGCGTAGGCAAGGATTGGGGGCTCCGTCAGTTTGGTCCCTACGGTATCAAAAGCTGATTTTTGGGCTTCACCCAAAATCCATGGAGCAGGTTTCTTACGAGACTTTTAAGATTTATTTTGAGATTTTGTTAGTACCGTGATCTTGTAACAGATCGTTTAATGGTTTTACTAACCGGGAATAACCTTTGATAAACCGACGGTAGGAACCAACAAAACCTAAAAAACTGACGTAATTCCTTTATATTCTTAGGGACTGACCACTCTTTAACAGCAGATACTTTTTTGGGGTCTGTTTGAATTCCTTGCTCAGAAACTACATGACTTTGATATGAAACTGAGGTCTTAAACAATTCACATTTTGAAGGTTTTAATTTCAAATTGTGCTGAGCAAGTCTAGCAAACACTGCTTCTAATCTCTCTGTATGTTCTTCGAAAGTTTTCGCACATATCAGTATGTCATCGAAGAAAATAAGGCATTCTCTAAGATGCATGTCACCCATACATTTCTCCATTAATCGTTGGAATATTGCCCCAGCCTTAACTAGGCCATAACTCATTCGATTTAACTCGTAAAACCCCAGGGTGCCTACAGAAAACGCAGTTTTACACTTATCACTTTCTTTGAGCTCGATTTGCCAGTAGCCCGAGCGTAAATCGAGTTTTGAAAAATATTTGGCGCCACTCAAAGAATCAATAACGCGGTAACATAAATGCGTCTTTACCTGTCTTAGAATTCAGTTGTCTATGGTCGATGTAAAAACGCAGGGAACCAGCCTTTTTACTTACTAAGACCACGTTAGAAGAATAAGGGCTATCTGATTCTCTGTTAACCCCAGCCTCTAGCATTTCTTTGATATGCTGTTTAACTTCCTCGAACATATTGGGAAGTATCCTACGGTATGGATGTTTAAAAGAGATATTGTTGTCAAGAACAATATTATGTTCTACCAAGTTGGTATTCCCAGTATCCAGTGACTCTTGGAAAAACACATGTTTCAAATTCCCAAAAATTTACATACATGAAGTTAACTGGATCCTAAGTGCACTCGCCGTAGTCTGGTCTGTACATTTATGTCTTGGTTATTCACAAATAATTATCTCCCTATATATATATATATATATATATATATATATATATATATATATATATATATATATATATATATATATATATATATATACATACAAACGTACACACCCAAGTCATCACTTTACGCATACACACACAAACCAACCGGCCGATAGATCAATGTTGTATATGTGTATTAAACTAGCATTCAAAATGTTCCATGGGATGCTAATAAGTATAAACAATGTACAATATTCATTTAAAACATGTATATGATAGTTTTATATATATGTTATTTTTTGTCAGTTTTTGCAAAATAAACCCATGCACATTGCTACATTATTACGGATTGATTTGTTCGCTCCTCCATATATAACGGCGGTCTATATGAGCCAATCAATGTGTATATCCTACTTGCAAATCAAGGTATTGGTGATACCCAGGTAACGTCCGTGATAGCGATTCATTGTGATTTTGTCTCGATTTGAAAGAAAAGCTATTCAGACACTGTATATACAACTGTTATAAGAGCAGTGTCGATTGCTATAAAGATTTCAGTTTAAGTTTAGTACTTTTCATTCAAAGCAAACTTCAATCTATTCGCGTGTAATATAACAGTCACGCTCTTAACAGCGTAATGATGCTTTACCTCGTCATTATATTTAAATATATGCTGTTTTCCTTTTGTTGGAAACATTTCTATATTTTGTTATCGTTCGATGTTTTATTTCGATCTTTCTCATCGTTCACGCATAGTAACCTCATGCATCGTAGGTATATACTGTGTTTAGTGCATTAGAGTAGCGTAACACATTCATATGTAATATGAAGAGGATATCCTTTGTTTTTCACTGCCCAATTATTGTAACTCAGTTATATACATTTCGTTTGGATACATGTTGACCAATTTACCTATCTGCATAGCTACCGTCAGTCTGTCTGTCTGTCTGTCTGTCACCATTTCCGTTGTTCTGTCCGTCCACCTTTTGGCCACCTGCCCGTTAACCCATGTGTTCGCCTGTCTGTCGTCTACCCGCGCAATCACCCGCTCACATGACGTACCTTCACTCAGCCCGTGTGTCCTCCCATCAAATCCCGGATGTTCATCCGCATACTTACTCGTATGTATGTTTGTATGTGTGATGCCTTCTTGTCTGCACCCTACTCACTGACTGCCTCATTATGCATGCCAGTTACCTTATTGTCTACCTTTCTTATTTTTACCTTTCACGGACCACTGCACACATGCATTGAATAAAGGATATATAAACATTTAATATATAGAATGAAGGAATAAAACTAGTGTCTAGTAATAAATTATGTATACCTTTAGTACAGTAAAGGCAGGTTTATGTTTAGTTTTCTCCAAACAAGAATACAAGTCAGGTTACACATGTATTAGATGGATTAAAGGGGTTTATAATGTACGCACGATTTGCCAATGATGTATTAGGACAATCTGATCATCTATATGTTTGTACTACTTTCCCTTGACTAATATAAATACTTCACGGTGATAAATATAATCACTATAATAATTACAATGAAGTTAGATATATTCTTTAAATTATAAGCTAAAGATTGGGAACACATTTAAATAGATTTGTCAAATAGATTTAATGTCAACCAGTTTTATGATAGCTCTGAAAAGAGTGAATCAATGCAGATCCACCTTCCTATAAAAAGTATTTGAAAAACCTTCTCACGTGTTTTTTACCAGGCTGAATTCTTTCCCCCAACACCAGCGGTGACAGGTAAATGATCGTCATGACGTTTCACACAATATTTAATTTTGCACTGTTCTACATAGATGGAGAAATGCATACTGAAAACATTACCAATGGTTCTAAAATTACCTTGTTTCCATAGTTTGTCATCTGTTGCTCCAAATATGCAGAAAAAAAACATGAGTTGACTAGTTTGCTTTTTCACAATATCCATGGTTTTAGGACACCCCTTCTTTTTTGACAATTATGTCCATTTCTTTCAGAGTATTACTAAGTATCTTTAAACTGTTATATATTCATCAAACAGCACCCAGCCAAACTCATGACAATGTCACATTCTTCTCATCTGTAGAATAAAACATGAACATTAAAACAATTTAAAAAAAAATGCCACACCAATTAACACAGCTCTTATATCCCCGGCGTAATAATCTTGTAACCGTCATGTAGTGGAGGTAATTCTTACGTGAGACCTTGAGACAAGGTTATAAATCACTCGCTAACTGAGTACCGTTGCTGTTAAACTGTTATGACGGAGCTGGTATCAAACTCACACCCATATTAGTGTGAGGTAAATAATCATAACAATGCAGACTAGACCACTTAACTAAGCACGTATAAAGACAGTTATGTTTTTAGTTAAACCGGTCTCAAAACTGTCTTACACAGTTATCAATAAAATCTATTAACTGTGCAGTTTACAAACCTATAATTCATTATTTTTATGATTTCATCAGTCGGTGTAACATTTTATTTTAGATTTTTGTAATATCAAAGTTAACTAGGAATTAAAATACCACTACCGATTTCATTGTCCATATCTATTTATAAGTAACCATAATAACCACAGTGTCTCCAAAGAATGCTGGTCAAAACAGCTATTTGTTAAAAGGTTACTTCTGACATTACTTCAGCTGACGACAAAGACAAAATCAGGGTCCATCATCATTTTCAGTTTGACAATCAGACTCAGACTCAAATCTTACATTTTTGTAAAACCCTGTAAACATACGTTTATTGGTAAGATCCACGTTAATGCTGCTTGTGTTTCCAAATAAATATAGCAAATTGCTTGTTAACTTCATACTACTTGAATATGAAATTTTGGACAATTTGAGTCTGAGTCTAAATCTCAGATTCAAAGTATTGATGAATTTAGGTCCAATGGCGGACTCGACATTATGATAATGCGAGGGGCTATATTATCGATCTGCTATGAGTTGTTATGTGCCGTGCAAGGCCAGCTTAGTCGTTAACACTTCTATCTGTCAATACAGAAGTGTTGAGTTCGAAACCCCGTCTTACCGCAGTATATGTGATGTTTGATTACGAACTTTGTTTTACGGTCATGAGTTCCCAACCAGTCTGGCAGACCGCCATTTAATAATTGAAACATTGTTAATATTTAGAATTATAACCACATAAAAACTATAAGTGCATGGGGCTGGTGTGTATACAATATTGGGAAACAAAAATACTTATTTTTTCGTTTTATGCAATTGGAGTGGGTGATCTACGCTGATTTAGCCCCCATCTAATATAATACTATAAATATGTTTTTGTTTGATATCAAACACTATCCGGTTATTTGGGGATGGCTATTGCTACTTTTGGATAAAACCTGACCCATTTGCACTATATACTGTGTAAACTACAATATTTATATTTTAGCGTTATACATGTAATGGTTTATAATTGATGGAACAGAGTATTTAATTGTATTTTTAAAAAAAAATCAGTTATTCTTGGAATCTTGTAATTTATTTTTTTACACTAAATTAGCTTGTATGTATTCGTCAGTCAAACAGTTTAAATATTCCATGGTTTGTATTTGTCACCAGCTCGATGGCGGACGTTTTATTTATCCGCAATATGTAGTACGTACACAGTAAACAAGGTTAAATGAAGCATGTAACTGCGCCGGCGCTTTGGCAATTACATGTATGAACTTATGTATATATTTTTGTTTATAAAATTCTATTCAATTAATACTTATAATTAACAGAATAATTAAAAAAAAACACGATAGATTGTGTAACAATTAACAATAATTACTAATGTATCTTTTTAAATAGTTTCTTTACATCAGGTGTACACTCAGTACATATCTACATTCATTATACCTTGAACACACACTGTTTTGTTTTTGTCGGTGTTTTAATTTAATTTTCATTTAAATTCAAAATTTTGATTGACGTATTAGTGTTTACTTGTGTGTTCGGGCTTCCTTGTATTCTCTTAAATGTTCTATAAATGACTGTTTAGTGTAATTTCTGTGTGAATATTTTTATACTTGAATATCATTAAAATAATAATAATAATATATTAAAATAATTATATAGTATATGAATAATAATTAATATAGATATATATTAAAATTATTTGTACGGGATTGTATCTGATATTTATATATTTATATATATATATTGACGCTGTTTACATAATCAAGTCCTTGCGACTCAGTTGTATTTAACGTGTAAAACAATAAGTAAACACTTTGGCTGTATTTGAAAAGTATATATTTACACAATTTGAAAAATCTCAATATTCAATAATGTGTATAAAACTAGCATTTATGATAACACTTTATATAAACCATTCAAAATATTTGATGGAATGCTAGTAAGTATAAATTTAATGCATTCAAAACACGTATAACATATTTTGATATAGAATAATTTACATTATGGATTGATTAAAGTTGAAGAGACGTGAGCTCCTCAAAACGCAATTGCGGTTTATATAAAATAAGGATGTCTATATCTCTAGCAGTGACTACTTGCAGAACACGATATTGGTGCTACCCATGAAACGAGCTTGATATATGATTCATATATGGGTTAATCTTACTTAGCATTGTGTTTTATTTTGTCGATTTGAAAAAACAACCTACTCAGGTAATGTATATAAAACTATGATAATTAGATCGACATTTGTAACGCTTTCTTAAACTTACACACTTGTATAAAAGGAACAGGGTCGAATGTTATTAAGCGGTATTCGTTCTACTGTCCGTCCATGTGTCTGAACAAAATAACCAATAAAAAAGATATACCAAACCTAAAACGAGAAAATGATTATTTAGGAATTGTTCTAATAATTCGTAAAACTAGAAGTTCAATACCTTTTATTTAAGGTGGATAATCAGACAGACGGACAGACATACTGACAGGCGAACTGATGGAAGGGCAGACAAGCGGACGGACAGAATGAACAAATATTGAGAGACAAACGTACAAAACATTCGTAAGAAGCGACACATTGAGTAATACGATAGAATTTGCTGAAACTTTGTAGTTCTGCAAGTATCAAGGTTCTAGGTTCATTCTGTATATTCTTTTGTTGTTGTATTTTTTTTTTAATCTGTATGTTAATTTGTTGTTTTTGTACAATGTAGAGTGAACTTGGAATCTTCATCTCTGTTGGCGTCGAATAACCTATAATGTGTTGGTATACCGTAAAACCCTATTCATTCATTCATTCTCCATTCTTTATATACATGCGTGAATATCTTACACTAGACTGAGTAGTGTCCTGTATGCATATATATGGAGTTAAAGGAAGCGTGCTGACTTGAACTGTAAAAAACGTTTTGTGTTAAAGTATTGGTTATCTTGTCAACAACGTAACAAGGATATATCAGCCCATTGGTGGTGCTTTAAAATGTGAGTTGTACCTATGAATTGGATGTGCAAGTAAATATTATCTTTCGCGGAATTGTATCAACACGTGATTAATGGTTTCTGAAGAAATTAAATGCTCATGATTTGCAATTTCACCATGGAGATACACGTAATATTATACATGAACTTTACATGTGAGTGCCGCAAAACCCCAATTTATTCATTACCTAGTAAGTGACACTGTCTCATATCTGAGTTTTGATCAAGTAAAAAATGTTTCGTTTATTTAGACATTTTGATATGACATATGGTTTAAACTTATTTATTTTACTTCGATTGTGAAACAAGCTCTTACAACTTAGACAAATCACGCTCCTTCGAAGTCTTCCTGAGTAGAACCAGTATATTTTTTTATATTGTGAATTTACCAACAAGATAACCATAAAATATGTGTTTTGTATGTAATATAATGAAATAACTTATTTGAATAGATTTAAGAACACAGAGTAGGGATGGAGCAAAGTATAAAAATAGCAAAAGGAGAGGAAAGATGAGGAGGGGAAATAAGGATCAGCAGAACTGTTCTTTTTATTTTAAAAGAAAAGAGAATAAAGAGAGAGGAAATGGATGTGATATAGCAGTAGCCTCCATTTAGTTTAAGAATACATATTGTTTTGGAGAAATAATCTCCATTTTTGTTGTGTTTATCAAAACTGTTGTGTTTTAGTATTATTTTTTCTTCTCTTTCAATTTGTTTTTATTAAATAAATTTCGAAATTATAAAAAAGTAGATTTGGTTTTATTGAATCAGTTCATGAGAGGTAATGAAGTTTATCACATACTTTACGGTACAGGAGTGTTATAAACTTATGATATATATATTCGTTTATTAGCGTCTCATCATAGTATATACAATAATGAACATACTATTTAAAATACAATTTACACAAATATTACATACTATGTCATTCTCTACAGAATTGTAAGAGACACCTCGGCAATATGTTAATATCACAGTTATTATACAATACTAAAACAACACATGCAATCACATTATAATATTCTTACTAGTTAAAAGGTGTACAGCCATTGTTAATCCGGACTAAAGAAGAATATGAATCTTCATTATATTAATTTGTCTAAAACAGTATTAAAATAATTTCAATAATCCACTACTTTTATAAACATTAGCAAAAAGGCAGAATTAAAAAATATTTAAAAAATCATTTATCGCCTCAAATCAGATTTGGGACGACCTGATTAACAATGACTGTGCATTCACTACTAAAATTTACAATAACAAATAAAACAATATCAATCATTATATACATTATTAGATAACGTTAAATAGACCATAAATGCTGTCTATTTGCTTAAAAAGAGAAATCTGTTTTCAAGAATTAGAAAGCAGGTTTTGGCAACTATGCGTATAAGATCGTTGTTGGTGAACAACAAAGTAATTTCAATATCACATGTTTCTCGGATTCAACTTGATCACTACAAAAAGGGCAAAGTCTGTGTTAAATTGACAGTCGTTCATACCATCCTGTTTCTAACCGTATTGGTGCAACACCACTTCGAAATTTTGCGAACGTTGCTATATGTTCTTTAGGTAAAATAATTTTGCAATAATATTCAGTTCCAAATACTTGTTTAAACAATTTGTACGTGCGTAATTTATTTCCACCCCCATTCTTGTTGTTATCTTCAGCGTTTACTGATTTTAACCAGTCCTTTTTTACAAAGTCATACTAGCTGTATTGACATTATTCATCATACTAGCCTCGTTATACGGTGGTTAATATTTGTATAATCAGCACAATTAATTTGTGTCAAATATTCACACACTCTAAATCTCCAATTTTTACAGTTATTTTTACCTTTATTATAACAATAGACAAAAATGCGTTTATTAATCCTAGATGTTGTGAAATTATTTAAACGTACCCAATAATTAGAATTACACCTATTGTTATATCACTTCCGAGTCAAACGTATAAGTGCTTTCCGACTTGCCTGAACTTAAAGATGACGTCAATTTATCACTATAAAATGACGTTACTTCAGACGTGACGCCATACGATGACTGACGGAGTTTTATAAGCGACTTTGTCTTAGACTTTATAGAGGTGATCTGATAAATATATGGTAAATGAACCACATTTCTGAGTTATGTGATAAACATAATCTTTCATTTGTTCTCATTTATTAATGAATTTATTTAATTCTTTGGCAAAAGTATATGAAGCACTAAGTACTTTTGCCAACTCGTTTGATAAATATATATACATTAAATATTTATACATTTCATAATTATACATATATGTATGCTTTCAGGCAACTGGATTGGTTTATATATTGCTGATAGCGTTCATGCTCATGGTACAAGGTAATGCTTATATCTAGGTCTCAATATATACCAACTGATCGGAGAACCAGGCATCTTATTAAGTCAACCCAGGGTGGGTTTCCCGTTTTAAAGAAAAGTAGTACACGAAGAAATTAAGCTATGTTTGCGTAATATTAATGTCAAAGCCAGATTGGGGCATATCATTCATGTTGATTGTCGTATTGACACTAGCTTCGCAAACTACTTCCACTTTAATTGTTGGATTACAATGTATATAAGCATCATTTTCATGCCATCAATATCGAATAAACAATCAACCTCTCTTCCCTGGGACCCTTCAATCTTAACAAGTACTTGAACACACCCAAAACCACTATTGGCTAGAATCAGCGGTGAAAAACGAATAGCAGTCAGTCGCAATTATTGCCGCTCATTAATCATCACGGCGACTTTGCGGTGGATTCAAACTGAAGACCCAATGATTGATACGCGCTACTAACTAAGGTAACTGGTACTGGCTGTAATGCAATAAAGATCCGTGTACCTGATCGCCATGAGGTGTAGTTGTAGCATGAACAATTGTTTCGCATTAATGCTAACAATGTGGAACAGACACCCTTAAACTTACATGATTTTTTGTTTGCCTTAAATAACTGTTTATGTTGTAAATCCTATAATGTTTCGGTCAATGTGTTACTTCGATGTCAAGAATTGCAAATATTAACAGAACTTTAAGTGAAAGCTTTATTTCAGTCACTAAGTTTATAAGCTCCATTACTACGTCCGATTATCCAGCGAACGTAAAATATTACATTTGAATGAATTAAATTCGTCAGACAAGAACAACTCATAAGGTAAATACATCAAATTAAAATTTGCATTATTATTCACGAGTTGATATCCGTAATAATTTCATTTAATATATACGTTGTAATTGTTTTCTAATTATATGCAACTGTTACTACTTTTAAAGCTACAACTACCAAGATATATATCATGTATATGATTAAAATCAGAAAACCCTTTTCCAAAATTTCAAAGTCACCACTGTATGCTTTTGTTATCATTTTGCATACTACTAGATTATTGTTAATACATATATCTGGTAATCAAATAAAAACATGTTTGCTATATGCAGTTTGAAAAAAAGTTTGTAACAAGTAACTTGCTGTTGAACACACGCATTATGTGTTATGGTATCAATTTGCCTACATGTGATTTAAATACATTACCCGAGTTATAGTTCTAACAGTTTACATATAATGTATAAAGAATGCGAAAACATATATGACATAAACGAATGCGGGAAGCTTACCTCCATAATAAATCATTTTAATATTTTATTTGTTTTAGTTTACACTCAGACCTGTAACGAACGTTGTGCGTCATGTACGTCAAATAACACATGTAACTCGTGTAAAGACGGTTACTATTCATATTCATATTCATATAGCAAATGCGAGAACCTGTGTCGCGACACATGTAAATCATGTACGTCATACAATGTATGTAACTCATGTAAAGACGGTTACTATAAAGGGAAGAAATATCCGACATCGGAATATTCATATAGCTACTGCAGGCACCAGTGTCGCGACACATGTACAACCTGTACAGCATATGACATGTGCACAGAGTGCAAATCATTTTATTATGGACGGAATTGTACACTTGCATGTCCAACAAACTGTTTATCATGCTCTTCGATAGATCGCTGTACCGCCTGTCAAGATGGCTATTATAATGTTACGACAGCTGATACATGTACCGGTAATTGTAGGACTAAGTGTAAATCATGCACGTTTTATAATGATTGCACTGAATGTTTTACCGGATATTATGGATCTGACTGTTCACGGAGCTGCTCCAGTAATTGTGTCAATAACATGTGCGATAAAAGTGATGGTAACTGTAAAATATGTCCATCAACATGTTCGTCGTGTACTTCGTCCTCTGTGTGTCCTGAAAGTTGTTCTGAGTGTCAGTCGTTGACATGGTGTAGTTCTTGTGTAGATGGATACTACGGAATGGCATGCGAGCACAAGTGTCAATGTAATGGTGGTTCATGTGATAAGAACAATGGTAACTGTAAGAAGTGTCCAAGTGGCAAAACTGGACTAACATGCAACAATGACTGTAGTGCTAACTGCAGTTCTTGTCATATTAATTCGAAAGATTATTGTCTGACGTGTAAAGATGGGAAATATGGTGTCGGATCGTGCTCTCTTTTTTGTCCAATCAGTTGCCTAAACAGGAAATGTAAAATGGATACTGGCTATTGTTATAATTGCACTGAAGGATTATCTGGTGATAAATGTGATTGTCCAATGAACTGTAACTGTGAACATTACAATTGTTCTAGCTGTAAACAGGGTAGTGAAAATTGTTTCAGTCAAAATTGTGACTGGGAGACGGGCCACTGCTCAAACGGCTGTATCAATAATAGGTACGGAGAGAAGTGCGATCGAAAGTGTTCAGATTATTGTCTATCTAAAAATGAGACAATATCACGATGTCATCAACAAAACGGAAGTTGTCTGGCCGGATGTATATCTGGTTATCATGGTGATAAGTGTGAAAACGCATGCAGTACGAACTGTAAGAACTCTACTTGCAAACAATCCTCAGGAGAATGTCTGTTTGGGTGTAATGATGGCTTCACAAAATCGACTTGTACGCAAGGTATGTTATTAAGATATAGTACTAATTGACACTTACACTTAATGTATATCTTATAATACATATTGTATGAGGCAAAGTCGCTATAACTTTATGGATTGTACAATCAAACAAAATTATGATATACTTTCATCTATCAAGTTTGAAACAAAGCTGCTACTTCTATGGTTACCTATATAATTTTGTTTCCGCACTCGAGACATTAATTTGATAAAACAATTTGATATCAGTTTTATTCAGGTTTCCATGGTGCTACTTTTAAGTATGGACTTGTACATATATGCCTTCCCACTTATAACATTTGTTGAAATACATACATAATTTGACGTTCTATTTAGTTTTAGCGGCTACAGGAGGCAGTGCAGGTGCAGGAGGCGACAGTAGTAACGGTGCAGTGATAGGGGGAGCAGTTGGAGGAGTTGTGTTTATCGCGCTTGTTGCAGCTCTTGTTGTTGTTGTACTTTGTGTAGTACGGAAACGGTAACTGACCTTCTGTATGACATTATGTAATTTAGAACTATTAAGTATTGTTAATTAGATTCAACGCTATTTTTAACTCATAGCTTAATAGATATGGCAACCCGTTTTATATTCTAAACATGAATCTAAGTCGAAGCACCTTCTTCCCTCAAGCAACTAGCACTCTCCTGTACATAGAATATTGGACTAAATAGGGCTAGAACCGACAAATTTGACACAGAATTTTAGACCATTCCGCCATGAAAGAGATTCAAATTAAAAATAAAAGAGGATGATAATATGATTATTTTGAAACGACTGATATGTTTTGCTTTCCAATTGCTGTATATATTATATGATATTGTACCGACATGCAATATTTTAAATTCCAAGTAATTTAGATAATACTTTTGATAATAAAAGAAATATACAATATGTGTCTGTATTTTATTTCATCAGACGCAATAGAAAACCAAGGATGGAAGACAAACCACAATATGACAATGCGAGTTATGTAAACCAAAATAATGCACGGTTAAATGACCCTGGGCCAATATACAATAATACTTTGGAATCAGGTAAAATATAAGCATCAACTTTTAAAATTTTGATCAGTAAAAAACATAAACGTTCATCTGTAATACAACACAATTTATATTTATGGAATTAAATCCGCCTTTTGGGCTTATAATATTCCAATGTAAGAATGACCAAAAAGGAATTTTAGTGTATGTCAAATTTCCTGTCTATATTACACATGTCATAGTACTATGCCCCTATACACATGTAATAATATACCGTTATCTCTATTAATTTAACGTTAAAGTTGTTTTGATGTTTTGAATTTTTAGTTATTATTAATTCGGTTTTAATGTATTAAACTGTTTTTATTAGAATACGGTCCATGTGCATTTGTTATAACAACATCAGGAGTTGTTTTAAAAACAGTTTGGTGGCTGTAAAATGTCGCACCCGTCTTAGACTGTTTATTGTTGTTCTTATTCTAATTATTTTGAATCATATATTGTTCATACATTGTTGATTGATAAATGAAATTCAATACGCTTCAGTCAGTGACAAGGCCGTTAAGTATATGTATATATATATAAATAATGTATATGAGTTGAGTGTCAATATATTGTCTGATTTAACGCATCAATAAGTATCTGTCGCCTACCACCGAAGTTGAATAGTCATGGCATTAATTTATACTCCTTCAAAATATAAAGTAAAAACTATAAAGAATAAACATATCCATAGTTTATGCTACATATTAAGCAATTAATAATGGTAATTTCGTAAATGTTATGGGTAATCATTTATCAATTTTATCCAATAAACCGCGGCACGTCATATTTACAGACATGCCATCTACAGAGGTTTCTACGCCATTCCCAATTGAGACATTTGAGTACGAGATGATAGACGAGATCCGGCGTGATGGAGGACTGGATGGTATAAATATAGACGGCGCATATGGTTCTCCACATGTGAATGACCTTGTGGAAGGTATGACTTAAGAAGTTAAAAGTTCTAACAAAATAGAAACAGCCACACATTAACAATACATTGATCAATACATACATACATTCGCACGCACGCACGACTGCCAGTAGCACATACAAACGCACGCACGTACGCGCATACATACACCCCCATGTGTATAATCTTATGAATAGAAAACAATCGACCATTTCGAATAGGCGAATGAGTGACCTAGTCACAGCTTAAAATGATATTAGAAGTATTGGTGGCCGTCGTGTTATACTTGTAATGAGAGAACTTGTAATGAGAGGACTTGTAATGAGAGAATTTGTAATGAGAGAACTTGTAATGAGAGAACTTGTAATGAGAGGACTTGTAATGAGAGAACTTGTAATCAGAGGACTTGTAATGAGAGAACTTGTAATGAGAGGACTTGTAATGAGAGAACTTGTAATAAGAGGACTTGTAATGAGAGAATTTGTAATGAGAGGACGGAGATTGAGTCTGAGGTGCATTACCGAGTAGTGGATTGCTAAAATATGACCCCTGCATTACATTCTTGTTGTTCTTATGTTTAAGGTGACTTTGTGCGAGTAAGCACACTTTTTTCTTTTGAGATGTGTCTTGATATTACCAGAAAGTATAACATGTGCCATGTTTAACACGCTAAATATTAAGATTAGAACGCAAGTTGTATGAAAGGATGGTTTTTATCTGTCAACATATGTACACGTGTTATAGTTAACTTCCCGTTTCAGCAGATGACTCTCAGGCTGATTACGAACCCTTGCATCGTGAACAAGAAAAAAAAGAGCAATACAGCAGCATATCATACCAGAAATCAGAATATGTGAACATGAAAATAATATAAAGAGCTTCATCAATTTGGCCGAAGCGGTTTCATTGTAAACTATACTGAGAGGGCAATTAAACTTCATTGTACAAATATTTGATTCGTCTATTTTTATTGAAATGCTGTAAATCAGGGAAAAACTGATGTTTACGAACCCCGAAAAGGCCTTGTTTAATGAACTATAGGTAAATCTTAAATCTTTGCAAATATTGATGTTTTCAGTTAAAATTATCCTTTATTCATTTAAAAAACACATATTTGTTTTGCTTTTTGGTGAATTTCTCTTAATGCAGTTCCATTATATATGCAACTTTCCTACACTTTAAGCCACTTTATGTAAATATATCATAGTTTTAATTGTGAAGCAACTCTTGCCATCAGAAAATATTTACACATGTTACTCAGAGTGTACATGACAATGATCATAATAAATATCTTTGTGTGACAATAATGCCTTCATAATCAAAATCACTATTTAAAAGCATAATATAGAAACATTTGGAAGAAATGAGAATTTCGAGTATTTCGTGTTGTTTTATGGAAAGAAAGTATGAAATTAAAAATCAAAATATACTTATTTTAAAAGAATAAATCATATTTAATATTATATCCTAAGCTGTGCTGAAACATAAGTTTTTTAAACAAATGCATTTTACACGGTCATTATTATTGGGTCTTAACGAACATAGTCACTTGCTATTGATGTCTAAAAAATATAATTATTTTTTATATTTAAAATGCGAATGATTTGGTATTTTAAATCATTATAAACGTGACAAAAAACAAACAATGATTTAATTAGAGTGTTGATATAAACACAATCCACGCACAAACTATTTATCCTACAGATACTACTTAATGTCCTTCACCTATATTTTGACAATTTTATTTGTTTTTGTTTTTTTTAAATTATGATATACTTTCTATAAAGGAAGTATATCAGGATTGTTAGAAAAAAAAATTCCAACAGAGCATGCCACTATATACTCACTAGTCCCGCATTGCCATTAAAATATATATTCAAACATGTCAAAATAATGCATTAAACATACGTTTACTAACTTGGCCTTCGCGCTCAATAATACTTCAATAGATTTTCCACATCAAATTATTAAAAAAAATTCTGACGTATCAAATGAGTCATTTGATTTCATTTTGATTTCAATTCGATCTGTCATACAAGTTTATTTATTGTAAAATGTGTTCCATATTAGATACAATGTCCGAATTACGATCTGAATGCCATCAAGTAGTTTTTTAGTGATTTCTGTTTTTAGCATGTTAGATTTCGTTTCAAGTTTACCACTTCGATAGCAATATAGATTTTGGATACTAACCCATTATTTATGACAATGAAATTTTAAAAAATAAGCTTATATTATATAACTGTCATGGCTTTTTTTCTGAATATGCTACCTTTAAAGTGTTATAAATTTCACAAAGAGAATAGGAACTTCAGAATTGCAGAATGTCACTAAATCAACTGCTTATGACGATATCTACTACTTGCAGTTTTGATCTAGGAAATGAAAACGGCAAACAGGACTTGATTTCTGTGTTAAATATTTATTAGGCGTCACAAATGCAAGAACGAAATATGTGTGTGGTGTATACATGTAACACCAGTTATAAACGACCGAAAGACTTGTGCGGATCGATAAATGAAACACGAAATGCTAAACAGTAAAATGGAAAATAAGTATCCTTTCTTTACAACTATGACACTTGATTCTGACATTATTTTTATATTTTATTTTTCCAAAGCAGTTGACAGAAATAACAATAAGATCGGTAAATCGTTTACTTTTTATGTCTTAGTGTAATTATCTAAATTAAATGGATGTGTATCGTCAGTTGCTAATTCTAATGTACGCTTTAATTAAAGAAATAATCCATTGCTTTGCTAACAGTTCACTAATATTCATTAATTTGCTATATATTTAATATTGAAACATAACTCAATATTGACTCTTTTAGAATTTTGAATGTGTTAGCTCAAATTTGTAATTCTTATATTATTTTCCTTTTTCAAAGTGTATTATTCTCTTCATCAATTCTCAAAATATTTATTAAAAGTTTTTTTTTATATATTTTTATTACATCATATATAAAATACACGTAGCAATACGGTGATGTTGTGTATACATGTTTTTATTCCATGTGATGAAGTTGTACATATAATGGACATACCTAATACCGCGAGTCTAAAAAATGTTCAACCATGCAAATAATGGCATCAATATTAAACAGTAGTAAGATTTCTGAAATGTGCTGATTAAAAAACAGTTGTCGATACGAAGGCAAACAAATGCTGACGCTAACGCAAATTGGAGCTTTGCGCATGTCTTCCCAGATTGTTATTATACGGGTATTCGCGGTAATAGGTATATCGCGGTATTAGGTATACAAGGGATACATGTTTAATAACATATGGTGAGATCATGCATAAATGTTTTGTTCCATATTATTGGATCGCAAATAAATGTGTTATTCCATATTATGGGATTGTACATAAATGTTTAATTCCATATGACGATTTTGTACATAAATGTTTTATTCCATGTGAAGATTGTGTACATAAATGTGTTATTCCTTATTATGAGTTTGGACATAAATGTGTTATTCCATATGACGAGTTTGTACATAAATGTTTTATTTCATATGACGATTTTGTACATAAATGTTTCATTCCATATGATGAGTTTGTCCATCAATGTTTTATTCCATATTATGAGTTTGTCTATAAATATTATATTCCATATGATGAAATTGCACATTACTGTTTTTTATTATATTTGTTCTCATAATTATATACAGGTAAATGTTTTTTCTCTTTGTTGATTTGTGTTAGCAAGCAAAGTATAATTGAAGAAAATGTAAGATTGATATATGTTGAGACGATCTATTCTAGAAAAAAAAACAATGCTCATGAGTGTGCATTTAATTTCAACCATTGATGACACACTGAATACTGTGTGTTTAGTTCAAGATATTTGTGCCACAAAGAATGAAGTGTGCTGAAACCCAAAACAGTACCGACACAAAGTTGAATAAGTAAATCATCAACATATGACAATATTGTACATAATTGTTTTATTCCACAAAGTGAGAATATTACTTCATGTTTTATTCCATATGGTGAGACTGTACATACATGTTTTATTCCATATGGTGGCATTGAACCTACATGTTTTACTCCATATGGTGACATTGTACATAATTGTTTTATTCCATATGGTGAGATTGTGAGATTGTACATACATGTTTTATTCCATATGGTGACATTGTACATACATGTTTTATTCCATGTCGTGAGATTGTACATACATGTTTTATTCCATATGGTGATATTGTACATACATGTTTTATATCATGTGGTGAGATTGTACATACATGTTACATGTTTTATTCCATGTGGTGAGACTGTACATACATGTTTTATTCAATATGGTGAGACTGTACATACTTGTTTTATTCCATGTGGTGAGATTGTACATATATGTTTTATTCCATATGGTGAGATTGTACATACATGTTACATGTTTTATTCCATGTGGTGAGACTGTACATACATGTTTTATTCCATATGGTGAGACTGTACATACATGTTTTATTCCATGTGATGAGAATGTACATACATGTTTTATTCCATATGGTGAGATTGTACATACATGTTTTATTCCATATGGTGAGACTGTACATACATGTTTTATTCCATGTGGTGATATTGTACATATATGTATTAAATTTTAGCTGATATACACATAGTAATACGTTGATATTATACATGTTTATTATCAAATAATACTTTTAATAACGTTTAAACTTACAGTTATGTAATGATTACAATTAATGGTTTTGATAATGTTATATATAGCAGTATGACGAATCGTAACAGGAGTAATAATCCGAATAAGGGCAAGTGTATAACACTTTCAATGAGCTAGAAACATGTCTTATTTGTAGGCGAGATCGTCTATATCATCAGTGAATTGACCTCTTCCGACTCTTCAAAATAGGATTTTTTAGATACACACACTTGTAGACAACGCTAACCAGTGTATGTGAAAGTTCATTAAGATTGTATCAGTAGGCAGAAAATGTAGTTTAGAAAGTGTTCTATATAATTTATTTTGATTGATTATGTTACGTGTAACTTTTCCACACGCAAGACAGTGCAGAACATATTTTCCACACGCAAGATAGTGAAGAACATATTTTCCACATACAATATAGTTTAGAACATATTTTCCATATGCAAGATAATACAGACTATATTTTCCACACCGAATATAATGTAAAACATATTTTCCACACGCAAGATAGTGCAAAACATATTTTTCACATACAATATTGTGTAGAACATATTTTCCATACCCAAGATAGTACAGACTATATTTTCCACACCGATTATAATGTAAAACATATGTTCCACACGCAAGATAGTACAGAACATATTTCCACACATAATATAGTGCAGAACATATGTTCCACACGCAAGATAGTGCAGACGATATTTTTTCACACGCAAGATAGTGCAGAACATATATTCCACACGCAAGATAGTACAAAACATATGTTCCAAACGCAAATAGTACATTACTTATTTTCAACACGCAAAATAGTGCAGAACATATATTCCACACGCAAGATAGTGCAGAACATATTTTCCACACGCAATATAGTGTAGAACATATGTTCGACACGCAAGGTAGTGCAGACGACATTTTTCACACGCAAGATAGTGCAGAACATATATTCCACACGCAAGATAAAGCTTAAAGAAAAAGTAGTAAATGTGGTTTCAATATTTTATAAAATTCAAAAACATCAACAATATTTTCGCATAGTGTATTCTTTTTTTGTAAATTAAAATGAAATATTTAGTTTTAAGTCAATAAAGTATTTACCAATTTGAATAAAGTATTCACTAATTTGAATAAGGAATAATATTTGAAACATGATGAATTATTAAGTAAGCACTTAGCTTTTACAATCGGAAAAAAAGAGAATAATTTTGTTTATTGTCAAATACTTGTTTGGTGAACATGGTATATTTTGAATACCATTTTTGATAAAAAATGTTTTGTTATTGTTTTTAATATACGCATTGTTCCATACTATCTGGTTCTTCAATGCTTCTCGTTTATTCTCAACGTTCATACTTGATCATGATTGTAATATTTCTAGTAAAAAATGGGAAATGAGTAGTTTTGTGTTTTAGTATAATACTTTTCATTCCAATGACATTAAATAATTAATTGTCCCCTAATGTATCTACTTTGTTAATGCACATATGTTTCCAATCTATATAATTTAATTTAGTGATTTGCTGTTTATTTTAACATTTCAGTATATAACTATTGTGTTTGGAAGAGGTACAATAGATAAGATTGATAATATGGCGACCGTAGCAAAGAGTTTTTTCCGTTGGTCAGTGCTTCAAAAAGCAGGTTAAAATAAATCTCGTTATTTCCACAGTAAACGGTTAGGGATGTTGTTTGTAAAATATACGTTAGTTAAAATGATATTTGTCTTTAAAAAAAAGAAACTATATCATAAAAAAATTATCTGTTTTTTAAGAATACAGGCACGAATACAGTTCATTAGTACAATGACGTAAAATAATTTAGTTAATTCAAATAATTACAAATACAGATTTAACTTGTTCTTAAATATATTTTTATTTACTGATTTTTCTCTTTCTTTTTTTATACAAATTTGTTCAAGTAGATACCAGTACCTTTCATTGGACATTAAATACCACTGTATAACGTCACGCACCCGTCTTATGAATAAAGGTATATTTTCCCTCTAGTATATGCATAAAGATCACAATGAAAACTGCCAAAGTTATAAAGTAACGTATTAAAAACACAACAAAAACTGCCAAAGCTATAATGCAACTTATAAAGAGCACAACAAAAAATGCCAAAGCTATAAAGTAATGTATTAAGAACACAACGAAAACTGCCAAAGCTATAATGCAACTTATAAAGAGCACAACGAAAACTGCCAAAGAAATAAAGTAACGTATGGAGAACACAACAAAAACTGCTAAAGCTATAAAGTAACGGATATAAAGGTTAGCTCAAAGAAGTTGTAGCAAAAGGAGTTAGACAAATCTTGATTCATCACAAATAAAAAGTGTACACAACACGAAAACTTCTTGAACTCATTTGTTAAATTATAAAACATATGAGTGGGTGAAATTGATGTTTATCTGATGTTGTATACTTTAAAAGGCATTTTAGAGGGATAGGCATCGGGGTCGTCTATATGGAAAGGTTTGGAAGCACCTACATGTTCTGTAAAATCATGAGTAGTATTTTTAGTATTTGGTTAATTATGAAGAAATGCCGTTTATACAGCAAAAGGTCATTTCCCCCCTCCAGAGTAATGAGAATATGCGGTTAAAACGTCAAGTTCAAGTACACCATACATAGCCACCACACATTGACATAGTGGAGGATCGAACCATCGTCTTAGATCTGATGTCATAATAAAATCACATTTCTCGTGGAAGGGTAATGAAATATGTTTTAATTTTAAGTGTGAAATGTATTTAGTCTAACATATGCAAGGTTAAGAAATCCATTTACAAAAAAATATTTAAAAAGCGGACGTGTAGTGGATATTGCATTGAGCGCCTACGCCAGATGCTGCAGGTTCGATCCCAAGCTCGACTCAATTCCTCTATAAAACACCCAGTTCTGTACTGGTTCGACCAAGGAAGAGGACTCGAGAGCAGTTCATATACATGTTGAGTTTTGTTTGCAATCGATCTAAAATAGATAAACGTTAACTAATAAAAGCAAATTTTCATTATTAAAAAGATGTGTTGCAAGTAAAACCATAGCATATTAATCATGGTTCACATCAATTATATTTGGTTGGTAGATACTTCGATCTTGAGTGTATTGTTTGCTGTGGTAGGCGCTCTCATCGTCGTCTGGTGTGTAGATTTCTTTCTGGTTGTTCAAAAATAAGTATCTCCTATATACATATATAAATATATATATATATATATTGCATTGTGAACGTGTAGCTGAAACAGATCCCAAATATCGGAAATAATTGTTTTAATTTCAATCATCTCCCTTGAATGAATTATATTACTGTGATTTCACTGTATCTTCATGATCCAACGGGTTTCTATGTCTATCTTGTATATAACGTGAGGGTATTTATGAATCCTTAATTGGGTCCTACTCATTTAAACTATCAATTCATGTATGTAAATTGGCCCACCAGATGTGTTGCATGTAAAACCATAGTACGTAAGTCATTGTTGTAAGCTTACCATTGCTTATTTATGATCAATTATATTACATAAATGCTGATATCGGTCCTCGCTGTTTTCTGAACCAGAACACAGTTGAGCTATATGGGACTTGCTAACACACACGACAATTTCTACGAGCACATATTAGACGTATTGGTATTATAACGTTAACCAGGTCTGGAATTGCCCAAAGATACTAAGTCTTGCGTTTTTTTCCAATGACAATGGCCCACCATTACGAATGCTCAACTAATGTTTTATTATTTTTGTGGAACGTTATATCATCTAAAACAGATACAGAACAAATATCAATCGGCGGCACCCTAGCAATTTTTTTTTAAAAAAAGAAAAACCTCAAATGCTCATCAATCGTGTATCTGTTAAAATCCTTTAAAGTCGCCTTTGAAAACCTGTGATGTCTTATTGCAGAAAAAAATCACGACGCTTTAAACCATTTTGAGAATATATTAAACTAAATTAAATAGGATTATTTTAAACGCAATAATCTTGCTACTGTGACAAAAAAGGGGCAATTAGATTAATGATACGATAAATGATAAGATTAATAAATTAATGATAAACTAGGTGTGGTGAATGTTAGATCGTTTCCTTATTTAATTTTATGGAATGTTGAATATTATGAATCAAGAAATGAAACACAAAGTGTAAAACAAAAACAGAAAACGTGTTATTGAGATTAGGTCACGGTTATTAAACATGAATTTTACAATGATTGCATTAATTGCGTTACATTGTGTTAATTCAGAAAAAGAGGGAAAACTTGATTTTATTTCAGCTACAGCCAACTTTGTCATTAGTATCGTGTTAAAGGAAATATATCAGAAGTTTTCGAAATTTTGCAACTTGCTAAAACATTTGTTTTCTATATAGATTTGCCCAATAGATGTGTACTGAAAAAGGCTAAAATAATATATTGAAAAGAGATTTCCAATTTTTCGCTACGCGCCTAGGCTAGACTAAAATAGATTCCTCGCTTAAAATTGCAACGTATTATGTGACGTATTAAATGAGTCACGTTATTATATTTTGATCTCAAATTCATCCAGTATGCAGGTTTACACTTAGTTCTGTTGTTTTTTTCTCAGACAGAGTCCGAGTGACGATGCTAAGGTCGTCAAACTGTAGTCAAGTGATGTCGATTTTTACCACTCGAATTTAAATATCGACTTTTTCACCTACTAAACTATTCAATTTTTATTTATTTATAATAATGATATGCCTTTTTTATCCATTTTAGTAATCGTTTTCAAAGACATATGTATCTTTAACCTGATTTATTTCATTTTAGGTTTTAAAAAAATGTTTCTGAGATGAAAATTAATAGTATGTTTTTATTTTGTTAAACAAGAAAAATGGAAAGTAATTGTATTTCACTTCAAATACGGCCGACATTATTATTAATATCATATTATGGTTTTAGTTAAATCAATACTGTCCTTGAAATGTTAATTTACAATTCTAGCTTTCTGGTTAACGGAGATTGCAGATTTAAATGGAAAAGTGTTTTTGTTTTGTAAAATTTGATTAACTTGTACTTGCAAATACAAATGATTAGATAATTGATTTCCTACATTTTCAGTAAAACGCTTGGTCCAGTGGTAGAGCATCGTACCTAAGATCTGAATCACTTATTTGTACTATTAACTTTTTTATAATTCACTCATTCCGTAATCATAAAATAATGACAGATAACTGAGCATCGACTATATTAGATTTAAAGATATGTTATCTCCCTTTAATCAGTCTTCTATCATATTCATTTCTTAAAAGTCTTATTTCTCTATTTATATTCACGCATTTTTCATTATTCTTACACATGAACTTTGTATTCTCAGAATTCATAAGGATAACATGTTATAGTTAAGAAATATAAGCCATTTTGTTCTCAACAGTTTAGAAAAAAAATGAATATAAAGATTCGTCAATAGTTTATTTTTGTTATTGTGCATTAGTTCTATTCTCAAACAAATGTAGTTTTGCGACGATATTGTACACACATATATGTAAATTGTATTCTGTATATTGTAAAATACATTGTTTATAAAAAGGTTATGGTCTCACTACACAGTTCGATTTTGATCTTTGGTCAATATAAAATAAGGTCTATGATTATCATGGTTACAAAATAATTCCACATAAAAAAATCAAAGCATTGTTTTCATAGCAGGAATGTATCTCACATAAAATGCACAACAACTGGGAGTTGTATATTGTATTCTGTATAGTGTATTCTATTGTTTATATTAAATTATGGTCTCACTAAATTTTGATCATTGGTATATATATAATAAGGTATAGGATTCCCATGGTTAAAAAGTAATTCCAAATTTCAAAGAATTGTTTTCATAACAGGAATGTATCCTTACATAAAATGCATAACTGGTATGCTGCCCCGCCTGTTTTTTTTTAAAGATTTTTTAAAGAAAATAAATCCTCAAATTCCCATAAATACATGTACATGAATATGTTAAAATCCTTTTAAAAGTGATTTTTAACACCAGTGATGTCTTATTGCAGGATGTGCTATGCCATGAAATCACAGACTCTATGAACAGTTTTGAAAGTATTTCAAACCACATCACATAGGATTACTTAAGCGCAATAATCTTGCTACCGTGACAAAAAAGGTGCGCAACTGTGTAGCGAGTCGTAAGCCTCAGCACACTCCTGTTATGGTATGACTTGTTTAGTCGTTCCACAATACAGTTTGTTGATTATGTGTACATGCTGACATGTGATTTCTTTTGCGTTTGCGTTCTACAATAAAACACAAGTTAGAAATAGGTATTGGATTTTTTGTTTAAAGTTGAGTGTTTGTTTACGTTTCTAATGTATTACAAATTTATTAAACTAGCATTTATTCGGTACCTTAAAACGAATATGGTTTGTGTATGTAGAAATTAGTTTAATGATTATATGTTAGATTCTGTGAAATGTCATTTTTATTCACTGAATGAAACTTTAGAATATAAGTGGGTTGGTCCCGAGTGACGAAAACACAAAATCAACATAACATCCAATACATATTTCTAGTAAAATACCAAAGTCCTCACAAGCTATGAGAACTATGGCATTTTATTAATTAATATATCTACTTGTTTTATAACATGATGGTAACTTGATGTGTCTAATTAATCTCGGACACCATATCACTTGTTATTCTTTGCAGATACATTTGTATGTCAGTAAAATACAAGACGTATTCAAATTCAAAACAGACATCTCTTCTAACTCAAAGGCAATGTTCACTTGTTCTAAGTTTCAGTATTATATATGTGCAAAAGCAATGACAAGCTATTGTATCTACTTGTTTTACAACATGACGGTAACTTGATGTTTCCAATGAATTTTGGACACTTTGTCACTAATTATTCTTGGCCGATACATTTGTATGTCAGTAAAATACAAGACGCATTTCCAATTCAAAATAGACATCTCTTCTTACTCAAGGGCAATGTTCACTTGTTCAATGTACAAATGTATATATATATGTGCATACGCAATACACAGTACAAAAGAGAAAAGTTCATGCAATGTAAGTATGTTACCGTATTTGCATTGTTAAGTTTTATGTTTAAAACAAGTGTGTTTTAATAACACGTCACTAGATCCACAATTACGAGAAAGTACGTCTGATGAACAAAGAAATTAGAAGTATCCCGAAATGGTTATCGGACTATTCTTTTCAATAATTGAATGTAATTAAATATACAAACACATGTTTCAGCTATAGGGGTCGTCTGTGGACGAGTGGTTCAACTCAGATTCATTCTGAGCTCTTCCGCCACCAATAAAACTGAATATGCCTTATATAACTTCTACTGTGTTGAAAATGGCATTGAACCCCATTCAAATATAGAAAAGCCCGGACATAACTATTTACATTCTTAATGATTTTCATGAAACAACTCTCATGTATACTTGTAAGAAACCACTCAATCCGATTCCAGCTAACATCATCTATAATAGTTTGTGCAACTGTTTGAATATTCAGGCATTACATCGATTGTGTACCTCGACACATGGATGATAATACTGTATATAAAAAGTTGTTATGACCATTCAGTATTACCTGTTGTTTAACAGTATTGCGATTTTAGCGATGACACCTGTGATAAGGGTTATACATATATATATATATATATATATATTTGTACTATATATATAATGATAATCACTACTACTTCTAACAAATATGTCCATTCATGTCAACTTTCATGGTATCGTTCGCTTTAATCTTTAGCCTTACGTAAGCACATTGTACCAAGAGTCGCATCACTGCGATCAACGCTTCCTCAATGTGCTACAGATACATTGGTTGGTGTATTAGCTATACTGTAGGTATGTTCCTACAATGATTATTAATATCAAAATACTTACAACCGAAACATCTTAGGATATGTCATACCATTAGGTCTTCACCTAAGGATTACCTCCCTTACATGACAGTAGCAAGATTCTTACGCCAAAGACATTAGAGCTGTGTAAAGCGGTTGGGCATTTTTTTTTTGTAAAAAATGCATAAAATGTAAAATTTCTTTGTGCATTTGGGAACATTGGACCATTTTCATGATTTCTGCAAAGGATATGTTATACCATTAGCGTTATATTCTCGGCGCTGTCTCAAGATCACTTTTACAAATTTAGGGACATTTGGTGCATGGTTTGGCCGTATTTGTATTTATAAATGGTTCTGAGAATACTGAACATATTTAAGGATTATTCTTCGTTACTTCTACTTATTACAAACTGGAATAGTTGTATCTTCGTCATGTTAAGTTTCTTTCACTCTAACAAAGCAATGCAATTAACAAGTTTTCATGAAAATTCCATTTTTAAGATCTAATTTGAAAAAATAGAACGGAATATTTTAAAATTAAGCTCTAGTAAACTATTTTCTAGATATATATAAATATATATGTATATATTTTAGAGTAGTTTATTAAATATTTGGTTATTTGGTTATGTTAATAGAATGCCAATATGTGTTTAAACGGTCAACAAAGCTAGAAGGATGTGCTTATATTAAGTAATATTTATACATATATTATCAAATTCTTGGGACCATTTTTATGATTAATTAGCTTGTCTGTATAGTTATCGTTTATGTTTCAAATTCCAGGAGTATAATTTTCAATTTGTGATATCAATTGTAACGAGGCAGTATATATCACCTAAGAACACTGACCTCATTCAAGGCCGACTGATGTTGTTGACGACCTACCAGTCTCCGACTAGAGAGGGGCTAAATAATGGAGAAGCACCTATTCTTAAGAATTCAAAGAGTGTGCTTTTATTTTCAAGTACTTTTATAGGTTCCTCTGATTAAAATGATTCCGTCTAAGTACAGAAACTTGTGACTTTTACTAGTGAAAACGAGTATTTGCCACACTATGTTTGCGCAATGTTTGACTGGTCGGAATAAGTTCTAAACTTAGTTGAAAGTTCAGTAGATTAACGTTATACAGTAATTGCATTAGAAAAACAAAAGTAGCGACAGAAGCAAAGGCAAGAAAGAAATACATATTGAATTGAATCACGTAACTGGGTTTCCCAGAGATTCAGCATTGAACCATAACAATGAAAATACTGAAACACTGTCAGGCAGCAATATTGCATATAATTGTCATAAGTTTATTATTTCAACGCTTTTCAAGCAACAAACAGCCCATTGGTAAAGATGTAACATTTAACAAATTTTGATTGTCTTCTTTGACAAAACAGAGGGAAAATATACAAGCTCCACATTGAAAATTAATCAAACGATGGAAGTTAATAGACCATAGTTCATGAGTAGAAATACTTACCTATTCTGAATCATCAATTTATCCTCCATAAATATGAACTGAGCTGGTACATGTAGAAGAGTCAGCAAATCTCTAAATGGATATTGTAAATTTACCACAACGAGTAGATGTCACAGAAGAAACAATGAAACAGTCCTAGTAAGTAAAGGACATATGCAGAGATGAGTGTGTAACAATAATACGCTGCTGGCTGTGGCCAAAACAACTTTGCAGATTCCTGCAGCTGGAACTCTTTCATGGCGATTCAAATGTCCAAATCCATTTAATATTCAACTGGCAGCATTATATATGTAACATAGGTATTTCCTTCTGGTTCCTCGAACAGTTTCCTTATAAAACAACTACAGTACAGAGAGAGAATATCAGTTAGACAGTGAAGCTATATAAAACTTTATAATGATAAAAATATTTGTTGTATCTTTTGGTAAGTAAGCAGCCGGTAATATCAGAGGTGTCTTACAGGTTTATTGAAAAATGGACAGCATGGTTTGAAGATTTTACAAATAGGCTATTTTTTAATGTCGATAGGTTTGAAATGTCAATAGCATGCAGGAAAATGAAAATGACAATAACACATTGGCTCAGATGAAGAAAAACAAATATTGTAAAAACTACCCCCCTCTCTCTCTCTCTCTCTCTCTCTCTCTCTCTCTCTCTCTCTCTCTCTTTCTCTTTCTCTCTCAGAATCATAATAAAAAATGGCACAATCAAACTATCATTTAATATGATATTCCTCAGAATTGTCTCCCATGGTGATAAGCATCGGCCATATGCAATTCTGCTGTAAAACATGCCACATTATATAGCTGATAAAGCTGCAGAGAACAACTGATACACTCCCATTGAAAAATATGAAAAAGTCATTAACTATGTAGACATGAAAACAAAAACAGAATTTCAATATGTCATCTTATGAAAGCAAATAAAGGCCAATTGCCAGGGTCAGCCATTGGTATGGTTTTCAAAGATACTGTTGAAGTTGGAACTGATGATAATTTGCATGTTTAAAAGTCTTGTGACGCAGATGTTTTGTATGATAGAAAAATAAGGAAATGACTTTAAAGTAATATGATTAGTGCGCTCTAAAACAATAGGTGACACTTTATTTTGTGGAGTTTTGCAATAAGCAATGATGTTACTTTGGATATAGGTACATGCTGTAATTGGTGGTAAATGATAACCTGTGATTTAGAAAAATCTCTCAAATTAATGTAGGAAATTCAAGAGATATTAAACATTAAACATTAAACTTTGTTCAATCATACTAGCTATAAGCCTAAAATGATAAACAACAACACTACTAATGTTGGTGCAACAAAGTGATTATGACGCAAAATGTTATGACTATTAATATTATGCTGACCTAAAGTAAGATTGTGACTTAATGATAACGGTGCATAATGGCTGAAGAAAATACAGTGAGACCAAAATGAAAACAAGTAGAAAAAAATCCTGAAACAAGTCACAGAAAAAAGGACAATATAATATACCTAACTTGAAATATGTGTAGCGTTTTAACATATTATTTAGCATTGTTAATAATTTTCAATACATGTTGGCAATATTGGAGATCATATTATCGCTAGAACAGTTGTATTTTGTTACGAGTTAATCTTAAATATTGAATTTTGATATAAACGTGCTTATTGCATTGCTTTGTTAGAGTGAAAGAAAATACATATATAATTCCAGTTTGTATTAAGTAGAAGTATAAAAGTATAATATATAATCCTTAAACATGTTCAGTATTTTCAGAACCAAACTATTTATAAATGAAAATAAGGCCAAAACATTCGACAAAATGCATATATTTGCAGAAAAACAGTCATATTTTTTTATATTGACGGTCATTGTTTCACTTTTTTTGACTTGTTGTACATGAATCAACCATCTTCTTACTTATTTTACCATAAAACATGTCATACAACTTACAACAACACAATAAACCAATTGGCGGCCTTATTGGCAGCCATTTTGAATTTGTGATAAAACGCCCCCAACAGCCTTTAGTAAAAATATATTTTCAGACTCATCATACATTTTACCTCCAGTAACAAACATTTCTAAATAGATATACGGCCAAACATTCAACAAATGCGTATTTTTACAGAAAAAGTTTTATTTGTTTCATGTTTTGGCTGTCATTTTGTCCATAATTGAGACTGTAAGTACATGAATCAACCATATTTTTACTCTGCTTTGCCCTAAAGCATTGTATACAACTTAAATAACACAATAAATTCTAAACTTCTATACTTTGCAGTGTTTTCTAACTGTTTATATTATAACATGAATTTCAATTTTTGGTGGCCATTTTGGCGGCCATCTTGGATTTGTGACCAAACTCCCTAACAGCTGTTAGTAAGAAATTGATTTTCGAACTCAGCGTAAAATTTACCTCCAGAAACAAGTCTTAAACCTTTTGGACATAAAAAGTAAATAAACACCCGCCCTCCGCCCTTTCTCTGGGACTATTAGGACTCCACACAGTCACTCTTGGGTATTAAATGTACTAACTGACAAATTGGGTATAATATATTTGCATATAAGCACACACGTCAGCGGATAAGGGTTCACTAAAAGACCCAACTCGCCGACCTCTCAACAAGAGACTGTGTCTCGGTGCTGTTGGTATGAAACATGAAACTGACAATAATCAATAACATATGTTTTCTTATCATATATGTATATATATATATGCTTAGTTCATAATACTAATTCCATGAATAGTAAAAGTTTAAGCTCTGAATGTTTGATAGGAAGTGAAAATAGGCTTCTGTTTGTCTGTCTACATACATATATCCGACTACTTGATTGTCTTTGAATTCCTTAATCCAATTTTAAGGCGATAATTTGTAATAATAATCATAAAAAAATAAATCTGTAGGTGTAGTAGGAAGTAAAAGTGGACTTCTGTTCGTCTGAATACATGTCTGTCATGAATGAGAATAGTATAATGTGTTTATTAATCTTTAGCACGATAAAGGAAGTTTAAGTTTTCACGAACACAGGATATCAGATTACTGATATTGTTAAGGTTGTTTAGTGGTTTAAGATGTACAAACGCTAAATCCTTCAACATTTGACACCAATCAGAAGTATATTACACAACACAATGATATATGAAATCATGTGAGGAAGTCCGACAACGATACGTGAAATTGATAAATGCGCCCGATTGGTGCAACAAGGTACCAAGTGTATACACTTGATACCCTATTGATCTAATGGGACGATTTATACTTAATAAAGACATTCGATTAATTGCTGTAGTTTACTTCCTTTATACATTTTAGTGGATGTTAACGTCATTTCAAATACATCGCATGTAGTATATGGTGATTATTTTATGACGATAGAATTTCACAGAATTGAAGGAATGTATGCAGAAACACAATAATTCAGCATGTAACAGACTTTCTCATTTGATTTTATTAATCAAGATGAACTCTTACCAGCAACCTCAGCGATGTGAGGTAAATATTCATTCGGAGTTGAAGCTTTAATCGTTTTAGCCAATGAATATTTACTTGATGTTCTCCATTGACGTACTTACAGATATTGGATCGTCTGGCCATTTAAGCAACTTAGCGTCTAGATTTTAGGAATAAACAATTCATACGTCAGTACTTTTTAACGAGGTTTTATGGTATTTCAAAACATTTCAGGTTATGTATGTCATATCAAGTTTTATTGGTGGAAGAAGACCTGAAACTGAATAGAGCCACCGTCCTTCCGCAAGTACATGTAACTGGCAAACTTTCTTTTGGAGCGCCTACGAGTTTAGCGGTGAGAGGTTAGTTATCTTGAAACGGCGCCTTAGACCACTCGGCTACGGATGACCCCTTACATAAGTACATATATATTACATATTGACCCGGCAATATAAGTACATATATATTACATATTGACCCGGCAATATAAGTACATATATATTACATATTGACCTGGCAATATAAGTCATCATTCTAATTTAGTGTACATTATATACAATATTAAGTTAAACAGTTAAAGCTAGAAATCACATCCATAAATACTTTGATGTAACCATAGTGACCGAGATGTCACCCAAGAATGCTTATTTTGTCAAATTAAGTATATAAGTCAAAAGGTTAAAGTGTCAGTGAATACAGATGAGAACAAGGGTAAACCAGGGGCAGACAATAGATTTGAGATAAGATAAGTATAATAATGGCATATACTTTACCGGGCCCGTCATGACATAAAGAGATAAATATATTAACCATAAAAACTACTAATAATCATATTCATGCCGACACTTTATAAAGCCGTCTTTAAAGGGAGAATATCAGGTAAAACGCTATGAATTATCTTTATAATGGATAAAAGGCATCTGATTTTCATTAATAAATACAATCCGAATGTCAAATCCGCCAAAATGTGACAAAATAGATATTTTAATTGTAGAAATAAACTTGAAACGCAATTCCAGTTATAAAATTAGACAGCATTTAAATACGGCTTGACGACCTTTAAGTCGTCACTCCGACTCTCGCTAAGATGAATAATATATATGACGTATTAACATATACAACATCAAATTGAAATCAAAATGAAATCACGCGATTCTACATATGTTGCAAATTTAAGCGGGTAATCTTTTTTTTAATTAGTCTAACGTAATCAAAATGAAATCACGCGACTCATAGAACACGTCACTACATATGTTGAAATTTTAAGCGGGTAATCTATTTTATTCTAACGTAGGCCCGTAGCCGATTAGGAAATCCCATTTCAATATATTATGTTGCATGCTTAAAAATGATAGCAATTTGGCAATTCGGGATCAATAAGTATATATAAGTACGATATATTGGCGGGAAATCCAATTTTAAAGAATATTGATATATAGTCCGTTTAACTGAAATGTATTTATTAGTTTTAAGTAAATAGTGATACATTAAATAGTGAATGGTTATATCGCCAATTTGTTTTAAAAAGATATCTTGAATACAATAATCTTGAATGTGTGCGTATATGTGTATATGCCAGTCAAACATACTGAGCGCTCCATTATTTTATAATGTATTAATGCTCCGATACGGAAGTTTTGTTTATCAATATTATGTAGTATACACCCAAAGTGTGGTAAATGAAGCATGCAATCACTGCACATGCGCATTGACAATTAAAAGTGTGTTCAGTATATATTCTGCAGGGTATACAGTGTTTTCTTGATATATTTTGTGTACATTATGTTTGACACAGTTTTATTTAACATTTAAAAATGACCTCTAAAAAGTTGTTTCTCGCAAGTAAATATTTATGCAGTGAAATAATACATTTGCAGTTTAGTATTTGTGAATCAATACGGTGTTACGTAGATATATTGTTATATTCTAATTATAAAACCAATTAAACCTGAACAAAGTTGTATGTATGTGCTTTCACGTAATGTATGAGGTTCACGGAATTCAATTGCATTTAATAAATGTGTTTATCAATTGCGCACACGTGGATATTGAAAGAGTACAACTATAAAACTTGTGTCTCAAATATATATATTTTTGGATTTCACGATCTTGTTTGATTTTTCAAATGTGTGACTAAAATCGTGCTAAAGGATTTTTTTCTTCAAAAAATGACACAACACAGTCATGCCTCGTATGTGTGTATAAAATATCAGTTTATTGTTAGCATCTGTGATTTGATCATTTATTTACACAGTGTTGATAGTTAAGTGAAAAACAATAACACCAGACAAGGTCGTGTCCTGTTTGTATATGTATGTAGTGTACGGAAGCTTATCCGCTCTTATTTAACTAATAACTGTTTATTGTAGTGTGGTTTATATACGTAACAAAGAAATATCAACAAAGTGGTGGCGTTTTGAGATGTGAAATATATCTGATAACTGGATTTACAAGTAAAAAAAGTTATATATTACGTAACTGTATCAACACCGGGTTAAAACTTTCTGAAAAAAAACAAATGCACATGCCTTGCAATATCAACATGGAGATACACGTAAGTCGTTATAGATTATTTTGTTCCTTTTCTTTTTCTTTTTAATATGTTCATGTAGTATTGCCACAGTACTGGTATAGTGGTAGAGCGTCCGCCTTGGATGCGAAATGTCGGTCCCCGAGTTGGTCACAGCAGTGACTTGGAGCGCTCTAGATTGGCACTCAGCATTAAGAAGATAGTTCTAGGTCTGGTTGGCCCGGTTTCAGTATAATATGACTTGGTTGGATATCATATCATGTGTCTACGGTATGGTATTCCGGTGCGGTAGAATTTAGAATGTCTCAAGTAAACACCGTCGCGAAATGACTGAAGAATTGTTGCAGCGACGCTAAACAGTGAGCGGTAAATCATCATGAAAATGCGATTCAGAACACTTACTGGACAATTTGAGTCTAAATCTCAGATTCAAAATATTGATGAATTTATGTCCAGGGGCGGACTCCACATTATGATAATGCGAGGGGCTATATTATCGATCGGCTATTAGTTGTTATGTGCCGTGCCGTACCCGGTTAAAATACGTTGAAATCCTTGTCCGGTATGCAAGAAACTCTAGATCTACATCAAGTATCTTGGTGTCATTCATTTATTTTTTTCACTTTTATCTATTGCCACTGATATTTTTCTATTGGCATTTTAAGTGTGGTTTCAATATTTTATTAAATTCATAAACATTAATATTGTTTTCGCATAGTGTTTTCTTTTTTAAAAATGAAAAAGAAATATTTAGTATTAAATCGATTAAGTCTTTACCAATTTGAATAGAGTATAATATTTTAAACATAATGAATTATTAAGTTAGCACTTAGCTTTTACAATCGAAAAAATAAAGAAAAATTTTGATTATTGTCAAATATTTGTTTGGTGAACTTGATATTTTGTGTATACCTTTTTTGATAAAAAAGGGTTTTGTTATTGTTTTTGATATACGTATTGTTCTATACTATCAGATTCTTTAATGCTTCTCGTTTATTTTCAACGTCCATACTTGATCATGATTGTAATATTTCTAATCAAAAATGGGAAAGGAGTGGTTTTGTGTTTTAGTTTAGTACTTTTTATTCCAATGACATTAAATAATTAATTGCCTCCCTAATGTATCTACTTTGTTAATGTACAGATGTTTCCAATCTAGATCATTAGTGATTTGCTGTTTATTTGGACATTTCAGTAGATAACTATTGTGTTCCAAAGCATTGATTATATGGCGACTGTCCCGTAGCGAAGATTTTTTCCGTTGATTAGTGCTTTATAAAAAAATAGGTTAACATAAATCTCATTATTTCTACAGTAAACGGCTTAAGTTGCTGTTTGTAAAATATCCGTTATATTTTAAGACAATACAATTGGTCCCAACCGTTATATAACGGTCCCAATCGTTAAATAAAGATAATTGTCTTTAATATATATATTAGAAACTATATCATAAGAAAACATCTGTTTTTTATGAACTCAGGCACGAACATAGTTCATTAGTATACTGTCACTAAACAATAAACTAATTACAAATACAGACTTAACCTGTTCTGAAGTATATTTTTATTTACTGAGATTTTATTTTTTTTTTTTGGTGGGGGGGTGGGTCGTCTTTATTAGGTAAAAAGCAGACAAAACAAAAGCAATGTTGTCAACTAATTGTACAAATTCGTTCAAGTAGATACCCTTATCTTTCATTGGACATTCAATACCACAATATAACGTCACGGCACTCGTATTATGAATAAAATATTCAAGTTTAATGTATGTCTATGGAGTACCATTAATGCAATATACAAGTTATATTACATATGTATTGTTATTACCCACCTCAACAACATACCCGTCCTTGAAATTTGCCGAAAAAAAATGTAGGTTTTACAAGAAAAACGAAATAAGATATTTAAAATTTTTAACATAAAGTATTTAATTGAAACAAATACATAGATGCATGCAAATATTTATAATTGTAATCATAGACTTTTTTTTTGTAACTTTTATTTCAATTTAGTTGTTCAAAAACAGAAATATTGATACAAAATAGTTCATGACAATTATATATACATTTAGAAATGACTAATAGCCATTGAGTGTCTCACTGTCTGTGGGAATTTGAATGAGTAACAAACTGTGCCCACTAAATCCAGATAGTTTGTTTGTGTAGTTTAAATCTCAAGAGCTGTATTATCATGATTAATAAAAATGTTCAAACCGAAATCCCCAGCCCCCAAACAATCTATTTTTCGGTTTCTCTTTTAATTATTATTTGAAATACTTCACAGTTAAGTTACCACATACAGTCATATTACCTATGTACTTAATGATAAAATATAACTTGCAACATAATCAGTAAGTGTGATGTTTTAGCATTTAAAAGTATCGCTGAAGAAACTATCAAAATATGTTAAATTAGTGAAACCGGGGTCAACAACTCAATGGCCACCAGATATCTATAAGATAACTTGTACATATATGCATTTGTAGAAAGGCAACATACATGTAATTGAAATCAGTTTTCACAATTTAATATAAAGTAGTTAGTTATATAGTGGAATATCATTAAACATTTGGTAGGTGATCATTTGTATTAGAGATATTTTGAAACAATAAGTATATAAGCTTAAGCTCTGCAAATTCCCGAGCTAATACCACACAACCTTAAAATTCAAAAATTAACCTACAAATCCTTAGTAAGTACTCATCCAGTCTAACAAACATTGATGAGAGTCAACCTTGTAACACTATAAAGCAACAATACATGTTAAATTGAATGTTGAAGTTCATTTATTTATGTTATATAAATGCATATATATCAATCCAATTGTCATAAAACATTCCGCTTTGAATCTTTTATCTGACTTTGTAAACTTATTATTTTGAAAAGAAAGCAATGCTTTATTGATGTATATAAACATTAAATAATTATTCTTATTGCAGGTCTAGTCTTGATAATTAGCAGTTAAATATTATAGTTGATTGGAGAAAAAAAAAAAAAAGGAAAAAAGAAAAACACTCTGGGGAGGGGATGGGGATTGATATAATTAATTATCTACAAAATATATATGTATTTGTAATCAAACAAATGTGTCTAAGTTAAAACTGAAAGAGTAACATAAAAATGTTTCCAATTTGTATCAAAATATAAGTGCCTTATAGTCATTCAAAATAATATCAAAAGTGTGTATTTTACAATTTATTGTTGCAAGATACCGTTCTGTATTATACAGATATATAATATGTTTTTTAAAGTTAACACGTTCCGATTCAAATTGACCCTTTTCTTAAAAGGTCAAAACTATTGATATTTGTAACTTCTGTGCTCGCGATGTTCATTGAGTATAATTTAAATGATCGGCATGGTCGTTTTATATTAATACAATAAGAAGTTTAAGCTAACATGCCTATTTGTAGATTGTATATGCTTTCAATCTGGCTGAATTCAGTCATTTACATTACATGTGGTTATAGGTTTTACTTAATATTTTTGCTGGATAATTAATTCAACATGTATCGTTTAAAAGTGAAATGGACATTATCAAAAGAAAGTTAATCATGATGAAGTGATTGGCTGAATTCAGTCAAACTATAGTTGAGTCAACACGAATTACAAATGCTGCATATACAATCGATATTTGCCATTCCAGCTCTTCACTGGCTGAATTCAGCCAAACTTTATATTTAGAAGTCAGTTCAAATTCTACTTTTGAAGGAAACCATTTTGCTTGCTGGCTGAATTCAGTCAGTATTGGGCATCTCACAATAAAACATGAAATCTATGGAAAGTCTTTTATACATTTCATATCGTTCTTCTGTAAAATGTACTTGGCTGAATTCAGCCGGTAGGATCAAATTTGGTTATCAGACAATTTTGTTAGCGTTCTTTAAGTTTGATTTTTTTCTCCAGCTTTTACAACTGGTGAACAACTGACGGAATGCAACAAAAATATTTGATGAACGTTTAATATACAAAATAAAATATGAACAAATGATAATATACTAGAACAAAATTTCATAATCCATCTTTTTATTATTTGATAATGTATTTTGCCAGTTTTAATAAGATCCTTAGTTGTAATATGATAATATACATTATACAAAAATTCAATGTCGCCAAATTCGGCTCTAATGAAATATAGTTGTTTGATTTAAATGAAGATAACATAGTATCTAATAAATATAAGCTGTACTAATGGAAAGTGTTCATTTAATCCAAATATGAAACAAGAATGTGAAATCTATAAGAACAACATATCAGAATAGAAGAGGATTTTATGGTTTAATCTCTGTAGGCCTATGATACGTTGGAATCTCTTTACCAGGCCAAATCATGATTTAAACAAACTATTAGGTGATCATAATTCTATTTATCATTCACATATATACAGAAACACACACACACACACACACACACACACACACACACACACACACACACACGCACATATATAAAGACATATGGTCTTTTGTGGGGTCTTTGAATGACACCTTTGTGTGGAGTTTCTTTAAGGGCCCACATTTTCTATATATAACGGATATATATAGCCCTTATAAGCTAGTATCGTACATGAATGCTGATGCCCCACATGATATACATATTTTCTTATATATATAGACCACATAAATGCTTATATGGCTCCTGTTACAAATTTCAACAGTTATATAGCGATTAATAACTCAAATTGTGCTCAAGTTTTAACATTTTTATGTGGTAAATGAACCCATAACTTCATAAATTGTATGTTCCACATAAACAAAATGTATTTGCATTACAGTTTGCGCAAACACTAATGTATGTTCAATCATACCCAGGTAACCCTGTATATAATTGTGTTTTTTTTTCATGATTGAAAACATTCTTAACAGCATTTTTGTGGAAAGTTAAGTTAAATTAAAAGGTTTTACATCATTTGGCATTTTATAGTAAATGTAGATGTTAATAGCTTTTTAAATAGTTATATATTTTTAATGAAGTCTCTTATAATTTAAACTGAATCACATTGTATTTTAAGGTCACCTGAGACTTTGTCTCAAGGAACCTTTTATGATCGCCTTTATCTGTCGACTTCTCTAAAACATCAGTTCAATCGTTATAAAATGTTGTATGCAGCTTTGGTACCAAAGGGTGAATCAAAATTGTGAATTGCATGGTCCTCACTCCACAGGGGCCTTGGGGGCGGGGCCAAAACTGTCAAATTCAAGGTAAGCTTTGCAAATCTTCTAACAATAGGAAGCACTGGGAAACAAACGGTGAGCATGATTATGGACGTATATGATACCTTTATAAGAATTGCATGTCCCTGTGTCTCATGGTTTGGTCCTGGGGGTTGGGCTTAATATATTTTAGAGCGTCTTAACAATTCACATTTTCAAATCCTTCTCAAAAAAAACATAAACTCATAAAACCATAAACTCATTAAACCAAAATGAATTGTATACAAATTGCAAGCCTAGTAAATGAGGCCTAGGAGTCCGTCATAAAAATTGTGAATTTCATGTCCTCTGGTGTCATGGTTTCTTACCCTTGCGGTAGGTACTACTTGACTAAATCTGTATAAGAATACATGATGTCATTAGTTGATGCAGATCGTAAGATGTTCAAAATCCTTGTTTGGATTGTTGCCGCTTTCCGAAAGACAAAATATGGAAAATAAATTCATATAGCTTTATGTCATCAAGGATAATCTGGTGACCATTAAGGCCCATGGGCCTCTTGTTATGAAAAATGATGTCTTGCTATATGTATGTACAATGATAATATCATAATAAAATGCTTTTGCAGATTAATCTACAAATAATGCAGCTTGTTGGTGGCAAAATGTTACAAAAGGAATAGTGTACATGGCTGCAATATCAAAATCAAAGGTCTGAAACCCCTGAGGGAAGGCTCGCTGCTTGTGTTTATTCGAAAATGTAGGTTCGGAAATTGGAAAACTTAGTTAGATTTCCGAAATGTTAAGTAAGAAGGCAATTCATTGGGCTTTAGAAAAGAATGTGGTGTGTTTGATATTTCTTTTGTGTATCTATATAGATAATCTCCTGCATACAAAAAAGATTCCATATCAATACTTTCCAACAGTAGCTATCAAACGGTTATAATAACGCATTTGCAAAAAATGCTAAACAACATGGTACACACTGTCTTCCCTGTGAATATTCGATGACCCAGGTGAAAATTGCCATTTACAAGGAATTTTGTAAACTGGTAACGTGGTGGTCCATGATTCCTTTCTACATCTCCACATAAAATCAACATACAAGTTATCAACATGAAACACCTATATGGAAGCTTGAGAAACAAACCTTCATATTCTGACGTTTGACTTTTGATAGATTATTGAAGTGCCTTTTAACAATGTGCAAACAATCACCAATAATGTATGGGTTATTGTTTATTAAAGAAATAGTTAAATTCTTGAAAAAAACACAAATATACAATTTAAATGTGTCATCTGCAGTCTTAACTTGTCCAACTCCTCAAGCAAGAATTTCAACGTTTCAGCTCCAGATATACATTATGTTTTAACTTCGAACTACAGATTATGTTTGTCCATGAATCATCTTCAGTCTGGCAATCATATATTTTGTGCTACAACTTCAGTCAATTTTAATATCTCCAGTTCGTCGTAAATTTTGCACTTGTAAATTTATACATCCGTCAAATGTGTACGTGGTGATATATGTTTCCATTCTTTATATTTGATATAACTCAACTGAGGTCGAAAAAAGGCGATTTTGCTGCTTTAAATTTGGAAGTCAAAAATTGATGATCTTAAAATAAATTAAAATACATGTTGAAAATTATATATAAAGACAACTGGTTAGTTATGAGGTCAAAATTTCAAATCTGGTTCCTGGGTTTTGTCGAACGCCGCATAATTAGTTACTATATAGATACTAGTAAACATATAACCCATAGCGTGCTTTCATATATACATGCATATATATGCCTCGTTACTCAACTGGTATGCTATTTCCTTCTGAGACCGACTTGTAGATGTTTGGTACATACGACAACGTAAGCGTAAATATAGCGATTATGTGGTGCATCAATTGTGGGGTCCTGTATAGAACCCGCTTTTCCAAAGACATAGTAGGAACATAGACGTATGAGCGGGGGTGGGGGGAAGGAGGCGCCATCATGCATTTGGTGCTTGTCTTGTGTAATTTAGGTACCTATCGTGTGGTCTCCATGCCGATGGTGTTTATCTTATGTAATTTAAGTATCAAACATGTGGTTCTCATGTTGTTCTCACGTTGGTGCTTTTCTTGTCTATTTTAGGTACCAAACGTTTGCTTTTCATTTCGTTGGTGCTTCTACTGTGTAACTTAGGTACCAAACACGTGCTTATCATGCAGTTGGTGCCTGTCGTTTTTAATTTACCTACTTAACGTTTGTTTCTCATTTCGTTTATGCTTTTATTGTATAATAGGGACCAAACGTGTGCTTAGCATTCAGTTTGTGTTTGTCTTATGTATTGTAGGTACAAAACGTGTGGTTCTCATTCCGTTGGTGGTTTTATTGTGTAATTTAGTTGTAAGTAGTTGTTTCTTGTCTTAAGTTATCTAAGTACCAAATACGTGCTTATAATGCAGGTAGCGCTTGTCTTATGTAAAAAAAGGTACCAAACGTGTGATTCTCATGTCTTTGATGCATGTGCTAAACGTGTGGATCTCACGTCGTTGGTGATAGAAGTTTTGGTTAACACAAAATATAAGTTTGCCTTTTGTAAATAGGTTACCAACATTTTCCTGAAGCGCCTGATTCGTAGAGTGCTTGGTCCATAGAGCATCGGACCGATTGGGGAGACGCGGGTTCGATACCCCACCACGGCTATGTGTAATGTCTTTGAGCAAGACCTTTTATCCACATATGTTTAAATAAGTTATAATTATATTTTTCTTGGTGTAATGAAGTTACCAAAGTGTGTTTTTTCACGGTGTTGATTAAGTCATTGACACGGATACTGGTGTGTTTGTGTAGTAAGGTTTTGAACACAAAGGTGTATAGGGAGAGAACATAAAAGGAGAAAGTGAAATGAGGATAAAGTAACTTCAAACCCAGGAGTTGCAGGTTCGATCCCCCGCTCCTACATCTAAAAACACTTATCAGTCTTTTGGATGAGACTTTAACAAAAATGGAGATCCCATGTATCGGTGCTTTCACCGGGCATGTAAAAGACTCCGGAACACTACAAAAAGGTATTCTGTATCTCTGCACTATCATCTATAACTCTAAAAATTACTAATACTCTTTCGGAGGCGTTGCCAATAGAGAAAACGGTTGCGACGATAAATGGAAATATCAATAACATGATAAAGTTATGGTATGGAAGAATGGAAGAATATTAGAAGACTTAATGATAGACGACGAGAAAGAAAGATATGTGATTAAGAGAGAGAGAGAGAGAGAGAGAGAGAGAGAGAGTGTGTGTGTGTGTGTGTGTGTGTGTGTGAGACAGACAGACAGACAGACAGACAGACAGACAGACAACGATAATGGGATGCTCATGTCTCATATATACAAATATTCAATTTTTGAATGAATGAATGAATGAATTGTAAGAGAATACTCAGCAACAAAATCGTTATAAAAGTTATTTAAAATACGAGACATTCAGATATCTGTATTTTTGGATTTAAAACCAAATATGAAAATATATTAACATCTGAATAAATAGTTACTATAAAGATACACTTTCAATTTGCGCAGTTCGTGTGCATATCTATTACATTTGTTCAAAAGATATTGTCAGAGTTTTATAATAGTATGCGTAATACTAGATGTCATTCTTTGTACAATGACACCTGTTGAGTGTACATAACCTCTTTAGTGCAGTACATAAACACAAATCTAAGCAAGTTTTAATGAAAACATTGGTATAATATGTCACTGCATTTTCTCAAAAATAACTTGAGCTATTCATATTTATAGCTTGTTTTTTTTTTCCACCAAACCTGCCACGGAGTGGATCAGTATAAGGAAAATGGAGATAAACATAAGACTATTTATAACCACGAACTTTTTAGAATGCAGCGTCTGATTGACGTTTGAAATTTCCCGGGGATGTGCGTGCGTGCGTGTGTGCGTGCGTGCGTGCGTGCGTGCGTGCTTGTGTGTGTTTAGGATGGGGTGGGGGGTCTTCCGCTTCCCACAAACTCCTTGATACAAATACAGATTCAAAAAGTAAAGAAAAGAGATTAAAAACGCTAAGAAAATGTGGAACATGAGATATAGGGTTGGGGTGAATAGGGTAAGAGAGAGAGAGAGAGAGAGAGAGAGAGAGAGAGAGAGAGAGAGAGAGAGAGAGAGAGGGGCAGACAGACAGGCAGGCAGACAGAGAGGAGAGAGGAGAGATTTTAAGAAACATATGAGAAGCTTCCTTAAGGTAAATCGATTATTTATTGATTAGTTTAATATACAGTAGAACTTTGATGGCTCGAAACAGACGGGACTCGACACAATAGTTCGAGCTAAGGATAGTTCGAGCCAATCATTGTTTCATTGTTTAACATCATACCAAATATGTATATGCATATACATCGAAATAGGATTTTGTTCGGGATTAAATAAGTGGTTCGAACTATATATGGTTTTCTAGCCATCCGTGTTAGAGCCAACGAAATCTACTGTATAAACACCTTTCGTAAGTCACTTATTCAAATGATTATGACAACATCTGTAAGTGACTAACTGGCTAAAAATGCAAATCCTTACAATAACATAATCGTTATGTACTTACTGCAGTTAGGGAAGTCTTGATATTGATATGAGTGACTTTGCACATTGTATTGTTAAATGTCTGTTTTAAAACATATCGCGTGTTTCAATAGCGTACAAACTTGACATGATCTGTAACACATAGTTTGTTAATGTTTTAGTGTTTTCTTTATTAAACATGAAACACTAGAAGGAATATAAAGCTTTAGATAATTGCCATGTTACTAATCAAAGCAAAACGATTTGTAAAACTGCTGCGTAATATATCAGCTATTCACATTTATTAGCTTACTAAAATACTTTAAAGGGACACGCTTTAATTTTCACTTAAAACTATTTCTGAAAAGCATATCTACTTATTATGTAAAGTTACATTACCATAGCATATGTTAAGTCTTGTGTTGAAAAAAAAGCGCATATATCTTGTAAATGGTTGAAAAACATTATATTTGGCAGATCTTCGACAGCAAGTGCAAATCATATATTAATTTCTTGAGTTGTATCGGAATGATAGAACTTATTCCAAGTATATAAAGATGAATACAGTAGAACTTCGATGGATCGAACCCGACGGGACTGAACAAAATAGTTCGAAAAAAGAGTGTCAAAATACATTTAGATATGTTGGCTGGACCTAATTTCTAGTTCGACTCGGTGTTCTAGCCATCGGAGGTAGAATAATAGAATTTAGATAGTATTTCAACCGGGACCAGATAAGTGGTTCGATCCATGTGTGGTGTTCCAGCCATCCGTGTTCGAGCCAACGAAGTTCTACTGTGTATATATATAACATACTCTCCGTCTTCCGTGACTTAGTGGCTAAATGCGTCTGCCTCGGAAGCGGACGGTCGAAGGTTCGAAGCTGGTATAGCATGTACTGCAATAAGACATCATGGTGTTAAAAAAGTGACTTTTAAACATATGCATGTATTTACGAGCATCTGAGGACTTCTTTTTTCAAAAAATCTCATGGTGTCACTGCACCGTCTTTAAAAATTACGTTGTCAACCTACCTGTTATTGTGCATTTAATGTGGGTTTATATTCCTGCTATGAAAAAAAAATCTTTATGGAATTCTTTTTTTACCATGGAAATCCTAGGTCTTATTTTATATAGAGCAAAGAACACAATTCAACTGTGTTTTGAGACCTAACGGCGAGCATCTATAATAATAATAATTTTTGCTGTTGTTTTTATAAAGACTTTCATTTCAACTAGACAATATCAGAGACATATAAACAAGTAAGTCACAAATGATACCCTGTCCTCTGGAAGGAAACAGGTGCGAAAGTGGCACATTGTTATCATAACAAAATTCAAGGACTTGTATAAAGTCTTTATAGAATTCCTTGCAAAATTACTCAACCGCGATAAGGGGTCATAGAGTCACAACCCAAATATTAATATTATAATTAACACGCGTCGTATACGGTAGAGAAATCATAAATTGCAGTAAACATAATTACATGCAACTTGATTTTGATAAGAATTGTTTATTTAAATAAAAGGAAGTTTTATAGTGTACAAACAGGAAGGAATAAAATTACCTGGTAAATACAATTATCGTCTCATTAGTGAGGCGTTATGTACTGTTAATGATCTAAAAATATTAGTGACATGAATAATAAAAAAAAGGTGAGCTTGTAGGTGAGTGAGTGTATGGAAGAATGAATAAATGAATGAAAATATGTAGCAGTATACGAATATGAAGTATTAAATGACATAGAATTAGTGATTGATATTAGCGCTGCGGCCTATTTTCGTTTCCGTGACGCGTGATTTGCAACTGCATATTGCCTTAAAGTAATGCTTTTTTTTTAATTAATTCCGTTTAGAAAATATTATCTTTACTTTTGATTTTGTAAGAACATAACTCACCGATCAGTCATTGTTTCAAGAATAATTTATTTATTTATTTGAGTAGTATATATTCTTAATTAAAGATGAAGCCTATTTTGTAATTTACATAAATGATATATTGTTCATCATGTTTTTATATTTATGTTATTCAATATTTAATATTTTTATTTTACTAAAGTTAATTACGCTGTCTTCTTTTTTTTATTCTTTAATAATCTAATTATAAGTTTATCATTCAAGTTGTTTAATCAGCGACTTCAATAGCTATTACAGTACTGCGTGACATGGTTATGGATATTTGTCGCCGTTTTTGCGAAGGAATACCCATGAGAAAATGCTTAATTCTCAGTAGTTACGCCAGTTTCTATTAATATGTTAACATCACTCGATCAGGTAATAGTTTAGCTTTCGATCGATGTATGTTTCACTCAAATAACATTTATTGATTTATTTAAAATTGTGCTTGTGATTCACTGTTGGTGATTTTCTTTCTCTTATAGCGGCCAATAACTCGTCTATGTTCTATATTAATAAGTGTATGTTTTAAGAGTAAAATTACATTCCCAGTGGGTTTTTTGCATGTTCATCCTATGTTTAAACGAAGACACGCGATTTCAAATGATTGATTACCTTTAAACAAATGTAATTATTCGATTCAAAACAGTAACAAGTACGTATGATAGTTCCGCGTGTGAATCTCATGACCCCACGGCAGATCGACACGCTTGGACTATCGGGAGTGCGTGTGAATCTAACGTGACACTGGTCAAACCCATGCCGAAAAAACGTTCGGACTTTTGAGCAAAAAAATGAATATTTCTTGAGCATGTTTCAGCCTACCGGACAGGTCAATAACCGTAGTATATGATATGTTTGATTTCTTGGGGCTGTAGCCATTAGAAATCCCTAAGGAATGATGTAAATATCACGTCCATAGTGCTAGGTATAAGGTAAAAAATGTGAAAAAAAACATATTTGCCGGTATGCGATTTTTTCAAAAACATACTTATCGGAACCCATCAATCTGGGTATCAGAGTGTACCTAGACCCATGCATGTTCGAACCCAGTGCGCTACAGCAAAAAAAAAATGAAAATAAAATTATTAATGCATATCCGTGCAATTCAACCAAACTCGTCATATTTGGTCGATTATAGGTGCCATGTTCAAACCCCTTGCCCAGAGGCCATTTCTTGTCGGAATTTGATGATCTTGGTGTCGTTGGGCAGGTATTAAATAGATTGCCGTAAGGTTTTTAAGGTTGCCGTACCTCACTGACCAATGGACACTCGGTCAATGTCATTGCTGGGGCCTAGAACTGAGGTGGTCACCCTGGCATGTGCGCCATTCTAAGAGCCATGTGCGATGGGTCCATCTTCATATATGTTGTAGGGAATTTAATTCTGAGCAACTTTTGTCTTTAATTTATTTGGCTAACTCAAACCGTTTAGCCAGTAGAGCCTTAACCACAACTCCGATACGGTCAGCCGGAGGGCCAAAAAGGGCTTGAACCTTAGCCGAGATGCTATTTTCTGTCCGATTTTTTTCAAGTTGGGTATCGTTGGAAAGGTCTTCGCGAGCCTGATAAAGTGGGGTCAATTTTTTTCTTAAAATCTCAAACCCGTGCACGTACATGTGCAAAAATAGAAATAAGGGACCTACTGGAAAAAAAAATATAAGCTATATCCCGTCAAAAAAAGGCTAGTTTATTTTTACCGTTTCGAAAAATATTTTTTTCGTATAGCTCGGGTCAAAAATTGGTAACCCTTAGCTCTGTAGACTAAAACCCCATAAATGCTAATGTGTCATAGTATTCAAGTGCGAAATAAAGATTTCACTCGCTTAAATAAAATTCACACAAGTCACTCTGTTAGAGTAATGAAAAGCCACGAGTCTAGTTTAGTTTATCGCTTCAAATCAATCAATTAGGGACGAGCAATTTCGACGTTGAATAAATTTATAAATAATCTAATGAAGAATTTACATTTGAATCCCAAAAGCTCATACGCCAAAGTTGTTTTTGTAATATTACTTCAAATGTTTAAAGACAACTAGAATGTGTCTTTTATATCTTTTTCCATCTTTAAATGTACCAAATTAAGCCTTTGATGGTAAACTTGACCAAAATGACAAATATTAAGCGGGAAATGAAAAACGCCGAAATATTCCACATACATTGATATTCATGCGGAGCATCTCCGAGTTTATGGCATTCTTGGCCTGTCGGGACTAGGCGATTGCGGTAATGCTGTAAAGGAAACAACTCAATTTCAATTTTGATATAAAACTTAATTGTGCAGTTTACACATATTTCACCTCTAGTAAGATAAATGATTTATTTTAAGGGGATTTATTTTGCGAGGTCCTATATAGACCTCACAATCCATAAGGACCCCACAAGAAAGATCTACGATAAATCGATATCCCGTAAATGCGAGTATGTCTTAGTATATATATATATACAGTATTATGGTTTAAAACATCTCTAGTTTTAGAGATGCCTTTTACCTTTTAATGATTGACACCCAAAACCATATTAATATTATCATGGGATCAGACTACACAACTGTTCTACCTATCGAATAGCTATATCCTGCCATTTGTAGTTTCTGGGAAAGATTTTCTAAAACACTTCTCTAAATAATCATGCCTGAGTAAATACTTGGAACCATGGGGCTGGGATGGTCATTACGTATACGTATATACGTATGATGACCTATGCAGGTTTAAAGCTAATTGTCTTAGACACGGATATGAAATGTAAATACTGTAGCTTTAATGCAGTTTTTAAATTAACAAAAAATATAACCATAAAATTCATAATACAACTTTACACAAATGGACACTTTCAAAACAAATGAATCAAAAGTGGGATATAAAATAAAACTTTTTAAGAATTATATTTTTATGACAAACTGAAGTATGTATATTGTATAAACATTTATAAATAAAATAACAAACACATTTTTAATGAAAACCTTGTTGAAACAGTTTTGTTTGTATTTTGTAAAATATGGTAACTATTTTTCAAATACTCATTTGATAATAGATTATATTTCACTAATTTCTGCCTATTCTTTTCTAATCCTTTGAATTATTATTTGATAACAACTTTATACATCAAATATTTTTTATAACAGGAAGGTTGTAATGGACCTTAGATCGCTTACCTGTATCAGCTGTCTTACTTAATTACTGTAAGGTTATTCTGAAATTATACCATGTTATTCCCAGAACATTTTCAAGAAACCTGATGGCAAGCTCTTTTGAGCCATCTTAGGAGGATTTTGATCATATGATTTAGTATCATGTGGATGACTTAATTGTTTATAAGAATAATTCAAATATAATAGTACTTTTATATCAAAAATATAAAATTTTATTTTAAACAGATGTTTTTGTGTAGAATTTGTCATTACATGAAATAGCAAAAGGCTTTGGGCCGCAAGTTATCCAACATTAAAAGTGGCCCTTTCAAACTACAAATTATTTACATAAAATATCCAGATGGCAATAACACATGTTCATAAAGGAAAATAGAAGAAAATGAAATAGCGGACATTGTTTAAATATACGCATCTAATGCTGATTGTAAATGGGAGGCTTCACTGTGATGTAAACACTAAAACTTAATAAGATATATTGTTTATCAAAACATGTCTTTAATTTGATTTTGGAGATTGTTAAATATAAAAATACATGTAGTTTCATCGTCTGAAAAATGCTAGAACTCAATTATTTAAAAAATCTTTTATACCATTATACATTTTCACGATGAACAATATTGTAGAACATATACTTAATTCTCAATATATAACATCATTTAAACGCCAACTTATACATCATGTGTTTAACGCACCAAAATACCATGTTTTCATTAAACAAGTTATTTTGAAGTATCTATTATCCATGCTCGTTTAAGAAATTGTTACAGTATGATATATTTGTATACAAATTAAAATTATATACAATATATATAAAATATGAGCATTAAAAAGAGGACGCTGAACACTATTTCATGCATTGCCCTTCATTTTTGTGCTACATGCCACCTTCGTTCTTTAGGTGTTACATGTACATGTATATGGGAGTGATAATAAAACATGTAAGTATATTACAGACAATCCAAGGATCAATCTTATTGCATTACTTTGCATTTGTATCATTAGTAGAAGAGAAGAAATTATTTCCCTCTGTTGAAAATAACACACACAAAACATATACATGTATAAAGAAAATAACCCTTGTTCCCTGGCTGCCATGCTTTTAAACGGATCAAGTTGATTTTAGCTATTTGGGTAGAGGGTCTCATACTGATGATCATTTGTACAAAATTATTTGAAATCTGACCACCGGTTAACTATTACATGATAAAATATATCATATTCATAAAACACATTTGTGTACTTTGAAAAAAGTGCAACATATGTGACATAAGTAAATATTTAAAAAGAACCATTTAATTGTAAGACAGTTTTAAATGTCAAACTGAGTTTGATGACACGTTTGAACACAACCTGAACTTCTAATTTCAGGTATTAATCAAACATATTTAATTCGTTTCGTGTTTTTAGAGTTCAAACAATTTGCTTCAACAGAAGTCGATGCCGATATGATACTTTCTTTGCTTCCACATCTTTTTCCTGAATATACCTGAAATAACAATAAAAATAAAATATTACACGATTTTACTAATGCTGACCTATGCATACATTTTGCTTATATATCCTATTTATAATTATTTAATTTTCAATATATTTTTGCTTTCACATTAGATTAACATGTTGACTACAAGCAGTTCTATATAACAAACCACATCATGATATATTTCGAATCAAGCTTAATTTGCATATTATTATGTATATATTATAAAAGAATTAAGATTAAATATAAAAGAGTCATACTAAACTAAATAAGATATTTCGCAAATTATCAAATGGACATACTTTTAGGACATGAAACCTTTTTAATTAAATAGAATACTGGCATAGTTGTAAAATTTAGCATAAATGGTGGCTATTTGGATGGATCATGTCTGGTACAAAATACCATTGTTTATCTTAAAAAACATGTTTTTAAACTTGCTATTATCTCTAACATTTGAATAAGACCTGACCCGTTGAGTAACATAAATGATTTAGCATATAATAATCTCAATTAAAGCCATACTCGTTCAGAAATTCCAGGCATCATCGAAAGTCTATACTTAAATTCATTCTACCGAACTTTTTATATTACTACATAACGCAGTGGTAATATCTATGGAGTTTGAGATCCGGGTTCAAATCCAGTGACATACATTATGGTTTATTTTTGGTTGATTTTCCGAGTCACACTATTTTTTCCACAAAGATCCACAAATATTTTCTAATTGTTATAATATTGGTACTGATGTATTAAATACTTTTACATATTTCCATTGTTGATTGATACATTTGTAAGTATGTATGGCTAGTTTGCAGATATTTACAGCTTTGTATCATTAAAGTGAGAAGGGTGGCGTTCACTTTATCGAAAACCGGTATGGTTGGCCTTTCAGCATATTTAAAACAGAAGGTTGGCTAAATTACTGGTCTGCTTCATCAGTGGAAATGGCCATTTTTCATTGGTGCTGGCGCTTATACTCTTACTCCGTCTTTTAATATGGTGTTTAATTAAGATCTAATGGGGGTTGTAAATGAACAAGATAGCCGTATAGATTAAGTACCATTGCCCAGCATGTGGTGATTACTGGCATCATGCTCGGTGATCAGATAAGAACTGCCATTTGAGTTATGTATCAATCGGTTTTTGCTTCAAGTAATTTAAACATCATTCAATATCTCGGATGGAAATTGTATTTTGTAATCATTCTTTTTGTATAATATCTATAATAATAGCTGCTATATCTCATGTTGATTTTCAGAGGCATGTGCGATTACTTAAGAAAAATAATATATCCCTGGGATATAGGGTTGCTTAAGTCCGCCCCAAAACATAAGAATTTCTAGAATACTAGTGACATAATCTTGGTTAATTAGAGTGAATAGATTGATTGAATATTTTGCATCATTTTATGCCATAGAGGGCTAACAGATGATCAGTTGACCTAACCACTGTTTCCTGGGATAAACCAGTACTCGAGCACACCCCGTCTCCGCAAGTACATGTAACTGATAACTTTCCCACTTGAAACAGTGGTGAGAGACGAATGATAATGAGACATAATGTCGTATATCAGTCATCACGGAGACTGTTGCCGGGCGGGGGATTCAAACTCACGACCCCTGGATTGATAGTCAGACGCGTAACCGACATAACTAATCAGGCCCGGCTGGTTAATTAGATATGTATAACCAAAATGTTTATTCTCACTGGAATTGTTGGTTATATATATTATAATGAAAATGAATGCATTAACATTTTCAGTCTTTTTATATTACAACATATATGTCTCGTAATTTAACTGCTACAGTTTAAAATTATTATTGGCTGACATCATTATAAATTATGTTCCGGAATAACTAATAATAATAATAATTTATGTGTCTGTCTCACCGACTCAAAATCAAAAATATCTTAATATCTTAACAATGCGTTTAACATCTAATTTACCACTTTACCAAACATTAACTCTAGAAGTCTTTGGTCTTTGAAACCAGAAAGCTAATTTAATCCTACTGCATGTTGTTAAGATTAATAATTATTATAGATTTCACCAGTTTTTATGCGGATGTGACGTAGTCACAGCTGCATATTAGAAACGATTTGCCAGAAACGATTTGCCGGAAACACTTTTATGTAAAGATCTGGTGTACCACCTTGCGGATTTTTCTTCAGGGATCACTCACAATTACGAATAGATCTAAACAGTCATTAGATCTACATGAACTATGTATATATTAACTTCTTATTGTGCAAGAAGTACCTAGGTGACGTTTCATAATACAATTCAATTTGCATATAACGTTTATGTTTTCTTTTTTTTAACGAAATATTTTAAATGTAATCTGTCTACATATATACTTTGAGAAGACCCCTACTATAGAACTGTGTTATAAAACTTATTGCGTCACTATTCTGACTTCCCATTGGTTAATGTTTGCATGTGACATAAACAACTAATTTGATTGGTTGTAGTAGCCAAGAGCGGCCATTTTTTTGAAAAAAAGAAGCTGACGAAAATTGGCAACATAAAAGAAATACGAAAGGTGAGAAAATTATAGCAAACTGTACTTTTATATACGTAGTATATGATATAATCTAATATATTCAGACGGTCTCCATTTCAAGTTGTAGATTGTTTGCTGTAATTTACACATAATTCAGTAGAATTGTTTCTCAAACAGCGTTGACCTAGTTTCTGTGTCTGGCATTGATAGTACCAAATTCTTGCCTTGGGACGGGAAATGATTGTGCATCGCAATTATTTTATTAATAAAATGGATACAACAGGTTGGTGAAAATGTGTGCATCACTTCAGTAAAGCAAGCCCTTTCTCGGCGAAACTAATTACTCTGCCAGAATTTTAACAGGTACAGAATTTATGTTGATCATGTTTTAGTCACTTATTAATATTGAATGAAAACAGAAATAAATAAACATATACTTGAAAGCCAAGGAAATTTATTGTGAGAAAATGTGATTGAATAACACGTACGTTTATATTTATGATATGACAACATAAATTATTATTATATGAGTACTATGTAAACATGAGAACAAACTGATTATACCATGAGAATATACTTGAGAATTGTAGGAACATTTACATGAGAATACTATGCTTAATTGAGAACTTGAGATTAATCATTGTAACATGAGAATATACTTGAGAATTGTAGGAACATTTATATGAGACTACTATGCTTAATTGAGAACTTGAGATTAATCATTGTAACATGAGAATATACTTGAGAATTGTAGGAACATTTATAAGGAATACTACGCTTAATTGAGAATGATTTTGTTGTTACTCGATTTACAACGACCGATCGCTAAAAAAGATAAAAGTTGAGCTTTGAATACAGTTGTTAATAGGCCATTTGCCAGTAAACAAAATAGAACTGTTGCTAAAAGTGATTCTTGTGCAAGTCAATAATTTCAAGTAATCAGTACAAGGTTTTATGCAAGTTCATAATCATGGATGAAGATGTTGTTACTATTACTTTTCAATCTCTTCTTAAAGCTAGTCATTGTCAGGGACATATGCACTTCTCTGATGCTTCAAGAGGAAAGCAGTGCATGACAAATTGTATGATGTTTTTGTCATATTCTCTTAGGAAGCAAACTTGCTTGATTGACCGTCAGGATCTAGATCACATACTGGAAGCTGGAGATTATTTGTATAGAGAACTTTCACGTACAAAAAACATTGATGGTTTATTGCTTTTTACAGATCTTCCAAATCTTGTGTATTTCGGAAATTTGTATTATAGGTATAGGTTATGTGCAAATTATTTTGGTTCAATGATACCTGGTTTTTCATCAGAACTTGGTATGTCGTTAGACAATAGTCTGGTTTTGACCTTTACCCTATGTTCTACATGCCTGGTTGTGTTTCATTCTGCTGCAGTTTCTATTAGAAAGGTTGAGGAAGAATTTTATGTTTTTGATCCTCATAGTAGAGGAGATGATGGTCTCTGTCATACAAATGGAAAGAGTGTTCTAATTCTTCTAACGACAATTCCACAGTTGTGTGCATATTTAAGAGAATTGGCGAAATCCTTGTCAACTTCACCTCTATGTTTGGTACAATTTGAAGTGCATGCTGTACACATAAGTCCGTTAAAGTTTCCTCCTAGACATGAAAATATAGTTCCTGTTACTGTTGGTGACTCGCTTACCATAACACCATCTATACTCGGAAAACGAAAGAAACTGTCTGTATCATCTTCAATTTTTCCTAGCCATTCTGCTGCCAAATATATTTTCAACAGTAGCAATACTTTTCCGAAAACACCACGAAAAACTAGTAATAAAGGACAGCCTAAAACACCACTAAAAACTAGTAATAAAGGAAAGCCTAAAACAATGTCTTTCAGGGAAGGTATTATATCGAAATTCAAAGATGATGTTCGGATGGGACCAGTTTATGTGTGTTCATGTTGTACACAAACCTGGTTCCGGAAAAGTGTTGTGGACGTGCAAAAAATCCCCAAAAAATCTTTGAATGTTCTTTGGCTGCAAGGCATTAAAAGTGAAGGTGAAGTTGAATGGATTTGTTTGACTTGCTCCTCAAATATAAAAGAAGGAAAAATGCCAAGATGTGCTGTTGCTAATGGAATGGGTTTTCCTACAAAGCCACCAGAACTGGAGTTGACATCAATGGAAGAAAGACTCATCAGTCCAAGAATCCCTTTTATGCAATTAGTTGAAAAACCAAGAGGTGGCCAAAGAAGTTTAAGAGGAAATGTTGTAAATGTTCCCACAGATGTTAATTCAACTGTAAGAAGTTTGCCAAGATCATTAAATGACATTGAGACTGTTCAAGTGAAACTGAAAAGAAAGTTGAGTTATTTACACTCGGTCATGTATGAATCAATACGGCCAAATAAATGTGTGAAAGCTTTGAAATGGCTTTTACTTCACAGTCCATTGTTCCAAAAAGAAGGAATTGTATTGAATGAAGATTGGCAACTGACAGATCAGGATGATTTCTATGACACAACTAATCAATCTGTAGATCCTGCAGAATCACTTGAGGAAGCAACTGCAAGTTGTGCATCAAATCAGAACCAAGAAGAATCAAATTGTGAACAGTCTGATGGTTGGACAGAGGTGGACAATTTTAATGACCGTCTTACGGGAAATACAGATACTTTACTTCACCCTTCCGATGTAAGGGGCTTAACACCATTGTCATTTGCTCCAGGAGAAGGCCAAATACCGTTAGGACTGTTTCAGGACACACATGCTGAAATTCTTTCATTTCCTACACTGTATTGTGGACAAGAGCGTCCATGTAATAATAGTCGTAAAGTACCTGTTTATTACAGTGACATTTGTAGATGGGAAATAAGATGTTTTGATAGAAGAGCAGCTAGTTGTATTCCTAACCTTTTCTTCAAATTAAAAGTTCTCCAAATAAAGCAAATTCAAGACAAGGTTTCGCAGGCTATGAGAAAATGTGTGGATGGAACAAAAAAGTTTACAGTAAGTGAAGTCCTCGCTCCGAGTTCTTTTGATTCTATCGTTAGATTAAATGAAGGTTACCGGGTTTTACGAACACTTCGTGGATCTCCTGCTTATTGGGAAAGTGCTAAGAAAGACATATTTGCTATGATAAGGCAGTTGGGAATTCCGACATGGTTTTGCTCTTTTTCTGCTGCAGAAACAAGATGGGTATGTCTATTGAAAGTACTTGGCAAACTAGTAAATAACAAGACTTACTCTGATGAAGAAATTTATTCCCTTACTTGGATTCAAAAGTGTGAACTTATTAAAGCTGATCCTGTCACTTGTGCCCGCTATTTTAATAACAGAGTTCAAATTTTCATTTCTACTGTTTTACAAAGTAAATTGGAACCGTTAGGGAAAATAAGAGATTTCTTTTATCGAGTAGAATTTCAGCAAAGAGGATCTCCTCATATCCATATGTTAGTTTGGGTAGAACGTGCACCAATATATGGACCAAGTTCTGAGACTGTTACTGAACAATTTATAGAGAAACACATAACATGTGAAAAAAACCCTGACATTCCAATCTTGATCAATTATCAAACTCACAGACATGCACGGACCTGCAGAAAAAAAGACAAACCAATATGTCGCTTTGGGTTCCCATTACCTCCAATGCCAGTAACTACAATCCTACAGCCACTAGATTCCAAAGACCCACTCCTTAAAAAAGCTTCTGTAGATTTTCAGAAAATCTTTCAAACTCTGACAGAAATAAAGTCATGCGAAGTGCAAGATATGTCTTTCCAAGATTTCTTGGGTTTAGTCCAAATGACAGAAGAGAGTTACATAAAAGCCATTCGTTCTTCATTGACTTCTCCGAAGGTTTTCTTAAAGCGACTGCCATCAGAAGTTCGTATTAACTCTTACAATGAGAATTTGTTAAGAGCTTGGGAGGCAAACATTGATGTTCAATACATCATTGATGCATATGCATGTGCTGCATATATTGTCTCATACATATCTAAAGGACAAAGGGGCATGTCAGCCTTATTGTATGAAGCATCTAAAGAAGCTAGCAGAGCACATTCAGACTTGAAACAGCAAGTTCGACATATAGGAAACAGATTTCTTACGCATGTTGAAATATGTGCCCAGGAAGCTGCCTACCTAATTCTACAGATCCCAATGCGCATGAGTAGTAGAGTATGTGTGTTTATTAACACAACTGAACCAGAGAGTAGGGTCTTCCTTTTGAAGCCAAAAGACGTTCTTGAAGGCATGCCAATGGAATCCACCAACATTGAATCTGATAATAACATCAAACGGTACCAGCGACGACCAGTGGAATTGAACTCTTGCTGCTTAGCTGATTTCATGTCAATGTTTCAGATAATTTTGCCTAAAAAAGTAAAAAGGAGGAATAACAGTCGCAGTGCAGACACACTGCCAGAGGAAGATGATGTTGATGATAACAAAACTGAAGATTTGTTTATATTAGATAATGATGAAACACTTTCAGACAGATCAATACCAGAAAAAATGGCAAAAACTGTTGATGGTGAAAAAATAGTTGAATCACTTCAAGACAATGTGTTGACAGAAGAAACGATAGATATTGTCAATGGTGAAGAAATATTAAACCACAATACTGATGAGTACATAATGACTGATGGGACAGTTCTCAGAAAAAGAAAGATTGCAAAGGTTATAAGGTATGTACGTTACAGCAAAGCACTTGATCCTGAAAATCACTATCGAGAACAGTTGATGCTATTTTTCCCTTGGCGGGACGAACTGTTTGATTTAATAGGGGCTTGTTTGACATGTGAAGAAAATTATGCTTTGCACATCCACACTATTCGGGCAAACAAACAAAGATATGAACCACTTGGAAATATAATTGATATTGTCGAAGACCAGGTCTTATTAGAAAATGATTCCAACCTTGTCTCTCAAGAGATACAACATACTGAAAAGATAGACAGTCAGCAGCAATCAAATTACTGTGATATGTATGGATGCTTTGATCCAAAACAAACAGATCATACCTATGACCTTGCTCTTGATTTAGGTATAACCAGAAAGCAATTGAATACGACGGAGATCACCACCAGTGGCATGTCTAAAGAGGGTTACATGGATTTAGCAAGGTCATTAAATGAAAGTCAACAGTTTTTCTTTTACCATGTTCTACATTTAATCAAAACAAAAGACACTCCACTGTATTGCTTTTTAAGTGGTGGTGCTGGTGTTGGAAAAAGTGTTCTCACAACTGCTCTGTATCAAGCTGTCACTCGTTTTTTTTCCAAACAGCTTGGTGAATGTCCTGACCACATAAAGGCAGTGCTTTGTGCTCCAACTGGAAAAGCAGCTCACAATATTGGTGGGAGTACAATTCACTCTTTGTTTTGCATTCCTGCAAATCAAAATTTCACTTACAAACCATTAGATATGCAGCAATTGGATACAATGAGAGTGAAGTTTCGCAGTTTAAGAGTAGTATTTATAGATGAAATATCAATGGTTGGTAACAGATTGTTCAATTACATCAACCGTAGATTACAAGAAATATTTTCATGTACCCAGTCATTTGGAAGGGTTAGTATAATTGCTATTGGAGACTTGTTCCAATTAAAGCCTGTAATGGACAGTTGGATTTTTGAAGATATCAAGGAAGGATATGGGCCCCTTGCATCCAATTTATGGAAAGAACATTTCCAAATGTTTGAACTGAATGAAATCATGCGACAAAAAGACGATAGGCAATTTGCCGAGTTGTTAAATAGGTTACGTGAAGGGAATCAGACAGATAGCGATTTGAAAACTCTGCAAGGTTGTTTAATATCTGAGGAAATTGCTTCTGCTACAGATATTCCTCATTTATTTACCACAAATAAAGAAGTGAACTCCTACAATGAAAGTGCATATAACAGAGTGGACAATCATTGTAAATGTGTCATTCTAGCCATAGACACAGTAACGGGAAGTACATCTGAATGCCTTGTAGAAAAGATCAAAAGTCAAATTCCAGATGATCCTGCTAAGACTATGGGTTTATTTAAAAACTTGCATTTAGCAGAAAATTTATCAGCTGAGGTGTGTGTTAATGTTGATGTTGAGGATGGTTTAACAAATGGGGCAACTTGTTTAATTAAAAGGCTGGATTTCAGAGTTTTGAATTCCAAGAGATGCAGCATTGTGTGGGTTTTGTTCCTAGACAGTAAAATTGGAAGTACCATGAGAACAAAGTATTCACATTTGTACAATAGTGGAATATGTCAAACTTGGACACCAATCTTAGAGATAACAAGAAAGTTTAGTGTTGGAAGATATAAAGCATGCTTTGTAACAAGGAGACAATTTCCTTTAAGATTAGCATCAGCAAAAACTATCCATAAATCACAGGGATCTACTATGAAGGAGGCCGTTTTGCATTTTGGTCAAAGGAAGCAAAATCACATGCATTATGTCGGATTAAGTAGACTTCAAAAATTGGAAGGTGTTCACATCTTTCATTTAAATGAACACAAGATGTCGGTTTCCAACTCTGTTGTAGATGAAATGTCTCGTTTGCGAACTGATGCAAATCTTCGGCCCTGCATTCCATCATTAAAAAATGATTCCTCAAACATGAAAATCATATACCATAACAGCAGGTCCCTTCATTTACACATGGACGATTTATTGGCTGACACCAATATGACTAATGCAAACATTATTGCTATTACAGAAAGTAGATTGAAAAGTACAGATTCTCAAGAAGCATATGGAATGCCTGGTTTTAACATGTACCGATTTGATGATGAGACTGTAACAGAAAGTAGGTCTTATAAAGGAACAGTCATATACTCTAAGACTTGTATTTCTGATTTGAGAAATTGTCTTATTCATGATATTGACACAACCATAGCCACCTTCAATTGCAGAAACAGTACAGTACAAGCAATATTTATATATTGCAGCCCCAGGAAAGCCACTGTATCAAATTTCATGAATTTCTTAGAAGAGTTGATGTTACTATTGAACACAGATAAACCTATCCTTATTATGGGGGACACCAATATAGATTATAATAACCAGAAGTCATTGAACCCTGTTTTAGAAAGACATCACTTGCAACAGGTTATGACCAAAGTAACAACAGACTATGGCACCTGCTTGGATCATGTTTACATTAAAAACATACATGATAATTTCTCTTGCACTACCCTAGAATCTTATTACTCAGACCATAAACCAATTGTTGCTTTTCTTTAGTTTGTTGTTCTTACTTTCTGAATATTCAGTGTTTATCAAAGCATGTAGCCTACAACTCAAGCTTCAGACAGGTTCATCTAAAGGTTTGGAGCAATATTTAGACTATTTGGACCAAAGACTTCAGTGTCTGGTCTAGTCTACAGGTCTTCCTTTTGTAAATGGCTGGTTTCAATATTTTGTACCTGGAACAGACTTTAAAGACATGCTCAATAAAATCAATTTATAAATCATGTTTAAAAAAACTGCAGGGTATTCTCAGACTGACTAATATGCAACATACTCTTGATCCAATTAGCACACTCCCTAATAAATGACTACAAACTACTCTTTTGGCAATAATTGAAGAATTTACTCTCATCAAACACAAGATTTCCAAATAGTTAACCGACTTCAGCTTGGACGATAACAACAGTCTTAACCGCATATTTATACCGCATATGAAACATGTATATATAAGCAGTTTGATCACTTTTTTGTGCAAAGGGGACAATGTGTCATACATAGTTGTGTTCTCTGTACTGAAAGAAGGTGAATTAAATTATAATTCAAAGTTAACCTTTTATTTAGGTCTAAAACTTTTCCCATCCCTATTCTTGAAAATGGATATCCCTGAGGACATGTATTATATAACACATTTTTTTCTTATTCCCAATTTGATCATGTCTGAGTGTGAATGATAAAAGACATACAACTGGAAATTGGTTTGACATATTAACTTCTCTCATTTTCTTAAGAAATGTTGCTCCTGCAGTACCAACTAGTACTATATCCAACAGATCATTTTTCTGACTGAAATATATAATATCACCTTGCTACATTTCCTCACTAAACATTCTGAAATAGTTCTGATCAAAGTTTTTTTTTCTAAATCAAATAAAAGTCTTGCTTTGCACAGATAAAAATCAATTTTTCTAACGTCTTTTTCTTTGTATTTTCAGAATGTCTCTTAAATCACTTCAAGACTTGAAGTCAACTTCAAGTATAAGGACTGTGCCTTACAACACGGGACATATCGCAATACAAGTCGTGAAAATTGGTCATACAGCAACCTTCTCAAATACCAGCTCAGAAGGTGCCATTCTCAATTTTAGTATTGCAGATGGGTCTGGTGCCATGATGATAAGTTTCAATGATAGAAGTAGGCACAGCAGTGTAAAGGAGGGGAGGTCCTACCATGTACGGAATTTCTTGGTCAAAGGACAGAAGGTTGTTTTCACGGCCAACACGAAAATCTTGTCAACTCAAATGGTAAAGATAAGTGACCAGACAAGACTCCAAGCAGTCCATCTGGTGATTCCTCCGTCTCCTGTAAAGACAGTACAGGCTGTCAAGTCTTCGCCAACAAAGGAGATCTGTACTGTGCGAGGACAGATAGTAAAGGTATATAATTTTATTTTGTCAGTCATGCAATTCATACTATGGCATATTATTATTTTCTCAGTCATACTTGACCGTTAAACGATATCTTGATGTTGCACAGACTACAGATAAGCAGTATATCTACTTACTAAATGCAATTAAAATACCAAGTTTGCAAACACAAAAAAAGGAATTCTGATTACTCAAAGATTACGTTCCAACCACTGATTCATTCAAAAATACAATTGATTCATTTAAAATATCTTGATGCATGACATTTTACATGTGTTACTTTCGAAGTGGATAGAAAGAAAGAAAATGGATGTTAACACTAGTTCCTACATGTACCAAATGATACTTGCCAAAGCTGCTTATAACATGTTATATACGAACCGGATCTAACAACACTTGCAGTATATGAAGAACTCTCCTCTCTGAACCTTCCAGATTTCGACATGGAAGATGGAGAGAAGAGTAGAATGAATTTGAACAAGATAGGTTGACAAGAAGGGAGTGAATTTGGACAAGTTACGCTTGTTTGATCGTACCAATTTAAAATGATAGTTATTCAAAACGTTTGCCTCTTGTCTAGTCTCAAGTCTTATTCAAAAATAGAAATAACAACAGTAACAGTTGCTTTAAATCATTATAGTGTTACTTATGTATTGTTTATTTTTACTTCTGTAGAATGAAGCCATAAGAACTGTCAATGTTGGTGGGACAGACACCAAATAAGGACAATTACCCTGGAAGAGGATGGTGAAAAAGTTGACATTACATTGTGGCGCGATCTATCTGAGGCTTCCTATACTGTTGGCCAGTATCTTGAGGTAGGGCATTGCCTCACAGCTGAATGGCAGAAGGTAGCTGTTCTGAACTCTACCAGGAATACAGTTATTAAGGTAAATTATTTAGTAGAAGAGTCCACAGAACTGCTTGCCACTAGACTGATAAAAGATTATTTTTTATTTATTTTTATTTTTTTCATCAATGTTTCATGTTATGAGATTGTCAGCCTAAAATTCAGTTTTATGATCTTTGGAAAACTGAAGTTTTATTGCAGACTAACCACAAAGCTTCAGTTTAGACATAAATAGATTTCATAGCTTAGGAGCTTAAGAGCTAGGCTCTTGCTGAATATTCTGAGAATGTGCTTCAAAGAAGTATAACCTATATAGATATCATTGATATTTTGCCATTTGTTTCACCATAAAAAATGTGAAGAGTACCACATAATTTGTTACTGTAAATTATTATAAAAGTAGTACATTGAAAGGTATGTTCAGTAACTTGTTATATTTTGTCCATGTAGTATTCAAAATTTATTGACCAAATCTTGAATTTTAAATGCCAGCTCTAAAATCAATCGTGGTTGAAATAACAATAATGGATACCTATTTATTCAGTACCAAGAAGAAACTAGTCTTGTGTTTTTTCTAGACCAGGAAATGGGGTAGGGAGCAAGAAAAAGGGGCAGGGAGCAAAGTTTGTGCGCGATTGGCATATCCATTGTCAAACTTTTTCTTTGGTGGTCTCTTTTAATATAGGGTTATCTCCCCCTTACATTATGCATGTGTAAATCACAAGTATTAGAGTTTGAATAAGATAGGTGAGAGAAATTCAGAGAGAAGTGAATATTCTCTATCAGTATGACCAACTTATTATGTTGTGTTTAGTCTTTGTTGAATAACTATCATATCTGTTCTATCCAGACTCAGTGGCAGTGTGGGAGCAGGAGTTAGTTTAAAACATTATTTTAAACATCGTCCTTTTCTTTTTTAATGGTTGCTTACTGTCATAACATACTATAATGACAATGTCAAGCCTCGAAAGCTATTTAATCCATCCAAAAGAACTTTGCAATATGCTAAATAAATGCAATCTATGATAGCCCGCAAATACCTAGAAAATTGTAACTAATCAACTATATTTAAATATTTAAAAAAGCCCACATAATTTATGTTAATTGTTGTTTTCAATACTGTATGTAAATCATGATATGACTGTCAAAAGAAAATTATATGCTGAATATACACAACCAGTAAGCAATAAGTTTATTAAACTACTATAGTACCCCACCCACATTTTATTTACCTTTAACTCGATTTTAATATCAACGTTCACTTTGTCACAGAAGAAAATTTACATACATGCAGTTCCAATTATTGTAAATATATAAAATATTCATAAAATGACCGGAACCTAAAGCTGACATTATGCAAATCACGGTCTATCGCGAATTCTCTTCAGAAACATAATTGCCACCATTTTGGCAAGGGAGATAATATTCTATTGCTGAAACCAAGTAAGTTATTTCCCTTTTAAATGTTTAGGGATACCTGCGAATTACGTCATCACCTATTTTTAGATCAAATCACAGCTGATTTTGACCGGAGAGAAAACACAGCTTGATGCCGATTAATCCGATAATTGATGTGTTAGTTGATTGTTTATAGGGATAGGGATCAAACTGGCAAGCCAGTACAGTGTGACCTTTAGCGACTTATGTAAACGGTATACTGAAAATTAGGACAAGTCTACATAGCTTTTCCAGACTGCCAGAGCGAAGTCTAAAAGTTTAATATAATGACATTTTCGCTAGCTTGGACCCTGAATTCCTTTGTAATTAACCTATAGAAGTCATATAATAAGCACAAACGCTTATTTTCAGTAAACAGATCTGTAACACCTTAATGAATAATGCATTTAGTTTCCGAAATATGCGCATCGGAAAAAAACATGATATTTTACCCTTAAACTAACTTCAAAAGTCACTGGAGTGTGACGTCATTTGCTGTATCCACAGGCGACAAGGACCTGATTAGCTAAATGTTACAATTTTCGCAAGAGAATGACTGGTGAATACCTGTGTATTCGGGTCAAGCGTGTCATATCAGTTAACTATCGGCAAATGCTTAACACATATATGTGATTGACAGTTGGTTTGTTTATATACGACTTGTAATTGGGGCAGCAGGGCGCATTTAAACAAAGGAGGGTGGCACTTTTAGGGCAGAAGGGTGGAGCCTAAAAGGGGCTGGGCGCTGCGCCCTTTCATTCCGCTCTAGAAAAAACCCTATAGTCATTGTTGTCTATTAAACCAATCCTGTTTCACATTAATTAAACTACATCAATTACTGAAGGCAGTCTTCCATAATTAAAGACAATTTTGAAATAGTGTATGGATAGAATTTGCTTAAAAGTCTTTATAAGTACTCTCTGATACCCCTTTTAATGAAACATTAAATAAAAAATACACTTTACCCCATTAGTTATGGAATAAATAACTCAAAGTATGTCCTTGTTAAATAACAAATAAAGAGCTTGTTAAGGGACGTAACCTACTATCAAAATCCCGACATAGTTGCTTCCCTTAGTGCACAGAATTGTTGCACATAAACAACTACAGAAATTATCTTTGAAACATTTCACACCTTAAACTGGATTCAAATCCAGTCTCTAACAATGCACTGTATGTAAAATAGTTTGCCAGTGATTAGTAAGTGGACTATATGGTACTACTCATATGACAGTATGCATGAGCAATCATTTATAAAGAAGAAAAACTGCATATTTTATACAAAAAGATTACAATAAAACTAAACTTTTAACAATTAATGTCAACCTTGCTTTTATTTTCTATGGAATGAATGTATTCATCTGACATATTCACCAATAATGGACCCATTCACGTTTCTTTCTTTTCATTCAATGATTTAACATATAAACTGAACAATAATTATACTTTTGTATTCAATGCCATTCAAATTTGTACAAAATCGTTAACTGTGCATTATGTATTTTTAGGACATTGAAGCCCCAGTAGTCACACTAACTGGTTCCATTGAGGGAGTCACAGTTGGAGACCTGACAGTCGAGATAGCAGTTGCTATGGAAAATGATGGTGGGTTCAAAGACTTTACAATTGAAATGGACATCTTACAAAGTATCATTACGGTAGACAGCGACAGTGACTTGGAAGAGAGTATTCTGGGATTACTGCCAATTCCAGTATGCCTTGATGTGAGGGGAAGTGACATTCTGGCAGCACGTGCACCATAAATGCCTTTTCCGAAAGACAAAAGATATAAAATAGCACATTATGGCCCTTGCCTCTCTTTTATTAAAGTAACAGTTTCATTCCATTTATTTATATGAACAGACACGTTTGTACTTACATTTCGATGTCAGGGCTTCTAAAATTCCAAAATGCAAACCGGTCATTTTTTTTTACTACCGTAACAATCGCACATATCTCGGAAAAATCACTAAAACCAACGTACATGTAAACATACCCCACCCAACATGTCCACCATAATGTTAATGCATTTTCTCACATTATTAATTAGAGAACTATATCAAGTATGTTTTTGTATTGTGTTATTATGTAGAACTTGCCTTATCACAATTGTTTACTTTTTAATGACTGACATGATGTTTTCGCTTTAATAAATGAAGAATTCGTTCTGACTCGAATTAAATTTGTGTGTATCGTATAACCGGAAGTCCAGTTACCCTAAATAGCGAAAATGTTTTTTTTTTACGAAAAGGAGCGATTAAATCAACATTAGTTAGATTTTTCTATTTAATATTATTTCATTGAAAAGAAAATTAATAACCTGACATTTTTATACGAGTTTATATATAAATTTGAGTAATAATAGTATTTTCCATCAATTAAAAAAACAAGTCTAAGGCCAAGTGATTGATGACATAACAGGTCACATGGTTTCTTTAATACTGGTCAATGATTACGCATCAAAAGGATGCCTCGATAGATTCTTTCAAGATATTTCCCTAAAATCAGTCATCGACTCTTCCAAATCACAGCAGGCGACAGGCTTATTTACACACAAAGGAATTGGTGAGCATAACTGTGCCCAGAGGTATTTTTCACCCTATCAACAGGTCATTAAGGCCAAGATTATGGTTGTTGTCACAATTTTCAGACCTTTATACTAGTTCCTTGAAAATTAATGACCATTTTTTATCATAATATAAAATTAATTTTTGGACATGAATTGTTAAATCCGGATAATGTCCGGTCAGACTGAAGATTTTAGAAGCCCTGCTCGATGTAAATATATATATCAAAAGCTTTTAGTACATTTCTTTTGTCAGTTTGTATCTTTGGTTCATTCATGACATTAATATTCAAGAAAAAGAATGTCAGTAAAGAATTATATTTATATGTTCAAACTTTTTATCAGATCGCATATTTTGTATATAAAAAATTTACATGGCTGTGTGTGATGTATTAAAAAGAAAATCCAAGAACAGCTAAATTAACTTCCTAACTCCTGCTCTGAAAGCTTGTAGCTACGCTTTAAAACTTGTCAATGTCATTATTTCTACCATTTTGTCATGTTTGTATATATTTTGTTATTTTTGATATGCATATTCACTAGAAACTGTTTTTAATTATTCTAGTCTACATTTTGTTCTTAACATGTAATCATTATCAATGTTATTATTTCTACCATTTTGTCATGTTTGTATATATTTTGTTATTTTTGATATGCGTATACACTAGAAACTGTTCTTACTTATTCTAGTCTACATTTTGTTCTTAACATGTAATCATTATCAATATCATTATTTCTACCATTTTGTCATGTTTGTATATATTTTGATATTTCATATGCATTTACACTACAAACCGTTATTACTTATTCTAGTCTATGTTTTGTTCTTAATATGTAATCTTTTCAACACAATCAACATTAATTGATTTAAATCTTGAAACTTACTTTAAATTACTTTATAGGACATTTGTCTCTTGTCATTTTTAGTCCTTTTGAGGTACTTTGATCTATAATGTGCAAGAAATGGCATAATACTAGTCAAAGTAAAAAAGGTTTCTTAAAAACATATATATTAGCTGGATATTTTGGACGTCTACTCGGTACATTTTTGACAGAGTCGACAAAAGTTATTGAAATTTAAAAAAAAAACACTAAAAAAAACAGCAACATTTAAAAAAGAATCGACAATATCTAATGCTCAGTAAATGATAGGAAGATCATTGAGTCACGAAAATGAAGATTCCTAAAGAATTGAAAGGAATCCCCATAATGTATAATCATGGTTCATTTATGAAGTTAATATTCAAGCACAACAGTCATTTCACATGTTCAAACTTATCAGATTATGTTTTTTTATAGTTATTTACATGGCTGTCTGTTATATATAGGTTTCTTAAATACATTGTACTTATATTCAGGATATTTTGAACAGGGCAGAAAATAAGTCCTGAAAATTCAAAACAGGAAAAAACACTTTGTGTTTAACCTCATTTGATAACCTATGGAATCACTTAAATTTTCAAAATTTTGTTGCTCTTATTTGTTAAAACAGCCTACAAAATATTTTTATTAAGAAGTTTGTTATTATTAATTAGTGTTCAGTCATCACTGCGCATGCGTGAATGACATTGCACAGACTCCACCCTTTTTGACGGAGGAATGATTCAATTCTGAATGAGTCGTGTACAAACTACAAAACGCAAGTTATGCTTAGAAACGGCATTGGCAGCGGATGGGCTTTCAAACATCAATCATCTCAGCTTTCATTGTAGCTCCGCCCAGAGTTAATAAACTGTCAATTAAGATGTTTAGTGAAACTGGGACCTGGATTTAGTCACACTGGTCAATAACAGCTAGAGTGATGGTCTGTAAATTATCCAAAAAAAGCATAATTTTGCCTTTTAACCCTTTACTTCATATAGATGCTTTTGGACACCTCTAATATTGAAAGCTGCGGGAAAAGGCGTATCTGTGGAGTAAAGGGATAACATATATAACACCTTGAGGTATTTTTGTAATTTTTTTTTCGATAGCGTGGGGTTGGGGTGGGGGGTAAAATTGGGAAAATTTGAATATATATATTTTAGTTACTCTCATATATTGTTTCAACACTGGACCTGAGAACCGCTGAACGTCAGACGTTACAGACTTGGTCGGCTAAGCTACTTTACCATTCCATTCATAAATCCTAATGTTCCTGTACATTATAACATAATATTTATATTGTTTTCATTTAAACCTGCATCATTTAATCTTTCTCATGATTCATTTTTGTATTTGTCTTTTTGTCACCCTCTGAAGAAGGTGTGTGTGTGTGTGTATATATATATATGGAAATAATATAACCTTAACAATGCTACCTCAGATTTCTTGAGCGCTTTCAGTTACATAAACCTTCTGCAAGGGACAAACCCCCCCCCCCCCCCCCCCCCCCCCCCAATTTGGGTGGCATACAGTAATCGCAGCGTCTGTCCATTCCATATGGTATTTTATTTCCGGCCTGTATTGTCATGCATAGATGGATTTTGTTGATACTTGGTACAAATGATCAGCATATCATGATAAAGTCGCGAATTAGTGCAACACCCGTACCACAAGGTCAAGGTCACAATTTGAGTCTGTTTGAATTCACTTAGTCTGTGAGATTTCATGTCCTAATTTTGTCATGCATAGATGGATTTTAATGATACTTGCTACAAATGATCAACATAACATGACAGCGTGTCGCGAGTAAGACCCACACTAAAAGGTAACTAAAAGGTCAAGGTCATTTTTTAGTTTGTTTGACAACACTTAGTTTGTGTGAGATTTTGTGTCCAGCCTGTAACTTTGTTATGCAAAGATGGATTTTATAAATACTTACTACAAATTATCAACATAACATGACGACATGTTGTAAGTAATACCCATACCCGTACCTCAAAGGTCAAGGTCACAATTTGAGTTTGACAACACTTTCAGTCATTTTGACATTTCTTGTCTGGTGTGTAATCTATGGATAAATTTTAAAAACACTTGGCTCAGTTGATCAACATGACATAATTAAGTGTCGCATGTAAGACCCAGAACCTTTCCTCAAAGATCAAGGTCACACTTTCAATTTGTTTTGTATTGTGTGTCTGGTCTGTGACTTTGCCTTTAACTTGGCTCAATTGATCTAGATGACATGACGACGTGTCATAAGTAAGACATATACCCTTACCTCAAAGGTCAAGGTCACACTTTTAGTATGTATGACAACACTTTGAATCTGTTCGATATTTCGGAAACACTTAGCTCAATTTATCAACAATTGATCTGTAATTTTGTCTTACATTTAGGGATTTTAAATAGCTTGAGACAAGTGATCACCATGTCGTGATGATGTTTCAGCAGCAATTAACTGTTGAAATACCCAGACCATTACATCTAATGTCAAGGTCAGGTTCACGCTTTAATGTAAAAAAAGCATGAAATTGCATGTCTAGTTTGAAACATCAGTCTATTACTCTTCATATTCATGGATACATTGCAACCTATTACAACATAATTATATTGTTAGTTTTCAACGACCATTTAGGGGGCATGGGACACTTACCAGTGACATTTCCTGTATATATATATACATGAAAATTGTATCTGAGGTCTTTCATGAATTTTTAAAAAAAATCAAAATGACAAAAAAGCCAGTAGAGCGATAAGGCATTATGAGCCTCTTGTTTATTTTGCTGTTTTTTTATGCATGAAGATGTGATACTCAAATTTATTGTGGTTAATTATATATATTCTAATAGTCTTTTATTCACAAAATTCCTGTTATTTATAATACAAACTGAGAATAATACCAGTTAAGTCTAATATCACATTATAAGTCAATTGAACAAAACACCAACATTTTGGATTATAATCGATTATACAATTTCTTTAATGAACGAAGAATCCGACAAGTAGTTGATAAATAATTATCGATCATTAATTGGCACATCACTAGTAGACCGTGTGGTTCCGGCTAAGAATAGAATCACTGTCGATCTCTGCAGAGGGGTAGGAATCCTCCGAAAGGGCGTCGTGTTCATTTTATCATTTTTTGTCATGTTCACTGTTGAGGTTAAATTATCAACCCCTGTGTGGTTTCAGTGAGCCGTATGAGTGATGGCAAGAATAGGACCACTGTCGTAAGAAGCGACAATATGAGTAATATGATAGAATTTGCTGTAACTCTGCATTTCTGCAGGTATCAAGGTTCTAGGTTCATTCTGCATATTCATTTGTTGGTGTATTTTTTTTTTGAATCTGTATGTTAATTTATTGTTTTTGTACATGTAGAGTGAACCAGGAATCTTCCTTCCTGTTGGCATCGAATAACCTATAATATGTTAGTACGCCGTAAAACCCTATTCATTCAGATATTTTGGAAATGTTTCAGTTCCATTGTAAAAATATGGATGCATTTAAGATACATCATGACATGTTTCTATGTCTACTGACATGAATTGCCAGGACAGTTTATGTTGTGGCAGTTTGTCTGTCAGTCTATCCCTCCTGGTGTCCATATTTCAGTTGCTACAACTGAAGTACCCTATTTTTTATCTGATCTGAACAATAGTTTATTTGTCCATAACTGCCCGCGTTATGGTTGTCCATAACTGGCAAAGTTATTGACCATTGATTTGTCAAAAATAAAATATTTTGACCACTTTCGTACCATGCCATCATTTTTGAAATATTGTCATTGCCCACTGAGTTTCTGTATCAATTTCAGCACATTTTGGAATACATGTGTTTTGAATAGTCCTAGAATTATTAATTATTTTTGAAGTGTACTTGGAAATGGTCTACATAGTTTGATAAATACCTTAATAGTTGTTAAGTTTAGGAGTCTGTGAGAAATGATCAATACATTTGTGTTCTGTATGCTATCCATAATAGTTTTTGACCTCTTAACTTTGTTTTACTACAGTTATAATTATACGTCATTGTCATATATTCTTCAGAATGGGAAACCATGCAAGATATTAGGAGCTTCGTTGTTCTCTCCTCCTGTTAAAAGTTTCAACTCTTTCAGAACAAACTACTTAAGTTACAGTAACTAACTTAATAAACACATTCATATCATATAATCCAAACAATGTATATAGCAATCTAAGCAACCTCATTTTTCATACATTGGGCTCAAGAGCCTTACGTTAGAGTTTTTGTTCGTCTAGGATTTCAATTTATTTTGTTTAAATATATTTTGTTTTTATACCAACCCGGTATTAAGACTTTTGGCATTATCATATTACTCTTGATGCATTATATTTGAAATAAAAACATGTTTCTTTACACCGCCTTTTGTTGTTTTATATTCGATAGCACTAATTGCGACAGCATTTACCAACAACACCATCTCAGTTCACCAATATGTTCAATGTTTAAGGATTCATGTTGTTATTTGGTAATGATGAACGAATAAACATGTACCTTGCTTACATGTATATTCATTCACGATTTGAAGTAAACGTACACATTATCAGTTAAAATGAAGCATAATTCCATTTCTCAGAAAGCTGAACCTTCGCATTTTCTAAAACAAATCGTGTGTCCCTGCATGTACTATTACGTTCATCCGCATTGCAGTACTGTTAGTACTTTGATTGTCTCTAGTGCCAGCTGGCAACCTGTCTGTAATGTGCCCGCTGAACGAACTGACGCCTTTTCAACTGGTTTTCAGAACTCTATATAAATGAATCTGCAGACAATATGTTTGATTGTGTTCTCTTGATGTTAGTCCCATTATTTGTTTTTAGAAGATGGGGTTTAAAGACTGTTTAGAATATAAATATGCACCATGGACAGTCATACTTAATCTGATTGATTTATACTAGTATATAGTTTCACAGTGGCATGATCAATAAATTGACATTTTGATTTTTTTCTGTCCAACATTTCACTTGTTAGTAAAGAGCATTACCTTTATGAGCAGTGCATAGACTATTGGGCTTGCTTTAAATATATATATATATATATATATATATATATATATATATATATATATATATGTGTGTGTGTGTGTGTGTGTGTGTGTGTGTGTGTATGTGTGTGTGTGTGTGTGTTTAACTTTGAATGAGAGTCATGCTCTAAACACAACTTAGTCATACTTTTGTTTGTTACTTATGTATGATGATAACTGGTACTATAATTTCTCTCTTGTTAAAAGTTCTATGATTATTATATCAAATTACAATAGCTTTTTTGCTTTATGTTAATGTTCCAAACAAAAATTGATACCTTTTTGTCTTTTCCAGATGTCCGTTCTAGGTCAAACACATGTACTCCATCCATATACATTTTCTTTGTTCTTTTGTATGATTTTTCAGACACATTCATGACACCTCTATGCTTTACTGTCATCATACAAATATAATAGTATTTATTATTCACCAAGTAGTCACTGTTTTGTCTGTTATGTATCAATTTATACGTATAATCAATTTTTACATATTATAATCTTGTTTTATACATTGTAGTTTTGGTCGCATTGAATACAAGAGCTGTAAGTGAACAGCGTTAAGTCCTGTTCAACATGTCACTTGTCAGTGAAGAGCATTATCTTTATGAACAGTGCATAGCCTAATGGGCGTGCTTTACATATATATATATATATATATATATATATATATATATATGTGTGTGTGTGTGTGTGTGTGTGTGTGTTATGTGTGTTATATGTGTGTTTAACTTTGAATGAGAGTCATGCTCTAAACACAACTTAGTCATACTTTTTTTGTTAATTCTGTATGATGACAACTGGTAACATAATTTCTCTCTTGTTAAAATTCTATGATTATTATATCAAATTGCAATAGCTTTTTTGCTTTATGTTAATGTTTCAAACAGAAAGTGATACCTTTTTGTTTTTTTTCCAGATGTCTGTTCTCGTTCAAACACATGTACTCCATCCATATACATTTTCTTTGTTCTTTTGTATAATTTTTCAGACACATTCATGACATCTCCATGCTTTACTGTCATAATACAAATATAATTGTATTTATTATTCATCAAGTAGTCACTGTTTTGTCTATTATGTATCCATTTATACGTATAATCAATTTCTACATATTAAAATTTTGTTTTATACATTGTAGTTTTGGTCACATTGTATACAAGAGCTGTCAGTGAACAGCTTTAAGTCGACTTTTCAGTGTTGCCACAAAAAAAATTAAAATCAATAGTATGTAACATATAAAGATATCAGCACTATAGTACTAACATGTTTGTGAGATGTAGGTGAGGAAAATATCAGATGCAAAATTGAAACGGCGCAGTAAATCTAATTTAATAGAAAAACAAAATTGAAAAAATACATATGATGGGGTAGAAAAAAGTATTTTCGAATTATATTGTGACAAAAGTTGTTGTATGGTGTTTAGCGTCGCTTTCAACAATTTTCAGTCATATCATGCCGGTGTCTTCTTGTGACAGTATTCTAATCGCTGTCACACTGGAGTGTCATACCGCAGACACATGGTATGATACCCCACCCAGTCACATTATACTGACACCGGGCCGACCAGACCTAGAACTCTCCTCTAAATGCTGAGCGTCAAGCGAAGAAGCTTCTAGTACCATTTTTAAAGTCTTTGGTATGACCCGGCCGGGGATTGAACCCACGACCTTCCGCATGCGAGATAGACGCTCTACCACTAGACCACGCCGCGGTCTGTAACAAAAGTACAAACTAAGATACAGATTTGCTTGTCCAGATAAAAAGAGTTATTTATGGAATTGCGTAGCTCAAACCTTGTATGAAGTTTCAGTCAAATACATGCAGTGGCTTTTGAGAGATATATTTTAACCAAATATTCTAAGTACAAAAAGGGCCATAATTTTGGAAATAATAGCAAGCGTTACCCCTGTTAATTAATGTAGTTTGATTCAGACTTAAAAACCTTATTTAAAGTTGCATCAAATACATGGAGTGGTTAATGAGATATGAAATTAATTTTATTTGCACGCAAAACTTTAACCAGAATTTCTACATTATAAGTCATACAAGGGCGGTAATTTGCATTTTATAATGCAAAAACTTGATTACTATGAAGTCTTGTGTGAAGATTAAGCCAATACATGCGATGGTTACTGATATAGTTACTTGCACCGTCTCAGAATATAAGCAAGCACGCACAATGATGTCAAGTGCTATCCATATAGCTTCACACTTATGTACAATTATGAGACAATAAATGTGACATATTAATTTTGCACTTAAATACGACATTGACCTTGAATTTTGTAGCCTGATATGTTACATTCTAGGGTCCTCCATGGCCGAGTAGTCTAGGGCACTGTCTAAAGATCACTTACCTCTCACCGCTAGGGTCGTAGGTTCAAATCCCGCTCGCACCAAAAACTTTATTTGATAAATATTGCCAGTTACTTGCGGAAGGACGGTGGTTCTACTCAGTCTGAGGTCTTCTTCCACCAGTAAAACTAGACATGCCATATATAACCTGAAATGTGTTGAGAAAAAAAATGCCTCAGAGCATAAGCATGCACAGTTATGCCAAGTTATATTTAAATAACTTCAAGCCCTACACATTAATGAACAATTTTAAAAACTTTTTAAAACGAAGATGGGAAGCTGACATCAGAGCTGATGCCGGGTGCGTACAGAAACTCCCCTTTTTCTAGATTCGTCAAGCCGAAAGTAAGAGAAATTCACACCTATGGTAACTATAAATGTACCACTAATCTATCACATTCTACTACATTCACCTTATGTCCTTGAGTTAGGCAAGTTATAACGGAATATTCACATTCTACCACATTTACCTAATGACCTTGAGTAGAAAGAATTATAAGGGAATCTACCACATATTACGACATTCATATAATGTCCTTGAGCTAGGCAAGTTATCAGTGAATTTATGACATTCTACCACATTCAGCTTATGTCCTTGATCAAGGCAAGTTATAACGGAATCTGTCACATTCTACAACATTCATCTTATGTCCTTGAGCTAGGCAAGTTATAAGGGAATCAATCACATTATACCCCATTCATCTAATGTCCTTGAACTAGGGAAGTTATAAAGGAATCTATCACATTCTACCACATTCACCTAATGTCCTTGATTAAGGCAAGTTATAAGGGAATCGATCACATTCACCTAATGTCATTGAGCTAGGCAAGTTATAAGGGAATCTATCACATTCTACCACATTCACCTAATGTCCTTGGTCAAGTCAAGTTATAAGGGAATATATCACATTATACCACATTCACCTAATGTCTTTGATCAAGGCACCTTATAAGGTAATCAATCACATTCTACCACATTCACCTTATGTCTTTGAGCTAGGCAAGTTATAAGGGAATCTACCACATTCTACCACATTTATCTAATGTTCATGAGCAAGGCAAGTTATAAGGGAATCTATCACACTAAACCACATTCACCTTATGTCTTTGTGCATGGCCAGTTATATGAAGATACACCACATTATACCACATTCACCTAATGTCCTTGAGCAAGACGAGTTATATGGGAATCTATCACTTTCTACCACATTCACCTGTTGTCCTTGAGCAAGGCTATTATATGGGAATCTACCACATTATGTCCTTGATCAAGACAAGTTATAAGGGAATCTACCACATTCTACAACATTCACCTGATGTCCTTGAGCAAGGTGAGTTATATGAAAATACACCACATTATACCTATTTCACCTAATGTGAGTTATATGGGAATACAACTCATTCTACACCGTTCACCTAATGCACTTGAGCAAGACAAGTTATAATTGAATCTACCACATTCTGCCTCATTCTCCTAATGTCCCAAACAAGTTATAAGAATTTGTTTCAAAATCGGATTTAAAAAAAAAACATCTATTACTTACAAATCAGATATGTTTTGACATCAATTGCAAAATTGCTTATACAATTTAAAGGCAGTATGTAAAAACAAATGAGTGAAACATCCTAATAAAATATTGATTGATTGATTGATTGATTGAATATTTAGCGTCGTTTTTATGCCATCGAGGGCAAACAGATGATCAGTTAACCTAACCACTGTTTCCTGGGATTAACAAGTATACGGGCACACCCCATCTCCACAGGTAACTGATAACTGTCCCACTTTAATCAGTGGTGAGAAACGAATGATAATGAGATACAATGTCGTATATTAATCATCACGGAGACTGTTGCCGGGCGGGGGATTCGAACTGACGACCCCTGGATTGATAGTCAGACGCGTTACCGACTGAGCTAATCGGGCCCGGCTCCTAATAAAATAAATGTATTAATAAAAGTGTAATAGTATATTGTAGTAATATAATCTGATTTAAATAATGCATTCTAAATGGAAATATTTAATATATTAAACAGTCTGAAATAGATTTAACTGTAATTTAATTCTTAGATGTTCACAGAATGATGGAAAGGTACTTATAGACTGGCATTAAACAACCAATATATTAATTGCAAAAATGTATTTAATACCCGTGTATAATTGTGCAGTGACACTATTTGCCTGAGAATTCCCTGGTGTTTTATTTGGGGAATATAACTTTTTAATATATAGAGAGGAAATAATTTTAGATATTGTTTGGTCGAAATCAGTTTTCTAACTGCCCTGCACTCAGATTTACCAACAGATTCCCAGCATATCATCAACAATAGCAACCCTTATCACAGCATGCTTCAACGCTTTCTCTTCCTGGATACTGTCCAGAACTGACCAACTGACTCCACAGAACATTAGCATTGTACAAAGATAACAAAACCTGATCAACCGACACCTCTTTAACATAATACAAGTGCCATAGTACAAAAAAAACATGTTTTGTCAATATACAACATCCCCTACGAAATAACACACGTCACAATTGTTTTCTTTCACACTGTTAGAATAATATTATACACTAAAATGAAACACTCAATATTCATACATAAAATGCAGAAAACAATAAAATTAAATCAAGTGGCATACTATCTTGTTCTAATACAAAGATAATCGTTTTTTTGTTTTTTTTAAAATGACCAATAACAGAATTGAATACATAGTTTTGTTTCATGGTCACATTGACAAACACGAACAATTAATAAATAAACAATTTGAAATTTATTTGTTTTCGTTACAAAAACAAATGTAAACTGTAAAATTTTGTAAAACCTTTTAATCATATGTAATTTGAAAATTGTATTTGATTCTTTACAAAATATCACCCTGTTCTACAACTTTAGATCAGAATAAATCATATTGTAAATAAGTAAACAAAGTCTATAGAAACAACTTGTACTAAAAAATATAACTATTGATATGTTCACAGTAGACTCAATGTAAAAAAATACAACATTGCAATACTTTTCTAAGAAATTAAGTAAGATAAGCAAATTAAAACACTTTCTTGTGCATAGTTATATATGGAATAACATATACTTAACGTTTAATTTACTGTCCAAAAACATGCTTTGTTTTTGGGAATCCATTGTCAGAACTCATTACACCACCACGGTTAACCATCATACCCAAGATGTCTGGTACATTACACTTCCTGGTTGGCTTTCTAAGTGAAGGAAACATGATTTCTGACATAATGTCGGCTACTACAGATTTTTACTAACATAATTATCATACTTAACCAAATAATTTCCACTTAAAAAGTTAGACTCCATTACACATGCCATTTTAAATCAAAATGATCATTTTTTACCCAATTCGTGTATATAATAATAAATAATCTTAATCACCAGGGTTGCATTTCACGAAAAAAGTTATGATAAAAAACAGTCGTAAACGTAAAGTAAGAAATATTCATAATATTGTGAATAGTCATCCGCATGAATGTATTTTCAGAAAACATATCATTTTCTTAATTATTCGACCCGAAGTTGGGTTCATATGGATTAATATGTAAAATTTTATGAACAATATACTTTACGTTTACAACCTATTTTTATCGTAAGTTTATTCATGAAATGCAACAAATGTGATTTGTTCAAAGAACACGTTCTGATTCAAATTGACCCTTTTCTGAAAAGGTCAAAACTATTGATATTTGTAACTTCTGTTCTCGCGATGTTCATTGAGTATCATTTAAATGATCGGCATGGTCGTTTTATATTAATACAATAAGAAGTTCAAGCCAGCATGCCTATTTGTAGATTATATGCTTTCAAACTGGCTGAATTCAGTCATTTACATTACATGTGGTTATAGGTTTCACTTAATATTTTTGCTGGAAAATTAATTGAACTTGTATCATTTAAAAGTAAAATGGGCATTATCAAATAAAAGTAAATCCTGCTGATGAAGTGATTTGCTGAATTCAGTCAAACTTTAGTTGAGTTAACACGAATTACAAATGCTGCATGTAAAATCGATATTTGCCATTCCATCTCTTCACTGGCTGAATTCAGCCAAACTTTATATTTAGAAGTCAGTTTGCAAACCTGCTTTTGAAGGAAACCATTTTGCTTGCTGGCTGAATTCAGTCAGTATTAGGCATCTCACAATACAACATGAAAACCACGGAACGTCTTTTATACATTTCATATCGTTCTTCTGTAAAATGTACTTGGCTGAATTCAGTCAGTAGGATCAAATTTGGTTATCAGACAATTTTGTTAGCGCTCTTTAGGTTTTATGAACGTTTAATATATAAAATGAAATATGAACAAATTATATACTGGAACAAAATTTTATAATCCATCTTTTTATTATTTGATAATGTATTTTGCCAGTTTCAATAAGATCCTTAGCCTGTAATATGCTAATATACATTATACAAAAATTCAATGTCGCCAAATTTGGCCCTAATGAAATATAGCTGTTTGGTTTAAATGAAAATAAAATAATATCTAATAAATATATGCTGTACTAATGGGAAGTGAACATTTAATCCAAATATGAAACAAGAATGTGAATTCTATAAAAACAAACATCAGAATAGAAGAGGATTTTATGGTTAAATCTCTGTAGGCTTATGATACGTTCGAATCACTTAACAAGGCCAAATCTTGATTTAAACAAACTACTAGATGATCATAATTATGTTTATCCTTCATATTAATATACAGAAAACTCACGCACGCACGCACGCACACACACACACACACACACACACACACACACACATGTATATACAGTATTACGGTTTAAAACATCTCTAGTTTTAGAGATGCCTTTTACATTTTAATGATTGACACCCAAAACCATTTCAATATTATCCTGGTATCAGACTACACAACTGTACTACCTATCGAGTAGTTATATCCTGTCATTTGCAGTTTCTGAGAAAGATATTTTAAAACACTTCTCTAAATAATTATGCCTGAGTAAATATTTGGTACCATGTGGCTGGGGTGGTCATTACAGCTCAAAGGTGGGATTAAGTTAAATCTAAGATTCATTATTAATGATTGAAATACCTTTCGTATATAGTATGGTGACCTATGCAAGTTTAAAGCTAATATCTTAGACATATATATGAAATGTTAATAGCTTTAATGTAGTTTTTAGATTAACAAAAAATATAACCATAAAATTCATGATAAAACTACACAAATGGACACTTTCAAAACAAATGAATCACAAGTGGGATATAAAATAAAACTTTTTAAGAATTATATTTTTATGACAAACTGAAGTATGTATACTGTAGTTTACAAACATTTGAAACATTTACAAATAAACTGACAAACACATTTTTAATGAAAACCTTATTATAACATTTTTGTTTGTATTTTGCAAAATATGATATACCATGTTATTCCCTGAACATTTTCAAGAAACCTGAGGGCAAGCTCTTTTGAGCAATCTCAGGAGGATTTTGATCATATGCTTTAGTATTATGTGGATGACTTAATTGTTTATAAGAATAATACAAATATAATAGTACTTTTATATCAAACATATAAAATTTATTTTAAGCATATTCTATTGTTTAGAATATGTCATTACATGAAATAGCAAAAGGTTTTGGCCGCAAGTTATCCAACATTAAAAGTGGCCCTTTCAAACAACAAATTATTTACATAAAATATCCAGATGGCAATAACACAATCATATTTATAAAGGAAAATGGAAGAAAATGAAATAGCGGGCATTGTTTAAATATACGCATCCAATGCTGATTGCAAATGGGGGGGGGGGGGGGGGGGGGGGGAAGGGAGGGGGCTTCACTGTGGTGTAAAAACTTAAACTTAATAAAATATTTTGTTTATCAAAACATGTCTTTAATATAAATTTGGAGATTGTTAAATATAAAAATACATGTAGTTTCATCATATGAAAAATGCTAGAACTCAATTATTTAGAAAAAAAATTATACCATACATTTTCATGATGAACAATATTGCGCAACATATACTTAATTCTCAATATATAACTTCATTTAAACGTCAACTTATACATCATGTGTTAAACGCACCAAAATACCATGTTTTGAAGTTACCAAGTTACTTTGAAGTATCTATTATTCATGCTCGTCTAAGAAATAGTTACAGTATGATATATTTGTCTACAAATTAAAATTATATTCAATATATATATATATATATATATAATATGAGCATTTAAAAGAGGACGCTGAACACTATTTCATGCATTGCCCTTAATTTTCGTGCTTCATGCCACCTTCATTCTTTAGGTGTTATATGGGAGTGATAATAAAACATGTAAGCAGATGACCAATAATCCAAGGATCAATCTTATTGCATTACTTTGAATTTGTATCATTAGTGGAAGAGAAGAAATTGTTTCCCTCTGTTGAAAATAACACATACAATACACATATAAAGAAAATAACCCTTGTTCCCTGGCTGCCATGTTTTTAAACGGATCAAGTTGATTTTAGTTATTTGTACCACTAAGTTGAGGATCGCACTATCCAATTGCTTGTTCCTTAACTTTAAGTACCACGAGATGGTAAAATTTCGTCATTTGTAATACCTTTTTATAAACTAATACACACAGAACTTTCAAGTGTCTAAGATTTTTAATATTTTCAATTGAATACAACATTTGATGTACGTGAAACACTCTGCTATTAGAAAAAGTAACAATCATATGAAAACTGCAAATTTAAACAATTTAGAAGTTTTAAAGACTCCGAGCAATATAATAAAAAAAAATGTTGGTTTTTCTTTCATAACGTATTCGTTGGACATTGTTTGCATTTGACAGATTGTTTTTATTATTTTCAAAAGAGTTCTTTATGCATTCCTAAAGAACAATAATATACATACATATATTCGGTTTTATTTTTTGAAAGTTTTGAATATGTCACACTCTGGTATTTTTAAACCAAAGTTCTTATAGTTGATATAAATTGTAAATACGATATCAAAATTCTAAACCAATATATAATGAATGACAATTTAGATTGTGGCGGATTATAATTTGCATATTATTATATAAAGTCCGCCTCATCAATTAAGTAAGTCACTTCACAAGCCCATCCACTACATAAATTTTTCTATTGAATTTATAACATATAAACTAATACCAAATTACTTTCTCTTAATATGCCAATGCGACAAAAAAGCCATATCAGTAACAACAGTCTGCATAATAATTAAGGAGAAACCTTGTACAGTGCAATATCACATAAATATCCATAACAACTATTTAAAAAAAAATTGGTTTGTCATATTGTGTATTGCGTTACATATTTTTTCTGTTTGTACTACATGTATGTACATCAGCATATACTTACAATAACATTATATATCTCTATGTATACTTATGAATAATTCCTTATTTTGCTAGTCAGGTGAATTTCAATTATCGGTACAAAGACACATCTTTTGACCATGTTCTGGTATATTCTTGCATAATTAACATTATTCTCTCTAACTATATAATTGACAGTTAATACAAATGACAGGAATGTTTTCAGTCTATAAATTTCTCCATCTGACCCTAATGGCTATTGCAATGATTATAATAGCTGTTCTCTGCCATGGCAGTTGATTTCACGAATCCCTACTGACCCATATATTAGCCGACGTTGATAGTACATCTACCTTCAATGTTAAATAAAAGAATGGTAGGTAAATGTTAGTTTTTCTTGATAAAATGATAGATTAACAAATAATGACAGATATCCTAACCCTCCTGAATTGGCACTATACACTCAAACACAGAGTAAAGTGAATATATTTTAATCACGAGAGAAAAATAGAATTAACAGTCAATTGAAAACCATATGAAAATGTTTTTCTTTAGTAAAGAAATTGAGTTTCGAGTAAGGAAAGTGAATTTCGAGTAAGAAAAGTGAGTTTTGGGTAAGAATATAAAATGAATAACAAAAATATGATATTTAACACCATATCTGTACAAGTTAACAACATATATGTTAAGTTGGAACAAGAAAAAAGAGTTATACAATATAATGACATGACATAGTGAAATGTAGATAGCGCATTGAAAACAAACATAAAATTAGCAAATTAGACCAAATCTCATCAAGGTTTAAAAAATTCCAGCTATTTTATTGACTTAAAATGTAATTCTAACAATGGAACTGTTCAGAAATGTTTTTTAAAACAATGTCATGATACATATAATAGATATAAAAGGATATATCACGGATAAACCTGTTTGGTAATGTAATGTAATGTAAAATAAAAGCAATAACACTGTTAAATTAAACTTGGTTGTTTTAACATTTATTGTATTGAGTCACGACCAAATCAAGGTCATTAAATTCTAACTCTTACTTTGAGAAAAGCTAGGGCTTTGTCTTTGTTGGTATGTCGTATGTAACATGTAACATAAGGAAATACAATTGAATTTAAGAAGTAAAAAAATACTGTTCAGGGACTAATCATATATTGGCTGCAATATTTTCACCTGCATCCCTTTTCTTACAAAATACATAAGGTAACTTTTTTCAAATAAATTACATTATTTGTTACAGTGTCTTATTAAAGTGAAAACAACCAAGCTCCACAATCCAAAATATGAAACTTTGATAACGGAGTTTGTGAAAGGGATGAACATAACATATTATAATATTATATATATAATAGCTATAACATGTCACTCGCCCTTATTTTCTTGTTACTACCTGAAGTTGAATGGATATATTTGTCATAATAGTAAATATAATCAAGCACTGCTAATATAAACCTTGGTAAATATAATGCTTACAAGAAACTATCTCTAGTAGATTATTAGCAAAGTTTGTAATTAAAGTGAAAATAAACAACAATATGAAACTTGGGATTACAGAGTGGTAAACAATAATATCTTTATTATTTACACTCGCCACTCTTTTCTATAATAATATTGTGTAATTATCTCAAGTAGACTATTTTGTTTGTTGAAGCATAGTTTGTCATTATAATGGAAATAGCCAAGCTATACTTTTGAAAATTTAAGGATGCAAATAAACTGCCTATAGAATCCCCCACGCTCTCTGTTGTTTTTTTCATTAAACTGGTTTGATCATCTATACAAGTGTTATCATAGCATCTATCTACATCATAATACTTTGGTCTATTCATAATTAAACAAAAATCTGTGGGGTAGTATATTGTGGTAGGGAGAGGTGTGTGAAAAGATACCAAAGATGAAATTGGTTAAATTATGTGATTTAATACAAAACAAACATTAAACAAGTGACCTATTGGCCTCAACGGTCACCTGAAAATCTTTAATGGCATAAAGCTATATAAATCTATGATCCATCCTAAGACCTCATAGGGGTGGAGACCATGAAATTTACATAGATATCAATCGTCATGTCAGCAATAACAAATCACACCAAAAAACATTCACATAAGTCTATTCAGTCATAAGAAATATCGTTTTTTTTGCATTTCTCTTATAAAGATTTAGTAAAGAACGCCCACCCGTAGGGTCAAGCTAAAAAAGGCAGAGCATTTCTTTTAACACAGAAAAAAAACTCTAGAAAAAAATACAAGAGCTGTCGGACGGACAGCACGCTCGATACTGTTCTAAAACAACAACTTTTTCAGGAAATAAGTACCAAATGTACGGCAATTAATATAAAACTCAGGGGTGGTAAAATAAAGCTATAATTATTACATAATGCACAAAAGTGAAGGATAGCTCACATTGCCTTAACATTATTTAATTGAGCATTTAGTTACATATGTCTTTCAAACCTTAAAATTGCTTTATTGGTTTATTAACCATTGCAGTAAAATGATATATGTGCGAATACTTGAAGGCACACCATGTACATATAATTACCCTAAACACTACAATTGCAATACTAGAATAATATATAAGAACAATATAAGTTGGTCAAGCATATCAGGAAATACTTATTTAGCATTATCTGAAATAATCCAACAAGAATTAAGATAAGATAAGCGACTTTATTTATTGAGGGTGACATATTTAGTTTAAAACTAATCTTCCATGCGGCCCTCTATTATTTACAAAATATACAAAAATGAGATACACATAAAATTATACATGAAATATTCAGTGAAAAAAAAAGCTAAAACATTTCTCTTCTCACATGATATTCACACACTCATACACACATTCACTTCAGGAAAACAATAAGGCAGTGGCAGTATGTTACTATTTACATGATTTTGAACTCACTTGTACAGAAAACAAATTAATTATACAATTTTTATCCATCTGATTAGATTGCTTTGGTATCATGGTATGCTATTACAAAAGTTTAACTTTGATATTTTCTGGAAGATAATTCCATTTTATTGGACCAAATATATAAATACTTTGTTTAAATAATTCTTTGTTCGGTTAAGCTGGTTTGATGTTGTTTGAAGAATTTGACCGTGTTACAGCTGTATTTTTATTTGTTTGTCTGAAGTAAAACATTTCATTGATTATGGCTGAGGTTATTGGACTTCGCTATTTTGTACATACATTTTGTTTTCCGGAAATAAATCCTATCAAAAACTGTTAGTTTTTTTAACTCCTGCAAGCTTTCTAGTGTGTTTTAATCATTATTATTCAAGATGATTTTGCAAGCACGTTTTTTGGAGCCTTAAAATTTTATCTAGGTTCATTTGACATGTGACAACCTATACAAAATTACAGTAATGAACATGAGGTTGAATATAAGCTTTATAAAACTGAACTCTGTGGTCAAGGCTAAGATATTATTTAATTCTTGACAGAAGCCAAACGTTTCATGGATTTATTTTACATATATGATCTACATGATTTTTCCAAATTATGTTGTCATCAATAAATATGCCAAGTACTTATATTTAGATATTATGCTGAGATTTTCTCTAATAGATCCAAATTTATGTCTTTGATATCTAAACAAGTACGTTTTTGATGTGTAATTTAAAATATAGTGTAAGCCATAGATGATCTTCTGTTTCAAGAGTATCTTATCAATGTTTTACATATGCGATGTAAGCACTACCTTCAAAATTTTATCATATGGTAATAAACCATTTCCTGTAAATAGATCTATAGTTCTATATCAACACATACAGTTTATACACTATGTATTTAAACTTCACAGGGCAATATATCGGTACCAGTTCATGAGAATGGATCAAAATAGTTGAACTAATCTGTACCAACTATATTCATCTAATGTCCTTGATCAACGCAAGTAATAAGGGAATCTATCACAGTATACCACATTCACCTAATGTCCTTGATCAATGCAAGTTATAAGGGAATCTACCACATTTACCTAATGTCCTTGACCAAGGAAAGTTATAAGGGAATCTACCACATTTTACCACATTCACCTAATGTCCTTAAGACAGGCAAATTATATGGGAATCTACCAAATTCTGCCTCATTCATCTAATGTCCTTGATCAAGGCAAATTATAAGGGAATCTATCACATTCTACCTCATTCATCTAACGTCCTTGATCAAGTAAAGTTATAAGGGAATCTATCACATTCTACCACATTCACCTAATGTCCTTTATCAAGACAAGTTATAAGGGAATCTTCCACATTCTACCCCATTTATCTAATGTCCTTGAGCAGGATGAGCTGTAAGGGAGTCTACCACATTCTACCCCATTCATCGTATGACCCTGATCAAGGCAAGTTATCACCGAATTTATCACATTCTACCACACTCACCTAATGTCCTTGGTAAAGGCAAGTTATAAGTGAATCTATAACATTCTACCACATTCACCTTATGTCCTTAAGCTCGGCAAGTTATAATGGAATCAACCACATTCTACTACATTCGCCTTATGTCCTTGAGTAAGGCAAGTTATAAGTGAATCTACCACATTATACACCATTCACCTCATGACCTTGAGCAAGGCAAGTTATATGGGAATCTACCACATTCTACCTCATTCACCTTATGTCGTTGATTTAGGCAAGTTATAAGGGAATCTACCACATTCTACCACATTCACCTTATGTCCTTAATTAAGGCAAGTTATAAGGGAATCTATCACATTCTACTACATTCACCTTATGTCCTTGAGTTAGTCAAGTTATAACGGAATATTCATATTCTACCACATTTACCTAATGTCCTTGAGTAGAAAGAGTTATAAGGGAATCTACCACATATTACGACATTCATATAATGTCCTTGAGCTAGGCAAGTTATCAGTGAATTTATGACATTCTACCACATTCAGCTTATGTCCTTGATCAAGGCAAATTATAAGGGAATCTATCACATTCTACCTCATTCATATAACGTCCTTGATCAAGTAAAGTTATAAGGGAATCTATCACATTCTACCACATTCACCTAATGTCCTTTATCAAGACAAGTTATAAGGGAATCTTCCACATTCTACCCCATTTATCTAATGTCCTTGAGCAGGATGAGCTGTAAGGGAATCTACCACATTCTACCCAATTCATCGTATGACCCTGATCAAGGCAAGTTATCACCGAATTTATCACATTCTACCACACTCACCTAATGTCCTTGATAAAGGCAAGTTATAAGGGAATCTATAACATTCTACCACATTCACCTTATGACCTTAAGCTCGGCAAGTTATAATGGAATCAACCACATTCTACTACATTCGCCTTATGTCCTTGAGTAAGGCAAGTTATAAGTGAATCTACCACATTATACACCATTCACCTCATGACCTTGAGCAAGGCAAGTTATATGGGAATCTTCCACATTCTACCTCATTCACCTTATGTCGTTGATTTAGGCAAGTTATAAGGGAATCTACCACATTCTACCACATTCACCTTATGTCCTTAATTAAGGCAAGTTATAAGGGAATCTATCACATTCTACTACATTCACCTTATGTACTTAAGTTAGGCAAGTTATAACGGAATATTCACATTCTACCACATTTACCTAATGTCCTTGAGTAGAAAGAGTTATAAGGGAATCTACCACATATTACGACATTCATATAATGTCTTTGAGCTAGGCAAGTTATCAGTGAATTTATGACATTCTACCACATTCAGCTTATATCCTTGATCAAGGCAAGTTATAAGGGAATCTGTAACATTCTACAACGTTCATCTTATGTCCTTGAGCTAGGCAAGTTATAAGGGAATATATCACATTATACCCAATTCATCTAATGTCCTTGAACTAGGGATGTTATAAAGGAATCTATCACATTCTACCACATTCACCTAATGTCCTTGATTCAGGCAAGTTATAAGGGAATCGATCACATTCACCTAATATCATTGAGCTAGGCAAGTTATAAGGGAATCTATCACATTCTACCACATTCACCTAATGTCCTTGTTCAAGTCAAGTTATAAGGGAATATATCACATTATACCACATTCACCTAATGTCTTTGATCAAGGCACCTTATAAGGTAATCAATCACATTTTACCACATTCACCTGATGTCTTTGAGCTAGGCAAGTTATAAGGAAATCTAAAAACATTCTACCACATTCACCTAATGTCCTTGAGTAAGGCGAATTATGTGGAAATCTACCACATTCTGCCACATTCATCTAATGTCCTTGATCAACGCTAATTATAAGGGTATCTATCACATTATAGCACATTCACCTTATGACCTTGATCAAGGCAAATTATAAGGGAATCTATCACATTCTACCACATTCACCTAATGTTCTTGAGCAAGACGACTTATAACGGAATCTACCACATTCTACCCCATTCATCTAATGTATTTGAGCAAGACACGTTATGAGGGAATTTACCACATTCTTCCACATTCATCTAACGTCCATGATCAAGGCAAGTTTTAAGGGAATCTATTACATTGTAACCCATTCACCTAATGTCCTTGATCAAGGCAAGTTATAAGGGAATCTACCACATTCTACCCCATTTATCTAATGTCCTTGATCAAGTCAAGTTTTAAAGAAGACTATCGCATTTTACCACATTCACCTAATGTCCTTGATCAAGGCAAACTATTAGGGAATCTATCACATTCTACCACATCCACGTAATGTACTTGAGCAGGATGAGCTATAAGGGAATCTACCACATTCTATCCAATTTATCTAATGTCCTTGATCAAGACAAGTTTTAAGGGAATCTATCACATTCTACTACATTCACCAAATGTCCTTGATAAAAGCAATTATAAGGGAATCCATCACATTCTAGCACATTCACCTTATGTTCTTGAGCTAGGAAAGTTATAAGGGAATCTACCACATTTTACCATGGATTAACAAGTACTCGTGCACATCCCATCTCCACAAGTAATTGATAACTTTTCCACTTTAATCAGTGGTGATAGACGAATGATAATGAGACACAATGTCGAATAGAAATCATCACGGAGACTGTTGCCGGGCGGGGGATTCCAACTGACGACCCCTGGATTAATAGTCAGATGCGTAACCGAATGAGTTAATCGGGCCCGGCTCCTAATAAAATAAATGTATTAATAAAAGTGTAATATTATATTGTAATAATATAAACTGATTTAAATAATGCACTCTAAATGGAGATATTTAATATATTAAATAGTCTGAAGTAGATTTAACTGTAATTTAATTCTTAGATGTTCACAGAATGATGGAAAGGTACTTATAGACCAGCACCATACAACCAATATATTAACTGCAAAAATGTTATTTAATACCCGTGTATAATTGTGCAGTGTCACTGCCTGGGAATTCCCTGGTGTTTTATTTGGGGAATATAACTAAATTTTTAATATAAAGAGAGGAAATAATTTTAGACATTGTTCGGTCGAAATCGGTTTCTAACTGCCCTGCACTCAGATTTACCAGCATAGCATGTATCAACTATAGCAACACTTATCACAGCATGCTGTCAACGCTTTCTCTCCCTGGATACTGTCCTGAACTGACCAACTGACTCCACAGAACATTAGCATTGTACAAAGATAACAAAACCTAATTAACTGACACCTCTTTAACATACATACAAGTGCCATAGTACAAAAATAACATGTTTTGTCAATATACAACATCCCCACACACACACACACACATCTTTCTTTCACTGTTAGAATAATATTATACACTAAAATGAAACACTCATACATTATGTTCATACATAAAATGCAGATAACAACAAAATTAAATCAAAAAATTATTTATTTTCGTTACATAAACAAACGTAAACTGTAAAATTGTGTAAAACCTTTTAATCATACGTAATTTGAAAATTGTATTTGATTCTTTACAAGATAGCACCCTGTTCTACAACTTAAGATCAGAATAAATCATATTGTAAATAAGTATTGTTCACAGTAGACTTAATGTATAAAAAAACATTGGAAAACTTTTCTAAGAAATCAAGTAATATAAGCAAATTAAAACACCTTCATGTGCATAGTTATAAATGAAATAACATATACGGTACTTAACGTTTAATTTACTAACGTTTAATATGTATGAGTGAAAATTGGGTAGAGTTTGTTCTGCCAGATTTCAATGTGTCTGAACTTAATAAATAATGAAGTGAGTTCCCAGAAAACGTTTCCGGCTGGTTTCCAACAAAACTGTACATAAAGTACTTATACTATTATCAGTACGTTGTACGTTGTACGTTGGAATCCACCAACACGGTTAACCATCATACCCAATATGTCTGGTACATTACACTTCCTGGTTGGCTGTCTAAGTGCAGGATACATGATTTCTTACCTAATGTCGGCTACTACATATTTTTACTAACAAAATTGCAAAAAAAAAATTACAAACGCATCAAACTGGCAAACGGTATGGATATGAACGTAATAAAGAGAGAAACAATCGCAACATTAACATGATATAGCTATATAGATATATGGATATTTACTTATAAAGAGACAGAAAACCTCAATATTAACATGATATATATATATTTAATACCTGGCTATATAAATACATGATACATGATTTCAAACATTAGGTCAAGCCAGAGGCTAATACTATCAGGGCTTTTTCATTATATCAAAAGTAAAATTAAATCTGATTGGTTCGTAAGGTATCTGCACCTCGCAATCAAGTACTAGCTAAAACTAAAAGTTGGTGAAGTAAAGAGAGATATATATATAGTAAAGGTAAAGTTTAATATGATATACCATAGGTGAGAGAAAACAAATTGCTAGCTACCATACATTTTTAGCGATGTTATTGTATAATTATTCTTTTTTATAGTTATATCATTCATTTCAGAAAATCGAAACTTATATCCTAATTGTCTGTGTTTTTGAAGAGAAGATTAAACAAAACAGAAACTATCACTTTTTTTGCATTATTCGCACAGTGTTGCAGAGTTAATTTTGACTTTATTAAGATTCTATCTTACTTAACCAAATAATTTCCCATTAAAAAGTTAGACTTTATTACGCATGTCAATTTAAATCAAAATAATCATTTTTTTCCCAATTCCTGTACTTTCTGCGAATAAATAAACATAATCACCAGGGTTGCATTTCACTAAAAATGTTTGATAAAAAACAGTCGTAAACGTAAAAAAAGAAATATTCATAATATTGTGCCTAGTCATCCTCATGAATTTAATATTGTATTTTCAGAAAACATATCATTTTCTTAATTATTCAACTCGTAGATGGGTTTAATATCTAAAATTTTATGAACAATATACTTTTACAACCTATTTTTATCGTAAGTTTATTCGTGAAATGCAACAAATGTGATTTGTTCAAATGGTGTTTGTTTTCATTTACACAGTCCACAATGCACTGTTGTGCTTTGAAAAATGTTACTTTTGAATTCTGAATAAATTATGTTTCACTATGTTTATGAACATAATATATCATAATGTGTATGTTTAATGGAATTAATCAAAATTAGTGGACTTTTGTGAACTTAACATACACTTTGAATAAATAAAAACATGTGTGTTGAATAACTTGTGGTAGAATGCACGAACTGATTAGTAACACAAACGACAAATGCAATTATGTCCCTATAGCTGATATTACAGTATCAACAACACCATATTTCGTAATAATTTGATTGAACCCTGAAGCAACTGATAATGTATCCTGTTAAGCTAATGGAGCTATTAATATATCAACCATTATCAATACATAGCTATACTTTCATTGTGTAATAGGTAATGACCCATACAAGTCTACTTGCTTACCCTGAAAAGATGAGGTTGGGGTTCAATAGCCATTTATACATGTACTTGATTTTGAATTATGTCTAGTTTGTTAACACTTCTGATATTGTAGACAAGATCTAACCCAATCCGATTTTAACAATTGTATGGTGTTCAGCGTCGCTTTCAAAAAATGTTCAGTCATATCGCGACTGTGTCTACTTGAGACAGTATTCTAAACGCTGTCACACTGGAGTATCATGCCGCAGACACATAGTATGATACCCCACCCAGTCACATTATACTCACACCGGGTCGACCAGACCTAGAACTCTCCTCTAAATGCTGAGCGTCAACAAATCTACTCTCTAAAAAAGGTTATACTCTTTTTACCCGTTTTAAATTAATATGAAATCATGGATGGCCCGTAATAATGAGTATAGTTATATGATGCTTATAATCACCATCTTATCAATGTATCTGGAAATATTTGCTGGTTCTGAGGTAGCAATTTGGTTCTGATACCTTTAATAAAGCAGAAGTTCATCAACTAAAACGAAATGACTTACCCCTTATAAAACTCATCTTGCCTTCTAATGAATTTTAGGCAAAACACTGCCAGATAAATAACCAATCATACTTTACAATTCGAGATTTTGCTCTGTAAATACCCAGTTTTGAAATAAACTTTGAAAATAATTCATTTCTTCTATTGGATCCTCAGTAACACTAGACTGATCAATTGAGCTTTAATGAGCATATAATATATCAGATTTAACAGAGCAATTATCATTTTTTGGAAAGTACCATTTAAACTTTGGTTGCTCTGTGTGAGTGAATTATTATCTCGGCGATACGTAAACGCTGTTTCTAATTATTTTTAAGCACAGCTGGTTTCCTAGTCATATTTACATTGGTGGTCTTCGATCAAACATCTATCTTAGTATCTCAGTCGTCTAATCATGTATAATGCTGATTATACTATGAAAAAAGGTGATTATTTTTAAAATATGTAACCAATTTTATAAAAAATTGAATCAGGTGATTTAATTGTAACAACCATTGAAATTCTAGCCAAAAAACTGAGCGCATAGGCCTAATTTGAAAATCCTTTGTCTTTAGCCTATTTATATCAATATCGTTATGGCAATACGGACTGAGTGAATATATAATTAAACCATTTAGGTATTTTGAATAAAATCTTTTGTTTTGTCAATTCTTACATTTTGAAAAATCCTAATACACTTCCGTTTAACAGTGTTATGTTAAAAATGTAGTGTATTATGGTATAATTTTTGAAATATGAGTGTAAATGAATAAAAGTGCAAATAGAATACTTTTTCACATATTTTTTATTTAATATGCAAAAATTAATATTATAATTCATGTGTTTGTGTGTGTGTGTGGATGAAAATCCTACAAACTAAATGTTTAATGCAGTACCAGCGGTATATAATATTATAAATTTCTTTATGGATGAAAAATTGTTACACACTGAATGTTAAATATATTAGTTGTTGTTAATCGGGTTAGTTGTTAGTTGTTGATTTCACTTTCATTGTTAAATAAGTTCTTACAACTTAGATAAATCACGCTCGAATTCGTCTGTAACAGAATCAGTTCTAAGCACATGTAAAGATAGTGTCTTCCTTAACGACACATTCATGTAGCCTGTGAGCGGGATCAAACCAAACCAAAATTCTTCCACTGCACCACACGCTCCACAAAAATATGGAATATATTTCATATTAATTTCAAAAGAATATATTGATAAATAAGTGTTGTGAATTTCAAATACAATAAAGAAGTGCACAGTTTTAAAAACCTACCATGGAAGTTTGAATTGACATATAACTGACTTCTTAAAAATTGTTGTTTTACTTTAGACATGCAATAATGTAATGTGATTACCAGTAGTGGGAGGGGGGGGGGGGGGGGGCGGGAAAAATAATCCAATTGTATGATTCAGAAAAAGTTCAAAGGTTAGTACAATTAGTTTAGTATATAATGTTTTATTTTAGCTCAATTACGATGAAAGCTCTGAGCTTATATGAACCGCTTTCCAGTCCGCTTCATGGATAGCACCAGTACTGAGTGTTGTTTTATGAGAAGCGTCGGGTCGAGCTGGGGATCGAACTCACAACTTCTGGCGTGAGTGGCCAACACTATATCAATTAGACTACCACCCCGCTCATGCAATTAATACACTTGCATCAGTCCAACTATTAGACTGATAAACAATATATATATAAATAATGATTAATAATAAGTTGAAACATGTTTTGTACGGAACATACAATTCATAATGACTGAGGCAAGTGTAAACATTTGTCTTTCTTGAAACATTAAATATACCCGATTATTTATATGTTCTTTTGCCTTAAATACAAATAGGGTGTGTTATGCTGTGCATACAGAAATGTATATGATAGTGAAAGCTTAATAGTATAACTGATGTAAAGATACTCAACCCAGCCCATTAAATGAACTATGCTTATAGCAAATAGGATATTCAAGCATTCAGTGGCGGGAGGGAGTAAATGTTAGGTAGCCAATGAGGCCTCCAAACATATTATATAATGAAACAGTGAAATGAAGGTCAGCATATTCAATGAGTCAGTGCATAAATATTATCCGCAGAATAATAGAAAGTGAAACTTCTTGAACAACAATATGGCAGATAATGTTATAGACTATTTGCTAATGGCAGCCTCTTCAATTGTATTAAACAATTTACATTGTAGGGGAATATCATATTAATATTAATAGTATTCAGGAGCCAAGTGGGGAATATATTTACGTTGAGAGTTTGCGAAGAATGTTCTTGTAGTTGATGGAACACATCTTCTTCAGGCTATAAGGTGAACAAAGGAAATAGCTTGAAGCTATGTTGTTAACAGTGTCCTTTGTCATATTTACACACAATTGACAAGAGATGAAGCTTTTATGCTTGGCGCAAACAACAATATGCACAATAAAAATATTAATGTCATGACTGAAGGTATGCCTATTTAGATGGATATTGATTGAACCTACCAACGAAAACCAGCCTATTGCAATATCAAACAATTATCGAGCACAGCTGTATACCATGTTTGGGGTAAAAACAGTAAGTAATAATATACATACATTATTTTAACATATTTATCCTAGATTTGATAAAACATAGTACTTTTTCAACATCACTATAAGCATAGCCAGTATATTGTGCAAACTATTTTTTTTTAATTTTTGAAAACTTTAACCAACTATATGAAATCAATAAAATTTAAATTGTATAAAATATCTGTACTCTTTGTTACATGTATTTTAATAGATAGTATTTCACTATACATAATTTATTGATAGTTCCACATGAAAATTATGCAACAGAAGAAGTTACGCAACTCTGTGAAGAAACTAGTGAAAGTTAACATATTTCTTACTAATACGAAATTAGTGAGAATAAATAATAAATTTAATCGTGTAAACAGAAAAATACTTTGAAATAAAATATAAAGTAATTCAACATAAATAGAACTTAATATTCATACTATACATTACCGACTAAATACAGCACCATGAGTATGAAAGGCCCTCCCAGTTTGATATTATATCATTGGAAGAGGGTCACAATGAGTATAAATCGCCCACCTGTAGTGCAGTATACCATACAAAAGAAGGCTGATACTACTTCAGACATTAACAAGAGTACATTATAGATATATAATTACTGTATTTCGCAAAATTCAAATAGTACATATAAGGATGATTGAAGTGTCGTAACACGGCCATTGGTCGTCCGATTTGAACAGTACAAAACTTTCTCCATAGTATCATGAAATAATACTGCACACAAAGGCAAATAAAGCAAAATTTTATGACCAAGAGCCACAATACATACATAGCTCTCCGAATTGACTTGTTCAAACTTGGTCCGAGGTCTTATGGTATACAACTACAATGGAAATGAAACATGTTCAGGTGATGGGGAACGCATTTGATTTTGTTGTGATTCGTAACCTAAACATTATTTATCATATTTGGCCTGTTAAAGTGTTGTTGTTTTTTCTGAGATATTATATTTATATATATTCACATACTTTTTAACAATTCAAGGTCTTTATATAACTCTGACATAAAATATTCGATTAAGTCAGTTCAATACGTTTCCTTGATACTGTAATTATAATTACTTTGCAAGTTTAAAATGCGAGGTCTAGAGTGCACATAACCAAATGTTAACAGACAGAACAATGCGATCTGAATAGCTCACTTGAGATTTGTATAATACAGAAACAGTTATACGATACTCAACGTCCATATAGTGTTATGCAATTATGCCACTGTTAAACTAACATTCACATTACTTTTTTCAGAGTTTACTTTGAAAGAATATCCATCTTTTGTCGATATGGACGTGTGGATATTAGTGCATCCCCAAACAAACACAGACGGTGATAAATGGATAGTGGAAGTAACTTAGACCAAAAAGAAGATGATTAATTTTAAATGGCTATTCAATAGAAAGGGGATATATGTTGACTGGTAGTGGTGTAATGACCAAAAGGTGGAAAGTGCAATGTACCAGATATAATGGCATCATTTAATTATTCTAATAAAAATGTTATGCCAAAGGAACTAACATTAAGATTAAATAGAATATGGCTTTATTAAATGATTTTACAAAGAGAATCGTTATTTTGAAGTATATACACGTAGTCTATCCCGTCTCTACTATTGATAAAGGGGATTGGGCTAGTTAAATGCTAGTCATAAGCTCATTTTTCCAAAGAACCAAATGGATTTTACGAACACTTTTCACAAGTCCATTTCAATATATATGTGACTTTTAATACTCAGAGACTTGTTTGATGTACCCAACGTAATGTTAAATTAGTAGTGGATAATATTATAGCAATGTTCTAATTGATGATGTTATATATACAAGTACTTAACATAGTTCGTAATGAATACTTATCCCTCTTCACATTTGCAGTTATTTTGTTCAAATGACCTGGCTATATATGTTCGTAATTTTATTGATAGACAAAGAACTGTTTGAATATAATTCAAACTATGTTGTATTTTGTTATATCAAATAGTACAAATAATATATCTTAATATTATGCATTACATGTCTTCTAACTATAGTATGAAATAAAATTGTTAAATATTACATTGTTTATGTCGTAAATTATTCCTTGAAGAATTACATTCTTTCTTTAAATCTGCTATTCTATACATGTATAAATTTTTATTGCAAAGTAGACTGCACTTAAAAGTACCCAACTCTCCAATGTCTTTGTACTATTTTAAATTTCAACCACCAATATGGTTGTCCATTTAATCACCCTATTATAGGTGTATGAGGGCCGGGATGTAATATGAAAGAAGTATATATGTTTAAGTTGTAATATAGTTAAACATGTTTTCATTTCATTTATCATTTAAATAAACTAGTGTTTTTTCTTCTTTTCGTCCTTTTTTCTTATGTGTAGTGTTACTATTTCTGAAGTTATAGTTTTTTCAATCACATAATTTAGATATTTATTATACTTAAGCATAAGATAAAATAAATATTTTGTATCGGTTGTTTCCAGTTTACATTCTTTTCTTATACATATATGGAGAGACAAAGAGTTTTTTAATACTTTATTTATACATGGTATCTATATATCGTACATGTATGACACATGACACAAAGATTTATGCAAAATGTGTTTCATTGCAAGACGGATTAGCATACAAGGAAAACTCGACATTATTGTGATTTTGAAAAAATCTATTTCAGTTCCAATCAAGTGTATGTATGTCGATGTAAATATTTTCATTTTTTTTATCTTTTTCCTACTTTAAAGTTTAATTAATAGTAATGCATGAGATAGAAACTGAGACTATGAGCATAAATCAAATATATTATAATAATATTCTATTTGGACTTAATTCCATCGAACCAGTAACTCTGGTCATTATGGCATTAGTTGTAAATTTTAGCAGATAGATAGATATCAAAATAGATAGATAGTATCAAAACAAAAAACTCCAAATCAATTTTGTTGATATCATTTGAAACCAATATTGTTAGATTATTCATTAGAAGCTATTTTATATTTATTCAAAACAGCTATATTTTATCCATGAATCGTGCATTTGATGACTTTGGATTTTGTATGATTTATAATATCATATCACAGGGAAAGTATCCTAATAAAACTGGCGAAAAAACAACTAAAATATTACTAATTTTGTGCTAGTATAGTATTTGTTCATATTTTCTTTTATATATTAAAAGGTCGTAGTACATTTATGTTGCATTCCGTCCCATGTTATCCTACTGAAACAGCTTGAGAAAATAATCAAATTAAAGAGCTCACAAAATTATCTTACAGATAAATGTGATCCTACTACAATGTAACTGAATTCAGCCAAGCATATTTTACAGAAGAACGAAGAGACTTTCCGTTGATTTTATGATGTATTGCAAGATGCCCAATACTGACTGAATTCAGTAGCAAGCAAAATAGTTTCCTTCTAAAGCTGACTTTGAACTGACTTCTAAATATAAAGTTTGACTGAATTCAGCCAGTGAAGTGCTGGAATGGCTGATATCGATTTTATATGCAGCATTTATAATACGTGTTGACTCAACTAAAGTTTGACTGAATTCAGTAACTCACTTCATCAGGATTAACATTTATTTGAAAATGCCCATTTCACTTTTAAACGATACAAGTTCAATTAATTATCCAGCAAAAATATTAAGCGAAACCTTTAATCACATGTAATGTAAATGACTGAATTCAGCCAGATTGGAAGCATATATAATCTACAAATAGGCATGCTAGCTTAAACTTCTTATTGTATTGATATAAAATGACCATGCCGATCATTTAAATGATAATCAATGAACATCGCGAGTCCAGAAGTTACAAATATCAATAGTTTTGACCTTTTCAGAAAAGGGTCAATTTGAATCAGAACGTGTTAGTTGTCAAGTGTAGGTTTAACTGTTTTAATTTTCTTGGTGTTTATAAATTTCTTTGCAATTAATATTATTTTATTCAAAACTTTGTCAAAAATTTTATTTCCGAACATAATGTCTGTGTTTGTCCAATTTGAATTAATGCCTATACATTTTTTGCGAATATGGTTCATCAAACAGGAGATAAATTGTTTAGAAATGTCACATTCGATAAAAATATGTCTTATTATTTCTATTTCTCTGTTGCATAAACTGCAAATACCAGAATCCTTTATTTCTATTTTTTTAAGAAGAGAATTGGTTCCTAATATTTGGTGGTTTATTCTGTACTGAAACCATTGTAAGTTTGTGTCATTTTTTATGTTAAAATTCTTTTGGACAAGGAGTACCTTGCTTCATGTTTGTTTTCTCTTTTTAGCTATCTTCAGGGTTTGGGTTGAACTCACAACAATAACATTGGGAAAATACCATTACAAACACAGGAGTCTTGGTGTATGTTCAGTGAGTCACAAATACATACACGATTGAGGTTCAGTTAAGATTAAACGATTCATACACATTTTTGAATTGGATTTAACGCCAGTTTCAACACATTTATGGTTATGGTGGAAGAACACCTAAATCTAAGTAGAACCTACGTCCTTCCGCAAGTAACTGGCAAACTTTCTGTTGTAGTGAGCTGGACTCGAACCTACGACCTTAGCGGTGAGAGGTAATTGATCTTGAGACGGCGCCTTACACCCATCGGACAGGATGACCCATGTAACTGTAAAATGAGTTGATTATTATATACTTTCATTTTATTATTGACCACTCGGCCATGAGTGACCCCCAACGTACATTGTATAATTAACACATTGATAGGGCAATATACATTCTTATAAGTCATAATTTTATTTCAATGTACAAAATATAAAATATCAAGTTTGAAATTAATGTTTTTGCTTATTATTACATCCATAAATACTTTGGTGTAACCACAGTGACCGAGATGTCGTCAAAGAATGCTTATTTTGTCAAATTAAGTATACATGTTAAAAGGTTAAAGTTGCTGTGAATACAGATGAGAATAGAGGTAAACCAGAGGCAGACAATAGATAAGAGAAGTATACTAATGGCATATACTTTCAATTTATTTTACCGGTCCCGTCAATGACTTAACGAGATAAATATAATAACCATCGCTCTGTTTAACCGCCTAAAATGTCTTAAAGAAGTACTAATAATCATATTCATGCCGACACTTTATAAAGCCGTCTTTAAAGGGAGTATGTCAGGTAAAACGTTATGAGTTATTTTTCAAATGGATAAAAGGCATCTCATTTCCATTAATAAATACAATCCGAATGTCAAATCCACAAAAATGTGACAAAATCGATATTTTGATTGTAGAGTTAAACTTGAAACTCAATTCCAATTCTAAAATTAGACAGCATTTAAATACTGCTTGACGACCTTTACGTCGTCACTTCGAATCTCACTTAGAAGAAATGATATTTATGACGTATTAACTTATACAACATCAAACTGAAATCAAAATGAAATCACGCAACTCATAGCACACTTCACTACATATGTTGCAGTTTTAAGCGGGTACAATGTATTTTAGTCTAACCTAGGCGCGTAGCCGAAGTTAGAAAATCCCTTTTCAATATATTATGTTGCGTGCTTAATTAGATAGCCTTTTGGCCATTCGGGATCAGTAAGTATATATAGGCATGACATATTGGGGGGGGGGGGGGGGGGTCCAATTTTAAAAAATACTGGTATTCCGTTTAACAGAAATGTACATATTAGTTTTACGTAAATAGTGACCGGACCGGTTCAACCGACAATTTGTTTTAAAATGTAGTCTAAAATACAATAATCTTGAATGTGTGCGTATGTGTGTAATAGCCAATCAAACATACTGAGCGCTCCATTATATAATGTATTAAGGCTCCAATACGGAAGTTTTATTTACCCATAGTATGTAGTATACACCCACATTATGGTTAATGAAGCATGCAATCACTGCACAGGTGCATTGACAATTAAAGGTGTGTTCAGTATATATTCTGCCGGTATAAAATCACTACAGATTAAGCACCAGCATAAAGTGTTGTCTTGATATATTTTGTGTACAATATGTTTGACTCAGTTTTATTTAACATTTAAAAATGACCTCTAAAAAGTTGTTTCTCGCGAGTAAATATTTACGCAGTGAAATAATGCACTTGCAGTTTAGTATTTGTGTATCAATACGGTGTTACGTTGATATATTGTTATATTCTAATTATAAAACCAATTAAACCTGAACAAAGTTGTATGTATGTGCTTTCACGTAACGTATGATGTTCATGGAATTCAATTGCATTTAATATATGTGTTAATCAATTGCGAACACGTGGATATTGAAAGAGTACAACTATAAAACTTGAATTATGATTCGTATGTACATTTTTGTGGATTTCACAAAATTGGTTGATATTTCTAATGTGTGACTAAAATCGTGTTAAATGATGTTTTTTAAGGGAAAACGACACAATATAGTCATGCCTGGTATGTGTGTATAAAATATAAGTTTATTGTTAGTATTTGAGACTAAATTGTTTATATACACAAGTGTGAATATTTAAGTGAAAAATAAAAACACAAGACGAGGTCGTATCCTGTTTGTAAATTTATTGAGTATACGGAAGCATATCAGCTCTGACTAATGATAGTTAATTGATCTATTGTGTTGTTTATATGGCTGCAACGTAACAAAGCAATGTCAGCTATGTGGTTGCGTTATAAAATGTGAAATATATCTGCGAACTGAAATTACAAGTAAAAGTTACGTAACTGTATCAACTCTCGGTTAAAACTTTCTGAAAATAATAAATGCGCATGACTTGCAATGTAACCATGGAGATACACGTAAGTTGTTATAGATTGTTTTGTTCCTTTTCTTTTTCTGCTTTATATGTTTTATTTCTTTTCTTGTTTACATTTTTATATGTATATGCAGTAGTGCCAAAGAAATGGTATAGTGGTAGAGCGTCCGCCTTTTATGCGGAACGTCATGGGTACAGTCCCCGGCTTCTAGAGATCTATATAGGCGATTAGTAGTGGTATACTGGAAGAGCGTCCGCCTTGTTTCTGGAATGTAATGGGTACGGTCCCCGGCTTGTAGAGATTTATACAGGCGCTCAGTAGTGGTATAGTGGTAGACCGTTCGCCTTGTATCCGGAATGTCATGGGTACGGTCCCCGGCTTCTAGAGATCTATATAGGCGCTCAGTAGTGGTATAGTGATAGAGCGTCCGCATTGTATGCGGAATGTCATGGGTACGGTCCCCGGCTTGTAGAGATCTGTATAGGCGCTCAGTAGTGGTATAGTGATAGAGCGTCAGCATTGTATGCGGAATGTCATGGGTACGGTCCCCGGCTTGTAGAGATCTGTAAAGGCGCTCAGTAGTGGTATAGTTGTAGAGCATCCGCCTTGTACGTGGATTGTCATGGGTACGGTCCCCGGCTAGTAGATATCTATATAAGCGCTCAGTAGTGGTATAGTGGTAGAGCGTCCGCCTTGTATACGGAATGCCATGGGTATGGTCCTCGGTTTGTAGAAATCTATATAGGCACTCAGTAGTGGTATAGTGGTAGAGCGTCCGCCTTGCATGTTGAATGTCATGAGTACGGTCCCCGACTTAAATAGATCTATATAGGCGCTCAGCATTAAGAGGATAGTTCTAGGTCTGGTTGGCTGGTTTCAGTATAATATTACTACGTTGTGTAACATACCATATATCTACGGTGTGGTACTCCAGTGTAGTAGCATTTAAAATGTTGTCTCATGTAGCCACAGTCGCGAAATGACTGAACAATTGTTGCAGCGACGGTAAACACCATACAACAACAATAATAATAATTCACATTGCTAACATATCTGTTACATGTTTATTATTTCTTAGGCGTTCTCCGATGCCAATATAACACATTTCTTGACTTGATATCCTAACAAAACTTTGATATGTACTATATAGCTTATACATGAACGTAGGTCAATTCGTGAAATTAAGAATTAAAGTAATACTTCTTACATATATATTATAATATTAATAGTTCACTCTCGGTTATTTCAAGATGAATCAATATTTATCAAGACGCACGCATGCACGCAAGAGAGAAAGAGAGAGTTAATGAATTATACACACACACGTACACAAGAATGCACGTATACAAAAATACTCACACAAGCAAGCTTTCAGGCACACAGAGAGAGAGAGAGAGAGAGAGAGAGAGAGAGAGGGAAAGAGAGAGAGAGGGAAAGAGGGGGAGACAGAGAGACAGAGAGAGACAGAGAGAGTGGGGGCGAATGTACAAACACACGCACACACGCAAGTCATCACTAACGCGTATATACACAATCCAACCGACTGATAGATCAATGATGTACATGGGTATTAATCTAGCATTTAATTACAACACTTATACTATGAACCATTTAAAATGTTCCATGGAGTGCTAGTATGTATAAACAATGTACAATATTCATTTACAACATATATAAGTTATTTTGATATAAAATAATGTTATTTTTGTCAGTATTTTCAAAATCAACCAATGCACATCGCTTCATCATTACGGATTGATTTGTTTGCTCCTCGAAAATAATGGCAGTTTATATGAGCCAATTATGTCTATATGAGCCAAGCATGTTTATATGAGCCAATCATGTCTATATCCTACTTGCATATCAAGGTACTGGTGCTACCCAGGTAACGAGCGTGATAGTGATTCATTTTTTCTCGATTTGAAAGAAAAGCTATTCAGACATTGTATATACAACTTTGATTAGAACCGTGTCAATTGTTATAAAGATTTTAGTTTAGGTTTAATACTTTTCATTCAAAGCAAACTTCAATCTACTCGCGTGTAATATAACATTAACGCTCTTAACAGCGTAAGTATGCATTACCTCGTCATTTTTCTTTTCATGGGAAACATTTCTATATTTTGTTATCGTTCGATGTTTTATTTCGATCTTTCTCATCTTTCTCATCGTTCACGCATCGTTATTTCATGCATCGTAAAGTATCTACTATGTTTGGTACATTAGAGTAGCGTAACACATTCAGGTGAAATACAAAGAGGATATATTTTGTTTTTCCCTGCCCACATCTTGTAACTCAACTATATACATTTCGTTTGGATACATGTTGACAAATTTACCTACCTGGATGCCTACCGTCTATCTGTCTGTCACCATTTCCGCTGTTCTGTCCGTCCACCTTTTGGCCACCTGCCTGGTTACCCATGTGTTCGCCTGTCTGCCGTCTAACCGCCTAATCACCAGCTCACATGACGTATTTTCACTCAGCCCGTTTGCCTTCCATCGAATCTTGGATGTTCATCCGCCTACTTACTTGACCAGGTTGTTTTTTTCCCAATATTCATGGTTTGAGGACCCCCTTCATTTTTGACAATTCTGCCCATTTCTTGCAGTGTATCACTACGCATCTTTAAACTGATAGATATATATATCAAACAGCACCCAGTGTCAGTCAAACTCATGACAATGTCCCATTCTTCTCATCTGTAGAAGAAAACATGAACATGAATCATCATAACATTGCAGACAAGACCACTTAACTAACTAAAGAGTGTAAAGAAATTGATGTTTGTAGTTAAATAGGTCTCAAAACGTTCTTACTCAGTTATCAATAAAACCTGTTTACTGGGCAATAAACATACCTATAATTGATGTTTGTAGTTAAATCGGCCTCAAAACATCTTACACAGTTATCAATAAAACCTATTTACTGGGCAAAAAGTATACCTATAATTGATGTCTGTAGTTAAATCGGTCTAAAAAATCTTACACAGTTATCAATAAAACCTATTTACTGGGCAATAAGCATACCTATAATTGGTGAGCTTCATGAGTTCATCAGTCGGTGTCACAGTATTGTTTTTTAAATGTCAAACTTGGAATTAAAATATCAATGACGATTACATCGTTCAAGTGTATTAACCATAGTAACCACAGTGTCTCAAAAGAATGCTTATCTTGTCGAAATAGCTGTTTGTTACAAGGTTGCTATTTGCATGACTTCAGTTGATTAAAAAGATAGAACCAGGGAAAAAATCAACCTACATGTACCTCATTAGTTCTTGTATCACGATTACATATATTTTTTTGTGGACCAATTGACTTGCGTGCATGACTGCTATCTGCCTTCCTGTCCATCTGTCCCTATACCGTTTGGCTACTTGCCCGACAGCCCTTGTGTTCGCCTGTCTTTCGTTTACTCGCCGGTTCACATGATTTCTTTCACTCAGTCTGTCCGCCCGCCATCAACTCCTGACTACCTAAAAAGTTAATCCGCCTACTTTCTCATATATATCTGTCTGTGTGATACTTTCTTGTGTTTTTTTCACTGCCTGACTGACGCATTATGCCTGACAGTTGCCATCTTGCCTAGCTTTCTTCTTAGCCATCTCGCCTTTTACGATAAATCGTATACACATAGAAATGTATATGATATGTACATATTTAAACGATAAAATCGAGAATAAAAATGATCTCATGGAAGTACAAGGAACGCGACCAAGTAAAATAATACGTTCCTTACGCCTACTAGCGGTATTCTACTGTCAGTCCACGTATCTGCACAAAATAACAACAAATACCAAACCTATATCGAGATGATGCATATTTAAGCACTAGTATTTGAATACTTTTTATTTAAGTTAAGACGGACTGACATACTGGCAGACAAATGGACGGACGTTCTAACAAATGGGTATTTAAGTGTCTTCTTACTCGTGTGGCCAAAGTTTTGCCACACAAAAGAAAAGAGCCATATAAGAGCTGTTTAAAGTGTTTTTCAACCGTCCCAAAAATACTAAACCAGGCTGTGTCCGTATTGTGGAGGTGCCTTACCATGTGGGTTATATCTAAAAATTGGATGTGCCAGTAAATGTTATCTTTTGCGGAATTGTATCAACACGGGGTTAACTTTCCTGAAAAAAATTAAATGCTGACGACTGGTGTGCGCCTTAAAACCCCAAATTTGTCATTGTCTTGTAAGTGACAGTGTCTCATATCTGAGCTTTGAGGTTTGATAATGTAGATAATGTTTCGTTTATTAGACATTTAATTATTATATGACATATGACATTCGAGGATATCATTATGATGTACATAATTGAAAAAAAAGCCAAAGCAAACGGCAACAAAGTTCAAAATTAATGATATTTTTATATTGTGAATTTACCAACAAGATAACTACATTTATATTGTATGTAACATAATGAAATGACGTATTTGAATAGATTGAAGAACACAGAGTAGGGATAGAGCAAAGTATAAAAGGAGCAAAAGGAGATGAAAGATGAGGAGGGGAAATAAGGATCAGCAGAATTGTTCTTTTTATTTTTGGGAAAAGAGAATAAAAAGAGAGATGATGGAGGTGATATAGCAGTAGCCTCCCTTTAGTTTAAGAATATTTATTGTTTTGGAGAAATAATCTCCATTTTTGTTGTGTTTATCAAAACTGTTGTGTTATAGCGCTATTTTTTCTTCTCTTTCAATTTGTTATTTTTTAATAAATGTAGACGGTATAAAAAAGTAGATTTGGTTTTATTGAGAGGTTCATGAGAGGCAATGACATTTATCACATACTTTACACTACAGGAGTGTAATAAACTCCTGATATATTTTTGAAATTAACCTAGTGTTTTATCACTACCGAGTATAAAGCGACTCTTTGACTTAAAATGCCCAAGTACTTTCCGATTTGCCCGAACTTAAAGATGACGTCGATATATCACTATAAAATGACGTTATTTCAGACGTGACGTTATACAATGACTTACGGAAACTAATATAAGCGACAAGTTCTTACTCTTTATAGAGGTGAACTGATAAATATATGGTAAATGTACCAATTTTCTGAGTTATGTGATAAAAATAATCTTACATTCGTTCTAATTTATTATTGAATTTATTTAATTCTTTGGCAAAAGTATATGATGCATAAAGTACTTTTGCCAACTCGTTTGATAAATTCGATTATAACTAAGCACGAATGCAAGATCCTCTAAATGCATCACACGCTCCCTGGTGCCAGCTTAAACGGTAGTCTGATACCTCTTAACATTATACAGTGTTACATTATTGTTTTATAAAGAAAATCAAATCATTATATTTTATCTATCGATAGATGTAAATGTTTATATATATATATATATTTATACATTTCATTATTATACATTTTATATTTATGTTTTCAGGCAACTGGATGGGTTTATATATTGCTGTTGGCGTTCCTGGTACATATGGTACAAGGTAATGCTTATATCTAGGTCTCAATATATACCAACTGTTCGGAGAACACTGCATCTTACATAGTCAACCGGGGATGAGTTTCCCGTTTTAAAAAAAGTAGTACACGAATTGGTTTGCGTAATATTATTTCAAAACCAGATTGGGAGCATATTATTCATGCTGATTTTTATAGTGACACCAGCTTCGCAAACTACTTTCACTGTTATTGTTGGATTGTAATACATATTAGCTTCATTTTTATGCCATCGGTTTTGAATAAACTATCAACTTAACCACTCTTCCCTGGAACTCTTCAAGGTTAAGTACTTGAACGCATCCATAACCACTATTGGCTACATTTTCCACTTGAATCAGCGGCGACAGACAAATAGTAGTGAGCCACAATTATTGTCGCTCATTAATCATCACGGCAACTTGGCAGAGGGTCCGAACTGAAGACCCAAAGATTGATACAGCAATCAACTGAACTAACTGGTCCCGGCTGTAATGCAATAAAAGTCTGTGTATCTGATCGCCATGACGTGTAGTTGTGCATGAACAATTGTTTCGCATTAGTCCTAACGATGTGGAGTAGACACCCTTAAACTTACATTTTTAATTTGCCTTAAATAACGGTTTATGTTGTAAATCCTATAATGTTGCGGTCAATGTGTTACTTCGCTGTTAAGACGTTGCGAGGGTTAACATCACTTTAAAAGAAAGCTCTATTTCCGCCTCTAAGTGTATACGCTCCAATATTATATCCGATTATCCAGCGAACGTAAAATATTACATTTTAATGAATTAAATTCGTCAGACAAAACAACTAATACGGTAAATTTGCATTATTTTTAACGAGTTGATATCCGTTATAATTCCATTTAATATCAACGTTGTAATTGTGTTCTAAAATATGTGCAACTGCTACTACTTTTAAAGCTACATCTACCAAGATTGCTGCGTGGCAGGTCTTATATGCATATACATGTATATATAATATCTAATTGAAATCAGAAAACCTTTTTTTTTTCAATTTCAAGGTCACCACTGTATGCTTTTGTTATCATTTTGCATATTACTAGATTATTGTTAATACATATATTTGGCAAACAAAATAAAAACATGTTTGCTATATGCAGTTTGAAAAAAAGTTTGTAACAAGTAACTTGCGGTTGAACACATGCAGCATGTGTTATGTTTTGCCTACATGTGATTTAAATACATTACCCGTGTTATAGTATTAACAGTTTGCATATAATGTATAACTTGAAAGAATGCGAAAACATATATGACATGAACGAATGCGAAAAGCTTATCTCCATAATAAATCATGTTAATATTTCATTTGTTTCAGTTTACACTCAGAACTGTGACGAACGTTGTGCGTCATGTAAGTTATATAATGATTGTACCTCATGTAAAGAGGGTTACTATAATATCGATCAAAATACGGACTGCTGGACCGAGTGTCGTCACCCATGTAAATCATGTACGTCACGCGATGTATGTACCTCATGTGAAGACGGTTACTATTCATCTTCACAAAGCAACTGCGGGAACCAGTGTCGTAACACATGTAAATCATGCACAGCATATGACACATGTACAGAGTGCAAATCATTTTACTATGGACAGAATTGTACACTTGCATGTCCAACAAACTGTTTGTCATGCACTTCGATAGATCGCTGTACCGCCTGTAAAGATGGTCATTACAGTTTTTACACTGTTGCTAAATGTACCGGCAATTGTAGAACTAATTGTAAATCATGTTCGACTTCTGATGATTGCACTGAATGTAATCCCGGATATTATGGATCTGACTGTTTACTGAACTGCTCCAGTAATTGTATTGACGGAAAGTGTGATCAGGGATCAGGGACATGCACCACTGGGTGCAAGTCAGGATTTACCGGTACGCTTTGTGATGAATGTGAGGCTGGCTTATATGACACTGCATGCAACGTTTCTTGCAAATCTAAAATCTGTTATGGTAATAAATGTCACAGAAACACAGGAACTTGCACATCATGTAGAAGATCATCATATGGAGACTTGTGCCAGCACACGTGTTCAAGTAATTGTAAGAGTGGAGGAACCTGTCATATAGAGACCGGTAAATGTACATATGGATGTAAGGATGGCTATTCTGGGGATATGTGTTGTTTAAACAACACTTTCTGTAAAACATGCGCATCTAATACGGATTGCTCTGAGTGCGTAGACGGCAAATACAGTGAAACATGTCAGAATGTGTGTCCTGCAAATTGTTACGCAAATACATGTAATATAAACGGAACCTGTACATCTTGTAATGTTGGATTTAGCGGGAATTATTGTAACCATTCATGTCCTAACACATGTTCTGATAACCAATGTGAAATGTCAGGAGAATGCATAGCATGCGTTGAGGGATATTTTGGAAAGTTTTGTGACAAGTGCCGAACTGGATATAATTTAACATGTGAATGTTCCTCTGGATGTGTAGATAACATATGTAATCAAACAAATGGTATTTGCCTAGAAGGGTGCAGGGGTGGTTATTGGAGTGATAAATGCTATAACATATGTCCTGATAACTGCACTATGTGTCAAATCGACAACGGCAAATGCACTTTGTGTAGAGAAGGACGATATGGCGATGATTGTTCAAAACATTGCAGTGATACTTGCAAACAGGTTGATGGAATGGAAATGTGCGGAATTAAGTACGGAGCATGTTTGCATGGTTGCGTTAACAACACTTACTTTGGGCCGAACTGTTCAGTAAACTGCAACCCTAATTGTAGAAATAACGAATGTTCCTGGGAAAAAGGGCATTGCTTACACGGTTGTGTTGACAATTTTTATGGAAATGAGTGTAATAAAAAATGCAGTGAAAACTGTAAATTTGCAAACTCTGATGGAGAAAACATATGTCACGAAATAAATGGATCGTGTAAAATTGGTTGCAAAAATGGTTGGCATGGATACAACTGTAACGAAGAATGCAGCGTATATTGTTTGAACCTTGCATGTGACGTAACAGGAGCGTGCAGAATCGGCTGTGTAAATGGATATGAAGGAACCAATTGTGACAAAGGTAGGAAAACATTGTTTAAAAAAACAAGATATGATTACTTATCATACACATAGCTTTCTGTTTCTACTTACAAAATAAACATGTTTGTATATACACAAATCAAATGTATGTGTATCTAACCTATACAGGAAGTATCCCTACATGTGACTTTACATAAAACGTGTTTCCAGTATTGCATAATTATATACGTTTCGAATATTAACACATTCGTTTGACTGTTCGTAATAAATATAGGTCATAAAGTGCTCCACTATCATTGTATACGACAACTGATATATATTCAAGCTCTCTTATGCATTAACTTGATACAATATAAGATGACTTATTTTGAGCTTAGCAGCAAATTGAACGTGTCGTTTTAAGACTATTCGTATTGCTTTGATTTTAAAACTGTTTCTTATGTAAATCTATTGAACTCGATATTCAGTTACATTGCAGTGCATAATTAACAACAGAAAAAAAAATGATGCCTATAAAATATCAAACAGGTAAATGTGTTACAGTAATAACAATATCAGCTTCAGGTTCAGATACCAACAGCGGCGTATACGGTGCTGTAGGAGGAGTCCTCGGAATGCTGGCTATAGTGGTGACATTCTTGATTATCTTTAGATTAATTAGGTATGTTTAAATGTACCATTTTTATATAATAAGAAAACAAATTTGTTAATGTTTAAAATGTGTACACTGTCGCTATTAAATTGATTTCACAGAAAATAAAATATCATACAGTGTATTTAAGATTTAACTGTTTTACACAATCATATGCTTACAAATGCTTACTCGAGATAATTCTTCTCTCCTGTCTTTATTGGTAAATTGTAGTCATATAAAATGTTGTGAAAATTTTCTCAGATTGAATTGTTTGTTTCATTTGATAAGTATTGTAAGACATTAAATTTGATTGTTTTTGGAAGAAAATACAGTTCATTTCTTGTAAAATTGTTTTTATATAAATTACAATATGTCAAATTTAGAACTTGATTCGGCTATTTTAAAACACTTTGGGGAATTTAGGTCCAGATGTTCTTGATCATTTTGCAAAAGCCGTAGAAGTATGATAATATGTATGATGGTACCGACAAGAATGAGATAGCGACGCGTATCCAACATCTCCGTACGTCTGAGACATTAGAAGAAATTTGTTGTTATTGACTCTAGTGCTATCAGTTGTCGCACACTTAAGGAAGGAAGTGGGTTGGCCAACGGTAGATGAATAAACCACCAGTTTGCTATAAATCATCTGTTTATAAACGCTGGGATAATTTTTTTAAAATAGGTTTTAGAAAGTCAGTGACCCTACGAAATGTTACTAGCATTCGTTATTGTCGCAGTTCCACGTTTAAAATGGTTAATGAATGTATGATTTAATTACAGAAGACGGCAATATAGGAACCAATCGAGCACAAACCAGGCGGACATTGTCAGTAAGTGTTAAAATGGTATACAGATATGTGTTGATATATGTGTTTATTGTGTCAACTTTGGGCTAACACGTGTCTGTATTGTTAGTAAGTGTTAACATGTAACACAGTTATGTGTTGATATATGTGTTTATTGTGTCAACTTTGGGCTAACACGTGTCTGTATTGTTAGTAAGTGTTAACATGTAACACAGATATGTGTTTATATATGTGTTAATTGTGTCAACTTTGGGCCTACACGTGTCTGTATTGTTTGCAAATGAGCAAAACAGTGCTAACCAGGTTTTACGTTGTAAGTTATACATTCACATTAATTTCATTTTACTATTATATTGATGATATATTATATGATTATTTAGTATATTGAAACAAAAACGTACGCCTCACATAGTTGTTTGAACGGATATCATCAGAAATTATACATATGTAACATTGGTCATGTTTAACACGTTAAATATTATGTTTAGCACGTGAGTTGTATGACAGGATTATATTTGAGACATACCTATCTGTCAACATATGTACACGTGTCATAGTTAACTTCCCGTTTCAGAAGATGACTCCCTGTCTAAGTACGTCCTTGCATCGTGAATAGGAAGTAAAAGAGCAATACACGTCTATATACGTATATGTGTGTATAAATATAAACATTGTATATCAATTGGATGTCAATATATTGTCTGATTTAACGCATCAATTATATCACCTACAATCGAATTTGAATAGTCCTGGCCTTAATTTATACTCCTTCAAAATATAAAGTAAAAAATTATAGAGAAGAAACAGATCCATAGTTTATGCTACATATTAAGCAATTAAAGCAATTATGTAAATAAAGTCGGTTATTTCGTAAGTGTTATGTAAATGTATGGGTAATCATTTATCAATTTTATCCAATAAACCGCGGCACGTCATATTTACAGATATGCCATCTACAGAGGTTTCTACGCCATCCCCAATTGAGACATTTGAGTACGAGATGAAAGACGAGATCCGGCGTGATGGAGGACTGGATGGTATAAATATAGACGGCGCATATGTGAATTACCTTGTGGAAAGTATGACTTAAGAAGTTAAAAGTTCTAACAAAATAAAAATAGCCACACATCAGCAATACATTTAATAATACAAACATACATGCACACGTACGCATGTCAGTAGCACGTACAAACGCAGGTTTGTACGGGCATACATAAACCCCCATATATATCATCTTATAATAAGAAACCAATCGAATATTTGGAATAGCCGAACGTCGTATAATGTAAAATGAGGTGAAGGAAATTTAACTATGAGTGACCTAGTCACATCTTCAACTTATATTAAAAATATTGGTGGTTGTCGTGTTATATTTGTAATGAGAGAACATGAAATGAGAGAACTTGTAATGAGAGAACTTCTAATAAGTCAACTTGTAATGAGAGGACTTGAAATGAGAAAACTTGTAATGAGAGAACTTGTAGTAATGAGAAAACTTGTACTGAGACAACTTGTAATGAGAGAACTTGTAATGAGATGACTTGTAATGAGAGAACTTGCAATGAGATAATTTGTAATGAGAGGAATAGTAATGAGAGAAATTGTGATGAGAGGATTTGTAATGAGAGAACTTGTAATGACACAACTTGTAATGAGAGAACTTGTAATGAGAGAACTTGTAATGAGACAATTTGTGATGAGATAACTTGTAATGAAAGAACTTGTAATGAAAGGACTTGTAAGGAGAGGACTTGTAATGAGAGGACTTGTAATGAGAGAACTTGTAATGAGAAAATTTGTAATGAGAGGACTTGTAACGAGAGAACTTGTAATGAGAGGACTTTTAATGAGAGGACTTGTAATGAGAGAACTTGTAATAAGAGCACTTGTAGTGAGAAATGTAAAAATAAGATAACTTGTAATGAGATAACTTGTAATGAGAGGACTTGAAATGAGAGAACTTATAATATAATGAGAGAACTTGCAATGAGACAAATTATAATGAGAAGACTTGTAATTAGAGAACTTATAATATAATGAGAGAAATTGCAATGAGACAAATTGTAATGAGTGAGCTTATTATGAGAGAACTTGTAATGAGACAACTTTTTATGAGAGAACTTGTAATGAGAGGACTTGTAATAAGGACTTATAATGAGAGGACTTGTAGTAATGAGAGAACTCGTAATAAGAGAACTTGTAATGAAAAAAAATAATGAAAGAACTTGTAATGAGACGACTTGTAATGAGAGAATTTGTAATGAGAGAATTTGTAATGAGAGAATTTGTAATGAAAGGACTTGTAATGAGAACTTGTAATGAGAGGACTTGTAATAAGAGGCCTTGTAATGAGAGGACTTGTAATGAGAGGACTTGTAATAAGAGAAATTGTAATGAGAGAACTTAAAATAAGATAATTTGTAATTAGAGAACTTGTAATGAGAGGACTCGAAATGAGAGAACTTGTATTGAGGGGACTTGTAATGAGAGAACTTATAATATAATGAGAGAACTTGCAATTAGACAAATTGTAATGAGAGAGCTTGTTATGAGAGAACTTGTAATGAGACAACTTTTTATGAGAGAACTTGTAATGAGAAGAATTGTAATGAGGACTTATAATGAGAGGACTTGTAGTAATGAGAGAACTTGTTATGAGAGAATTTGTAATGAGACAACTTTTTGTGAGAGAATTTGTAATGAGATGACTTGTAATGAGGACTTGTAATGAGGACTTGTAATGAGAGGACTTGTATTGAGGGCACTTGTAATGAGAGAACTTATATTATAATGAGAGAACTTGCAATTAGACAAATTGTAATGAGAGAGCTTGTTATGAGAGAACTTGTAATGAGACAACTTTTTATGAGAGAACTTGTAATGAGAGGAATTGTAATGAGGACTTATAATGAGAGGACTTGTAGTAATGAGAGAACTTGTTATGAGAGAATTTGTAATGAGGACTTATAATGAGAGGACTTGTAGTAATGAGAGAACTTGTTATGAGAGAATTTGTAATGAGACAACTTTTTGTGAGAGAATTTGTAATGAGATGACTTGTAATGAGGACTTGTAATGAGAGGACTTGTAATGAGAGGACTTGTAGTAATGAGAGAACTTGTAATGAGATAACTTGTAATGAGAGGACTTGTAATGAGAGAACTTGTAATTAGAGGACTTATAATGAGAGAACTTGTAATGAGAGGACTTGTAATGAGACAACTTGTAATGAGAAAACTTTTAATGAGAGAACTTGTAATGAGACGACTTGTAATGAGACAATTTGTAATGAGAGAACATGTAATGAGAGAACTTATAATGAAAGGACTTGTAATGAGTGGACTTGTAATAAGAGACCTTGTAATGAGAGAACTTGTAATGAGAGGACGTGTAATCAGAGAAATTGTATTGACAGAACTTAAAATAAGATAATTTGTAATGAGAGAACTTGTAATTTGAGGATTTGAAATGAGAGAACTTGTATTGAGGGGACTTGTAATGAGAGAACTTGCAATGAGAGAAATTGTAATGAGAGGACTTGTAATGAGAGAACTTGCAATGAGACAAATTGTAATGAGATGACTTATAATTAGAGAACTTATACTGTAATGAGAAAACTTGCAATGAGACAAGTTGTAATGAGATAACTTGTTATGAGAGAACTTGTTATGAGACAACTTTTTATGAGAGAACTTGTAATGAGACGACTTGTAATGAAGACTTGTAGTGAGAGGATTTGTAATGAGAGGACTTGTAGTAATGAGAGAACATGTTATGAGAGAACTTGTAATGAGACAACTTGTAATGAGAGGATTTGTAATGAGAGGACTTGTAATGAGAGGACTTGTAATGAGAGGACTTGTAGTAATGAGAGAACTTGTATTGAGAGAACTTGTAATGAGAGGACTTGTAAAGAAAGAACTTGTAATGAGTGAACTTGTTATGAGAGAACTTGTAATTTGAGGACTTGTAATGAGAGAACTTGTAATGAGGACATGTAATGAGAGGATTTGTAATAAGAGGATTTGTAATGAGAGGACTTTTAATGAGAAGACTTGTAATGAGAGAACAAGTACTGAGACAACTTGTAATGAGACAACTTGTAATGAGAGAACTTGTAATGAGACAATTTGTAATGAGAGATCTTGTAATAAGAGAACTTGTAATGAGATGACTTGTAATGAGGACTTGTAATGAGAGGACTTGAAATAAGAGGACTTGTAATTAGAGTTCTTTTTATGAGAGGACTTGTAATAAGAGAACTTGTAATAAGAGAACTTGTAATGAGAGAAATTGTAATGAGAGAACTTATAATATAATGTGAAAACTTGTGATAAAACAACTTGTAATGAGAGAATTTTTTTATGAGAAAACTTGTAATGAGACAACTTTTTATGAGAGAACGTGTAATTTGAGGACTTGTAATGAGATCACTTTTAATGAGAGAACTTGTAATGAGAGAACTTGTAATGAAATGACTTGTAATGAGGACTTGTAATGAGAGGGCTTGTAATGAGAGCACTTTTAAAGAGAGAAATTGTAATGAGAGAACTTGTAATGGGAGGACTTGTAATGAGAGGACTTGTAATGAGAGAACTCGTATTAAGAGAACTTGTAATGAAAAAAGTTAAAATAAGATAACTTGAAATGAGAGAACTTGTAATGAGAGGACTTGTAATGAGAGAACTTATAATTTAATGAGAGAACTTGTAATGAGAGAATTTGTTATGAGAGAACTTGTAATGAGACAGGAAGTAAAAGAGCAATACATGTATATATTCGTATATGTGTGTATAAATATAAATATTGTATATCAATTGGATGTCAATATATTGTCTGATTTAACGCATCAATAAGTATATGTCACCTACAATCGAATTTGAATAGTCCTGGCCTTAATTTATACTCCTTCAAAATATAAAGTAAAAAAATATAGAGAAGAAACAGATCCATAGTTTATACTACATATTAAGCAATTAAAGCAATTATGTATATAAAGTCGGTTATTTCGTAAGTGTTATGTAAATGTATGGGTAATCATTTATCAATTTTATCCAATAAACCGCGGCACGTCATATTTACAGATATGCCATCTACAGAGGTTTCTACGCCATCCCCAATTGAGACATTTGAGTACGAGATGAAAGACGAGATCCCGCGAGATGAAGGACTGGATGGTATAAATATAGACGGCGCATATGTGAATGACCTTGTGGAAAGTATGACTTAAGAAGTTAAAAGTTCTAACAAAATAAAAATAGCCACACATCAGCAATACATTTAATGAGAGGACTTGTAATGAGAGAATTTGTAATAAGAGAACTTGTAATGAGAGAACTTATAATATAATGTGAGAACTTGCAATGAGACAAATTGTAATGAGAGGATTTGTAATTAGATAACTTATAATATAATGAGAGAACTTGCAATGAGACAAATTGCAATGAGAGAGCTTGTTATGAGAGAACTTGTAATGAGACAACTTTTTATGAGAGAACTTGTAATGAGAGGATTTGTAATAAGGACTTGTAATGAGAAGACTTGTAATGAGAGGACTTATAGTAACGAGAGAATATGTAATGAGAGAACTTGTAATGATAGGACTTGTAATGAGACAACTTGTATTTAGAGAACTTGTAACGAGATGACTTGTACTGAGAGAACGAACTTGTAATAAGAGAACTTGTAATGAGAGGACTCGGAATAAGAAGACTTGTAATGAGAGAACTTGTAATGAGAGGACTTGTAATGTGAGAACTTGTAATCAGAGGACTTGTAATGAGAGAACTTGTAATGAGAGGACGGAGATTGAGTCTGAGGTGCATTACCGAGTAGTGTCATTACAGTGGATTACTAAATTATGACCCCTGCATTACATTCTTGTTGTTCTTATGTTAACGTGACTTTGTGCGAGTAAGCACACCTTTTGCTTTTGAGATGTGTCTTGATATTACCAGAAAGTATAACATGTGTCATGTTTAACACGCTAAATATTAAGATTAGCACACGAGATGTATGAAAGGATGGTTTTTATCTGTCAACATATGTACACGTGTTATAGTTAACTTCCCGTTTCAGCAGATGACTCTCAGGCTAATTACGAACCCTTGCACCGTGAACAAGAAAAAAAAGAGCAATACAGCAGCATATCATACCAGAAATCAGAATATGTGAACATGAAATTAATGTAAAAAACTTCATCAATTTGGCCGAATCGGTTTCATTAATCTATACTGAGAGGGCAATTAAACTCCATTGTACAAATATTTGATTCGTCTATTTTTATTGAAATGCTGTAAATCAGGGAAAAGCTGATGTTTACGAACCCCGAAAAAGGCCTTGTTTAATGGACTATTGTTAAATCTTAAATCTTTGCAAATATTGATGTTTTCAGTTTAAATTATACTTTATTCTTTTAAAAAACACATATTTGTTTCGCTTTTTGGTGAATTTTCTTAATGCAGTTCCATTATATATGCAACTTTCCTACAGCCATTTTATGTAAATATATCATAGTTTTAATAGTGAAGACACTCTTGCCATAAGAAAATACTTACACATGTTACACAGAGTGTACATGACAATGATCATAATAAATATCTTTGTGTGACAAGAATGCCTTCATGATAAAAATCACTATTTAAAAGCATAATATATATTCAAACATGTCAAAATAATGCATTAAACATACGTTATCTAACTTGGCCTTCGCGCTCAATAATACTTCAATAGATTGTCCACATAAAATTATTAAAAAATTCTGACGTATCAAATGAGTCATTTGATTTCATTTTGATTTCAATTCGATCTGTCACACAAGTTGGTTTATTGTAAAATGTGTTCCATATTAGATACAATGTCCGAATTACGATCTGAAGGTCATCAAGTAGTTTTCAAGTGAGTTCTGTTTTTAGCATGTTAGATTTCGTTTCAAGTTAACCACTTCGATAGCAATATAGATTTTGGATACTAACCCATTATTTATGACAATGAGATGTCAAAAATAAGCTTATATTATATAACTGTTATGGCTTTTTTTCTGAATATGCTACCTTTAAAGTGTTATAAAGTTGACAAAGAGAATAGGAACTTCAGAATTGCAGAATGTCACTAAATCAACTGCGTATGACGATATCTACTACTTGCAGTTTTGATCTAGATAATGAAAACGGACTTGATTACTGTGTTAAATATTTATTAGGCGTCACAAATGCAAGAACGAAATATGTGTGTGGTGTATACATGTACCACCAGTTATAAACGACCACAAAGACATGTGCGGATCTATAAATGAAACACGAAATGCTAAACAGTAAAATGGAAAATAAGTATCCTTTCTTTACAACTATGACAGTTGATTCTGACATTATTTTCATAGTTTCCAAAGCAGTTGACAGAAGTAACAATAACATCGGTAAATCGTTTATTTTTTATGTCTTAGTGTAATTATCTGATTTTTTTCAACTCTTAAATTAAATGGATGTGTATCGTCAGTTGCTAATGTACGCTTTAATTAAAGAAATAATCCATTGCTTTGCTAACAGTCCACTAATATTCATTAATTTGCTATTTATTTAATATTGAAACATAACTCAATATTTACTCTTTTAGAATTTTGAATGTGTTAGCTCCAATTTGTCATTCTTATATTATATTCCTTTTTCAATGTGTATTATTATCTTTATTAATTCTCAAAATATTTATTAAAAGTTTTTTTTATATATATTTTTATTATATCATATATAAAATACACGTAGCAATACGGTGATGTTTTGTATACATGTTTTTATTCCATGTGATGAAGTTGTACATATAATGGAAATACCTAATACCGCGAGTCTAAAAAATGTTCAACCATGCAAATAATGGCATCAATACTAAACAGTAGTAAGATTACTGAAGTGTGCTGAGTAAAAAAGTTGTCGATACGAATGCAAACAAATGCCGACGCTAACGCAAGCTTTGCGCATGTCTTACCAGATTGTTATTATACGGGTATTCGCGGTAATAGGTATATCGCGGTATAAGGTATACAAGGGATACATGTTTAATAACATATGGTGAGATCATGCATAAATGTTTTGTTCCATACGACGAGATCGTACATAAATGTTTTATTCCATATTATTGGATCGCAAATAAATGTGTTATTCCATATTATGGGATTGTACATAAATGTTTTATTCCATATGACAATTTTGTACATAAATGTTTTATTCCATGTGAAGATTGTGTACATAAATGTGTTATTCCTTATTATGAGTTTGGACATAAATTTGTTCTTCCATATGACGAGTTTGTACATAAATGTTTTATTTCATATGACGATTTTGTACATAAATGTTTTATTCAATATGATGAGTTTGTCCATCAATGTTTTATTTCATATTATGAGTTTGTCTATAAATATTATATTCCATATAATGAAATTGCACATTACTGTTTTTTATTATGTTTGTTCTCATAATTATATACAGGTAAATGTTTTTTCTCTTTGTTGATTTGTGTTAGCAAGCAAAGTATAATTGAAGAAAATGTAAGATTGATACATGTTGAGACGATATATTCTTGAAAAACAACAATGCTCATGAGTGTGCATTTAAATTCAAACATTGATGACACACTGTATACTGTGTGTTTAGTTCAAGATATTTGTGCCACACAGAATGAAGTGTGCTAAAACCCAAAACAGTACCGACACAAAGTTGAATAAGTAAATCACCAACATATGACAATATTGTACATAATTGTTTTATTCCACATGGTGATATTATTACTTCATGTTTTATTCCATATGGTGAGACTGTACATACATGTTTAATTCCATATGGTGGCATTGTACCTACATGTTTTACTCCATATGGTGACATTGTACATACATGTTTTATTCCATATGGTAAGATTGTGAGATTGTACATACATGTTTTATTCCATATGGTGACATTGTACATACATGTTTTATTCCATGTGGTGAGATTGTACATACATGTTTTATTCCATATGGTGATATTGTACATACATGTTTTATTCCATGTGGTGAGATTGTACATACATGTTTTTTATTCCATATGGTGAGATTGTACATAAATGTTTTATTCCATGTGGTGACATTGTACATACATGTTTTATTCCATGTGGTGAGCTTGTACATACATTTTACATGTTTTATTCTATGTGCTGACATTGTACCTACATGTTTTATTCCATATGATGAGACTGTACATACATGTTTTATTCCATGTGGTGAGTTTGTACATACATGTTTTATTCCATATGGTGAAATGGTACATACATGTTTTATTCCATGTGGTGAGATTGTACATACATGCTTTACTCCATATGGTGAGATTGTACATACATGTATTATATTTTAACTCATATACACATAGTCATACATTGATATTATACATGTATATTATCAAATGCTACGTTTCCTCTTCCGATTCTTCAAAATAGGATTTTTTAGATACACACACTTGTAGACAACGCTAACCAGTGTATGTGAAAGTTCATTAAGACTGTATCAGTAGGCAGAAAATGTAGTTTAGAAAGTGTTCTATATAAAACATTTTGATTGATTCTGTTACGTGTAACTTTTCCACACGCAAGACAGTGCAGAACATATTTTCCACACGCAAGAAAGTGCAGAACATATTTTCCACATACAATATAGTGTAGAACATATTTTCCATACGCAAGATAGTACAGACTATATTTTCCATACCGAATATAATGTAAAACATATTTTCCACACGCAAGATAGTGCAGAACATATTTTCCACATACAATATTGTGTAGTACATATTTTCCATACCCAAGATAGTACAGACTATATTTTCCACACCGATTATAATGTAAAACATATGTTCCACACGCAATATAGTATAGAACATATTTTTCACACGCAAGATAGTGCAGAACATATATTCCACACGCAATATAGTACAGAACATATTTCCACACATAATGTAGTGCATAACATATGTTCCACACGCAAGATAGTGCAGACGATATTATTCACACGCAAGATAGTGCAGAACATATATTCCACACGCAAGATAGTACAGAACATATGTTCCACACGCAAATAGTACATTACATATTTTCTCCACGCAAGATAGTGCAGAACAAATATTCCACACGCAAGATAGTGCAGAACATATTTTCCACACGCAATATAGTGTAGAACATATGTTCCACACGCAAGGTAGAGCAGACGACATTTTTCACACGCAAGATAGTGCAGAACATATATTCCACACGCAAGATAAAGCTTAAAGAAAAAGTAGTAAATGTGGTTTCAATATTTTATAAAATTCATAAACATTAATAATATTTTCTCATAGTGTATTCTTTTTTTGTAAATTAAAATGAAATATTTAGTTTTAAATGAATAAAGTATTTACCAATTTGAATAAAGTATTCACCAATTTGAGTAAGGAATAATATTTGAAACAAAATGAATTATTAAGTAAGCACTTAGCTTTTACAATCGGAAAAAAAGAGAATAATTTTGTTTATTGTCAAATACTTGTTTGGTGAACTTGATATATTTTGAATACCATTTTTGATAAAAAACGTTTTGCTATTGTTTTTAATATACGCATTGTTCCATACTATCTGGTTCTTCAATGCTTCTCGTTTATTCTCAACGTTCATACTTGATCATGATTGTAATATTTCTAGTAAAAAAATGGGAAATGGGTAGTTTTGTGTTTTAGTATAATACTTTTCATTCCAATGACATTAAATAATTAATTGTCCCCTAATGTATCTACTTTGTTAATGCACATATGTTTCCAATCTATATAATTAGTGATTTGCTGTTTGTTTTAACATTTCAGTATATAACTATTGTGTTTGGAAGAGGTACAATAGATAAGATTGATAATATGGCGACCGTAGCAAAGAGTTTTTCCGTTGGTCAGTGCTTCAAAAAGCAGGTTAAAATAAATCTCGTTATTTCCACAGTAAACGGTTAAGGATGTTGTTTGTAAAATATACATTAGTTGAAATGATATTTGTCTTTAAAAAAAAAGAAACAATATCATAAAAAAAAATATCTGTTTTTTAAGAACTCAGGCACGAACACAGTTCATTAGTACAATGACGTAAAAATAATTTAGTTAATTCAAATAATTACAAATACAGATTTAACTTGTTCTGAAATATATTTTTATTTACTGATTTTTCTCTTTCTTTTTTTATACAAATTTGTTCAAGTAGATACCAGTACCTTTCATTGGACATTAAATACCACTGTATAACGTCACTGTATAACGTCACGCACCCGTCTTATGAATAAAGGTATGTTAATAATATATATGCATAAAGAACACAACGAAAACTGCCAAAGTTATAAAGTAACGTATTAAGAACACAACGAAAACTGCCAAAGCTATAATGCAACTTATAAAGAGAACAACAAAAAATGCCAAAGCTATAAAGTAATGTATTAACAACACAACGGAAACTGCCAGAGATATAAAGTAACGTATGGAGAACACAACAAAAACTGCCAAAGCTATAAAGTAACGGATATAAAGGTTAGCTCAAAGAAGTTGTAGCAATAGGCATGAGACAAATCTTGATTCATCACAATAAAAAGTGTACACAACACGAAAACTTCTTGAACTCATTTGTTAAATTATAAAACATATGAGTGGGTGAAATTGATGTTTATCTTCTGTTGTATACTTTAAAAGGCATTTTAGGGTTTTAGAGGGATAGACATCGGGGTCGTCTATATGGAAAGGTTTGGAAGCACCTACATGTTCTGTAAAATCATGAGTAGTATTTTTAGTATTTGGTTAATTATGAAGAAATTCGTTTATGCAGCAAAAGGTCACCCCCCCCCCCCCCCCCCAGAGTAATGAGAATATGCGGATAAAACGTCAAGTTCAAGTACACCATACATAGTCACCACACATTGACATAGTCGGGGATCGAACCATCGTCTTAGATCTGATGTCATAATGAAATCACATTTCTCGTGGAAGGGTAATAAAATATGTTTCAATTTTAAGTGTGAAATGTATTTAGTCTAACATATGCAAGGTTAAGAAATCCATTTACAAAAAAATATTTAAAAAGCGGACGTGTAGTGGATATTACATTGAGCGCCTACGCCAGATGCTGCAGGTTCGATCCCAAGCTCGACTCAATTCCTCTATAAAACACCCAGTTCTGTACTGGTTCGACCAAGGAAGAGGACTCGAGAGCAGTTCATATACATTTTGAGTTTTGTTTGCAATCGATCTAAAATAGATAAACGTTAACTAATAAAAGCAAATTTTCATAATTAAAAAGATGTGTTGCAAGTAAAACCATAACATATTAATCATGGTTCACATTAATTATATTGGGTTGCCTAGATCTTGTGCGTATTGTTTGCTGTGGTAGGCGCTCTCATCGTAGTCTGGTGTGTAGATTTCTTTCTGGTTGTTCAAAAATAAGTATCTCCTTATATACATATATAAATATATATATATTGCATTGTGAACGTGTAGCTAAAACAGATCCCAAATATCGGAAATAATTGTTTTAATTTCAATCATCTCCCTTGAATGAATTATATTACTGTGATTTCACTGTATCTTCATGATCCAACGAGTTTCTATGTCTATCTTGTATATAACGTGAGAGTATTTATGAACCCTTAATTGGGTCCTACTCATTTAAACTATCAATTCATGTATGTAAATTGACCCACCAGATGTGTTGCATGTAAAACCATAGTACGTAAGTCATTGTTGTAACCTTACCATTGCTTATTTATGATCAATTATATTACATAAATGCTGATATCGGTCCTCGCTGTTTTCTGAACCAGAACACAGTTGAACTATATGGGACTTGCTAACACACACGACAATTTCTACGAGCACATAGTTAGACGTATTGGTATTATAACGTTGACCAGGTCTGGAATTGCCCAAAGATACTAAGTCTTTTTTTTCCAATGACAATGGCCCACCATTACGAATGCTCGACTAATGTTTTATTATTTTTGTGGAACGTTACACCATCTCAAACAGATACAGAACAAGTATCAATCGGTGGTACCCTAGCCATTTTTTTTCAAAAAAAGAAAAACCTCAAATGCTCATCAATCGTGTATCTGTTAAAATCCTTTAAAGTCGCCTTTGAAAACCTGTGATGTCTTATTGCAGAAAAAATCACGACGCTATAAACCATTTTGAGAATATATTAAACCAACTTTAATAGGATTATTTTAAACGCAAAAATCTTGCTACCGTGACAAAAAAGGGGCAATTAGATTAAAGATACGATAAATGATAAGAGTAATAAATTAATGATAAACTAGGTGTCGTGAATGTTAGATCGTTTCCTTATTTAAGTTTATGGAATGTTGAATAATATGAATCAAGAAATGAAACACAAAGTGTAAAACAGAAACAGAAAACGTGTTATTGAGATTAGGTCACGGTTATTAAACATGAATTTTACAGAGATTGCATTAATTGCGTTACATTGTGTAAATTCAGAAAAAAGAGGGAAAACTTGATTTTATTTCAGCTACAGCCAGCTTTGTCATTAGTATCGTGTTAAAGGAAATATATCAGAAGGTTTGCGAAATTTTACAACTTGCTAAAACATTTGTTTTCAATATAGAATTGCCCAATAGATTTATACTGAAAAAGGCTAAAATAATATATTGAAAAGAGATTTCCAATTTTTCACTACGCGCCTAGGCTAGACTATAATAGATTTCCCGCTTAAAATTGCAACGTATTTTGTGACGTATTAAATGAGTCACGTTATTTTATTTTGATCTCAAATTCATCCAATATACAGGTTTACACGTAGTTTTGTTTTTTTTCTCAGACAAAGTCCGAGTGACGATGCTAAAGTCGTCAAACTGTAGTCAAGTGATGTCGATTTTTACCACTCGAATTTAAATATCGACTTTTTCACCTACTAAACTATTCGAATTTTATTTGTTTATGATAATGATATGCCTTTTTTATCCATTTTGATAATCATTTTCTAAGACATTTGTATCTTTTAACCTGATTTATTTCATTTTAGGTTTTAAAAAAATGTTACTGAGATGAAAATTAATAGTATGGATTTTTTATTAAACAAGAAAAATAGAAAGTAATTGTATTTCACTTTAAATACGGCCGACATTATTATTAATATCATATAATGGTTTTAGTTAAATCAATACTGTCCTTGAAATGTTAATTTACAATTCTAGCTTTCTGGTTAACGGAGATTGCAGATTAAATGGAAAAGTGTTTTTGTTTTGAAAATTTGATTAACTTGTACTTACAAATACAAATGATCAGACAACTGATTTCCTATATCTTCAGTAAAACGCTTGGTCCAGTGGTAGAGCATCGTACCTAAGATCTGAATCACTTATTTGTACTATTAACTTTTTTATAATTCACTCATTCCTTAATCATAAAATAATGACAGATAACTGAGCATCGACTATATTAGATTTAAATATATGTTATCTCCCTTTAATCAGTCTTCTATCATATTCATTTATTAAATGTCTAATTTCTCTGTTTATATTCACGCATTATTCATTATTCTTACACATGAACTTTGTATGCTCAGAATTCATAAGGATAACATGTTATAGTTAAGAAATATAAGCCATTTTGTTCTCAACAGTTTAGAAAAAAATTAATATAAAGATTCGTCAATAGTTTAGTTTTGTTATTGTGCATTAGTTCTAATCTCAAATAAATGTAGTTTTGCGATGATATTGTACACACATATATGTAAATTGTATTCTGTATATTGTAAAATACATTGTTTATAAAAAGGTTATGGTCTCACTACACAGTTCACTTTTGATCTTTGGTCAATATACAATAAGGTCTATGATTATCATGGTTACAAAATAATTCCACATAAAAAAATCATAGCATTGTTTTCATAGCAGGAATGTATCTCACATAAAATGCACAACAACTGGGAGTTGTATATTGTATTCTGTATAGTGTATTTTATTGTTTATATTAAATTATGGTCTCACTAAATTTTGATCATTGGTATATATAAAATAAGGTATAGGATTCCCATGGTTAAAAAGGAATTCCTAATTTCAAAGAATTTTCTTTCATAACAGGAATGTATCCTTACATAAAATGCATAACTGGTATGCTGTCCCGCCTGTTTTTTTTAAAGATTTTTTAAAGAAAATAAATCCTCAAATTCTCATAAATACATGTACATGAATATGTAAAAATCCTTTAAAAAGTGATTTTTAACACCAGTGATGTCTTATTGCAGGATATGCTATGCCATGAAATCACAGACTCTATAAACCGTTTTGAAAGTATTTCAAACCAAATTACATAGGATTACTTAAGCGCAAGAATCTTGCTACCGTGACAATAAAGGGGCACAACTGTGTAGCGAGTCGTTAGCCTCAGCACACTCCTGTTATGGTATGACTTGTTTAGTCGCTCCACAATACAGTTTGTTGATTATATGTACATGCTGACATGTGATTTCTTTTGCGTTTGCGTTCTACAATAAAACACACGTTAGAAATAGGTATTGGATTTTTTGTTTAAAGTTGAATGTTTGTTTACGTTTCTAACGTATTACACATTTATTAAACTAGCATTTATTCGGTACCTTAAAACGAATATGGTTTGTGTATGTAGAAATTAGTTTAATGATTATATGTTAGATTCTGTGAAATGTCATTTTTATTCACTGAATGAAAATTTAGAAATATAAGTGGGTTGGTCCCGAGTGACGAAAACACAAAATCAACATAACATCCAATATAATTTCTAGTAAAATACCAAAGTCCTCACAAGCTATGAGAACTATGGCATTTTATTTATTAATATATCTACTTGTTTTATAACATGATGGTAACTTGATGTGTCCAGTTAATCTCGGACACCATATCACTTGTTATTCTTTGCAGATACATTTGTATGTCAGTAAAATACAAGACGTATTCCAATTCAAAACAGACATCTCTTCTTACTCAAAGGCAATGTTCACTTGTTCTATGTTTCAGTATTATATATGTGCATAAGCAATGACAAGCTATGATTAATTTATCTACTTGTTTTATAACATGACGGTAACTTGATGTTTCCAATGAATCTTGGACACTTTGTCACTAGTTATTCTTTGCCCATACATTTGTATGTCAGTAAAATACAAGACGCATTTCCAATTCAAAACAGATATCTCTTCTTACTCAAGGGCAATGTTCACTTGTTCAATGTACAAATGTATATATATATGTGCATACGCAATACACAGTACAAAAGAGAAAAGTTCATGCAATGTAAGTATGTTACCGTATTTGCATTGTTAAGTTTTATGTTGAAAACAAGCGTGTTTTAATAACACGTCACTAGATCCACAATTAGGAGAAAGTACGTCTGATGAACATAGAAATTAGAAGTATCCCGAAATGGTTATCGGAATATTCTTTTCAATAATTGAATCTTATTAAATATACAAACACATGTTTCAGCTATAGGGGTCCTCCGTGGACGAGTGGTCTCAATCTCACTTACCATTCACCGCTAAGGTCGTAGTTTTGAGTTCTCCTCGTTCAAAAAACTTTATATAACAATGTTTACCAGATACTTGCCGAAGAACGATGGTTCAACTCAGATTCATTCTGAGTTCTTCCGCCACCAATAAAACTGGATATGCCTTATATAACTTGTACTGTGTTGAAAATGGCATTGAACCCCATTCAAATATAGAAAAGCCCGGACATAACTATTTACATTCTTAATGATTTTCATGAAACAACTCTCATGTAAACTTGTAAGAAACCACTCAATCCGGTTCCAGCTAACATCATCTTTAATAGTTTGTGCAACTGTTTGAATATTCAGGCATTACATCGATTGTGTACCTCGACACATTGATGATAATACTGTATATAAAAAGTTGTTATGACCATTCAGTAATACCTGTTTTTTAACAGTATTGCGATATTAGCGATGACTCCTGTGATAAGGGTTATACACATTGTACTTCCAAGAGTACATATATATACATGTCGTATTTTTTAATTATAAATGGTTCTGAGAATATTGAACATGTTTAAAGATTATTCTTTGATACTTCTACTTATTACAAACTGGAATAGTTGAATCTTCATTTTAAGAACAAAGCAATGCAATAAACAAGTTTATATAAAAATTTCATTTTTTAGATCTAATTTGAAAAAAAATAGAACTGTATATGTTAAACTTAAGCTCTAGTTAACTATATTTTATATATAAACATATACTTTAGAGTAGTTTATTAGACTATGTGGTTATATTAACAGAATTCTGATATGTGTTAAAAAGGTCACCAAAGCTAGGAGGATGTGCTTTTATTCGGTAATATGCATCAATAGATAATTAAAATCTTGAGACCATTTTTTTTATTAATTAGTTCGTCCGAATAATTATTATATAGGTTTCAAATTCCAGGATTATAATATGTTTTTATTTGTAATATCAATTGTAACAAAGCAATATATATCACCTTAGAACACTGACCTCATTCAAGGCCGACTAATGTTGTTGATGACCTACCAGTCTCCGACTTCAGAGGTGCTAAAGAATAGGGAAGCACCTATCCTAAAAAACTCAAAGCGCGTGTGTGTGTTTTTTCAAGTATTTTTTAAAAGTTCCACCGATTAAAATGATTCCGTCTAAGTAAGAGACTCGTGACTTCTGTTAGTGAAAATGCAGTATTTGCCACACTATGGGGCATAATAAACAAGTAAAGCAATGTTTGACTGGTAGGAATAAGTTATGAACTTAGTTGAAAGTTTAGTAGATTAGCCTTATACAGTAATAGCATTAGAAAGACAAAACTATCAACAGCAACAGAGGCAAGAAAGCAATACATATTGAATTGAATCAGATAACTGGGTTTCTTAAATATTCAGCATGGAATTATAACAATGAAAATACTGAGTCACTGTCAGGCAGCAACATAGTATATGATTGTCAAAGGTATATTATATCAACGCTTCCCAAGCATCTAACAGCCTATTGGTAAAGATGTAACATTTCGCAAATTTTAAATGTCTTCTTTGACAAAACAGAGGGAAAATATACCAGCTTCACATTGAAAATTAATGAAACAAAAGAACCCAAAGATTTCTCAAGTTAATAGAACATTTTTAAAGAGAAGAAATACTTACCTGTTCTGAATCATCTATTTATCCTCCATAAATGTGGACTGAGCTGGTAGAACAGTCAGCAAATATATTAATGGATATTGTTGATTTACCACAACGAGTGGATGTCACAGAAGAAACAATGAAACAGTCCTAGGACATTAAGGACATAAAATGCAGATATGAGTGTGTAACGATAATACGCTGCTGGCTGTGGCCAAAACAACTATGCAGATTCAAGCAGCTGAAATTCTTTCATGGCGATTCATATGTCCAAATCCTTTTAATATCAAACTTGCTGCATTATATATGTAACATAGGTATTCAGGTGCCTCGAATGGATTCCTTATAAAAAAACAACTATAGTACACAGAGAGAATATCAGTAAGACAGTGAAGCTATATAAAACTTTATAAAGATAAAATTATTTATTGTATCTTTTGGTAAGTAAGCAGCCGGTAAAGGTGTCTTACAGATGTATAAAGAAGTGGACAGCATGATGTGAAGATTTTACAATTAGGCTATTTCTTTAATGCCGATAGGTTTGAAACGTCAATAGCTTGCAGGAAAATGAAAATAACACATTGGCTCAGATGCAGGATAATAAAATAATAAAAATATAATGGAGAAAAAAAACCCTCTCTCTCTCTCTCTCTCTCTCTCTCTCTCTCTCTCTCTCTCTCAGATTCAGAATACAAAATGGCAACAAGCGCTTAAGTCTCTATCATTTAATATCATATTCCTCAGAATTGTCTCTCATCGTGAAAGGCATCGGCTGTATGCAATTCTGCTGTAACACATACCACATTATATAGCTGATATAGCTGCAGAGTACAACTGATACACTTTCATTGAAAAGGATGAAAAAGACTTTAACAACGTAGACATGAAGAAACAAACAGAATATCAATATGTCATCTTATGAAGGCAAGTGAATGCCAATTGACAGGGTCAGCCATTGATATGCTTTTCAATGATACTGTTGAAGCTGGAACTGATGATAGTTTGCATGTTCAAAAGTCTTGTGACTCAGATGTTGTGTATGATAGAATAGTAGGAGTAGTAAGAAAATAACTTAAAACTAATAGGATTAATGCGCTCTAAAAACATGTGACACTTTATTTTGTGATGTTTTGCACTAATGATTTAAATATAGGTACATGCTGTGATTTGTGATAAATGACAACAATCATTTCATGCTACTCAGAAACCTATGATTTTGAAAACACTCAGATTAATGTAGGAAATTCAAGAGATATCAAACATTAAACATTAAACTTTGTTAAATCATACTAGCTATAAGCCTAAAATGATAAATAACTACACTACTAATGTTGGTGCAACGAATTGATTATGACGCAAACTGTTATAACTATTAATATCATGCTGAACTAAAATAACATTTTGTGTCTTAATGATTACGATGCAACTATTCCTGATTTATGGCAGAAAAAAATTTAGTGATGCCAAAATGAAAACAGAAGTATAAAAAAAATCCTGATACATGTCACACAAAAAAAGAACAACACACTAAACCTAACTTTAATTTTTTTAGCGTTTTGACATAATATGTGGCAAAACTGATGATTTTCAATACATGGTGGCCATCAGTCATCTTAGATATTTGACAAAATTCCCCAACAGTTTAAGTAAGAAATGAATTTTTGAGCATTGCATACAATTTATCGCTAGAAACATGACTCAACAGTTGTATTTTGTTCCGAGTTTATCTTAAATATGTCATTTTAATATAAACGTGCTTATTGCATTGCTTTGTTAGAGTGAAAGAAGCATAACATGACGAAGATACATATAATCCAGTTTGTATTAAGTAGAAGTAGAAAAGTATTATCCTTAAACATGTTCAGTATTTTCAGAACCATTTATAAATAAAAATAAGGCCAAAACATTCCACCAAATGAGTATATTTGCAGAAAAAGCAGTCATATTTCTTATTTTGAAGGCCATTATTTCGCTTTTTTAGACTTGCTGTACATGAATCAACCATCTTCTTACTTATTTTACCATAAAACATGTCATACAACTTACAATAAACAAGTTGGCGGCCATATTGGCAACCATCTTGAATTTGTGACCAATCGCCCCAACAGCATTTAGTAGGAAATATATTTTCAGACTCAACATACATTTTACCTCCAGAAACAAACATTTCTTAATAAATATACGGCCACACATTCAACAAATGCATATCTTTACAGAAAAAGTTTCATTTTGTTCATGTTTTGGCTGCCATTTTGTCCATTACTTAGACTTTGTGTACATGAATCAACCATATTTTTATTCTGTTTTGCCCTAAAGCATGTTATACAACTTACAATAACACAATAAATCTATTTTTTATACTTTGCAGTGTTTATATTATAACATGAATTTCAATATTTGGGGGCCATTTTGGCGGCCATCTTGCATTTGGTATCAAACTACCCAACAGCGGTTAGTAAGAAATAGATTTTCGAAATTTACCTCCAGAAACAAGTCTTAAACCTTTTGGACATAGAAAGTAAATAACCCCTCCCCCCCCCCCTCCCCCCCCCCCCACACACACACACACACCCTATCTCTTGGACTATTAGGACCCCACACAGTCACTCTGGGGTATTAAATGTACTTACTGATCAATTGGGTATTTAAAATATACATATAACCACACACGTCAGCGGTTAAGGGTCTAATAAAACGCTCAATCCGCCGACCTCTCAACAACAGACTGTATCTTGGTGCTGTGACTTTGAAACATAAAACTGACAATTAACAATAAACCTATATGTCACGACATCTTCTACCCGTCCGCCCGTCTGTTTGTATGAGCATGTGTCTGTCTGTCTGTCTGTCTGTCTGTCTGTCTGTCTGTCTGTCTGTCTGTCTGTCTGTCTGTCTGTCTGTCTGTCTGTCATAAATGAGAATATTATAATGTGTTATCTTGAGCACGATAAAGGAAGTTTAATATAAGTTTTCACGAACACAAGATACCAGATTACAGATATTGCTCAGATTGTTGAGTGGTTTAAAGATGTACAAATGTTAAACCCTTAAACATTTCTCACCAATCAGTGTATTGCACTCCACAGTGATAAATAAAATCATGACTATAATAAGGAAGTCCAACAACGGTATGTGTAATAAATATGTTGGCCCCATTGGTGCAACAAGGTACAAAGTGTTTTCTAATGTCATATACACTTGATAACTTATTGCTCTAACGGGACAATTTACACTTAATAGAGACGTTCGGTAAATTGCTGTAGTAACTTCTTTTACACGTTTTTATGGATGTAAACGTCATTTCAAATGTAGTATATAGCAATTACTTTACGACAATAGAATTTCACAGAAGCGATAGAATGTATGCAGATCCACAATTCAGCATGTAACTGACTTTCTCATTTGATTTTATTAATCAAGCTGAACTCAGCGATGTGAGGTTAAGACTCATTCTGAGTTGAAGCTTTAATTATTTTGGCCGATGAATATTTGCTTGATGTTCTCCTTCGATCTTCGATCTAAGAACTCACAACCATAACGTTGAGAAATGCCATAACAAACACTTGAGTCTGTCCATGTAATCAATTAAGCGTTTCGGCGTATGTTCTGTGAGTCATAAATACACACATGTTTGTTGTTAAGATAGGATAAAACGATTCAAACACAAGTACTTTTCAATGGGATATACGTCATTTCAACAAATTTCAGGTTATATATAGAGTTGTACAGGTGGAGGAACACCTGATTCTGTGTAGAACCGCCCTCCTTCCTCAAGTAACTGGTAAACATTATTTTGGAGCGAGCAGACTCGAACTTATGATCTTAGTGGTGAGAGGTAGGTGATCTTGAGACAGCGCCTTAGACCACTCGGCCATTGTTGACCCCTCACATAAGTACATAACACATAGTGACACGGTAATATGTATTTTTCTAAGCCATTATTTAAGGTAACGCGCGGGTTTGCACATGGAATTTCGATTGTCGTCGGATTTTCATGATACTTTTGATTATTGTTTGAACATCTTGTCTTTCATATGATGTTGTTTTTTTTGGGCCGAAAATATGTCGATTTTGACGTCAGTGCCGACCCCAGGCGACAACCCATATATTCGCCGTTTTATACGTTTCGGCGGGAAGATATTGCTACTCCGGCACCCAAACCTAGGACATATAGCACATATCGAGTTAATTATCGTTTGCTTTGACAATTAGTTTGTAAAACCATATAACATATGATTAATGGTTGTATCGTTTTAGTTCTTGGAATCCAATCAATTAATTATTAAGTATCAGAGTGGATTCCGCCGCCAAAGAGCCAAAATTTTATTTGAATCGTTCATTATGGAGGTTTTCATAAACTAGAACATTTAGTCACTGTACATTTTGTCTTCGACATAGCCTACAATACCACTTTGAAGATGAAAGGTTCTTAAAATATGAACCTTCAAGGACGTATAGCTACTTTTATTTTAAAAGTTTTATATTGTTGACAGTATCAAGTCTGAATGGGTACGATCCTCTCCGATGTTCACAAACAGGTAAGGGGCGTTCCACAAGACAGTATTATGTAACTTTGTAATTATATTTTGTAATAATTAATATTGTTAAGAGCATTAACCCAGATACGGATTGCACTTTATATGTTGACGAATTTGTTATTTGCTACAATTCAAAAACTTTATTTCAAGGCAACTACAACAGTGCCTTATTAACTTCAGACATGGTCTGATGAAAATGGCTTTGAAGTCCAAGGGATACATACTAGGTATTTTTGTCAACCTCATAAACATCACGATGACCCCCATTTCACTTTAGATGGAACATCAATACATTTTGTTTTGGACAGTTTAGATCTTATTTCTGACCATAAACTTACTTTTATATGTCATCTTCAATATCTTTAGACAACGTGTAATAAAGCATTTAATGTATCGTTGTTGTCTATACTAATTGAGGCGCAGGTCGTGAAGTTTAACTTTGAAAACTACATATCTCTGATCAGATCAAAATTAAACTACGGCTCTATTGTATATGGATCAGCTCGCAAGACTTGATAATCGGTGCTTGATCTCATACACAACAAAGGACTACGAATAGCCCTTGGTGCCTGTCCAAACGCAAACCATCATTATATCCATGACGTAAAAGCTAGCTGTTCAATATGCAATTAAAGTTCATTCAAATCCATCATATTTTGCTTTTAACTTGCTTTTGAACCCAGCTATGAAACTCTCTTTGATATGAAACCTAAACCTATTCGACCATTTGTTCTCCGGATCTTAATATAATAGCTAAGTGCAAAGTCTCACAAAGTCCACCATGGACTTTTGAAAAGGCATAATCGCTATTGAACAAAACATCTGAAACAGATTCTTCTATTTTCCAAAGTAACTTGAATGAAATCAAATCATCTAACAATAATTATTTTTAAATATACACTGATGGTTCTAAAGATTGAGACACCGTGGCAACAGCTGCTGAGATAGGACAGCACACTTCAAAGAGGCGATTAACAAATTGACAATTGATTTGGTATTGACCCAATGTCATACATCTGATAAAAACAAGTTCATTATATGTTCCGATTCACTTTCATCTCTTCAAGCCATAGATGTCATGAAAGATGATAAACCTCTTACGTAAAGATAATGCTTTTGTTTCCTGCTGGCTTTCTGGGCAAACAGGAAATCGTTGAAACGATACAACTGATAAAGATTAGAAGGCGGCATTAATATAAGGTTATTATACAGTTCACCGCAACATTGACGAGTACAACAAAATCCATATTGTACAGTGAACTGTATAATGACCTTTTTATTATTCTTTTCATATGAAACACAATATCATATTTAATTTTATAAAACAATTTACTTAAACAAAAGGTATTTTTTTTTACATAACAATACGATATTTATCACATTTATTGATAATACTAAAGTTTGCTCTTTTAAAAGATAGATATATTAATATAATTCCCTGATCACAGCTATTTTCTTTCTTTTTTAAATTATAGATTTTTTAAGTATCTATTTATATCATTTTGAATAATGCATACTTCAATTTCTCAATATATACATGTTGTTTGTTGCTTCAAACGATTCAATATCCATTAGGAGTGCCCCATTGATTTCTCTTATATGCTATATCTAAGATATGCGGAGTATTTATGTCGTTAGAGTTACCGTTCTTTAACGTCCAATACGGAATTATTATCGATTTTCGGAACGCTTCTGGTTTGAAGCGTACACTTATGATTTCTTATGTACAGTCACGTGGTACAAATGCTCGAAGCTCATTGGAATAGCTAGTTAAGGTGGATAATAATCTCGAATATTTCTAATTTTAAACTACCTTATACAAATGTTAAATAAAATATTAATGAATATATTTTAGTTCATGGCATTCTTTATGGGATCTGGTCATCATAGTTTTAAACTTGGCGAATGGCACCCTAGCAATAGGAGTATAGTCGAGAAGAAGTTATTTTAGCGCGCTGCAGAATTGGGCATACACGCTGTACCCATTTTTATATTTTAAAACGTAAGCCTACTCCAGAGTGTATTCTCTGTTTTGCTCAAATACGATAAAAGATAGTATAAAATTGTTTTTTAACATAATTTATATTACATATTATATTGTCAGCTACAACCATTTAGACAAGCTCTCTGATTGACTGAAAAAAGTATAGGGATGTTCAGGGCATATATTTTTATAGTAAGCTTAATTCTGGTTGGATGAAAATGTTAAACTGGCAAATGATAATATATATAAGTTTAGTATGTTTGTGTCAATAAAAATTAGAATTATGTTTCTGTGACTAAATAAATTCATTTTATCAAGGAAACTGCATTGAAAGTAAAACTGGTGAAATAAACTTTTTTTCATGCTGAAAGTGGGGGTACCCAACTTCGGGTGCAAAAAGTGGTAAAAAGTGGTACTTTTGATCCCATTTGGGGGACATTTTAATTTCAGTCTAGGACAGTACTTTAGTATGATATAAGACTTTTTGGTCCGCGAATGATAGAAATAGTTAAAATTCGGTCAAACGTTATAATGTAAGTTTATGGAAAACGCAATGGTGGTAGCTGACCATATATTTGGACTGGTTAAGTATTACTATTATCTATTTTGTTTATTGCTACTATAACATTTCGTCAATTATTACTTTGTAAATATTAATATATTTGTATTTATTCAATATATTATTTTGATCATCACAATCATTAATCTTTGCGCGTACAAAATATATGTGTTGACGTGCCGTAAAACTTCATTCATTCATTCATTCTTTCATTCATTCATTCAAACATACTGAATGCTCAATGATATGTATTTATTGCTCCTAGGCGTTATATATATCCATATTGTGAAGTACACCCACAGTTTGGTTATCACTGCTCCGGTGCATTGACAATTCGAAATGCTTTATGTACAGTACAGGGGCCGTATTCATAAAGCTTCTTAGATTTTCGCTAAGAAAATATCTTTACTCAGCAATATTTTATTAGCTAAGATGAAAACAAATTTTTAACTTAAGTGGTATTCATAAAACCACTAAGACAAATCTTAGTTAAGAAAACGTATAAGAAAATAATAATTCTTAGATCAAATATTTCATCTTAAAAAAATCTTAACTCGGTAACTAAGGAAGTCTGGGATTTCCAAATCTTAAAATAGTATCGAAAGTGATAGTTTGGAAAACACCTTCTATACTATAATCTACTTTAAATGAGTATTGAAATGTCAATGTGGTATGTGAGCGTGTGTGTAGTATGTTTGTTTGTATATATACCTATGTGTGTGTAGGGTATCTAGCTGTGTTTGTGTGTATGTGTATATGAACTATGTACATGTTAGTCACTCAACTCGTTTTGTGTTTATGTGTTTAGATATATATGTTACTACAACAGTGTACTTTGATGAGAAACTGTATATAGTCTTCTTCCTCTTCTGTATCTTTTGTCTACTTCTTATTCTTCTCCTTCTTCGTATTCATATTATACTACAACTGGAAATGTAGAATCAAATACAGGGGCACGCGATATTTGTGAACTTTATTTAGAAAAACAATGAATAGTTATATATAAATAATTAGTGTATCTTAATGTATTCAAAAGTTTTTGCAGTGAATTACTTTAAAAATGTCCGTATTAAAATAGTGTTATGATTATAAATGATATTGCTGCTGTTTTCTACCATAATATAAACCGCTGCTGTGGCCTAGTGGTGTAGCTCGCCATATGTTCGGCATGGTACTCAAGTGTGCCACCTCTGAACAGTGTTAAAACGGCAATAAACACCAGAAAATACAATACATTCAATAAAATATCATTATTTTCTTACCATTTGATTATAGCGCAATTGTTATGCTATCGAGAGCTAACAGTCGATCAGAGGGTGTTTGATCCTCCACCACGGTTATGTGTGAGACGGACACTATATCCGAATATGCTTAGAAGTGGGTCTACCCAGGAATACATCTAGCGTGATTTGCCTAAGTTATGATAACTTGTTTCATAATCAAAGTGAAATAAATGCATTTTAGAATGATCAGTTAACTTATCTGTGCAACTAACTGATATTTTTTCCGTTATGATAAAACAGTGGAAAATGGATTAATTGATTGATTGAATATTTAGCGTCAATTTTATGTCATCAAGGGCTAACAGACGATCAGTTAACTTTATCACTAATTCCTGGGATCCTGACAGGTTAACCAGTACTCGAGCACACCCCATCTTCGCAAGTAATGTAAAATGGAATTGTGTAATTACATTGAATTAAACTGAAAATAAGATCATTGAAACTATGATTACATAAGTCAAAAGGAAGTCGAGTGTCGAGTAAAAGAATCGAGTGTTTAGTAAGAAAGTCGAGTGTCAAGAAAGACAAATATTGAGGGTCGAGTAAAAAAGTTGAGTGTCGAGTAAAAAAAAAAATTTCGAGTAAGAAAGTCGAGTGTCGAGTAATAAAGTTGAGTGTCGAGCAAGAAAGTCGAAATACTTTAACACATAAAAAACATTTTGATCTAATGCTTTTTTAAATCAATATGATCACAAGATATTGTGAAAATAAACTATTCAAGAAAAGTCAAATATTTAAATAAAAAAGTTAAATGTTTTATATAAAAAATAAGGTAGTTTTACTACTTTTTTATTATAAATAAAACACTTAGCAATATATTTTTAAAGCTATTTTATAAATAGAGACACTGATCAGCAATTAATGTTTTATCCATGATGGGGTGTCAAAACAAAAGATAGTGAGACAGAGACATTAATGTATCTGTTGAAATTGCCAGAGTTTGTTTACAAAACAAATTCTCTGCTGCTGGTATAACCCAAAATAAAGTGATAACTCAGTTTCTCATCTATATGGCATCAATTTAAAAACAAAATAAATATTGTTATATTTGAGGTAGTTTTTAAGTTGAAAACCATCAATGTTTCTTCTTTATTTTGAACCGACATAACTGTTGAATGACAGAGAAAATTATAGACTTCTCCTAGAATATAGTAAGGTATGTGTAACAAATATTTTTAAATATATTCAGTTGGAATTGAAATAGAAGTTCTAACTGTTGAGTTAAATTGAGTGCCGAGTTGAAAATTAAATGTCTGAGTGTCATGTAAGAAAACAGAGTGATTAAGAAAGTCGAGTGTCGAGTAAGAATATAGATATCTATCATTAGAATATTGTGTGATAGAATAAACTCACACTTTTGGTCAAATATACATGCAGAGACAAGACTGCCAAGTCCCCTGCAATTTTGACCAAGAGGGTGAGATTTGTCTATTCCGCATGGATGAACTGATGATGAATTTTATCTCCTATTCATCTCATACAAATGATAGACCCTCGATAATGACCGTCATCACAATATGTCCTATTTTTAATGGGGTGTTGAACAACCAAAACCATTTTCTTACTCGACACTCGATTTTCTTACTCAATACTCGATTTTCTTACTCAGCACTTGACTTTCTAACTCGACACTAAACTTTCTCACTCGACACTCGACATCCTACTCGACATGCTTACTCGACACTCGACATTCTTACTCGACACTCGTTTTTCTTACTCGAATTTCTTATTCGACCCTCTGCCAATTGTGACACACCGCCCAGCCATAATCTCTGTGATGACTGACTGATGTACGGCATTGCGCCTTATTGTCATTTTCCTCACACCGCTGATTTAAATTGGAAAATCATCAGTTGACCTTCTAGGATCCAAATATAAAGTGGTCGCCAGTGAGCCCTCGATGGCGTGAACATACTGCTAAATATTCAAACAACAAACGAAAGAACAAACAAACGAACAAAAAAAAGGCGGGCGGGCGGGCGGGCGGGCGAACGGACAGACAGAGAGGCAGACAGACAAATCGCTTTAACTGTCAGGTTTACATAAAGGATAAATAGGTCAACTACAAATAAAGAATAAAGGTAAATCAATACAAAATGTATATCGTTAGTAGCAGTTGATAATGTCTAATGACACATGTATGCTGAAATCGTGCTCAAATACATACTTTTGGTGCAAGTATCATTTCTTTAAACCAAGTTACAGATTTTAAGAAATTTCTTAAATAATTAATACACCTCAGAGCTTTCTTACAGTTGAGAGGAAAACGTTCTATTCTTAGATGATTCTTTCGCTAAGATGCTTTCTGAATAACACTTAAGAAATAGTTTTAATCTTAGATGAAAATTTGGATTTAAGATGAAAAGTTAAGACAATTTGGATATCTTAGATGAAAATAAATCTTAGAAGCTTTATGAATACGGCCCCTGATAAACACTCAAACGTACAGTTGAACATACAAGGTTGTCTTGATATGTTTTGTTATATATCGAATGTGTGACACATAGAAAAGGCATTTTGTGCGCACCATGTTTTTATACACAATTGTGGATAATAAAGTGGAAAACAATAACGTGGCATGTATGTATATTTATGGAGTTTACGGAAGCTTGTCGACCTTAACTCTCACTTGTAACAATAGCTTTTTTAAATTGTGGTTTGCAACGTAGCAAAGAAATGTCATCTAAGCGCTGATGTATGAATCATATGTGAACAATGGGTTTACAATGACGGAACTGTATCAACACGGGGTTAATACTGCCTGAAGACATTAAATGGTTATGACTTGCATTTTCACCATGGAGATACACGTAAGTCATATTGAATTACTTTGCTTTTTTTCTTTTTTATTATTTAATGTATATGTATCAGTACCACAGCAGCAAATCATAACTATGGGTGTAAATTAATTGTTTTTATATACCTGGATAAGGCGTCACCGCAAATGTTTGATGAAAATACACGGTTGTAAATCGTTGCCTTGGAGTTTGAAACAGAAACCCGCCATGCAAATAAGACTTTGCTCCAATGGGTTTTCGTGTTTTATCCGCGACTTAATCAGCATTAAAAGGTAAACGATTTGATTTTCCAAATACTATTTCCACAATATGACAAAATAAGCAAAATCGTAAAATTCTATCAAGATCCATATATCTTCCTTTCACGATAACTAAATTATGACAAGAGTATCTCAAATTTGACAATGTCTTTCTCGATTTGTATGGTAAATCAAAACTTAGATATGACACAATATTAACCAATGACTTGAAAGGTTTGTAATGTTACTCTTTCGATGTACTATGGATATCTTTTTGCCTTTTTTGATAATAACAATCACTGATGCATTGTTTTAAGGAACATTATATCTTCGCCAACATCATTGGATATGCACAAATATCAAAAACCATACTTACAAAGCATAGTTTTAATAGACCCTGTCAATGTTTTTCTACCAATTTCATCTAATCAATCTTTTTAACATAACACAACTTTGTTTTAGACATCTGTGGTCCTACATGCGAATTTACTTACAATATTTTATACAATTTGTCATATAAGAAGTAAAAATGGGAATTCTTCCAAATTCTCCCAGAGCAAAGCAATTTGCAGTGTTTCGCGATAAATGACAGTATTGCATGCAGAACGTTATTTCTACATGTTGTATTTTACAACATAATTTAAACCTTCAAATTTTTAACCAATAACATATAATGAGTTTGACAAACAAATATTTTGAAAATATCATTTGATCTAGATGCCCAAATTGTCTTTGGAATCTTAAAATACAGGCTGGCGCTTTTATTTCTTGTTTTCACTACGCCTCGTGATTTTTCCACCATTTTAATTTGAATAATAAACATATCTATTTTTATAGAAAGGAACAACTACAACAGGTTTATTATTGAAATACCATTTTTCACTCGATTTGTTTAACTATAATCTCGTTTCTAAATACCATATTTTTTGTTTTGCTTCAATTTATATGCATATCCACAAAGTTACAGAATGTTTTAGTATACTTGATTTGACGTTGTAAACGCACAATTGATACAACGAAACATGAAGCATCATCGGGAAACAAGAGTGCCAGTTATTCCCCTTTATAACCTGATACAAAAATGTCTTGATCACATTTGTCCTGAGAAAAGTATTAAAATCGTTAATAAACATTGAACAAATAATTGGACTTCTCATACAGCCTTATCTAGTACTCATATTACAATTGAAAATCTGTGTTACTTTATCACTTACTTTGACAAAAGGTTACAACTTGCTATACAGAAATTTTATGGTTTTTAAAAACTGTTCATTTTGATCATTGTGTGTAAATGCTTCCCAATACTTTTGATGTTGCATACTATCCAATGTTTTAACGAAATAAAAAATACAATGAAATCTGCCATTTTTTTGTACAATTATTTTAGGATTAATGCTATGAGTGTAAACATAATGTCAGTTGTTGAGTATCCCTTCCTGAAACCTGCCTGTGATTCATCTATCAAACATTTATTTGGTAAATTGATATATAAACATTTAAACGATAAAATCAAGAAAGTAAAAGGCGTCTAGTAATAAGGTATTTATATCTCGTACAATATAGATACAATGTAGATTTTAGGACAATCTGATTACTTTTGTATTACTCTCCTAAGACGATATTATCAACCCAGGTGTCTTGCTTGAGTTCAAAACCCCGTCTTACCGCAGTATCTACGGTTTTACGGTCACGAGTCCCCAACCTCTCAATGTGTGGGGTGGTAGTCAGTGACTTTCATATATTAGGTTTGTACAGTGTTGGTTCGCAGTCTGGCGGACCGCCATTAAATAATTGAAAACGATGTTTTGTTGAAAACTATTAAAACGACATACAAAAGCGGTGAGGTAGTGCAATGGATTGAGTATTAACCACTTTCGCCAGAGGATGTAGATTCGATCCCCAGCTCGACCCGATGCCTCTCATTAAACAACACTCAGTACTGTCTCCACCCAAGAAGCGAACGCGAGAGCGATTCATATAAAATCTGAGGTATCATTGCATTCGAGCTAAAATAAAATAGTATAAACTTAACAAAAGTGCATGGGGTTGGAAGTATACACTATTGGAAAACACATATACATACTTTTTACAGAGTTTTTGGAGACTGAGATCGGGGATCTACACTGGGTTAGCTCCCATCTAATACAATACTATAAATATGTTTTACTTTGATAGCTGTTGCTACATTTGGTTAAAACCTGACCCATTTGCACTATATACTGTTTAAACTATAATATTTGTATTGGCGTTATTCATGTTTATAATAGATAGAATGAAGTATTTATTTGTATTTTTATAAAAAAAATCCAGAGGTTCTCGGAAACATAGTTTATTGTTTACGCTTAATGACGTGTACGTATGTTGGCATACTTGTACTATTGATGTCTGAGGACCTCACATAAAAATATTGCCATGCTTGCCTCGGCAATATGTCATACACCCGGCAATTTTTAATGAGATAATGTTGTGTTAACGTGTATGTATCCATCTGTCAAACATACAGTAGAACTTTGTTGGCTCGAACACGGATGGCTGGAACACCACACATAGCTCGAACCACTTATCTGGTCCCGGCCGAAATACTATTTAAACTATATTATTCTACCTTCGATGGCTATAACACCGATGTCTGGAAGAGTCGAACTAGAAATTAGGTTCAGTCAACATAATTACCTGTATTTTAACACTCGTCATTCGAACTATTGTCGGGTTCTACTGTATTCATCTATATATACTTGGAATAAGTTCTATCATTCCGATACAACTAAGGAAATTAATATATGATTTGCACTTGCTGTCGAAAATCCGCCAAATACAATGTTTTTCAACCATTTAAAAGCACATTTTTCAACAAAGAAACAAAAATAGTCTTAGCATAAGCTATAGCAATGTAACTTTACATAATAAGTATATGTACTTTTCAGAAATAAATTTAAGTGAAAGTTGCAGCGAGTCCCTCTAAAATCCTTTAGTAAACTAATAAATGTGAATAGCTGATATATAACGCAACAGATTTACAAATCTCTTTGCTTTGATTAGTAATACCACAATTATCTTAAGCTTTATATTCCTTCTATTGTTTCATGTTTAATAAAGTAAAATATTCACAAACTATTGTACAGATCATGTCATGTTAGTACGCTATTGAAACACGCGATATGTTTTAAAATAGATATTTAACAATACAATGTACAAAATCATTCATATCAAGATCATGGCATTCCTAGCTGCAGTGAAGTACAATGTTAACGTTGGTGGTAATGCTTGTCTCTACCTGTAAACAAGTCAGATGCACGATGGATGGCTAGAACACCATATATAGCTCGAACCTCTTATTCAGTCCCGCCCAAAACCCTATTTCGATGTATATGCATGTACATATTTGGTATGATGTTGTACAATGCTTGGCTCGAACAAACCTTAGCTCGAACTATTTGGTCCAGTCCAGTCGGGTTCGAGCCATCGACGTTCTACTGTATAAGATAATCCATGGTATGCATTTGTCACCAGATCGAAGGTCGGAAGATCACCAGGCGGAAGTTTTATTTATCCGCAATATGTAGTACGTACACAGTAAATATGTTTAATTAAGCATGCAGTCACTGCTCCGGCGCTTTGGCATTGAAATGTATTTCAGGTTGCTTTTTTTCTTCATAAAACTGTATTCAATTGATATACATAATTTATAGATTATTTAGAAATGCAAACGATACATTTTATATCAAATAATTATAGTTACTAATGTAATTTTTTAATGGCTTCTTTATCAGGAATAACATCAGTACATACTTACATGCATTCTAACTTGAACACACAGTGTTATGTATTCTGTCGGTCGTTTACTTTGATTTTCTTTTACATTCAATAATTCAGTTGACATGAAATGGTTAACATGTGTGTTCGGGCTTCCTTTAGATTTTCCTAAATTTTATATACTGTTAATTATTGTCAATCACTGTTTAGTGTAACTCTTGTGTGAATGTTTGGATACTTGAACATTAAAATAATAATACTGTCGCTTTTTCCATGTACATACTATATATGGATATTTAGTTGATATGGCTTGTGTGTGAATTAATGTGTGTGTGTATATATATAGAGAGAGATATTAGAATTCTACAAGAATATCACTTGGATCGTATTAACGCTGCCAACAAAATCATGTATTTTTTGTACTTGTGCCTCGACTATATTTAACGTATAAAACTAATAAACTTATGCTGTATTTTGAAAAGATATATTCACGCAGTATGCAAACTCTCAATATTCAATAGCGTGTATAGAAATATATTTAAATACATTGAATTATAGAAATCTCCAAAGTTGTACGTACACCTAATATTACAGGGCTTCTTTAATTCGTTTATATGTAATATACATGTATGAAATAACGTAAATATATCTACATGTAGATGGATATAAACAGTGTAAAACATTGGAAACTTCGTGTGTGTATATTTGTGGATTTTGAGAAATTTACTAAAATAGTGTATATACAGATATATACAGTGTAAAACCGATGGGATCTCTCGTATGTATCTATGAAGTACAAGTTTGATTAAATAAGTGTGGCAAAATTGCTAATATAAATGTGTTATGATACTTTAGGTGTTAAACTATAACACTGGGTCTTGTTTTGCATGTATGAAGTATTATATTATTTTAGTGTAACATTTATGTGATTTCATTCTTTATATACATGTACACGCGTGTTGATATTTAAGTGTAAAACAATAACAACAGACGGGGTCTTGTCTTATATGCATATTTATGAAGTCTACGGAAGTGTGTCGAACCTGATTTAATATATGTTTGTTAAAGTGTGGGTTATCTTACAATGTAACTAGGATATGTCAGCTGTGCGGTGGTGATTTATACCTGAGCTGAATGTTCAAGCAAATGTTATCTTTTGCCGAAGTGTATCAACACGGCATTGAAACTTTCTGATTTCACCACGAATACATACGTAAGTGGTATTGAATTGTTTTGTTTTCGTTTTCTGTTTTATATGTAGTAGTACCACAGTCTTGGTCTAGTGATATAGCTAATTGCAGAACACGGTATTGGTGCTACCCAGGAAACGAGATTGATTCATATATGGGTTGATCTTACTGAGCATTGTGTTTTATTTTGTCGATTTGACAAAAAAAGTTACTCAGGCATTGATACCTTTTATTTAAGTTGGATAATCAAACAGACGGACATACATACTGGCAGACGAACTGGCGGAAGGACGGACGAGCGGTCGAATAGAATGCACAGATAGTGATAGACAAATATACAAAAGATAGACCAATGACGTGTGCTCATGCATATATAGCTAACATTTAATAACACTGTATGTATTAACCTCTCTATTGTTTATATACATGCGTGGATATCTAACACCAGACGGGGTAGTGTCCTGTATGCATATTTATGGAGTTAACGGAAGCGTGCTGACTTTATCTGTAAAAAGAAATGTGTTAAAGTATGGATTATCTTGTCAAACAAACTTCTCATATTTACCTTGTGCAATTTAAATTACAAGAAAAACATTACAACAAATTTGCACCTGAAGCCATACAAGTATAGAATAATAATAATATCGTACGATTACACTGTAGCTCTTCCACATTCGTTAAAATTGTATTAACACGAAACAATCACAACGTCAAAAAAACGTTGTAAAATAACGTTGATAAAATCACAACCCCGGTGTAAAATATCGTTGATAAAATCACAACATCGGTGTAAAATATCGTTGATAAAATCACAACCCCGGTGTAAAATAAATCACAACCCCGGTGTAAAATAACGTCGATAAAATCACAACCCCGGTGTAAAATAACGTCGATAAAATCACAACCCCGGTGTAAAATATCGTTGATAAAATCACAACCCCGGTGTAAAATAACGTCGATAAAATCACAACCCCGGTGTAAAATAACGTCGATAAAATCACAACCCCGGTGTAAAATAACGTCGATAAAATCACAACCCCGGTGTAAAATATTGTTGATGAAATCACAACCCCGGTGTAAAATAACGTTGATTAAATCACAACCCCGGTGTAAAATAACGTCGATAAAATCACAACCCCGGTGTAAAATAACGTCGATAAAATCACAACCCCGGTGTAAAATAACGTCGATAAAATCACAACCCCGGTGTAAAATATCGTTGATAAAATCACAACCCCGGTGTAAAATAACGTCGATAAAATCACAACCCCGGTGCAAAATATTGTTGATGAAATTACAACCCCGGTATGAAATAACATTGATAAAATCACATCTCCGGTGTAAAATAACGTTGATACAATCACAACCCCGGTGTAAAATATCGTTGATAAAATCACAACTCCGGTGTAAAATAACGTTGATAAAATCAACAACAACCCATAAAATTCACAATATATACAGTCTTGGAAAACAAGAAACAATAAAAGTCATTTAAAATACACAAAAAATCTGGCTGTGCCCGATTAGTTTTTTGTGTGATTAAATATGTTATCATATACAAGACATTTTGTTTAATTCTTATACATTTGTTGATTAATGTGTAAAACGTATAGGATTCTTAGTGGAATATGCTACAGTTGAACTACATAGACAACTACATGCAAATAAAAGAATAAAGCAAACCAAGCAGCAACAAAGTTAATGATATTTTATATTTTGAATTTACCAACAAGATATCCATAAGTATGTGTTTTGTATGTAATATAATGAAATAACTTATTTGAATAGATTTAAGAACACAGAGTAGTGATAGAGCAAAGTATAAAAGGAGCAAAAGGAGAGGAAATATGAGGAGGGGAAATAAGGATCAGCAGAATTGTTCTTTTTATTTTAAAGGAAAAGAGAATAAAGAGAGAGGGGATGGAGGTGATATAGCAGTAGCCTCCCTTTAGTTTAAAAATATATATTGTTTTGGAGAAATAATCTCCAATTTGTTGTGTTTATTAAAACTGTTGTGCTTTAGTACTATTGTTTCTTCTCTTTCAATTTGTTTTTATTTTTTAAATGAATTTCGACATTATAAAAAGTAGATCAGTTCTTGAGAGATAATAAAGTTTATCACATACTTTACTGTGCAGGAGTGTAATAAACTCCTGATATAACCTAGTGTTATATCACTACCGAGTCAACCGTATACGTGCTTTCCGACTTGCCCGAACATAAAGATGACGTCGATTTATCACTATAAATTGACGTTGTTTCAGACGTGACGTCATACGATGACTGACGGAGTTTTATAAGCGGCTTTTTCTTACTCTTTATACAGGTGATCTGATAAATATATGGTAAATGTATCATATATCTGAGTTCTGTGATAAAAAAATTTCATTCGTTCTCATTTATTAATGAATTTATTTATTTGGCAAAAGCATATGAAGCACTAAGTACTTTTGCCAACCCAGCTTAATCGGTAGTCTGTATTCGAGACCTCTTAATAGTTTATAGTGTTACATTATTGTTTTATAAAGAAAATCAAATCATTATATTTTATCTATCGATAAATGTAAACGATTATAAAAACATTATATATTTACACATTTCATTATTATACATATTATATTTATTCTTTCAGGCAACTGGATGGGTTTATATATTGCTGATAGCGTTCCTGCACATGGTACAAGGTAATGCTTATATCTAGGTCTCAATATATACCAACTGTTTGGAGAACCAGACATCTAATTAAGTCAACCCAGGGTGTGTTCCCGTTTTAAAGAAAAGTAGTACACGAAGAAATTAAGCTGTGTTTGCGTAATATAAATGTCAAAGCCAGATTGGGGCATATCATTCATGTTGATTGTCGTATTGACACTAACTTCGCAAACAACTTCCCTGTAATTGTTAGATTACAATATATATTAGCATCATTTTCATGCCATCGATATCAAATAAACAATCAGTTAACCTAACCATCCTTCTCTGGGACCCTTCAATCTTAATAAGTACTTGAACACACCCATAACCACTATTGGCTACATGTTCCCCTTGAAATAGCGGTGAAAGACGAATAGCAGTCAGTCGCAATTATTGTCGCTCATTAATCATCACGGCGGCTTTGCAGTGGATTCGAACTGAAGACCCAATGATTGATACGCGATACTAACTGAGATAACTGGTACTGGCTGTAATGCAATAAAGATCCGTGTACCTGATCGTCATGAGGTGTAGTTGTGCATGAACAATTGTTTCGCATTAATGCTAACAATGTAGAGGAGACACCCTCAAACTTACATGATTTTTTATTTGCCTTAAATAACTGTTGATGTTGTAAATCCTATAATGTTTCCGTCAATGTGTTACTTTGATGTTAAGACTTTGCGAATATTAACAGCACTTTAAGTGAAAGCTTTATTTCAGTCACTAAGTGTATACGCTTCAATACTACGTCCGATTATCCAGCGAACGTAAAATTTTACATTTGAATGAATTAAATTCGTCAGACAAGAACAACTCATACGGTAAATACATCAAATTAAAATTTGCATTATTATTCACGAGTTGATGTCCGTTATAATTTCATTTAATATCAACGTTGTAATTGTGTTCTAATTATATGCAACTGTTACTACTTTTAAAGCTACAACTGCCAAGATATATATCATGTATATGATTAAAATCAGAAAACCCTTTGTCAAACTTCAAAGTCACCACTGTATGCTTTTATTATCATTTTGCATACTACTAGATTATTGTTAATACATATATTTGGTAAACAAAATAAAAACATGTTTGCTATGTGCAGTTTCAAAAAAGTTTGTAACAAGTAACTTGCAGTTGAACACATGCATTATGTATTATGTTATCGATTTGCCTACATGTGATTTAAATAAATTACCCGTCTTACAGTACTAACAGTTTGCATATAATGTATAACTTGAAAGAATGCGAAAACATATATGACATAAACGAATGCAAAAAGCTTACCGCCATAATAAATCATGTTAATATTTCATTTGTTTCAGTTGACACTCAGACCTGTTACGAACGTTGTGCGTCATGTACGTCATATTATCAATGTAACTCGTGTAAAGACGGTTACTATAAAGGGAAGAAATATCCGACGTCGACAGATTCATATAGCTACTGCAGGCACCAGTGTCGTTACACATGTAAATCATGCACAGCATATGACAAGTGTACAGAGTGCAAATCATTTTACTATGGACGGGATTGTACACTTGTATGTCCAACGAACTGTTTATCATGCACCTCGATATATCACTGTACCGCCTGTAAAGATGGTTATTATAATGATAACACTGTTGATTCATGTACCGGCAATTGTAGAACTAATTGTAAATCATGCACGCCTCATAATGATTGCACTGAATGTTATCCCGGATATTATGGATCTGACTGTTCACGGAACTGCTCCAGTACTTGTGTCAATAACATGTGCGATAAAATTGATGGTAACTGTAAAACATGTCCATCAACATGTTCGTCGTGTACTTCGTCCTCTGTGTGTACATCATGTGTGGACGGTTATTACAGCAATTCATATAATTCCAACTGTCCTCATAGTTGTAGTCCGAATTGCAAATCCTGCTCCTCAATTAACAATTGCAAAGAATGTAAACCACACTACCATGGCACGTTCTGCAACAACACCTGCTTCGGATGTATCGACGGAAAGTGTGAAAAGGAATCAGGGATATGCACCGCTAGGTGCAAGTCAGGATTTATCGGTACGCTTTGTGATGAATGTGAGGCTGGCTTTTATGGCACTGCATGCAACGTTTCTTGCAAATCTCAAAACTGTTATGGTAATAAATGTCACAGAAACACAGGAACTTGCACATCCTGTAGCAAATCATCACACGGAGACTTGTGCCAGCACACGTGTTCAAGTAATTGTAAGAATGGGAGTTTCTGTTACATGGCTACCGGTAAATGTACAAATGGATGTAAGGATGGCTATTCAGGGGATATGTGTTGTTTAAACAACGCTTTCTGTAAAACTTGCGCATCTTATACGGAGTGCTCTGAGTGCGTAGACGGCAAATACGGTGAAACATGTCAGAATGCGTGTCCTGCAAATTGTAACGCAAATAAATGTAATTTAAATGGAGCCTGTATCTCTTGCCGAGTTGGATTTTACGGAAACCTTTGTAATCAATCATGCCCTGACAGATGTGCTCAATGTAATATGTCTGATTCGTGCTCGGTGTGTGAAGCTGGGTATTTTGGAACATCCTGTAACTTATGTCCTGAAAGTTGTTCTGCGTGTCAGTCGTTGACATGGTGTAGTTCTTGTGTAGATGGATACTACGGAGCGGCATGCGAGCACAAGTGTCAATATCAATGTAATGATGGTTCATGTGAAAAGAACAATGGTAACTGTAATAAGTGTCCAAGTGGCAAAACTGGACTAACATGCAACAACGACTGTGGTGCCAACTGCAACTCATGTTATATTTATTCGAAAGATTATTGTTTGACGTGTAAAGATGGGAAATATGGTGTCGGATCGTGTTCTCATTTTTGTCCAATCAATTGCCTAAACGGAAAATGTAAAATGGATACTGGTTATTGTTATAATTGCACTGAAGAATTCTCTGGCGATAAATGTGATTGTCCAATGAACTGTAACTGTGAAAATTACTATTGTTCTAGTTGTAAACAGGGTTTCATAAACACAAACAAGACATGTGAATGTAGAAAAGATATGTGTACAACTATTAACTGTGACACTTCATGCAAGGATAATACTTGGTATATAGATAGACAGAGTCAGTACTGCTGCCAATGTAGTAAGAATTGTAAAAACAGAGAATGCAACTCATCAGATGAATGTACATTAGGATGTGTTGATGGGTTCTATGGACATAACTGTAATAGAAAATGTTCAAGTTGGGATCAAAACTGTTTAAAATGCATTGAACAAACTGAATATCAAAGTAGTTGTATTGAATGCAAAAGTGGGAACTTTCCTAATAATCGAACAAAACGGTGCATACAGTGTAATGCTACTTGTTTAAACAAAGAGTGCAGCACCACAACAGGATTATGTACTAACGGTTGTGAGATAGGTTATTGGGGAGACTTTTGTCAAAATACATGTAATCGGAAATGTTGGAAATGCAGTCGTTATAATGGCTCGTGTGAAGTTTGCTCAGGTGGACGATATTTGCTAGACTGTTCGTTATCATGTAATGATGGATGCAACCAATCAGATGGACAAACAATGTGCAAAATCACCGATGGCACGTGTCTATATGGCTGTTTGTCTAGTAAAATATACGGTAAAACGTGTACACTTAATTGTAGTGAAAATTGTTTCAGTCAAAATTGTGACTGGGAGACGGGCCACTGCTCAAACGGCTGTATCAATAACAGGTACGGAGAGAAGTGCGATGGAAAGTGTTCAGATCATTGTATATCTAAAAATGAGACAATATCACAATGTCATCAACAAAACGGAAGTTGTCTGTCCGGATGTACATCTGGTTACTATGGTGACAAGTGTGAAAACGCATGCAGTACGAACTGTAAGAACTCTACTTGCAAACAATCCTCAGGAGAATGTCTGTTTGGGTGTAATGATGGCTTCACAAAATCGACTTGTACACAAGGTATGTTATTAAGATATAGTACTAATTGACACTTACACTTAATGTATATCTTATAATACATATTGTATGAGGCAAAGTCGCTATAACTTTATGGATTGTACAATCAAACAAAATTATGATATACTTTCATCTATCAAGTTTGAAACAAAGCTGCTACTTCTATGGTTACCTATATAATTTTGTTTCCGCACTCGAGACATTAATTTGATAAAACAATTTGATATCAGTTTTATTCAGGTTTCCATGGTGCTACTTTTAAGTATGGACTTGTACATATATGCCTTCCCACTTATAACACTTGTTGAAATACATACATAATTTGACGTTCTATTTAGTTTTAGCGGCTACAGGAGGCAGTGCAGGTGCAGGAGGCGACAGTAGTAACGGTGCAGTGATAGGGGGAGCAGTTGGAGGAGTTGTGTTTATCGCGCTTGTTGCAGCTCTTGTTGTTGTTGTACTTTGTGTAGTACGGAAACGGTAACTGACCTTATGTATGACATTATGTAATTTAGAACTATTAAGTATTGTTAATTAGATTCAACGCTATTTTTAACTCATAGCTTAATAGATATGGCAACCCGTTTTATATTCTAAACATGAATCTAAGTCGAAGCACCTTCTTCCCTCAAGCAACTAGCACTCTCCTTTACATAGAATATTGGACAAAATAGGGCTAGAACCGACAAATTTAACACAGAATTTTAGACCATTCGGCCATGAAAGAGATTCAAATTAAAAATAAAAGAGGATGATAATATGATTATTTTGAAACGACTGATATTTTTTGCTTTCCAATTGCTGTATATACTATATGATATTGTACCGATATGCTTTATTTTAAATTCCAAGTAATTTAGATAATACTTTTGATAATAAAAGAAATATACGATATGTGTCTGTATTTTATTTCATCAGACGCAATAGAAAACCAAGGATGGAAGACAAACCACAATATGACAATGCGAGTTATGTTAACCAAAATAATGCACGGTCAAATGACCCTGGGCCAATATACAATAATATCTTGGAATCAGGTAAAATATAAGCATCAACTTTTAAAATTTCGATCAGTACAAAACATAAACATTCATCTGTAATACAGCACAATTTATATTTATGGAATTAAATCCGTCTTTTGGGCTTATAATATTCCAATGTAAGCATGACCAAAAAGGAATTTGAGTGTATGTCAAATTTCCTGTCTTTATTACACATGTCATAGTACTATGCCCCTATACACAAATAATAATATACCTATATCTGTATTAATTTAACGTTAAAGTTGTTTCGATGTTTTGAATTTTAAATTATTATTTATTTCGGTTTTAATGTATTAAACTGTTTTAATTACAGTACGATCCAAGTGCATTTGTTATAACAACATCAGGAGCTGTTATAAAAACAGTTTGGTGGCTGTAAAATGTCGCACCCGTCTTAGACTGTTTATTGTTGTTCTTATTCTAATTATTTTGAATCATATATTGTTCATACATTGTTGTTTGATAAATGAAATTCAATACGCTTCAGTCAGTGACAAGGCCGTTAAGTATATGTATATATATATAAATAATGTATATGAGGTGGGTGTCAATATATTGTCTGATTTAACACATCATTACGTATATGTCGCTTACAACCGAAGTTGAATAGTCCTGGCCTTATTTTATACTCCTTCAAAATATAAAGTAAAAAAATATAAGGAAAAAACATATCCAAAGTTTATGCTACATATTAAGCAATTAATAATGGTAATTTCGTAAATGTTATGGGTAATCATTTATCAGTTTTATACAATAAACCGCAGAACGTCATATTTACAGACATGCCATCTACAGAGGTTTCTACGCTATCCCCAATTGAGACATTTGAGTACGAGATGATAGACGAGATCCCGCGTGATGGTGGACTGGATGGTATAAATACAGACGGCGCATATGGTTCTCCACATGTGAATGACATAGTGGAAAGTATGACTTTAGAAGTTAAAAGTTCTAACAAAATAAAAACAGCCACACATCAACAATACATTTATCAATACATTCATACATTCACACGAACGCACGCACGAATGCCAGTAGCACGTACAAACGCACGCACGTACGCGCATACATACACAACCATATGTATAATCTTATAAATAGAAACCAATCGACCATTTCGAATAGGCCAATGAGTGACCTAGTCACAGCTTAAAATGATATTAGAAGTATTGGTGGCCGTCGTGTTATACTTGTAATGAGAGAACTTGTAATCAGAGGACTTGTAATGAGAGGACTTGTAATGAGAGAATTTGTAATGAGAGAACTTGTAATGAGAGAACTTGTAATAAGACAACTTGTAATGTGAGAACTTGTAATGAGAGGACTTGTAATGAGAGAACTTGTAATGAGAGGACTTGTAATGAGAAGACTTGTAATGAGAGAACTTGTAATGAGAGGACTTGTAATAAGAAGACTTGTATTGAGAGAACTTGTAATGGGAGGACTTGTAAGCAGAGGTCTTGTAATGAGATAACTTGTAATGAGAGGACGGAGATTGAGTCCGAGGTGCATTATCGAGTAGTGTCATTACAGTGGATTCCTAAAATATGACCCCTGCATTACATTCTTGTTGTTCTTATGTTTACGTGACTTTGTGCGAGTAAGCACACCTTTTGCTTTTGAGATGTTTCTTGATATTACCAGAAAGTATAACATGTGTCATGTTTAACATGCTAAATATTAAGTTTAGCATGCGAGTTGTATGAAAGGATGGTTTTTATCTGTCAACATATGTACACGTGTTATAGTTAACTTCCCGTTTCAGCAGATGACTCTCAGGCTAATTACGAACCCTTGCATCGTGAACAAGAAAAAAAAGAGCAATACAGCAGCATATCATACCAGAAACCAGAATATGTGAACATGAAAATAATGTAAAGAGCTTCATCAATTTGGCCGAATCGGTTTCATTGTAAACTATACTGAGAGGGCAATTAAACTCCATTGTACAAATATTTGATTCGTCTATTTTTATTGAAATGCTGTATATCAGGGAAAAGCTGATGTTTACGAACCCCGAAAAAGGCCTTGTTTAATGAACTATAGTTAAATCTTAAATCTTTGCAAATATTTATTTTTTCAGTTTAAATTATCCTTTATTCTTTTAAAAAAACACATATTTGTTTTTTCTATTTGGTGAATTTCTCTTAATGCAGTTCCATTATATATGCAATTTTCCTACACTTTAAGCCATTTTATGTAAATATATCATAGTTTTAATAGTGAAGACACTCATGCAATAAGAAAATATTTACACATGTTACACAGAGTGTACATGACAATGATCAAAATAAATATTTTTGTATGACAAGAATGCCTTCATAATAAAAATCACTATTTAAAAGCATAATGTAGAAACATTTGGAAGAAATGAGAACTTCGAGTCTTTCGTGTTGTTTTATTGAAAGAAAGCATGAAATTAAAAATCAAAATATACTTATTTTAAAAGAATAAATCATATTTAATATTATATCATAAGCTGTGCTGAGACATAAGTTTTTTTTAAAGAAATGCATTTAACACGGTCATTATTATTGGGTCTTAACGAACATAGTCACTTGCTATTTATGTTTAAAAAATATTTTTTTTTTATATTTAAAATGCGAATGATTTGGTATTTTAAATCATTCAAAACGCGACAAAAACCAAACGATGATTTAATGAGAGTGTTGATATAAACACAATCCACGCACAAACTATTTATCCTACAGATACTACTTAATGTCCTTCATCTGTTTTTTGACAATTTTATTTGTTTTTTTTTAAATTATGATATACTTCCTATAAAGGAAGTATATCAGGATTGTTCGAAAAAAAAATTCCAACAGAGCATACTCACTAGTTCCGCATTGCCATTAAAGTATATATTCAACCATGTCAAAATAATGCATTTAACATGGCCTTTGCGCTCAATAATACTAATAAAATTATGAAAAAAATTCTGTTTTCAATTCGATCTGTCATACAAGTTAATTTATTGTAAAATGTGTTCCATATTAGAAAAAAAATGTCCGAATTACGATCTGAAGGTCATCAAGTAGTTTTTAAGTGAGTTCTATTTTTTAGCATGTTAGATTTCGTTTCAAGTTAACCACTTCGATAGCAATATAGATTTCGGATACTAACCCATTGTTTATGACGAAGAGATGTCAAAAATAAGCTTATATTATATAACTGTCATGGCTTTTTTTCTGAATATGCTACCTTTAAAGTGTAATAAAGTTCACAAAGAGAATAGGAACTTCAGAATGACACTAAATCAACTGCTTATGACGATATCTACTACTTTCAGTTTTGATCTATGAAATGAAAACGGTAAACAGGACTTGATTACTGTGTTAAATATTTGTTAGGCGTCACAAATGCAAGAACGAAATATGTGTGTGGTGTATACATGTAACACCAGTTATAAACTACCACAAAGATATGTGCGGATCTTTAAATGAAACACGAAATGCTAATCAGTAAAATGGAAAATAAGTATCCTTTCTTTACAACTATGACCCTTGATTCTGACATCATTTTCATGGTTTCCAAAGCAGTTGACAGAAGTAGCAGTAAGATCGGTGAATTGTTTATTTTTTATGTCTTATTGTAATTATCTGAATTTTTTTCAACTCTTAAATTAAATGGATATGTATCGTCAGTTGCTAATTCTAATGTACGTTTTAATTAAAGAAATATTCCATTTCTTTGCTAACAGTTCACTAATATTCATTCATTTGTATTTCATTTAATATTGACACATAACTCAATATTGACTGTTTTAGAATTTTGATTGTGTTAGCTCCCATTTCTCATTTTAATATTATATTCCTTTTTTTCAAAGCGTATTATTTTATTCATAAATTCTCAAAATATTTATTAAAAGTTTTTTTAATATTTTTTTATTATTTCATATATAAAATACACGTAACAATAAGGTGATGTTGTATATATATGTTTTTATTCCATGTGCTGAAATTGTACATATACTGGTCATACCTGATACCGTGAGTCTAAAAAATGTTCAACCATGTAAAGAATTGCATCAATACTAGACAGTAGTAAGGTTACTTAAGTGTGCTGATTAAAAACAGTTGTCGATACGAATGCAAAATAAATGTCGACGCTAACGCAAATTGGAGCTTTGCGCATGTCTGCCGAGATTGTAATTATACGGGCATTCGTGGTAATAGGTATATCGCGGTATTAGGTATACAAGGGATACATGTTTAATAACATATGGTGAGATCATGCGTAAATGTTTTGTTCCATACGACGAGATGGTACATAAATGTTTTATTCCATATTATGGGATCGTACATAGATGTTTTATTCCATATTATGGGATTGTACATAAATGTGATATACCATATGACGATTTTGTACATAAATGTGTTATTCCATGTGAAGATTGTGTACATAAATGTGTTATTCCTTATTGTGAGTTTGGACATAAATGTTTTATTTCATATGACGATTTTGTACATAAATGTTTTATTCCATATGACGAGTCTGTACATAAATATTATATTCCATATGATGATTTTGTACATAAATATTATATTCCATATTATGAGTTTGTACATGAATGTTTTACTCCATATGATGAGTTTGTCCATCAATGTTTTATTCCATATGATGAGTTTGTCCATCAATGTTTTATTTCATATTATGAGTTTGTCTATAAATATTATATTCCATATGATGAAATTGCACATTATTGTTTTTTTATTATATTTGTTCTCATAATTATATACAGGTAAACGTTTTTTCTCTTTGTTGATTTGTGTTGGCAAGCAAAGTATAATTAAAGAAAATATAAGATTGATACATCTTGAGACGATCTATTTTAGACAAACAACAATGCTCATGAGTGTGTATTTAATTTCAAACATCGATGACACACTGGATACTGTGTGTTTAATTCAAGATATTTGTGCCACACAGAATGAAGTGTGCTGAAGCCCAAAACAGTGCCGACACAAAGTTGAATAAGTAAACCACCAACATATGACGATATTATACATAATTGTTTTATTCCACATGGTGAGATTATTACTTCATGTTTTATTCCATATGGTGAGACTGTACATACATGTTTTATTCCATATTGTGACATTGTACATACATGTTTTATTCCATATGGTGACATTGTACATACATGTTTTACTCCATATGGTGAGATTGTACATACATGTTTTATTCCATATGGTGTGATTGTACATACATGTTCTATTTCATATGGTGACATTGTACATACATGTTTTATTGCATGTGGTGAGACTGTACATACATATTTTATTCCATATGGTGAGATTGTACATACATGTTTTACTCCATATGATGAGATTGTACATACAAGTTTTACTCCATGTGGTGAGATTATACATACATGTTTTATTCCATATGGTGAAATTGAATATACATGTCTTATTCCACGTGGTGAGATTGTACATGCATGTTTAATTCCATGTGGTGAGACTGTACATACATGTTTTATTCCATATGGTGAGACTGTACATACATGTTTTATTCCATGTGGTGAGTTTGTACAAACATGTTTTATTCCATATGGTGAAATTGTACATACATGTTTTATTCCATGTGGTGAGATTATACATACATGTTTTATTCCATATGTTGACATTGTACATACATGTGTTATTCCATGTGGTGAGATTGTACATACATGTTTTATTCCATATGGTGAGATTGTACATACATGTTTTATTCCATATGGTGAGATTGTACATAAATGTTTTATATTTTAACTCATATACACATAGTCATACGTTAATATTATACATGTATATTATCAAATGTTACTTTAATAACGTTTAAACTTACAATTATGTAATAATTACAATTAATGGTTTTGATAATGTTATATATAGCAGTATGACGAATCGTAACAGGAGTAATATTCCGAATAAGGGCAAGTGTATTACACTTTCAATGAGATAGAAACATGTCTTATTTGTAGGCTAGATCGTCTATATCATCGGTGAATTGACCTCTTCCGACTCTTCAAAATAGGATTTTTTAGATACACACACTTGTAGACAACGCTAACCAGTGTATGTGAAAGTTCATTAAGATTGTATCAGTAGGCAGAAAATGTAGTTTAGAAAGTGTTCTATATAAATTTTTTTGATTGATTCTGTTACGTGTAACTTTTCCACACGCAAGACAGTACAGAACATATGTTCCATAAGCAAATAGTACATTACATATTTTCCACAAGCAAGATTGTGCAGAACATATATTCCACACGCAAGATAGTGCAGAACATATTTTCCACACGCAATATAGTGTAGAACATATGTTCCACACGCAAGGTAGTGCAGACGACATTTTCCACACGCAAGATAGTGCAGAACATATATTTCACACGCAAGATAAAGCCTAAAGAAAAAGTAGTCAATGTGGTTTCAATATTTTATAAAATTCAAAATTATCAATAATATTTTCGCATAGTGTATTCTTTTTTTTGTAAATTAAAATGAAATATTTAGTTTTAAATCAATAAAGTATTTACCAATTTGAATAAAGTATTCACCAATTTGAATAAGGAATAATATTTGAAACATAATGAATTATTAAGTAAGCACTTAGCTTTTACAATCGGAAAAAAAAGAGAATAATTTTGTTTATTGTCAAATACTTGTTTGGTGAACTTGATATATTTTGAATACCATTTTGGATAAAAAGCGTTTTGTTATTGTTTTTAATATACGCATTATTCCATACTATCTGGTTCTTCAATGCTTCTCGTTTATTCTCAACGTTCATACTTGATCACGATTGTAATATTTCTAGTAAAAAATTGGATATGAGTAGTTTTGTGTTTTAGTATAATACTTTTCATTCCAATGACATTAAATAATTAATTGTCCCCTAATGTATCTACTTTGTTAATGCACATATGTTTCAAATCTGTATCATTAGTGATTTGCTGTTTATTTTAACATTTCAGTATATAACTATTGTATTTGGAAGAAGTACAATAGATAAGATTGGTAATATGGCGACCGTAGCAAAGAGATTTTCCGTTGGTCAGTGCTTCAAAAAAACAGGTTAAAATAAATCTCGTTATTTCCACAGTAAACGGTTAAGGATGTTGTTTGTAAAATATACGTTAGTTAAAATGATATTTGTCTTTATAAAAAAGAAACTATATCATAAAAAAATATCTGTTTTTTAAGAACTCAGGCACGAACACAGTTCATTAGTACAATGACGTAAAAATAATTTAATTAATTCAAATAATTACAAATACAGATTTAACTTGTTCTGAAATATATTTTTATTTACTGATTTTTCTCTTTCTTTTTTATACAAATTTGTTCAAGCAGATACCAGTACCTTTCACTGGACATTAAATACCACTGTATAACGTCACGCACCCGTCTTATGAATAAAGGTATGTTTTCCCTCTAGTATATGCATAAAGAACACAACGAAAACTGCCAAAGTTATAAAGTAACGTATTAAGAACACAACGAAAACTGCCAAAGCTATAATGCAACTTATAAAGAGCCCAACAAAAAATGCCAAAGCTATAAAGTTATGTATTAAGAACACAACGAAAACTGCCAAAGCTATAATGTAACGTATGAAGAACACAACAAAAACTGCCAAAGCTATAAAGTAACGTATTAAGAACACAACGAAAACTGCCAAAGCTATAAAGTAACGATTATAAAGGTTAGCTCAAAGAAGTTGTAGCAATAGGCATGAGATAAATCTTGATTCATCACAAATAAAAAGTGTACACAACTCGAAAACTTCTTGAACTCATTTGTTAAATTATAAAACATATGAGTGGGTGAAATTGATGTTTATCTTCTGTTGTATACTTTAAAGGGCATTTTAGGGTTTTAGAGGGATAGACATCGGGGTCGTCTATATGGAAAGGTTTGGAAGCACCTACATGTTCCGTAAAATCATGAGTAGTATTTTTTAGTATTTGGTTAATTATGAAGAAATTCGTTTATACAGCAAAAGGTCATTGCCCCCCCCCCCCCCCTCCGCCCCAGAGTAATGAGAATATGCGGATAAAACGTCAAGTTCAAGTACACCATACATAGCCACCACACATTGACATAGTGGTGGATCGAACCATCGTTTTAGATCTGATGTCATAATGAAATCACATTTCTCGTGGAAGGGTAATGAAATATGTTTCAATTTTAAGTGTGAAATGTATTTAGTCTAACATATGCAAGGTTAAGAAATCCATTTACAAAAAAAATATTTAAAAAGCGGACATGTAGTGGATATTGCATTGAGCGCCTACGCCAGATGCTGCAGGTTCGATCCCAAGCTCGACTCTATTCCTCTATAAAACACTTAGTTCTGTACTGGTTCGACCACGGAAGAGGACTCGAGAGCAGTTCATATACATTTTGAGTTTTGTTTGCAATCGATCTAAAATAGATAAACGTTAATTAATAAAAGCAAATTTTCATTATTAAAAAGATGTGTTGCAAGTAAAACCATAGCATATTAATAATGGTTCACATCAATTATATTTGGTTGGTAGATACTTCGATCTTGAGTGTATTGTTTGCTGTGGTAGGCGCTCTCATCGTCGTCTGGTGTGTAGATTTCTTTCTGGTTGTTCAAAAATAAGTATCTCCTATATACATATATAAATATATATATATATATATTGCATTGTGAACGTGTAGCTGAAACAGATCCCAAATATCGGAAATAATTGTTTTAATTTCAATCATCTCCCTTGAATGAATTATATTATTGTGATTTCACTGTATCTTCATGATCCAACGGGTTTCTATGTCTATCTTGTATATAACGTGAGGGTATTTATGAATCCTTAATTGGGTCCTACTCATTTAAACTATCAATTCATGTATGTAAATTGGCCCACCAGATGTGTTGCATGTAAAACCATAGTACGTAAGTCATTGTTGTAAGCTTACCATTGCTTATTTATGATCAATTATATTACATAAATGCTGATATCGGTCCTCGCTGTTTTCTGAACCAGAACACAGTTGAGCTATATGGGACTTGCTAACACACACGACAATTTCTACGAGCACATAGTTAGACGTATTGGTATTATAACGTTAACCAGGTCTGGAATTGCCCAAAGATACTAAGTCTTGCGTTTTTTTCCAATGACAATGGCCCACCATTACGAATGCTCAACTAATGTTTTATTATTTTTGTGGAACGTTATATCATCTAAAACAGATACAGAACAAATATCAATCGGCGGCACCCTAGCAATTTTTGTTTAAAAAAAGAAAAACCTCAAATGCTCATCAATCGTGTATCTGTTAAAATCCTTTAAAGTCGCCTTTGAAAACCTGTGATGTCTTATTGCAGAAAAAAATCACGACGCTTTAAACCATTTTGAGAATATATTAAACTAAATTAAATAGGATTATTTTAAACGCAATAATCTTGCTACTGTGACAAAAAAGGGGCAATTAGATTAATGATACGATAAATGATAAGATTAATAAATTAATGATAAACTAGGTGTGGTGAATGTTAGATCGTTTCCTTATTTAATTTTATGGAATGTTGAATATTATGAATCAAGAAATGAAACACAAAGTGTAAAACAAAAATAGAAAACGTGTTATTGAGATTAGGTCACGGTTATTAAACATGAATTTTACAATGATTGCATTAATTGCGTTACATTGTGTTAATTCAGAAAAAGAGGGAAAACTTGATTTTATTTCAGCTACAGCCAACTTTGTCATTAGTATCGTGTTAAAGGAAATATATCAGAAGTTTTCGAAATTTTGCAACTTGCTAAAACATTTGTTTTCTATATAGATTTGCCCAATAGATGTGTACTGAAAAAGGCTAAAATTATATATTGAAAAGAGATTTCCAATTTTTCGCTACGCGCCTAGGCTAGACTAAAATAGATTCCTCGCTTAAAATTGCAACGTATTTTGTGACGTATTAAATGAGTCACGTTATTTTATTTTGATCTCAAATTCATCCAATATACAGGTTTACACTTAGTTCTATTGTTTTTTTTCTCAGACAGAGTCCGAGTGACGATGCTAAGGTCGTCAAACTGTAGTCAAGTGATGTCGATTTTTACCACTCGAATTTAAATATCGACTTTTTCACCTACTAAACTATTCAATTTTTATTTATTTATAATAATGATATGCCTTTTTTATCCATTTTGGTAATCGTTTTCAAAGACATATGTATCTTTAACCTGATTTATTTCATTTTAGGTTTTAAGAAAATGTTTCTGAGATGAAAATTAATAGTATGGTTTTTTTTGGTAAACAAGAAAAATTGAAAGTAATTGTATTTCACTTCAAATACGGCCGACATTATTATTAATATCATATTATGGTTTTAGTTAAATCAATACTGTCCTTGAAATGTTAATTTACAATTCTAGCTTTCTGGTTAACGGAGATTGCAGATTTAAATGGAAAAGTGTTTTTGTTTTGTAAAATTTGATTAACTTGTACTTGCAAATACAAATGATTAGACAATTGATTTCCTACATTTTCAGTAAAACGCTTGGTCCAGTGGTAGAGCATCGTACCTAAGATCTGAATCACTTATTTGTACTATTAACTTTTTTATAATTCACTCATTCCGTAATCATAAAATAATGACAGATAACTGAGCATCGACAATATTAGATTTAAAGATATGTTATCTCCCTTTAATCAGTCTTCTATCATATTCATTTCTTAAAAGTCTTATTTCTCTGTTTATATTCACGCATTTTTCATTATTCTTACACATGAACTTTGTATTCTCAGAATTCATAAGGATAACATGTTATAGTTAAGAAATATAAGCCATTTTGTTCTCAACAGTTTAGAAAAAAAATGAATATAAAGATTCGTCAATAGTTTATTTTTGTTATTGTGCATTAGTTCTATTCTCAAACAAATGTAGTTTTGCGACGATATTGTACACACATATATGTAAATTATATTCTGTATATTGTAAAATACATTGTTTATAAAAAGGTTATGGTCTCACTACACAGTTCGATTTTGATCTTTGGTCAATATAAAATAAGGTCTATGATTATCATGGTTACAAAATAATTCCACATAAAAAAATCAAAGCATTGTTTTCATAGCAGGAATGTATCTCACATAAAATGCACAACAACTGGGAGTTGTATATTGTATTCTGTAGAGTGTATTCTATTGTTTATATTAAATTATGGTCTCACTAAATTTTGATCATTGGTATATATATAATAAGGTATAGGATTCCCATGGTTAAAAAGTAATTCCAAATTTCAAAGAATTGTTTTCATAACAGGAATGTATCCTTACATAAAATGCATAACTGGTATGCTGCCCCGCCTGTTTTTTTTAAAGATTTTTTAAAGAAAATAAATCCTCAAATTCCCATAAATACATGTACATGAATATGTTAAAATCCTTTTAAAAGTGATTTTTAACACCAGTGATGTCTTATTGCAGGATGTGCTATGCCATGAAATCACAGACTCTATGAACCGTTTTGAAAGTATTTCAAACCAAATCACATAGGATTACTTAAGCGCAATAATCTTGCTACCGTGACAAAAAAGGTGCGCAACTGTGTAGCGAGTCGTAAGCCTCAGCACACTCCTGTTATGGTATGACTTGTTTAGTCGTTCCACAATACAGTTTGTTGATTATGTGTACATGCTGACATGTGATTTCTTTAGCGTTTGCGTTCTACAATAAAACACAAGTTAGAAATAGGTATTGGATTTTTTGTTTAAAGTTGAGTGTTTGTTTACGTTTCTAACGTATTACAAATTTATTAAACTAGCATTTATTCGGTACCTTTAAACGAATATGGTTTGTGTATGTAGAAATTAGTTTAATGATTATATGTTAGATTCTGTGAAATGTCATTTTTATTCACTGAATGAAACTTTAGAATATAAGTGGGTTGGTCCCGAGTGACGAAAACACAAAATCAACATAACATCCAATATATATTTCTAGTAAAATACCAAAGTCCTCACAAGCTATGAGAACTATGGCATTTTATTAATTAATATATCTACTTGTTTTATAACATGATGGTAACTTGATGTGTCTAATTAATCTCGGACACCATATCACTTGTTATTCTTTGCAGATACATTTGTATGTCAGTAAAATACAAGACGTATTCAAATTCAAAACAGACATCTCTTCTAACTCAAAGGCAATGTTCACTTGTTCTAAGTTTCAGTATTATATATGTGCAAAAGCAATGACAAGCTATTATTAATGTATCTACTTGTTTTACAACATGACGGTAACTTGATGTTTCCAATGAATCCTGGACACTTTGTCACTAATTATTCTTGGCAGATACATTTGTATGTCAGTAAAATACAAGACGCATTTCCAATTCAAAATAGACATCTCTTCTTACTCAAGGGCAATGTTCACTTGTTCAATGTACAAATGTATATATATATGTGCATACGCAATACACAGTACAAAAGAGAAAAGTTTGCATTGTTAAGTTTTATGTTTAAAACAAGTGTGTTTTAATAACACGTCACTAGATCCACAATTACGAGAAAGTACGTCTGATGAACAAAGAAATTAGAAGTATCCCGAAATGGTTATCGGACTATTCTTTTCAATAATTGAATGTAATTAAATATACAAACACATGTTTCAGCTATAGGGGTCCTCTGTGGACGAGTGGTTCAACTCAGATTCATTCTGAGGTCTTCCGCCACCAATAAAACTGGATATGCCTTATATAACTTGTACTGTGTTGAAAATGGCATTGAACCCCATTCAAATATAGAAAAGCCCGGACATAACTATTTACATTCTTAATGATTTTCATGAAACAACTCTCATGTATACTTGTAAGAAACCACTCAATCCGGTTCCAGCTAACATCATCTATAATAGTTTGTGCAACTGTTTGAATATTCAGGCATTACATCGATTGTGTACCTCCACACATTGATGATAATACTGTATATAAAAAGTTGTTATGACCATTCAGTATTACCTGTTGTTTAACAGTATTGCGATTTTAGCGATGACACCTGTGATAAGGGTTATACATATATATATATATATATTTGTATTATATATATAATGATAATCACTACTACTTCTAACAAATATGTCCATTCATGTCAATTTTCATGGTATCGTTCGCTTTAATCTTTAGCCTTACTTAAGCACATTGTACCAAGAGTCGCATCACTGCGATCAACGCTTCCTCAATGTGCTACAGATACATTGGTTGGTGTATTAGCTATACTGTAGGTATTTTCCTACAATGATTATTAATATCAAAATACTTTCAACCGAAACATCTTAGGATATGTCATACCATTAGGTCTTCACCTAAGAATTACCTCCCTTACATGACAGTAGCAAGATTCTTACGCCAAAGACATTAGAGCTGTGTAAAGCGGTTGGGCATTTTTTTTTGTTAAAAATGCATAAAATGTCAAATTTCTTTGTGCATTTGGGAACATTGGACCATTTTCATGATTTCTGCAGAGGATATGTTATACCATTAGCGTTATATTCTCGGCGCTGTCTCAAGATCACTTTTACAAATTTAGGGACATTTGGTGCATGGTTTAGCCGTATTTGTATTTATAAATGGTTCTGAGAATACTGAACATGTTTAAGGATTATTCTTCGTTACTTCTACTTATTACAAACTGGAATAGTTGTATCTTCGTCATGTTAAGTTTCTTTCACTCTAACAAAGCAATGCAATTAACAAGTTTTTATGAAAATTCCATTTTTAAGATCTAATTTGAAAAAATAGAACGGAATATTTTAAAATTAAGCTCTAGTAAACTATTTTCTAGATATATATAAATATATATGTATATATTTTAGAGTAGTTTATTAAATATTTGGTTATTTGGTTATGTTAACAGAATGCCAATATGTGTTTAAAAGGTCAACAAAGCTAGAAGGATGTGCTTATATTAAGTAATATTTATATATATATTATCAAATTCTTGGGACTATTTTTATGATTAATTAGCTTGTCTGTATAGTTATCGTTTATGTTTCAAATTCCAGGAGTATAATTTTCAATTTGTGATATCAATTGTAACGAGGCAGTATATATCACCTAAGAACACTGACCTCATTCAAGGCCGACTGATGTTGTTGACGACCTACCAGTCTCCGACTACAGAGGCGCTAAATAATGGAGAAGCACCTATTCTTAAGAACTCAAAGAGTGTGCTTTTATTTTCAAGTACTTTTATAGGTTCCTCTGATTAAAATGATTCCGTCTAAGTACAGAAACTTGTGACTTTTACTAGTGAAAACGAGTATTTGCCACACTATGTTTGCCCAATGTTTGACTGGTCGGAATAAGTTCTAAACTTAGTTGAAAGTTCAGTAGATTAACGTTATACAGTAATTGCATTAGAAAAACAAAAGTAGCGACAGAAGCAAAGGCAAGAAAGCAATACATATTGAATTGAATCACGTAACTGGGTTTCCCAGAGATTCAGCATTGAACCATAACAATGAAAATACTGAAACACTGTCAGGCAGCAATATTGCATATAATTGTCATAAGTTTATTATTTCAACGCTTTTCAAGCAACAAACAGCCCATTGGTAAAGATGTAACATTTAACAAATTTTGATTGTCTTCTTTGACAAAACAGAGGGAAAATATACAAGCTCCACATTGAAAATTAATCAAACGATAGAAGTTAATAGACCATAGTTCATGAGTAGAAATACTTACCTATTCTGAATCATCATTTTATCCTCCATACATATGGACTGAGCTGGTAGAAGAGTCAGCAAATCTCTGAATGGATATTGTAAATTTACCACAACGAGTAGATGTCACAGAAGAAACAATGAAACAGTCCTAGTAAGTAAAGGACATATGCAGAGATGAGTGTGTAACAATAATACGCTGCTGGCTGTGGCCAAAACAACTTTGCAGATTCCTGCAGCTGGAACTCTTTCATGGCGATTCAAATGTCCAAATCCATTTAATATCTAACTGGCAGCATTATATATGTAACATAGGTATTTCCTTCTGGTTCCTCGAATAGTTTCCTTATAAAACAACTACAGTACAGAGAGAGAATATCAGTAAGACAGTGAAGCTATATAAAACTTTATAACGATGAAAATATTTGTTGTATCTTTTGGTAAGTAAGCAGCCGGTAATATCAGAGGTGTCTTACAGGTGTATTGAGAAATGGACAGCATGGTTTGAAGATTTTACAAATAGGCTATTTTTTAATGTCGATAGGTTTGAAATGTCAATAGCATGCAGGAAAATGAAAATGACAATAACACATTTGCTCAGATGAAGAAAAACAAATAATGTAAAAACTACCTCTCTCTCTCTCTCTCTCTCTCTCTCTCTCTCTCTCTCTCTCTTTCTCTTTCTCTCTCTCTCTCAGAATCATAATAAAAAAATGGCACAATCAAACTATCATTTAATATGATATTCCTCAGAATTGTCTCCCATGGTGATAGGCATCGGCCATATGCAATTCTGCTGTAAAACATGCCACATTATATAGCTGATAAAGCTGCAGAGAACAACTGATACACTCCCATTGAAAAAATATGAAAAAGTTATTAACTATGTAGACATGTAAACAAAAACAGAATTTCAATATGTCATCTTATGAAAGCAAATAAAGGCCAATTGCCAGGGTCAGCCATTGGTATGGTTTTCAAAGATACTGTTGAAGTTGGAACTGATGATAATTTGCATGTTTAAAAGTCTTGTGACGCAGATGTTTTGTATGATAGAAAAATAAGGAAATGACTTTAAAGTAATATGATTAGTGCGCTCTAAAACAATAGGTGACACTTTATTTTTTGGAGTTTTGCATTAAGCAGTAATAATGATGTTACTTTGGATATAGGTACATGCTGTAATTGGTGGTAAATGACAACCTGTGATTTATAAAAATATCTCAAATTAATGTAGGAAATTCAAGAGATATTAAACATTAAACATTAAACTTTGTTCAATCATACTAGCTATAAGACTAAAATGATAAACAACAACACTACTAATGTTGGTGCAACAAATTGATTATGACGCAAAATGTTATGACTATTAATATAATGCTGACCTAAAGTAAGATTGTGACTTAATGATAACGGTGCAACTATTCTTTTATTATGGCTGAAGAAAATATAGTGAGACCAAAATGAAAACAAGTAAAAAAAAATCCTGAAACAAGTCACAGAAAAAAGGACAATACAATATACCTAACTTGTAATATGTGTAGCGTTTTAACATATTATATAGCATTGTTGATAATTTTCAATACATGTTGTCAATATTGGCGATCATCTTAGATATTTGACAAAACTCCCCAACAGTTTTAGTAAGAAATGAATTTTTTTTAACATTGCATACAATTTATCGTTAGAAAAATGACTCAACAGTTGTATTTTGTTACGAGTTAATCTTAAATATTGAATTTTGATATAAACGTTCTTATTGCATTGCTTTGTTAAAGTGAAAGAAAATACATATATAATTCCAGTTTGTATTAAGTAGAACTATAAAAGTATAATATATAATCCTTAAACATGTTCAGTATTTTCAGAACCAAACTATTTATAAATAAAAATAAGGCCAAAACATTCGACAAAATGCATATATTTGCAGAGAAATAGTCATATTTCTTATATTGACGGTCATTGTTTCACTTTTTTACTTGTTGTACATGAATCAACCATCTTCTTACTTATTTTACCATAAAACATTTCATACAACTTACAACAACACAATAAACCAATTGGCGGCCTTATTGGCAGCCATTTTGAATTTGTGACAAAACGCCCCCAACAGCCTTTAGTAAGAAATATATTTTCAGACTCATCATACATTTTACTTCCAGCAGCAAACATTTCTAAATAGATATACGGCCAAACATTCAACAAATGCGTATTTTTACAGAAAAAGTTTTATTTGTTTCTTGTTTTGGCTGTCATTTTGTCCATAATTGAGACTGTAATTACATGAATCAATCATATTTTTACTCTGCTTTGCCCTAAAGCATTGTATACAACTTAAATAACACAATAAATCTAAACTTCTATACTTTGCAGTGTTTTCTAACTGTTTATATTATAACATGAATTTTTGGTGGCCATTTTGGCGGCCATCTTGGATTTGTGACCAAACTCCCTAACAGCTGTTAGTAAGAAATGGATTTTCGAACTCAGCGTAAAATTTACCTCCAGAAACAAGTCTTAAACCTTTTGGACATAAAAAGTAAATAAACACCCGCCCTCCGCCCTTTCTCTGGGACTATTAGGACTCCACACAGTCACTCTTGGGTATTAAATGTACTAACTGACAAATTGGGTATAATATATTTGCATATAAGCACACTCGTCAGCGGATAAAGGTTCACTATAAGACCCAACTCGCCGACCATAGCTGTTGCTATGAAACATGAAACTGACAATAATCAATAACATATGTTTTCTTATCATATATGTACATATATATATGCTTAGTTCATAATACTAATTCCATGAATAGTAAATGTGCAACCAAGTAGTTTAAGCTCTGAATGTTTGATAGGAAGTGAAAATAGGCTTCTGTTTGTCTGTCTACATATATATATCCGACTACTTGATTGTCTTTGAATTCTTTATTCTGATTTTAAGGCGATAATTTGTAATAATAATCATAAAAAAATAAATCTGTAGGTGTAGTAGGAAGTAAAAGTGGACTTCTGTTCGTCTGAATACATGTCTTACTACTGGGTTGTCTGACAATCAACAGTTAACCTATATATTTATCTACCTACCCGTCCGTCCGTCTGTTTGCATGAGTGTCTGTCTGTCTGTCTGTCTGTCTGTCTGTCTGTCTGTCTGTCTGTCTGTCTGTCTGTCTGTCTGTCTGTCTGTCATGAATGAGAATAGTATAATGTGTTTATCTTTAGCACGATAAAGGAAGTTTAAGTTTTCACGAACACAGGATATCAGATTACTGATATTGTTAAGGTTGTTAAGTGGTTTAAGATGTACAAACGCTAAACTCTTCAACATTTGACACCATTCAGAAGTACATTACACACCACAGTGATAAATGAAATCATGACTGTGAGGAAGTCCGACAACGATACGTGAAATTGATAAATGCGCCCGATTGGTACAACAAGGTACCAAGTGTATACACTTGATACCCTATTGCTCTAATGGGACGATTTATGCTTAATAAAGACATTCGGTTAATTGCTGTAGTTAACTTCTTTTATACATTTTAGTGGATGTTAACGTCATTTCAAATATATTGCATGTAGTATATGGTAATTATTTTATGACGATAGAATTTCACAGAATTGAAGGAATATATGCAGAAACACAATATTTCAGCATGTAACTGACTTTCTCATTTGATTTTACCTCTTACCAACAACCTCAGCGATGTGAGGTAAATATTCATTAATCGTTTTAGCCAATGAATATTTACTTGATGTTCTCCATTGACCTACTTACAGAACTTGGATCGTCTGGCCATTTAAGCAACTTAGCGTCCAGATGTTACGAATAAACAATTCATACGTCAGTACTTTTTAACGAGGTTTTATGGTATTTTAACACATTTGAGGTTATGTATGTCATATCAAGTTTTATTGGTGGAAGAAGACCTGAAACTGAATAGAGCCACCGTCCTTCCGCAAGTACATGTAACTGGCAAACTTTCTTTTGGAGCGCTTACGAGTTTAGCGGTGAGAGGTTAGTAATCTTGAAACGGCGCCTTAGACAACTCGGCTACGGAGGACCCCTGACAAAAGTACATATATATTACATATTGACCCGGCAATATAAGTACATATATATTACATATTGACCCGGCAATATAAGTACATATATATTACATATTGACCTGGCAATATAAGTCATCATTCTAATTTAGTGTACATTATATACAATATTAAGTTAAACAGTTAAAGCTAGAAATCACATCCATAAATACTTTGATGTAACCATAGTGACCGAGATGTCACCCAAGAATGCTTATTTTGTCAAATTAAGTATATAAGTCAAAAGGTTAAAGTGTCAGTGAATACAGATGAGAACAAGGGTAAACCAGGGGCAGACAATATATTTGAGATAAGATAAGTATAATAATGGCATATACTTTACCAGGCCCGTCATGACATAAAGAGATAAATATATTAACCATAAAAACTACTAATAATCATATTCATGCCGACACTTTATAAAGCCGTCTTTAAAGGGAGAATATTAGGTAAAACACTATGAATTATCTTTATAATGGATAAAAGGCATCTGATTTTCATTAATAAATACAATCCGAATGTCAAATCCGCCAAAATGTGACAAAATAGATATTTTAATTGTAGAAATAAACTTGAAACGCAATTCCAATTATAAAATTAGACAGCATTTAAATACGGCTTGACGACCTTTAAGTCGTCACTCCGACTCTCGCTAAGATGAAATACTATATATGACGTATTAACATATACAACATCAAATTGAAATCAAAATGAAATCACGCGATTCTACATATGTTGCAAATTTAAGCGGGTAATCTTTTTTTTAATTAGTCTAACGTAATCAAAATGAAATCACGCGACTCATAGAACACGTCACTACATATGTTGAAATTTTAAGCGGGTAATCTATTTTATTCTAACGTAGGCCCGTAGCCGATTAGGAAATCCCATTTCAATATATTATGTTTCATGCTTAAAAATGATAGCAATTTGGCAATTCGGGATCAATAAGTATATATAAGTAAGATATATTGGCGGGAAATCCAATTTTAAAGAATATTGATATATAGTCCGTTTAACTGAAATGTATTTATTAGTTTTAAGTAAATAGTGATACATTAAATAGTGAATGGTTATATCGCCAATTTGTTTTAAAAAGATATCTTGAATACAATAATCTTGAATGTGTGCGTATATGTGTATATGCCAGTCAAACATACTGAGCGCTCCATTATTTTATAATGTATTAAGGCTCCGATACGGAAGTTTTGTTCATCAATATTATGTAGTATACACCCAAAGTTTGGTAAATGAAGCATGCAATCACTGCACATGCGCATTGACAATTAAAAGTGTGTTCAGTATATATTCTGCAGGGTATACAGTGTTGTCTTGATATATTTTGTGTACATTATGTTTGACACAGTTTTATTTAACATTTAAAAATGACCTCTAAAAAGTTGTTTCTCGCAAGTAAATATTTATGCAGTGAAATAATACACTTGCAGTTTAGTATTTGTAAATCAATACGGTGTTACGTAGATATATTGTTATATTCTAATTATAAAACCAATTAAACCTGAACAAAGTTGTATGTATGTGCTTTCACGTAATGTATGAGGTTCACGGAATTCAATTGCATTTAATAAATGTGTTTATCAATTGCGCACACGTGGATATTGAAAGAGTACAACTATAAAACTTGTGTCTCAAATATATATATTTTTGGATTTCACGATCTTGTTTGATTTTTCAAATGTGTGACTAAAATCGTGCTAAAGGATTTTTTTCTTCAAAAAATGACACAACACAGTCATGCCTCGTATGTGTGTATAAAATATCAGTTTATTGTTAGCATCTGTGATTTGATCATTTATATACACAGTGTTGATAGTTAAGTGAAAAACAATAACACCAGACAAGGTCGTGTCATGTTTGTATATTTATGGAGTGTACGGAAGCTTATCCGCTCTTATTTAACTAATAACTGTTTATTGTAGTGTGGTTTATATACGTAACAAAGAAATATCAGCAAAGTGGTGGCGTTTTGAGATGTGAAATATATCTGATAACTGGATTTACAAGTAAAAAAAGTTATATATTACGTAACTGTATCAACACCGGGTTAAAACTTTCTGAAAAAAAAACAAATGCACATGCCTTGCAATATCAACATGGAGATACACGTAAGTCGTTATAGATTATTTTGTTCCTTTTCTTTTTCTTTTTAATATGTTCATGTAGTATTGCCACAGTACTGGTATAGTGGTAGAGCGTCCGCCTTGGATGCGAAATGTCGGTCCCCGAGTTGGTCACAGCAGAGACTTGGAGCGCTCTAGATTGGCACTCAGCATTAAGAAGATAGTTCTAGGTCTGGTTGGCCCGGTTTCAGTATAATATGACTTGGTTGGATATCATATCATGTGTCTACGGTATGGTATTCCGGTGCGGTAGAATTTAGAATGTCTCAAGTAAACACCATCGCGAAATGACTGAAGAATTGTTGCAGCGACGCTAAACAGTGAGCGGTAAATCATCATGAAAATGCGATTCAGAACACTTACTGGACAATTTGAGTCTAAATCTCAGATTCAAAATATTGATGAATTTATGTCCAGGGGCGGACTCCACATTATGATAATGCGAGGGGCTATATTATCGATCGGCTATTAGTTGTTATGTGCCGTGCCGTACCCGGTTAAAATACGTTGAAATCCTTGTCCGGTATGCAAGAAACTCTAGATCTACATCAAGTATCTTGATGTCATTCATTTATTTTTTTCACTTTTATCTATTGCCACTGATATTTTTCTATTGGCATTTTAAATGTGGTTTCAATATTTTATTAAATTCATAAACATTAATATGGTTTTCGCATAGTGTTTTCTTTTTTAAAAATGAAAAAGAAATATTTAGTATTTAATCGATTAAGTATTTACCAATTTGAATAGAGTATAATATTTTAAACATAATGATTTATTAAGTTAGCACTTAGCTTTTACAATCGAAAAAATAAAGAAGAATTTTGATTATTGTCAAATATTTGTTTGGTGAACTTGATATTTTGTGTATACCTTTTTTGATAAAAAAGGGTTTTGTTATTGTTTTTGATATACGTATTGTTCTATACTATCAGATTCTTTAATGCTTCTCGTTTATTTTCAACGTCCATACTTGATCATGATTGTAATATTTCTAATCAAAAATGGGAAAGGAGTGGTTTTGTGTTTTAGTTTAGTACTTTTTATTCCAATGACATTAAATAATTAATTGCCTCCCTAATGTATCTACTTTGTTAATGTACAGATGTTTCCAATCTAGATCATTAATGATTTGCTGTTTATTTGGACATTTCAGTAGATAACTATTGTGTTCTGAAGCATTGATTATATGGCGACTGTCCCGTAGCGAAGATTTTTTCCGTTGATTAGTGCTTTATAAAAAAATAGGTTAACATAAATCTCATTATTTCTACAGTAAACGGCTTAAGTTGCTGTTTGTAAAATAGCCGTTATATTTTAAGACAATACAATTGGTCCCAACCGTTATATAACGGTCCCAATCGTTAAATAAAGATAATTGTCTTTAATATATATATTAAAAACTATATCATAAGAAAACATCTGTTTTTTATGAACTCAGGCACGAACATAGTTCATTAGTGTACTGTCACTAAACAATAAACTAATTACAAATACAGACTTAACCTGTTCTGAAGTATATTTTTATTTACTGAGTTGTTGTTTTATTTTTTTTTTTTTTTTTTTGGGGGGGGGGGGGGGTCGTCTTTATTAGGTAAAAAGCAGACAAAACAAAAGCAATGTTGTCAACTAATTGTACAAATTCGTTCAAGTAGATACCCTTATCTTTCATTGGACATTCAATACCACTATATAACGTCACGGCACTCGTATTATGAATAAATTATTCAAGTTTAATGTATGTCTATGGAGTACCATTAATGCAATATACAAGTTATATTACATATGTATTGTTATTACCCAACTCAACAACATACCCGTCCTTGAAATTTGCAGAAAAAAATGTAGGTTTTACAAGAAAAACGAAATAAGATATTTAAAATTTTTATCATAAAGTATTTAATAGAAACTAATTCATAGATGCATGCAAATAATTATAATTGTAATCATAGACTTTTTTTTTGTAACTTTTATTTCAATTTAGTTGTTCAAAAACAGAATATTGATACAAAATAGTTCATGACAATTATATATACATTTAGAAATGTCTAATAGCCATTGAGTGTTTCACTGTCTGTGGGAATTTGAATGAGTAACAAACTGTGCCCACTAAATCCAGATAGTTTGTTTGTGTAGTTTAAATCTCAAGGGCTGTATTATCATGATTAATAAAAATGTTCAAACCGAAATCCCCAGCCCCCAAACAATCTAGTTTTCGGTTTCTCTTTTAAATATTATTTGAAATTTCACAGTTAAGTTACCACATACAGTCATATTACCTATGTACTTAATGATAAAATATAACTTGCAACATAATCAGTAATTGTGATGTTTTAGCATTTAAAAGTATCGCTGAAGAAACGATCAAAATATGTTAAATTAGTGAAACCGGGGTCAACAACTCAATGGCTACCAGATATTAAGATAACTTGTACATATATGCATTTTACGAAAGGCAACATACATGTAATTGAAATCAGTTTTCACAATTTAATATAAAGTAGTTAGTTATATAGTGGAATATCATTAAACATTTGGTAGGTTAATCATTTGTATTAGAGCTATTTTGAAACAATAAGTATATAAGCTTAAGCTCTGCAAATTCCTGAGCTAATACTACACAACTTAAAAATTCAAAAATTCACCTACAAATCTTTAGTAAATACTCATCCAGTCTAACAAACATTGATGAGAGTCAACCTTGTAACGTTATCAAAATGCTTTGCACTTGTTGTAACGTATACACTATAAAGCAACAATACATGCTAAATTGAATGTTGAAGTTCATTTATTTATGTTAGATAAATGCATAAAAATCAATCCAATTGTCATAAAACATTCCGCTTTGAATCTTTTATCTGACTTTGTAAACTTATCATTTTGAAAAGAAAGCAATGCTTTATTGATGTATATAAACATTAAATAATTATTCGTATTGCGGGTCTAGTCTTGATAATTAGCAGTTAAATATTATAGTTGATTGGAGAAAAGAAAAAAAAATGAAAAAAGAAAAACACTCTGGGGAGGGGATGGGGATTGTTATAATTAATTATCTACAAAATATATATGTATTTGTATTCAAACAAATGTGTCTAAATTAAAACTGAAAGAGTAACATGAAAAATGTTTCCAATTTGTATCAAAATATAAGTGCCTTATAGTCATTCCAAATAATATCAAAAGTGTGTATTTTACAATTTATTGTTGCAAGATACCGTTCTGTATTATACAGATTTATAATATGTTTTTTAAAGCTGTTGTCAAGTGTAGGTTTAACTGTTTTAATTTTCTGGGTGTTTATAAATTTCTTTGCAATTAATATTATTTTATTCAAAACTTTGTCAAAAATTTTATTTCCGAACATAATGTCTGTATTTGTCCAATTTAAATTAATGCCTATACATTTTTTTGCGAATATGGTTCATCAAACAGGAGATAAATTGTTTAGAAATGTCACATTCGATAAAAATATGTCTTATTATTTCTATTTCTCTGTTGCATCAACTGCAAATACCAGAATCCTTTATTTTCATTTTTTTAAGAAGAGAATTGGTTCCTTATATTTGGTGGTTTATTCTGTACTGAAACCATTGTAAGTTTGTGTCATTTTTTATGTTAAAATTCTTTTGGACACGGAGTACCTTGCTTCATGTTTGTTTTCTCATTTTAGCTATCTTCAGGGTTTGGGTTGAACTCACAACTATAACATTGAGCAAATACCATTACAAACACAGGAGTCTTGGTGTATGTTCAGTGAGACACAAATACATACACGGTTGAGGTTCAGTTAAGATTAAACGATTCATACACATTTTTGAATTGGATTTAACGCCATTTTCAACACATTTATGGTTATGGTGGAAGAACACCTAAATCTAAGTAGAACCTACGTACTTCCGCAAGTAACTGGCAAACTTTCTGTTGTAGTGAGCTGGACTCGAACCTACGACCATAGCGGTGAGAGGTTAGTGATCTTGAGACGGCGCCTTACACCCATCGGACAGGATGACCTATGTAACTGTAAAATGTGTTGATTATTATATACTTTCATTTTATTATTGACCACTCGGCCACGAGTGACCCCAACGTACATTGTATAACTAACACATTGATAGGGCATTATACATTCTTATAAGTCATAATTTTAATTCAATGTACAAAATATAAAATATCAAGTTTGAAATTAATGTTATTGCTTATTATTACATCCATAAATACTTTGGTGTAACCACAGTGACCGAGATGTCGTCAAAGAATGCTTATTTTGTCAAATTAAGTATACATGTTAAAAGGTTAAAGTTGCTGTGAATACAGATGAGAATAGAGGTAAACCAGAGGCAGACAATAGATAAGAGAAGTATACTAAAGGCATATACTTTCAATTTATTTTACCGGTCCCGTCAATGACTTAACGAGATAAATATAATAACCATCGCTCTGTTTAACCGCCTAAAATGTCTTAAAGAAGTACTAATAATCATATTCATGCCGACACTTTATAAAGCCGTCTTTAAAGGGAGAATGTCAGGTAAAACGTTATGAGTTATCTTTCAAATGGATAAAAGGCATCTCATTTCCATTAATAAATACAATCCGAATGTCAAATCCACAAAAAATGTGACAAAATCGATATTTTAATTGTAGAGCTAAACTTGAAACTCAATTCCAATTCTAAAATTAGACAGCACTTAAATACTGCTTGACGACCTTTACGTCGTCACTTCGAATCTCACTTAGAAGAAATGATATTTATGACGTATTAACTTATGCAACATCAAACTGAAATCAAAATGAAATCACGCAACTCATAGCACACTTCACTACATATGTTGCAATTTTAAGCGGGTACAATGTATTTTAGTCTACCCTAGGCGCGTAGCCGAAGTTAGAAATATATTATGTTGCGTTCTTAATTAGATAGCCTTTTGGCCATTCGGGATCAGTAAGTATATATAGGCATGATATATTTGGAACGGTGGGGGGGGGGGGGGGGGGGGTGGGGTGGTCCAATTTTAAAAAATACTGGTATTCCGTTTAACAGAAATGGATATATTAGTTTTACGTAAGTAGTGACCGGACCGGTTCAACCGACAATTTGTTTTAAAATGTAGTCTAAAATACAATAATCTTGAATGTGTGCGTATGTGTGTAATAGCCAATCAAACATACTGAGCGCTCCATTATATAATGTATTAAGGCTCCAATACGGAAGTTTTATTTACCCATATTATGTAGTATACACTCACATTATGGTTAATGAAGCATGCAATCACTGCACAGGTGCATTGACAATTAAAGGTGTGTTCAGTATATATTCTGCCGGGTATAAAATCACTACAGATTAAGCACCAGCATAAAGTGTTGTCTTGATATATTTTGTGTACAATATGTTTGACTGAGTTTTATTTAACATTTAAAAATGACCTCTAAAAAGTTGTTTCTCGCAAGTAAATATTTACGCAGTGAAATAATGCACTTGCAGTTTAGTATTTGTGAATCAATACGGTGTTACGTTGATATATTGTTATATTCTAATTATAAAACCAATTAAACCTGAACAAAGTTGTATGTATGTGCTTTCACGTAACGTATGATGTTCACGGAATTCAATTGCATTGAATATATGTGTTAATCAATTGCGAACACGTGGATATTGAAAGAGTACAACTATAAAACTTGAATTATGATTCGTATGTACATTTTTGTGGATTTCACAAAATTGGTTGATATTTCTAATGTGTGACTAAAATCGTGTTAAAGGATGTTTTTTTAAGGGAAAACGACACAATATAGTCATGCCTGGTATGTGTGTATAAAATATAAGTTTATTGTTAGTATTTGAGACTAAATTGTTTATATACACAAGTGTGAATATTTAAGTGAAAAATAAAAACACAAGACGAGGTCGTATCCTGTTTGTAAATTTATTGAGTATACGGAAGCATATCAGCTCTGACTAATGATAGTTAATTGATCTATTGTGTTGTTTATATGGCTGCAACGTAACAAAGCAATGTCAGCTATGTGGTGGCGTTATAAAATGTGAAATATATCTGCGAACTGAAATTACAAGTAAAAGTTACGTAACTGTATCAACTCTCGGTTAAAACTTTCTGAAATTAATAAATGCGCATGACTTGCAATGTAACCATGGAGATACACATAAGTTGTTATAGATTGTTTTGTTCCTTTTCTTTTTCTGCTTTATATGTTTTGTTTCTTTTCTTGTTTACATTTTTATATGTATATGCAGTAGTGCCAAAGAAATGGTATAGTGGTAGAGCGTCCGCCTTTTATGCAGAACGTCATGGGTACAGTCCCCGGCTTCTAGAGATTTATACAGGCGCTCAGTAGTGGTATAGCGGAAGACCGTTCGCCTTGTATCCGGAATGTCATGGGTACGGTCCCCGGCTTCTAGAGATCTATATAGGCGCTCAGTAGTGGTATAGTGATAGAGCGTCCGCATTGTATGCGGAATGTCATGGGTACGGTCCCCGGCTTGTAGAGATCTGTATATGCGCTCAGTAGTGGTATAGTGGTAGAGCATCCGCCTTGTACGTAGATTGTCATGGGTACGGTCCCCGGATAGTAGATATCTATATAAGCGCTCAGTAGTGGTATAGTGATAGAGCGTCAGCATTGTATGCGGAATGTCATGGGTACGGTCCCCGGCTTGTAGAGATCTGTATAGGCGCTCAGTAGTGGTATAGTTGTAGAGCATCCGCCTTGTACGTGGATTGTCATGGGTACGGTCCCCGGCTAGTAGATATCTATATAAGTGCTCAGTAGTGGTATAGTGGTAGAGCGTCCGCCTTGTATGCGGAATGCCATGGGTATGGTCCTCGGTTTGTAGAAATCTATATAGGCACTCAGTAGTGGTGTAGTGGTAGAGCGTCCGCCTTGCATGTTGAATGTCATGGGTACGGTCCCCGACTTAAATATATCTATATAGGCGCTCAGCATTAAGAGGATAGTTCTAGGTCTGGTTGGCTGGTTTCAGTATATTATTACTACGTTGTGTAACATACCATATATCTACGGTATGGTACTCCAGTGTGGTAGCATTTAAAATGTTGTCTCATGTAGACACAGTCGCGAAATGACTGAACAATTGTTGCAGCGACGGTAAACACCATACAACAACAATAATAATAATTCACATTGCTAACATATCTGTTACATGTTTATTATTTCTTAGGCGTTCTCCGATGCCAATATAACACATTTCTTGACTTGATATCCTAACAAAACTTTGATATGTACTATATAGCTTATACATGAACGTAGGTCAATTCGTGAAATTAAGAATTAAAGTAATACTTCTTACATATATATTATAATATTAATAGTTCACTCTCGGTTATTTCAAGATGAATCAATATTTATCAAGACGCACGCATGCACGCAAGAGAGAAAGAGAGAGTCATGAATATACACACACACTTACACAAGAATGCACGCATACAAAAATACTCACACAAGCAAGCTTTCAGGCACACACACACAGAGAGAGAGAGAGAGAGAGAGAGAGAGAGAGAGGGGGAAAGAGAGAGAGACAGAGAGACAGAGAGAGAGGGGGCAATGTACAAACACACGCACACACGCAAGTCATCACTAACGCGTATATACACAATCCAACCGACTGATAGATCAATGATGTACATGGGTATTAATCTAGCATTTAATTACAACACTTATACTATGAACCATTTAAAATGTTCCATGGAGTGCTAGTATGTAAAAACAATGTACAATATTCATTTACAACATATATAAGTTATTTTGATATAAAATAATGTTATTTTTGTCGGTATTTTCAAAATCAACCAATGCACATCGCTTCATCATTACGGATTGATTTGTTTGCTCCTCGAAAATAATGGCAGTTTATATGAGCCAATTATGTCTATATGAGCCAAGCATGTTTAAATGAGCCAATCATGTCTATATCCTACTTGCATATCAAGGTACTGGTGCTACCCAGGTAACAAGCGTGATAGTGATTCATTTTTTCTCGATTTGAAAGAAAAGCTATTCAGACATTGTATATACAACTTTGATTAGAACCGTGTCAATTGTTATAAAGATTTTAGTTTAGGTTTAATACTTTTCATTCAAAGCAAACTTCATTCTACTCGCGTGTAATATAACATTAACGCTCTTAACATCGTAAGTATGCATTACCTCGTCATTTTTCTTTTCATGGGAAACATTTCTATATTTTGTTATCGTTCGATGTTTTATTTCGATCTTTCTCATCTTTCTCATCGTTCACGCATCGTTATTTCATGCATCGTAAAGTATCTACTATGTTTGGTACATTAGAGTAGCGTAACACATTCAGGTGAAATACAAAGAAGATATATTTTGTTTTTCCCTGCCCACATCTTGTAACTCAACTATATACATTTCGTTTAGATACATGTTGACAAATTTACTTACCTGGATGCCTACCGTCTATCTGTCTGTCACCATTTTACGTTGTTCTGTCCGTCCACCTTTTGGCTACCTGCCTGGTAACCCATGTGTTCGCCTGTCTGCCGTCTAACCGCCTAATCACCAGCTCACATGACGTATTTTCACTCAGCCCGTTTGCCTTCCATCGAATCCTGGATGTTCATCCGCCTACTTACTTGACCAGGTTGTTTTTTTCCCAATATTCATGGTTTGAGGACCCCCTTCATTTTTGACAATTCTGCCCATTTCTTGCAGTGTATCACTACGCATCTTTAAACTGATATACATATATATCAAACAGCACCCAGTGTCAGTCAAACTCATGACAATGTCCCATTCTTCTCATCTGTAGAAGAAAACATGAACATGAATCATCAAAACATTGCAGACAAGACCACTTAACTAACTAAAGAGTGTAAAGAAATTGATGTTTGTAGTTAAATAGGTCTCAAAACGTTCTTACTCAGTTATCAATAAAACCTGTTTACTGGGCAATAAACATACCTATAACTGATGTTTGTAGTTAAATCGGCCTCAAAACATTTTACACAGTTATCAATAAAACCTATTTACTGGGCAAAAAGTATACCTATAATTGATGTCTGTAGTTAAATCGGTCTCAAAAATCATACACAGTTATCAATAAAACCTATTTACTGGGCAATAAGCATACCTATAATTGGTGAGCTTCATGAGTTCATCAGTCGGTGTCACAGTATTGTTTTTTAAATGTCAAACTTGGAATTAAAATATCAATGACGATTACATCGTTCAAGTGTATTAACCATAGTAACCACAGTGTTTCAAAAGAATGCTTATCTTGTCGAAATAGCTGTTTGTTACAAGGTTGCTATTTGCATGACTTCAGTTGATTACAAAGATAGAACCAGGGAAAAAATCAACCTACATGTACATCATTAGTTCTTGTATCACGATTACATATATTTTTTGTGGACCAATTGACTTGCGTACATGACTGCTATCTGCCTTCCTGTCCATCTGTCCCTATACCGTTTGGCTACTTGCCCGACAGCCCTTGTGTTCGCCTGTCTTTCGTCTACTCGCCGGTTCACATGATTTCTTTCACTCAGTCTGTCCGCCCGCCATCAACTCCTGACTACCTAAAAAGTTCATCCGCCTACTTTCTCATATATATCTGTCTGTGTGATACTTTCTTGTGTGTTTTTCACTGCCTGACTGACGCATTATGCCTGACAGATGCCATCTTGTCTAGCTTTCTTCTTAGCCATCTCGCCTTTTACGATAAATTGTATACACATAGAAATGTATATGATATGTACGTATTTAAACGATAAAATCGAGAATAAAAATGACCTCATGGAAGTACAAGGAACGCGACCAAGTAAAATAATACGTATTACTAGCGGTATTCTACTGTCTGCCATGTATCTGCACAAAATAACAACAAATACCAAACCTATATCGAGATGATGCATATTTAAGCACTAGTATTTCAATACTTTTTATTTAAGTTAAGACGGACTGACAAACTGGCAGACGAATGGACGGACGTTCTAACGAATGAGTATTTAAGTGTCTTCTTTGCACAGTTTATTACTCGTGTGGCCAAAGTTTTGCCACACAAAACAAAAGAGCCATATAAGAGCTGTTTAAAGTGTTTTTCAACCGTCCCAAAAATACTAAACCAGGCTGTGTCCGTATTGTGGAGGTGCCTTACAATGTGGGTTATATCTAAAAATTGGATGTGCCAGTAAATGTTATCTTTTGCGGAATTGTATCAACACGGGGTTAACTTTCCTGAAAAAATTAAATGCTGACGACTGGTGTGCGCCGTAAAACCCCAAATTTGTCATTGTCTTGTAAGTGACAGTGTCTCATATCTGAGCTTTGAGGTTTGATAATGTAGATAATGTTTCGTTTATTTAGATTTAAATTATTTAAATTATTATATGACATATGACATTCGAGGATATCATTATGATGTACATAATTGAAAAAAAAAAAGCCAAAGCAAACGGCAACAAAGTTCAAAGTTAATGATATTTTTATATTGTGAATTTACCAACAAGATAACTACATTTATATTGTATGTAACATAATGAAATGACGTATTTGAATAGATTGAAGAACACAGAGTAGGGATAGAGCAAAGTATAAAAGGAGCAAAAGGAGAGGAATGATGAGGAGGGGAAATAAGGATCAGCAGAATTGTTCTTTTTATTTTTGGGAAAAGAGAATAAATAGAGAGATGATGGAGGTGATATAGCAGTAGCCTCCCTTTAGTTTAAGAATAGTTATTGTTTTGGAGAAATAATCTCCATTTTTGTTGTGTTTATCAAAACTGTTGTGTTATAGCGCTATTGTTTCTTCTCTTTCATTTTTTTATTTTTTAATAAATTTTGACGGTATAAAAAAGTAGATTTGGTTTTATTGAGAGGTTCATGAGAGGCAATGACATTTATCACATACTTTACACTGCAGGAGTGTAATTAACTCCTGATATATTTTTGAAATTAACCTAGTGTTTTATTACTACCGAGTATAAAGCGACTCTTTGACTTAAAATGCCCAAGTACTTTCCGATTTGCCCGAACTTAAAGATGACGTCGATATATCACTATAAAATGACGTTATTTCAGACGTGACGTCATACAATGACTGACGGAAACTAATATAAGCGACAAGTTCTTACTCTTTATAGAGGTGATCTGATAAATATATGGTAAATGTACCAATTTTCTGAGTTATGTGGTAAAAATAATCTTACATTCGTTCTAATTTATTATTGAATTTATTTAATTCTTTGGCAAAAGTATATGATGCATAAAGTACTTTTGCCAACTCGTTTGATAAATTCGATTATAACTAAGCACGAATGCAAGATCCTCTAAATGCATCACACGCTCCCTGGTGCCAGCTTAAACGGTAGTCTGATACCTCTTAACATTATACAGTGTTACATTATTGTTTTACAAAGAAAATCAAATAATTATATTTTATCTATCGATAGATGTAAATGTTTATATATATATATTTATACATTTCATTATTATACATTTTATATTTCTGTTTTCAGGCAACTGGATGGGTTTATATATTGCTGTTTGCGTTCCTGTGTATGGTACAAGGTAATGCTTATATCTAGGTCTCAATATATACCAACGTTGTAATTGTGTTCCAAAATATATGCAACTGCTACTACTTTTAAAGCTACATCTACCAAGATTGCTGCGTGGCAGGTCTTATGTGTATATACATGTATATATAATATCTAATTGAAATCAGAAAACCTTTTTTTTCAATTTCAAGGTCACCACTGTATGCTTTTGTTATCATTTTGCATACTACTAGATTATTGTTAATACATATATTTGGCAAACAAAATAAAAACATGTTTTCTATATGCAGTTTGAAAAAAATGTTGTAACAAGTAACTTGCGGTTGAACACATGCAGCATGTGTTATGTTATCAATTTGCCTACATGTGATTTAAATACATTACCCGTGTTATAGTATTAACAGTTTGCATATAATGTATAACTTGAAAGGATGCGAAAACATATATGACATGAACGAATGCGAAAAGCTTATCTCCATAATAAATCATGTTAATATTTCATTTGTTTCAGTTTACACTCAGAACTGTAACGAACGTTGTGCGTCATGTAAGTCATATTATGATTGTACCTCATGTAAAGACGGTTACTATAATATCCATCCATATACGGAATGCTGGAACGAGTGTCGTCACCCATGTAAATCATGTACGTCACTCTATGTATGTACCTCATGTGAAGACGGTTACTATTCATCTTCACAAAGCAACTGCGGGAACCAGTGTCGTAACACATGTAAATCATGCACAGCATATGACACATGTACAGAGTGCAAATCATTTTACTATGGACAGAATTGTACACTTGCATGTCCAACAAACTGTTTGTCATGCACTTCGGTAGATCGCTGTACCGCCTGTAAAGATGGTCATTACAGTTTTTACACTGTTGCTAAATGTACCGGCAATTGTAGAACTAATTGTAAATCATGTTCGACTTCTGATGATTGCACTGAATGTAATCCCGGATATTATGGATCTGACTGTTTACTGAACTGCTCCAGTAATTGTATTGACGGAAAGTGTGATCAGGGATCAGGGACATGCACCACTGGGTGCAAGTCAGGATTTACCGGTACGCTTTGTGATGAATGTGAGGCTGGCTTATATGACACTGCATGCAGCGTTTCTTGCAAATCTAAAATCTGTTATGGTAATAAATGTCACAGAAACACAGGAACTTGCACATCATGTAGAAGATCATCATATGGAGACTTGTGCCAGCACACGTGTTCAAGTAATTGTAGGAGCGGAGGTACCTGTCATATAGAGACCGGTAAATGTACATATGGATGTAAGGATGGCTATTCTGGGGATATGTGTTGTTTAAACAACACTTTCTGTAAAACATGCGCATCTAATACGGAGTGTTCTGAGTGCGTAGACGGCAAATACAGTGAAACATGTCAGAATGTGTGTCCTGCAAATTGTAACGCAAATACATGTAATATAAACGGAACCTGTACATCTTGTAATGTTGGATTTAGCGGGAATTATTGTAACCATTCATGTCCTAACACATGTTCTGATAACCAATGTGAAATGTCAGGAGAATGCATAGCATGTGTTGAGGGATATTTTGGAAAGTTTTGTGACAAGTGCCGAACTGGATATAATTTAACATGTGAATGTTCCTCTGGATGTGTAGATAACATATGTAATCAAACAAATGGTATTTGCCTAGAAGGGTGCAGGGGTGGTTATTGGGGTGATAAATGCTATAACATATGTCCTGATAACTGCACTATGTGTCAAATCGACAACGGCAAATGCACTTTGTGTAGAGAAGGACGACATGGCGATGATTGTTCAAAACCTTGCAGTGATACTTGCAAACAGGTTGATGGAATGGAAATGTGCGGAATTAAGTACGGAGCATGTTTGCATGGTTGCGTTAACAACACTTACTTTGGGCCAAACTGTTCAGTAAACTGCAACCCTAATTGTAGAAATAACGAATGTTCCTGGGAAAAAGGGCATTGCTTACACGGCTGTGTTGACAATTTTTATGGATATGAGTGTAATAAAAAATGCAGTGAAAACTGTAAATTTGCAAACTCTGATGGAGAAAACATATGTCACGAAATAAATGGATCGTGTAAAACTGGTTGCAAAAATGGTTGGCATGGATACAACTGTAACGAAGAATGCAGCATATATTGTTTGAACCTTGCATGTGACGTAACAGGAGCGTGCAGAATCGGCTGTGTAAATGGATATGAAGGAACCAATTGTGACAAAGGTAGGAAAACATTGTTTAAAAAAGCAAGATATGATTACTTATCATACACATAGCTTTCTGTTTCTACTTACAAAATAAACATGTTTTGTATATACACAAATCAAATGTATGTGTATCTAACCTATACAGGAAGTATCCCTGCATGTGACTTTACATAAAACGTGTTTCCAGTATTGCATAATTATATACGTTTCGAATATTAACACATTCGTTTGACTGTTCGTAATAAATATAGGTCATAAAGTGCTCCACTATCATTGTATACGACAACTGATATATATTCAAGCTCTCTAATGCATTAACTTGATACAATATAAGATGACTTATTTTGAGCTTAGCAGCAAATTGAACGTGTCGTTTTAAGACTATTTGTATTGCTTTGATTTTAAAACTGTTTCTTATGTAAATCTATTGAACTCGATATTCAGTTACATTGCAGTGCATAATTAACAACAGAAAAAAAAATGATGCCTATAAAATATCAAGCAGGTAAATGTGTTACAGTAATAATAATATCAGCTTCAGGTTCAGATACTAACAGCGGCGTATACGGTGCTGTAGGAGGAGCCCTTGGAATGCTGGCTATAGTGCTGACATTCTTGATTATCTTTAGATTAATTAGGTATGTTTAAATGTACCATTTTTATATAATAAGAAAACAAATATGTTAATGTTTAAAATGTGTACACTGTCGCTGTTAAATTGATCTCACAGAAAATAGAATATCATACAGTGTATTTAAGATTTAACTGTTTTACACATATGCTTACAGACCCTAAACCGCTCAAGTACCCCATAATTGCACTCCGTTTGCGCTCAGTTTGCACTCAGTTCGCGCTCCGTTCGCGCTTAGTTCGCGCTCCGTTCACGCTCCGTTTGCGTGCACTCTATTAAACGCGGTTAATTTAATGCACTCACAAACGTAAGTATTCGCTCACGAGCGCTGTATAGCTGAGTGCTCTATTTAATACTCCTCTTAGCGTTCGCTTCGTTCAGCGTTCACTCAACATTCAGTTCGCTCAGTTCGGTTTCCGGCCCATAACCAATCGCAACATCTCAACTCTTTAAAATGATTCTATATTGACTTTTTAATTTAATCTGTTCTAATGGAGCAATAAAATGTATCCATGGGATTTAGTCAAGGTAAATGAATTCATAATCCGATTGTTTGTCTACATGTTATGTCACCCGCTGGGCGAAAGGTTGAATGGTATCGATAGTAGGCATGTTGAACGGAAGTGTCTATGTTTTGATATGTGATCAGTGGTCTGGGTGATCAAAGAATATCGCACATTATACCGGCTTCAGTTATCCAGACCGACATGTGTTTGCGTCAGTATCTTCTTTGATATACCGTAAGCCGTTTGTTACAGGAAAGCAATAAAGTTTGTCCACAAAATTTACCTATTTTTTTATACATCATCAACATTGTTATTAATAATTCAATTTAATTAATAATTCCATATTGTTGATACCTCGTTGGCCTTATAATAATCAATAAATCTGCTCAGTGTAAGCAGTGACTTAACAACATGTGGATATATCACTGGTTTTGTTAATGTTCAAACTAAAATAAGCTTTATAATCAATAATATGCACTGCATGGGTGATGAAAAGTTTATTTTAATCCGTGCGATGTAATTCGACATTATAATAAATGAATTTTGAAAAATAATAATCTTGTAGTGTTTTTCTCGATTTGGGTCCAAATGTGGCTTCACTAAACTTAAAAATGATATTCTGATATTTTAAGTTTTTATAATTATTTTCGTTATCATTATGTATATAAATATACTTGCAATGAACTTTTTTCAGTGGGTTTCTCAAATTATTCTTTTACTGACAGTATGCTTTATGTTTATATATTATTTAAACTATATTAAACTTGTTTGAAACTACACCCACTGTGCTATACCGCTAATTATATGACACGCAGCAACACATCCGTGGTGTTAATAACGTTATGTCACATGCCAGTGAGAGCCGTGTCAGTTAAGTTATATGCTAAAGCGGTGACTTATCGGTCTATTGACCACGGAAGATATGTATGATTTCATTTTGATTGTAGTTCGTGCCAGATGGATGAATCTTAATTGAGCCAACATTATGTGATTGAAAAGAAAAGATAAAAAAGAAAAACTGCCAGCCAATTAACAACAAATAAACAAATCATTTAAGATATTGGTTATTCGAAGTTTCGGAACGCTTTAGTATGTAAATATCATGATGTTAATATCATTAAATTAACGAACCGAAAACCCCACGCCAGTTCTGAATGAATGGTAGAAAGTGTGACATACACATATTAAGGGATGTGTATTCAGGGCTGTCATTTTACCACAGCTGCCATAGCGATTTCGTATAAAAAACAGATCAGAATTGTTAATTTACAAAATAATACAATCCTACAATTTTAAAACTAATAAAAATTAAAGACAAGTTTCTTAATAATTCCTTGTAAAAATGTAGTATTTTATTTGTACCTTTTTTTACTTTCATTATTTGTTTTATTTTTTTAAATATTATTATCATTGGAGCTATTATTATAATATACATATTGGCTTATTGGTTTGTCACAGCTTTTATATTGGATACGTGCGTAGGTGTATCTGGTCAGTCGTTCACAATTAATATAACAATTTAATTACTATTATGAAGGAAGAGTTGCATGGCAATCATCAAAACAGATACCCATGGTGAGAACCACATGTGTGTCAATAAATAGTTAATTGGTGATTTATTGGTCCATTGATCACGAAGAACCCTGCCGGTGTGTAATTTTCATTTTGATTATAATTTGTGCCAGATGAATGAATCTTTCTTTAACCCGCGACATGTGATTGGATAAGAAATAAATAGTCAAAATCAATACTAAAATATGCAGTTTTTTTTATTATATCATTATTATCATTATTATATATATCTATTATATATTTTATTATTATTTATTACTATTATTACTAATATTATTAATATTATTGTTAGTTTTGCTATAACACTTTATTATTATATTATATTATTATTATATTATTATATTATTATATTATTATATAATTATCATCTGAGTATTTTTTTCTTTATTATTATTATTATTATTGTTGTCATTTCTTACTTGTTGCCCCTTTCACAGCTTTTATAATGGCCTAATAATACGTGCTTGCGTGCACGTGATCAGGCGTATCGATTTTGTAGGAAAGCGGGAAAACAATATATTTACTATTTTATAGGCAGTGAATATATGTTCTTTTTTGTTTATTTAAACCTTCTTCGTGATCAAAAGCTGTTCTTAAGTCAATATGAAATCACAACCTCAAAAAGGTCACCAGAAATTTACGTTTACTAGTTTTTTTCCCTGTGTCTAATGTGTTATTTCGGTCTGTCGTGTTAATTTGGCATACATACATTTATTTTACATTAATTTAATTTAGCTTGATTGTGAAGTAAGCTCGGAGCTTATGCATATCGTTCTCCAGTGCATTCCCTTATTAGATCTGGTAATGAATTGTGTTTCGAGAGGTCGGTTAGAAACTGGGTCAAACTCGCGACCTCTGCCGTCTGAAGACAGCACCTTATCCGCTGTACTACTGACCCACTTTATATTTTAGAATACAATTAATTTATTACTATTATTTTAATGAGATGTGGACGAGTATAATGATTCCACTTTAATTGCAGTATAACAGTTTTACGTAGATTTGTTCACAACTAAGCACAAACTCAGTGTAACTATGTTTGAGGAAAATATAAAACTAAAGTCCGACCAAATAAAATTGAAAATTGGTAATTTTTATTTTGCCGAAATACCCAAACAAATAGAATCATAATCATATATTTTTCCGCATATATATGTTTTGTTTGATTCACGCATGCTTTGATATTTTTGTATTTGGAGCAGTTTACCCTTAAATCGAAATAAAGTACATGTTTTGTATGTTCTATAACTAATTTATATCGAAATAACACGGTAAAAAGTTAATTCATATTACATCTTTTCGAATTGTTATTTTCTCATATATATAATTATTTATATTTTTGTTGCGCAAACCAAATCATGCTTAAACATGCAACTAAATTAGCCGTGAAACCGTAGATAGCTATTGATGTGTCATCTATTGTATAATAGGTATTTTAAACATTATTGTATTGATCAGCTAAATATTGATATTTATGTTATAATTGATAAATTGTTGACCAAAATAAGTTTTATCATGCGTTTTACAATAAAACATTTATATTAACTACATGGTTTATATTTATGTGAAAGAAAATTTCTTTTTTTATCTCGATTTTAAGTATCGACTTCACGATCAAATAATAAAAAAGAGTGTATCCGAATCAACGAGTGCACTCAGTAGTGCACGAATAGTTCTGTTATCAGTTATCTTACTGTGTCTAGCGTATACTGCGCATCTGAGTGCACTCAGCGTATCTGAGTGCATTCAGCGTGTCTGAGTGCACTCGATCTATTTCATGCGTTCAGGAGTGCGTTTATTATTCAAAATCCAGCGTTTGCTTTCGGTCCAGGTCCGCTCCGTCAGCGCTCAATCTGCGCTCCGTTCGCGCTCCGTCTGCGCTACGCTTGCGCTCCGCTTACGCTCTGAGTGCACTCCGTTTGCGTGCAATTGGGGTACTTGAGCGGTTTAGGGTCTGTACAAATGCTTACTCGAGATAATTCTTCTCTCCTGTTTTTATTGGTAAATTGTAGTCATATAAAATGTTGTGAAAATTTTCTCAGATTGAATTGTTTGTTTCATTTGATAAGTATTGCAAGACATTAAATTTGATTGTTTTTGGAAGAAAATACAGTTCATTTCTTGTAAAATTGTTTTTATACAAATTACAATATGTCAAATTTAGAACTTGATTCGGCTATTTTAAAACACTTTGGGGAATTTAGGTCCAGATGTTCTTGGTCATTTTGCAAAAGCCGTAGAAGTATGATAATATGTATGATTGTACCGACAAGAATGAGATAGCGACGCGTATCCAACATCTCCGTACGTCTGAGACATTAGAAGAAATTTGTTGTTATTGACTCTAGTGCTATCAGTTGTCGCACACTTAAGGAAGGAAGTGGGTTAGCGAACGGTAGATGAATAAACCACCAGTTTGCTATAAATCATCTGTTTATAAACGCTGGGATAATTTTTTTAAAATAGGTTTTAGAAAGTCAGTGACCCTACGAAATGTTACTAGCATTCGTTGTTGTCGCAGTTACACGTTTAAAATGGTTAATGAATGTATGATTTAATTACAGAAGACGGCAATATAGGAACCAATCAAGCACAAACCAGGAGGACATTGTCAGTAAGTGTTAAAATGGTATACAGATATGTGTTGATATATGTGTTTATTGTGTCAACTTTGGGCTAACACGTGTCTGTATTGTTAGTAAGTGTTAACATGTAACACAGATATGTGTTGATATATGTGTTTAGTGTGTCAACTTTGGGCTAACACGTGTCTGTATTGTTAGTAAGTGTTAACATGTAACACAGATTTGTGTTGATATATGTGTTTATTGTGTCAACTTTGGGCCTACACGTGTCTGTATTGTTTGCAAATGAGTAAAACAGTGCTAACCAGGTTTTACGTTGTAAGTTATACATTCACATTAATTTCATTTTACTATTATATTGATGTTATATTATATGATTATTATAGTATGTTGAAACAAAAACGTACGCCTCACATAGTTGTTTGAAAGGATATCATCAGAAATTATACATATGTAACATGGGTCATATTTAACACGTTAAATATTATGTTTAGCACGTGAGTTGTATGACAGGATTATATTTGAGACATACTAATCTGTCAACATATGTATACGTGTAATAGTTAACTTCCCGTTTCAGGAGATGACTTCCTGTCTAAGTACGAGTCCTTGCATCGTGAACAGGAAGTAAAAGAGCAATACACGTATATATACGTATATGTGTGTATAAATATAAATATTGTATATCAATTGGATGTCAATATATTGTCGGATTTAACGCATCATTAAGTATATGTCCCCTACAATCGAATTTGAATAGTCCTGGCCTTAATTTATACTCCTTCAAAATATAAAGTAAAAAAAATATAGAAAAGGAACAGATCCATAGTTTATACTACATATTAAGCAATTAAAGCAATTATGTAAATAAAGTCGGTTATTTCGTAAGTGTTATGTAAATTTATGGGTAACCATTTATCAATTTTATCCAATAAACCGCGGCACGTCATATTTACAGATATGCCATCTACAGATGTTTCTACGCCATCCCCAATTGAGACATTTGAGTACGAGATGAAAGACGAGATCCCGCGAGATGGAGGACTGGATGATATAAATATAGACGGTGCATATGTGAATGACCTTGTGGAAAGTATGACTTAAGAAGTTAAAAGTTCTAACAAAATAAAAATAGCCACACATCAGCAATACATTTAATAATACAAACACACATGCACACGTACGCATGTCAGTAGCACGTACAAACGCAGGTTCGTACGGGCATACACAAACCCCCATATGTATCATCTTATAATAAGAAACCAATCGAATATTTGGAATAGCCGAACGTCGTATAATGTAAAATGAGATGAAGGAAATTGAACTATGAGTGACCTAGTCACATCTTAAACTTATATTAGAAATATTGGTGGTTGTCGTGTTATATTTGTAATGAGAGAACATGAAATGAGAGAACTTGTAATGAGAGAACTTCTAATGAGTCAACTTGTAATGAGAGGACTTGAAATGTGAAAACTTGTAATGAGAGAACTTGTAGTAATGAGACAACTTGTAATGAGACAACTTGTAATGGGAGATTTGTAATGAGAGGACTTGTAATGAGAGAACTTGCAATGATATAATATGTAATGAGAGGACTTGTAATGAGAGAAATTGTAATGAGAGGATTTGTAATGAGAGAACTTGTAATGAGAGGAATTGTAATGACACAACTTGTAATGAGAGAACTTGTAATGAGAGAACTTGTAATGAGACAATTTGGAATGAGAGAACTTGTAATGAAAGAACTTGTAATGAAAGGATTTGTAAGGAGAGGTCTTGAAATGAGAGGACTTGTAATGAGAGAACTTGTAATGAGAAAACTTGTAATGAAAGGACTTGTAATGAGAGAACTTGTAATGAGAGGACTTGTAATGAGAGGACTTGTAATGAGAGAACTTGTAATGAGAGGACTTGAAATGAGAGAACGTATAATATAATGAGAGAACTTGCAATGAGACAAATTGTAATGAGAGGACTTGTAATTAGAGAACTTATAATATAATGAGAGAACTTGCAATGAGACAAATTGTAATGAGAGAACTTGTTATGAGACAACTTGTAATGAGACAACTTGTAATGAGAGGACTTGTAATGAGAGAACTTGCAATGAGATAATTTGTAATGAGAGGACTTGTAATGAGAGAAATTGTAATGAGAGCATTTGTAATGAGAGAACTTGTAATGAGAGGACTTGTAATGACACAACTTATAATGAGATAACTTGTAATGAGAGAACTTGTAATGAGAGGACTGTTAATGAGAGAACTTGCAATGAGATAATTTGTAATGAGAGGACTTGTAATGAGAGAAATTGTAATGAGAGGATTTGTAATGAGAGAACTTGTAATGAGAGGACTTGTAATGACAAAACTTATAATGAGAGAACTTGTAATGAGAGAACTTGTAATGAGACAATTTGTAATGAGAGAACTTGTAATGAAATAACTTGTAATGAAAGGACTTGTAAGGAGAAGACTTGTAATGAGAGGAATTGTAATGAGAGAACTTGTATTGAGAAAACTCGTAAGGAGAGGACTTGTAGTAATGAGACAAACTGTAATGAAAGGACTTGTAATGAGAGGAAGTGTAATGAGAAACCTTGTAATAAGAGAACTTGTAATGAGAAAAGTTAAAATAAGATAACTTGTAATGAGAGAACTTGTAATGAGAGGACTTGAAATGAGAGAACTTATAATATAATGAGATAACTTGCAATGAGAGAAATTCTAATGAGAGGACTTGTAATTAGAGAACTTATAATATAATGAGAGAACTTGCAATGAGACAAATTGTAATGAGACAACTTTTTATGAGAGATCTTGTCATGAGAGGACTTGATATGAGGACTTGCAGAAAGAGTATTTGTAATGTGAGGACTTGTAGTAATGAGAGAACATGTTATGAGAGAACTTGTAATGAGACAACATGGAATGAGAGGACTTGTAATGAGTGGAATTGTAATGAGAGGACTTGTAATGAGAGGACTTGTAGTAATGAGAGAACTTGTAAGGAGAGAACTTGTTATGAGAGGACTTGTAAAGAAAAAACTTGTAATGAGTGAACTTGTTATGAGAGAACTTGTAATGAGGACTTGTAATGAGAGGATTTGTAATAAGAGGATTTGTAATGAGAGGTCTTTTAATGAGAGAACATGTAATGAGACAACTTGTAATGAGACAACTTGTAATGAGAGAACTTGTAATGAGACAATTTGTAATGAGAGATCATGTAATGAGAGAACTTGTAATGAGATGACTTGTAATGAGGACTTGTAATGACAGGACTTGAAATAAGAAGACTTGTAATTAGAGTACTTTTAATGAGAGGACTTGTAATGAGAGAACTTGTAATAAGAGAACTTGTAATGAGTGAACTTGTAATGAGAGAACTTGCAATGAGATGATTTGTAAAGAGAGAACTTGTAATGAGAGGACTTGTAATGAGAGAACTTATAATATAATGTGAAAACTTGTGATGAGACAACTCGTAATGTGAGAATTTTTTATGACAGAACTTGTTATGAGAGAACTTGTAATGAAAGAACTTGTAATGAGAGAATTAGTAATGAGAAAACTTGTAATGAGAGAACTTGTAATGAAATGACTTGTAATGAGGACTTGTAATGAAAAAACTTATAATGAGAGGACTTTTAATGAGAGAACTTGTAATGAGAGAACTTGTAATGGGAGGACTTGTAATGAAAGGACTTGTAATGAGAGAACTCGTAATAAGAGAACTTGTAATAAGAAAAGTTAAAATAAGAGAACTTGAAATGAGAGAACTTGTAATGAGAGGACTTGTAATGAGAGAACTTATAATATAATGAGAAAACTTGTAATGCGAGGATTTGTAATGAGAGAACTTATAATATAATTAAAAAACTTGTGATGAGACATCTTGTAATGAGAGCATTTGTTATGAGAGAACTTGTAATGAGACAGGAAGTAAAAGAGCAATACACGTATATATACGTATATGTGTGTATAAATATAAATATTGTATATCAATTGGATGTCAATATATTGTCGGATTTTACGTATCAATAAGTATATGTCACCTACAGTCAAATTTGAATAGTCCTGGCCTTAATTTATACTCCTTCAAAATATAAAGTAAAAAGATATAGAGAAGGAACAGATCCATAGTTTATACTACATATTAAGCAATTAAAGCAATTATGTAAATAAAGTCGGTTATTTTTGGTAAGTGTTATGTAAATGTATATGTAACCATTTATCAATTTTATCAAATAAACCGCGGTACGTCATATTTACAGATATGCCATCTACAGATATTTCTACGCCATCCCCAATTGAGACATTTGAGTATGAGATGAAAGACGAGATCCCGCGAGATGGAGGACTGGATGGTATAAATATAGACGGCGCATATGTGAATGACCTTGTGGAAAGTATGACTTAAGAAGTTAAAAGTTCTAGCAAAATAAAAATAGCCACACATCAGCAATACATTTAATGAGAGGACTTGTTATGAGAGAACTTGTAATAAGAGAACTTGTAATGAAAGAACTTGTAATGAGACAACTTATACTATAATGAGGGAACTTGCAATGAGACAAATTGTAATGAGAGGACTTGTAATAAGAGAACGTATAATATAATGAGAGAACTTGCAATAAGACAAATTGTAATGAGAGAGCTTGTTATGAGAGAACTTGTAATGAGACAACTTTTTATGAGAGAACTTGTAATGAGAGGACTTGTAACGAGAGAATTTATAATATAATGAGAAAACCTGTGATGAGACATCTTGTAATGAGATAATTTGTTATGAGAGAACTTGTAATGAGACAACTTTTTATGAGAGGACTTGTAATGAGAGGAATTATAGTAACGAGAGAATACGTAATGAGAGAACTTGTAATGATAGGACTTGTAATGAGACAACTTGTATTTAGAGAACTTGTAACGAGATGAGTTGTAATTAGAGAACGAACTTGTAATAAGAGAACTTGTAATGAAAGAACTTGTAATGAGAGAACTTGTAATTAGATGACTTGTTATGAGAGAACTTGTCAAGAGAGGACGGAGATTGAGTCGGAGGTGCATTAACGAGTAGTGTCATTACAGCGGATTGCTAGAATATGGCCTCTGCATTATATAGATATTTTACATTCTTGTTATTCTTATGTATACGTGACTATGCGCGAGTAAGCATACATTTTGCTTTTGAGATGTGTCTTGATATTACCAGAAAGTATAACATGTGTCATGTTTAACACGCTAAATATTAAGATTAGCATGCGAGTTGTATGAAAGTATGGTTTTTATCTGTCAACATATGTACACGTGTTATAGTTAACTTCCCGTTTCAGCAGATGACTCTCAGGCTAATTACGAACCATTGCATCGTGAACAAGAAAACAAAGAGCAATAAAGCAGCATATCATACCAGAAATCAGAATATGTGAACATGAAAATAATGTAAAGAACTTCATCAATTTGGCCGAATCGGTTTCATTGTAAACTATACTGAGAGGGCAATTAAACTCCATTGTACAAATATTTGATTCGTCTATTTTTATTGAAATGCTGCAAATCAGGGAAAAGCTGATGTTTACGAACCCCGAAAAAGGCCTTGTTTAATGAACTATAGTTAAATCTTCAATCTTTGCAAATATTGATGTTTTCAGTTTAAATTATCCTTTATTCTTTTAAAAAAACACATATTTGTTTTGCTATTTGGTGAATTTCTCTTAATGCAGTTCCATTATATATGCAGCTTTCCTACATTTTAAGCCATTTTATGTAAACATATCATATATCAAATTATTTGTTTATATTTAATAATCAGAGTGTTGATATAAACACAATCCACGCACAAACTATTTATCCTACAGATACTATTTAATGTCTTTCACCTGTTTTTTGACAATTTTATTTGTTTGTTTTTTTTAAATTATAATATACTTTCTATAAAGGAAGTATATCAGGATTGTTCGAAAAAAAAATTCCAACAAAGCATGTGTCAATATATACTCACTTGTCCCGCATTGTCATTAAAGTATATATTCAAACATGTCAAAATAATGCATTTAACATACGTTTTCTAACTTGACCTTCGCGCTTAATAATACTTAATATATTTTCCACTTAAAATTATATAAAAAAAAAATCTGACGTATCAAATGAGTCATTTGATTTCATTTTGATTTCAATTCGATCTGTCATACAAGTTGATTTATTGTAAAATGTATTTCATATTAGATAAAATGTCTGACTTACGATGTGAAGGTCATCAAGTAGTTTTTAAGTGAGGTCTATCTTTAGCATGTTAGATTTTGTTTCAAGTTTACCACTTCGATAGCAATAAAGATTTCGGATACTAACCCATTATTTATGACAATGAGATGTCAAAAATAAGCTTATATTATATAACTGTCATGGCTTTTTTCTGAATATGCTACCTTTAAAGTGATATAAAGTTCACAAAGAGAATAGGAACTTCAGAATTGCAGAATGTCACTAAATCAACTGCTTGCAGTTTTGATCTAGGAAATGAAAACGGTAAACAGGACTTGATTACTGTGTTAAACATTTATTAGGCGTCACAAATGCAAGAACGAAATATGTGTGTGGTGTATACATGTAACACCGGTTATAAACTATCATAAAGACATTTGCGGATCTATAAATGAAACACGAAATACTACACAGTAAAATTGAAAATTGAAAATAAGTATCCTTTCTTTACAACTATGACCCTTGATTCTGACATCATTTTCATGGTTTCCAAAGCAGTTGACAGAAGTAACAATAAGATCGGTGAATTGTTTATTTTATATGTCTTATTGTAATTATCTGAATTTGTTTCAATTCTTAAATTAAATGGATGTGTATTGTCAGTTGCAAATTCTAATGTACGCTTTAATTAAAGAAATATTCCATTGCTTTGCTAACAGTTCACAAATATTCATTAATTTGTTATTTATTTAATATTGAAACATAACTCAATATTGACTCTTTTAGAATTTTGAATGTGTTAGCTCCCATTTGTCATTCTAATATTATTTTCCTTTTTCAAAGTGTATTATTTTCTTTATATATTCTCAAAATATTTATTAAAAGTTTTTTTTATATGTTTTTATTATATCATATATAAAATACACGTAGCAATACGGTGATGTTGTATATACATGTTTTTATTCCATGTGATGAAGTTGTACATATACTGGTAATACCTAATACCGCGAGTCTAAAAAATGTTCAACCATGTAAAGAATGGCATCAATACTAAACAGTAGTAAGGTTATTTAAGTGAAAAACAGTTGTCGATACGAATGCAAGCAAATGCCGACGCTAACGCAAGTTGGAGCTTTGCGCATGTCTTCCCATATTGTTATTATACGGGCATTCGCGGTAATAGGTATATTGCGGTATTAGGTATACAAGGGGTACATGTTTAATAACATATGGTGAGACCATGCATAAATGTTTTGTTCCATACGACGAGATCGTACATAAATGTTTTATTCCATATTATTGGATCGTACATAGATGTTTTATTCCATATTATGGGATTGTACATAAATGTTTTATTCCATATGACGATTTTGTACATAAATGTTTTATTCCTTATTATGAGTTTGTACATAAATGTTTTATTCCATATTATTGGATCGTACATAGATGCTTTATTCCATATTATGGAATTGTACATAAATGTTTTATTCCATATGACGATTGTGTACATAAATGTGTTATTCCTTATTATGAGTTTGTACATAAATGTGTTATTCCATATGACGAGTATGTACATAAATGTGTTATTCCATACGACGATTTTGTACATAAATGTTTTATTTCATATGACGATTTTGTACATAAATGATTTATTCCATATGATGAAATTGCACATTACTGTTTTTTATTATATTTGTTCTCATAATTATATACAGGTAAACGTTTTTCTCTTTGTTGATTTGTGTTGGCAACCAAAGTATAATTGAAGAAAATATAAGACTGATACATGTTAAGACGATCTATTCTAGACAAACAACAATGCCCATGATTGTGCATTTAATTTCGAACATTGATGACACACTGCATGCTGTGTGTTTAATACAAGATAGTTGTGCCACAAAGAATGAAGTTTGCTGAAAAACAAAACAGTGCCGACACAAAGTTGAATAAGTAAACTACCAACATATGACGATATTGTACATAATTGTTATATTCCACATGGTGAGATTATTACTAGAAGATGTATTCCATATGGTGAGACTATACATACATGTTTTATTCCATATGATGAGATTGTACAAACATGTTTTATTCCATATGGTGAAATTGTACATACATGTTTTATTCCATATGGTGAGATTGTACATAAATGTTTTATAATTTTAGCTCATATACACATAGTCATACGTTGATATTATACATGTATATTATCAAATGTTACTTTAATAACGTTTAAACTTACAATTATGTAATGATTGCAATTAATTGTTTTGATAATGTTATATATAACAGTATGACGAATCGTAACAGGAGTAATATTCCGAATAAGGGCAAGTGTATAACACTTTCAATGAGATAGAAACATGTCTTATTTGTAGGCTAGATCGTCTATATCATCGGTGAATTGACCTCTTCCGACTCTTCAAAATAGATTTCTTTAAATACACACACTTGTAAACAACGCTAATCAATGTATGTGACAGTTCATTAAGATTGAGTCAGTAGACGGAAGTTTAGAAAGTGTTCTATATAATTTATTTTGATTGATTCTGTTACGTGTAACTTTTCCACACGCAAGACAGTGCAGAACATGTTTCCCACACGCAAGATAGTGCAGACATATTTTCCACATACAATATAGTGTAGAACATATTTTCCATACGCAAGATAGTACAGACTATAATTTCCACACCGAATATACTGTAGAACATATGTTCCACACGCAAGATAGTAGAGAACATATTTTCCACATACAATATAGTGAAGAATATATTTTCCATACGCAAGATAGTACAGACTAAATTTTCCACACGCAAGATAGTAGAGAACATATTTTCCACATACAATATAGTGTAGAGCATATATTCCTTACGCAAGATAGTACAGAACATATTTCCCACACGCAAGATAGTAGAGAACATATTTTCCACATACAATATAGTGAAGAATATATTTTCCATACGCAAGATAGTACAGACTAAATTTTCCACACGCAAGATAGTAGAGAACATATTTTCCACATACAATATAGTGTAGAGCATATATTCCTTACGCAAGATAGTACAGAACATATTTCCCACACGCAAGATAGTACAGAACATATTTTCCACATACAATATAGAGTAGAACATATTTTCTATACGCAAGATAGTACAGACTATAATTTCCACACCGAATATACTGTAGAACATATGTTCCACACGCAAGATAGTAGAGAACATATTTTCCACATCAATATAGTGTAGAGTATATATTCCTTACGCAATATAGTACAGAACATATTTCCCACACGCAAGATAGTACAGAACATATTTTCCACATACAATATAGAGTAGAACATATTTTCCATACGCAAGATAGTACAGACTATAATTTCCACACCGAATATACTGTAGAACATATGTTCCACACGCAAGATAGTAGAGAACATATTTTCCACATACAATATAGTGTAAAACATATGTTCCTCACGTAAGATAGTACAGAACATATTTTCCACACGCAAGATAGTGCAGAACATATTTTCTACACGCAGGATGGTGCAGAACATATTTTCTAAACGCAAGATAGTGCAGAACATATTTTCTACACGCAAGATAGTGCAGAACATATTTTCTACAGGCAATATAGTGAAGAGCATATGTTCCACACGCAAGATAGTGCATACCATATTTTTCACAGGCAATTAGTACATTACATATATTTCACACGCATGATAGTGCTAAAATAAAAAGTAGTAAATGTGGTTTCAATATTTTATAAAATTCAAAAATATGAATATTATTTTCGCATTGTGTTTTCTTTTTTGTAAATGAAAATGAAAAATTTAGTATTAAATCAATAAAGTATTTACCAATTTGAATAAAGTATTTACCAATTTGAATAAAGTATAATATTTTAAACATAATGAATTATTAAGTAAGCACTTAGCTTTTACAATCGGAAAAAAGAGAAGAATTTTGATTATTGTCAAATATTTGTTTGGTGAACTTGATATCTTTTTAATACCAATTTTGATTTAAAAAAAAGGTTTGTTATTGTTTTTAATATACGCATTGTTCCATACTTTCTGGTCATTTAATGCTTCTCGTTTATTTTCAACGTTCATACTTGATCATGATTCTAATATTTCTAATAAAAAATGGGAAAGGAGTGGTTTTGTGTTTTAGTATAATCCTTTTTATTCCAATGACATAAAATAATTAATTGCCCCCCTTATGTATCTACTTTGTTAATGCACATATTTTTCCAATCTATATTATTAGCGTTATGCTGTTTATTTGGAAATTTCAGTATATAACTATTGTGTTCGGAAGGGTTACAATAGATAAGATTGATAATATGGCGATTTTCCCGTAGCGAAGGTTTTTTTCCGTTGATTAGTGCTTCAAAAAAACAGGTTAAAATAAATCTCGTTATTTTTACAGATAACGGTTTAGGATGTTTTTTGTAAAATATCCGTTATATTTTTAGATAATGCAATTGATCCCAATTGTTAAATAACGATCTTAATATATATATTAGAAACTTTATCATAAGAAAGTATCTGTTTTGTATCAACTCAGGCACGAATATAGTTCATAAGTACATTCACATAACAATAATTTAGTTAATTCAAATAATTTCAAATGTAGACTTTACTTGTTCTGAAATATATTCTCATTTACTGATTTTCTTTCTGGTGATTGTCTTTTTGATGGGAAAAAGCTGACAAAACTAAAGCATTGTTGACAACTAATTATACAAATTCGTTCAAGTAGATACCCGTACCTTTCATTGGATATTAAATACCACTGTATAACGTCACGCACCCGTCTAATGAATAAAATATGTTTTCCCTCTAGTATATGTATTAAGAACACAACGAAAACTGTCAAAGTTATAAAGTAACGTATAAAGAACACAACGAAAACTGCCAAAACTATAATGTAACGTATGAAGAACACAACAAAAACTGCCAAAGCTATAAAGTAACGTATTAAGAACACAACGAAAACTGCCAAAGCTATAACGTAACGTATGAAGAACACAACAAAAACTGCCAAAACTATAATGTAACGTATGAAGAACACAACCAAAACTGCCAAAGCTATAAAGTAATGGATATGCAGGGTAGCTCAAACAAGTTGTAGCAATAGACAAGAGACACATTTTGATTCATCACAAATAAAATGTGTACACAACACGAATAACTTCTTGAACTTATTTGTTAAATTATAGCCCATATGAGTGGGTCAAATTGATGTTTATCTTCAGTTGTTTAATTTAAAAGGCATTTTAGGGTTTTAGAGGGATAAATATCGGGGTCGTCTATATGGAGAGGTTTGGAATCACCTACATGTTCTGTAAAATCATTAGTAGTATTTTTAGTATGTGGTTAATTATGAAGAAATGTCGTTTATACAGCAAAATGTCATTGCACCCGCACACCCCCCCCCCCCCCCCCCCCCACACTGATTATATTCATTTAATAGATTTAAGTTAGACAAATCAGTAGAACGAGTAATGAGAATATGCAGATTTAATGCCTTGTGCAAGTACACCATACATAGCCAGCAAACATTGACATAGTGGAGGGGCGAACCCTCGTCTTAGATCTGATGTCATAATGAAATCACATTTCTCGTGGATGGGTTATAAAATATGTTTCAATTTTAAGTGTGAAATGTATTTAGTCTAACATATGCAAGGTTAGGAAATCCATTTACTAAGACATATTTAAAAAGCGGACGTGTAGTGGATATTGTATTGAGCGCCTTCGCCAGATGCTGCAGGTTCTATCCCAAGCTTGACTCGATTCCTCTATGAAACACTCAGTACTGTACTGGTTCTACCAAGGAAGCGGACCCGAGAGCAGTTCATATACATTTTGAGATTTGTTTGCAATCGATCTAAGATAAATAAACGTTAACTAATAAAAACAAATTTTCAGGATTAAAAATGCAATGGTACTGCAATATGAAATCAGCGATAATATATAAATAAGTATATATATATATTTGTATATATCCAGATGTATTGCAAGTAAAACCATAGTATGTTAATCATGGTTCACATCAATTATATTCGGTTAGTAGATGCCTCGATCTTGAGTGTATTGTTTGCAATGGTATATATATTGCATTGTGAATGTGAAGCTGAAAGAGATCCCAAACATCTATACCATTGTTTTAATTTCAATTATCTTCCTTTACTAAATAATAGTACTATGATTTCACTATATCTTCATGATCTTACGGCTTTCTATATCTATCCTGTAAATAACTTGTGAGTATTTAAGAATCCTTAATTGGGTCTTACTCTTATCAACAATCAATTTATGTATGTAAATTGGCCCTACAGATGTGTTGCATGTAAAACCATAGTACGTAAGTCATTGTTGAAACATTACCATTGCTGATGTATGATCAAAACAATGCTTGACAAAAAAGGGGCAATAAGATTAATGATACGATAAATGATTAGAGTAATCAATTAATGATAAACTAAGTGTCATGAATGATAGATCGTTTCATTGTTTAATTTTGTGGAATGTTGAAAAATATGAATCAAGAAATAAAACACAAAGTGTAAAACAGAAAGAGAAAACGTGTTATTGATATTAGGTCACAGCTATTAAACATAAATTTTACAGAGATGGCAATAATTACGTTACATTTTGTAAATTTACAAAAAGGGGGAAAACTTGTTTTTATTTTATCTACAGCCTACCTTGTCATTAGTATCGTGTTAAAGGAAATATATCAGAAGGCTTCGAAATTTTATAACTCGCTAAAACATTTTTTTTTCAATATAGTATTGTCAAATAGATGTTTACTTAAAAAGGCTAAAATAATATATTGAAAAAAGATTTCCAATTTTTCGCTACGCACCTAGGCTAGACTTAAATAGATTTACCGCTTTGTGACGTATTAAATGAGTCACGTTATTTTATTTTGATCTAAAATTCATCCAATGAACAGGTTTACATGTAGTTTTGATTTATCTCAGACAGAGTCCGAGTGATGATGCTTAGGTCGTCAAACTGTAGTCAAGTGATGTCTATTTTTAGAAAGGGGATTTCGCTTCAAATTTACCATTCCAATTTAAATATCGAATTTTTTTTTTATTTAACCTACTGAACTATTCGGATTTTATTTATTTATAATAATGATATGCCTTTTTATCTATTTTGATAATCATTTTCTTAGACATTTTTATCTTTTAACCTGATTTATTTCATTTTAGGTTTTAAATTTTTTTTATTGAGATGAAAATTAAAAGTATGTTTTTTTTTGTAAAACAGGAAAAATGGAAAGTAATTGTATTTCACTTCGAATACGGCCGACATTATTAATAATATCATATTATGGTTTTAGTTAAATCAATTCTGTCCTTCAATTGTTTATTTACAATTCTAGCTTTCTGGTTAATGGAGATTGCAGATTTTAATGGAAACATGTTTTTGTTTTGTAAAATTTGATTAACTTGTACATGATAATACAAATGATTAGCCAACTGATTTCCTATATCTTCAGTAAAACGCTTTGCCAGTGGTAGAGCATCGAACCTAGGATCCGAGGGCTATGAGTTCGACATTCCGCCGTAACATCTATGTGTGGTGTCCTTGTGCAAGACACTTTTTTCCGATTATACTTCGTACTGGTTCTACACAGCGAGATTTGTTTAAGTTGTAACAACTTATTTCACAGGCTAAGTGAGATAAATAAGTTTAAATTAAACGTATGTAAATGTTAAATGCATCTCTGTAGTTCAACATTTCAATTAGCATCACTGGGTTGCTCATTCTTTGTTTGATATTTGAATCACTTATTCGTACTATTAACTTATTTATAATTCACTCATTCCTTATTCATAAAGTATTGACAGATAACTGAGCATTGACTGTATTAGATTTAAGTATGTGTTATCTCCCTTTAATCAGTCTTCTATTATATTCATTTCTTCTTAAATGTCTTATTTCTCTGTTTATATTCACGTGTAATTCACTATTCTTACACATGAACTTTGTATGCTCAAATGTCATAAGGATAACATGTTATAGTTAAGAAAAGCCATTTTGTTCTCAACAGTTGAGAAAAAAATGTATATACAGATTCGTCAATAGTTTGATTTTTATTATTGTGCATTAGTTCTAAACTTAAATAAATGTAGTTTTGCGATGATAATGTACACACATATATGTAAATTGTATTATGCATATTGTAAAATACATTGTTAATAAAAAGGTTATGGTCTCACTACACAGTTTACTCTTGATCTTTGGTCAATATAAAATTAGGTCTATGATTATCATGGTTACAAAATAATTCCACATAAAAAATCAAAGCATTGTTTTCATAGCAGGAATGTATCTCACATAAAATGCACAACAACTGGGAGTTGTATATTGTATTCTGTAGAGTGTATTCTATTGTTTATATTAAATTATAGTCTCACTTAATTTTGATCATTGGTCTATATAAAATAAGGTATATGATTCCCATGGTTAAAAAGTAATTCCAAATTTCAAAGAATTTTCTTTCATAACAGGAATGTATCCTTACATAAAATGCATAACTGGTATGCTGTCCCGCCTGTTTTTTTTTAAAGATTTTTAAAAGAAAATAAATCCTCAAATTCTCATAAATACATGTACATGAAAATGCTAAGATCCTTTAAAAAGTGATATTTTAACACCAGTGATGTCTTATTGCAGGATGTGCTATGCCATGAAATCACAGACTCTATGAACCGTATTGAAAGTATTTCAAACCAAATTACATAGGATTACTTAAGCGCAAGAATCTTGCTACCGTGACAAGAAAAGGGTGCAACTGTGAAGCGAGTCGTTAGCCTCAGCACATTCCTGTTATGGTATGACTTGTTTAGTCGTTCCACAATACAGTTTGTTGATTATGTGTACAGCATTATGACATGTGATTTCTTTTGCGTTTGCGTTCTACAACAAAACACACGTTAGAAATAGGTATTGGATTTTGTGTTTAAAGTTGAGTGTTTGTTTACGTTTCTAACGTATTACAAACTTATTAAACTAGCATTTATTTGGTGCCTTAAAACGAATAGGGTTTGTGTATGTAGAAATTAGTTTAATTATTACATGTTAGATTCTGTGAAATGTCATTTTTATTCACTGAATGAAAATTTAGAAATATAAGCGGGTTGGTCCCGAGTGACTAAAACACAAAATCAACTTAACATCCAATACATATTTCTAGTAAAATACCAAAGTCCTCACAAGCTATGAGAACTATGGCATTTTATTAATTAATATATCTACTTGTTTTATACCATGACGGTAACTTGATGTTTTCAATTAATCTCGGACACCATATCGCTTGTTATTCTTTGCATATACATTTGTATGTCAGTAAAATACAAGACGTATTCCAATTCAAAACAGACATCTCTTCTTACTCAAAGGCAATGTTCACTTGTTCTATGATTCAGTATTATATATGTGCATAAGCAATGACAAGCTATGATTAATGTATCTACTTGTTTTACAACATGACGGTAACTTGATGTTTCCAATGAATCTTGGACACTATGCCACTAGTTATTCTTTGCCGATACATTTGTATTTCCAATTCAAAAGAGACATTCGTTCTTACTCAAGGGCAATGTTCACTTGTTCTATGGTTTAAATGTATATATATGTGTGCATACGCAATACACAATTCAAAAGATATAAGTATGCTATCGTATTCGCATTGTTTAGTTTGATTTTGAAAACAAAAGTGTACTAATAACACGTCACTAGATCCACAACTATGAGAAAGTACGTCTGATGAACAAAGAAATTAGAAGTATCCCGAAATGGTTATCGGAATATTATTTTCAATAATTGAATGTAAGTACATATACAAACACATGTTTCTGCTATAGGGGTCCTCCATGGACGAGTGGTCTCAAGATCACTAACCATTCATTGCTAAGGTCGTAGTTTTGAGTTCTCCTCGTTCTAAAAAAAGCTTTATGTGAGAAAGTTTGCCAGGTATTTGCAGCAAGACGATGGTTCAACTCAGAATTATTCTGAGGTCTTCCGCCACCAATAAAACTGGATATGCCTTATATAACTTGTACTGTGTTGAAAATGGCATTGAACCCCATTCAAATATAGAAAAGCCCGGACATAACTATTTACATTCTTAATGATTTTCATGAAACAACTCTCAAGTATACTTGTATCAAACATTCAATCCGGTTCCAGCTTACATCATCTATAATAGTTTGTGCAACTGTTTGAATATTCCGGCATTACATCCATTGTGTACCTCCACACATTGATGATAATACTGTATATAAAAAGTTGTTATGACCATTCAGTATTACCTGTTGTTTAACAGTATTGCAATATTAGCGACGACTCCTGTGATATGAGTTATACATATATATATATGTATATATATGTACTCTTGGAAGTACAGTGTGCTTACACGTAAGGCTAAAGATTAAAGCGAACGATACCATAAAAGTTGACATGAATGGGCATATTTGTTAGAAATATTATATTACGGAGATAATTATTTGTGAATAACCAATACATAAATGTACAGACCAGACAACGGCGAGTGTGCCTAGCTACAATGCAAACCATAGATACAATATCAAGGCCTCTGCCAAACCAATAAATTTGCAATTTCACTGCGATCAACGCTTCCTCAATGTGGTACAGATACATAGGATGGTGTATTAGCTAGAATGTAGGTATGTTCTTAAATTGATTATTAATATCAAAGTACTTACAACGTAAACATCTCTAGGATATGTCATACCATTATGTCTTCACCTAATAATTACCTCCCTTACATGACAGTAGCACTATTCTTACGCCAGAGAAATTAGAGCTGTGTAAAGCGGTTGGGCATTTTTTTTATTAAAAATGCATAAAATATCATATATCTTTGTACATATGAGAACACTGAAACATTTTCATGATTTCTGCAGAGGATATTTTATACCATTAGCGTTATATTCTCGCCGCTGTCTCAAGATCACTTTTACAAATTTAGGGAAATCTTAAAGTCGAAATTCCACGGCTTGTGGGCAAAATGTTTATTTCAATCTCTACAAAATGTCTAATTTTAACTGAAATAAAAATACTAGCATACAACATGATAAAATAGCTCCTCACACATGTACTTACCTTTCTAAACGGTTTTATGAGTGATATTCAAGACAAAGTAGCTCCTGCTTAACCCAGCAACGCAACAACCAGTCACCACTAACTACCTGAATCTGAATAAAAAATCCCTGATTAATAAATATTACATACCGTGAGCTGGGAGCGTGTGATTCCAACATGCACCACTGGCCCAAACAAGCTCAAAAAAAGCGAACATACTTCAGTTTATATATCTGAACAAAGAAGCCATCAAGCGTTATGTAATGCTCCTGATTAAAATGTTCCACGTGGAAGACATTATTGGCCCCGCCCCTATCATCATAGTTCAAAGTAGTTTATTACTCAGACCTGGAGCTCAAGAATGAAACTGTGTAATTCTGTAACATCACTTACTTGTCACAGCTGAGATCGTGGATTCGAGTTAATTTTGGTCAACAATTTAATAATAACAAGTTTACCAGTCACTTGTGGAAGAACGATGATTCTATATACAATCTTTCTTGGGTCCACCTCCACACAAAGAAGTGAATGACATGCATAACGGTAGTATTTAGCAGTATCAGAAAAAAGGTGCTTTACTTACATTACAGTCCCAGAGATAAGGGGTAGTCTTAAACCTTTTGGACATTAAAAAGTAAATAAACACCCCACCCCACTATCTCTGGGACTATTAGGACTCCACAGAGTCACTCTGGGGTATTAAATGTACTAACTGACAAATTGAGTATTAAAAATTTACATATAACCCCATACGTCAGCGGTTAAGGGTTCAATAAAAGACCCAACTCGCCGACCTCTAAACAACAGATTGTATATCGGTGCTGTTGCTATGAAACATGAAACTGGCAATAATTAATAATATGTTTTTTTTCTTATTCTCTCGTATGCACTTGTAAAAAAGATCCAGGGTCCCCTCTTAAGATTCGATTTTAGGTTTGATACACACTTTGCATGTATCTAATGACTTATATAGTTATTTAATGTAACATTTATGTACAAAGCAAATATTTAATTTCATGATTTGAATGCATTCGTGTGTAATGTAATATTCATCTACCCGTCCGTCCGTCTGTCCGTCTGTCCGTCCGTCCGTACGTCTGGAGCGGCAGTTGTGGGTTGCGTTGCCAGTACAGAATGGCATTGTGTTTTTTTTTTGGTACTTATGGGGTGCAATGTGCACCCCTTAAGTGCGAAAATGCGTACAGAATGGCATTGTGGGGTTAATTCCATTTTTTCACATTTTTCTTTTACTTTTTTTCACCTTTTTTCATTCTTTTTTAGTGTCATTAGGGTTGTGAAATTAGGGTTAGAAAGAAAATATGTTTTGTTTTGTTTTATGAAAAAAAATATGTTTTATAACATATAAAAACCGCACCCCACAACATCACTTCCACCTGAACGTCCGTCCGTCCGTCCGTCCGTCCGTACGTCTGGAGCAGCACTTGTGGGTTGAGTTGCCAGTACAGAATGGACTAGTGGGGTTTTTTGGTACTTGTGGAGTGCAATGTTCATCCCACAAGTGCGAAAACCCGTCCAAATGGCATTGTGGGGTTAATTTTATTTTTTCACATTTTTCTATTACTTTTTTTCCACCTTTTTTTCATTCTTTTTTAGTGTCATTAGGGTTGGATCTCAAGGTTTGTGACATTAGGGTTAGAAAGAAAATAGGTTTTGTTTTGTTTTATGAAAATAAATTATGTTTTATAACATATAAAAACTGCACCCCACGACATCACTTCCACCGTCCGTCCGTCCGTCCGTCCGTCCGTCCGTCCGTCCGTCTGTATGTCTGTCTGTCTGTCATCAATGAGAATAGTATAATTTGTTTATCTTTAGCACGATTAAGGAAGTTTAAGTTTTCACGAACACAGGATACCAGATTACAGATATTGCTAAGGTTGTTAAGTGGTTTAAAGATGTACAGACGCTAAACCCTTGAACATTTGACACCAATCAGAAGTACATTACACTCCACAGTGACAAATGAAATCATGACAATGAGGAAGTCCGACAACGATACGTGTAATTGATAATTGCGCCCCATTGGTGCAACAAAGTAATTATAAGTGGTAATTATCTGATGAAGATAGAACTTCAGAGAGGCGAAGAAATGTATGCAGATAAACAATAATTAAACAAATTTAATAACTGACTTTCTCATTTGATTTTATTAATCAAGATGACCTCTTACCAACAACCTCAGCGATGTGAGGTAAATATTCATTCTGAGTTGAAGCTTTAATCGTTTGAGCCAATAAATATTTACTTGATGTTCTCCATTGACCTATTTACAGAACTTGAATCGTCTGGCCATTTAAGCAACTAAGCGTCTAGGTGTTAAGAATAAACGATTCATACATCAGTAGTTTTTAACGTTTTTTTTATGCAATTTCAACACATTTCAGATTATGTATGGCAAATCAAGTTTTATTGGTGGAAAAAGGCCTGAAACTAAGTATAACTTCAGTGTACAATATATACAACATTAAGTTAAACAGTTAATGCTAGTTATCACATCCATAAATACTTTGGTGTAACCATAGTGACCGAGATGTCACCCAAGAATGCTTATTTTGTCAAATTAAGTATATATGTCAAAAGGTTAAAGTGTCAGTGAATACAGATGAGAACAAGGGTAAACCAGGGGCAGACAATAGATTTGAGATAAGAGAAGTATAATTATGGCATATACTTTACCGGGCCCGTCAATGACTTAAACAGATAAACATAATAACCATAAAGAGTACTAATAATCATATTCATGCCAACACTTTATAAAGCCGTCTTTAAAGGGAGCATATCAGGTAAAACGCAATTTTTTTAAAAAATGGATAAAAGGCATCTCATTTCCATGAATAAATACAATTTGAATGTCAATCCACCAAAATGTGACAAAATTGATATTTTAATTGTAGAAATAAACTTGAAACGCAATTCCAGTTCTCAAATTAGACAGCATTTAAATACTGCTTTACGACCTTGTCAATCCGACTCTCAATATTATGAAATAATATATATGACGTTATAATCTAAACAACACCAAATTGAAATCAAAATGAAATCACGCAACTCATAGAACACGTCACATGTTGCAAGTGGGTAATCTATTTTAGTAGGCGCGTAGCCGAAAATCCCGTTTCAATATATTATGTTGCATGGTTAAATAGATAGCCTTTTGGCAATTCCGGATTAGTAAGTATATATAGGCATGATATATTGTGGGGAAAAATCCAATTTTAAAGAATCTTGATATATTTCGTTTAACTAAAATGTATATATTAGTTTTACGTAAATAATGAACGGTTCTATCGACAATTTATTTTTAAAAATAATTTTCAATAAAAAAAATCTTGAAAGTGTGCGTATATGTGTATGTGCTAGTCAAACATACTGAGCGCTCCATTATTTTATAATGTATTTAGTCTCCAATACGGAAGTTTTGTTTATCCATATTATGTAGTATACACCCACAGTGTTGTAAATGAAGCATGCAATCACTGCATAGGCGCATTGGCAATTAAAAGTGTTTTCAGTATATATTCTGCCGGGTATAAAATCAGTACAGATTAAGCACCAGCATACAGTGTTGTCTGGATATATTTTGTGTACATTATGGTTGACTCAGTTTTATTTAACATTTCAAAATGACCCCTAAAAAGTAGTTTCTTGATAGTAAATATTTCAGCAGTGAAATAATACCTTTGCAATTTAGAATGTGTGAATCAACACGGTGTTACGTCTATATATTGTTATATTCTAATTATATAAAGAATTAAAACTGAACAAAGTTGAATGTATGTGCGTTCATGGAATTCAATTGCATTTAATATCAGTGTTAATCAATTGCAAACACGTGGATATTGAAAGAGTACAACTATAAAACTTGAGTTATGATTCGTATATATTTGTGGATTTCACAATCTTGTTTGTTTTTTTCAAATTTGTGACTAAAATCGCGTTAAAGGATTTTTTTTTCAAAAACCGACACAACATAGCCATGCCTTGTATGTTTGTATAAAATATAAGTTTATTATTAGCATCTGTGACTCGATCATTTATATACACAGTGTTGATATTTAAGTGAAAAACAATAACACCAGACAAGGTTGTGTCCTGTTTGTATATTTATGGAGTTTACGGAAGCTTATCCGCTCAAATTCTAACTAATAACTATTAATTATAGCGTGGTTTATATACGTAACAAAGAATTGTCAGCTAGGTTGTGGCGTTTTGAAATGTGAAATATATCTGAGAACTGGATTTACAAGTACAAAGTGTTATATATTACGTAACTGTATCAACACAGGGTTAAAACTTTCTGAAAAAAAAACAAAAAACAAATGCGCATGACTTTCAATGTCAACATGGAGATACACGTAAGTCGTTATAGATTGTTTTGTTCCATTTCTTTTTATTTTTTATATGTTCATGTAGTATTGCCACACTAGTGGTATAGTGGTAGAGCGTCTTCCTTGGATGCGGAATGTCGGTCCCCGAGTTGGTCACAACAAAGACTTGGAGCGTTCAGCATTAAGAGGATAGTTCTAGGTCTGGTTGGCCCGGTTTAAGTATAATATGACTTGGTTCGGTATCATACCATGTGTCTACGGTATGGTACTCCAGTGTGGTAGAATTTAGAATGTTGTCTCAAGTAGACACCGTCGCAAAATGACTGAACAATTGTTGCAGGGACGCTAAACAGTGAGAGGTTAATCATCATGAAAATGCGGTTCAGACCACTTAACTAATTAAAGAGTATAAAGACATTCATGTTTGTAGTTAAATCGGTCTCAAAACGATCTTACACAGTTTTCAATAAAACCTGTTTACTGGGCAATAAGCATACCTATAATTAATTATATTTATGAATTCATAAGTCGGTGTTACAGTTTACTTATTTATTTTTAAATATCAAACTTGGAATTAAAATATAACTGCCGATTTCATCTTCCATATCTAATTATAAGTAACCATAGTAACCACAGTGTCTCAAAAGAATGCTTATCTTTTCAAAATTAAAATTTGTTACTTCAGCTGACGACAAAGACAAATCAGGGCCTAAATTCATCAACAATTTCAGTCTGACAATCGTACTCAGACTCAAATCTTAAATTTTTGTAAAACTCTGTAAACATACGTTTATCGGTAAGATTCTCGTTAATACAGCTTGTGTTTCCAAATAAATATAGCAAATTGCTTGTTAACATTTTATTTGAATATGGAATTCTGGACAATTTTCGTCTGAGTCTAAATTTCAGATCAAAATATTGATAAATTTATGTCCAGCAGCAGACTCTATATTATGATAATGTGAGGGGCTATATTATCGATCGGCTATTAGTTGTTATATGCCGTGCCGTACCCGGTTAAAATACGTTGAAATCCTTGTCCGGTATACAAGAATCTCCAGATCTACATCAACTATCTTGGTGTCATTCATTTATTTTGTTCACTTTTATCTATTGCCACTGATATTTTTCTAGTGGTATTTTAAATATGGTCTCAATATCTTATAAAATTCATGAACATTTATATTGTTTTCGCATAGTGTTTACTTTTTTGTAAATGAAAATGAAATATTTAGTATTAAATCAATAAAGTATTAACCAATTTGAATAAAGTATAATATTTTAAATATAATGAATTATTAAGTAAGCACTTAGCTTTTACAATCGGAAAAATATAGAAGAATTTTGTTTATTTTCAAATATTTGTTTGGTTAACTTGATATCTTTTGAAAACCATTTTTGATAAAAAGGATTTTGTTATTGTTTTTAATATACGCATTGTTCCATACTATCTGGCTCTTTAATGCTTCTCGTTTATTTTCAACGCTCATACTTGATCATGATTCTAATATTTCTAATAAAAAATGGGAAACGAGTGATTTTGTGTTTTAGTATAATACTTTTTATTCCAATGACATTAAGTAATTAATTGTCTCCCTAATGTATCTACTTTGTTTATGCACTTATGTTTCCAATTGATATCATTAGTGATTTGCTGTTTATTTGGACATTTCAGTAGATAACTATTGTGTTCCAAAGCATTGATTGTATGGCAGCTGTCCCGTAGCGAAGGGGTTTTCCGATGATTAGTGCTTTATAGAAAAAAGGGTAAAAAAAATCTCGTTTTTTCTACAGTAAACGGTTTAGGATGCTGTTTGTAAAATATCCGTTATATTTTAAGATAATACGATTGGTCCCGATCGTAATATAACAGTCCCAATCGTTAAATAAAATATAATTGTATTTAATATATATATATATATATATATATATATATATATTAGAAACTATATCATTAGAAAATATATGTTTTTTATGAACTCAGGCACGAACATAGTTCATTAGTATACTGTCACTTAACAATAACATAATTACAAATACAGACTAAACCTGTTCTGAAGTATATTTTTATTTACTGTTGTTTTTTTTTTTTTTTTTTTTTTTGGTTTTTTTTGGTGGTGTGGGGGGTGGGGTGTCTTTATGATGCGAAAAGCAGACAAAACAAAGCCAAAGTTGTCAACTAATTGTACAAATTCGTTCAAGTAGATACCCGTATCTTTCATTGGGCATTCAATACAACTGTATAACGGCACGGCACACGTATTATGAATAAAAATATTCAAGTTTAATGTATGTCTATGGAATATTATTAATGCAATATACAAGTTACATTACATTTTTTATTGTTATTATCCACCTCAACAACATACCCGTCCTTGAAATGTGCCGAAAAAAATGTAGGTTTTACAAGAAAAAGCGAAATAAAATATTTAAAATTGTTAACATATAGTATTTAATTGAAACTAATACATAGATGCATGCAAATAATTATAATTGAATTCATAGACTAGTATTTAACTGTTTATTGTGTTTAACAACATAGTACAATGTCCAATCCAGTAACATTATACTGACACTGGGCCGACCAGACATACAGGACACTTTATGCAATAAGAAATATGATCCAATAACGGCTATAAAAATAAACAAAAGCAATTGATATGATGGTATTCATTTAATAGACTTAAGTTAGATAAATCAATAGAACGAGTAATGAGAATATGCGGATAAAATGTCTAGCCCAAGTACACCATACATAGCCACCACACATTGCCATAGTTGAGGATTGAACGTCTTAGATCTGATATCATAGTGAAATCACATTTCTCGTGGATGGGTAATGAAATATATTTCAATTTTAAGTGTGAAATGTATTTTAGTCTAACATATGCCAGATAAGGAAATGGATTTACAATGAAATATTTAAAAAGCGGAAGTATAGCTGATATTGTATTGAGCGCTTACGCAAGATGTTGCATGTTCGATCCCAAGCTCGATGCAAGTCCTCTATAAAACTCAGTACTGTACAAGCTCTACACAGGAAGCGGACTCGAGAGCAGTTCATATACATTTTGAGCTTTGTTTGCAATCGATCTAAGATAAATAAGTGTTAACAAATGAAAACACTTTTTCATGATTGAAAATGCAATATGCATTCAGCGATACTTTATAAATGATTATATATATCTATGTATATGTACAGATGTGTTGCAAGTAAAACCATAGCATATTAATCATGGTTTACGTCACTTATATTGGATTGGTAGATGCTTCAACCTTGTGTGTATCGTTTGCAATAGTAGGCACGCTCATCGTAGTCTGGTGTGTAGATTTATTTCTGGTTCTTCACAAATAATTGTCTCTCTCTATATATATATTGCACTGTGAACGCGAAGTTGAAAGATATCCCAAACATCTATACCATTGTTTAAATTTCAATTATCTCCCTTTACTAAAAATAGTACTATGATTTCACTGTATCTTCATGATCCGAATGGTTTCTATGTCTATCCTGTATTAACGGGTGAGTATTTAAGAATCCCTAATTGGGTCCTACTCATATAAAGCCATCAATTAATGTATGTAAATTGGCCCTACAGATGTGTTGCATGTAAAACCATAGTACGTTAGTCATTGTTGAAACCTTACCATTGCTTATGTATGATCAATTATATTACATAAATGCTGATATCGGTCCTGGCTGTTTTATTAACCAGAACATGATATGTCATTGACTCGAACACAATTGAGCTATATGGGACTTGCTAATACACACGACAATTTCTACGACCACATATTTAGACATATTGCTATTATAACGTTAGCCAAGTCTGGAATTGCCCAAAGAAACTTTCAGATATGCGTTTGTCCAATGAGATATCCTGGTACCACGACAAACTCTGTAATGGTGGATATACGATATACTGACACAATTGTAATTTTTAGATTTAGGGAAAAAGATCAATATGAAATTTTCAGAAAAGATGAACGATGAAATTGTTTATTAGATTGTATTTTGAAAATATGAAACGTACACAGACGTCTTTGGTCTTTACATGATATTATCTTGTTTCCAGTATGCATAAATAAGCAAGGACGTTACATATATATAAAGAACGAACTAATATCATTTTTATATAGTTCATCTCCAAAGTAACATACTATTTACAATGTAACTAAGTGGTACATTTAGATAGACCATAAGAAACATACGTTATAAAACCATGTATAAAAAAAAATCCGAAAATTAAAGTTATTTGTAATATGGATGATATTTATGTATCACCATTTCACTTTTTACACAGACTTAAATAAAGTATGTTGGGTGACTTCTGCCGAGGGGATCGGTGATAGCCTAGGCTCATGGCATACATGTATGGATTTATATTTGCGAAATATCAACAAATCCAGGTGACAAATTAGAACTTTTGTTACATGAATCCATGACGTTATGCACAATTGTCTGAGTTGCATGTAGCTTCTATATCAGGCGATGACTTTCCGTCTACGTACGTATCCTTGCACCATTAACTTGAAGAGCAGCAATACTAGTTTGAATTCAGAAAATGAGAATATGAACATATAGTAAAACTGTCTACCACGATGTGATTAATAAACTATAGATTCGATTAATGATAAGATTAATGAATTAATGAACCGTGTATCTGTTAAAATCCTTTAAAGTCTCCTTTTAACACCAGTGATGTCTTATTGCAGCAAAAATCACGACCCTATAAACTATTTTGAAAATATTTCAAACCAAATTAAATAGGCTTATTTAAACGCAATAATCTTGTTACCGTGACAAAAAAGGGTGCAATTAGATTAATGATACGATTAATTATTAGATTAATAAGTTAATGATAAGCTAGGTGTCCCGAAATGGTAATCGGAATATTCTTTTCAATAATTGAATGTTAGTACATATACAAACACATTTTACAGTTATAGGGGTCCTCCGTGGCCGAGTGGTCTAAGACGCCGTCTCAAGATCACTCACCATTCACCGCAAAGGGCGTAGTTTTGAGTTCCCCTCGATCCAAAAACTTTATGTCAGAAAGTTTGTCAGTTACTTACAGAAGGACGATGGTTCAACTCACTTTCATTCTGAGGTATTCTGCCACCAATAAAACTGGATATGCCTTATTTAACTTATATTGTGTTGAAAATGGCATTGAACCCCATTCAAATATAGAAAAACCCGGACATAACTATTTATATTCTTAATGGTTTTCAAGTATACTTGTATCAAGCTACTCAATCCAGTTCCAGCTTACATCATCTATAATAGTTTGTGCAATTGTTTGAAAATATTGGCATAACATCCACTGTGTACTGCCACTCATTGCTGATATACTGTTGATAAATAGTTGTTATGACCATTCAATATTATCTGTTTGTTTAACAATATTGCGACTTTAGGGATGGATCCTGTGATATAAGTAATTCCCTTTATGAAATTAAATGTATATGAATTCACTGTACCTCTATGATCAAACGAGTTTATAAATATGTCCTTTATATAACAAGTGAGTAGTAATGAATCCTTAACTGGATCCTACTCATATAAAGCTATCAGTTTATGAATGTAAATTGTCCGTCCAATCCAGATGTGTTGCATGTAAATCCATAGTATATAAGTCATGGTCAACACCAAATTTATTGGTCTGACAGAGGGTATGATATTGTGTCTATGGTTTGCATTGTAGCTGGGCGCGCTCACCGTAGTCTGGTCTGTACATTTATTTCTTGGCTATTCACAAATGATTATCTCCATATATATATATATAATGCATTATGAATGAGCATCTGAAAAGGTCACAAAACTCGTAAATTCCGTTAATGTGAATTTAACTATCTCCCTTTATGGAATTAAAAATATAGACATTCACAGTATCTGTATGATCCAACGGGTTTATTAATATGTCCTTTGTATAGAGTATGGGTAGCCATGAATCTTTAACTGGATCCTACTCATATAAAGCTATCAGTTCATGTATGTAAATTGTCCGTCCAGTCCAGATGTGTTGCATGTAAATCCATAGTATACGTCTCACACACCAATTAATTTTGTTACCAATGGTTCGAAAAGTGCTTTATTCCCATAGATAATCTTCTGTTGGTCCAAATATGCAACAAAAAAAAACACATGGTCGACACCATATGTATTGGTTTAGCAGATCCTTTGATATTGTGTATATGGTTTGCATTGTAGCTAGGCGCGCTCGCCGTAGTCTGGTCTGTACATATGTGTCTTGGTTATTCACAAATAACTATCTCAATATAAATATATATCTTGCATTGTTAATGAGCATCTGAAAAGATCCTAAAAATCGTAAATTCCGTTGTTCTGAGTTTAATTATCTCCCTTTTTGAAATTAAATATAAAGAAATTCACAGTATATACATGATCCAAATGGGTTTATAAATCTGTCCTTTAAATAGAATGTGAGAAGTCATAAATCCGTTACTGGAAACTACTAATATAAAGCTATCAGTTCATGTCCAGAAGTGTTGCATGTAATTCCATAGTAGTTAAGTAATGGTCGTTATCAAATTTATTGGTTTGGCAGAGGCCTTGATATTATATCTATGGTTTGCATTGTAGCAAGGCGCAGTCGCCATAGTCTGGTCTGTACATTTATATCTTGGTTATTCACAAATAATTATCTCCGTATATATATAGTAGTAGTACAATCACTTTTAAAGCGATTAAACGTATCGTTCGCTTCTACATATGTATATTTAGCTTTATTATTTAAGGTGAATGACTGTTACAAACACATGACATATCTTATCTTTCTATCTTTCAAAAAGTCGAACCACTCGCGAGGACATAGACTTTGACGCACGTTAACTGACAAATAGAGAGAAGAATAAATGCATACAATAGAGACTAAAATACAGATTGTATTTAAAAACAGGTTATTTTTTTTTATATCAACCTAGTGTAATATCACTTCCGATTCATTGCAAAGTGTTTTCCGTATAACTCGGCTCTCGTATGGAAATTGCCGATGATCTTTCAGGCTTGCCGGAATATAAAAATGACGTCGATTTGTTATGGTTAAATGACGTTAGTTTCAGACGTTACGTCTGATGATGACGCACGGAAACTAATATGCCGGATTTTTCTCGTTTGTTATTGAGGTGATTGTTAAATAAATGGTAAATGTGGTATTGTTTGGAAAAAAATAAAAAAAATGATATAATGCTCAGCAAATCCTCCCATATTATATGTTTTCCAACTCGTTTATTAAATTCAATAATAAATAAGCACTCAAGTAAGCTCCTCTGTTTACGTAAGCACATTGTATATGCATTTGAAGCTTCCTATTGTTGCAGCATTGCTATAAGGGCTTAATCATTATTGTTTAGCTACCTGCCAGCTTCTAGTATCAACTAGTCTGTGGTATGTTCCTAATTATCACAAAAATATTTTACAATCAAAACATCTCACGTTTTTTTTTTTAGTATCCATAGCATTAAAGTCGTATCGCTGGACACTATCTCAAGATCATTTTTTACAAATTTAGGAACAATTTAAAATCAGAAATTCCACTGCTTATAGTCTAATGTTTGTTTTAATCTATACTAAATATCTAATTTTACTTTAATAAAAATACATATATACAACATGATAGAACATTTCATCACTCTTTCACTAATTTTTCTTCACGGTTTTATTATTCATATCGAAAACAAAGTAACCCCTGCTTATATGACCAGACACCCAGCAACCGGCCGCCACCAACAACCGGCCACCACCAACAACCGGCCGCAACCAACTAACCGACACCAAGTAACCGGCCACCACCAACTAACCGAATCCGAATAATAAATCCCAGATTAGTTATTATAACATAGCCGGAGCTCTTGTGCTCCCAACATGCTCCGGTGACACCAACATGCTCAGGTGACACCAACATGATCCGAACATGTGAACATACTTCAGTGTATATAACTGTACAAAGGAGCAACCAAGCATTATGTAATGCTGCTGGGATCGAAGCCAGTATTGACCCTTATCATCATAGTTCACAGTAGTTTATGTCTCTGTCCTTATTCTAGACTCGAGACATGGAGCTCAATAATTGAATCATATCATCACAGAAGTGAATGCCATGCATAATGTTGAATATACCGCTAAACCGCTGTATTGAGTATCATCAGGGAAAAAATAGGACTCTCACAGCAACTGTGGGGTATCAAATGCATTTAATGACAAATTTGGTATTTATAATTTACACATAACCACACACGTCAGCGATTAAGGGTCAACCCACTGGCCTCTCAACAACAGACTGTGTATCGGTGTTGTTGCTATGAAACATGCAACTGACAATAATTAACAACATGTTCTGTTTGATCGATAGTTTTCTTATTCTCTCGTAAACACTCGTCAAAAAATCCAGGGTCCCCACTTAAGATTTATCTTTAGGTTTGATACACAATTCACATGTATCATATACGACGAAGCAAACTTTATATTTGATGATTTAAGTGCGTTCGTGGATTATGTAATATAAGTAGTGTGTCAATCAAATACACCATCGACAGAATTGTTATACATTTGTTAGATATCACGCCATCGATTATTCATTGTTACTTAACGCCCACGTAGTTTATTTTGATCCTCCTGAAGTTTGACTTTAATATACGAGTTCAAGGCTGTAACTTGTAATTCATGATACCTTCACGAATACTTAAAGTAGTTTAAACTCTGTATGCTTGATAAGAAGTAAAAGTGGACGTTAGTTCGTCTGTTGACATGTCCACATAATTGTATGACAATCAAAAATTAAAGTATATATCACGCCACCGATTGTCCAGTGTTACTTAACGCACATGTCTGTCTGTCTGTCTGTTTGTCTGTCTGTCTGTCTGTCTGTCTGTCTGTCTGTCTGTCTGTCTGTCTGTATCAACAAAAGTGGGAATAGTATAATTTATTTAGCACAATAATTGTATTAAGGAAGTTTAATATGAAGTTTTCTCAAACACAGGATACAAAAAAGATTACAGATATTGATAATATTGTTAAGTGGTAGTGCAATTATGTACAAACGCTTTACTCTTGAACATTTTACACCAATCAGAAGTATATTACACTCCACAGTGACAAATGAATTTATTTCTATAACAAGGAAGTCCGACAATGATACGTGTATTAGATTATTTAAAAAGACGTTCTATCAACTGTTGTAGTCTACTTCTTTTACACATTTTTATAGACGTTAACGCCATTTTAGATATATTGCATGTAGTATATGGTAACCACTTTATGGCGATATAATACCACAGATTAGAATGAATGTATGCAGATCCACAATAATTCCCATTTGATTTTATTAATCAAGCTGGACTCTTACCGACGACCTCAGTGAGGTGAGGTCAAATATCATCTTAAGACGAAACTTTAATTCTTTTGGACATGGAGTGCCTCTCTTCATGTTGATATTCTCTTTTTAGCTATTTTCAGGGTTTGGGTTGAACTCACATCCATGACATTGAGAAATGCCTTTACAAACACTTGAGTCTGGCATTTAATCAATTAAGCGTCTTGGTGTATGTTCCGTGAGACACAAATACATACACGATTGAGGTTAAGTTAGGTTTAAACGATTCATACTTATTTAAATGAGATTGAACGCCAGTTTCAACACATTTCAGGTTATGGTGGAGGAACACCTGAATCTGAGTAGAACCTTAATCCTTCCGTAAGTAACTGGCAAACTTTATGTTGTAGTGAGTTAGACTCGAACACGACCTTAGTGGTGAGAGGTAAGTGACCTTGAGACGGCGTCTTGCACCATTCGGCCAGGATGACCCATGTAACTGTAAAATGTGTTGTATATATTGTACTTTCATTTTATTATTGACCACTCTGCCACGGATGACCCCTAACATACGTATATATTACTAACGCATTGACAGGGCAATATACATTCTTAGTCATGATTTAAATTCAGTGTACAAAATATAAATATCAAGTTAGGATTAAAATGTTACCTCTGATTATCACAGCCATAAATACTTTGGTGTAACCATAGTGACCGAAATGTCACCCAAGAGTGCTTATTTTGTCGAAGTATGTATATATGTCAAAATGTTTAAGTTGCTGTGAATACAGATGAGAACAAGGTAAACCAGGGCAGACCATAGATTTGAGATAACAGAAGTATAGTAATGGCATAAAGAGATAAATATAATAATCAAAGTTCTGCTTAACTTAAACCGCCTAAAGTGTCTATAAGAAGTAGTAATAATCATATTCATGCCGACACTTTATAAAGCCGTCTTTAAAGGGAGTATATCAGGAAAAACGCGTTTGTTTATTTTAAAAAATGGATAAAAGGCATCTCATTACCATTAATAAATACAATCTGAATGTCAAATCCACCAAAATGTGACAAAATTGATATTTTAATTGTAGAGTTAAACTTGAAACGCAATTCCAATTCTAAAATTGGACAGTATTTAAATACTGCTTGACGACCTTTACGTCGTCTCTCCGACTCTCGCTAAGGTGAAATAATATGTATGACGTATTAAAATATACAACATCAAATTGAAATCAAATGGTAGAAGATGCCACTACATATGTTGCAATTTGAAGCGGGTAATCTATTTTTAATTAGTCTAACGTAGGCGCGTAGCTGAAGTTAGAAAATCCCTTTTCAATATATTATGTTGCATGCTTAAATAGATAACCTTTTGGCAATTCGGGATCAATAAGTATAAATAGGCATGATACATTGGGGGGGGGGGGGGGGGGGGGGGGCAATTTTAAAAAATACTGGTATTCCGTTTAAATGAAATGTATATATTAGTTTCACGTAAATAGTGAACCGACACTTTGTTTTAAAAAGTAATCTTAAATACAATAATCTTGAATGTGTGCGTATATGTGTATGTGCCAGTCAAACATACTGAGCGCTCCATTATTTTAAAATGTATTTAGGCTCAAATACGGAAGGTTTCTTTATCCATAGTATGTAGTATACACCCACAGTGTGGTAAATGAAGCATGCAATCACTGCACAGGCGCATTGTATATTTGTGAATTTCACGATTTTGTTTGAATTTTCAAATGTGTGACTAAAATCGTGTACATGGATATTTTTTTTTTAAACTAAGCGACACAACATAGTCATACCTCGTATGTGTGTATGAAATATAAGTTTATTGTTAGTATTTGAGACTAAATTGTTTATATACACAAGTGTGGATATTTAAGTGAAAAACAATAACACCACACGAGGTCTTTTCCTGTTTGTATATTTATGGAGTTTACGGAAGCTTATCAGCTCTGACTAATGACAGTTAATTGTTTTATTGGGTGGTTTATATGGCTGCAACGTAACAAAGCAATGTCAGCTATGTGGTGGCGTCTTAAAATGTGAAATATATCTGCAAACTGGAATTACAAGTAAAAGTTACGTTACTGTATCAACACGGAGTAAAACGTCCTGAAAATAATACATGCGCATGACGTGCAATGTCACCATGGAGATACACGTGAGTCGCATTGGATTGTTTAGTTCCTTTTCTTGTTTACATTTTTTATATGTACATGTAGAAGTACCACAGTAGTGGTATAGTGGTAGAGCGTCCGCATTGTATGCAGAATGTCATGGGTGCGATCCCAGGCTTGTAGAGATCTTTATAGGCGCTCAGTAGTGGTATAGTGGTAGAGCGTCCGCATTGTATGCAGAATGTCATGGGTACGGTCCCCGGCTTGAAGATCTATATAGGCGCTCAGTAGTGGTATAGTGGTAAAGCGTCCGCATTGTATGCAGAATGTCATGGGTACGGTCCCCGGCTTGAAGAGATCTATATAGGCGCTCAGTAGTGGTATAGTGGTAGAGCGTCCTCCTTGTATGCAGAATGTCATGGGTACGATCCCCGGCTTGTAGAGATCTATAAAGGCACTCAGTAGTGGTATAGTGGTAGAGCGTGCGCCTTATATCCGGAATGTCATGGGTACGGTCCCCTGCTTGTAGATATCTATATAGGTGCTCAGTAGTGGTATAGTGGAAGAGCGTCTGCCATGTATGCAAAATGTCATGGATACAGTCTCCGGCTTGTAGAGATATATATAGGCTCTCAGTAGTGGTATAGTGGTAGAGCGTCCGACTTGTATGCAGAATGTCATGGGTACGGTCCCCAGCTTGTAGAGATTTATATAGGCGCTCAGTAGTGGTATAGTGGTAGAGCGTCCACCTTGTATCCGGAATGTCATGGATACAGTCCCCGGCTTGTAGAGATCTATATAGGTACTCAGTTGTGGTATAGTGGTAAAGTGTCCGCTGTGTAAGCAGAATGTCATGGATACAGTCCCCGGCTTGTAGAGATCTATATAGGCGCTCAGTAGTGGTATAGTGGTAGAGCGTCCGACTTGTATGCAGAATGTCATTGGTACGGTCCCCGGCTTGTAGATATCTATATAGGCGCTCAGTAGTGATATAGTGGTAGAGTGTCCGCATTGTATGCAGAATGTCAGAGATACGGTCCCCGGCTTGCAGAGATCTATATAGGCGCTCAGTAGTGGTATAGTGGAAAAGCGTCCTCCTTATATGCAGAATGTTATGGGTACGATCCCCGGCTTGTAGAGATCTATATAGGCACTCAGTAGTGGTATATTGTAGAGCGTCTGCCTTGTATGCGGAATGTCATGGGTATGGTCCCCGGCTTGAAGAGATCTATATAGGCACTCAGTAGTGGTATAGTGGTAAAGCGTCCGCATTGTATGCAGAATGTCATGGGTACGGTCCCCGGCTTGAAGAGATCTATATAGGCGCTCAGTAGTGGTATAGTTGTAGAGCTTCCTCCTTGTATGCAGAATGTCATGGGTACGATCCCCGGCTTGTAAAGATCTATATAGGCACTCAATATTGGTATAGTGGTAAAGCGTCCGCCTTGTATGCAGAATGTCATGGGTACGGGCCCCGACTTGTAGAGATCTATATAGGCACTCAGTAGTGGTATAGTGGTAGAGCGTCCGCCTTTTATTCGGAATTTCATGGGTACGGTCCCCGGCTTGTAGAGATCTATATAGGTGCTCAGTAGTGGTATAGTGGTAGAGCGTCCGACTTGTATGCAGAATGTCATGGGTACGGTCCCCGGCATGTAGAGATTTATATTGGCGTTCAGTAGTGGTATAGTGGTAGAGCGTCCACCTTGTATCCGGAATGTCATGGATACGGTCCCCGGCTTGAAGAGATCTATATAGGCGATCAGTAGTGGTATAGTGGTAGAGCGTCCGCCTTGTATCCGCAATGTCATGGGTTCGGTCCCCGACTTGTAGAGATCTATATAGGCGCTCAGTAGTGGTATAGTGATAGAGCGTCCACCTTGTATCCGGAATATCATGGATACGGTCCCCGGCTTGAAGAGATCTATATAGGCGATCAATAGTAGTATAGTGGTAGAGCATCCGCCTTGTATCCGCAATGTCATGGGTACGGTCCCCGACTTGTAGAGATCTATATAGGCGCTCAGTAGTGGTATAGTGGTAGAGCGTCCACCTTGTATCCGGAATGTCATGGATACGGTCCCCGGCTTGAAGAGATCTATATAGGCGATCAGTAGTGGTATAGTGGTAGAGCGTCCGCCTTGTATCCGGAATGTCATGGGTACGGTCCCCGGCTTGTAGAGATCTATATAGGCACTCAGTAGTGGTATAGTGGTAGAGCGTCCGCCTTGTATTCGGAATGTCATGGGTACGGTCCCCGACTTGTAGAGATCTATATAGGTGCTCAGTTGTGGTATAGTGGTAGAGCGTCCGCTGTGTAAGCAGAATGTCATGGGCACAGTCCCCGGCTTGTAGAGATCTATATAGGCGCTCAGTAGTGGTATAGTGGTAGAGCGTCCGACTTGTATGCAGAATGTCATGGGTACGGTCCCCGGCTTGTAGATATCTATATAGGCGCTCAGTAGTGGTATAGTGGTAGAGTGTCCGCATTGTATGCAGAATGTCAGGGATACGGTCCCCGGCTTGCAGAGATCTATATAGGCGCTCAGTAGTGGTATAGTGGAAGAGCGTCATCCTTATATGCACAATGTTATGGGTATGATCCCTGGCTTGTAGAGATCTATATAGGCACTCAGTAGTGGTATAGTGGTAGAGCGTCTGCCTTGTATGCGGAATGTCATGGGTACGGTCCCCGACTTGTAGAGTTCTATAAATGCGCTCAGTAGTGGTATAGTGGTAGAGCGTCTGCCTTGTATGCGGAATGTTATGGGTTCGATCCCCGGCTTTTAGAGATCTATATAGGCACTCAGTAGTGGTATAGTGGTAGAGCGTCTGCCTTGTATGCAGACTGTCATGGGTACGGTCCCCGACTTGTAGAGATCTATATAGGCACTCAATAGTGGTTTAGTGGTAGAGCGTCCGCCTTGTATACAGAATGTCATGGGTACGATCCCCGGCTTTTAGAGATATATATAGGCACTCAGTGGTGGTATAGTGGTAGAGCGTCTGCAGTGTATGTAGATTGTCAAGGGTACGGTCCACGACTTGTAGAGATCTATATAGGCGCTCAGTAGTGGTATAGTGGTAGAGCGTCTGCCGTGTATGCAGAATGTCATGGGTACTGTCCACGACTTGTAGAGATCTATATAGGCGCTCAGTAGTGATATAGTGGTAGAGCGTCTGCCGTGTATGCAGAATGTTATGGGTACGATCCCCGGCTTGTAGAGATCTATTTAGGCACTCAGTAGTGGTAAAGTGGTAGAGCGTCCGCCTTGTATCCGGAATGTCATGGATACGGTCCCCGGCTTGCAGAGGTCTATAAAGGCGCTCAGTAGTGGTATAGTGGTAAAGCGTCCGCCTTGTATGCGGAATGTCTTGGGTAAGGTCCCCGGCTTGAAGATATCTATATAGGCGCTCAGCATTAAGAAGATAGTTCTAAGTCTGGTTGTCTAGTTTCAGTACAGTATGACTTGGTTGAGTATCATACCATGTGTCTACGGTATGGTACTCCAGTGTGGTAGCATTTAGAATGTTGTCTCAAGTAGACATCGTCGCGAAATGACTAAACAATTGTTGCAGCGACGGTAAACACCATACAACATCAATAAAAATGATAAAAGCATTCAAATGTTACACAGAAGAATATCCACGTGTCGCTTTTGTTTCTTTTCTTCACATTTCTAACATATCTGTTACATGTTTATTATTTCTAGGCGTTCTCCAATGCCAACATAACACATTTCTTGACTAGATGTCCAATACATAACTTTGATATGTCAATTCGTTAAGAATTAAACTAATAATTCTTACATTAATCTTTTAATATTAATATTTCACTGATGGATATTTCAAGTTGAATCAATATTCATCAAGACGCGCACGCACACAATAAAAGAAAGAGAGAAAGTGAATTATACACAGACACTGTTACAAGAACGCACGCACACAAAAAAAACACACTCACGCACGCAAGCTTCCACGCACACATATAGAGAAAGAGAGACTGAGAGAGAGAGAGGGAGAGAGAGAGAGAGAGAGAGAGGTGGGATATACATTCACACGTACACACCCAAGTTATCTCTTACGCATACACACACTAGCCAACCTACCGATAGATCAATGTTGCACGGGGACGCTCAAAATCACCATTGTCAAAATCCCCATGGCTCAAAAATGACAAGGTAGTCAAAATCCCCTCGATAGAATTAAAAAGGTTGTAAAAATCCCCTTGGTCAAAATAGAGGGTAGTCAAAAACCCCTTGATGGGTAGTCAAAATCCCCATGATATATATATATGAGGGTGTTAAATCTAGAATGAAATTTTTGGGGTTTTTTTCTGAAAATTATAAAAAGGCAAATTCACAAACAACTATGTTATTAATTATATTTTTACATTTTGTAATTTTTCAAAAGACTTGTTTGTTACAGTCAATTATTTATGTGGTCATGTTAATTATTTGCTGATAATTAGAGCAGTTCATTGTAATTTTTAACAAAAACTTGTTTGTCACAGTTATTTAAGTGATCATGTCAATGATTACCCCTTAATAATGAAATTGACTGTATATTAGTTTAAGATCTTTGATGATTATAATAATTTGCAGTTTTCAAAAAAAAAAATTGATCTTTCTGATTTTTAGTACCCATCAAGGGGATTTTGACTACTCTATCATTTTTGCCATGGGGATTTTGACTACCCATCAAGGGGAATTTGACCAACCTGTTAATTCTTTCGAGGGGATTTTGATTACCATGTCATTTTTTAGCCATGGGGATTTTGACCAAGGGGATTTTGAAGTACATTCATGATGTTGTACATGTGTATTAAACCAGCATTTAATTATAACACTTATGATATAAACCATTCAAAATATTCCATGGGATGCTAGTAAGTATAAAAAATGTACAATATTCATTTAAAACATGTATAAGATATTTTGATATAAAATAGTGTTATTTTTGTCAGTATTTACAAAATCAACCCATGTACATTGTTACAACATTACGTATTGATTTGTTTGCTTCTCCAAATATAATGGCGGTCTATATGAGCGAATCATGTATATATGAGCCAAGCAAGTCTATATGAGCAATTCATGTATATATCTTACTTGCAGATCAAGGTAATGATGATACCAAGGTAACGAGCGTGATAGCGATTCATTGTGTATTTTTTCTCGATTTGAAAGAAAAGCTATTCAGACATTGTATATACAAATGTGATAAGAACAGTGTCGATTGTTATAAAGATTTTAGTTTAGATTTAATACTTTTCATTCAAAGCAAACTTCAATCTATTCGCGTGTAATATAACAGTCACACTCTTAACGGTGTGATGATGCTTTACCTCGTCATTAAATTTAAGTAAACGCAGTTTTTCTTTTTATGAGAAACATTTCTATATTTTGTTATCGTTCGATGTTTTATTTCGATCTTTCTCATCGTTCACGCATCGTAACCTCATGCATCGTAGGTATATACTGTGTTTAGTGCATTAGAGTAGCGTAACACATTCAGATGTAATATGAAGAGGATATCCTTTGTTTTTCCCTGCCCACATCTTGTAACTCAGTTATATACATTTCGTTTGGATACATGTTGACCAATTTACCTACCTGCATAGCTACCGTCTGCCTGTCTGTCGCCATTTCCTTTGTTCTGTACGTCCAACTTTTGGCCACCTGCCCGGTAACCCATGTGTCCGCCTGTCTGCTATCTAACTGCCTAATTGGCCGCTCACATGACGTACCTTCACTCAGCCCGTGTGTCCGCCCATCCAATCCGGGATGCTCATCCGCCTACTTACTCGTATATCTCTTTATATGTGTGATGCCTTCTTGTCTGCTCCCTACTGACTGACTGCTTCAGTCTGAATGCCAGTTACCTTCTTTCCTGCTCCCTATTGACTGTCTGCTTCAGTCTTCATGCTAGTTGCCTTCTTGTCTATCCATTTCCTTATTCGTCCTATCTTTCACGTACCAAAACATTCAAACATTGTAGCAATGTATATCTACCTTTAATATGATGAAGGAAGTTTAATGTTCAGTTTTCTTCAAATCAGGATACAAAACATGTTACATATGTGTTAGATTGGTTAAATTGTTTTATAATAAAAAAATAAGAATTGGCACACTAAAGATTGGGTACACTTTTAAATGTAGTTGTCAAATATATTTAATGTCAATAAGTTTGATGATAATTCGATAGACTAAGTTCAGAAAGAATCAATGCAGATACACCATTCTTCAACAAATAATTAAAAAAGGGAAATGATCATCATGACATCTCACACAATAATTAATTTTGCACTTTTCCACATATAGAGAAATGCACTGCTGGAACACTGAACACATTGCCAATGGTTTCAAAACCACCTTGTTTTCACAGATTGTCATCAGCTGCTCCAAATATGCAGAAAAAACATGAAGTTGACGAGGTTGCTTTTTAACAATATGTGTTTTCGATGGTTGGAGAACACCCCTTTATTGTTGATAATTATGTCCATTTCTGCAGTGTATCACTACGCATCTTAGAACTGTAATATCTTCATCAAACAGCACCCAGTGTCAGTCAAACTTATGACTATGTTCCGTTGCATCATCTGTAGAAGAAAACATGAACATCTAAAACATTTTTTAAAAAAATATGCCAAACCAACTTGCACGATTTAAGTCTGAGTTTAAATCTCAGATTCTAAATATTGATGAATTTAAGTCCAGGGGCGGACTCGACATTATGATAATGCGAGGGGCTATATTATCGATCTGCTATGAGTTCTTATGTGCCGTGCCAGGCCAGCTTAGTCGTTAACACTTCTATATGTCAATACAGAAGTGTTGAGTTCGAAATCCCATCTGACCGTATCTGTGATGTTTAATCATGAACTTTGTTTTACGGTCCAAACCTCTTAATGTGTAGGGAGGTAGTCAGTGACTTGCTTAGATTAGGTTTGTACAGTTCTGGTTAGCAGTTTTAACTGAAACATTGTATTTTTTTTAGATTAAAACCACATAAATACTATAAGTGCATGGGACTGGTGTGTATAAAATATTGGGATATAAAAAAACTTGTTTCTACGTTGCATGGGATTGGGATTGGGAGATCTACGGTGGTTTAGTATAGTTCTATAAATATGTTTTACTTTGATATCAAACACAACCATGTTATTTGGTAATGGCAGTTGCTACTTTTGGTTTAAACTTGACCCATTTGCACTATATACTGTGTAAACTACAGTATTTGTATTTGCACTATATACTGTGTAAACTACAGTATTTGTATTTGGTGTTATACATGTAATGGTTTATAATTGATGGAACAAAGTATTTAATTGTATTCTTAAAAAACATCAGTTGTTCTTGGATACATGGAATTTATTTTTTATACTAAAATAGCGTGTATGTATTCGTCAGTCAAACATGTTAAATATTCCGTGGTGTGTATTTGTCACCAGCTCGAAGGCGGAAGTTTTATTTATCTGCAATATGTAGTACGTATACTACACAGTAAACAAGGTGTTATGAAGCATACAGTCAATGCGCCGGTGTAACATTAAATTTTGACTCCGTTGAATTATGACCCCAATGGTCATTTTTTCAATGTTGAAAATTAACCCGGGTCACATATTAAAATTAAATTCTGAGCAAAACAGTCGTTGAAAACTGACCAGTGTTAAATTTTGATCAGACATGGGGTCCCTTTTTAATGGTTTGTTAAGTATAAGCAAGACATCACATGACTGATGTCGCCGGTTGCAATAATTAAACATAATCCCTGGGAAGCTTTTCAATCGACATTAAATACACTACATCCATCTATTATCCATTTATTACATACAAACATGCCAGATACTGTTTTTTTATTATTTCAATTAATATAATTTTCTTTTAAAGCCTCTTTAAACTTCCTAAGTGTACACTTTTTGATTTTTACAAAAATAATTGTAACTAAATGTGTTTATTGTATTGCTAAAACAATTCCTGTACACCCCTTAGTGACTGTTTTTAAAACAGCGAGAAAATGAATAACTTCGATCGAAATGTGTATTCCTCAGACGAGCGGACCGAGTGTTTAACTTTTGTTTACATTTTTGTAATTCGGTTGCTTTCCGATTGTACCTCCGCCAGTGTTCGGAAGTACACAAATGAATACTGCAGCGGTAGTGTGCAGATTAAGACCGTTAGATACGGGGATCATTAACAAGATAAGGAAAGTTATGGCTTCACTTATATTATGCATCGCAATTGGGTTTTCTTTTTTTTAAAAAAATATATTGATGTCTGCAATAAAACTGTATCGAACGTAGTACGCATTATATTATTTATACGCACTGAAAAACAATGAGTACGGAATACTAGTTTGGTCTAGTAACTCTTGCTCAGGAGCCTCCCTTGCATATACGCGTGATACTATCGCATGCGCTATTGCGTAACAAATTATTTTATCGCAGTCAACATTGCCGTTTTGAGTAATTTAGCGTAATTAAAAGTATTTTGTAGGTAATCGATACTTTAATGGCGTAAGAGCTCTTCAATTATTGGGAAGACGCAACCTGGGGATAGTGTTTGGGAGTAATGGTCCTCTCACGCTGGTGGCTATATAACTACTCTACTTCCGCTATTTGGATACCTGGAACCACTCCGAAACATGAATGTTTGATATCTTGAAGGCTAACTGCTGACTTATACTCATTTCTTATAAAATATGATTGTTATCTACGCCAATGTTGTTGTTTTTCTCATAAGCGTTATTATTTAAACACACACACACACACACACACACACTTAGATGTAGTTAAAAGCGAATTTCTAACGAGTGTCTTAACTGGAAGTTTGACGCCGATGCCTGGGTAACAAAGAAATAGAGAGAGAGACAGAGAGTTGATATCGTAGTGCTTCGTCGCATTCTTAACTTGTGAACAACAACCACACTAACGAAAGGCAATTCCAATATATACTATTCCGACAACACACGTGTTATCACCAATGAAACAACGTATAGCATACCGGCCATTTTTTTGGCTTGCCTCTACAGGGGCGAGCCTAAGCATTAAGATAGGATTTGATTTTGCTGTTGGGTACTCTGTTCAAAGTGAACCAAGTCAAAACAACGCAATATAGCACAAGGTACCATCAACTTGAAATCGGAAACATTCTGTAGTCTACGCTTTATTTTAGAATACGGTATAGTCTTGGCCATCTTCTACAATTTTTTCTTAAAAGTCTGTCTATCTCACTTTATCAAATCATCAAACTTGTTTTTATAAATAGGTCATTGTACTGTCCCTAAACATTACAGTGGTATTAGTTGGCGCTTTTGAATGGTCGTAAGAAGACGTTTATCTGATAGAAAAGCAAGTTCGATGATAATCAAGACTACGAAAGCTATGCGGAATACACAGGTTATCATTGTTAAGTGAATGTAAACATCTTCTATGTAAATAGATATAGGCAACCTTGTTTTGACCTTTTTTATTTGTACTTTTGTTGTTTATTTCAATTTTATCACAATTTTAAATATGCAATGATGCAAATTAATCAGCTTCCTTTATATACTAGTCTTGTTATTTTCCCGCCAAACTGCCAAATTATTTAATAAATTTTAATGAATGGTGAGTCCATTTTTATATAGTTTGGATACCGTTACCACAATTTCATTGACTTACTAATGGATTCGTTGGACTTAGGGTATAATTGAATATATTTTGGGTAAAACGTATAAAAGATACCCTGATATTTAGTATTTGGGTTGTCGTTGAAATTATGTTAAATGAGTTATTATAATGGTGATTTACCTTCGATGAAAGTGGCTCAAATCGTTAATAAATTTTATTTTTTTGTGTACATTTGAGAGCAACGGCGTAGCAGCCGGGGCGGGATGACCCCTTTCCACAATGATTAGGTTGAGTGAGGTTAGCAGAGTCAGTATATAATTGTCCCAACATGTATTTTGATTAAAAACTTAACGGCATAGCTGGAAGATACATAAAAAATTGTATATTTTCTTACAGCCAAGTATGTTTAAATTTTGCACCTATGCAAGTCAAAACGAAAACAAATAAATGTATTAGTGATTTTAAACATGCTATCATTGTGCGGTTTGCAGCGGGATGACCCCGACCCCTGCAGACCAATTACGGGAAGTTAAACAATATTCTCTAGGCCTGTAGGTTTACTTCGACCATACACTCACCACAAACTCAAATTTGCAGGAGGGGTGGGGGAAACTCTCCGTTACGTCTTGGCTCGTTGAACTGGGAATGAAACCCGATTGAGATTCACCTTTTAATACATTTTATGATTTAGTCTTAAGTAGTAGTGTATGTTTCTTTAATAAAAGCGTTTTAAAGTAAAAATGATATTGGAGTAAATAATAACCACACCCATCTCCACCGTAAAACTCACTATAATAAATGCTTTGATCCCCTACGTCTTGACTTGCTGTGTACTGGGTTTGGTACTCATTAGAGATTCGCCTTTAAGATTATTACGCCCAAGAAATTAGAGCTGTGTAAAGCGGTTGGGTAATATTTTTTTTTATAAAATGCATAAAATGTCATATTTCTTTGTGCATATGGGAACATTGGAACATTTTCATGATTTCTGCAAAGTTTGGGTGACCCTGGGAACTGTTTGATGATGCTATAACAGTTTAAAGATGCGTAGTGATACACTGCAACAAATGGGCAGAATTGTCAAAAATGAAGGGGTGCCATCAAACCATCGAAATTGTGAAAAAGCAACCTGGTCAACCCCATGTTTTTTTCTGCATATTTGGACCAACAGAGGACTATCTATGGGAATAAGGCACTTTTAGAACCATTGGTAATGTATCCAGTGTTCCAGAAGTGCATGTCTCTATATGTAGAACAGTACAAAATTAATTGGTTTGTGAGACGTTAAATACATCTAAGTGCGATGTGCGTGCGTGTGTGCGTGTGTGCGTTTAAATAACAACGCATAAAAGTAAAACAAATTGCATTGGCGTAGATAAAAACCATATTTTATAAGAAATCAGTAGTATTCAGAAGTTAGTGTTTAATGTATATCAAACATTTTTTAGAGCTGTTCCCCGTATCCCAATAGCGCGAATAGAATAGAATTACCGCCACCAGCGGGATAGGAACACCTTTCCAACACACTACCCCAGGTTGTCTCTCCTCAATAAGTGGTTTAAACACATTTGATTCAAAAGTTATGTACAAAATATTCAACAACATACACAGTTAAAGGATTGAAATGAAAGAAAATAATTCCCCAATAATTGAAGTGCTCTTACACCCATTGAAGCAAAATATTTATATTACGCTAAGTTACTCAAAACGGCAAGCCGTTCCTTTTAAAAGAAATGTTATTATATAAATAAGTATATATATATATATATATATATATATATATATATATATATATATATCGTATACCAACATTTTCCTGTTATAATTCACACTTTATATCCACGAGAACATCCAAATTTACAATAGCAGTTTTCAATGTCGAAATGTGGTCCTGCTGACTATTTGGTCAGTTTCCAACTGTTGATGATCAGATTTGAATGAGGGTCAATTTTTCACGTGCATTAAATAACGATTTGGGTCAGTTTTCAATGTTAAAAATGGATCACTAATCCGTTGAAAAGTTAATGTTACACCGGCGCTTTGGCATTTAAATGTATTAAATTATGTACATTTTTTTCCATATAATCTTATTCAATTAATATACATAATTAACAAAATAATTAAAAAGTATCACTAATGTATTTGTTTTAAATAGTTTCTTTATTATGTATAAACTCAATACATATCTACATGCATTCTTCCTTGAACACATTGTTCTGTATTTTGTCAGTGGTTTGATTTGATTTTCATTTAAATTCTAAAATGTGTACTTTGACTCAGTTGTATTTAACTTGCGAATATGTAAACACGATGAATTTTGAAAGAATATATTAACACAGTTTGTAATATTCAATAATGTGTATAGAAAGATACTTAAACACTTTGAATTGAAGAAATCTCCGAAGTCGTACATCATATTACAAGGATTCCGTAATTTGTTAACATTTAATGTATTTGTATGAAATAACGTAAATATATGTACAATGTCATGGAGATGGATATTAAAAGTGTAAAACAATGGCAATCCTGTGTGTGTGTGTATGTGTGCGTGTGCGTGTGCGTGTGTGTATGTGTGTGTGCGTGCGTGCGTGTGTGTGTATGTGTGTCGGTCTGTGTGGGTGTGGGTGTGTGCAGGTGTGTGTGTGGGTGGGTGTGGGTGGGTTGGTTAGTGGGTTGGAGTGGGTGTGTGGGTGTGGGTAGGAGGTGCCTGTGTGTGTGTGTGTGTGTGTGTGTGTGTGTGTGTGTGTGTGTGTGTGTGTGTTTCGGTCTATGTGGGTGTTGGTGTGTGCAAGTATGTGGGTGTGGGTGTGGGTGTGGGTCGGATGTGTGTTGGTGGGGGTGTGTGTGTGGATTTTGCGAAATTGACTAAAATAATGTATATATGGATATATAAAGTGTAAAACTACTGGAGTCTCTCTTATGCATGTATGAAGTGCAAGTTTATTTAAGTAAGTGTGACATAATTGCTAATATAAATATGTAAAGATACTTGAGGTGTAAAACTTTAACACTGGGTCTTGATTTGTTTGTATGAAGCATAATATAATTTTAGTATAACATGAATGTGACTCCATCATTTATATACACATGAGCGGATATTTAAGTGTAAAACAATAACAACAGACGGGACCTGTCCTATATGCATATGTATGGAGTTTACATAAGCCTAACTCTAACACATATTTATTTTACATTATCATCAACGTAACCAGGATATGTTAGCTATTTGAAGGTGCTTCTAAATTCTCGATATGCAATAACTGTTATCTATGACGAATCAGTATCTCAACACGGATTTAACATTTCCTTGATAAACTAAAAGCGGTTGACCTGCAGTTTCACCATGGAAGTACACGTATATATCAAATTATTTTGTTTCTTGTTTACTTCTTCTTTTTCATATAATTATAGTCCATTTAGTTGTTATTTATTCAGACAAATAATCTATGTGCATATAATTAATTAGGTGGAAAAATACAAAGGTCTCACGTGGCCGAGTAGTCTAAGGCGCCGTTTCAAGATCATTTACCCTGCATCGCTAAGGTTATGGTTCGAGTCCCACTCGCTCCAAAATCTTCATGTTAGAAATATTGCCAGTTACGTGCTGAACGACGGTAGTTCTACTTAGATTCATTCTTATATCTTCCTCTACCAATAAAACTGGATATGCCATTTATTGCTTGAAATGGCGTTAAATATCATTTAAAATGACTTTAAAATGGAGAGTTTAGATAATATACAAGAAACCATAGATATGAATGAATATGTTTGATTGAATATTTATTAAATTGATTTATTTGATTAAGAAAGTCGATTATCAATAATATATATGCAAAACGAGTTCATAAAATTGTCTACATGACACTTGAAAAGAACGATTAATAATAAACTGGACACGAGTGTGTTCAGGTGAAAGAAACTATAATTAGCTGCTTTATTCATTCTTGCATTGATTATTGATTATGACAGAGGTATCTTATTGTGTAACCGCCGCTAAGAATATAATAAAACTATATACTTAGTGTACTAAAACCATAACATCATCGACGTTCAACATAATTTTAAACCGTATGTACCTAATAATCCTATAGAAGTTGGATATCATTGATTTCTGATTCGAAACAAGAAGAATCCGGCATTTCTGATATATTCCGACTAGCAAGTCAAAGTTATAGTAATAGCGAAACTTTCATAAATAACATTTTCGATATCAGAATATGACTTTCTCCAATCTTATATACAATGTACCCGAATGTTATATGCCAATGGTCATTGAAATCGCACCATAAAATATAATCATCACTTTTTGAATTTGCTTGTTGTTTTTTTTATTATTCAAAATTAACCATAAACACACATATACATGGTATAAACAAAAGACAAGCCAATCCAAACAACATATTACAGACTGAAACGTTAGATTTTCTATTCCTAACATTCAAACATTTTTTAAATTAAAACCATTATAGTTAATTTGAAAACTGTAGTGTTAAACAACGATACAGTCAAGTAAAAAGATAATATACATAAGATCTTATGCGATTATTCGATCACCGTACTCTGAATCTTGCTTAATTATTGTCGACCTGTTGATTCTCACCAGTTTGCGTAAGCTTTAGCAAAGTGGGGAATAAGCTGGTAGGCAACCTACACACAATTTGTATTTCGTCATTGATTTTAAGTATATCCAGTTTCCTTTTGTGGGAAACATTTCTATATTTTGTTATCGCTCGGTGTTTTATATCGATTTTCTCATCGTTCACGCATCGTAACTTCATGCAACGTAAGTATCTACTATGTTTGGTACATCAGAGTAGCGTAACACATTTAGGTGTAATACGAATAGGATATTTTTTGTTTTCCCTGCCCACATCTTGTAACTCAATTATATACATACCGTTTGGATAAACGTAGACCAATTTACCTACCTGCATGCCTACCGTCTGCCTGTCTGTCACCATTTTCGTTTCTCTGTCCGTCCATCTTTTTGGCCACCTGCCCGGTAACCCATGTGTTCGCCGCTCATATGACGTACTTTCACTCAGCCCGTTTGTCCGCCCATCGAATCCTGGATGTTTATCCGCCTACTTACTCGTATATCTCTTTATATGTATGATGCCTTCTTGTCTACATGCCAGTTGCCTTCTTGTCTATTCATTTCATTATTCATCCTATCTTTAACATACCAGTACATACACACATTGTATAAATATATATATATACCTTAAATACAATAAAGAACGTTTAATGTTCAGTTTTCTCCAAATCCGGATTCAAGTCAGGCTATAAATGTGTTAGATGGATTAGAGGGGTTTATAATATACGTACAATTTGCCAATGGAGGTTATAGGACAATCTGACCATCTATATGTTTGTACTACTCTGCCATGATTTATATAAACACTTCAAGGTGAAAATATAGTCAATATAATAACAAGGAAGATATGTCCTTTAAAATATTAGCTAAAAATTGGGTACACTTTTGAATAGCTTTGTCAAATAGATTTAATGTCAACCAGTTTTATGGTAATTTGATATCTCAGAATTGAAATAACCAATGCACATCCACCGTCCTTCAACAAGTAATTGAAAAACCATCTCCTGTGTTTTTACCAGGCTGAATTCTAGACCACTACATAAGCGGTGACAGGTTAACAGTTTAGTTTTAACATATTTTATTGCCAATATATTTACAAATATACATATAACAAGCATACAAGATATTCTCTACATATAGAGAAATGCATTTCTGGAACACTGATAACCTAACCAATGGTTCTAAAACCACCGGGTTTCCATAGGCTGTCATCTGTTGCTCGAAATATGCAGAAAAAAACATGGAGTTGACCAGGTTGCTTTTTCATTTTTGACAATTATGTTCATTTCTAGCAGTGTATCACTACATCTTCAAACTGTTATATCTTCATCAAACAGCACCCAGTGTCAGTCAAACTCATGACAATGTTCCATTTTTATCATCTGTAGAAGAAAAAATGAACATTTAAAACATTTTATTTTTAAAAAATAAGCCAATCCAATTTGCATGGCAGTAATTTCTCCGGCGTAATAATCTTGCTACCGTCATGTACTGGGTGTACTTCTTACATGATACTGAGTACCACTGCTGTTAAACTGTTATGGCGGAGCTGGTATCGAACTCACAACCATAACAGTGAGAGGTAAATGGTCATGAAAATGCGGTTCAGATCATTTATATAACTACGCGTTTATAAAGACATTCATGTTTGTAGTTATATCGGTCTCTAAACTTTCTTACACAGTTATCAGTAAATTCTATTTAACGGGCATTAAGCATTTCTATAATTCGTGATCTGTATGAATTCATAAATCGGTGTTAGAGTATAATTATTTAATAGTTTTTTTAAATATCAAACTTGGTAGTAAAATACCACTGCCGATTGCACCATCAATATCTAATTATAAGTAACCATAGTAACAACAGTGTCTCCAACGAATGCTTATCTTGTCAAAATAGCTGCTTGTTAAAAGGTTGCTACTGACATAATTTCAGCTGACGACAAAAACATGATCAGCGGCGGACTCTACATAAGATAATGCGTTGTGGGGGGGGGGGGGGGGGGGGTATATTATATATCTGTTCCCAGTTCGAATGTGCCGTGCCAGGCCAGCTTAGTCTGTCAATACAGAAGTGTTGTGTTCGAAACCCTGTCTTACCGCAGTATCTACTTTGTTTTACAGTCATGAGTCTCCTACCTCTCAATGTGTGGGGAAGTAATCAGTGACCTGCTAAGATAAAGTTTGTACAGTTCTTGTTAGCTGTCTGGCTGACCGCCGTTTAACAACTGAAACATTGTTATTTTTGAAACAATTAAAACCACATAAAAACTAAAGTGCATGGGGTTGGAGTGTATACGATACTGGGAAACAAAAATACTTTTTTTTCGTTTTATGGGATCGGGATAGGTAGATCTACGCTGGTTTAACTCCCATCTAATATATTACTATAAATATGTTTTATTTTGATATCAAACACTATCCAATTATTTGGAGATGGTTGTTGATACTTTTGGTTAAAACCTGACCCATTTGCACTAAAAACTGTGTAAACTACAATATTAGTATTTTGGCGTTATACATGTAATTATTTATAAATGATGGAATGAAGTATTTAATTGTATTTTTACAAAATATCAGTTGTTCTTGGATTCTTGGAATTTATTTTTTACACTTAATAAGCATGTATGTTTCGTCAGTCAAACATGTTAAATATTCCATGATGTGTATTTGTCACCAGGTCGAAGGCGGAAGTTTTATTTATCCGCAATATGTAGTACGTACACAGTAAATACGTTTATGAAGCAGGTAGTCACTGTGTCGGCGTTTTGGAAATAAAATGTATTAAAGTATGTTTTTATATTTCATAAATTTTTTATTCAATTAATGTACATAATTTACAGAATAATTAATAAAGCAGCCGATAGATTGTGTAACAATAAACAATTATCACTAATGTATTTTTTTTAAAATAGTTTCTTTATCAGGTATAAACTCAGTACATATCAACGTATTATATTATACATTTAACACAGAATTCTGTTCCTGGTTTAATTTGATTTTCATTTAAATTCTAAAATTTGTACTTGTGACTCAGTTGTATTTAACGTGTAAATAAATAAACACTTGGGCAGTATTTTGAAAGGATATATTAACATAGTTTGCAAAATTCCATATATATATATATATATATATATATATATTGACGCTGTTTACATAACTAATCAAGCGTATGCGACTCAGTTGTATAGTACGTGTAAAACAATAAGTGAACTATTTGGTTGTATTTTGAAAGGATATATTTTGCAGTTTGTGTATAGAAAGATTTAACCATCTTGAATTATAGAAATCTACAAAGTCGTACGTCATATAACAAGTCATCCAAAATTCGTTAACATTTAATGTGTATGTATGAAATAACGTAAATTTATGTAGATGGATATTAAAAGTGTAAAATCCTCGTGTGTGTGTGTGTGTGTGTGTGTGGATCTGTAGATTTTGAGAAATTGACTAAAACAGTGTATATACGGATATATAAAGTGTAAAACCACTGGAGTCTCTCGTATGTATCTATGAAGTGCAAGTTTATTTAAGAAAGTGTATCATAATTGCTAATATAAATATGTAAGGATATTTTAGTTTTAAAACTATAACACTGGGTCTTGTTTTTGCATGGATGAAGTATACTATACTTTTAGAATAACATTTATGTGACTCCATCAATTATAAACACGTTTGCGGATATTTTAGAGTAAAACAGTAACAACAGACGGGGTCTTGACCTACATGTACATGCATATTGATAGAGTTTACGAAACACCAACTCTGACACATATTTCTGTTAACGTATGGGCTATCTTACAATATCACCAACGTAACATGGATATGTCGGCTATGTGGTGATGTTTTAAAATGTGAATTATACAACTAGATGGGCAAGTAACTGTTATCTTAGACGGACCTGTATCTCAACACGGGTATAAAATTCCCCTAATAAAGTAAATGCGTGTGACCTGCAGTTTCACCATGAAGGTATACGTACATAGCAAATCATTTTGTTTCTTTTTATTTTCTTTTTCATGTATTATAGTCTATTCAGTTGTTTATTTATATACAGTACTGTTTTATTATACAAATTGTACTACTGATTTCGAAAGTAATTAAAAGATATATACTTCCTTAAAGAGCAAGAAAATAGTCCGTTGTCTACTTATAGTTTTCGTCAACATATGATTTTTACGTCGTTAAGCTTGAACGTAGTTCAGTCAATTACGGAAACCAACGGGTCATGTGTGTATTATACTCCTCGGGTGCGTTTCACAAAAACAAACTTACGATAAAATTCGATGTGAACCCAAGCCAGCAGTAATTCTACATGTACATACTGGAAATACACTTATTTTAAACGTCAGTAGAAATTTGAACCTTTCAAGAAACAAAGTCCTGCACCGTATATTATGTGATAAACAGGTAATTTAAAAGCACTCTATTGTTATATTTATTGTTTGTACTTTCAGGAACCTGGATGTGTTTACATATTGATATTAACGTTTCTACATATGACACAAGGTAATGTTTATGAAATTATCATTAACTCGACATTTCGGAGGATAAGGATATTCATATATTATAGTAACTACAGCAATGGCCTTAAAATGTATCAAATGTTATTTTAGAAAGGAAAACAACTGACCGATTGATGATAATTATTTGATTTTTTAAAGTGACAATATATCGATATATTTGAACAGTATTTTTTAAGTTTTTTAATTTGTCTTAGTAGTTATGTCGGCTTACGATTTTCTTTCGGATTAAAATAAAATCATCTTTTAAAGGCAAGCCATCCCCTGTTCCATTTGCAGTGTTTTCACGTGATGTCCAAGTTGTTTGTGTATTGTGCATGAACATCATTGCCAATTACACGAAATTCTGTATTATTCAGTAATACAAGAGCCAAAACAATTTCAATCCTCGAAACGAGTTTGTTCAAATAGCAGCTTAGTTTTGCGTCGAAATATACGCAAATGCTCATTTTCTTAAAACGATAATTAATACATATGCTTCATTTGACAAACGTTTTATATGCTTTTTAGTTCGCCGGGACGAAGTCCAAGGAGAGTTATTACCATGACCCCGGCGTCGTCGTCGCTGTCGTCGGCGCCGTCTGTAGACACCCAGGTTAAACTTTTGCGTTTAAGTTTCAGATATTTATGCAACCACTTATTGGATGTAGATGAAACTTCCCATGTGTGTTTACCATCACCAATGGAACACAAAGAGATAAGAACCAAAACTCTGGGTTGCGTTTTGGCACAGTTATGGCGCTTTTTGGACTTTTTTAGGTTTAACTTTTTTTATCACGTAAAATATCTATGCAAAACCTCATTGGATATAGATGAAGCTTCGCATATGTGTTCACCATCATCAATGGAACATTCATAGACAAGATCCATAACTCTGGGTTCCATTTTGGCACAGTTATGGCCCTTTTTGGACACACACAGGTTAAACTTTTGCGTTTAAGTTTAAGATACATATGCAGCCACTCATTGTAAGTGAATGAAACTTCGCATGTGTGTTCACCATCATCAATCAAAGATACAGAGACAATTACCATAACTCGGGGTCCCATTTTGGCACAGTTATGGCCCTTTTTGGACTTAGACACCCAGGTTAAACTTTTGCGTTTAAGTTTAAGATACCTATGCAACCACTCATTTGATGTGAATGAAACTTCGCATGCGTGTTCACCATCATCAATGGAACACACAGAGACAATAACCATAACTGTTGCATTTTGGTACAGTTATGACCCTTTTGGACATAACTTTTCGTCTGTAGACACCTGCGTTTAGTTGCGTTTAAGTTTTAGATATCTATGCGACCACTGATTATATATGAATGAAACTTTGCATGTGTGTTCACCAGCATCGATGAAACACACAGAGACAAGAACCATATTTCTAGGTTGCATTTTGGCAGAGTTATGGCCCTTTTGGACATATTGTTTTTGTCTGTAAACACCCAGGTTAAACTTTTGTTTTAGCTGCATTTAAGTTTTGGTGTTTTCCTCCAATCTCAATATTTGCATGGGTGGTGAGTTTTATCCCATCGGCGAGCTTTGTTGTCTTCTGACAACTCTTGTTTAAAAAAACTGTTACGTTGTCGCGAACAGAATATGTCATTTTGAAACAATCGTTTGGTGATGTTTCAGCTATAAACTGTTACCCTCATGAATTTCGTTGTTTTACTTAGTAACATCGGTGATAATCTTTCAATGTTAATGTTGGAGTACATCTAACCAACCGAACAAACCTTATAAACAGCATATCAAAATGTTATGTAAAAAAATGTTTACATACTTGATTTTGATATGATGTTTCAACCAATAATTGTATGTTTTCCTGAATCATATACTTGTCCCTATTGCACCACTTGTCCCTTTATTAATTTGCATTTTGTTTGTACTCTCTAGAACATGCATATCGCATACGATGATGCCAAGAAAAACTTTTTTTTTTTGTAAAATACATGTATATGTTGTTATCTAGGGAGAAATCAATACAACTTTCTTATTGCCAAAACAGTAAACATTTAGATAGTTTACAATTATTTCCGATAAATTATAAATGTACCACCATGATAAACTTTCATCATTTTAACATAGGTATTTGAGTTATGTGAAATCCAACATCTTTCTGATAAAAATCATTTCAATTTTGCATTTAAATTTACCCATCGAAATCATCTTTTAGAAATAAAAGCTATTCAACTGATTTTGAAAAAAATAAAGCATGTTTTGTTTCATACATGGAAATTTGTTAAAGTGATACATAATTTATAATTATTTTTACCTCAAAACTTAATACATTTGAACTATTTTATTGTCTAGCCTTTCATTGTATTTTTCCGAACACATATATTGCCTGTAAATGATAAACCTACTTGAAAACAGTATAATTTTACTTCTGGTTCAAATAATAGATCTTATATGTTTTGTAACATTTCCATCTGTGCATAAAAGTGGAATTATATTCAAAAGCAGTAATACTTTACCTGAAGGCAGCCACATATGTAACTTTTCATTATGCATCACACAATAATGAAATGCACACTCAGTCTGGTAGTTTTAAACTCCGCCTGGATGAAAATGTTTTTCATTGGGAAATAAAATGTAGTTGTTTTATACAGTTGATGGTGACCGACTACAATATGAATGTAAATGTTGGTAGTTTAAAACAGTTTTTTATAAAATCTAGAATTCAGGTTTCCTTTCACGTGCATTTTTCCGTTATTTATAGTTATATATTATTATTTATATATTTTGTTTGTTGAAGACTGGATATGTCAGCTTTATCTACTTTATTATATAAATTGTATGTATTTCATTCAAGTACAATGTAAATATATCATTTACTGCATTAATGTTTCAAATCAATCTAACCTATTGTTATTTACTTAAATTTATTAAAATACAAATATATAACGTAATCTGTCGATCAATAGTTATTCTAGAGCCATTTCGAAACAGTGATGATTATATACATGTACATGGACAAATATATCGTGAAGGGAGTGGTCTAATGGTAGAGTATCGGACACACGATCGGAGGGTCGTGGGTTCGGTCCTTGGCCGCAGCTATGTGTGATGTCCTTAAGCAAGATTTTTTCCGCATATGCCTAATAAGGGTTATATCCTGGAAGATTTCTAGCGTGATTTGTCAAAGTTGCAAAAACTTGTTACAATCGATAACTAATAAATAAGTTACACACGGACACCATGACTTATGTTACGGCCATATCTCCATGTTACTTTTTATTAAGATTTATATATCATTTTAACAGTTTGCATTTCGCGTGAACATGAGGTAACTTAAAAGTGTGAACATATCTTATATATTTAATAAAATAAAGTTATTCTTTAATTGTTTTCAGTTTACACTTGTCGTAACAGCTGTAAATCATGTACAACAGATAACTCGTGCACAGAGTGTAACCCCTATTATTACGGGGAGTATTGCGAGTATGACTGTCAGTGCTATGGTGGAGGATGCAATAGAATAACTGGTGAATGTGACTCATGTCCTAACTGTTTGTCATGCTCGTCGACTTCCTATTGTACCAGTTGTATAGCTGGTTATTACAACAAGAATAGGGCATGTACAGTGTGTCCAACAAACTGTTTAGCATGCACGAGCTCGAATTATTGTACGACGTGTAAAGCTGGTTATAACAATACGAATTATAATAACACTTGCAGCAGTGAATGTCAACCGGGATTTTATGGAAGCGATGGCACATGTAACACTTGCCCAAAAAAGTGTACTTCTTGTACTTCGGACAGATTGTGCTCATCGTGTGTAGATGGTTATTACAGTGGTAAATATAAGGACTTCTCTGGTTATTATTATTCAAACTGTGTTTACATGTGTCATCCACATTGTAAATCCTGCTCCGCATACTACACTTGCGTGGAATGTAAACCATATTACCACGGAATACACTGCGACAACACATGTTTTGGATGTATCGATGGAAAGTGTGAAAAATCTTCAGGGGCATGCAAGGCTGGGTGCAAGTCAGGATTTACCGGTAGGCTTTGTGATAAATGTAAGGCTGGAGTATATGGCACTTCATGCAACATTGTTTGTGAATCTAAATCATGTAAGGATAACATATGTAATCAAAGCACAGGAACATGTATATCCTGTAGCAAGTTCTATTACGGAGACAGATGTCAGAATCAGTGTTCAAGTAATTGTAAGGATGGAGGTTTTTGTCATATAGAGACCGGTAAATGTACACATGGATGTAAGGATGATTATTCTGGTGATAAATGCTGTTTAAACAACACGTTCTGTAAAACGTGCTCATCAAATACGCAGTGTTCTGAGTGTTTAGACGGTAAATACGGTGAACAATGTAACAAAGACTGTCCTGGACAATGTCAAAACTCCGTATGTAATAAGGACGGTACATGTTCAACATGTACAAGTGGATATTACGGTGATACATGTCAAGATGAGTGTCCTGCAAATTGTAACACAAATACATGCAACATGAATGGACATTGTATGCATTGTAGTGATGGATTTAAAGGGAATTATTGTAATCAATCGTGCTCTGACAACTGTGCTAAGTGTCATATATCTGGTTCATGCTTGATGTGTGAACTTGGATATTTTGGACCATCCTGTGAGACTGCGTGTCCAGGAACTTGTTCCGCGTGTCAGTCGTCGACGTCTTGTAGTTCTTGTGTAAATGGATACTACGGAGTGCAATGCGAGAAAAAGTGCCTGGATCAATGTAAACAAGGTGTTCAATGCGGAAAAAAATATGGATATTGCCAGCAGTGTAAGGATGGACAGTACGGGTCATATTCCTCTTCCCGTTACCATTGTTTTTATTCTTGTCCAGTCAATTGTCTGAGCAGGAAATGTAAAGTGGATACTGGTTATTGTTATAATTGTACTGAAGGATTCTATGGCAATAAATGTGACTGTCCAATAAACTGTAAATGTGAATATTCCTCTAATTCATGTTCTGGCTGTAAAGATGGATTCAAGAACCCAAACAAGAATTGTGAATGTAGACAAGATATGTGTACAGACAGTAGCTGTGACACTTCATGCAAGACTAAGACTTGGTATCCTGATACACGGAGTGGTTCCTGCTGCAAGTGTAGCAAAAAATGTAAAAATAGAGAATGCAAATCATCAAATGAATGTACATTAGGATGTGATGATGGTTTCTATGGACAACATTGTGATAAAACATGTTCAAGCCGGGACAGAAACTGTTTAAAATGTCTAACACAGAATGAATACTTCACCAGTTGTTTTGAATGCAAAATTGGAAACTTTCCTAGTAATCAAACAAAACGTTGCACACAGTGTTATGCCACTTGTTTAAACAAAAAGTGTAGCACCACAACAGGATTATGTACTGACGGTTGTGAGGTGGGTTATTGGGGAGACTTTTGTCAAAATGCGTGTAATCATACCTGTTCAAAATGTAATCGTTATAATGGCTCGTGTGAAGTTTGTTTAGACGGAAGATATTCGCTAGACTGTTCGTTATTATGTAATAATGGTTGCAACCAATCAGATGGGCAAACATTGTGCAAAATCACCGATGGCACATGTCTATATGGCTGTTTGTCCAATAAAAATCACGGAAATACATGTACACTGAATTGCAGTGAAAACTGTTTAGATCAGAATTGTGCGTGGGAAACGGGCCATTGCTCAAACGGCTGTATCAAAAATAGGTACGGAGAAAAGTGCGACCAAATGTGTTCAGAACATTGTCTATCTTTAAATACGAAACTATCAAGCTGTCATCATCGAAACGGAAGTTGTCTGTCCGGATGTACACCTGGTTACAACGGTGACAGGTGTGAAGAAATGTGCAGTACGAACTGTAAAAACACAACTTGCAGACAATCATCAGGGGAATGTCTGTTTGGGTGTAATGATGGTTTCACAGAATCGACTTGTGAGCAAGGTATGCTATTAAGAAATAGTGCATGTACTAATTAATATATACACTTAACGGGTATATTATCTTACTATACATATTGCATAAGAGAATGTTGCTAATATTTTACCTATTTTTTGTACAAGTAACGTTTTTCTTTCATCAGTCAAGTTGGAAACAAAGATGCTTCTTTTATGATATATGCTTTTGTTTTCACATTCGAGACATTAATTTGATTTGATAAATCAGTTAATTCGGGTTCCCTTTGTACATCTTTTCAGTATGGTCTTGTATGCCTTCCTACTTTTTTGAACTTTTTTAAATTTGTTTAAATACATGCGTAATGATAATATTTGACGTCCTATTTAGTTTTAGCGGCTACAGGAAGCGATAGTAGTACCGGTGCAGTGATAGGGGGAGCAGTTGGAGGAGTTGTGTTTATTGCGCTTGTGGCAGCTCTTGTTGTTGTTGTACTTTGTGTAGTACAGAAACGGTAACTGACCTTCTGTATAGCATTATGTGATGTAGAACTTTTTAGAATTTTTAATTGGATTCAACGCTATTTTATATATGACAACCCGTTTTATAAACATAAATCTAAGTGGAAGCACCTTTTTCCTACAAGCAACTAGCACTCTCCTTGACATAGAATATTGGACTAAACAGGGATCAAACCGACTACTCACTTTGAGACAGTATCTTAGAACATTCGGCCACTAAAAACATTATGATACAAAATAAAAGAGGACGATATTATTGTTTTAAAATGAATGACAATGCTTTGATTTAGAATTACCCTGTATATTAAATGAATTGTACTGATATATAATGTTTGGAATTCTAAGTAACTTAGATACTATGTTTGATAATAAAATAAATCGTAGTTATATAAATATAAACGTAACGATATGTGTCTGTATATTATTTCTTCAGACGCAATAGAAAACCAATGTTGGAATGCAAACAACAGTATGACAATGCGAGTGATTTAAACCAAAATAATGCACGGTTGAATGACCCTGGGCCAATATACAATAATACTTCGGAATTAGGTAAAATATAAGCATCAACTTTTAAAATTTCGATCAGTATAAAACATAAACATTCATCTGAAATACAACACAATTTATATTTTTGAAATTAAATCCGCCTTTTGTGCTCATAATATTCCAATGTAAGAAAGACCAAAAAGGACTTTTAGTGTATTTCAAATTTCCTGTCTATATTACACATGTCTTCATAGTACTATGACCCTATACACATATTACAATAAACCGTTATCTGTATTAATTTAACGTTGAAGAAGTTGTGATGTTTTGAATTTTTAATTATTACTTATTTCAGTGTTAATGAATTAAACTGTTTTAATTAAAGTACGGTCCAAGTGCCCTCAAATCGGATACCATTTGTTTTAACAACATCAGCAGCTGCCATAAAACAGTTTGATTGCTGTAAAATATCGCACCGTCTTAGACTCTTTATGATATTAATTATAACGTTTTGGAATCAGACATTGTTAATTCATTGCTGATTCATGAATGAAATACAATACACTTCAGTCAGCGCAAGGAGCGTAATGAATATTCATTTAAACCTGCCACTTTCTGTTTTTTGGTCCGTTTTGTGCTTCCCGGGAATCCTTTTATTAAATGTCATGGCATATATCATGTTTATAATACTTTGTACAAGCTCTTATTTACCCAAGATGCATATTCTCTTTCAGTTAATTTGTATTCATCCGTGGTGGAAACCGAGAAGTCCACCGCACCAGTAATTTTAAACCCAAACTACCAACCACCTCCAGTTATCCTGCGCATGTCCACACACTCTGTAATTTCAAACGTGGAAGTCGAAGAGGAAGATGAACCGGATTATGTCCCCCCTTCAATACCTAATGTAGCTGCCGATAAAACCTATTACAACGTTGTTAGACGTGTCTATGTGGACAAACTCGCTGAATACGTCCGAAAGAAACAGTCAGAAGACTATGAAGAAGAATTCCAGGTACATGGTGGTTTTAGTAATTAAATAATACCTATGAAAATCATAGCGCGTTTTATAACTCGAGCTAAGGGCAGCGTGAATTGTAAAATCAGTTTTTTATCGCAAGCCTCACCGCACATACACAAGCTCTGTTGGAAGCATCACCGTTTAGTTCGTCAATGTTTGGTCAGTTACCGGGCCAGTAGAGGTCCTTTATCTTAGTTACTAATCAAAACACTCTCGGACCGCACAGGTCTTATCGCTAGCCTTTTCACACATACGCAATTAGCTCTGCTGGAAGCATGACGAATTAGCTCGTCGCTGATTGGTCAGTTATCTGGTCAGTGCAATTAATTTGTCTCAGTTATTACTCAAGACACTCTCGGAACACACTTAGTTATTTGTTACCCCAACCTTCCCCTGCTCAACACAGATCAGGTATATGGTCAATAATTCCGTTTAGATATTTAACATATATGTTAGAGTGGCGTATTCTATCGATCCTTTCACATTTCTTTTCTTTTATCGGTATTATTTGAATATTTGCAATATATGCTATTGATATTATGGCACATGTGTGCCTTGCTTCTGAAGATGTAATGTATAAAACATTTATGGCACATGTGTGTCGTTCTAATAATGCATACTGATAACCATGTTTTATGACACATATGTGCTTTACATATATTGCATAATAATAACTGATCACAATGTGACCCAATCAATGCATCCTTAGTTCAGTTGTTTTTTCAAACCCTTGGCAAGATTTATAAATGCAATTATCATCGGTATTACAATATATCTGTGTTTAGAACTGATACATATATTTGTAAGTGGACACATCTCCTTATGAAATTAGTTTGATTATTACGAGTTATGCTTTCAAAATATCATCGATATTTATTGGCCAGGAAAGAAACATCTTTAATTTTGGTAATGCAATCATGTCTAAACAATGATTTAGTTGAATGATTGAATGGTTGCATTATTTAATCAAAATTATAAGAAAAGTTAACATATTTATTTAGCATATATTTAACAATAAAACTATTTTCCCTGTTTTTCAGGAATTTAAGCACGGCCTCGTAGAGGGTATATCATATGCTGATTCACGAAAACGAGCTAATGTTGGAAAGAACCGCTACAGGTCTATTTATCCATGTGCGTACACTAATATAAAATGAAATATCAGACCTGTTGAGTGAATGAACTGTAAAACTATGCAAATATAAATTATGTGTGCTTATTCGTCAAGCAAAATCGTTTTATACTAGTTTGCTAGTTATAAATAAACACACATAGTGTTTAATAAAGTTAATTAAGATTGTATGTGCAAATCTGATTTTATTATTATTACCTTGAAAGTTCCGTTCCGATTGGTAACTAGTTTGCATGGAACATGACTCTTTCTTGCATACAACACATAATGAATAGTTATTCAAATGTACTTAATCGACATTTGAAAGAATAAATCATAAAATTATATTTAAATATTTTTATACGTCAGAACGCGTGTATGTTGGGATGTAGAATGAAATAATTGCTGCACCCGTCAAAAAAACGTCTGGTATGCAATAATATGGTAAATTTTATACTGTACCTGGCTTCAGTTTGACCAACATATACCTTTATACACACAAACTTTAATATAAGAAAAACAAACAGGGGATCATGATTCAGGCTGGCTCCATAATATATATATATATATATATATATATATATATTTTTATAACTGCATATGTTTTACTTGTATTACGTCGATTTTTATAATAGATAACTAACCAGTCAACTTTTTGTTAAGGTTTCAAGTCTTTGAGTAAATCGTTGGTGAAACAACAGCAAGCACCCGTTTTAGATGATTATAAAACTTCGAATTGTGATATTTCAGATGATGAGCACAGAGTAAGACTTACTGGAAAAGGGACGGACTACATTAATGCAAGTTACCTTGATGTAAGTTATAATAGTAATTTCTTATGTATATTATTTATTTTAAGTATTTATATAAGTCTTAAAGGTAATCACAATTATTGAGTTTAGCTTTGTATATACCTTAAAACATGTAAAAACATTTACTGATTAAAGTAAACTATACTTAAAAAATAAGTTACCACTTTAGATTTAAGTTATTTATTTTGTTAAATAAGTGGTGAAGATACTCGACGTAGTTCGCTCCACTAATAAAGCAGTTAAACAATTGCAGTGAACATATGCCAGTATTATAAGGTCAGTCATACTATTTGAATGTGTATGAGTATCTATCAATGGACAATAAGTATCGATACATTGACTTTTTTCGGAATGTCAATTTGGAACATAAATAATCATATAACACTATGGGCATTAACCCCGATGTATTTTATGTTTCACTTTTCAGGGATACCACAAGCAGAATGCATACATCGCGTGTCTCGGTAAGCTATTTATATTTCAAATGTGTTATGTTCGACACTGTTTTATATAGTGCAACGTTACACTCGGCAGTCCTGCTTATGAACTAACACAATGACAATTGCTTGTTGCTTTAGATAATGATATATTGATAAAGCATAAATATTTATGTCCAATTTATGCCTCAAAATGCCATATGCTTCCGACTCTCTTTTACAAGGGGCATTTAACTCTCAATATGGTGTCATAAATAAACATAACAAGAACAACGATATATATAAAACTTACATATTTATGTGAATGCAAGATATACATGTATATATTGCCGCATTATTATATTCGTTAGTTTTCAGAAGTTAAATCATTTTCTTTGCTAACCTTTCCATTTTGAACGAACTTCTTTCAGTATTCCGATCAACTATCCTAATCCACGACGGTGTAAATAATTGTATATCAATGCATAGTTTACGACTGAGCACGATATTTTCGATAATGCAAAGCTATGTTCGGAATGTTTACAGAGATAAATATAAATACTGACACTTTTGTATGAGTTCCGAGATAATGTATCGTCAATATTTTTTCAGTGTGAATTTAATAACTCGTATGTTAATTTTGGCATTGAATCGGTATACACACGCTATTGTATGCTCATAACATATATAGAAAGTCTCCATTTGCAGCTTTAATGTGTAGTTTGCCAATAGACTCTCTTTAAAGATAGAAATTGACTGATACATTTTGTTGACCTGGAATACTTACTTTATTAATATACACACAGCCCGTACATATATACGGATCCCAGTAGTTGTTTCATTGTCAAACTTTAATACAACTACGAAAGGTGCGTCCTGTATACTTGGTGTTTTATATATCTAAACAGGTCCTATGGAGAAAAATACAGATAAATTTGTAAACTTCTGGAGAATGGTTTGGCAAACAAAAGTTGAAAAAGTTGTAATGGTCACAAATCTCTATGAAAATGGGGTAAGTCGGTATTAGTCACAGTCATATAAGGAATCTTTACATCGATGCACGAATCAGGTATTCATATTTTTCTACCTCGTTTGTGTAATATTATAACTGAATTGCACTGTATGTTATACCCTGCATGCATAAGTGAAAACTCTTAACGCCAACGACAACTCGGACATTCACAAATACAATCACACACAAACACGCTTACACACGCGCATGATGACTTATTATATGTTTATATATTTCTAATGAATCCATATTTCCTTAATATATGTTTCGAACAATCAACCAACACTTCTGTCACTTGTAATATAATTATTTAGTTTTATATCAATGAGTATAAGAAATTAAATATTCACTTGATGTTCAGAATGTCCATTTTGATTGTTCAAATATGTATTATTAATGCTTAGTAAATTCGATATTATGTGGAACTGTTCGGATATCCACATATAGGTTTGAAGGTATATGGAATATTCTATTTCAGTAGTAAGTTCCATGTAATTTCTAACCGGCCTTCATTGACTGCGAAAATATGTCAAAATAAAATATATTGACGGTCATGATTTTTTTTAAAATGGAATGTTCCATTTAGCAAATTCTGAGAGATTTCATTGCCTGAGAAAGTAGGACAACATGTAATGAATAGTATATAAACAGCCAACACTCTCTTAAGCAGCCAGTCAAGGGAATGAACCAAAGTGGTCTCTTAAAACAGGTTATTTCTTAAACATGTAAATTACTCTGAAAGCATTGAAATGGGAAATAGCATATGTGACTGCTTAAGACAAGTGGCAGCCTAATAGAAGTGACGGGCTGCACAGGTTTGACTGTATATGATAGTGCTGTTTGGCTCAGTACAAATTAAACTATTTATAATTGATAACATATTGTCTTGATGATTAGATACAGGAAATAATAACATAGTAATAGCATGTGCTTTCCTTTTAACATGAATATTCACTTTTTCAAAAGGTACTATTCATTTCAGAGTAATAAATGCGACCAGTACTGGCCAAATACAGGAAAAAGCGTTATTTATGGGGACGTCACTGTCACGTGTCATAGCGAGGATGTCTATGCAGACTACACCGTCAGGAGTTTTTCAGTATCTTCAGTAAGTGATGCAACATTGAAATTTATGTTATTTTATCGTCTGTTATTTAAATTGTCAAAATACTGAAAAGGATTCCATCAAACTGAAGATTTGTTGACAATTAGAAGCTGTCTCGCGCAAAACTCAAGTTCGTACATTCAAGGACAAGTTTTGTTTCAATGCAAAACGTTTAGTTTTAACACTATTTTATGCACAATAACAATAGTAGACATACATTTAATTACAAATAAAAAGATCAAGAAGAAAGCTATAATTGCAGCTGATACAGGTATATGTTATTAAACGTTTAATACTATAACAATCGGTCTCCTCGGAGCATTAAACAGGGATTCTATTCAACTATTTCAAATGAATGTTCGTGAAAATGTCTTTTTAGTAAAATAATTGAATAATATTATTACACAGACTTTTAAACGTAGACCATTTTATGAAATGCAGATTTAACAGTATAAGCGTATTGTGTTTATTGTTCATTACCATTTACATACACGCAGACATTGAGATTGTTGTCATCAGGACTTTTCAAATTTTAAAATTGACTAAAAAACAATTTTTTCCCCCCCAATATATCATGTTTATATATGCATCTTCTCACTGACCCCATTATATACTTAAACATGCCAAAATAATATATTAAATAGGAATTTCCTAACTTGGGCTACGCATCTAGGTCAGCTTCCCCGCTTTATAGTGAAACATATTTTGTGACGTATATTATGAATCTCGTGATTTTATTTTGATCCGTTATGTACAGTGGCGGATCCAGAATTTCAGTTTAGAGGGGCGCTACACAAAACCTGAACAGGCACACATGTATTTCAGTTGAAATAAAGTGAATTGTAATGCAATATAGGTGTTTATGTCGGGGAGGGGTTGCGAACGTTTTTTTAAGAGTAGATCTGCCATTGATACAGGATTACATGTAGTTAACTTAAAAAGATTTCGAATGACGTCAGTCGGTATTTAAGTGCTGTCTATTTTAAGAATTGGGATTTTGTTTACCTCAAAAATTTAAATATCGATTTTGTCAGATTCAAATAGATTTGAGATAATAAATCATTCGGATTTTATTGATGAATGAAACTCTTTTTATCTACTTTAATATTTATTCTATACATCGATAGCGTTTTTTCCTGATATACCTCCTTCAAACAGTCATTTTAACAACAAAGGATTAACCACTAGGAATACTTCCTGACATGGCCAAGTGATTCAAGGGCCAATTAACTAACCTCATCAGAACAGTCAAGACACATAAATGGTTTCCTTAAATTTGGTTTCCTTAAATGTTTTCTTCCTTTTGTATCATACAAGGACGTCAGTGTCCTGGTGTTTTATTTATATGTTTGTATTGTTTTTAGCGTATCTTTTAACACTTGAAAGTAGTCTAAGCGCTGTCACAATGAAGTATTATACCGCAGATACATTATACTAATACAGGTCTGACCAGGCCTAGAACTATCCTCTTAATAATGAGACCTTGTGTTAAACATCAGGGTATTTATGTTGTTTTCAAAGAGCTGATGTAATAGCTATACACTACCTTCGTTTTATTTATTAATGTTTTTTAATACAATAACATTTTATCTCATCTTTATTATTGTTCTTAAATTATGAACCAGGGTGTCAACTGGGTGATAGTAAGAGTAGGACACATGTAGCTCCTGCATGTCATAAACATTGTATTGGGCAAAGTTTAATGTAACTTTGAAGTTCTGCATATTTCTAAGTTCTAGGTTCATATTGCCTACTTATATGCCATTAATTCTTTTTTTTTCATCCAACATTGTGCGCCATTATGAATACAAATTCTTGACTGGGCAAACAATTCACCGGACTAAATGATTACATGCATAAGTAGAATATAAAGTCAAACGAAGGCTATGCAACAAACAGTTGTCTTCTTAAAAAATCGTATATTTGGTTTTACAGATGTCTGAGAACAGAAAACTTAACCATATCCATTACACTGCCTGGCCTGACAAAGGAGTACCCGATGATGTCACGAGTCTAATCGAATTCAGACAGAAAGTTATAAGTACAACAACATCTCTGGACGGACCAACTATTGTACATTGCAGGTCAGTGAACGAGTAGTATTATTTCTCTATGTTAAAATACTGAACAGAACAGCTAACCCGTCATTTTTTTCTTTCCGATATATTCGTCAAAATAGTGAGTAAATTTATAAACAATATTAATAGCCATTTATATTGCTTGAATGGTGTTTCTTATAAGAGTCAATTCTTTTTAGGAAATTGCTTTGACACTTTTTGAGATAATACATAAGTTGTAGGTACATCAATGCCTGGCGGTGGTTAGCTGTTTCGTTCAGTATAATATAGATCGAGCGCTGGTCATACAGTTTGTATGTTTACATGTGATTACATAGTGATCTTACTTGACAGCCTATTTAAATATTCGGTCTGTATTAACCATTATTTCTATTTCTGTACAAGAATATATAATTATGATCAAACGCTAGCAAAATACATTATATTGTCGATCTGTATTTATCATATATATATATCGCCTAGCTACAATGCAAGCCATAGACATAATATCAAGGTCTCTGCCAAACCAATAAATTTGGTGTCGATCATGACTTATGTACCATGGATTTACATGCAACACATCTTGACAGGACGGACAATTTACATACGAATAACGTGATTTAAATATACATGTACATCATATATACATTTACGGTCCGTATTCACCAGTATTTGGATTTCTGTACGGGAATATTTTATGATCTAAAACTATCACAATTTATTAGTTACATAATCGGTCCGTGTTCATCATTATTTCTATTCAAATACAAAATGTATGAACTGTGTGTTCGTATTTACCAATAGCTGTTTCTCTACATGCGTCAATACTTAATCTATCAAACTATAACATAAGCTAGGTCCATATTCATTAATATATGTATTTCCCTCTGTGCTAATTGTATCTGTATCGTAGTGTATTGTATTGTTTATATCAATAATGATGAGCTACTTACACATGTATGGTCAAGTGTATTGAGTAATTAATTTCTATTTTCCAACTTGAGCTTATTGCAAGCTTGATTAGCCAAACTTTGTATATTTCTATGCTATTATATTTGAACCTAGCATATGCATGCAGACTTGATTGCAATTACGACTTATTTGATTTTGGATAAAGTTTCTTTTCAAAAATATATGTTTTTACTCATATAAATACTATAACAGAAGTCATATAATTTCAGTTTTTAATTGATACTTTTAGAAAATAGTTTAGTTTAGTTGAAACCTATTTTATTTCAACATAAAATGGGGGTGTGAACTACAATTTCTTTCAACATAAGGTTCGAGCCGTCCGTTAATTAAATTCAATTTTTAATATTTCAATGACGGATATCAAGACAATTTTATTTGACACACCATAAGAACAACTTTATACACTTAAGACAAAAAAAATAATATTTTTTTCATTTTTTTATTATCATTTTAATGTTACGAAAATCATCATTGCCTTCTTTATTGTTCATATATCACAGCGCCGGTGTTGGTAGAACAGGCACCTATATAGCTCTGGACATTCTAACAACGGAAGGCGAGCAACATAGGACTGTCGACATATTTGGATGTGTAGAGCATATGAGGGAGCATCGAGTCAACATGGTCCAGACGGCGGTAAGTATGCTGCTATTCCAGGTATCTAGGTGTTTTAGTACATACACGTATGTCATTTATGATTCAATTATTTAAGTTAATTGAATAAGTGTAACTGTGTATGCACAGATGTTTTTTAAATGTATGTTTTACATTAACATTGTGACATAAAATACGTTTATTTATTTTAATACATACGCGTATGTCATTTATAATTAAACTATATAAGTTCGTTCAATAATTGTAACTGTGTATGTACATATGTAAGACCCTCTATTTTTTAAATGTATGTTTTACATTAACATTGTGACACAAATTACGTTTATTTATTTACACCTAAACAGAAAATGTAGAAATAAAAATAAGAAAGCTCAAAGGGACACAACTGCTATTTGATCGAACGTTGAAGCAGTCTAGTTCAGCTCCCTTGATACATAACACAAAATCTCTAACCTGATTTACGATTATAATTCATTGTATAATTCAAGGCTTTCGATCTGGAATATTCTCGGTATCGTTACCTTCCACAACGAAATCCCGCCAGCGTAAAAATCATTCGTGGTAGCAAAAGAATTAAAATTGCACTTTTCTCGTGTCACAATGGATTTTCCTTCATGATTGTAGAAGCTAAAATCAAGTCTCGTGATCGACGAGGTCGTTGTTCAAAATATAAAAAAAACAGATTAGAATAACGACTGTGCTATCGACATTAACCACATCTATAATGTAGATAGTAAACTGATGAAAAACGGAAAGAAACATTTGTTTTCGTCATTTGGCTATTGATCGTTTCAAAACCATTTTGTCATTGTACATTACACAAATATGTTACGTTACGTTCTTGTAACCTAAGTGTAGCGTAAATAACGATTTGGACTCGTTAGTAGAGAGGTTAGAGCGTTGGATATCAATCTAGAGGTCATGGGTTCGATCTCTACCTCCGCATGATAGCATATTTTTTAGTATTTTTTACAGAGATGGTTTGGCTCAGCACATTCACTAGAAAAACATCGGCATATCATAAACACAGTGCAAAGTTATCAATTGAAGTTTTGTTTTCAATTACCAAGTGAAACCAATAAATACATTATTATATAATTTATGATAACAGACAAGTAAAATATGTTAATTAAACCTACCAACTATCTGCATCTGATAATTAAAATGTTCAAAAAAATAGAAAACATCAAGTGTTTGATAATAGAAATGTCCTTGTTTACTGATTGTAAATGTAATAATTTCTGGCATTATTGTTTTAATAAAAACACTTGTCTAATTACAGTATTTAACATGCCCATATTATGTTTACTGGTAATAAATGTTGAAAATACACTTTGTCACCAATGTTTTCTGCAAATTATTTAAAAAAAGTGGGGGTAGCGTATAATATATTTAAGAAATATACGTATTTTTTTAAAGATGTGTTAGTTGCATTTATATTATTGTATTAAGCAATGTTGTTTCGATGTAAAATTTATTTTTTATATATTATGTATAGTACATGTATGGAAATAAAATTATTTTATTGTATTTAGTAGAACTTTGTTCTAATGTTGCCTTCTCAAAGTTAAAGGCATTGGACTTTTAGATTCTTTCCAATCTAAGCGGTAAAATCTTCTATAATCTTCTTAACTTGTTTCTTTTTGTGATATTGACCATAAAAATCTTTGTCCTTAACTTGGCTTTTTTATGATATTGACCATTACAGATCTAGGTCTTCAACTTGGCTTTTTTGTGGTATTGACCATTACAGATCTAAGTCTCTAACTTAGCTTTTAGGATGGCTGTCACACTTGTACATTACTAAAGTTGAATGGTGCTGCCAGGGTGAATTTCAGTATAGTTTACAGAAACAAAGCATGTTGTAATACAAACATTACATCAATCATTACATGTTAAGTACAGTCATTGAATTTACGAATATATTTTTTCAGGAACAATACGAATATCTCCACAACGCCTTGGTCCACACATTGACTTTTGACTCACATGCCATTCCTGCTGATACATTCCAGGCGTACTACACGTCCATCAGTGACTCAGAAATGACGAAAAAGTTTGAGGTAACAACACCAAGCATGCGGATTATTTTTTCCTTTATCGTAAAAGATTAACAAACTTTCATATAACTCATATAACTTTTTGAAAATTGCACAAACACTGTCACGTGGCCATGTACATATGAAATTAGAATATCTCATTACATGTTCAGACCGAGTAACCAAGACCGAGGTAACATGAACGTCTGTAAACGAAAGATTATGTCAAACACTTTGTCCAACATTGTGTGTCAGGCACTTGGGGGGAAAAGACGGTTCTACTTAGACTCCTTCTGATGTCTTCCATAAGTAGCCTACAGACTCTAAACTGCTCAAGTACCCCATAATTGCACTCCGTTTGCGCTCAGTTTGCATTCCGTTCGCGGTCCGTTCGCGCTTAGTTCGCGCTCCGTTTGCGTGCACTCGATTAAACGCAGTTAATTTAATGCACTCACAAACGCAAGTATTCGCTCACGAGCGCTGTATATCTGAGTGCTCTGTTTTATACTCCTCTTAGCGTTCGCTTCGTTCAGCGTTCACTCAACGTTCAGCTCGCTCAGTTCGGTTTCCGGCCAATAACCAATCGCAACATCTCAACTCTTAAAATGATTCTATATTGACTTTTTAATTTAATCTGTTCCAATGGAGCAATAAAATGTATCCATGGGATTTAGTCAAGGTAAATTAATTCATAATCCGATTGTTTGTCTACATATTATGTCACCCGCTGTGCGAAAGGTTGTAAATTTCCGATAAACTAGTATCGATAGTAGGCATGTTTAACGGAAATGTTTATGTTTTGATATGTGATCAGTGGTCTTGGTGATCAAAGAATATCGTACGTTATACCGGCTTCTGTTATCCAGACCGACATGTGTTTGCGTCAGTATCTTCTTTGATATACCGTAAGCCGTTTGTTACAGGAAAGCAATAAAGTTTGTCCACAAAATTTACAGATACATCATCAACATAAACTAAATATATTGTTATTAATAATTAAATTTAATTAATAATTCCATACTGTTGATACCTCGTTGGCCTTATAATAATCCATAAACCTGCTCAGTGTAAGCAGTGACTTAACAACATGTGGATAAATCACTGGTTTTGTCCAAACTAAAATAAGCTTTATAATCAATAATATGCACTGCATGGGTGATGAAAAATTTATTATAATCCGTGCAATGCAATTCGACATTATAATAAATGATTTTTGAAAAATAATAATCTTGTAGTGTTTTTCTCGATTTGGGTCCAATTGTGGCTTCACTAGACTTAAAAAAAGATATTCTGATATTTTAAGTTTTTATAATCATTTTCGTTATCATTATGTATATAAATATACTTGCAACAAACATTTTTCAGTGGGTTTCTCAAATTATTCTTTTACTGATAGTATACTTTATGTTTATATATTATTTAAAATGACAAACTATATTAAACTTGTTTGAAACTACACCCACTGTGCTATACCGCTAATTATATGACACGCAGCAACACACCCGTGGTGTGAATTACGTTATGTCACATGCCAGTGAGAGCCGTGTCAATTAGGTTATATGCTAAAGCAGTGACTTATCGGTCTATTGACCACGGAAGATATGTATGATTTCATTTTGATTGTAATTCGTGCCAGATGGACGAATCTTAATTGAGCCAACATTATGTGATTGAAAAGAAAAGATAAAAAAGGAAAACTGCCACCCAATTAACAACAAATAAAAAAATCATTTAAGATATTTGTTATTCGAAGTTTCGGAACGCTTTAGTATGTAAATATCATGATGTTAATATAATTAAATTAACGAACCGAACACCCCACGCCAATTCTGAATGAATGGTAGCAAAGTGTGGCATACACGTATTAAGGGATGTTTATTCAGGGCTGTCATTTTACCACAGCTGCCATAGAGATTTCGTATAAAAAAACCCAGATACAACTAAAAATCAGAATTATTAATTTACAAAATAAAACAATCCTACAATTTTAAAACTAATAAAAATTAAAGACATGTCTCTAAATAATTCCTTGTAAAAATGTAGTATTTTATTTGTATTATTTTTTACTTTCATTACTTTCATTATTTGTTTTATTTTTTTTTAAATAGTATTATCATTGGAGCTTTTATTATAATATACATATTGACTTATTGATTTGTCACAGCTTTTATATTAGATATGCATCTGGTCAGTCGTTCACAATTAATATAACAATTTAATTACTGTTATGAGGGCAGAGTTGCATGGCAGTCATCAAAACAGATACCCATGGTGAGAACCACATGTGTTACAATAAATAGTTAATTGGTGATTTATCGGTCCATTGATCACGAAGAACCCTGCCGGTGTGTAGTTTTCATTTTGATTATAATTTGTGCCAGATGAATGAATCTTAATTTAACCCGCGGCATGTGATAGGATAAGAAATTTATAGTCAAAATCAATACTAAAATATGCAGATTTTTTATAATATTATTATTATCATCATTATTATTAATATATATTTTATTATTATTTATTACTATTATTACTATTATTACTAATATTATTTTCATTATTATTAATATTATTGTTATTATTGCTATATTACTTTATTATTATATTATTATATTATTATTATTATTATAATATTGTATTATTATTATTCTTCTTATTATTATTGTTGTCATTTCTTACTTGTTGCCTCTTTCACAGCTTTTATAATGGCTTAATTGTTACGTGCTTACGTGCACGTGATCAGACGTATCGATTTTGTAGGAAAGCGGGAAAACAATATATTTACTATTTTATAGGTAGTGAATAAATGTTCTTTTTTGTTTATTTAAACCTTCCCGATGATCAAAAGCTGTTCTTTAGTCAATATAAAAGCACAACCCTCAAAAAGGTCACCTAGAAATTGACGTTTACTAGTTTTTATTTCCTGTGTCTAATGTGTTATTTCGGTCTGTAGTGTTAATTTGGCATACATACATTTATTTTACATTAATTTTATTTAGCTTGATTGTGAAGTAAGCTTGGAGCTTATGCATATCGTTCTCCATTGCATTCCCTTATTAGATCTGGTACTGAATTGTGTTTCGAGAGGTCGGGTAGAGCCTGGATCAAACTCGCGACCTCTACCGTCTGAAGCCAGCACCCTATCCGCTGTACTACTGACCCACTTTATATTTTAGAATACAATTAATTTATTACTATTATTTTAATGAGATGTGCACGAGTATAATGTTTCCACTTTAATTGCAATATTACAGTTTTACGTACATTTGTTCACAACTAAGCACAGACTCAGTGTAACTATGTTTGGGGAAAATATAAAACCAAATTAAATTGAAAATTGGTAATTTTTATTTTGCCGAAATACCAAAATAAATAGAATCATAATCATATAATTTTCCGAATATCTATGTTTTATTTGTTTCACGCATGCTTTGATATTTTTGTATTTGGAGCAGTATACGCTTAAATCGAAATAAAGTACATGTTTTGTATGTTCTATAACTAATTTATATCGAAATAACACGGCAAATAGTGAATTCATATTACATATTTTCGAATTGTTATTTACACAATATATATACATTTTATTACATTTTTTAATTATTTATATTTTTGTTGTGCAAACCAAATCATGCTTAAACATGCAACTAAATTAACCGTAGATAACCGTTGATGTGTCGTCTATTGTATAATAGGTATTTTAAACATTATTGTATTGATCAGCTAAATATTGATATTTATGCTATAATTGATAAATTGTTGACCAAAATAAGTTTTATCATGCGTTTTACAATAAAATATTTATATAAACTACATGGTTTATATTTATGTGAAAGGAAATTTTTATCTCTATTTTAAGTATCGACTTCACGATCAAATAATGAAAAAAGAGTGTATCCGAATGAACGAGTGCACTCAGTAGCGCACGAATAGTTCTGTTATCAGTTATTTTACTGTGTCTAGCGTATACTGCATATACTGCGCATCTGAGTGCACTCAGCGTATCTGAGTGCATTCAGCGTGTCTGAGTGCACTCGATCTATTTCATGCGTTTAGGAGTGCGTTTATTATTCAAAATCCAGCGTTTGCTTACGGTCCAGGTCCACTCCGTCAGCGCTCAATCTGCGCTCCGTTCGCGCTCCGTCTGCGCTACGCTCGCGCTCCGCTTACGCTCTGAGTGCACTCCGTTTGCGTGCAGTTGGGGTACTTGAGCGGTTTAGGGTCTGTATTTGCATTGAATAATTTATTGATGAAACAAGCAATATAATGTAATAAAATACTTAAATAGCAGCAACAGTTTAAATTGTAATACTGCTGCTACATTCTTATTAATGTTACGTAATCTGTTGCATCTAAAATGTGAATATTACTTAATTCCAATTAACATGACGCGGGGTGTCAATCAAACAAGTCAATAATCCAATCTACGATTGATATGGGTTGTAACGCCGTCCTGTGCCTTAGACAAGCTAACTATGTCTTAGTTAACACTACATTGTATTTCATTGCACAAACAATGCCACGTGGAGACTTTTCATATTTTCTTACTTTAGGAGGTACCCCTAACTACAAAAGTGTTTACAGTCAGAACTGGAACTATAAGGAATAACTTTATTGTTTGGTCAAATCACGCCAACATCTTACGTAAAGTCCGGACTTTATATTTGATTAGGGTGTTATTTGACTTTCTATGTTCATGCAAAGAAAGCAGAATAAATGAATGTATTTCTATATAACCGTCACTAAATTGTGAACATAATTTTATGGTTATTTCAATAATTAATTAAGTGATGTTATTTTCTTATTATGAAGACTTTAAGGCTAACACCTACATGTAATATATTCACTCACAATAATTGTCAAAATCTTTTTTTCCAGCAAATTCAGAATTCCAAAGAAGAAAAGACCAAAGACGAGATCAAAGCTATTAATAGAAATAAAACGATGACAAAATCTAATCGACCACATTCAGACATTCCAGGTACGTTTATTATAAATTATATAGTCTGTACAACAGACCTAGGTTTCCAGATAGGTCCATTAAATAGCAGGTTGGAAAAGCCACATTTGAGTACGTTGTTTTGTCAGTTGCTTTGACTGAAAGATTGAATAACGTCACAGTTGAGTAAGCATTCAATTGCTATGAATTGTGGGACAGATAAAGAATTGTCTGCTCTTTCATAGGGGTTAATACATCTGATTAGAGAGATACATTGTATCAGGCTCATGGAAAGACAGAGTAATGAATGATGAGTTATTATTGTTTTCATTGTTGATGTTTTTTCATATGGAAGGCAAGATATTCAAAATACATGTCTGTATATTCGTAACGTAACTCATTCTTTTAACTTTATCAAACTTGTCGTTCATTTTCTATTGAACGCTACCCATTTACGTCCAATTCAGCTTCGGACATATTTATTTAGAATAAATCGGTCTTTTTTATATTCTATATATAATACCCTCTAAAAACGTCAAAATTATTAACAAGTTTTGTCGTTTTAAATCAACCGGTAGCGTGCAACAGTTGATATATTTTTATTCATCAACCCGGGAGTCTTTTTAAAATCGTAGAATTGGTTAAAACATATTTTCTAATATATACTCGCTGACACCATATTGCAAAATGATATCTATTTAAACTTGTCAAAATAATAACTAACTTGGTATATGCGCCTAGGTTAGACTTAAATAGATTTTCTGCATAAAATTGCAACCTATTTTGTGACGAAATTAATGAGTCACGTCATTTATTTTTATTTCAATTTGATACGTTGTACAGGTTTACACGTTGTTAAACCGTTTCATCTTAGAAAGAGTCCTAATGACGATGCGAAAGTTGTCAAGCATTTTTAAACTTTGTCTATTTTTAGAATGGGGATTTCGTTTTAAGTTGACCACTCAAATTTAAATATCGCTTTTGTCATATTTTGGTGAATTTTGACATACTTAACCATTCGGAATTGATTAATTTATAATGAGATGCTTTTTATTCATTTTAATATATTTTACATTTTCTAAGACATTTATTGCATTTTTTCCTGATAAACACCCTGTAAGTATGCAACATATACATTACAAATGTGTATGCAAAACAGTGTATGGTGGTGTTAAATCTGTGCATTAAAATATAAATGTAAAAAATACTTGTTTTATTATGTTAAACATTTATGAGATATAATCTTTCAAGTAACGAGCACAATTACGATGAACCTGCACGTGATGTATGCTCACATATTTATACATGGTGTAATGCAAACAACATAACATTTATACATGGTCTGTTATTTTGTGGATACGGTATTGGCCGTACAGCCGACAGATCGCGGTACAATCCAAGACTCGAACCGATTGCTCTGTATGAGAACAGTTAGTACTGGAAAACGGAATTAAGAGCAATTTTATACTCTCCAAGCTTTATTTTAAATCTAGCTTAAACAGATGAACAACACTTAATAATTATCGTTTTATTTCATGAGTGATATGACAAACTTGATTTAAGGTCATTTTTATATATAATACATAAAACTCAACTTACATGTTATTTTTTATTCATAATTATTCATTATATTATAGGAGATCTGCATCGACCCAAACTGTCTCTATTGAAAACTTCAGGATCATCCGATTACATCAATGCTGTATATATAAATGTAAGTAGAGATCTGTATTAGTCCATTTCTTATCAGGAAGAAGTATTGAGCTCATATGGAATAACTCATTTATACAAAATAACAATAAAACAATATTTTATAGAGTATGGCTAGATAAAGGAATAAAATATATACAACAACTTTATGATTACAGAAATAAGAACTTTAATAATTTTAATACGATCAAACAACTTTACAATCTAGACAAATCAGATTTCTTAAAATACCACTCAATAATTGCTTCCATACCGAACTCTTGGAAAGAAAAACTTAAACAGGAAACATACAACAACAACGACAGAACTTTTTTCATTGGCAGGATTTTAAAGGTACAGAAACCAAATAAAATTATATATTATACATATATATCGAAAACAACTACCAATATTACAAATAAAGTTCCACAAAAATGGAATGACTCCTATGAAAATCTGAACTGATAAAAAATCTTTTTATCACCGATTACATGTACTATTTATTCGAGATTGAGGTTATTTCAATATAAGTATTTATTATGTAGAATTATACCCACAAATAAATTCTTACACAAATGCCATTGAGTAAATTCAAATTGATGTCAATTCTGCAATATGCATGTAGAAACAGTACAACATTTATTTTGGGACTGTGCTCATGTACAACATTTCTGGACAAAAACAAATGATTTCTTATCACAAAACGGTATTAATGTAGCTTTTAATATTAAAAATATATCATTGGGCATCCATGACGACAACACAAAACAAAAAACAATAATAAATTTTGTTATTTTTTTAGCAAAATATTTCATTTTTAAAAGTAAAATGCAAAGCATTATACCATGCTTTGACAACTATCTTAGATATTTAAAAGAATGTAAAAATATAGAACAAATCTTAGCCCAAGCGAGATCCAAACTGGAAACGCATCATAGACAATGGCACTCAATAAAATTTGAATAATCCAATATAGCAACCTTATATAATTAAAGTCAATATGTATTGATCTTATAATAAACATGATTCATCATCATCATCTCTCTCTCTCTCTCTCTCTCTCTCTCTCTCTCTCTCACACACATTTTCACAACACTGCTTATAGTACTCATGTTTATAAATGTGTATTGTTATATAATAACTTGATAATGTGAAAATGAAAAAATAAACGGGCTGCCATTTGGTAACTCAAAAAAAAAAAAAAAAAGAAGAAGTATTGAGCTTATTCAATGTGGCTTGAACATAAATATTCAATTAAACTTCAGCTTATTGAAAACATTAAGGGTATTGTATAAAGCATTATACCCCTCATGAGCGGACAATTGTGCTAATTTCGTTTGTTTTATTTTGTCAAAAATGATATACTGATCAGATTTCCAATATTTTCGTCAACATATTGAGTATCGTTATCAACATTTGAATAGGGCATTTAACAGGCAGTTGTGTATTTAGTTATCATAATATTTGAATACGCCATTTAATAGACATCTGTGTATTTAATGTTCATTATACAGACTTAGCCAATGCTCCTTAATGCTATTTCTTCTCCAAGTACAAATTTCAAGGCAATTGTTTTATGAGAAAATACATAAAATGTCAAGTGGCGGGTTAGCTGTTCCATATTGTGTATTTTCTATTATTCCAAATGTGGTTGTGTGTATGAAATAATATGTTATGCTGCCAATGTATCATTTTGTCTGCTATATGGCGACCGCAAATAGTCACCACGTACTTTGTATTAGTGTTTTTTATCATTTTAGATCGTTTGCAATCATGCGGCTCATTTGATAGTGCTTGATAATACAGTACATTTGCTACATAGGATTGTTGCATATTCCATCACCTCAATTGAGACCCCACTATAACAACGAGTGTATTTTTTCTTCTTTTCGTTGGCACGCTCTGTGAGCTTCCACGTTTTCAAGAGTTCCGTTTGTAAGATTGAATTTGTATGAGAACTTTAAAAGTCTTGACTGAATATTGATAAAAGAAACAAAGAGCCATGATCAAATATTACAGAATGTATAGTTATTACAATTGTACAGTGCAGAGTACGACTATTATGACAACGTATCCGCTATTCGTTTAGAAGCTCTAAATATTTAATAATATACATGGTTTGATAATTGTAATGTTAACTTTGATGAAAGCATTTCAAAATAAAAAAAATACATGTAACATTATTATTATTGCTATGTTATTTCAGAGTTTCAAAACCAAAAATCGCTTCATTGTTGCTCAGACGCCATTACCTGGTACTGCCGTGGACTTTGTTAGTCTTATATTCCAGACAAACTGCTCGTGCATCGTCTCCATGGAGCCTGTGGAACGTTTAAAAGATAAGGTTATCCCTCGAAACAGTCGTTATCAATCATATTGATTCGTAGTATTTTGTTTTTATATAGTTATTCTAAGTCTATAGATTAGTAATGATGCACAACAATCTATTTCATGTTATTTACTGATAAATATTAGCTATGTAATGAAATTACATATAATATATATACGGACATTAATGGCTGTATAGGAACCGAACCATTTAAGCTAATCACGGATGATTACAAACACAATTTATTGAACAAGTCTAATTCAGATAGTATACACCATTAAACTACGTGCATATTCCGATGTAATGAGAAGGAGTGTACCGACATCCCAACTTCATATACACACTGCATGGATTTCGATGTATTTTCAATAACAGTTCCTTGTATGTCCTTGCAAAACTGTTCTTCATGTTGAATTACTAACAATTTGCTACATTACATCTAACCAACGCTGTTTTTCATGGAAGGTTGATTATTATTCCGCCTGAGACTGCAAACCTTGATGCATATTTTCTATGGTTCCCTAATTATTTCCAAATCGTGTTATATCAGTGACATTTATATTCTCTAGGTTTGTTTAGGTACTCACCTAAACTCTCAAACCAACCGTTCAAGTAGTGTTAAATTCGCCATCCTGTAAAGTCATAGCTATAACACAGAGTGATATATAAGGTATCGTGATACACCACCAGACTCAAATACTGAATACAAGTATATTTATCAATGAGTAATTATTATAGATTTTCTTATGTTATTACAGACTGTTGGTACATATTTCCCTGCTGACAATCAGGAGTTGAACATAGGACAATTTAAGATAACATCGGCGAAGGGCGAAACCAGACCGCAGTGCATACTGCGTAAACTGACCATCGTCAAACAAGGACAGGTAATATCTTCGTACATGTACTGTAGTATCAAATAATACACAATGGCAATACCTATGTCAGTTCAGTATCGTCCGTCCGATTAAAGATTGCCAACACAAATATTGTTTTTGTGATATTTCTTAAATTATTCAACCATTTCTTGGGTACATGAATATATCGTTTTTTAGCCACTGTAAAGACTGTTTAATCAATCAATGATTTATGTATTTACATTAAATTTTTTGTTCACAAAATCTAAAACCCCGAGGCAGCTCATACCCTACAAGTATTGTAACAGATAGTGTTGAACATAAATATATACTACATCTAAATGATTTTATATTTTATTTAAAATGAGTATCAATAAACATACATTTTTTACGGTGGATCCTTTAATGCTAATTTTGTATATGGCACATCACATGGTACATGAAGGCAGTCCCTAATATTAATTCCAATCTTACTTTCGTATATTAAATAAAAATTTCATTGAATAACTCTAACTGTTTAACGACATAATCTGTCCAATAAACCCCTAAAGCCGGACTGATTCATTCGCTCCTAGTTGTTATGTATTCATACGCGATTATTATGCAGGAGATAGATAGCGGAGCGTCTCAAACTAAAAAAAAATATTTTGTCATCAGGACTGGAATTTTAAAGATTTAATTAGATTTTTTTCTGGTATTTATGCATATGTTAAGAATGTCAAACCATGTTGAGTTCGATTCGTGCGTGATTCGACATTCTTTCCGCATGCATAAAACACAGAACAAAATGTTTTATTCAAATTGATAATTTCAATCATGCAGAGCGGGAACAATAAGCGGACAATTCACCACTACCAGTACACGCAGTGGCAGTCCGGAAAGCTTGTACCAGACAACGCCGCCGCATTGTTACAAATGGTACGGGACGTTGACAAGAAGGCACATGAGTCATCCGAAGCAGGCCCGATAATAATACATTGCTTGTAAGTATGACAGTGTACAGTGTAATACAAACATATTTTTGATTATAAGTTCTTTTTCGTTTTGTTAAGTATGTTCCTATTTCATTTCAACTTTAAATAATATTTCTGACGTTTAAAGCGTGTTTGTTTGGAAATTTCACAAAAGTTCAAAGTAATATTAATATAATAACTAGAATAAATGTAATATCATGTATACGCTAACCTTCTATGGTTTGTGAAATTACGTAATACAACAGGGTATTTTATGGGCTGTGCTTATCAATTAAATTTGATTTTGTAACATTACTTCCGCCGTTTTCAAGCGTGTTTGATTGGTAGTGTATTCTACGTTTGTTGTCCGTACGGTTCAGAGTAGCTTGAATACAGTATATAAATGAGAATAAATAATAGCATATATAAGTAAAACCTAACCTTCTATGAATTCCTTTCGAAATTCAACATTTGAGACATTGAGAGATACATGTACTGTGCCGCTCCAAAAATCTTATGTGAGAACATTTGTCAGTTGTTTGCGGAAGAACGGTAGTTCCATTCATATTCAGCATGAGTTCTTCCTCCACTAATAACAATTGAATATGCCATATACAACTTTACGTGAGAAAATTCGTCCGTTACTTGCGGAATACAGTGGTTTGTTATATCAAACTATATTCAGCTTGAGGTCTTCCTCCACCAATGAAAATGTATATACCATATGCAACCTGAAACGTGTAAAAAATGGCGTTAAACCCAAGTTAAACACATATAAGTAAAGTTAGCATTCTTGGTGATTCTTTGCCTCTCGCTAGGAACGGCGGGGAGAAGAGCGGCCTGTTCTGTGTCGTGACCATGCTGATTGAGAAGATGGAAATAGAACACGAAGTAAGCGTGGCGAACTGCGTCAGAATGGTCAAATCTAGGAGAGGAAATGCCATTCCAAGTAAGGTAAGTCTAACAACGCCAGAGAAACTGTAGCTATGCGACACGAAGTAAGCGTGGTGAACTGTGTCAGGATGGTCAAATCTATGAGAAGCACTGCCATTCCAAATAAGGTAAGTCTAACAATGCCGGAGAAACGGTAGCTATGCGACACGAAGTAAGCGTGGTGAACTGTGTCAGGATGGTCAAATCTATGAGAGGAACTGCCATTCCAAATAAGGTTAGTCTAACAATGCCGGAGAAACGGTAGCTATGTGACACGAAGTAAGCGTGGTAAACTGTGGCAGGATGGTCAAATCTAGGAGATGAACTACCATTCCAAATAAGGTAAGTCTAACAACGTCGGAGAAACGGTAGCTATGTGACACGAAGCATGCGTGGTGAACTGTAGTATGATATCCAAATCTGGGAGAGGTTAAGCAATTGCGACGAAATCACATATATGATGTATTATTAATAAGGATGGCAACGAATGGCAATATTGATATTCGAATATTCGGTCATTCTTTCGAACGAATATTCGAATATATTCGGTCAAGATCTTAATAATAAATAATCATCAACTTTCTATCCCGAACGTTTTTACTCGGCATATTTGTTACTTTCTCTTTCAGCGGAAACGGTGCTGATGTATAAATACTAAAAAGCAAACAATTGGAATATCATTGTCGTCAAGATTCAACATGACGTGGAACTCGATGATGCATAATTAATAATAATAAATTAATAAATGCTATGTTATATTAGCTTTACTAAGTTAAATATTCGTATGTTTGTATAGTTTTTAAGTAATTAACTATTTATAAATGAAATTGAAAAACAAACATAAAAAAATATATATATATCAGTAAATTCGTCTACTACTTGACGCGTTTATTATTCACAAGTACATAAACGGCCTTCAAATCAAAGAAGTGTGCTCTTCAATTAGGTATAAAATTGGTAAATAAACAAACTTGCTCTCACTTTTTCAAAACAGGGTGATTTACAACAGACCGTAAAGGCAGATCGATGATTAAAATTGCCTAAGGCAAACAATTAAAGGATTACCGACCAGGACTCCTTATCACCTTGACAATGTCCAATTGACACCCGTCTTAGGAGGAAATCAATAATTACCGTGTCTTAACCTGGTTGATATAACACCTTTCAAAACCATTTGTGGCAAAAATATTGAAATTGAAAATAAATAAAGAAAACAATTTGAATTTACTATATTTTTTTGTTGTTGCGAATATTCGAATATCAATATGACATTCGAATATTCGGACGTATGACCGAATATTCGAATATCCGAATATTCGTTGACATCCTTAATTATTAATGGTGTGTATGAAGCTTTAACGTGTAACATATGAGTAAACAAAATGTTACATCAAAACCTTACAGCAGATTGCGTTAATAATTACGTTCACAGCATAAATCAAATACCACATTTAGGTTTTAAGAAATAGAGCAGCATTATTGAAATATGAATTAAAATCATAAACATATAGTCTATATCTATATATCTAAATAGAATTAGAAAAATAGTTAAAAGCCGTTTTGATCGAGTAATTCTAAAATGGGGGTTGCTGTTTTTTCCAAGTTAACATTGAACAATATGTTAACATATACCAATCAAAAACTTCAGTTATTACACGGTATGTGTTTTTTGTGGAAAATGAAAAAAAAAACATGAATTGTGTCTTGATATTAAATATTCAATTCAGTTCTTAATTATGTGATCTGTAAGGATAAGTTGTTACTTTGGTTTCAGTTATATATACTATAACGCCATTATTACCGTTACGGTATATTTCACCACACAAGTCCTTATTTACACATTACTAACCCATCATAGTGACTACATAATGTGTCATTATCTTTACTTTCAGGAGCAATTCTCATTCTGTTACCAGTGTGTGAACGCTTACTTGCAGTCGTTCGATATCTACTCTAACTTTTCTCTGAGGATATGAACGACAATGAAAAGAAAGAAAATCAAGTGTCCACTGTTCATGCGGCAAAAGTGAAATCCTGAATTTAATAAAACAGCAAAAGTAACAACGATACCACACACAGAGAAATTCATAATCATAACATGGAAAAACAAATCACGTGATATTGATGTGTCATATTATAGTTTTCGATATACGCGTTAACATAAATCAGAAACAAAAACACAACAGTACGGATGCCATACCATAACTGATGAGTACTGTATACACGTTGAACTCGTTCTTTAATTAAAATATCTATTTAGTTAATGGCAATTAATTGTTAATGAAAACACGTTCAACTAATGATTACTTTATTTGCTCTAATTATTACGAAGGCTTACGTATTTTTTATTATTTTGTTGTACAATTAAAAATTTGCTTAACATGTTCAAATTAAAGTTCATTCCATAAATTAACCAATTTGTAAATAAAAGTAATTGTTACGTTTTGTATATATAATTCATTAAAAGCAATTTCATGTTCATTCACAGTATTACATTTAAATATGTATCATATTTCGACATACCTAATGTCCTTGAGACCTATTTGTCTCTGAACAGCATGCGTTTATAGTACACTGAACGGAACAGCTAACCTGCTACTTTTGTATTCCTTATATCTGTATTGATATATTGAGTAGTGTTATCTAGATTTATATACGACATTAACAGTTTTCAATTCTTGCTTTGATAAAGCCTAAATGTTTGTTCTTATTCAAGTCCAAATTTCATAGAAATTGCGTTATTTCTTTTTGAGAAAATATATAAAATGTCAGGTACATAAACTTTCAGGTGGCGGGTTAGCTGTTCCGTTCAGTATAATTGAATATGAGTAGTAAACAGAAATTATTGTTATTTATTTGTGTATGTAAAATGACAGTAGTTATATATCATAATGTGTTTTCTCGTGTACATCATTGATGGATTATTAATTACAAAACACAAACTATTATTGTATGTTAGGTTTTACCAGGCACTCATGAATATTCCATGTATATCCGTTAACTAATTTCCAGTGTCTGAACGTAAATATTGATATTACTGTTGACCGATGCAAATACATTGCATTCACGTATGTCTGTACGGAAAAGGCATTTAAACGCCCGAACATGTTGGCGAAGGTTAATGAGTGCCAGGTAAACACGTATTCACAATAACAAAACTATTTTAGAATAACGGTTAACATGTTTTAAAATAGAGGACCAAAAAGAACAGCTGTAACTATTTTACAGTGCTTGCATTATATATGCCTATATGTGTATGAATGATATGTAAAATACAACTTTAAACAAGCAATCTTTAATGTTTATGACACGGGATAGTGAATACTTGGACACGTTTTTTTAGATTATGCTATAGGATTAAACTTCATAACATATGTTGTTTAACGTCTTCTTCAATATTAACTCCAATGTGTCATGTTCTGAATTAAATTATTTATTCTTTACGAATTACTATAAACGTAAAGTTTAAACACATGTATTTGATTAATAGTGTTATATTTTGAATACAAAATGTACACGAAGTTGTCCTGGGTAGAACCAGTGCTAAGCATATATGGAAAAGTGCCTTGCTCATGGACACCACACATAGCCGTGGCGGAGGATCAAACCAACGATACTGAAATCATGGGTCCGATGCTGTAACACTAATCCACGCGCTCCACAGAAATGAGTTCCAGTTGATTAAACCGAGAAAATAGGCATAACGTTAGAACCTTATAATTTTTTGGTTGGTTACAACATTATAGTTTATCTTATATACCAGTATCGTCAAGTCAATAAACAACATTGTAGATTATCTTATATACCAGTATCGTCAGTAGACAACATCGTAGTTTATCTTATATACCGGTATCGTCAGTAGACAACATTGTAGTTTATCTTATAAACCAGTATTGTCAATAAACAACATTGTAGTTTATGTCATATACCGGTATCGTCAATAGACAACATTGTAGTTTATCTTATATAACGGTATCGTCAGTAGACAACATTGTAGTTTATCTCATAAACCGTTATCGTCAGTAGACAACATTGTAGTTTATCTCATACACCGGTATCATCAGTAGACAACATTGTAGTTCATCTCATATACCAGTATCGTCAATAGACAACATTGTAGTTTATCTTATATACAAGTATCGTCAGTAGACAACATTGTAGTTTATCTTATATACCAGTATCGTCAGTATAAAAATGAATATGTACATTTGTACGTGGATTTACTTTAGTGATCACAAATGTCATCACATTTCCTATTTACCAGTTTTAATAATATTACTTTTATCATTTTAGTTTTAATCAACATATAAAAAGCCGCCATCCGCTTTAAGGGGTCATTTTAGCTCTTTCCGTTGACTGTATATTATTGTATATACTGTAAGTATTCATTATATTATGTGTGTACAGGCTGCCTTTGTGGATGTGTCCTTTGAATACTTTGTCTCATGTGGTTATTTATTTTATTTTTGTTGTAAATAGTATTATATAACTAAACAAAACTATGTTTACTTAAGTGTCAATCAAGCAAACTTAACTAAAGGATGTATTATATATTGCTTAAGCAGTTATGCTTGATATGTTATTATTTATTGTTTATTAATTCACATATTATACGTAATCCATGCATGCTTTTTTTGTCAATCCTCTTATATTTGTTTTTACTGTCAATATATTGATGTTGTTGTGTGTGATTTAGCGTCTCTGTGCAGTTAGCTGGGTAGATCCAGTACAAAATGTAATTTTTGAGAGTCCAGAAGATCGAACCAGCTACCACTGCTGTGAGCGTACTCCTAGCTACATTAATAGCATTTCTGTATTGTTTTTATTGGCCGAGCGGTCTAAAACGACGTCTCAATATTACTTACGTCTCACAGCTAAGGTCGTATGTTCGATTCCCGTTCGCTCGAAAAACGTTATGAGAGAAAGTTTGTCAGTTATTTGCGAAAGTAGTTCATATTCATTCTTCATTCTGAGGTCTTCCACCACCAATAAGACAGGATATGTCATATATAACCTAAGCTAAAGAGTGTGGAAAATGGCGTAAAACACCATTCATAAATAATGTTAAAGCATTTTCCAAACATGATGAAACGTCTCAATATTAGCTTTATTTTATTAAATTATATAAATTGTATTTTGTGAACTGTTTTTGTATCATGGTAGTACTTTTATTTTTATTAGTTTTATATTTGCTAATTTGTGAATAATAAAAGCCAGAAACATATATTGTTACGCTGTTTATATGCATATCAATGCCATATAAACATTGAATATAAATAAAACTAACCAATATTTATTTTTGTTACGAGTTACCGTAATAGTTGTTTTAATGAGTGCAGTATAGAATGCAAAGATAACCACAGACTTATAATGCTTCTAAAGTATTTGAGTTATCTCTGATTAGTCAAAAATTAACATTCAAATTACTGCTAAGAATTGACTTACACAAAGCTATCTGCATAAAAAATACTATCTGGTACATTTAACTAAATTATTTTGAATCATAAAAAAAAGACACTAAGCATAACAATACATGTAGCTGACTCAGTTTGACTTTGTTATGAATAGCATTCCTTAACATACACGTTGTATATATCATGACCTAGCATATAACGCGTTCATTTTATTTTGTGAAGATATAGATGATATCCATTGCACATTGCTGATTTGAAAGAATTAACACTGTGGCGTTCAGGACATATATCATGGTAGTAAGCTAGTTTATTGAAAACATGAAAATGTCAAATGAAGTTACTATGTCGTTTTTTTAATTAAATTACTTTGACTTATTTCGTTTGTGGCATTAAATATAAGAAACTGAAAGGTAAGTAATGTTGTTAAGATCAACACATTCTTAATCATGAAGTTCAGTTCACAAACACAAATAATGAAATGTAATACTTTTCCAACTAATTTGGGACATTTTCATTAATAATTAATATTACTCCATGTATATGATTTTATTGACTAAGGTTTTGGGGTTAGTGTTATGGTTATAGTTAGCGTTGTATGAGAGCATGTCGTTTAATGATCAATTACAACCAATCTCTGAATTCGTGGGTTTTAGTCCAGCTCACTTGATTCAAATAATTTAGGTGGAAGGACGGTGGTTCCATTCAGATTCTTACTGGGGTATTTCTAAATATGCCATATATAACGTGTCATGTGTAGAAAATTTCGTTAAACTCAATTTTGACAGTTGCAAATATTTACCAGTTACTTTCTGAAGGAAGAAGATGCCATTCAGATTCACACTGATATATTTTTTTTCAAATAAAATTACATATGCCTTATATAATATTGTTGCAAATTTTGAAATTTTCATATTGAGTAAACATTATAATGTACGTATGTTGAAAACGTAATGGTAATAAGTGGTGTACAGTCTTATTGATGTGTGATTGTTAAGTCTTTATTTTATTTTCTGAAATTATTGTGTCCAGCTTATCAAATACAAAGGTTTTTGTTTATATATTTCTAATAAAACATAATCTGAATGTATGTTTACCCTTTTCTTGTGTTTCCCTTATCAACGGACCCAAAATTTATTTCTGTTAATATAAATTTTCTTAATTCGTTGACAGTTTAAACACACCTGCTTACATATAAATGTATACAGAAATGGTTAAAAACCCTGGGTGAATTTCAGAGCCAAATCATCAAACTTATTGTAAGTGATAGTCACAGATTTAGTCCATGTATACAAAATTCATCCATGCATTTCTTGGTCTATATACTCATTATTATTGGCACAATCATAACAAACATTCGGAATGTTTAAGATCGTGGGATATACTTACTAAGTAAATAACGAAAGGATGTGATTGTGTTTAGCATGGTACTTTAACTTTACCTTATCCACATTATCGAATATATGTGTTTTTTTCTTTTTGTACTGGTATCTGAAATCGAGTATACATACCGGAAGAATCACACTAATTTTAATTTAAGTTACTTAAGTCTTATGTTATCACATTCGTTTTGTATCAGGAAATGTATCTGTCGATGTGTAAACATAGTTTACATGTATCTTTAAACTCATTTATTTTACTTCGATTGTGAAACATATAATTGCAACTTAGATAAATCACGCTCAACGTCTTCCTGGTTAGAACCAGAAGTAACTATGTCTTGCTCAAGGACAGCACACATAGCCATGGAGCAGTATCTATAACCAGTACTATCATATATTGTATATAAAAAAATCAGGTGAACAACTGAAAAAATAACTTTCTTTTGAATAATAGCTAATTCAATTGAAGGATTCACTTAATCCTATTTGAACAAAAAGTTAAACTATTACACAAACTCGTTGTAGAATGAACATATTATCAATTTGACTTTATTAACGCAAATGCTATATTTCTTTAACGAACACAACTCCCAATTAAGAAATCAACTCTATAACCATGAAAATATAAAACCCTCCTTGCCAACATCCTATAATTAAAGTTCAGTGATTATATTTGAAGCCCGATTTTAATGTGCTATTATACAGACGATAGTATCGGTCACGTTATCACCAATGCATCTTCTGTGAAGTGTTGGATTTCCTTTAGTAAATTTTTTTTCTTCAACTCTGTATTAAACACTTCATAGTTTGTGCAGTTTATGCAGTGACACGTTCTGAAAATAACTCTTGATATAATTTTGAATATTCTTATTCTTTAATATTGTCGGCAGATACATATATCCGAGAAAAAAGATTCTTAAATTTAATACACAGTGCCTTTTATTTTGTCATTTTCAGAAGATTTAAGTTAAATATAGATTCTGTGAAATAAAAACACACTTTTATTTTCTTAAAAACTACTTTTTGAGAAATTGTTACGTAGTTAAATTATCATAAAACATGTTTAAAACTCAATTGTTATAATATAAATGGTTTATTCAATTTAGAAATATTTGAGTTATTGATCAAGTACGACGTTCGCAAATACATAATGTTGAGCATATTTTCAATAGTTGTCAGAATATACATCTTATCAGAATACAAGTAACGGATAATGCAAATAACGGAAAATACAAGTGACGGTTAAGACAAGTGACGGAAAATACAAGTGACGGATAATACAAGTGACGGATAATACAAGTGACGTATAATACAATTGACGTAAAATACAAGTGACGAATAATACAAGTGACGTAAAATACAAGTGACGGAAAATACAATTGACGGAAAATACAAGTGACAGAAAATACAAGAAACGTAAAATACGAGTGACGGAAAATATCGTTTTTGATAAACTTGGATCGTTCTCACATTAGAGGTAAATTGTTATTAGACGACAAAACATTAGACTGCTCGTCCAGAGCTGACCCTATTGTATTGTTATTATTATAATGTCTCTATCATTGTACTATTATTTCATTACTACAATTATTACTATTACTACTACTACTACTATTATTACTACAACTACTACTACTACTACTATTACTACTGCTGCTGCTACTACTACTACTACTACTACTACTACTAATACTACTATAGCTACTACTACTACAGCTTCTACTTCTAATACTACTACTACTACTGCTACTACTACTACTACTACTACTACTACTACTACTACTACTACTACTACTACTACTACTACTACTACTGTATCTGCTATTACTACTAACTACTACTACTACTATTACTGCTACTACTAATAATATTAATATTAACGGTAACTGCTATTACTACTACTATTTTTATTACTGCAACTACTACTACTACTACAGCTGCTACTGCTGCTGATGCTGCTGCTGCTGCTGCTATTACTACTACTAATACTTATACTAATACAACTATTATTACTACTACTACTTACTCCACTACTACTACTACTAAAACTAATACTAATACTTATACTAATACTTCTACAGTAACTGCTATTACTACTACTATAATTATTACTTTTACTACTATTAATTTGATGTGAGATACCGGTATGCAATACACAGAAGATTACGTCAGTCCAAACCAGTCACCGATCCCCGATAAGATTGCTCTAAAACATTGTAAAAAGTGGTAAAGATTCATTTGTGAGAGCGATATACTATAAAAGGGCACATGTAAGTATTCTGATGCTATATTTATACCCATTTGGATGCGGCAGTTTGTAACGAAAGTGTCAAAGTCTATCAAATTTGAAAGGGACAAAAAGCTTTTCTTTAATGTATTGTTACATTCAAGTTTGGAAGTAACACTTTTTTAAAAATCGAGTATAAAAAAGGAGTATAAAATGCATTATAGGATTGTTAGCCTCTTCTCTGTTATCGGAGTCAAGATATTAAAGCAAAATCACATTTGTATGAACACATAATTATATAGCAGCAAGGTTACGTTATTGGAAATGCTCTATGCTTTAATGATAAAGTGTTTTTTACTTGAATGTTTGCTATATTAATACAGTTTGTTTCTCCAGGTATCACAGAAAATGTGTTGAACGCAATACCAAACAGAGTCCCAATGTACAAAATGACGACTTGATAACACCAAGTGTATTCATTTGTACAGTTGTGTTTCTTTTTTATTGTTTCAGACCGTCTGGTACCTGTCTTCCCTGCTCTGGTGTACGTTTTTAACACTAACATGTATGAGAGATAATTATACGTTATCTGTAGAATGGACCCAGTTCTCCGGATTGGTTCCTTTAAATGTAAGCACATTTAAGTACGTTGGTTGGTCAGTTCTTTTTGATAAAATTTGTATAACGTCATAGTTTAATCATCGTTCAATTGCTATGGATTGTGAGAAAGGCTGTAATCCTGCTTTTCCATTGAAGGTTAATATACCTGCTAAGGGAGATATCAGTTTTTACAAATAGACTATTGATATACGTTATAATTGAAAAAACAGTCTTATTAACATAAAATGGAGTATAATAGCAATATAGGTTCATAACCATCATGACTGAATACTACTATTACACTTCAGATATGTACGAGCTCTCAAATCATAAGACAACGGTTTAGTGGAATTTCAGTTATACTGATATCACAGCATGCCCCTAATGATTGCCTTAATGAAAAGGGTAAAGCAAACCCGTATTGCAAATATGCGACGCTACATTGATATCACACGTAATATTGATATGACACGTTATATTGATACCATGCGTTATATTGATATGATACGTTTTCTTGATATGACACGTTATATTTATATCACACGTTAGATTGATATGATGCGTTATATTGATATGACACGTTACATTGACATGACACGTTCTGTATTGAAACCACACGTTATATTGATACCACAAGTTATATTGATATCACACGTTATATTGATACCATGCGTTATATTGATATGACACGTTATATTGATATCACACGATATATTGATATGGCACGTTCTGTATTGAAACTACACGTTATATTGATACCACAAGTTATGTTGATATCACACGTTATATTGATACCCCATGTTATATTGATATCACACGTTATATTGATACCATGCGTTATATTGATATGACACGTTATATTGATATCACACGATATATTGATACCACACGATATATTGATACCACAAGTTATATTGATATCATAAGTTATATTGATATCATACGTTATATTGATACCATGTGTTATATTGATATAACACGTTATATTGATATCACACGATATATTGATACCACACTATATATTGATATCACACGTTATATTGGTATGACACGTTATATTGATATTACACGTTATATTGATATGATACATTATATTTATACCATAAGTTATATTGATAGGACACGTTATATATATACCACACGTTATATTGATACGACACGCTATATTTATACCACAGGTTATATTGATAACAAGCATTATATTAATATCATACTTTATATTGATATCACACGTTATATTGATATCATACGTTATATTAGTATCACACCTTATATTGATATCACACGTTTTATTGATATGACACGTGATAACACAACACAGTGAATTTTTGGAAAAACTTGTTATAACTATCATTAAGTTAAATTCAAAATTACAGCTCAAAAAGTTCGTATAATACTGAGATAAATGGAATTAAAGTAGTAAAAAAAACACCCTGTCCAATTGGAGTTCTTATATTCCAATTGGCATTAGTTTTCAACGGGAAATAACTATTTCCAAGCAGTCAATTCCAATTAGAAACAAACAAGTGTCCAATGGGAAGGTAAAGAGTCCAATTGGAAGATTCTTTTTATAGATTATATAAATAGAATCGTCCAATTGGAATGTAAACAATCCAATTTGACGATTCTATTTATAGATCAATTATTTTGTGTACCAGTAGATTAGGACCGTATGTATGTGTGTGAGTGATAGTGGGCATGCACTTATGCGTGAGTGCAGCGTTGGTGCTTGTGTAAGTGCGTTTTGGTGTCCGTCAGTGTGAGTGAAGGGTACGTGCTTTTGAACGATTCTATATGCAGCATGCGTGTGAATGCATGTGCATGCATTTAAGTGCATTAAAACAAGAAAGCAGCAGTAGTAGTAGTAGAAGTAGTAGTATTAACAGCAGCAGCAGCATTAGAAGTAGTAGTAGTAGTAGTTGTTGTAGTAGTAGTGGTAGTATTAATAGCAACAGCAGTAGTACTAATAGTAGAAGTATTAACATCAGCAACAGTAGCAGCAGCAGAAGCAACAGTAGTAGTAGTAGTAGTAGTATTAACAGCAGCAGCAGCAGTAGTAGAAGTAGTATTAAAAGCAGCAGCAGCAACAGTAGAAGTAGTAACAGTAAACGTTGTAGTATTAACAGTAACAGCAGCAGTAGCAGTAATAGAATTAGTATTAACAGCAGTAGCAGCAGTTGTAGTAGTATTAGTAGTAGTACTAGAAGTAGTATTAACAGCAGCAGCAGCAATGGAAGTAATATTAACAGCAGCAGCAGAAGTAGCAATGGTAGTAGTAGGAGTAGTAGTAGTAGTAGTATAAACAGTAACAGCAGCAGCAGCAGCAGCATAAGAAGTAGTAATAGTAGTAGTAGTAGTAGTAGTAGTAGTAGTAGTAGTAGTAGTAATAGAAGTAATATAAGTAGTAAAAACAGCAGCAGCAGTATTAGTAGCAGAAGCAGTAGTAGTAGTAGTAGTAGTAGTAGTAGTATTAACAGCTAATCATCATCAGCAGCAGCAGCTGTAGTAGAAGTAGTAGTAGTTAGTGGTAATAGCAGCAGCAGCAGCAGTAGTACTAGTAGTAGAAATAGTAACATCAGCAACAGTAGTAGCAGCAGAAGCAGCAGTAGTAGTAGTAGTAGTATTAACAGCAGCAGCAGCAGTAGTAGAAGTAGTATTAAAAGCAGCAGCAGCAGCAACAGCAGAAATAGTAACAGTAGAAGTAGTAGTATTGACAGCAACAGCAGCAGCAGCAGTAGTAGAAGTAGTGTTAACAGCAGCAGCAGCAGTTGTAGTAGTAGTAGTAGAAGTAGAAGTAGTAATATTAACAACAGCAGCAGCAGCAATAGTAGTTGTGGTATTAGTAGCAGAATAAATATCAACAGCAGCAATAGTAGTAGTGGTAGTATTAACAGCAGCAGCAAAAGTAGTAGTAGAAGAAGTAGTAGTAGTAGTAGTATTTATAGCAGCAACAGCAGCAGGAATAGTAAAAGTAATTATAGTAGTAGTAGTAATAATAGTAGTAGTAGTATTAAAGGGTACGCATGTCAGAATATAAATGGCCATTTATCGTTAAATAGACATGTAACTAACACAAAAATCAACAAATTTTAATTGAACGAAATTTATCAAGTGAGAAAAACGATATTAAATATCATGATTTCAAGCGTTTCCAAGGCATAGTACCACCATTGCAAAAAGGAAGTGCTTCCGTGGGGTAGTCGCATAATGGCGGTTATAAATAATCCTCAATTCTTCTTCTTTAAAAATGCATTTTCCTTATTTTAATGCTCATTTTTTTATTTGAATGGCATTATTGATGTATTTTGAACATTTTGATAGCATTGTCATGTTTGAATTGTGAATTTAGAAAAAAAAAATGATGCTTGGAAATTGGGGTATGAATTCATGATTTCGGAAGTCTACTTTCACTTTGTCACCAGTGTACACACTGAGCAGAAAAAAAATCTCTTATATGACACATGACCCCTACTTTTCTCATCATATTTTGATAGTGCAGAGGTTGACAAACAGTAAAATGTAGGTTTCACTTCTTTCATTTGGGACCCTCTATGAATGACAAGCCTTCAAACTTTTATTATTTACTATAGAATAAAGAACAAAAATCAATGGTGGGGTTACACCTATAAGAGAGACTTGAGTGAAATGGGGGTGATTTTCCAAAATGTTAATTGTAGGTAAAATAACCTCTTTTCTACACTCTCATAGTATTAAATGACAAACTGGAGACATTTGCTTCATAAAAAAACACATTTTGGCAAGTGTATGCCTCAAATAAAGCATATATGTGCATATTTACATTGAAATTTCATGAAAAATCACAAAATTTTGAAGATTTTTTATTTTGGATGATTTAAATGTGCAATTTTTAGCATGTACATTGTATTGAATAATGTATTTTGGTAAGATAATGTCTTCAGTGTATCATGAGACTGTTTTGGTGCAAAAATTTTAATGGAATTAGGTAAAAAAAATTTTTTTTGGGTAAAATTAGTCAAACACATCAAAATTGCATGTCGGTCAACATCTCGCGCCTGTATATAATGATCATGTAAAAAGTGGTATTTTGACAAAAGTTTCAATATTTAATAGCTGCAACTTGGCAGTATTACTTCAAATTGGTAGTACTTAGCAAAAATGAGGTAATTATGTAATTAAAAAAAAAAGAGTTTCCTTATAGGCATAGTACCACCATTGCAAAAAGGAAGTGCTTCCGTGGGGTAGTCGCATAATGGCGGTTATAAATAATCCTCAATTCTTCTTCTTTAAAAATGCATTTTCCTTATTTTAATGCTCATTTTTTTATTTGAATGGCATTATTGATGTATTTTGAACATTTTGATAGCATTGTCATGTTTGAATTGTGAATTTAGAAAAAAAAAATGATGCTTGGAAATTGGGGTATGAATTCATGATTTCGGAAGTCTACTTTCACTTTGTCACCAGTGTACACACTGAGCAGAAAAAAAATCTCTTATATGACACATGACCCCTACTTTTCTCATCATATTTTGATAGTGCAGAGGTTGACAAACAGTAAAATGTAGGTTTCACTTCTTTCATTTGGGACCCTCTATGAATGACAAGCCTTCAAACTTTTATTATTTACTATAGAATAAAGAACAAAAATCAATGGTGGGGTTACACCTATAATATATCATGGGTGCCGCCATTTTAAAGCTCTTTTATGTTGGAGGTTTTCGGTGACGTCATAGCTGCACTTCCGTTCTAGTTCTCGCGAAAAATTTATTGTGTCGTTAGTGACTGCTCTCTACTGATACTCTTTTGTATATACACTAATTCACGTAATCAATTGATAGATAGATATACAGTACATTAGTGAACATCGAAGGAAGACAATTAAACGCGAAAACTATTCTGAATTGAAGGACTTAACCATAAACATTGTTTTCTTCAGCGGAATAAGTGAGTGGAGTAATGCGATATGTTTTGTGGGCAGCGTTGTTTTTAGTTTTCCTAATATGTGATTTCACATTGCCTCAGTGTCAAGCTTCTGGTGACATCACGCGCAAAACGCCTTTATACTTTTGGGTAGGACTTAAGATTGCAGAATGAAGCGTACCAATGCCTTGGCGTACTACTACCCCAGGATACAATTTCTGATGATTTCAGTACGAAGATGACCATATGCGACATACATATAAACTTAGTGTATATTATCCAGTGGGAAGCTCTTAAAAATGTGCTAATAACATATAGCTCAGCTGATTTCTGAAATTTAATTTGTAATTTTATATACTCTTCCAAAATATTGCGAAATTGATATAGCAAACTTTCACAATCTTATAATTGCAGGCTGTTTAAACAGGTGTGATAATCCAATTAACAATAAAAACAAGAGGTTAATGCCAAAACATAAGGTGTCAAAACGACATGGTATCTAAAAGTTATTATTAAAATACAAATTAAGGCCAATTAATTGTGACAGGCCCGATTAGCTCAGTCAAGTACGTTTCTAACTATCAATCCAGGTGTCTTGAGTTCGAATCCCCACCCGGCGACAGTCTCTGTGATGACTGATATACAACATTGTGTCTCAATATCATTTGTCTCTCACTGCTGATTCGAGTGGAAAAAATTTCAGTTACTTGCGGTTGTTGGGTGTGCTCGAGTACTGGTTTTGCAGGAAACAGTGGTTAGGCTTACTGAACATCTGTACAGTAAACCCTCGATGGCAAAAAATGATGCTAAATATTCAGTCGTTTATTGTTCATAAACTCATTTTATTAATTTTATAATCAATAGGCAATTTAGTTTATTGATATATGGCTTTTTCACAGTCAACTAGGTCATTATTCTTGAATAGACATTTGAACTACCTCTACTTCATAATGAAAAAAGATAAAGTAAAACTTTTGTTCCTTTATTTATTCATTAATACATGAAAAGTTTTTTTACTGTTAAAATAGTGTTCTGGTATACAATTTATGAAAAATATTCATAAAATCATATAACATTTTTTTTTTACTTGTAAGTTTGCATTGATATTTAAACCCTAATTAACTGAAAATGTTTAAATTAGTAATAAGGCATAATACTATGTGATATAACATCCTGTCATTAACTCTGGGGTCATTAAACCTGGGGTGATTACGCTTATTAGGGTACAATATGCACAATGTGGCAGGATATTTCTCATTACCACATGGTGTGAATGTGATGTTGGTGAATTATGAAAGCTCAGCAGGGTGCCAGTAGCTGGACAGTAACATACACTTTGTGCAATATGCCTGTAGACATTATATTCCATATGACACTCCCTATAAGGAGACACATTCATATATGTTCAGAGAACTGGTAGAATATATAATCATCATATATCAAATTGGGTAGTAACACCATTTGAATAACCAAAAGACAGTGCCAGTTATGTAAAACAACACAAAAAAAACTAAACTCATTCATGCTTCATCTAAATTTACTAAAAAAGATATGAAATCAAAATTTTATCAGCCATTTCTCAGTACGCAACAATGGCCGCACCAGCTAAACACGATAAGAAAAGAGATATAATATTATTTCTTATTCTCTCTTAGACAGGTAAATATATGTAACAAAACATTTCCCCTTAAATTCCATTCCTGGTCTAATTAGTGTTGTTTTTTTTTTTGATAATGTATTGACTGAGAAGCAAACAGTATATACCCTGATAGTACAGCATGAATGTGCAGGCTCGCCTGAATCTACATCAACACTGACGGCAATAATTACTTTTTTTATCAAAGCTAAGGGTAATTTTACTATTTTGAAAAATCAATCATCAATGTCAGGCTACATGATAAGATGTCAGAGTCGTGATTGATTGGTTTCGGGTTTGATCTCTGGTTAATGATCGGTGTGACTATTTAACAGTTATCATCTTTTTGGGTGAAAACTTCATAAGACATTGCTGTGACATCTCTGTATTATTTCTGTGATACATTCTCAGGGTTTCCACTGGCCCCATTTTTTTTTAGGCCACCATAAAACGAAAAAAAAAACAAAGTACGCGTGGGGGAGGGTTCGCCATTTTTTGTTTAGTTGTATTGATATACACTATTTTAAGCATATCTAGCACTTTTATGGTGTGTTATGTCTTTGACTGAATTTTGTGATTTTATAGCTTATTATAAAGAGTATGGATGAATTACACAATTGTAAATAAATAAACAAAATCGTAAAACATTTTCCATTCTTTTATTCTTATTATTTCATCATTGTTCACATACAAAAATGATCAGCGGTTCACATGCCCAGATTTTTATTACCAAAACTCCTTGCGGTATAATATGAAATTTGTTAACATAGACTTAAATGTGTTAATTATATGTAGGGTTAGCTCCCCTTAAGATTATGCATGTCTAAATCACAAGTTTTAGAGTTTGAATAAGACCGGGAGAAGTGAGAGAATTGCAAGAGAACTGACTATGTATCTATCAGTATGCCCAACTTATTATGTTGTATTTAATCTTTGTTCTTTATTGACTATCATTTCTGTTCTGTCGATTCAGTATATTTAAAACATTATTTTAAATATCTTTCTCTTCTTTTCTTATTATTGCTGTCATAACATACAATAATGGCAATGTCAAGCCTACAAAGCTATTCAATCTATCCAAGAGAACTTGGCAATATGATAAATAAATGCAGTCTATGATATTCTTCAAATATCTAGAAAGTGCAACTAGTCAACTATATTTCAAATATTAAAAAAAAACAACACATAATTGATCTTAATTGTTGTTTTCAATACTATATTTAAATCATGCCAAAGAAAATTATACGCTTAAACTACCCACCAAAAAAACAATAAGTTTATTACTATAATACCCCATCCACATTTGTCTTTACCGTAAACTCAATTTAAATATCAACTTTCACGTTTTCACAGAATTTTTTTTATATACATACAGTTCCAATAATTGTAAATCTACGAAATATTTATAAAATTACCAAAACCTAACGCTGACATTTTACATAACGCGATCGATCGCAAATTATCTGCAAAAACCTAATCAGCTTTTAGAAATCGTTACCATTTTGGCAAAGGGAGATAATTTTATACTCTTCATACTGGAGAATTTGAGAGACACCCGCGAATTACGTCATCGTCTATTTTTTTGTCTTTGCTCGGGTAGGTGGTAAGAAACGTGTACCTTGGTCGTAGATATCCGACCAATCAGAGCGGTTATTAAAATAGGTTAATTTATATTCAAAGCTATCCGCCAATCACATTAGAGGAATAAAAATAGATAACTGAATATGCACGGGAGGTTTTCCAAAGTCGCATAATCGGGCATGTGGTATGATAAACACTGCGGGGGTCAATTGTTTATACTGATTAGTTACGTCTTATAAAGTTCTACCTCAATGTTTTTTTTATCTGCATAATTAGTTTTGATTGACATATTAATAATAGAATCAAAGGCGCAATTTCATTTATTCGTTACAAACTGTAGACAATCATCATCACGTGCCGGTGTTTCAATCAACCATTAAAGATCTAAGTACAACCGATGTTTATTGTTTTACGAGGAGGTGATAAAGATAAAAGGTGCCGCATTTTACCTCCCCATTGTCATGCTACTATATGGCATGTCACACGTGGGTTGTGTACTGTGTACAAGCTGTGTTTTCGGCTGTGTGATATTGATGTTAAGGCCAGATCGAGGTGTTTTGGAAAGGGAAATTTCGTGTATATAAAAAATTCTTCTTACGACAAATCATTTTTTCGCCATTTTTTTTTTTTTAAAATTCTAAATCTTCTAAATTTCCAATAGTGTGGTCATTGCATCTGCAGCACGTATTTTCGTCAGACGAAAGCATCATTACACAGTTTTCGCAGCTGCAAAAATCTTTCACATGTGTGAACAACTGTGCCGTCTCACTATTTCTCTCGTCTTCTAATTCATTTAAT